>OX439050.1:24157997-26557997 GCA_949317995.1 Acholoe squamosa
CCAGCAGCACTTCATTGGTGCATCGCGACGACCGATGGGCAAGGTGCATTAGCAGCCTAAAGGTTTAAACCATCAACGGTCTTCATCAATCAACCGACCCACAAGCATGGTCCGTATGGGAGGGACGGTTTCACAAACAAAGACGACTGTTCATTGTTGGGGCTTGGAAAGTGTGAAAACGCTAATAGAAAAAATTCCCGACAAAGGTGAAAAAAAAGGACCTATCTGGGATCCGTAAAAGTCGTTTTTTTGTGCACCTTCCATGGTTCTAATGGTCAAAAAATCACGTTCTAGGGCTCATTTTGTAGGCATTGAGCAGCTCTACCAGAATCCCGGGTTTGGTGTAAAAATTCCTAAAATTCCGGAATTTAGATACAGAGAGATACCCTGGAGGCAGCCCTAGGTCTGGTAGTCTCGACAGGTCCCCCGGTCCGTGAGTAATTGTGCACGGGTTGACAGAATTTTTTTTTTTGTGAACCCCCGCCCCTCAAAGTTCGATATAGGAACAAAGAGCAGCTCTGGTTCTACTGCTCCGATCGACTTGCAACAAGCGCTCACGTGACGGGAGCGACTCATGGAGTTTATTTCTCAACCTTAGATCCACCCCAGCACACCAGGAGAGGCCCTAGAGGCGCCGATACGCGATGCGCGCATCAACAGGAAGTAGGCCAGTGCTGCAGCAAAATAATACATTTACCCATTTCCTGACTTCAAACACCCCTGTTAAAAATTACACTGGTTGCTGACTTGATTCTGCATGCCCTGGCAAGGCCTCAACACCCACAATACACCAGAAATATTTCCTATCTTTTTAGCCAATAGTTTTAGGGGAGAACTTTCAACAAAACACTGGTCACCTGTGCATCATCTAAATGCCTATGGCAGTTCAGCCACCACAGAGAACCACTTACAAGTAGTTCTTGCTACACTCTCCAGGGGGAGCCATCACCTGCAGATTCTAGCAGACAACAGACATGGGATTGATGCATAGACGCAAATTTTGCCTGTATCTCACTCAATTCTTGTCTGATTTACATGTTTTAGGGGTGGATTTGGATCAGAATTGATCGGCCTTTCATCTGAGACTGTTTTTAGACCTGACAGATCACTCTCTGACTGGGCTTTAGTGCAGCAAAGTCGAAAAATGACTCCGGCGGCACATTTTTTCGATACCTCTTAGCCTATAGCTCCTCAACAAATCATCTGGCGCCTTAGTCATATGTGCCAAATTGAAGCCAATTGTCCAATATTAAGGCGTCATTCCTTACCTTGTGTACCTCCTGCAACGCGGTGACAATGAATGCTCACAAAGCTTGCCAGTCCAAACCAACGGTCTTGGTGGTGGTGCCGCTCTTCACCTCTTTTACCATCAAGCATTCCCATGACTCGAAAAAACAAAAAAACAAGCAGCGTTAACAATTGTCAATTCCCAACAGGTCCAGGGGCGGATCCAGGGGGGGGCCTAGGGGACACATGCCCCCCCTAGACCCCCTGAAATTGGACCAGGCTATGACTCCTAACTATAGAAAACGTGGCCCGAAAACCCGCTTGTGCCCCCCCCATGAGCAAATTTTCTTGGCTGTGCCCCCCCCAGACCACCCCTTCTGGATCCGCCCCTGAGGTCTACGATTTCCAATGTATGAAATCCAAGTAGCAATTCCCAAATCCAACGAGACTTTATTGGTCCCGAGAGGGATTCAAACGAACTGCCCACTGTATAATTTCCAATAATTTGTGACCAAGATTGACCACACTGCCGCGTATTTACAACAGCATGGAACCTTCTTTCACCATCTTGGTGAGGTAAAGGGCCTGAAAGTAGTGAGCCGGTCCAATTTGGAACATGTCCAGATCTCTCTGATCCTTGGCTAGAATCACAGGATTGCTGCTATCTAGACCGCAGATGGAGCCCAGATTAGCGCACCTCGCCAATTGGAAAGGTGGACAATCCTGCTTAAACCAACAGAATGTCGGTAAAAGGGACAGGCCTGAAGTCCCCCATTCAATTCACTGTGTTTGGCAATTCCTGAAGAGAGCGGGATAAACAATACGTCTACAATTTCCAATGTATGAAATCCAAGTAGCAATTCCCAAATCCAACGAGACTTTATTGGTCCCGAGAGGGATTCAAACGAACTGCCCACTGTATAATTTCCAATAATTTGTGACCAAGATTGACCACACTGCCGCGTATTTACAACAGCATGGAACCTTCTTTCACCATCTTGGTGAGGTAAAGGGCCTGAAAGTAGTGAGCCGGTCCAATTTGGAACATGTCCAGATCTCTCTGATCCTTGGCTAGAATCACAGGATTGCTGCTATCTAGACCGCAGATGGAGCCAAGATTAGCGCACCTCGCCAATTGGAAAGGTGGACAATCCTGCTTAAACCAACAGAATGTCGGTAAAAGGGACAGGCCTGAAGTCCCCCATTCAATTCACTGTGTTTGGCAATTCCTGAAGAGAGCGGGATAAACAATACGTCTACAATTTCCAATGTATGAAATCCAAGTAGCAATTCCCAAATCCAACGAGACTTTATTGGTCCCGAGAGGGATTCAAACGAACTGCCCACTGTATAATTTCCAATAATTTGTGACCAAGATTGACCACACTGCCGCGTATTTACAACAGCATGGAACCTTCTTTCACCATCTTGGTGAGGTAAAGGGCCTGAAAGTAGTGAGCCGGTCCAATTTGGAACATGTCCAGATCTCTCTGATCCTTGGCTAGAATCACAGGATTGCTGCTATCTAGACCGCAGATGGAGCCAAGATTAGCGCACCTCGCCAATTGGAAAGGTGGACAATCCTGCTTAAACCAACAGAATGTCGGTAAAAGGGACAGGCCTGAAGTCCCCCATTCAATTCACTGTGTTTGGCAATTCCTGAAGAGAGCGGGATAAACAATACGTCTACAATTTCCAATGTATGAAATCCAAGTAGCAATTCCCAAATCCAACGAGACTTTATTGGTCCCGAGAGGGATTCAAACGAACTGCCCACTGTATAATTTCCAATAATTTGTGACCAAGATTGACCACACTGCCGCGTATTTACAACAGCATGGAACCTTCTTTCACCATCTTGGTGAGGTAAAGGGCCTGAAAGTAGTGAGCCGGTCCAATTTGGAACATGTCCAGATCTCTCTGATCCTTGGCTAGAATCACAGGATTGCTGCTATCTAGACCGCAGATGGAGCCAAGATTAGCGCACCTCGCCAATTGGAAAGGTGGACAATCCTGCTTAAACCAACAGAATGTCGGTAAAAGGGACAGGCCTGAAGTCCCCCATTCAATTCACTGTGTTTGGCAATTCCTGAAGAGAGCGGGATAAACAATACGTCTACAATTTCCAATGTATGAAATCCAAGTAGCAATTCCCAAATCCAACGAGACTTTATTGGTCCCGAGAGGGATTCAAACGAACTGCCCACTGTATAATTTCCAATAATTTGTGACCAAGATTGACCACACTGCCGCGTATTTACAACAGCATGGAACCTTCTTTCACCATCTTGGTGAGGTAAAGGGCCTGAAAGTAGTGAGCCGGTCCAATTTGGAACATGTCCAGATCTCTCTGATCCTTGGCTAGAATCACAGGATTGCTGCTATCTAGACCGCAGATGGAGCCAAGATTAGCGCACCTCGCCAATTGGAAAGGTGGACAATCCTGCTTAAACCAACAGAATATCGGTAAAAGGGACAGGCCTGAATTCCCCCATTCAATTCACTGTGTTTGGCAATTCCTGAAGAGAGAGGGATAAACGATCCGGAATGAATGGTGCATTATAGATAGCTATTGTTTGATATCTACATAGAGGAAAGCCTTATAAATTCTGGCCCATAGCGTGTGCTGCTCCAACAAAAAACTGATCTTGTAACAGTCTGATTTCCCTCACCTTAGGTATCAATCTGGAACCTACGGAGTGACGCCAGATGCCCACAGAGCTCGCAAGTCCATCCCCGAGGGAGTAGAGGAGAACCACCACCACCAGGCCATTAGGACAACACGGCATCAGGAGTGCAGGACTGAAAACCAACCAGACCATTATTCACACAATTATACTGTTACAACCCAGACGGTTTAAATCGTTTGTTAAAATCAAAATCTCAAGTTTAATACTGTAAACTAGCATTTAAATCTGTACATCACTTGTAGTGGTCATTTTGGTAAAACAGTCAAGCATTGGTATCATCTGTACTTATGATATATATAGATATGTATTGGAGAATAAAACCATTGTCACTTTCACTGTCATTATCATGCCTGTAGAAGTGTGGTGTTGGTCAAGTCTATTCTATATAGGGCCTACCTGGCATGATGCACCAATGAAGTGCTGGTGAGCAGTTGTGCCAGCAGCACTTCATTGGTGCATCGCGACGACCGATGGGCAAGGTGCATTAGCAGCCTAAAGGTTTAAACCATCAACGGTCTTCATCAATCAACCGACCAACAAGCATGGTCCGTATGGGAGGGACGGTTTCACAAACAAAGACGACTGTTCATTGTTGGGGCTTGGAAAGTGTGAAAACGCTAATAGAAAAAATTCCCGACAAAGGTGAAAAAAAAGGACCTATCTGGGATCCGTAAAAGTCGTTTTTTTGTGCACCTTCCATGGTTCTAATGGTCAAAAAATCACGTTCTAGGGCTCATTTTGTAGGCATTGAGCAGCTCTACCAGAATCCCGGGTTTGGTGTAAAAATTCCTAAAATTCCGGAATTTAGATACAGAGAGATACCCTGGAGGCAGCCCTAGGTCTGGTAGTCTCGACAGGTCCCCCGGTCCGTGAGTAATTGTGCACGGGTTGACAGAATTTTTTTTTTTGTGAACCCCCGCCCCTCAAAGTTCGATATAGGAACAAAGAGCAGCTCTGGTTCTACTGCTCCGATCGACTTGCAACAAGCGCTCACGTGACGGGAGCGACTCATGGAGTTTATTTCTCAACCTTAGATCCACCCCAGCACACCAGGAGAGGCCCTAGAGGCGCCGATACGCGATGCGCGCATCAACAGGAAGTAGGCCAGTGCTGCAGCAAAATAATACATTTACCCATTTCCTGACTTCAAACACCCCTGTTAAAAATTACACTGGTTGCTGACTTGATTCTGCATGCCCTGGCAAGGCCTCAACACCCACAATACACCAGAAATATTTCCTATCTTTTTAGCCAATAGTTTTAGGGGAGAACTTTCAACAAAACACTGGTCACCTGTGCATCATCTAAATGCCTATGGCAGTTCAGCCACCACAGAGAACCACTTACAAGTAGTTCTTGCTACACTCTCCAGGGGGAGCCATCACCTGCAGATTCTAGCAGACAACAGACATGGGATTGATGCATAGACGCAAATTTTGCCTGTATCTCACTCAATTCTTGTCTGATTTACATGTTTTAGGGGTGGATTTGGATCAGAATTGATCGGCCTTTCATCTGAGACTGTTTTTAGACCTGACAGATCACTCTCTGACTGGGCTTTAGTGCAGCAAAGTCGAAAAATGACTCCGGCGGCACATTTTTTCGATACCTCTTAGCCTATAGCTCCTCAACAAATCATCTGGCGCCTTAGTCATATGTGCCAAATTGAAGCCAATTGTCCAATATTAAGGCGTCATTCCTTACCTTGTGTACCTCCTGCAACGCGGTGACAATGAATGCTCACAAAGCTTGCCAGTCCAAACCAACGGTCTTGGTGGTGGTGCCGCTCTTCACCTCTTTTACCATCAAGCATTCCCATGACTCGAAAAAACAAAAAAACAAGCAGCGTTAACAATTGTCAATTCCCAACAGGTCCAGGGGCGGATCCAGGGGGGGGCCTAGGGGACACATGCCCCCCCTAGACCCCCTGAAATTGGACCAGGCTATGACTCCTAACTATAGAAAACGTGGCCCGAAAACCCGCTTGTGCCTCCCCCCCATGAGCAAATTTTCTTGGCTGTGCCCCCCCCAGACCACCCCTTCTGGATCCGCCCCTGAGGTCTACGATTTCCAATGTATGAAATCCAAGTAGCAATTCCCAAATCCAACGAGACTTTATTGGTCCCGAGAGGGATTCAAACGAACTGCCCACTGTATAATTTCCAATAATTTGTGACCAAGATTGACCACACTGCCGCGTATTTACAACAGCATGGAACCTTCTTTCACCATCTTGGTGAGGTAAAGGGCCTGAAAGTAGTGAGCCGGTCCAATTTGGAACATGTCCAGATCTCTCTGATCCTTGGCTAGAATCACAGGATTGCTGCTATCTAGACCGCAGATGGAGCCAAGATTAGCGCACCTCGCCAATTGGAAAGGTGGACAATCCTGCTTAAACCAACAGAATGTCGGTAAAAGGGACAGGCCTGAAGTCCCCCATTCAATTCACTGTGTTTGGCAATTCCTGAAGAGAGCGGGATAAACAATACGTCTACAATTTCCAATGTATGAAATCCAAGTAGCAATTCCCAAATCCAACGAGACTTTATTGGTCCCGAGAGGGATTCAAACGAACTGCCCACTGTATAATTTCCAATAATTTGTGACCAAGATTGACCACACTGCCGCGTATTTACAACAGCATGGAACCTTCTTTCACCATCTTGGTGAGGTAAAGGGCCTGAAAGTAGTGAGCCGGTCCAATTTGGAACATGTCCAGATCTCTCTGATCCTTGGCTAGAATCACAGGATTGCTGCTATCTAGACCGCAGATGGAGCCAAGATTAGCGCACCTCGCCAATTGGAAAGGTGGACAATCCTGCTTAAACCAACAGAATGTCGGTAAAAGGGACAGGCCTGAAGTCCCCCATTCAATTCACTGTGTTTGGCAATTCCTGAAGAGAGCGGGATAAACAATACGTCTACAATTTCCAATGTATGAAATCCAAGTAGCAATTCCCAAATCCAACGAGACTTTATTGGTCCCGAGAGGGATTCAAACGAACTGCCCACTGTATAATTTCCAATAATTTGTGACCAAGATTGACCACACTGCCGCGTATTTACAACAGCATGGAACCTTCTTTCAACATCTTGGTGAGGTAAAGGGCCTGAAAGTAGTGAGCCGGTCCAATTTGGAACATGTCCAGATCTCTCTGATCCTTGGCTAGAATCACAGGATTGCTGCTATCTAGACCGCAGATGGAGCCAAGATTAGCGCACCTCGCCAATTGGAAAGGTGGACAATCCTGCTTAAACCAACAGAATGTCGGTAAAAGGGACAGGCCTGAATTCCCCCATTCAATTCACTGTGTTTGGCAATTCCTGAAGAGAGAGGGATAAACGATCCGGAATGAATGGTGCATTATAGATAGCTATTGTTTGATATCTACATAGAGGAAAGCCTTATAAATTCTGGCCCATAGCGTGTGCTGCTCCAACAAAAAACTGATCTTGTAACAGTCTGATTTCCCTCACCTTAGGTATCAATCTGGAACCTACGGAGTGACGCCAGATGCCCACAGAGCTCGCAAGTCCATCCCCGAGGGAGTAGAGGAGAACCACCACCACCAGGCCATTAGGACAACACGGCATCAGGAGTGCAGGACTGAAAACCAACCAGACCATTATTCACACAATTATACTGTTACAACCCAGACGGTTTAAATCGTTTGTTAAAATCAAAATCTCAAGTTTAATACTGTAAACTAGCATTTAAATCTGTACATCACTTGTAGTGGTCATTTTGGTAAAACAGTCAAGCATTGGTATCATCTGTACTTATGATATATATAGATATGTATTGGAGAATAAAACCATTGTCACTTTCACTGTCATTATCATGCCTGTAGAAGTGTGGTGTTGGTCAAGTCTATTCTATATAGGGCCTACCTGGCATGATGCACCAATGAAGTGCTGGTGAGCAGTTGTGCCAGCAGCACTTCATTGGTGCATCGCGACGACCGATGGGCAAGGTGCATTAGCAGCCTAAAGGTTTAAACCATCAACAGTCTTCATCAATCAACCGACCCACAAGCATGGTCCGTATGGGAGGGACGGTTTCACAAACAAAGACGACTGTTCATTGTTGGGGCTTGGAAAGTGTGAAAACGCTAATAGAAAAAATTCCCGACAAAGGTGAAAAAAAAGGACCTATCTGGGATCCGTAAAAGTCGTTTTTTTGTGCACCTTCCATGGTTCTAATGGTCAAAAAATCACGTTCTAGGGCTCATTTTGTAGGCATTGAGCAGCTCTACCAGAATCCCGGGTTTGGTGTAAAAATTCCTAAAATTCCGGAATTTAGATACAGAGAGATACCCTGGAGGCAGCCCTAGGTCTGGTAGTCTCGACAGGTCCCCCGGTCCGTGAGTAATTGTGCACGGGTTGACAGAATTTTTTTTTTTGTGAACCCCCGCCCCTCAAAGTTCGATATAGGAACAAAGAGCAGCTCTGGTTCTACTGCTCCGATCGACTTGCAACAAGCGCTCACGTGACGGGAGCGACTCATGGAGTTTATTTCTCAACCTTAGATCCACCCCAGCACACCAGGAGAGGCCCTAGAGGCGCCGATACGCGATGCGCGCATCAACAGGAAGTAGGCCAGTGCTGCAGCAAAATAATACATTTACCCATTTCCTGACTTCAAACACCCCTGTTAAAAATTACACTGGTTGCTGACTTGATTCTGCATGCCCTGGCAAGGCCTCAACACCCACAATACACCAGAAATATTTCCTATCTTTTTAGCCAATAGTTTTAGGGGAGAACTTTCAACAAAACACTGGTCACCTGTGCATCATCTAAATGCCTATGGCAGTTCAGCCACCACAGAGAACCACTTACAAGTAGTTCTTGCTACACTCTCCAGGGGGAGCCATCACCTGCAGATTCTAGCAGACAACAGACATGGGATTGATGCATAGACGCAAATTTTGCCTGTATCTCACTCAATTCTTGTCTGATTTACATGTTTTAGGGGTGGATTTGGATCAGAATTGATCGGCCTTTCATCTGAGACTGTTTTTAGACCTGACAGATCACTCTCTGACTGGGCTTTAGTGCAGCAAAGTCGAAAAATGACTCCGGCGGCACATTTTTTCGATACCTCTTAGCCTATAGCTCCTCAACAAATCATCTGGCGCCTTAGTCATATGTGCCAAATTGAAGCCAATTGTCCAATATTAAGGCGTCATTCCTTACCTTGTGTACCTCCTGCAACGCGGTGACAATGAATGCTCACAAAGCTTGCCAGTCCAAACCAACGGTCTTGGTGGTGGTGCCGCTCTTCACCTCTTTTACCATCAAGCATTCCCATGACTCGAAAAAACAAAAAAACAAGCAGCGTTAACAATTGTCAATTCCCAACAGGTCCAGGGGCGGATCCAGGGGGGGGCCTAGGGGACACATGCCCCCCCTAGACCCCCTGAAATTGGACCAGGCTATGACTCCTAACTATAGAAAACGTGGCCCGAAAACCCGCTTGTGCCTCCCCCCCATGAGCAAATTTTCTTGGCTGTGCCCCCCCCAGACCACCCCTTCTGGATCCGCCCCTGAGGTCTACGATTTCCAATGTATGAAATCCAAGTAGCAATTCCCAAATCCAACGAGACTTTATTGGTCCCGAGAGGGATTCAAACGAACTGCCCACTGTATAATTTCCAATAATTTGTGACCAAGATTGACCACACTGCCGCGTATTTACAACAGCATGGAACCTTCTTTCACCATCTTGGTGAGGTAAAGGGCCTGAAAGTAGTGAGCCGGTCCAATTTGGAACATGTCCAGATCTCTCTGATCCTTGGCTAGAATCACAGGATTGCTGCTATCTAGACCGCAGATGGAGCCAAGATTAGCGCACCTCGCCAATTGGAAAGGTGGACAATCCTGCTTAAACCAACAGAATGTCGGTAAAAGGGACAGGCCTGAAGTCCCCCATTCAATTCACTGTGTTTGGCAATTCCTGAAGAGAGCGGGATAAACAATACGTCTACAATTTCCAATGTATGAAATCCAAGTAGCAATTCCCAAATCCAACGAGACTTTATTGGTCCCGAGAGGGATTCAAACGAACTGCCCACTGTATAATTTCCAATAATTTGTGACCAAGATTGACCACACTGCCGCGTATTTACAACAGCATGGAACCTTCTTTCACCATCTTGGTGAGGTAAAGGGCCTGAAAGTAGTGAGCCGGTCCAATTTGGAACATGTCCAGATCTCTCTGATCCTTGGCTAGAATCACAGGATTGCTGCTATCTAGACCGCAGATGGAGCCAAGATTAGCGCACCTCGCCAATTGGAAAGGTGGACAATCCTGCTTAAACCAACAGAATGTCGGTAAAAGGGACAGGCCTGAAGTCCCCCATTCAATTCACTGTGTTTGGCAATTCCTGAAGAGAGCGGGATAAACAATACGTCTACAATTTCCAATGTATGAAATCCAAGTAGCAATTCCCAAATCCAACGAGACTTTATTGGTCCCGAGAGGGATTCAAACGAACTGCCCACTGTATAATTTCCAATAATTTGTGACCAAGATTGACCACACTGCCGCGTATTTACAACAGCATGGAACCTTCTTTCACCATCTTGGTGAGGTAAAGGGCCTGAAAGTAGTGAGCCGGTCCAATTTGGAACATGTCCAGATCTCTCTGATCCTTGGCTAGAATCACAGGATTGCTGCTATCTAGACCGCAGATGGAGCCAAGATTAGCGCACCTCGCCAATTGGAAAGGTGGACAATCCTGCTTAAACCAACAGAATGTCGGTAAAAGGGACAGGCCTGAAGTCCCCCATTCAATTCACTGTGTTTGGCAATTCCTGAAGAGAGCGGGATAAACAATACGTCTACAATTTCCAATGTATGAAATCCAAGTAGCAATTCCCAAATCCAACGAGACTTTATTGGTCCCGAGAGGGATTCAAACGAACTGCCCACTGTATAATTTCCAATAATTTGTGACCAAGATTGACCACACTGCCGCGTATTTACAACAGCATGGAACCTTCTTTCACCATCTTGGTGAGGTAAAGGGCCTGAAAGTAGTGAGCCGGTCCAATTTGGAACATGTCCAGATCGCTCTGATCCTTGGCTAGAATCACAGGATTGCTGCTATCTAGACCGCAGATGGAGCCAAGATTAGCGCACCTCGCCAATTGGAAAGGTGGACAATCCTGCTTAAACCAACAGAATATCGGTAAAAGGGACAGGCCTGAATTCCCCCATTCAATTCACTGTGTTTGGCAATTCCTGAAGAGAGAGGGATAAACGATCCGGAATGAATGGTGCATTATAGATAGCTATTGTTTGATATCTACATAGAGGAAAGCCTTATAAATTCTGGCCCATAGCGTGTGCTGCTCCAACAAAAAACTGATCTTGTAACAGTCTGATTTCCCTCACCTTAGGTATCAATCTGGAACCTACGGAGTGACGCCAGATGCCCACAGAGCTCGCAAGTCCATCCCCGAGGGAGTAGAGGAGAACCACCACCACCAGGCCATTAGGACAACACGGCATCAGGAGTGCAGGACTGAAAACCAACCAGACCATTATTCACACAATTATACTGTTACAACCCAGACGGTTTAAATCGTTTGTTAAAATCAAAATCTCAAGTTTAATACTGTAAACTAGCATTTAAATCTGTACATCACTTGTAGTGGTCATTTTGGTAAAACAGTCAAGCATTGGTATCATCTGTACTTATGATATATATAGATATGTATTGGAGAATAAAACCATTGTCACTTTCACTGTCATTATCATGCCTGTAGAAGTGTGGTGTTGGTCAAGTCTATTCTATATAGGGCCTACCTGGCATGATGCACCAATGAAGTGCTGGTGAGCAGTTGTGCCAGCAGCACTTCATTGGTGCATCGCGACGACCGATGGGCAAGGTGCATTAGCAGCCTAAAGGTTTAAACCATCAACGGTCTTCATCAATCAACCGACCCACAAGCATGGTCCGTATGGGAGGGACGGTTTCACAAACAAAGACGACTGTTCATTGTTGGGGCTTGGAAAGTGTGAAAACGCTAATAGAAAAAATTCCCGACAAAGGTGAAAAAAAAGGACCTATCTGGGATCCGTAAAAGTCGTTTTTTTGTGCACCTTCCATGGTTCTAATGGTCAAAAAATCACGTTCTAGGGCTCATTTTGTAGGCATTGAGCAGCTCTACCAGAATCCCGGGTTTGGTGTAAAAATTCCTAAAGTTCCGGAATTTAGATACAGAGAGATACCCTGGAGGCAGCCCTAGGTCTGGTAGTCTCGACAGGTCCCCCGGTCCGTGAGTAATTGTGCACGGGTTGACAGAATTTTTTTTTTTGTGAACCCCCGCCCCTCAAAGTTCGATATAGGAACAAAGAGCAGCTCTGGTTCTACTGCTCCGATCGACTTGCAACAAGCGCTCACGTGACGGGAGCGACTCATGGAGTTTATTTCTCAACCTTAGATCCACCCCAGCACACCAGGAGAGGCCCTAGAGGCGCCGATAAGCGATGCGCGCATCAACAGGAAGTAGGCCAGTGCTGCAGCAAAATAATACATTTACCCATTTCCTGACTTCAAACACCCCTGTTAAAAATTACACTGGTTGCTGACTTGATTCTGCATGCCCTGGCAAGGCCTCAACACCCACAATACACCAGAAATATTTCCTATCTTTTTAGCCAATAGTTTTAGGGGAGAACTTTCAACAAAACACTGGTCACCTGTGCATCATCTAAATGCCTATGGCAGTTCAGCCACCACAGAGAACCACTTACAAGTAGTTCTTGCTACACTCTCCAGGGGGAGCCATCACCTGCAGATTCTAGCAGACAACAGACATGGGATTGATGCATAGACGCAAATTTTGCCTGTATCTCACTCAATTCTTGTCTGATTTACATGTTTTAGGGGTGGATTTGGATCAGAATTGATCGGCCTTTCATCTGAGACTGCTTTTAGACCTGACAGATCACTCTCTGACTGGGCTTTAGTGCAGCAAAGTCGAAAAATGACTCCGGCGGCACATTTTTTCGATACCTCTTAGCCTATAGCTCCTCAACAAATCATCTGGCGCCTTAGTCATATGTGCCAAATTGAAGCCAATTGTCCAATATTAAGGCGTCATTCCTTACCTTGTGTACCTCCTGCAACGCGGTGACAATGAATGCTCACAAAGCTTGCCAGTCCAAACCAACGGTCTTGGTGGTGGTGCCGCTCTTCACCTCTTTTACCATCAAGCATTCCCATGACTCGAAAAAACAAAAAAACAAGCAGCGTTAACAATTGTCAATTCCCAACAGGTCCAGGGGCGGATCCAGGGGGGGGGCCTAGGGGACACATGCCCCCCCTAGACCCCCTGAAATTGGACCAGGCTATGACTCCTAACTATAGAAAACGTGGCCCGAAAACCCGCTTGTGCCCCCCCCCATGAGCAAATTTTCTTGGCTGTGCCCCCCCCAGACCACCCCTTCTGGATCCGCCCCTGAGGTCTACGATTTCCAATGTATGAAATCCAAGTAGCAATTCCCAAATCCAACGAGACTTTATTGGTCCCGAGAGGGATTCAAACGAACTGCCCACTGTATAATTTCCAATAATTTGTGACCAAGATTGACCACACTGCCGCGTATTTACAACAGCATGGAACCTTCTTTCACCATCTTGGTGAGGTAAAGGGCCTGAAAGTAGTGAGCCGGTCCAATTTGGAACATGTCCAGATCTCTCTGATCCTTGGCTAGAATCACAGGATTGCTGCTATCTAGACCGCAGATGGAGCCAAGATTAGCGCACCTCGCCAATTGGAAAGGTGGACAATCCTGCTTAAACCAACAGAATGTCGGTAAAAGGGACAGGCCTGAAGTCCCCCATTCAATTCACTGTGTTTGGCAATTCCTGAAGAGAGCGGGATAAACAATACGTCTACAATTTCCAATGTATGAAATCCAAGTAGCAATTCCCAAATCCAACGAGACTTTATTGGTCCCGAGAGGGATTCAAACGAACTGCCCACTGTATAATTTCCAATAATTTGTGACCAAGATTGACCACACTGCCGCGTATTTACAACAGCATGGAACCTTCTTTCACCATCTTGGTGAGGTAAAGGGCCTGAAAGTAGTGAGCCGGTCCAATTTGGAACATGTCCAGATCTCTCTGATCCTTGGCTAGAATCACAGGATTGCTGCTATCTAGACCGCAGATGGAGCCAAGATTAGCGCACCTCGCCAATTGGAAAGGTGGACAATCCTGCTTAAACCAACAGAATGTCGGTAAAAGGGACAGGCCTGAAGTCCCCCATTCAATTCACTGTGTTTGGCAATTCCTGAAGAGAGCGGGATAAACAATACGTCTACAATTTCCAAGGTATGAAATCCAAGTAGCAATTCCCAAATCCAACGAGACTTTATTGGTCCCGAGAGGGATTCAAACGAACTGCCCACTGTATAATTTCCAATAATTTGTGACCAAGATTGACCACACTGCCGCGTATTTACAACAGCATGGAACCTTCTTTCACCATCTTGGTGAGGTAAAGGGCCTGAAAGTAGTGAGCCGGT
Source organism: Acholoe squamosa (assembly GCA_949317995.1). Classification (NCBI taxonomy): domain Eukaryota; kingdom Metazoa; phylum Annelida; class Polychaeta; order Phyllodocida; family Polynoidae; genus Acholoe; species Acholoe squamosa. Next base: position 24,172,464 of record OX439050.1, read on the forward strand.
CCAATTTGGAACATGTCCAGATCTCTCTGATCCTTGGCTAGAATCACAGGATTGCTGCTATCTAGACCGCAGATGGAGCCAAGATTAGCGCACCTCGCCAATTGGAAAGGTGGACAATCCTGCTTAAACCAACAGAATATCGGTAAAAGGGACAGGCCTGAATTCCCCCATTCAATTCACTGTGTTTGGCAATTCCTGAAGAGAGAGGGATAAACGATCCGGAATGAATGGTGCATTATAGATAGCTATTGTTTGATATCTACATAGAGGAAAGCCTTATAAATTCTGGCCCATAGCGTGTGCTGCTCCAACAAAAAACTGATCTTGTAACAGTCTGATTTCCCTCACCTTAGGTATCAATCTGGAACCTACGGAGTGACGCCAGATGCCCACAGAGCTCGCAAGTCCATCCCCGAGGGAGTAGAGGAGAACCACCACCACCAGGCCATTAGGACAACACGGCATCAGGAGTGCAGGACTGAAAACCAACCAGACCATTATTCACACAATTATACTGTTACAACCCAGACGGTTTAAATCGTTTGTTAAAATCAAAATCTCAAGTTTAATACTGTAAACTAGCATTTAAATCTGTACATCACTTGTAGTGGTCATTTTGGTAAAACAGTCAAGCATTGGTATCATCTGTACTTATGATATATATAGATATGTATTGGAGAATAAAACCATTGTCACTTTCACTGTCATTATCATGCCTGTAGAAGTGTGGTGTTGGTCAAGTCTATTCTATATAGGGCCTACCTGGCATGATGCACCAATGAAGTGCTGGTGAGCAGTTGTGCCAGCAGCACTTCATTGGTGCATCGCGACGACCGATGGGCAAGGTGCATTAGCAGCCTAAAGGTTTAAACCATCAACGGTCTTCATCAATCAACCGACCCACAAGCATGGTCCGTATGGGAGGGACGGTTTCACAAACAAAGACGACTGTTCATTGTTGGGGCTTGGAAAGTGTGAAAACGCTAATAGAAAAAATTCCCGACAAAGGTGAAAAAAAAGGACCTATCTGGGATCCGTAAAAGTCGTTTTTTTGTGCACCTTCCATGGTTCTAATGGTCAAAAAATCACGTTCTAGGGCTCATTTTGTAGGCATTGAGCAGCTCTACCAGAATCCCGGGTTTGGTGTAAAAATTCCTAAAATTCCGGAATTTAGATACAGAGAGATACCCTGGAGACAGCCCTAGGTCTGGTAGTCTCGACAGGTCCCCCGGTCCGTGAGTAATTGTGCACGGGTTGACAGAATTTTTTTTTTTGTGAACCCCCGCCCCTCAAAGTTCGATATAGGAACAAAGAGCAGCTCTGGTTCTACTGCTCCGATCGACTTGCAACAAGCGCTCACGTGACGGGAGCGACTCATGGAGTTTATTTCTCAACCTTAGATCCACCCCAGCACACCAGGAGAGGCCCTAGAGGCGCCGATACGCGATGCGCGCATCAACAGGAAGTAGGCCAGTGCTGCAGCAAAATAATACATTTACCCATTTCCTGACTTCAAACACCCCTGTTAAAAATTACACTGGTTGCTGACTTGATTCTGCATGCCCTGGCAAGGCCTCAACACCCACAATACACCAGAAATATTTCCTATCTTTTTAGCCAATAGTTTTAGGGGAGAACTTTCAACAAAACACTGGTCACCTGTGCATCATCTAAATGCCTATGGCAGTTCAGCCACCACAGAGAACCACTTACAAGTAGTTCTTGCTACACTCTCCAGGGGGAGCCATCACCTGCAGATTCTAGCAGACAACAGACATGGGATTGATGCATAGACGCAAATTTTGCCTGTATCTCACTCAATTCTTGTCTGATTTACATGTTTTAGGGGTGGATTTGGATCAGAATTGATCGGCCTTTCATCTGAGACTGTTTTTAGACCTGACAGATCACTCTCTGACTGGGCTTTAGTGCAGCAAAGTCGAAAAATGACTCCGGCGGCACATTTTTTCGATACCTCTTAGCCTATAGCTCCTCAACAAATCATCTGGCGCCTTAGTCATATGTGCCAAATTGAAGCCAATTGTCCAATATTAAGGCGTCATTCCTTACCTTGTGTACCTCCTGCAACGCGGTGACAATGAATGCTCACAAAGCTTGCCAGTCCAAACCAACGGTCTTGGTGGTGGTGCCGCTCTTCACCTCTTTTACCATCAAGCATTTCCATGACTCGAAAAAACAAAAAAACAAGCAGCGTTAACAATTGTCAATTCCCAACAGGTCCAGGGGCGGATCCAGGGGGGGGCCTAGGGGACACATGCCCCCCCTAGACCCCCTGAAATTGGACCAGGCTATGACTCCTAACTATAGAAAACGTGGCCCGAAAACCCGCTTGTGCCCCCCCCATGAGCAAATTTTCTTGGCTGTGCCCCCCCCAGACCACCCCTTCTGGATCCGCCCCTGAGGTCTACGATTTCCAATGTATGAAATCCAAGTAGCAATTCCCAAATCCAACGAGACTTTATTGGTCCCGAGAGGGATTCAAACGAACTGCCCACTGTATAATTTCCAATAATTTGTGACCAAGATTGACCACACTGCCGCGTATTTACAACAGCATGGAACCTTCTTTCACCATCTTGGTGAGGTAAAGGGCCTGAAAGTAGTGAGCCGGTCCAATTTGGAACATGTCCAGATCTCTCTGATCCTTGGCTAGAATCACAGGATTGCTGCTATCTAGACCGCAGATGGAGCCAAGATTAGCGCACCTCGCCAATTGGAAAGGTGGACAATCCTGCTTAAACCAACAGAATGTCGGTAAAAGGGACAGGCCTGAAGTCCCCCATTCAATTCACTGTGTTTGGCAATTCCTGAAGAGAGCGGGATAAACAATACGTCTACAATTTCCAATGTATGAAATCCAAGTAGCAATTTCCAAATCCAACGAGACTTTATTGGTCCCGAGAGGGATTCAAACGAACTGCCCACTGTATAATTTCCAATAATTTGTGACCAAGATTGACCACACTGCCGCGTATTTACAACAGCATGGAACCTTCTTTCACCATCTTGGTGAGGTAAAGGGCCTGAAAGTAGTGAGCCGGTCCAATTTGGAACATGTCCAGATCTCTCTGATCCTTGGCTAGAATCACAGGATTGCTGCTATCTAGACCGCAGATGGAGCCAAGATTAGCGCACCTCGCCAATTGGAAAGGTGGACAATCCTGCTTAAACCAACAGAATGTCGGTAAAAGGGACAGGCCTGAAGTCCCCCATTCAATTCACTGTGTTTGGCAATTCCTGAAGAGAGCGGGATAAACAATACGTCTACAATTTCCAATGTATGAAATCCAAGTAGCAATTCCCAAATCCAACGAGACTTTATTGGTCCCGAGAGGGATTCAAACGAACTGCCCACTGTATAATTTCCAATAATTTGTGACCAAGATTGACCACACTGCCGCGTATTTACAACAGCATGGAACCTTCTCAAAATCAGCATGGAACCGGCTCAAAATCTCAAGTTTAATACTGTAAACTAGCATTTAAATCTGTACATCACTTGTAGTGGTCATTTTGGTAAAACAGTCAAGCATTGGTATCATCTGTACTTATGATATATATAGATATGTATTGGAGAATAAAACCATTGTCACTTTCACTGTCATTATCATGCCTGTAGAAGTGTGGTGTTGGTCAAGTCTATTCTATATAGGGCCTACCTGGCATGATGCACCAATGAAGTGCTGGTGAGCAGTTGTGCCAGCAGCACTTCATTGGTGCATCGCGACGACCGATGGGCAAGGTGCATTAGCAGCCTAAAGGTTTAAACCATCAACGGTCTTCATCAATCAACCGACCCACAAGCATGGTCCGTATGGGAGGGACGGTTTCACAAACCTTCTTTCACCATCTTGGTGAGGTAAAGGGCCTGAAAGTAGTGAGCCGGTCCAATTTGGAACATGTCCAGATCTCTCTGATCCTTGGCTAGAATCACAGGATTGCTGCTATCTAGACCGCAGATGGAGCCAAGATTAGCGCACCTCGCCAATTGGAAAGGTGGACAATCCTGCTTAAACCAACAGAATGTCGGTAAAAGGGACAGGCCTGAAGTCCCCCATTCAATTCACTGTGTTTGGCAATTCCTGAAGAGAGCGGGATAAACAATACGTCTACAATTTCCAATGTATGAAATCCAAGTAGCAATTCCCAAATCCAACGAGACTTTATTGGTCCCGAGAGGGATTCAAACGAACTGCCCACTGTATAATTTCCAATAATTTGTGACCAAGATTGACCACACTGCCGCGTATTTACAACAGCATGGAACCTTCTTTCACCATCTTGGTGAGGTAAAGGGCCTGAAAGTAGTGAGCCGGTCCAATTTGGAACATGTCCAGATCTCTCTGATCCTTGGCTAGAATCACAGGATTGCTGCTATCTAGACCGCAGATGGAGCCAAGATTAGCGCACCTCGCCAATTGGAAAGGTGGACAATCCTGCTTAAACCAACAGAATGTCGGTAAAAGGGACAGGCCTGAAGTCCCCCATTCAATTCACTGTGTTTGGCAATTCCTGAAGAGAGCGGGATAAACAATACGTCTACAATTTCCAATGTATGAAATCCAAGTAGCAATTCCCAAATCCAACGAGACTTTATTGGTCCCGAGAGGGATTCAAACGAACTGCCCACTGTATAATTTCCAATAATTTGTGACCAAGATTGACCACACTGCCGCGTATTTACAACAGCATGGAACCTTCTTTCACCATCTTGGTGAGGTAAAGGGCCTGAAAGTAGTGAGCCGGTCCAATTTGGAACATGTCCAGATCTCTCTGATCCTTGGCTAGAATCACAGGATTGCTGCTATCTAGACCGCAGATGGAGCCAAGATTAGCGCACCTCGCCAATTGGAAAGGTGGACAATCCTGCTTAAACCAACAGAATATCGGTAAAAGGGACAGGCCTGAATTCCCCCATTCAATTCACTGTGTTTGGCAATTCCTGAAGAGAGAGGGATAAACGATCCGGAATGAATGGTGCATTATAGATAGCTATTGTTTGATATCTACATAGAGGAAAGCCTTATAAATTCTGGCCCATAGCGTGTGCTGCTCCAACAAAAAACTGATCTTGTAACAGTCTGATTTCCCTCACCTTAGGTATCAATCTGGAACCTACGGAGTGACGCCAGATGCCCACAGAGCTCGCAAGTCCATCCCCGAGGGAGTAGAGGAGAACCACCACCACCAGGCCATTAGGACAACACGGCATCAGGAGTGCAGGACTGAAAACCAACCAGACCATTATTCACACAATTATACTGTTACAACCCAGACGGTTTAAATCGTTTGTTAAAATCAAAATCTCAAGTTTAATACTGTAAACTAGCATTTAAATCTGTACATCACTTGTAGTGGTCATTTTGGTAAAACAGTCAAGCATTGGTATCATCTGTACTTATGATATATATAGATATGTATTGGAGAATAAAACCATTGTCACTTTCACTGTCATTATCATGCCTGTAGAAGTGTGGTGTTGGTCAAGTCTATTCTATATAGGGCCTACCTGGCATGATGCACCAATGAAGTGCTGGTGAGCAGTTGTGCCAGCAGCACTTCATTGGTGCATCGCGACGACCGATGGGCAAGGTGCATTAGCAGCCTAAAGGTTTAAACCATCAACGGTCTTCATCAATCAACCGACCCACAAGCATGGTCCGTATGGGAGGGACGGTTTCACAAACAAAGACGACTGTTCATTGTTGGGGCTTGGAAAGTGTGAAAACGCTAATAGAAAAAATTCCCGACAAAGGTGAAAAAAAAGGACCTATCTGGGATCCGTAAAAGTCGTTTTTTTGTGCACCTTCCATGGTTCTAATGGTCAAAAAATCACGTTCTAGGGCTCATTTTGTAGGCATTGAGCAGCTCTACCAGAATCCCGGGTTTGGTGTAAAAATTCCTAAAATTCCGGAATTTAGATACAGAGAGATACCCTGGAGGCAGCCCTAGGTCTGGTAGTCTCGACAGGTCCCCCGGTCCGTGAGTAATTGTGCACGGGTTGACAGAATTTTTTTTTTTGTGAACCCCCGCCCCTCAAAGTTCGATATAGGAACAAAGAGCAGCTCTGGTTCTACTGCTCCGATCGACTTGCAACAAGCGCTCACGTGACGGGAGCGACTCATGGAGTTTATTTCTCAACCTTAGATCCACCCCAGCACACCAGGAGAGGCCCTAGAGGCGCCAATACGCGATGCGCGCATCAACAGGAAGTAGGCCAGTGCTGCAGCAAAATAATACATTTACCCATTTCCTGACTTCAAACACCCCTGTTAAAAATTACACTGGTTGCTGACTTGATTCTGCATGCCCTGGCAAGGCCTCAACACCCACAATACACCAGAAATATTTCCTATCTTTTTAGCCAATAGTTTTAGGGGAGAACTTTCAACAAAACACTGGTCACCTGTGCATCATCTAAATGCCTATGGCAGTTCAGCCACCACAGAGAACCACTTACAAGTAGTTCTTGCTACACTCTCCAGGGGGAGCCATCACCTGCAGATTCTAGCAGACAACAGACATGGGATTGATGCATAGACGCAAATTTTGCCTGTATCTCACTCAATTCTTGTCTGATTTACATGTTTTAGGGGTGGATTTGGATCAGAATTGATCGGCCTTTCATCTGAGACTGTTTTTAGACCTGACAGATCACTCTCTGACTGGGCTTTAGTGCAGCAAAGTCGAAAAATGACTCCGGCGGCACATTTTTTCGATACCTCTTAGCCTATAGCTCCTCAACAAATCATCTGGCGCCTTAGTCATATGTGCCAAATTGAAGCCAATTGTCCAATATTAAGGCGTCATTCCTTACCTTGTGTACCTCCTGCAACGCGGTGACAATGAATGCTCACAAAGCTAGCCAGTCCAAACCAACGGTCTTGGTGGTGGTGCCGCTCTTCACCTCTTTTACCATCAAGCATTCCCATGACTCGAAAAAACAAAAAAACAAGCAGCGTTAACAATTGTCAATTCCCAACAGGTCCAGGGGCGGATCCAGGGGGGGGCCTAGGGGACACATGCCCCCCCTAGACCCCCTGAAATTGGACCAGGCTATGACTCCTAACTATAGAAAACGTGGCCCGAAAACCCGCTTGTGCCCCCCCCCATGAGCAAATTTTCTTGGCTGTGCCCCCCCCAGACCACCCCTTCTGGATCCGCCCCTGAGGTCTACGATTTCCAATGTATGAAATCCAAGTAGCAATTCCCAAATCCAACGAGACTTTATTGGTCCCGAGAGGGATTCAAACGAACTGCCCACTGTATAATTTCCAATAATTTGTGACCAAGATTGACCACACTGCCGCGTATTTACAACAGCATGGAACCTTCTTTCACCATCTTGGTGAGGTAAAGGGCCTGAAAGTAGTGAGCCGGTCCAATTTGGAACATGTCCAGATCTCTCTGATCCTTGGCTAGAATCACAGGATTGCTGCTATCTAGACCGCAGATGGAGCCAAGATTAGCGCACCTCGCCAATTGGAAAGGTGGACAATCCTGCTTAAACCAACAGAATGTCGGTAAAAGGGACAGGCCTGAAGTCCCCCATTTCAATTCACTGTGTTTGGCAATTCCTGAAGAGAGCGGGATAAACAATACGTCTACAATTTCCAATGTATGAAATCCAAGTAGCAATTCCCAAATCCAACGAGACTTTATTGGTCCCGAGAGGGATTCAAACGAACTGCCCACTGTATAATTTCCAATAATTTGTGACCAAGATTGACCACACTGCCGCGTATTTACAACAGCATGGAACCTTCTTTCACCATCTTGGTGAGGTAAAGGGCCTGAAAGTAGTGAGCCGGTCCAATTTGGAACATGTCCAGATCTCTCTGATCCTTGGCTAGAATCACAGGATTGCTGCTATCTAGACCGCAGATGGAGCCAAGATTAGCGCACCTCGCCAATTGGAAAGGTGGACAATCCTGCTTAAACCAACAGAATGTCGGTAAAAGGGACAGGCCTGAAGTCCCCCATTTCAATTCACTGTGTTTGGCAATTCCTGAAGAGAGCGGGATAAACAATACGTCTACAATTTCCAATGTATGAAATCCAAGTAGCAATTCCCAAATCCAACGAGACTTTATTGGTCCCGAGAGGGATTCAAACGAACTGCCCACTGTATAATTTCCAATAATTTGTGACCAAGATTGACCACACTGCCGCGTATTTACAACAGCATGGAACCTTCTTTCACCATCTTGGTGAGGTAAAGGGCCTGAAAGTAGTGAGCCGGTCCAATTTGGAACATGTCCAGATCTCTCTGATCCTTGGCTAGAATCACAGGATTGCTGCTATCTAGACCGCAGATGGAGCCAAGATTAGCGCACCTCGCCAATTGGAAAGGTGGACAATCCTGCTTAAACCAACAGAATGTTGGTAAAAGGGACAGGCCTGAAGTCCCCCATTCAATTCACTGTGTTTGGCAATTCCTGAAGAGAGCGGGATAAACAATACGTCTACAATTTCCAATGTATGAAATCCAAGTAGCAATTCCCAAATCCAACGAGACTTTATTGGTCCCGAGAGGGATTCAAACGAACTGCCCACTGTATAATTTCCAATAATTTGTGACCAAGATTGACCACACTGCCGCGTATTTACAACAGCATGGAACCTTCTTTCACCATCTTGGTGAGGTAAAGGGCCTGAAAGTAGTGAGCCGGTCCAATTTGGAACATGTCCAGATCTCTCTGATCCTTGGCTAGAATCACAGGATTGCTGCTATCTAGACCGCAGATGGAGCCAAGATTAGCGCACCTCGCCAATTGGAAAGGTGGACAATCCTGCTTAAACCAACAGAATGTCGGTAAAAGGGACAGGCCTGAAGTCCCCCATTCAATTCACTGTGTTTGGCAATTCCTGAAGAGAGCGGGATAAACAATACGTCTACAATTTCCAATGTATGAAATCCAAGTAGCAATTCCCAAATCCAACGAGACTTTATTGGTCCCGAGAGGGATTCAAACGAACTGCCCACTGTATAATTTCCAATAATTTGTGACCAAGATTGACCACACTGCCGCGTATTTATAACAGCATGGAACCTTCTTTCACCATCTTGGTGAGGTAAAGGGCCTGAAAGTAGTGAGCCGGTCCAATTTGGAACATGTCCAGATCTCTCTGATCCTTGGCTAGAATCACAGGATTGCTGCTATCTAGACCGCAGATGGAGCCAAGATTAGCGCACCTCGCCAATTGGAAAGGTGGACAATCCTGCTTAAACCAACAGAATATCGATAAAAGGGACAGGCCTGAATTCCCCCATTCAATTCACTGTGTTTGGCAATTCCTGAAGAGAGAGGGATAAACGATCCGGAATGAATGGTGCATTATAGATAGCTATTGTTTGATATCTACATAGAGGAAAGCCTTATAAATTCTGGCCCATAGCGTGTGCTGCTCCAACAAAAAACTGATCTTGTAACAGTCTGATTTCCCTCACCTTAGGTATCAATCTGGAACCTACGGAGTGACGCCAGATGCCCACAGAGCTCGCAAGTCCATCCCCGAGGGAGTAGAGGAGAACCACCACCACCAGGCCATTAGGACAACACGGCATCAGGAGTGCAGGACTGAAAACCAACCAGACCATTATTCACACAATTATACTGTTACAACCCAGACGGTTTAAATCGTTTGTTAAAATCAAAATCTCAAGTTTAATACTGTAAACTAGCATTTAAATCTGTACATCACTTGTAGTGGTCATTTTGGTAAAACAGTCAAGCATTGGTATCATCTGTACTTATGATATATATAGATATGTATTGGAGAATAAAACCATTGTCACTTTCACTGTCATTATCATGCCTGTAGAAGTGTGGTGTTGGTCAAGTCTATTCTATATAGGGCCTACCTGGCATGATGCACCAATGAAGTGCTGGTGAGCAGTTGTGCCAGCAGCACTTCATTGGTGCATCGCGACGACCGATGGGCAAGGTGCATTAGCAGCCTAAAGGTTTAAACCATCAACGGTCTTCATCAATCAACCGACCCACAAGCATGGTCCGTATGGGAGGGACGGTTTCACAAACAAAGACGACTGTTCATTGTTGGGGCTTGGAAAGTGTGAAAACGCTAATAGAAAAAATTCCCGACAAAGGTGAAAAAAAAGGACCTATCTGGGATCCGTAAAAGTCGTTTTTTTGTGCACCTTCCATGGTTCTAATGGTCAAAAAATCACGTTCTAGGGCTCATTTTGTAGGCATTGAGCAGCTCTACCAGAATCCCGGGTTTGGTGTAAAAATTCCTAAAATTCCGGAATTTAGATACAGAGAGATACCCTGGAGGCAGCCCTAGGTCTGGTAGTCTCGACAGGTCCCCCGGTCCGTGAGTAATTGTGCACGGGTTGACAGAATTTTTTTTTTTGTGAACCCCCGCCCCTCAAAGTTCGATATAGGAACAAAGAGCAGCTCTGGTTCTACTGCTCCGATCGACTTGCAACAAGCGCTCACGTGACGGGAGCGACTCATGGAGTTTATTTCTCAACCTTAGATCCACCCCAGCACACCAGGAGAGGCCCTAGAGGCGCCGATACGCGATGCGCGCATCAACAGGAAGTAGGCCAGTGCTGCAGCAAAATAATACATTTACCCATTTCCTGACTTCAAACACCCCTGTTAAAAATTACACTGGTTGCTGACTTGATTCTGCATGCCCTGGCAAGGCCTCAACACCCACAATACACCAGAAATATTTCCTATCTTTTTAGCCAATAGTTTTAGGGGAGAACTTTCAACAAAACACTGGTCACCTGTGCATCATCTAAATGCCTATGGCAGTTCAGCCACCACAGAGAACCACTTACAAGTAGTTCTTGCTACACTCTCCAGGGGGAGCCATCACCTGCAGATTCTAGCAGACAACAGACATGGGATTGATGCATAGACGCAAATTTTGCCTGTATCTCACTCAATTCTTGTCTGATTTACATGTTTTAGGGGTGGATTTGGATCAGAATTGATCGGCCTTTCATCTGAGACTGCTTTTAGACCTGACAGATCACTCTCTGACTGGGCTTTAGTGCAGCAAAGTCGAAAAATGACTCCGGCGGCACATTTTTTCGATACCTCTTAGCCTATAGCTCCTCAACAAATCATCTGGCGCCTTAGTCATATGTGCCAAATTGAAGCCAATTGTCCAATATTAAGGCGTCATTCCTTACCTTGTGTACCTCCTGCAACGCGGTGACAATGAATGCTCACAAAGCTTGCCAGTCCAAACCAACGGTCTTGGTGGTGGTGCCGCTCTTCACCTCTTTTACCATCAAGCATTCCCATGACTCGAAAAAACAAAAAAACAAGCAGCGTTAACAATTGTCAATTCCCAACAGGTCCAGGGGCGGATCCAGGGGGGGGCCTAGGGGACACATGCCCCCCCTAGACCCCCTGAAATTGGACCAGGCTATGACTCCTAACTATAGAAAACGTGGCCCGAAAACCCGCTTGTGCCCCCCCCCATGAGCAAATTTTCTTGGCTGTGCCCCCCCCAGACCACCCCTTCTGGATCCGCCCCTGAGGTCTACGATTTCCAATGTATGAAATCCAAGTAGCAATTCCCAAATCCAACGAGACTTTATTGGTCCCGAGAGGGATTCAAACGAACTGCCCACTGTATAATTTCCAATAATTTGTGACCAAGATTGACCACACTGCCGCGTATTTACAACAGCATGGAACCTTCTTTCACCATCTTGGTGAGGTAAAGGGCCTGAAAGTAGTGAGCCGGTCCAATTTGGAACATGTCCAGATCTCTCTGATCCTTGGCTAGAATCACAGGATTGCTGCTATCTAGACCGCAGATGGAGCCAAGATTAGCGCACCTCGCCAATTGGAAAGGTGGACAATCCTGCTTAAACCAACAGAATGTCGGTAAAAGGGACAGGCCTGAAGTCCCCCATTCAATTCACTGTGTTTGGCAATTCCTGAAGAGAGCGGGATAAACAATACGTCTACAATTTCCAATGTATGAAATCCAAGTAGCAATTCCCAAATCCAACGAGACTTTATTGGTCCCGAGAGGGATTCAAACGAACTGCCCACTGTATAATTTCCAATAATTTGTGACCAAGATTGACCACACTGCCGCGTATTTACAACAGCATGGAACCTTCTTTCACCATCTTGGTGAGGTAAAGGGCCTGAAAGTAGTGAGCCGGTCCAATTTGGAACATGTCCAGATCTCTCTGATCCTTGGCTAGAATCACAGGATTGCTGCTATCTAGACCGCAGATGGAGCCAAGATTAGCGCACCTCGCCAATTGGAAAGGTGGACAATCCTGCTTAAACCAACAGAATATCGGTAAAAGGGACAGGCCTGAATTCCCCCATTCAATTCACTGTGTTTGGCAATTCCTGAAGAGAGAGGGATAAATGATCCGGAATGAATGGTGCATTATAGATAGCTATTGTTTGATATCTACATAGAGGAAAGCCTTATAAATTCTGGCCCATAGCGTGTGCTGCTCCAACAAAAAACTGATCTTGTAACAGTCTGATTTCCCTCACCTTAGGTATCAATCTGGAACCTACGGAGTGACGCCAGATGCCCACAGAGCTCGCAAGTCCATCCCCGAGGGAGTAGAGGAGAACCACCACCACCAGGCCATTAGGACAACACGGCATCAGGAGTGCAGGACTGAAAACCAACCAGACCATTATTCACACAATTATACTGTTACAACCCAGACGGTTTAAATCGTTTGTTAAAATCAAAATCTTAAGTTTAATACTGTAAACTAGCATTTAAATCTGTACATCACTTGTAGTGGTCATTTTGGTAAAACAGTCAAGCATTGGTATCATCTGTACTTATGATATATATAGATATGTATTGGAGAATAAAACCATTGTCACTTTCACTGTCATTATCATGCCTGTAGAAGTGTGGTGTTGGTCAAGTCTATTCTATATAGGGCCTACCTGGCATGATGCACCAATGAAGTGCTGGTGAGCAGTTGTGCCAGCAGCACTTCATTGGTGCATCGCGACGACCGATGGGCAAGGTGCATTAGCAGCCTAAAGGTTTAAACCATCAACGGTCTTCATCAATCAACCGACCCACAAGCATGGTCCGTATGGGAGGGACGGTTTCACAAACAAAGACGACTGTTCATTGTTGGGGCTTGGAAAGTGTGAAAACGCTAATAGAAAAAATTCCCGACAAAGGTGAAAAAAAAGGACCTATCTGGGATCCGTAAAAGTCGTTTTTTTGTGCACCTTCCATGGTTCTAATGGTCAAAAAATCACGTTCTAGGGCTCATTTTGTAGGCATTGAGCAGCTCTACCAGAATCCCGGGTTTGGTGTAAAAATTCCTAAAATTCCGGAATTTAGATACAGAGAGATACCCTGGAGGCAGCCCTAGGTCTGGTAGTCTCGACAGGTCCCCCGGTCCGTGAGTAATTGTGCACGGGTTGACAGAATTTTTTTTTTTGTGAACCCCCGCCCCTCAAAGTTCGATATAGGAACAAAGAGCAGCTCTGGTTCTACTGCTCCGATCGACTTGCAACAAGCGCTCACGTGACGGGAGCGACTCATGGAGTTTATTTCTCAACCTTAGATCCACCCCAGCACACCAGGAGAGGCCCTAGAGGCGCCGATACGCGATGCGCGCATCAACAGGAAGTAGGCCAGTGCTGCAGCAAAATAATACATTTACCCATTTCCTGACTTCAAACACCCCTGTTAAAAATTACACTGGTTGCTGACTTGATTCTGCATGCCCTGGCAAGGCCTCAACACCCACAATACACCAGAAATATTTCCTATCTTTTTAGCCAATAGTTTTAGGGGAGAACTTTCAACAAAACACTGGTCACCTGTGCATCATCTAAATGCCTATGGCAGTTCAGCCACCACAGAGAACCACTTACAAGTAGTTCTTGCTACACTCTCCAGGGGGAGCCATCACCTGCAGATTCTAGCAGACAACAGACATGGGATTGATGCATAGACGCAAATTTTGCCTGTATCTCACTCAATTCTTGTCTGATTTACATGTTTTAGGGGTGGATTTGGATCAGAATTGATCGGCCTTTCATCTGAGACTGTTTTTAGACCTGACAGATCACTCTCTGACTGGGCTTTAGTGCAGCAAAGTCGAAAAATGACTCCGGCGGCACATTTTTTCGATACCTCTTAGCCTATAGCTCCTCAACAAATCATCTGGCGCCTTAGTCATATGTGCCAAATTGAAGCCAATTGTCCAATATTAAGGCGTCATTCCTTACCTTGTGTACCTCCTGCAACGCGGTGACAATGAATGCTCACAAAGCTTGCCAGTCCAAACCAACGGTCTTGGTGGTGGTGCCGCTCTTCACCTCTTTTACCATCAAGCATTCCCATGACTCGAAAAAACAAAAAAACAAGCAGCGTTAACAATTGTCAATTCCCAACAGGTCCAGGGGCGGATCCAGGGGGGGGCCTAGGGGACACATGCCCCCCCTAGACCCCCTGAAATTGGACCAGGCTATGACTCCTAACTATAGAAAACGTGGCCCGAAAACCCGCTTGTGCCCCCCCCATGAGCAAATTTTCTTGGCTGTGCCCCCCCCAGACCACCCCTTCTGGATCCGCCCCTGAGGTCTACGATTTCCAATGTATGAAATCCAAGTAGCAATTCCCAAATCCAACGAGACTTTATTGGTCCCGAGAGGGATTCAAACGAACTGCCCACTGTATAATTTCCAATAATTTGTGACCAAGATTGACCACACTGCCGTGTATTTACAACAGCATGGAACCTTCTTTCACCATCTTGGTGAGGTAAAGGGCCTGAAAGTAGTGAGCCGGTCCAATTTGGAACATGTCCAGATCTCTCTGATCCTTGGCTAGAATCACAGGATTGCTGCTATCTAGACCGCAGATGGAGCCAAGATTAGCGCACCTCGCCAATTGGAAAGGTGGACAATCCTGCTTAAACCAACAGAATGTCGGTAAAAGGGACAGGCCTGAAGTCCCCCATTCAATTCACTGTGTTTGGCAATTCCTGAAGAGAGCGGGATAAACAATACGTCTACAATTTCCAATGTATGAAATCCAAGTAGCAATTCCCAAATCCAACGAGACTTTATTGGTCCCGAGAGGGATTCAAACGAACTGCCCACTGTATAATTTCCAATAATTTGTGACCAAGATTGACCACACTGCCGCGTATTTACAACAGCATGGAACCTTCTTTCACCATCTTGGTGAGGTAAAGGGCCTGAAAGTAGTGAGCCGGTCCAATTTGGAACATGTCCAGATCTCTCTGATCCTTGGCTAGAATCACAGGATTGCTGCTATCTAGACCGCAGATGGAGCCAAGATTAGCGCACCTCGCCAATTGGAAAGGTGGACAATCCTGCTTAAACCAACAGAATGTCGGTAAAAGGGACAGGCCTGAAGTCCCCCATTCAATTCACTGTGTTTGGCAATTCCTGAAGAGAGCGGGATAAACAATACGTCTACAATTTCCAATGTATGAAATCCAAGTAGCAATTCCCAAATCCAACGAGACTTTATTGGTCCCGAGAGGGATTCAAACGAACTGCCCACTGTATAATTTCCAATAATTTGTGACCAAGATTGACCACACTGCCGCGTATTTACAACAGCATGGAACCTTCTTTCACCATCTTGGTGAGGTAAAGGGCCTGAAAGTAGTGAGCCGGTCCAATTTGGAACATGTCCAGATCTCTCTGATCCTTGGCTAGAATCACAGGATTGCTGCTATCTAGACCGCAGATGGAGCCAAGATTAGCGCACCTCGCCAATTGGAAAGGTGGACAATCCTGCTTAAACCAACAGAATATCGGTAAAAGGGACAGGCCTGAATTCCCCCATTCAATTCACTGTGTTTGGCAATTCCTGAAGAGAGAGGGATAAACGATCCGGAATGAATGGTGCATTATAGATAGCTATTGTTTGATATCTACATAGAGGAAAGCCTTATAAATTCTGGCCCATAGCGTGTGCTGCTCCAACAAAAAACTGATCTTGTAACAGTCTGATTTCCCTCACCTTAGGTATCAATCTGGAACCTACGGAGTGACGCCAGATGCCCACAGAGCTCGCAAGTCCATCCCCGAGGGAGTAGAGGAGAACCACCACCACCAGGCCATTAGGACAACACGGCATCAGGAGTGCAGGACTGAAAACCAACCAGACCATTATTCACACAATTATACTGTTACAACCCAGACGGTTTAAATCGTTTGTTAAAATCAAAATCTCAAGTTTAATACTGTAAACTAGCATTTAAATCTGTACATCACTTGTAGTGGTCATTTTGGTAAAACAGTCAAGCATTGGTATCATCTGTACTTATGATATATATAGATATGTATTGGAGAATAAAACCATTGTCACTTTCACTGTCATTATCATGCCTGTAGAAGTGTGGTGTTGGTCAAGTCTATTCTATATAGGGCCTACCTGGCATGATGCACCAATGAAGTGCTGGTGAGCAGTTGTGCCAGCAGCACTTCATTGGTGCATCGCGACGACCGATGGGCAAGGTGCATTAGCAGCCTAAAGGTTTAAACCATCAACGGTCTTCATCAATCAACCGACCCACAAGCATGGTCCGTATGGGAGGGACGGTTTCACAAACAAAGACGACTGTTCATTGTTGGGGCTTGGAAAGTGTGAAAACGCTAATAGAAAAAATTCCCGACAAAGATGAAAAAAAAGGACCTATCTGGGATCCGTAAAAGTCGTTTTTTTGTGCACCTTCCATGGTTCTAATGGTCAAAAAATCACGTTCTAGGGCTCATTTTGTAGGCATTGAGCAGCTCTACCAGAATCCCGGGTTTGGTGTAAAAATTCCTAAAATTCCGGAATTTAGATACAGAGAGATACCCTGGAGGCAGCCCTAGGTCTGGTAGTCTCGACAGGTCCCCCGGTCCGTGAGTAATTGTGCACGGGTTGACAGAATTTTTTTTTTTGTGAACCCCCGCCCCTCAAAGTTCGATATAGGAACAAAGAGCAGCTCTGGTTCTACTGCTCCGATCGACTTGCAACAAGCGCTCACGTGACGGGAGCGACTCATGGAGTTTATTTCTCAACCTTAGATCCACCCCAGCACACCAGGAGAGGCCCTAGAGGCGCCGATACGCGATGCGCGCATCAACAGGAAGTAGGCCAGTGCTGCAGCAAAATAATACATTTACCCATTTCCTGACTTCAAACACCCCTGTTAAAAATTACACTGGTTGCTGACTTGATTCTGCATGCCCTGGCAAGGCCTCAACACCCACAATACACCAGAAATATTTCCTATCTTTTTAGCCAATAGTTTTACGGGAGAACTTTCAACAAAACACTGGTCACCTGTGCATCATCTAAATGCCTATGGCAGTTCAGCCACCACAGAGAACCACTTACAAGTAGTTCTTGCTACACTCTCCAGGGGGAGCCATCACCTGCAGATTCTAGCAGACAACAGACATGGGATTGATGCATAGACGCAAATTTTGCCTGTATCTCACTCAATTCTTGTCTGATTTACATGTTTTAGGGGTGGATTTGGATCAGAATTGATCGGCCTTTCATCTGAGACTGTTTTTAGACCTGACAGATCACTCTCTGACTGGGCTTTAGTGCAGCAAAGTCGAAAAATGACTCCGGCGGCACATTTTTTCGATACCTCTTAGCCTATAGCTCCTCAACAAATCATCTGGCGCCTTAGTCATATGTGCCAAATTGAAGCCAATTGTCCAATATTAAGGCGTCATTCCTTACCTTGTGTACCTCCTGCAACGTGGTGACAATGAATGCTCACAAAGCTTGCCAGTCCAAACCAACGGTCTTGGTGGTGGTGCCGCTCTTCACCTCTTTTACCATCAAGCATTCCCATGACTCGAAAAAACAAAAAAACAAGCAGCGTTAACAATTGTCAATTCCCAACAGGTCCAGGGGCGAATCCAGGGGGGGGCCTAGGGGACACATGCCCCCCCTAGACCCCCTGAAATTGGACCAGGCTATGACTCCTAACTATAGAAAACGTGGCCCGAAAACCCGCTTGTGCCCCCCCCCATGAGCAAATTTTCTTGGCTGTGCCCCCCCCAGACCACCCCTTCTGGATCCGCCCCTGAGGTCTACGATTTCCAATGTATGAAATCCAAGTAGCAATTCCCAAATCCAACGAGACTTTATTGGTCCCGAGAGGGATTCAAACGAACTGCCCACTGTATAATTTCCAATAATTTGTGACCAAGATTGACCACACTGCCGCGTATTTACAACAGCATGGAACCTTCTTTCACCATCTTGGTGAGGTAAAGGGCCTGAAAGTAGTGAGCCGGTCCAATTTGGAACATGTCCAGATCTCTCTGATCCTTGGCTAGAATCACAGGATTGCTGCTATCTAGACCGCAGATGGAGCCAAGATTAGCGCACCTCGCCAATTGGAAAGGTGGACAATCCTGCTTAAACCAACAGAATGTCGGTAAAAGGGACAGGCCTGAAGTCCCCCATTCAATTCACTGTGTTTGGCAATTCCTGAAGAGAGCGGGATAAACAATACGTCTACAATTTCCAATGTATGAAATCCAAGTAGCAATTCCCAAATCCAACGAGACTTTATTGGTCCCGAGAGGGATTCAAACGAACTGCCCACTGTATAATTTCCAATAATTTGTGACCAAGATTGACCACACTGCCGCGTATTTACAACAGCATGGAACCTTCTTTCACCATCTTGGTGAGGTAAAGGGCCTGAAAGTAGTGAGCCGGTCCAATTTGGAACATGTCCAGATCTCTCTGATCCTTGGCTAGAATCACAGGATTGCTGCTATCTAGACCGCAGATGGAGCCAAGATTAGCGCACCTCGCCAATTGGAAAGGTGGACAATCCTGCTTAAACCAACAGAATGTCGGTAAAAGGGACAGGCCTGAAGTCCCCCATTCAATTCACTGTGTTTGGCAATTCCTGAAGAGAGCGGGATAAACAATACGTCTACAATTTCCAATGTATGAAATCCAAGTAGCAATTCCCAAATCCAACGAGACTTTATTGGTCCCGAGAGGGATTCAAACGAACTGCCCACTGTATAATTTCCAATAATTTGTGACTAAGATTGACCACACTGCCGCGTATTTACAACAGCATGGAACCTTCTTTCACCATCTTGGTGAGGTAAAGGGCCTGAAAGTAGTGAGCCGGTCCAATTTGGAACATGTCCAGATCTCTCTGATCCTTGGCTAGAATCACAGGATTGCTGCTATCTAGACCGCAGATGGAGCCAAGATTAGCGCACCTCGCCAATTGGAAAGGTGGACAATCCTGCTTAAACCAACAGAATATCGGTAAAAGGGACAGGCCTGAATTCCCCCATTCAATTCACTGTGTTTGGCAATTCCTGAAGAGAGAGGGATAAACGATCCGGAATGAATGGTGCATTATAGATAGCTATTGTTTGATATCTACATAGAGGAAAGCCTTATAAATTCTGGCCCATAGCGTGTGCTGCTCCAACAAAAAACTGATCTTGTAACAGTCTGATTTCCCTCACCTTAGGTATCAATCTGGAACCTACGGAGTGACGCCAGATGCCCACAGAGCTCGCAAGTCCATCCCCGAGGGAGTAGAGGAGAACCACCACCACCAGGCCATTAGGACAACACGGCATCAGGAGTGCAGGACTGAAAACCAACCAGACCATTATTCACACAATTATACTGTTACAACCCAGACGGTTTAAATCGTTTGTTAAAATCAAAATCTCAAGTTTAATACTGTAAACTAGCATTTAAATCTGTACATCACTTGTAGTGGTCATTTTGGTAAAACAGTCAAGCATTGGTATCATCTGTACTTATGATATATATAGATATGTATTGGAGAATAAAACCATTGTCACTTTCACTGTCATTATCATGCCTGTAGAAGTGTGGTGTTGGTCAAGTCTATTCTATATAGGGCCTACCTGGCATGATGCACCAATGAAGTGCTGGTGAGCAGTTGTGCCAGCAGCACTTCATTGGTGCATCGCGACGACCGATGGGCAAGGTGCATTAGCAGCCTAAAGGTTTAAACCATCAACGGTCTTCATCAATCAACTGACCCACAAGCATGGTCCGTATGGGAGGGACGGTTTCACAAACAAAGACGACTGTTCATTGTTGGGGCTTGGAAAGTGTGAAAACGCTAATAGAAAAAATTCCCGACAAAGGTGAAAAAAAAGGACCTATCTGGGATCCGTAAAAGTCGTTTTTTTGTGCACCTTCCATGGTTCTAATGGTCAAAAAATCACGTTCTAGGGCTCATTTTGTAGGCATTGAGCAGCTCTACCAGAATCCCGGGTTTGGTGTAAAAATTCCTAAAATTCCGGAATTTAGATACAGAGAGATACCCTGGAGGCAGCCCTAGGTCTGGTAGTCTCGACAGGTCCCCCGGTCCGTGAGTAATTGTGCACGGGTTGACAGAATTTTTTTTTTTGTGAACCCCCGCCCCTCAAAGTTCGATATAGGAACAAAGAGCAGCTCTGGTTCTACTGCTCCGATCGACTTGCAACAAGCGCTCACGTGACGGGAGCGACTCATGGAGTTTATTTCTCAACCTTAGATCCACCCCAGCACACCAGGAGAGGCCCTAGAGGCGCCGATACGCGATGCGCGCATCAACAGGAAGTAGGCCAGTGCTGCAGCAAAATAATACATTTACCCATTTCCTGACTTCAAACACCCCTGTTAAAAATTACACTGGTTGCTGACTTGATTCTGCATGCCCTGGCAAGGCCTCAACACCCACAATACACCAGAAATATTTCCTATCTTTTTAGCCAATAGTTTTAGGGGAGAACTTTCAACAAAACACTGGTCACCTGTGCATCATCTAAATGCCTATGGCAGTTCAGCCACCACAGAGAACCACTTACAAGTAGTTCTTGCTACACTCTCCAGGGGGAGCCATCACCTGCAGATTCTAGCAGACAACAGACATGGGATTGATGCATAGACGCAAATTTTGCCTGTATCTCACTCAATTCTTGTCTGATTTACATGTTTTAGGGGTGGATTTGGATCAGAATTGATCGGCCTTTCATCTGAGACTGTTTTTAGACCTGACAGATCACTCTCTGACTGGGCTTTAGTGCAGCAAAGTCGAAAAATGACTCCGGCGGCACATTTTTTCGATACCTCTTAGCCTATAGCTCCTCAACAAATCATCTGGCGCCTTAGTCATATGTGCCAAATTGAAGCCAATTGTCCAATATTAAGGCGTCATTCCTTACCTTGTGTACCTCCTGCAACGCGGTGACAATGAATGCTCACAAAGCTTGCCAGTCCAAACCAACGGTCTTGGTGGTGGTGCCGCTCTTCACCTCTTTTACCATCAAGCATTCCCATGACTCGAAAAAACAAAAAAACAAGCAGCGTTAACAATTGTCAATTCCCAACAGGTCCAGGGGCGGATCCAGGGGGGGGCCTAGGGGACACATGCCCCCCCTAGACCCCCTGAAATTGGACCAGGCTATGACTCCTAACTATAGAAAACGTGGCCCGAAAACCCGCTTGTGCCCCCCCCCCATGAGCAAATTTTCTTGGCTGTGCCCCCCCCAGACCACCCCTTCTGGATCCGCCCCTGAGGTCTACGATTTCCAATGTATGAAATCCAAGTAGCAATTCCCAAATCCAACGAGACTTTATTGGTCCCGAGAGGGATTCAAACGAACTGCCCACTGTATAATTTCCAATAATTTGTGACCAAGATTGACCACACTGCCGCGTATTTACAACAGCATGGAACCTTCTTTCACCATCTTGGTGAGGTAAAGGGCCTGAAAGTAGTGAGCCGGTCCAATTTGGAACATGTCCAGATCTCTCTGATCCTTGGCTAGAATCACAGGATTGCTGCTATCTAGACCGCAGATGGAGCCAAGATTAGCGCACCTCGCCAATTGGAAAGGTGGACAATCCTGCTTAAACCAACAGAATGTCGGTAAAAGGGACAGGCCTGAAGTCCCC
This sequence comes from Acholoe squamosa, assembly GCA_949317995.1. Lineage (NCBI taxonomy): Eukaryota > Metazoa > Annelida > Polychaeta > Phyllodocida > Polynoidae > Acholoe > Acholoe squamosa. Next base: position 24,194,442 of record OX439050.1, read on the forward strand.
CATTCAATTCACTGTGTTTGGCAATTCCTGAAGAGAGCGGGATAAACAATACGTCTACAATTTCCAATGTATGAAATCCAAGTAGCAATTCCCAAATCCAACGAGACTTTATTGGTCCCGAGAGGGATTCAAACGAACTGCCCACTGTATAATTTCCAATAATTTGTGACCAAGATTGACCACACTGCCGCGTATTTACAACAGCATGGAACCTTCTTTCACCATCTTGGTGAGGTAAAGGGCCTGAAAGTAGTGAGCCGGTCCAATTTGGAACATGTCCAGATCTCTCTGATCCTTGGCTAGAATCACAGGATTGCTGCTATCTAGACCGCAGATGGAGCCAAGATTAGCGCACCTCGCCAATTGGAAAGGTGGACAATCCTGCTTAAACCAACAGAATGTCGGTAAAAGGGACAGGCCTGAAGTCCCCCATTCAATTCACTGTGTTTGGCAATTCCTGAAGAGAGCGGGATAAACAATACGTCTACAATTTCCAATGTATGAAATCCAAGTAGCAATTCCCAAATCCAACGAGACTTTATTGGTCCCGAGAGGGATTCAAACGAACTGCCCACTGTATAATTTCCAATAATTTGTGACCAAGATTGACCACACTGCCGCGTATTTACAACAGCATGGAACCTTCTTTCACCATCTTGGTGAGGTAAAGGGCCTGAAAGTAGTGAGCCGGTCCAATTTGGAACATGTCCAGATCTCTCTGATCCTTGGCTAGAATCACAGGATTGCTGCTATCTAGACCGCAGATGGAGCCAAGATTAGCGCACCTCGCCAATTGGAAAGGTGGACAATCCTGCTTAAACCAACAGAATATCGGTAAAAGGGACAGGCCTGAATTCCCCCATTCAATTCACTGTGTTTGGCAATTCCTGAAGAGAGAGGGATAAACGATCCGGAATGAATGGTGCATTATAGATAGCTATTGTTTGATATCTACATAGAGGAAAGCCTTATAAATTCTGGCCCATAGCGTGTGCTGCTCCAACAAAAAACTGATCTTGTAACAGTCTGATTTCCCTCACCTTAGGTATCAATCTGGAACCTACGGAGTGACGCCAGATGCCCACAGAGCTCGCAAGTCCATCCCCGAGGGAGTAGAGGAGAACCACCACCACCAGGCCATTAGGACAACACGGCATCAGGAGTGCAGGACTGAAAACCAACCAGACCATTATTCACACAATTATACTGTTACAACCCAGACGGTTTAAATCGTTTGTTAAAATCAAAATCTCAAGTTTAATACTGTAAACTAGCATTTAAATCTGTACATCACTTGTAGTGGTCATTTTGGTAAAACAGTCAAGCATTGGTATCATCTGTACTTATGATATATATAGATATGTATTGGAGAATAAAACCATTGTCACTTTCACTGTCATTATCATGCCTGTAGAAGTGTGGTGTTGGTCAAGTCTATTCTATATAGGGCCTACCTGGCATGATGCACCAATGAAGTGCTGGTGAGTAGTTGTGCCAGCAGCACTTCATTGGTGCATCGCGACGACCGATGGGCAAGGTGCATTAGCAGCCTAAAGGTTTAAACCATCAACGGTCTTCATTTACCCATCATTTACATTTACCCATTTCCTGACTTCAAACACCCCTGTTAAAAATTACACTGGTTGCTGACTTGATTCTGCATGCCCTGGCAAGGCCTCAACACCCACAATACACCAGAAATATTTCCTATCTTTTTAGCCAATAGTTTTAGGGGAGAACTTTCAACAAAACACTGGTCACCTGTGCATCATCTAAATGCCTATGGCAGTTCAGCCACCACAGAGAACCACTTACAAGTAGTTCTTGCTACACTCTCCAGGGGGAGCCATCACCTGCAGATTCTAGCAGACAACAGACATGGGATTGATGCATAGACGCAAATTTTGCCTGTATCTCACTCAATTCTTGTCTGATTTACATGTTTTAGGGGTGGATTTGGATCAGAATTGATCGGCCTTTCATCTGAGACTGTTTTTAGACCTGACAGATCACTCTCTGACTGGGCTTTAGTGCAGCAAAGTCGAAAAATGACTCCGGCGGCACATTTTTTCGATACCTCTTAGCCTATAGCTCCTCAACAAATCATCTGGCGCCTTAGTCATATGTGCCAAATTGAAGCCAATTGTCCAATATTAAGGCGTCATTCCTTACCTTGTGTACCTCCTGCAACGCGGTGACAATGAATGCTCACAAAGCTTGCCAGTCCAAACCAACGGTCTTGGTGGTGGTGCCGCTCTTCACCTCTTTTACCATCAAGCATTCCCATGACTCGAAAAAACAAAAAAACAAGCAGCGTTAACAATTGTCAATTCCCAACAGGTCCAGGGGCGGATCCAGGGGGGGGCCTAGGGGACACATGCCCCCCCTAGACCCCCTGAAATTGGACCAGGCTATGACTCCTAACTATAGAAAACGTGGCCCGAAAACCCGCTTGTGCCCCCCCCCATGAGCAAATTTTCTTGGCTGTGCCCCCCCCAGACCACCCCTTCTGGATCCGCCCCTGAGGTCTACGATTTCCAATGTATGAAATCCAAGTAGCAATTCCCAAATCCAACGAGACTTTATTGGTCCCGAGAGGGATTCAAACGAACTGCCCACTGTATAATTTCCAATAATTTGTGACCAAGATTGACCACACTGCCGCGTATTTACAACAGCATGGAACCTTCTTTCACCATCTTGGTGAGGTAAAGGGCCTGAAAGTAGTGAGCCGGTCCAATTTGGAACATGTCCAGATCTCTCTGATCCTTGGCTAGAATCACAGGATTGCTGCTATCTAGACCGCAGATGGAGCCAAGATTAGCGCACCTCGCCAATTGGAAAGGTGGACAATCCTGCTTAAACCAACAGAATGTCGGTAAAAGGGACAGGCCTGAAGTCCCCCATTCAATTCACTGTGTTTGGCAATTCCTGAAGAGAGCGGGATAAACAATACGTCTACAATTTCCAATGTATGAAATCCAAGTAGCAATTCCCAAATCCAACGAGACTTTATTGGTCCCGAGAGGGATTCAAACGAACTGCCCACTGTATAATTTCCAATAATTTGTGACCAAGATTGACCACACTGCCGCGTATTTACAACAGCATGGAACCTTCTTTCACCATCTTGGTGAGGTAAAGGGCCTGAAAGTAGTGAGCCGGTCCAATTTGGAACATGTCCAGATCTCTCTGATCCTTGGCTAGAATCACAGGATTGCTGCTATCTAGACCGCAGATGGAGCCAAGATTAGCGCACCTCGCCAATTGGAAAGGTGGACAATCCTGCTTAAACCAACAGAATATCGGTAAAAGGGACAGGCCTGAATTCCCCCATTCACTTCACTGTGTTTGGCAATTCCTGAAGAGAGAGGGATAAACGATCCGGAATGAATGGTGCATTATAGATAGCTATTGTTTGATATCTACATAGAGGAAAGCCTTATAAATTCTGGCCCATAGCGTGTGCTGCTCCAACAAAAAACTGATCTTGTAACAGTCTGATTTCCCTCACCTTAGGTATCAATCTGGAACCTACGGAGTGACGCCAGATGCCCACAGAGCTCGCAAGTCCATCCCCGAGGGAGTAGAGGAGAACCACCACCACCAGGCCATTAGGACAACACGGCATCAGGAGTGCAGGACTGAAAACCAACCAGACCATTATTCACACAATTATACTGTTACAACCCAGACGGTTTAAATCGTTTGTTAAAATCAAAATCTCAAGTTTAATACTGTAAACTAGCATTTAAATCTGTACATCACTTGTAGTGGTCATTTTGGTAAAACAGTCAAGCATTGGTATCATCTGTACTTATGATATATATAGATATGTATTGGAGAATAAAACCATTGTCACTTTCACTGTCATTATCATGCCTGTAGAAGTGTGGTGTTGGTCAAGTCTATTCTATATAGGGCCTACCTGGCATGATGCACCAATGAAGTGCTGGTGAGCAGTTGTGCCAGCAGCACTTCATTGGTGCATCGCGACGACCGATGGGCAAGGTGCATTAGCAGCCTAAAGGTTTAAACCATCAACGGTCTTCATCAATCAACCGACCCACAAGCATGGTCCGTATGGGAGGGACGGTTTCACAAACAAAGACGACTGTTCATTGTTGGGGCTTGGAAAGTGTGAAAACGCTAATAGAAAAAATTCCCGACAAAGGTGAAAAAAAAGGACCTATCTGGGCTCCGTAAAAGTCGTTTTTTTGTGCACCTTCCATGGTTCTAATGGTCAAAAAATCACGTTCTAGGGCTCATTTTGTAGGCATTGAGCAGCTCTACCAGAATCCCGGGTTTGGTGTAAAAATTCCTAAAATTCCGGAATTTAGATACAGAGAGATACCCTGGAGGCAGCCCTAGGTCTGGTAGTCTCGACAGGTCCCCCGGTCCGTGAGTAATTGTGCACGGGTTGACAGAATTTTTTTTTTTGTGAACCCCCGCCCCTCAAAGTTCGATATAGGAACAAAGAGCAGCTCTGGTTCTACTGCTCCGATCGACTTGCAACAAGCGCTCACGTGACGGGAGCGACTCATGGAGTTTATTTCTCAACCTTAGATCCACCCCAGCACACCAGGAGAGGCCCTAGAGGCGCCGATACGCGATGCGCGCATCAACAGGAAGTAGGCCAGTGCTGCAGCAAAATAATACATTTACCCATTTCCTGACTTCAAACACCCCTGTTAAAAATTACACTGGTTGCTGACTTGATTCTGCATGCCCTGGCAAGGCCTCAACACCCACAATACACCAGAAATATTTCCTATCTTTTTAGCCAATAGTTTTAGGGGAGAACTTTCAACAAAACACTGGTCACCTGTGCATCATCTAAATGCCTATGGCAGTTCAGCCACCACAGAGAACCACTTACAAGTAGTTCTTGCTACACTCTCCAGGGGGAGCCATCACCTGCAGATTCTAGCAGACAACAGACATGGGATTGATGCATAGACGCAAATTTTGCCTGTATCTCACTCAATTCTTGTCTGATTTACATGTTTTAGGGGTGGATTTGGATCAGAATTGATCGGCCTTTCATCTGAGACTGCTTTTAGACCTGACAGATCACTCTCTGACTGGGCTTTAGTGCAGCAAAGTCGAAAAATGACTCCGGCGGCACATTTTTTCGATACCTCTTAGGCTATAGCTCCTCAACAAATCATCTGGCGCCTTAGTCATATGTGCCAAATTGAAGCCAATTGTCCAATATTAAGGCGTCATTCCTTACCTTGTGTACCTCCTGCAACGCGGTGACAATGAATGCTCACAAAGCTTGCCAGTCCAAACCAACGGTCTTGGTGGTGGTGCCGCTCTTCACCTCTTTTACCATCAAGCATTCCCATGACTCGAAAAAACAAAAAAACAAGCAGCGTTAACAATTGTCAATTCCCAACAGGTCCAGGGGCGGATCCAGGGGGGGCCTAGGGGACACATGCCCCCCCTAGACCCCCTGAAATTGGACCAGGCTATGACTCCTAACTATAGAAAACGTGGCCCGAAAACCCGCTTGTGCCCCCCCCCATGAGCAAATTTTCTTGGCTGTGCCCCCCCCAGACCACCCCTTCTGGATCCGCCCCTGAGGTCTACGATTTCCAATGTATGAAATCCAAGTAGCAATTCCCAAATCCAACGAGACTTTATTGGTCCCGAGAGGGATTCAAACGAACTGCCCACTGTATAATTTCCAATAATTTGTGACCAAGATTGACCACACTGCCGCGTATTTACAACAGCATGGAACCTTCTTTCACCATCTTGGTGAGGTAAAGGGCCTGAAAGTAGTGAGCCGGTCCAATTTGGAACATGTCCAGATCTCTCTGATCCTTGGCTAGAATCACAGGATTGCTGCTATCTAGACCGCAGATGGAGCCAAGATTAGCGCACCTCGCCAATTGGAAAGGTGGACAATCCTGCTTAAACCAACAGAATGTCGGTAAAAGGGACAGGCCTGAAGTCCCCCATTCAATTCACTGTGTTTGGCAATTCCTGAAGAGAGCGGGATAAACAATACGTCTACAATTTCCAATGTATGAAATCCAAGTAGCAATTCCCAAATCCAACGAGACTTTATTGGTCCCGAGAGGGATTCAAACGAACTGCCCACTGTATAATTTCCAATAATTTGTGACCAAGATTGACCACACTGCCACGTATTTACAACAGCATGGAACCTTCTTTCACCATCTTGGTGAGGTAAAGGGCCTGAAAGTAGTGAGCCGGTCCAATTTGGAACATGTCCAGATCTCTCTGATCCTTGGCTAGAATCACAGGATTGCTGCTATCTAGACCGCAGATGGAGCCAAGATTAGCGCACCTCGCCAATTGGAAAGGTGGACAATCCTGCTTAAACCAACAGAATGTCGGTAAAAGGGACAGGCCTGAAGTCCCCCATTCAATTCACTGTGTTTGGCAATTCCTGAAGAGAGCGGGATAAACAATACGTCTACAATTTCCAATGTATGAAATCCAAGTAGCAATTCCCAAATCCAACGAGACTTTATTGGTCCCGAGAGGGATTCAAACGAACTGCCCACTGTATAATTTCCAATAATTTGTGACCAAGATTGACCACACTGCCGCGTATTTACAACAGCATGGAACCTTCTTTCACCATCTTGGTGAGGTAAAGGGCCTGAAAGTAGTGAGCCGGTCCAATTTGGAACATGTCCAGATCTCTCTGATCCTTGGCTAGAATCACAGGATTGCTGCTATCTAGACCGCAGATGGAGCCAAGATTAGCGCACCTCGCCAATTGGAAAGGTGGACAATCCTGCTTAAACCAACAGAATATCGGTAAAAGGGACAGGCCTGAATTCCCCCATTCAATTCACTGTGTTTGGCAATTCCTGAAGAGAGAGGGATAAACGATCCGGAATGAATGGTGCATTATAGATAGCTATTGTTTGATATCTACATAGAGGAAAGCCTTATAAATTCTGGCCCATAGCGTGTGCTGCTCCAACAAAAAACTGATCTTGTAACAGTCTGATTTCCCTCACCTTAGGTATCAATCTGGAACCTACGGAGTGACGCCAGATGCCCACAGAGCTCGCAAGTCCATCCCCGAGGGAGTAGAGGAGAACCACCACCACCAGGCCATTAGGACAACACGGCATCAGGAGTGCAGGACTGAAAACCAACCAGACCATTATTCACACAATTATACTGTTACAACCCAGACGGTTTAAATCGTTTGTTAAAATCAAAATCTCAAGTTTAATACTGTAAACTAGCATTTAAATCTGTACATCACTTGTAGTGGTCATTTTGGTAAAACAGTCAAGCATTGGTATCATCTGTACTTATGATATATATAGATATGTATTGGAGAATAAAACCATTGTCACTTTCACTGTCATTATCATGCCTGTAGAAGTGTGGTGTTGGTCAAGTCTATTCTATATAGGGCCTACCTGGCATGATGCACCAATGAAGTGCTGGTGAGAAGTTGTGCCAGCAGCACTTCATTGGTGCATCGCGACGACCGATGGGCAAGGTGCATTAGCAGCCTAAAGGTTTAAACCATCAACGGTCTTCATCAATCAACCGACCCACAAGCATGGTCCGTATGGGAGGGACGGTTTCACAAACAAAGACGACTGTTCATTGTTGGGGCTTGGAAAGTGTGAAAACGCTAATAGAAAAAATTCCCGACAAAGGTGAAAAAAAAGGACCTATCTGGGATCCGTAAAAGTCGTTTTTTTGTGCACCTTCCATGGTTCTAATGGTCAAAAAATCACGTTCTAGGGCTCATTTTGTAGGCATTGAGCAGCTCTACCAGAATCCCGGGTTTGGTGTAAAAATTCCTAAAATTCCGGAATTTAGATACAGAGAGATACCCTGGAGGCAGCCCTAGGTCTGGTAGTCTCGACAGGTCCCCCGGTCCGTGAGTAATTGTGCACGGGTTGACAGAATTTTTTTTTTTGTGAACCCCCGCCCCTCAAAGTTCAATATAGGAACAAAGAGCAGCTCTGGTTCTACTGCTCCGATCGACTTGCAACAAGCGCTCACTTGACGGGAGCGACTCATGGAGTTTATTTCTCAACCTTAGATCCACCCCAGCACACCAGGAGAGGCCCTAGAGGCGCCGATACGCGATGCGCGCATCAACAGGAAGTAGGCCAGTGCTGCAGCAAAATAATACATTTACCCATTTCCTGACTTCAAACACCCCTGTTAAAAATTACACTGGTTGCTGACTTGATTCTGCATGCCCTGGCAAGGCCTCAACACCCACAATACACCAGAAATATTTCCTATCTTTTTAGCCAATAGTTTTAGGGGAGAACTTTCAACAAAACACTGGTCACCTGTGCATCATCTAAATGCCTATGGCAGTTCAGCCACCACAGAGAACCACTTACAAGTAGTTCTTGCTACACTCTCCAGGGGGAGCCATCACCTGCAGATTCTAGCAGACAACAGACATGGGATTGATGCATAGACGCAAATTTTGCCTGTATCTCACTCAATTCTTGTCTGATTTACATGTTTTAGGGGTGGATTTGGATCAGAATTGATCGGCCTTTCATCTGAGACTGTTTTTAGACCTGACAGATCACTCTCTGACTGGGCTTTAGTGCAGCAAAGTCGAAAAATGACTCCGGCGGCACATTTTTTCGATACCTCTTAGCCTATAGCTCCTCAACAAATCATCTGGCGCCTTAGTCATATGTGCCAAATTGAAGCCAATTGTCCAATATTAAGGCGTCATTCCTTACCTTGTGTACCTCCTGCAACGCGGTGACAATGAATGCTCACAAAGCTTGCCAGTCCAAACCAACGGTCTTGGTGGTGGTGCCGCTCTTCACCTCTTTTACCATCAAGCATTCCCATGACTCGAAAAAACAAAAAAACAAGCAGCGTTAACAATTGTCAATTCCCAACAGGTCCAGGGGCGGATCCAGGGGGGGCCTAGGGGGCACATGCCCCCCCTAGACCCCCTGAAATTGGACCAGGCTATGACTCCTAACTATAGAAAACGTGGCCCGAAAACCCGCTTGTGCCCCCCCCCCATGAGCAAATTTTCTTGGCTGTGCCCCCCCCTAGACCACCCCTTCTGGATCCGCCCCTGAGGTCTACGATTTCCAATGTATGAAATCCAAGTAGCAATTCCCAAATCCAACGAGACTTTATTGGTCCCGAGAGGGATTCAAACGAACTGCCCACTGTATAATTTCCAATAATTTGTGACCAAGATTGACCACACTGCCGCGTATTTACAACAGCATGGAACCTTCTTTCACCATCTTGGTGAGGTAAAGGGCCTGAAAGTAGTGAGCCGGTCCAATTTGGAACATGTCCAGATCTCTCTGATCCTTGGCTAGAATCACAGGATTGCTGCTATCTAGACCGCAGATGGAGCCAAGATTAGCGCACCTCGCCAATTGGAAAGGTGGACAATCCTGCTTAAACCAACAGAATGTCGGTAAAAGGGACAGGCCTGAAGTCCCCCATTCAATTCACTGTGTTTGGCAATTCCTGAAGAGAGCGGGATAAACAATACGTCTACAATTTCCAATGTATGAAATCCAAGTAGCAATTCCCAAATCCAACGAGACTTTATTGGTCCCGAGAGGGATTCAAACGAACTGCCCACTGTATAATTTCCAATAATTTGTGACCAAGATTGACCACACTGCCGCGTATTTACAACAGCATGGAACCTTCTTTCACCATCTTGGTGAGGTAAAGGGCCTGAAAGTAGTGAGCCGGTCCAATTTGGAACATGTCCAGATCTCTCTGATCCTTGGCTAGAATCACAGGATTGCTGCTATCTAGACCGCAGATGGAGCCAAGATTAGCGCACCTCGCCAATTGGAAAGGTGGACAATCCTGCTTAAACCAACAGAATGTCGGTAAAAGGGACAGGCCTGAAGTCCCCCATTCAATTCACTGTGTTTGGCAATTCCTGAAGAGAGCGGGATAAACAATACGTCTACAATTTCCAATGTATGAAATCCAAGTAGCAATTCCCAAATCCAACGAGACTTTATTGGTCCCGAGAGGGATTCAAACGAACTGCCCACTGTATAATTTCCAATAATTTGTGACCAAGATTGACCACACTGCCGCATATTTACAACAGCATGGAACCTTCTTTCACCATCTTGGTGAGGTAAAGGGCCTGAAAGTAGTGAGCCGGTCCAATTTGGAACATGTCCAGATCTCTCTGATCCTTGGCTAGAATCACAGGATTGCTGCTATCTAGACCGCAGATGGAGCCAAGATTAGCGCACCTCGCCAATTGGAAAGGTGGACAATCCTGCTTAAACCAACAGAATATCGGTAAAAGGGACAGGCCTGAATTCCCCCATTCAATTCACTGTGTTTGGCAATTCCTGAAGAGAGAGGGATAAACGATCCGGAATGAATGGTGCATTATAGATAGCTATTGTTTGATATCTACATAGAGGAAAGCCTTATAAATTCTGGCCCATAGCGTGTGCTGCTCCAACAAAAAACTGATCTTGTAACAGTCTGATTTCCCTCACCTTAGGTATCAATCTGGAACCTACGGAGTGACGCCAGATGCCCACAGAGCTCGCAAGTCCATCCCCGAGGGAGTAGAGGAGAACCACCACCACCAGGCCATTAGGACAACACGGCATCAGGAGTGCAGGACTGAAAACCAACCAGACCATTATTCACACAATTATACTGTTACAACCCAGACGGTTTAAATCGTTTGTTAAAATCAAAATCTCAAGTTTAATACTGTAAACTAGCATTTAAATCTGTACATCACTTGTAGTGGTCATTTTGGTAAAACAGTCAAGCATTGGTATCATCTGTACTTATGATATATATAGATATGTATTGGAGAATAAAACCATTGTCACTTTCACTGTCATTATCATGCCTGTAGAAGTGTGGTGTTGGTCAAGTCTATTCTATATAGGGCCTACCTGGCATGATGCACCAATGAAGTGCTGGTGAGCAGTTGTGCCAGCAGCACTTCATTGGTGCATCGCGACGACCGATGGGCAAGGTGCATTAGCAGCCTAAAGGTTTAAACCATCAACGGTCTTCATCAATCAACCGACCCACAAGCATGGTCCGTATGGGAGGGACGGTTTCACAAACAAAGACGACTGTTCATTGTTGGGGCTTGGAAAGTGTGAAAACGCTAATAGAAAAAATTCCCGACAAAGGTGAAAAAAAAGGACCTATCTGGGATCCGTAAAAGTCGTTTTTTTGTGCACCTTCCATGGTTCTAATGGTCAAAAAATCACGTTCTAGGGCTCATTTTGTAGGCATTGAGCAGCTCTACCAGAATCCCGGGTTTGGTGTAAAAATTCCTAAAATTCCGGAATTTAGATACAGAGAGATACCCTGGAGGCAGCCCTAGGTCTGGTAGTCTCGACAGGTCCCCCGGTCCGTGAGTAATTGTGCACGGGTTGACAGAATTTTTTTTTTTGTGAACCCCCGCCCCTCAAAGTTCGATATAGGAACAAAGAGCATGTCTGGTTCTACTGCTCCGATCGACTTGCAACAAGCGCTCACGTGACGGGAGCGACTCATGGAGTTTATTTCTCAACCTTAGATCCACCCCAGCACACCAGGAGAGGCCCTAGAGGCGCCGATACGCGATGCGCGCATCAACAGGAAGTAGGCCAGTGCTGCAGCAAAATAATACATTTACCCATTTCCTAACTTCAAACACCCCTGTTAAAAATTACACTGGTTGCTGACTTGATTCTGCATGCCCTGGCAAGGCCTCAACACCCACAATACACCAGAAATATTTCCTATCTTTTTAGCCAATAGTTTTAGGGGAGAACTTTCAACAAAACACTGGTCACCTGTGCATCATCTAAATGCCTATGGCAGTTCAGCCACCACAGAGAACCACTTACAAGTAGTTCTTGCTACACTCTCCAGGGGGAGCCATCACCTGCAGATTCTAGCAGACAACAGACATGGGATTGATGCATAGACGCAAATTTTGCCTGTATCTCACTCAATTCTTGTCTGATTTACATGTTTTAGGGGTGGATTTGGATCAGAATTGATCGGCCTTTCATCTGAGACTGTTTTTAGACCTGACAGATCACTCTCTGACTGGGCTTTAGTGCAGCAAAGTCGAAAAATGACTCCGGCGGCACATTTTTTCGATACCTCTTAGCCTATAGCTCCTCAACAAATCATCTGGCGCCTTAGTCATATGTGCCAAATTGAAGCCAATTGTCCAATATTAAGGCGTCATTCCTTACCTTGTGTACCTCCTGCAACGCGGTGACAATGAATGCTCACAAAGCTTGCCAGTCCAAACCAACGGTCTTGGTGGTGGTGCCGCTCTTCACCTCTTTTACCATCAAGCATTCCCATGACTCGAAAAAACAAAAAAACAAGCAGCGTTAACAATTGTCAATTCCCAACAGGTCCAGGGGCGGATCCAGGGGGGGGCCTAGGGGGCACATGCCCCCCCTAGACCCCCTGAAATTGGACCAGGCTATGACTCCTAACTATAGAAAACGTGGCCCGAAAACCCGCTTGTGCCCCCCCCCATGAGCAAATTTTCTTGGCTGTGCCCCCCCCTAGACCACCCCTTCTGGATCCGCCCCTGAGGTCTACGATTTCCAATGTATGAAATCCAAGTAGCAATTCCCAAATCCAACGAGACTTTATTGGTCCCGAGAGGGATTCAAACGAACTGCCCACTGTATAATTTCCAATAATTTGTGACCAAGATTGACCACACTGCCGCGTATTTACAACAGCATGGAACCTTCTTTCACCATCTTGGTGAGGTAAAGGGCCTGAAAGTAGTGAGCCGGTCCAATTTGGAACATGTCCAGATCTCTCTGATCCTTGGCTAGAATCACAGGATTGCTGCTATCTAGACCGCAGATGGAGCCAAGATTAGCGCACCTCGCCAATTGGAAAGGTGGACAATCCTGCTTAAACCAACAGAATATCGGTAAAAGGGACAGGCCTGAATTCCCCCATTCAATTCACTGTGTTTGGCAATTCCTGAAGAGAGAAAGGGATAAACGATCCGGAATGAATGGTGCATTATAGATAGCTATTGTTTGATATCTACATAGAGGAAAGCCTTATAAATTCTGGCCCATAGCGTGTGCTGCTCCAACAAAAAACTGATCTTGTAACAGTCTGATTTCCCTCACCTTAGGTATCAATCTGGAACCTACGGAGTGACGCCAGATGCCCACAGAGCTCGCAAGTCCATCCCCGAGGGAGTAGAGGAGAACCACCACCACCAGGCCATTAGGACAACACGGCATCAGGAGTGCAGGACTGAAAACCAACCAGACCATTATTCACACAATTATACTGTTACAACCCAGACGGTTTAAATCGTTTGTTAAAATCAAAATCTCAAGTTTAATACTGTAAACTAGCATTTAAATCTGTACATCACTTGTAGTGGTCATTTTGGTAAAACAGTCAAGCATTGGTATCATCTGTACTTATGATATATATAGATATGTATTGGAGAATAAAACCATTGTCACTTTCACTGTCATTATCATGCCTGTAGAAGTGTGGTGTTGGTCAAGTCTATTCTATATAGGGCCTACCTGGCATGATGCACCAATGAAGTGCTGGTGAGCAGTTGTGCCAGCAGCACTTCATTAATGCATCGCGACGACCGATGGGCAAGGTGCATTAGCAGCCTAAAGGTTTAAACCATCAACGGTCTTCATCAATCAACCGACCCACAAGCATGGTCCGTATGGGAGGGACGGTTTCACAAACAAAGACGACTGTTCATTGTTGGGGCTTGGAAAGTGTGAAAACGCTAATAGAAAAAATTTCCGACAAAGGTGAAAAAAAAGGACCTATCTGGGATCCGTAAAAGTCGTTTTTTTGTGCACCTTCCATGGTTCTAATGGTCAAAAAATCACGTTCTAGGGCTCATTTTGTAGGCATTGAGCAGCTCTACCAGAATCCCGGGTTTGGTGTAAAAATTCCTAAAATTCCGGAATTTAGATACAGAGAGATACCCTGGAGGCAGCCCTAGGTCTGGTAGTCTCGACAGGTCCCCCGGTCCGTGAGTAATTGTGCACGGGTTGACAGAATTTTTTTTTTTGTGAACCCCCGCCCCTCAAAGTTCGATATAGGAACAAAGAGCAGCTCTGGTTCTACTGCTCCGATCGACTTGCAACAAGCGCTCACGTGACGGGAGCGACTCATGGAGTTTATTTCTCAACCTTAGATCCATCCCAGCACACCAGGAGAGGCCCTAGAGGCGCCGATACGCGATGCGCGCATCAACAGGAAGTAGGCCAGTGCTGCAGCAAAATAATACATTTACCCATTTCCTGACTTCAAACACCCCTGTTAAAAATTACACTGGTTGCTGACTTGATTCTGCATGCCCTGGCAAGGCCTCAACACCCACAATACACCAGAAATATTTCCTATCTTTTTAGCCAATAGTTTTAGGGGAGAACTTTCAACAAAACACTGGTCACCTGTGCATCATCTAAATGCCTATGGCAGTTCAGCCACCACAGAGAACCACTTACAAGTAGTTCTTGCTACACTCTCCAGGGGGAGCCATCACCTGCAGATTCTAGCAGACAACAGACATGGGATTGATGCATAGACGCAAATTTTGCCTGTATCTCACTCAATTCTTGTCTGATTTACATGTTTTAGGGGTGGATTTGGATCAGAATTGATCGGCCTTTCATCTGAGACTGTTTTTAGACCTGACAGATCACTCTCTGACTGGGCTTTAGTGCAGCAAAGTCGAAAAATGACTCCGGCGGCACATTTTTTCGATACCTCTTAGCCTATAGCTCCTCAACAAATCATCTGGCGCCTTAGTCATATGTGCCAAATTGAAGCCAATTGTCCAATATTAAGGCGTCATTCCTTACCTTGTGTACCTCCTGCAACGCGGTGACAATGAATGCTCACAAAGCTTGCCAGTCCAAACCAACGGTCTTGGTGGTGGTGCCGCTCTTCACCTCTTTTACCATCAAGCATTCCCATGACTCGAAAAAACAAAAAAACAAGCAGCGTTAACAATTGTCAATTCCCAACAGGTCCAGGGGCGGATCCAGGGGGGGGGCCTAGGGGGCACATGCCCCCCCTAGACCCCCTGAAATTGGACCAGGCTATGACTCCTAACTATAGAAAACGTGGCCCGAAAACCCGCTTGTGCCCCCCCCCATGAGCAAATTTTCTTGGCTGTGCCCCCCCCTAGACCACCCCTTCTGGATCCGCCCCTGAGGTCTACGATTTCCAATGTATGAAATCCAAGTAGCAATTCCCAAATCCAACGAGACTTTATTGGTCCCGAGAGGGATTCAAACGAACTGCCCACTGTATAATTTCCAATAATTTGTGACCAAGATTGACCACACTGCCGCGTATTTACAACAGCATGGAACCTTCTTTCACCATCTTGGTGAGGTAAAGGGCCTGAAAGTAGTGAGCCGGTCCAATTTGGAACATGTCCAGATCTCTCTGATCCTTGGCTAGAATCACAGGATTGCTGCTATCTAGACCGCAGATGGAGCCAAGATTAGCGCACCTCGCCAATTGGAAAGGTGGACAATCCTGCTTAAACCAACAGAATGTCGGTAAAAGGGACAGGCCTGAAGTCCCCCATTCAATTCACTGTGTTTGGCAATTCCTGAAGAGAGCGGGATAAACAATACGTCTACAATTTCCAATGTATGAAATCCAAGTAGCAATTCCCAAATCCAACGAGACTTTATTGGTCCCGAGAGGGATTCAAACGAACTGCCCACTGTATAATTTCCAATAATTTGTGACCAAGATTGACCACACTGCCGCGTATTTACAACAGCATGGAACCTTCTTTCACCATCTTGGTGAGGTAAAGGGCCTGAAAGTAGTGAGCCGGTCCAATTTGGAACATGTCCAGATCTCTCTGATCCTTGGCTAGAATCACAGGATTGCTGCTATCTAGACCGCAGATGGAGCCAAGATTAGCGCACCTCGCCAATTGGAAAGGTGGACAATCCTGCTTAAACCAACAGAATGTCGGTAAAAGGGACAGGCCTGAAGTCCCCCATTCAATTCACTGTGTTTGGCAATTCCTGAAGAGAGCGGGATAAACAATACGTCTACAATTTCCAATGTATGAAATCCAAGTAGCAATTCCCAAATCCAACGAGACTTTATTGGTCCCGAGAGGGATTCAAACGAACTGCCCACTGTATAATTTCCAATAATTTGTGACCAAGATTGACCACACTGCCGCGTATTTACAACAGCATGGAACCTTCTTTCACCATCTTGGTGAGGTAAAGGGCCTGAAAGTAGTGAGCCGGTCCAATTTGGAACATGTCCAGATCTCTCTGATCCTTGGCTAGAATCACAGGATTGCTGCTATCTAGACCGCAGATGGAGCCAAGATTAGCGCACCTCGCCAATTGGAAAGGTGGACAATCCTGCTTAAACCAACAGAATATCGGTAAAAGGGACAGGCCTGAATTCCCCCATTCAATTCACTGTGTTTGGCAATTCCTGAAGAGAGAGGGATAAACGATCCGGAATGAATGGTGCATTATAGATAGCTATTGTTTGATATCTACATAGAGGAAAGCCTTATAAATTCTGGCCCATAGCGTGTGCTGCTCCAACAAAAAACTGATCTTGTAACAGTCTGATTTCCCTCACCTTAGGTATCAATCTGGAACCTACGGAGTGACGCCAGATGCCCACAGAGCTCGCAAGTCCATCCCCGAGGGAGTAGAGGAGAACCACCACCACCAGGCCATTAGGACAACACGGCATCAGGAGTGCAGGACTGAAAACCAACCAGACCATTATTCACACAATTATACTGTTACAACCCAGACGGTTTAAATCGTTTGTTAAAATCAAAATCTCAAGTTTAATACTGTAAACTAGCATTTAAATCTGTACATCACTTGTAGTGGTCATTTTGGTAAAACAGTCAAGCATTGGTATCATCTGTACTTATGATATATATAGATATGTATTGGAGAATAAAACCATTGTCACTTTCACTGTCATTATCATGCCTGTAGAAGTGTGGTGTTGGTCAAGTCTATTCTATATAGGGCCTACCTGGCATGATGCACCAATGAAGTGCTGGTGAGCAGTTGTGCCAGCAGCACTTCATTGGTGCATCGCGACGACCGATGGGCAAGGTGCATTAGCAGCCTAAAGGTTTAAACCATCAACGGTCTTCATCAATCAACCGACCCACAAGCATGGTCCGTATGGGAGGGACGGTTTCACAAACAAAGACGACTGTTCATTGTTGGGGCTTGGAAAGTGTGAAAACGCTAATAGAAAAAATTCCCGACAAAGGTGAAAAAAAAGGACCTATCTGGGATCCGTAAAAGTCGTTTTTTTGTGCACCTTCCATGGTTCTAATGGTCAAAAAATCACGTTCTAGGGCTCATTTTGTAGGCATTGAGCAGCTCTACCAGAATCCCGGGTTTGGTGTAAAAATTCCTAAAATTCCGGAATTTAGATACAGAGAGATACCCTGGAGGCAGCCCTAGGTCTGGTAGTCTCGACAGGTCCCCCGGTCCGTGAGTAATTGTGCACGGGTTGACAGAATTTTTTTTTTTGTGAACCCCCGCCCCTCAAAGTTCGATATAGGAACAAAGAGCAGCTCTGGTTCTACTGCTCCGATCGACTTGCAACAAGCGCTCACGTGACGGGAGCGACTCATGGAGTTTATTTCTCAACCTTAGATCCATCCCAGCACACCAGGAGAGGCCCTAGAGGCGCCGATACGCGATGCGCGCATCAACAGGAAGTAGGCCAGTGCTGCAGCAAAATAATACATTTACCCATTTCCTAACTTCAAACACCCCTGTTAAAAATTACACTGGTTGCTGACTTGATTCTGCATGCCCTGGCAAGGCCTCAACACCCACAATACACCAGAAATATTTCCTATCTTTTTAGCCAATAGTTTTAGGGGAGAACTTTCAACAAAACACTGGTCACCTGTGCATCATCTAAATGCCTATGGCAGTTCAGCCACCACAGAGAACCACTTACAAGTAGTTCTTGCTACACTCTCCAGGGGGAGCCATCACCTGCAGATTCTAGCAGACAACAGACATGGGATTGATGCATAGACGCAAATTTTGCCTGTATCTCACTCAATTCTTGTCTGATTTACATGTTTTAGGGGTGGATTTGGATCAGAATTGATCGGCCTTTCATCTGAGACTGTTTTTAGACCTGACAGATCACTCTCTGACTGGGCTTTAGTGCAGCAAAGTCGAAAAATGACTCCGGCGGCACATTTTTTCGATACCTCTTAGCCTATAGCTCCTCAACAAATCATCTGGCGCCTTAGTCATATGTGCCAAATTGAAGCCAATTGTCCAATATTAAGGCGTCATTCCTTACCTTGTGTACCTCCTGCAACGCGGTGACAATGAATGCTCACAAAGCTTGCCAGTCCAAACCAACGGTCTTGGTGGTGGTGCCGCTCTTCACCTCTTTTACCATCAAGCATTCCCATGACTCGAAAAAACAAAAAAACAAGCAGCGTTAACAATTGTCAATTCCCAACAGGTCCAGGGGCGGATCCAGGGGGGGGCCTAGGGGGCACATGCCCCCCCTAGACCCCCTGAAATTGGACCAGGCTATGACTCCTAACTATAGAAAACGTGGCCCGAAAACCCGCTTGTGCCCCCCCCCATGAGCAAATTTTCTTGGCTGTGCCCCCCCCCTAGACCACCCCTTCTGGATCCGCCCCTGAGGTCTACGATTTCCAATGTATGAAATCCAAGTAGCAATTCCCAAATCCAACGAGACTTTATTGGTCCCGAGAGGGATTCAAACGAACTGCCCACTGTATAATTTCCAATAATTTGTGACCAAGATTGACCACACTGCCGCGTATTTACAACAGCATGGAACCTTCTTTCACCATCTTGGTGAGGTAAAGGGCCTGAAAGTAGTGAGCCGGTCCAATTTGGAACATGTCCAGATCTCTCTGATCCTTGGCTAGAATCACAGGATTGCTGCTATCTAGACCGCAGATGGAGCCAAGATTAGCGCACCTCGCCAATTGGAAAGGTGGACAATCCTGCTTAAACCAACAGAATGTCGGTAAAAGGGACAGGCCTGAAGTCCCCCATTCAATTCACTGTGTTTGGCAATTCCTGAAGAGAGCGGGATAAACAATACGTCTACAATTTCCAATGTATGAAATCCAAGTAGCAATTCCCAAATCCAACGAGACTTTATTGGTCCCGAGAGGGATTCAAACGAACTGCCCACTGTATAATTTCCAATAATTTGTGACCAAGATTGACCACACTGCCGCGTATTTACAACAGCATGGAACCTTCTTTCACCATCTTGGTGAGGTAAAGGGCCTGAAAGTAGTGAGCCGGTCCAATTTGGAACATGTCCAGATCTCTCTGATCCTTGGCTAGAATCACAGGATTGCTGCTATCTAGACCGCAGATGGAGCCAAGATTAGCGCACCTCGCCAATTGGAAAGGTGGACAATCCTGCTTAAACCAACAGAATGTCGGTAAAAGGGACAGGCCTGAAGTCCCCCATTCAATTCACTGTGTTTGGCAATTCCTGAAGAGAGCGGGATAAACAATACGTCTACAATTTCCAATGTATGAAATCCAAGTAGCAATTCCCAAATCCAACGAGACTTTATTGGTCCCGAGAGGGATTCAAACGAACTGCCCACTGTATAATTTCCAATAATTTGTGACCAAGATTGACCACACTGCCGCGTATTTACAACAGCATGGAACCTTCTTTCACCATCTTGGTGAGGTAAAGGGCCTGAAAGTAGTGAGCCGGTCCAATTTGGAACATGTCCAGATCTCTCTGATCCTTGGCTAGAATCACAGGATTGCTGCTATCTAGACCGCAGATGGAGCCAAGATTAGCGCACCTCGCCAATTGGAAAGGTGGACAATCCTGCTTAAACCAACAGAATATCGGTAAAAGGGACAGGCCTGAATTCCCCCATTCAATTCACTGTGTTTGGCAATTCCTGAAGAGAGAGGGATAAATGATCCGGAATGAATGGTGCATTATAGATAGCTATTGTTTGATATCTACATAGAGGAAAGCCTTATAAATTCTGGCCCATAGCGTGTGCTGCTCCAACAAAAAACTGATCTTGTAACAGTCTGATTTCCCTCACCTTAGGTATCAATCTGGAACCTACGGAGTGACGCCAGATGCCCACAGAGCTCGCAAGTCCATCCCCGAGGGAGTAGAGGAGAACCACCACCACCAGGCCATTAGGACAACACGGCATCAGGAGTGCAGGACTGAAAACCAACCAGACCATTATTCACACAATTATACTGTTACAACCCAGACGGTTTAAATCATTTGTTAAAATCAAAATCTCAAGTTTAATACTGTAAACTAGCATTTAAATCTGTACATCACTTGTAGTGGTCATTTTGGTAAAACAGTCAAGCATTGGTATCATCTGTACTTATGATATATATAGATATGTATTGGAGAATAAAACCATTGTCACTTTCACTGTCATTATCATGCCTGTAGAAGTGTGGTGTTGGTCAAGTCTATTCTATATAGGGCCTACCTGGCATGATGCACCAATGAAGTGCTGGTGAGCAGTTGTGCCAGCAGCACTTCATTGGTGCATCGCGACGACCGATGGGCAAGGTGCATTAGCAGCCTAAAGGTTTAAACCATCAACGGTCTTCATCAATCAACCGACCCACAAGCATGGTCCGTATGGGAGGGACGGTTTCACAAACAAAGACGACTGTTCATTGTTGGGGCCTGGAAAGTGTGAAAACGCTAATAGAAAAAATTCCCGACAAAGGTGAAAAAAAAGGACCTATCTGGGATCCGTAAAAGTCGTTTTTTTGTGCACCTTCCATGGTTCTAATGGTCAAAAAATCACGTTCTAGGGCTCATTTTGTAGGCATTGAGCAGCTCTACCAGAATCCCGGGTTTGGTGTAAAAATTCCTAAAATTCCGGAATTTAGATACAGAGAGATACCCTGGAGGCAGCCCTAGGTCTGGTAGTCTCGACAGGTCCCCCGGTCCGTGAGTAATTGTGCACGGGTTGACAGAATTTTTTTTTTTGTGAACCCCCGCCCCTCAAAGTTCGATATAGGAACAAAGAGCAGCTCTGGTTCTACTGCTCCGATCGACTTGCAACAAGCGCTCACGTGACGGGAGCGACTCATGGAGTTTATTTCTCAACCTTAGATCCATCCCAGCACACCAGGAGAGGCCCTAGAGGCGCCGATACGCGATGCGCGCATCAACAGGAAGTAGGCCAGTGCTGCAGCAAAATAATACATTTACCCATTTCCTAACTTCAAACACCCCTGTTAAAAATTACACTGGTTGCTGACTTGATTCTGCATGCCCTGGCAAGGCCTCAACACCCACAATACACCAGAAATATTTCCTATCTTTTTAGCCAATAGTTTTAGGGGAGAACTTTCAACAAAACACTGGTCACCTGTGCATCATCTAAATGCCTATGGCAGTTCAGCCACCACAGAGAACCACTTACAAGTAGTTCTTGCTACACTCTCCAGGGGGAGCCATCACCTGCAGATTCTAGCAGACAACAGACATGGGATTGATGCATAGACGCAAATTTTGCCTGTATCTCACTCAATTCTTGTCTGATTTACATGTTTTAGGGGTGGATTTGGATCAGAATTGATCGGCCTTTCATCTGAGACTGTTTTTAGACCTGACAGATCACTCTCTGACTGGGCTTTAGTGCAGCAAAGTCGAAAAATGACTCCGGCGGCACATTTTTTCGATACCTCTTAGCCTATAGCTCCTCAACAAATCATCTGGCGCCTTAGTCATATGTGCCAAATTGAAGCCAATTGTCCAATATTAAGGCGTCATTCCTTACCTTGTGTACCTCCTGCAACGCGGTGACAATGAATGCTCACAAAGCTTGCCAGTCCAAACCAACGGTCTTGGTGGTGGTGCCGCTCTTCACCTCTTTTACCATCAAGCATTCCCATGACTCGAAAAAACAAAAAAACAAGCAGCGTTAACAATTGTCAATTCCCAACAGGTCCAGGGGCGGATCCAGGGGGGGGCCTAGGGGGCACATGCCCCCCCTAGACCCCCTGAAATTGGACCAGGCTATGACTCCTAACTATAGAAAACGTGGCCCGAAAACCCGCTTGTGCCCCCCCCCATGAGCAAATTTTCTTGGCTGTGCCCCCCCCTAGACCACCCCTTCTGGATCCGCCCCTGAGGTCTACGATTTCCAATGTATGAAATCCAAGTAGCAATTCCCAAATCCAACGAGACTTTATTGGTCCCGAGAGGGATTCAAACGAACTGCCCACTGTATAATTTCCAATAATTTGTGACCAAGATTGACCACACTGCCGCGTATTTACAACAGCATGGAACCTTCTTTCACCATCTTGGTGAGGTAAAGGGCCTGAAAGTAGTGAGCCGGTCCAATTTGGAACATGTCCAGATCTCTCTGATCCTTGGCTAGAATCACAGGATTGCTGCTATCTAGACCGCAGATGGAGCCAAGATTAGCGCACCTCGCCAATTGGAAAGGTGGACAATCCTGCTTAAACCAACAGAATGTCGGTAAAAGGGACAGGCCTGAAGTCCCCCATTCAATTCACTGTGTTTGGCAATTCCTGAAGAGAGCGGGATAAACAATACGTCTACAATTTCCAATGTATGAAATCCAAGTAGCAATTCCCAAATCCAACGAGACTTTATTGGTCCCGAGAGGGATTCAAACGAACTGCCCACTGTATAATTTCCAATAATTTGTGACCAAGATTGACCACACTGCCGCGTATTTACAACAGCATGGAACCTTCTTTCACCATCTTGGTGAGGTAAAGGGCCTGAAAGTAGTGAGCCGGTCCAATTTGGAACATGTCCAGATCTCTCTGATCCTTGGCTAGAATCACAGGATTGCTGCTATCTAGACCGCAGATGGAGCCAAGATTAGCGCACCTCGCCAATTGGAAAGGTGGACAATCCTGCTTAAACCAACAGAATGTCGGTAAAAGGGACAGGCCTGAATTCCCCCATTCAATTCACTGTGTTTGGCAATTCCTGAAGAGAGAGGGATAAACGATCCGGAATGAATGGTGCATTATAGATAGCTATTGTTTGATATCTACATAGAGGAAAGCCTTATAAATTCTGGCCCATAGCGTGTGCTGCTCCAACAAAAAACTGATCTTGTAACAGTCTGATTTCCCTCACCTTAGGTATCAATCTGGAACCTACGGAGTGACGCCAGATGCCCACAGAGCTCGCAAGTCCATCCCCGAGGGAGTAGAGGAGAACCACCACCACCAGGCCATTAGGACAACACGGCATCAGGAGTGCAGGACTGAAAACCAACCAGACCATTATTCACACAATTATACTGTTACAACCCAGACGGTTTAAATCGTTTGTTAAAATCAAAATCTCAAGTTTAATACTGTAAACTAGCATTTAAATCTGTACATCACTTGTAGTGGTCATTTTGGTAAAACAGTCAAGCATTGGTATCATCTGTACTTATGATATATATAGATATGTATTGGAGAATAAAACCATTGTCACTTTCACTGTCATTATCATGCCTGTAGAAGTGTGGTGTTGGTCAAGTCTATTCTATATAGGGCCTACCTGGCATGATGCACCAATGAAGTGCTGGTGAGCAGTTGTGCCAGCAGCACTTCATTGGTGCATCGCGACGACCGATGGGCAAGGTGCATTAGCAGCCTAAAGGTTTAAACCATCAACGGTCTTCATCAATCAACCGACCCACAAGCATGGTCCGTATGGGAGGGACGGTTTCACAAACAAAGACGACTGTTCATTGTTGGGGCTTGGAAAGTGTGAAAACGCTAATAGAAAAAATTCCCGACAAAGGTGAAAAAAAAGGACCTATCTGGGATCCGTAAAAGTCGTTTTTTTGTGCACCTTCCATGGTTCTAATGGTCAAAAAATCACGTTCTAGGGCTCATTTTGTAGGCATTGAGCAGCTCTACCAGAATCCCGGGTTTGGTGTAAAAATTCCTAAAATTCCGGAATTTAGATACAGAGAGATACCCTGGAGGCAGCCCTAGGTCTGGTAGTCTCGACAGGTCCCCCGGTCCGTGAGTAATTGTGCACGGGTTGACAGAATTTTTTTTTTTGTGAACCCCCGCCCCTCAAAGTTCGATATAGGAACAAAGAGCATGTCTGGTTCTACTGCTCCGATCGACTTGCAACAAGCGCTCACGTGACGGGAGCGACTCATGGAGTTTATTTCTCAACCTTAGATCCACCCCAGCACACCAGGAGAGGCCCTAGAGGCGCCGATACGCGATGCGCGCATCAACAGGAAGTAGGCCAGTGCTGCAGCAAAATAATACATTTACCCATTTCCTAACTTCAAACACCCCTGTTAAAAATTACACTGGTTGCTGACTTGATTCTGCATGCCCTGGCAAGGCCTCAACACCCACAATACACCAGAAATATTTCCTATCTTTTTAGCCAATAGTTTTAGGGGAGAACTTTCAACAAAACACTGGTCACCTGTGCATCATCTAAATGCCTATGGCAGTTCAGCCACCACAGAGAACCACTTACAAGTAGTTCTTGCTACACTCTCCAGGGGGAGCCATCACCTGCAGATTCTAGCAGACAACAGACATGGGATTGATGCATAGACGCAAATTTTGCCTGTATCTCACTCAATTCTTGTCTGATTTACATGTTTTAGGGGTGGATTTGGATCAGAATTGATCGGCCTTTCATCTGAGACTGTTTTTAGACCTGACAGATCACTCTCTGACTGGGCTTTAGTGCAGCAAAGTCGAAAAATGACTCCGGCGGCACATTTTTTCGATACCTCTTAGCCTATAGCTCCTCAACAAATCATCTGGCGCCTTAGTCATATGTGCCAAATTGAAGCCAATTGTCCAATATTAAGGCGTCATTCCTTACCTTGTGTACCTCCTGCAACGCGGTGACAATGAATGCTCACAAAGCTTGCCAGTCCAAACCAACGGTCTTGGTGGTGGTGCCGCTCTTCACCTCTTTTACCATCAAGCATTCCCATGACTCGAAAAAACAAAAAAACAAGCAGCGTTAACAATTGTCAATTCCCAACAGGTCCAGGGGCGGATCCAGGGGGGGGCCTAGGGGGCACATGCCCCCCCTAGACCCCCTGAAATTGGACCAGGCTATGACTCCTAACTATAGAAAACGTGGCCCGAAAACCCGCTTGTGCCCCCCCCCATGAGCAAATTTTCTTGGCTGTGCCCCCCCCTAGACCACCCCTTCTGGATCCGCCCCTGAGGTCTACGATTTCCAATGTATGAAATCCAAGTAGCAATTCCCAAATCCAACGAGACTTTATTGGTCCCGAGAGGGATTCAAACGAACTGCCCACTGTATAATTTCCAATAATTTGTGACCAAGATTGACCACACTGCCGCGTATTTACAACAGCATGGAACCTTCTTTCACCATCTTGGTGAGGTAAAGGGCCTGAAAGTAGTGAGCCGGTCCAATTTGGAACATGTCCAGATCTCTCTGATCCTTGGCTAGAATCACAGGATTGCTGCTATCTAGACCGCAGATGGAGCCAAGATTAGCGCACCTCGCCAATTGGAAAGGTGGACAATCCTGCTTAAACCAACAGAATGTCGGTAAAAGGGACAGGCCTGAAGTCCCCCATTCAATTCACTGTGTTTGGCAATTCCTGAAGAGAGCGGGATAAACAATACGTCTACAATTTCCAATGTATGAAATCCAAGTAGCAATTCCCAAATCCAACGAGACTTTATTGGTCCCGAGAGGGATTCAAACGAACTGCCCACTGTATAATTTCCAATAATTTGTGACCAAGATTGACCACACTGCCGCGTATTTACAACAGCATGGAACCTTCTTTCACCATCTTGGTGAGGTAAAGGGCCTGAAAGTAGTGAGCCGGTCCAATTTGGAACATGTCCAGATCTCTCTGATCCTTGGCTAGAATCACAGGATTGCTTCTATCTAGACCGCAGATGGAGCCAAGATTAGCGCACCTCGCCAATTGGAAAGGTGGACAATCCTGCTTAAACCAACAGAATGTCGGTAAAAGGGACAGGCCTGAATTCCCCCATTCAATTCACTGTGTTTGGCAATTCCTGAAGAGAGAGGGATAAACGATCCGGAATGAATGGTGCATTATAGATAGCTATTGTTTGATATCTACATAGAGGAAAGCCTTATAAATTCTGGCCCATAGCGTGTGCTGCTCCAACAAAAAACTGATCTTGTAACAGTCTGATTTCCCTCACCTTAGGTATCAATCTGGAACCTACGGAGTGACGCCAGATGCCCACAGAGCTCGCAAGTCCATCCCCGAGGGAGTAGAGGAGAACCACCACCACCAGGCCATTAGGACAACACGGCATCAGGAGTGCAGGACTGAAAACCAACCAGACCATTATTCACACAATTATACTGTTACAACCCAGACGGTTTAAATCGTTTGTTAAAATCAAAATCTCAAGTTTAATACTGTAAACTAGCATTTAAATCTGTACATCACTTGTAGTGGTCATTTTGGTAAAACAGTCAAGCATTGGTATCATCTGTACTTATGATATATATAGATATGTATTGGAGAATAAAACCATTGTCACTTTCACTGTCATTATCATGCCTGTAGAAGTGTGGTGTTGGTCAAGTCTATTCTATATAGGGCCTACCTGGCATGATGCACCAATGAAGTGCTGGTGAGCAGTTGTGCCAGCAGCACTTCATTGGTGCATCGCGACGACCGATGGGCAAGGTGCATTAGCAGCCTAAAGGTTTAAACCATCAACGGTCTTCATCAATCAACCGACCCACAAGCATGGTCCGTATGGGAGGGACGGTTTCACAAACAAAGACGACTGTTCATTGTTGGGGCTTGGAAAGTGTGAAAACGCTAATAGAAAAAATTCCCGACAAAGGTGAAAAAAAAGGACCTATCTGGGATCCGTAAAAGTCGTTTTTTTGTGCACCTTCCATGGTTCTAATGGTCAAAAAATCACGTTCTAGGGCTCATTTTGTAGGCATTGAGCAGCTCTACCAGAATCCCGGGTTTGGTGTAAAAATTCCTAAAATTCCGGAATTTAGATACAGAGAGATACCCTGGAGGCAGCCCTAGGTCTGGTAGTCTCGACAGGTCCCCCGGTCCGTGAGTAATTGTGCACGGGTTGACAGAATTTTTTTTTTTGTGAACCCCCGCCCCTCAAAGTTCGATATAGGAACAAAGAGCAGCTCTGGTTCTACTGCTCCGATCGACTTGCAACAAGCGCTCACGTGACGGGAGCGACTCATGGAGTTTATTTCTCAACCTTAGATCCACCCCAGCACACCAGGAGAGGCCCTAGAGGCGCCGATACGCGATGCGCGCATCAACAGGAAGTAGGCCAGTGCTGCAGCAAAATAATACGTTTACCCATTTCCTAACTTCAAACACCCCTGTTAAAAATTACACTGGTTGCTGACTTGATTCTGCATGCCCTGGCAAGGCCTCAACACCCACAATACACCAGAAATATTTCCTATCTTTTTAGCCAATAGTTTTAGGGGAGAACTTTCAACAAAACACTGGTCACCTGTGCATCATCTAAATGCCTATGGCAGTTCAGCCACCACAGAGAACCACTTACAAGTAGTTCTTGCTACACTCTCCAGGGGGAGCCATCACCTGCAGATTCTAGCAGACAACAGACATGGGATTGATGCATAGACGCAAATTTTGCCTGTATCTCACTCAATTCTTGTCTGATTTACATGTTTTAGGGGTGGATTTGGATCAGAATTGATCGGCCTTTCATCTGAGACTGTTTTTAGACCTGACAGATCACTCTCTGACTGGGCTTTAGTGCAGCAAAGTCGAAAAATGACTCCGGCGGCACATTTTTTCGATACCTCTTAGCCTATAGCTCCTCAACAAATCATCTGGCGCCTTAGTCATATGTGCCAAATTGAAGCCAATTGTCCAATATTAAGGCGTCATTCCTTACCTTGTGTACCTCCTGCAACGCGGTGACAATGAATGCTCACAAAGCTTGCCAGTCCAAACCAACGGTCTTGGTGGTGGTGCCGCTCTTCACCTCTTTTACCATCAAGCATTCCCATGACTCGAAAAAACAAAAAAACAAGCAGCGTTAACAATTGTCAATTCCCAACAGGTCCAGGGGCGGATCCAGGGGGGGGCCTAGGGGGCACATGCCCCCCCTAGACCCCCTGAAATTGGACCAGGCTATGACTCCTAACTATAGAAAACGTGGCCCGAAAACCCGCTTGTGCCCCCCCCCATGAGCAAATTTTCTTGGCTGTGCCCCCCCCTAGACCACCCCTTCTGGATCCGCCCCTGAGGTCTACGATTTCCAATGTATGAAATCCAAGTAGCAATTCCCAAATCCAACGAGACTTTATTGGTCCCGAGAGGGATTCAAACGAACTGCCCACTGTATAATTTCCAATAATTTGTGACCAAGATTGACCACACTGCCGCGTATTTACAACAGCATGGAACCTTCTTTCACCATCTTGGTGAGGTAAAGGGCCTGAAAGTAGTGAGCCGGTCCAATTTGGAACATGTCCAGATCTCTCTGATCCTTGGCTAGAATCACAGGATTGCTGCTATCTAGACCGCAGATGGAGCCAAGATTAGCGCACCTCGCCAATTGGAAAGGTGGACAATCCTGCTTAAACCAACAGAATGTCGGTAAAAGGGACAGGCCTGAAGTCCCCCATTCAATTCACTGTGTTTGGCAATTCCTGAAGAGAGCGGGATAAACAATACGTCTACAATTTCCAATGTATGAAATCCAAGTAGCAATTCCCAAATCCAACGAGACTTTATTGGTCCCGAGAGGGATTCAAACGAACTGCCCACTGTATAATTTCCAATAATTTGTGACCAAGATTGACCACACTGCCGCGTATTTACAACAGCATGGAACCTTCTTTCACCATCTTGGTGAGGTAAAGGGCCTGAAAGTAGTGAGCCGGTCCAATTTGGAACATGTCCAGATCTCTCTGATCCTTGGCTAGAATCACAGGATTGCTGCTATCTAGACCGCAGATGGAGCCAAGATTAGCGCACCTCGCCAATTGGAAAGGTGGACAATCCTGCTTAAACCAACAGAATGTCGGTAAAAGGGACAGGCCTGAATTCCCCCATTCAATTCACTGTGTTTGGCAATTCCTGAAGAGAGAGGGATAAACGATCCGGAATGAATGGTGCATTATAGATAGCTATTGTTTGATATCTACATAGAGGAAAGCCTTATAAATTCTGGCCCATAGCGTGTGCTGCTCCAACAAAAAACTGATCTTGTAACAGTCTGATTTCCCTCACCTTAGGTATCAATCTGGAACCTACGGAGTGACGCCAGATGCCCACAGAGCTCGCAAGTCCATCCCCGAGGGAGTAGAGGAGAACCACCACCACCAGGCCATTAGGACAACACGGCATCAGGAGTGCAGGACTGAAAACCAACCAGACCATTATTCACACAATTATACTGTTACAACCCAGACGGTTTAAATCGTTTGTTAAAATCAAAATCTCAAGTTTAATACTGTAAACTAGCATTTAAATCTGTACATCACTTGTAGTGGTCATTTTGGTAAAACAGTCAAGCATTGGTATCATCTGTACTTATGATATATATAGATATGTATTGGAGAATAAAACCATTGTCACTTTCACTGTCATTATCATGCCTGTAGAAGTGTGGTGTTGGTCAAGTCTATTCTATATAGGGCCTACCTGGCATGATGCACCAATGAAGTGCTGGTGAGCAGTTGTGCCAGCAGCACTTCATTGGTGCATCGCGACGACCGATGGGCAAGGTGCATTAGCAGCCTAAAGGTTTAAACCATCAACGGTCTTCATCAATCAACCGACCCACAAGCATGGTCCGTATGGGAGGGACGGTTTCACAAACAAAGACGACTGTTCATTGTTGGGGCTTGGAAAGTGTGAAAACGCTAATAGAAAAAATTCCCGACAAAGGTGAAAAAAAAGGACCTATCTGGGATCCGTAAAAGTCGTTTTTTTGTGCACCTTCCATGGTTCTAATGGTCAAAAAATCACGTTCTAGGGCTCATTTTGTAGGCATTGAGCAGCTCTACCAGAATCCCGGGTTTGGTGTAAAAATTCCTAAAATTCCGGAATTTAGATACAGAGAGATACCCTGGAGGCAGCCCTAGGTCTGGTAGTCTCGACAGGTCCCCCGGTCCGTGAGTAATTGTGCACGGGTTGACAGAATTTTTTTTTTTGTGAACCCCCGCCCCTCAAAGTTCGATATAGGAACAAAGAGCATGTCTGGTTCTACTGCTCCGATCGACTTGCAACAAGCGCTCACGTGACGGGAGCGACTCATGGAGTTTATTTCTCAACCTTAGATCCACCCCAGCACACCAGGAGAGGCCCTAGAGGCGCCGATACGCGATGCGCGCATCAACAGGAAGTAGGCCAGTGCTGCAGCAAAATAATACATTTACCCATTTCCTAACTTCAAACACCCCTGTTAAAAATTACACTGGTTGCTGACTTGATTCTGCATGCCCTGGCAAGGCCTCAACACCCACAATACACCAGAAATATTTCCTATCTTTTTAGCCAATAGTTTTAGGGGAGAACTTTCAACAAAACACTGGTCACCTGTGCATCATCTAAATGCCTATGGCAGTTCAGCCACCACAGAGAACCACTTACAAGTAGTTCTTGCTACACTCTCCAGGGGGAGCCATCACCTGCAGATTCTAGCAGACAACAGACATGGGATTGATGCATAGACGCAAATTTTGCCTGTATCTCACTCAATTCTTGTCTGATTTACATGTTTTAGGGGTGGATTTGGATCAGAATTGATCGGCCTTTCATCTGAGACTGTTTTTAGACCTGACAGATCACTCTCTGACTGGGCTTTAGTGCAGCAAAGTCGAAAAATGACTCCGGCGGCACATTTTTTCGATACCTCTTAGCCTATAGCTCCTCAACAAATCATCTGGCGCCTTAGTCATATGTGCCAAATTGAAGCCAATTGTCCAATATTAAGGCGTCATTCCTTACCTTGTGTACCTCCTGCAACGCGGTGACAATGAATGCTCACAAAGCTTGCCAGTCCAAACCAACGGTCTTGGTGGTGGTGCCGCTCTTCACCTCTTTTACCATCAAGCATTCCCATGACTCGAAAAAACAAAAAAACAAGCAGCGTTAACAATTGTCAATTCCCAACAGGTCCAGGGGCGGATCCAGGGGGGGGCCTAGGGGGCACATGCCCCCCCTAGACCCCCTGAAATTGGACCAGGCTATGACTCCTAACTATAGAAAACGTGGCCCGAAAACCCGCTTGTGCCCCCCCCCATGAGCAAATTTTCTTGGCTGTGCCCCCCCCTAGACCACCCCTTCTGGATCCGCCCCTGAGGTCTACGATTTCCAATGTATGAAATCCAAGTAGCAATTCCCAAATCCAACGAGACTTTATTGGTCCCGAGAGGGATTCAAACGAACTGCCCACTGTATAATTTCCAATAATTTGTGACCAAGATTGACCACACTGCCGCGTATTTACAACAGCATGGAACCTTCTTTCACCATCTTGGTGAGGTAAAGGGCCTGAAAGTAGTGAGCCGGTCCAATTTGGAACATGTCCAGATCTCTCTGATCCTTGGCTAGAATCACAGGATTGCTGCTATCTAGACCGCAGATGGAGCCAAGATTAGCGCACCTCGCCAATTGGAAAGGTGGACAATCCTGCTTAAACCAACAGAATGTCGGTAAAAGGGACAGGCCTGAAGTCCCCCATTCAATTCACTGTGTTTGGCAATTCCTGAAGAGAGCGGGATAAACAATACGTCTACAATTTCCAATGTATGAAATCCAAGTAGCAATTCCCAAATCCAACGAGACTTTATTGGTCCCGAGAGGGATTCAAACGAACTGCCCACTGTATAATTTCCAATAATTTGTGACCAAGATTGACCACACTGCCGCGTATTTACAACAGCATGGAACCTTCTTTCACCATCTTGGTGAGGTAAAGGGCCTGAAAGTAGTGAGCCGGTCCAATTTGGAACATGTCCAGATCTCTCTGATCCTTGGCTAGAATCACAGGATTGCTTCTATCTAGACCGCAGATGGAGCCAAGATTAGCGCACCTCGCCAATTGGAAAGGTGGACAATCCTGCTTAAACCAACAGAATATCGGTAAAAGGGACAGGCCTGAATTCCCCCATTCAATTCACTGTGTTTGGCAATTCCTGAAGAGAGAGGGATAAACGATCCGGAATGAATGGTGCATTATAGATAGCTATTGTTTGATATCTACATAGAGGAAAGCCTTATAAATTCTGGCCCATAGCGTGTGCTGCTCCAACAAAAAACTGATCTTGTAACAGTCTGATTTCCCTCACCTTAGGTATCAATCTGGAACCTACGGAGTGACGCCAGATGCCCACAGAGCTCGCAAGTCCATCCCCGAGGGAGTAGAGGAGAACCACCACCACCAGGCCATTAGGACAACACGGCATCAGGAGTGCAGGACTGAAAACCAACCAGACCATTATTCACACAATTATACTGTTACAACCCAGACGGTTTAAATCGTTTGTTAAAATCAAAATCTCAAGTTTAATACTGTAAACTAGCATTTAAATCTGTACATCACTTGTAGTGGTCATTTTGGTAAAACAGTCAAGCATTGGTATCATCTGTACTTATGATATATATAGATATGTATTGGAGAATAAAACCATTGTCACTTTCACTGTCATTATCATGCCTGTAGAAGTGTGGTGTTGGTCAAGTCTATTCTATATAGGGCCTACCTGGCATGATGCACCAATGAAGTGCTGGTGAGCAGTTGTGCCAGCAGCACTTCATTGGTGCATCGCGACGACCGATGGGCAAGGTGCATTAGCAGCCTAAAGGTGTAAACCATCAACGGTCTTCATCAATCAACCGACCCACAAGCATGGTCCGTATGGGAGGGACGGTTTCACAAACAAAGACGACTGTTCATTGTTGGGGCTTGGAAAGTGTGAAAACGCTAATAGAAAAAATTCCCGACAAAGGTGAAAAAAAAGGACCTATCTGGGATCCGTAAAAGTCGTTTTTTTGTGCACCTTCCATGGTTCTAATGGTCAAAAAATCACGTTCTAGGGCTCATTTTGTAGGCATTGAGCAGCTCTACCAGAATCCCGGGTTTGGTGTAAAAATTCCTAAAATTCCGGAATTTAGATACAGAGAGATACCCTGGAGGCAGCCCTAGGTCTGGTAGTCTCGACAGGTCCCCCGGTCCGTGAGTAATTGTGCACGGGTTGACAGAATTTTTTTTTTTGTGAACCCCCGCCCCTCAAAGTTCGATATAGGAACAAAGAGCAGCTCTGGTTCTACTGCTCCGATCGACTTGCAACAAGCGCTCACGTGACGGGAGCGACTCATGGAGTTTATTTCTCAACCTTAGATCCACCCCAGCACACCAGGAGAGGCCCTAGAGGCGCCGATACGCGATGCGCGCATCAACAGGAAGTAGGCCAGTGCTGCAGCAAAATAATACGTTTACCCATTTCCTAACTTCAAACACCCCTGTTAAAAATTACACTGGTTGCTGACTTGATTCTGCATGCCCTGGCAAGGCCTCAACACCCACAATACACCAGAAATATTTCCTATCTTTTTAGCCAATAGTTTTAGGGGAGAACTTTCAACAAAACACTGGTCACCTGTGCATCATCTAAATGCCTATGGCAGTTCAGCCACCACAGAGAACCACTTACAAGTAGTTCTTGCTACACTCTCCAGGGGGAGCCATCACCTGCAGATTCTAGCAGACAACAGACATGGGATTGATGCATAGACGCAAATTTTGCCTGTATCTCACTCAATTCTTGTCTGATTTACATGTTTTAGGGGTGGATTTGGATCAGAATTGATCGGCCTTTCATCTGAGACTGTTTTTAGACCTGACAGATCACTCTCTGACTGGGCTTTAGTGCAGCAAAGTCGAAAAATGACTCCGGCGGCACATTTTTTCGATACCTCTTAGCCTATAGCTCCTCAACAAATCATCTGGCGCCTTAGTCATATGTGCCAAATTGAAGCCAATTGTCCAATATTAAGGCGTCATTCCTTACCTTGTGTACCTCCTGCAACGCGGTGACAATGAATGCTCACAAAGCTTGCCAGTCCAAACCAACGGTCTTGGTGGTGGTGCCGCTCTTCACCTCTTTTACCATCAAGCATTCCCATGACTCGAAAAAACAAAAAAACAAGCAGCGTTAACAATTGTCAATTCCCAACAGGTCCAGGGGCGGATCCAGGGGGGGGCCTAGGGGGCACATGCCCCCCCTAGACCCCCTGAAATTGGACCAGGCTATGACTCCTAACTATAGAAAACGTGGCCCGAAAACCCGCTTGTGCCCCCCCCCATGAGCAAATTTTCTTGGCTGTGCCCCCCCCTAGACCACCCCTTCTGGATCCGCCCCTGAGGTGTACGATTTCCAATGTATGAAATCCAAGTAGCAATTCCCAAATCCAACGAGACTTTATTGGTCCCGAGAGGGATTCAAACGAACTGCCCACTGTATAATTTCCAATAATTTGTGACCAAGATTGACCACACTGCCGCGTATTTACAACAGCATGGAACCTTCTTTCACCATCTTGGTGAGGTAAAGGGCCTTAAAGTAGTGAGCCGGTCCAATTTGGAACATGTCCAGATCTCTCTGATCCTTGGCTAGAATCACAGGATTGCTGCTATCTAGACCGCAGATGGAGCCAAGATTAGCGCACCTCGCCAATTGGAAAGGTGGACAATCCTGCTTAAACCAACAGAATGTCGGTAAAAGGGACAGGCCTGAAGTCCCCCATTCAATTCACTGTGTTTGGCAATTCCTGAAGAGAGCGGGATAAACAATACGTCTACAATTTCCAATGTATGAAATCCAAGTAGCAATTCCCAAATCCAACGAGACTTTATTGGTCCCGAGAGGGATTCAAACGAACTGCCCACTGTATAATTTCCAATAATTTGTGACCAAGATTGACCACACTGCCGCGTATTTACAACAGCATGGAACCTTCTTTCACCATCTTGGTGAGGTAAAGGGCCTGAAAGTAGTGAGCCGGTCCAATTTGGAACATGTCCAGATCTCTCTGATCCTTGGCTAGAATCACAGGATTGCTGCTATCTAGACCGCAGATGGAGCCAAGATTAGCGCACCTCGCCAATTGGAAAGGTGGACAATCCTGCTTAAACCAACAGAATGTCGGTAAAAGGGACAGGCCTGAAGTCCCCCATTCAATTCACTGTGTTTGGCAATTCCTGAAGAGAGCGGGATAAACAATACGTCTACAATTTCCAATGTATGAAATCCAAGTAGCAATTCCCAAATCCAACGAGACTTTATTGGTCCCGAGAGGGATTCAAACGAACTGCCCACTGTATAATTTCCAATAATTTGTGACCAAGATTGACCACACTGCCGCGTATTTACAACAGCATGGAACCTTCTTTCACCATCTTGGTGAGGTAAAGGGCCTGAAAGTAGTGAGCCGGTCCAATTTGGAACATGTCCAGATCTCTCTGATCCTTGGCTAGAATCACAGGATTGCTGCTATCTAGACCGCAGATGGAGCCAAGATTAGCGCACCTCGCCAATTGGAAAGGTGGACAATCCTGCTTAAACCAACAGAATGTCGGTAAAAGGGACAGGCCTGAAGTCCCCCATTCAATTCACTGTGTTTGGCAATTCCTGAAGAGAGAGGGATAAACGATCCGGAATGAATGGTGCATTATAGATAGCTATTGTTTGATATCTACATAGAGGAAAGCCTTATAAATTCTGGCCCATAGCGTGTGCTGCTCCAACAAAAAACTGATCTTGTAACAGTCTGATTTCCCTCACCTTAGGTATCAATCTGGAACCTACGGAGTGACGCCAGATGCCCACAGAGCTCGCAAGTCCATCCCCGAGGGAGTAGAGGAGAACCACCACCACCAGGCCATTAGGACAACACGGCATCAGGAGTGCAGGACTGAAAACCAACCAGACCATTATTCACACAATTATACTGTTACAACCCAGACGGTTTAAATCGTTTGTTAAAATCAAAATCTCAAGTTTAATACTGTAAACTAGCATTTAAATCTGTACATCACTTGTAGTGGTCATTTTGGTAAAACAGTCAAGCATTGGTATCATCTGTACTTATGATATATATAGATATGTATTGGAGAATAAAACCATTGTCACTTTCACTGTCATTATCATGCCTGTAGAAGTGTGGTGTTGGTCAAGTCTATTCTATATAGGGCCTACCTGGCATGATGCACCAATGAAGTGCTGGTGAGCAGTTGTGCCAGCAGCACTTCATTGGTGCATCGCGACGACCGATGGGCAAGGTGCATTAGCAGCCTAAAGGTTTAAACCATCAACGGTCTTCATCAATCAACCGACCCACAAGCATGGTCCGTATGGGAGGGACGGTTTCACAAACAAAGACGACTGTTCATTGTTGGGGCTTGGAAAGTGTGAAAACGCTAATAGAAAAAATTCCCGACAAAGGTGAAAAAAAAGGACCTATCTGGGATCCGTAAAAGTCGTTTTTTTGTGCACCTTCCATGGTTCTAATGGTCAAAAAATCACGTTCTAGGGCTCATTTTGTAGGCATTGAGCAGCTCTACCAGAATCCCGGGTTTGGTGTAAAAATTCCTAAAATTCCGGAATTTAGATACAGAGAGATACCCTGGAGGCAGCCCTAGGTCTGGTAGTCTCGACAGGTCCCCCGGTCCGTGAGTAATTGTGCACGGGTTGACAGAATTTTTTTTTTTGTGAACCCCCGCCCCTCAAAGTTCGATATAGGAACAAAGAGCAGCTCTGGTTCTACTGCTCCGATCGACTTGCAACAAGCGCTCACGTGACGGGAGCGACTCATGGAGTTTATTTCTCAACCTTAGATCCACCCCAGCACACCAGGAGAGGCCCTAGAGGCGCCGATACGCGATGCGCGCATCAACAGGAAGTAGGCCAGTGCTGCAGCAAAATAATACATTTACCCATTTCCTAACTTCAAACACCCCTGTTAAAAATTACACTGGTTGCTGACTTGATTCTGCATGCCCTGGCAAGGCCTCAACACCCACAATACACCAGAAATATTTCCTATCTTTTTAGCCAATAGTTTTAGGGGAGAACTTTCAACAAAACACTGGTCACCTGTGCATCATCTAAATGCCTATGGCAGTTCAGCCACCACAGAGAACCACTTACAAGTAGTTCTTGCTACACTCTCCAGGGGGAGCCATCACCTGCAGATTCTAGCAGACAACAGACATGGGATTGATGCATAGACGCAAATTTTGCCTGTATCTCACTCAATTCTTGTCTGATTTACATGTTTTAGGGGTGGATTTGGATCAGAATTG
Organism: Acholoe squamosa; assembly: GCA_949317995.1. NCBI lineage: Eukaryota > Metazoa > Annelida > Polychaeta > Phyllodocida > Polynoidae > Acholoe > Acholoe squamosa. The sequence continues at coordinate 24,231,848 of OX439050.1, forward strand.
ATCGGCCTTTCATCTGAGACTGTTTTTAGACCTGACAGATCACTCTCTGACTGGGCTTTAGTGCAGCAAAGTCGAAAAATGACTCCGGCGGCACATTTTTTCGATACCTCTTAGCCTATAGCTCCTCAACAAATCATCTGGCGCCTTAGTCATATGTGCCAAATTGAAGCCAATTGTCCAATATTAAGGCGTCATTCCTTACCTTGTGTACCTCCTGCAACGCGGTGACAATGAATGCTCACAAAGCTTGCCAGTCCAAACCAACGGTCTTGGTGGTGGTGCCGCTCTTCACCTCTTTTACCATCAAGCATTCCCATGACTCGAAAAAACAAAAAAACAAGCAGCGTTAACAATTGTCAATTCCCAACAGGTCCAGGGGCGGATCCAGGGGGGGGCCTAGGGGGCACATGCCCCCCCTAGACCCCCTGAAATTGGACCAGGCTATGACTCCTAACTATAGAAAACGTGGCCCGAAAACCCGCTTGTGCCCCCCCCCATGAGCAAATTTTCTTGGCTGTGCCCCCCCCTAGACCACCCCTTCTGGATCCGCCCCTGAGGTCTACGATTTCCAATGTATGAAATCCAAGTAGCAATTCCCAAATCCAACGAGACTTTATTGGTCCCGAGAGGGATTCAAACGAACTGCCCACTGTATAATTTCCAATAATTTGTGACCAAGATTGACCACACTGCCGCGTATTTACAACAGCATGGAACCTTCTTTCACCATCTTGGTGAGGTAAAGGGCCTGAAAGTAGTGAGCCGGTCCAATTTGGAACATGTCCAGATCTCTCTGATCCTTGGCTAGAATCACAGGATTGCTGCTATCTAGACCGCAGATGGAGCCAAGATTAGCGCACCTCGCCAATTGGAAAGGTGGACAATCCTGCTTAAACCAACAGAATGTCGGTAAAAGGGACAGGCCTGAAGTCCCCCATTCAATTCACTGTGTTTGGCAATTCCTGAAGAGAGCGGGATAAACAATACGTCTACAATTTCCAATGTATGAAATCCAAGTAGCAATTCCCAAATCCAACGAGACTTTATTGGTCCCGAGAGGGATTCAAACGAACTGCCCACTGTATAATTTCCAATAATTTGTGACCAAGATTGACCACACTGCCGCGTATTTACAACAGCATGGAACCTTCTTTCACCATCTTGGTGAGGTAAAGGGCCTGAAAGTAGTGAGCCGGTCCAATTTGGAACATGTCCAGATCTCTCTGATCCTTGGCTAGAATCACAGGATTGCTGCTATCTAGACCGCAGATGGAGCCAAGATTAGCGCACCTCGCCAATTGGAAAGGTGGACAATCCTGCTTAAACCAACAGAATGTCGGTAAAAGGGACAGGCCTGAAGTCCCCCATTCAATTCACTGTGTTTGGCAATTCCTGAAGAGAGCGGGATAAACAATACGTCTACAATTTCCAATGTATGAAATCCAAGTAGCAATTCCCAAATCCAACGAGACTTTATTGGTCCCGAGAGGGATTCAAACGAACTGCCCACTGTATAATTTCCAATAATTTGTGACCAAGATTGACCACACTGCCGCGTATTTACAACAGCATGGAACCTTCTTTCACCATCTTGGTGAGGTAAAGGGCCTGAAAGTAGTGAGCCGGTCCAATTTGGAACATGTCCAGATCTCTCTGATCCTTGGCTAGAATCACAGGATTGCTGCTATCTAGACCGCAGATGGAGCCAAGATTAGCGCACCTCGCCAATTGGAAAGGTGGACAATCCTGCTTAAACCAACAGAATATCGGTAAAAGGGACAGGCCTGAATTCCCCCATTCAATTCACTGTGTTTGGCAATTCCTGAAGAGAGAGGGATAAACGATCCGGAATGAATGGTGCATTATAGATAGCTATTGTTTGATATCTACATAGAGGAAAGCCTTATAAATTCTGGCCCATAGCGTGTGCTGCTCCAACAAAAAACTGATCTTGTAACAGTCTGATTTCCCTCACCTTAGGTATCAATCTGGAACCTACGGAGTGACGCCAGATGCCCACAGAGCTCGCAAGTCCATCCCCGAGGGAGTAGAGGAGAACCACCACCACCAGGCCATTAGGACAACACGGCATCAGGAGTGCAGGACTGAAAACCAACCAGACCATTATTCACACAATTATACTGTTACAACCCAGACGGTTTAAATCGTTTGTTAAAATCAAAATCTCAAGTTTAATACTGTAAACTAGCATTTAAATCTGTACATCACTTGTAGTGGTCATTTTGGTAAAACAGTCAAGCATTGGTATCATCTGTACTTATGATATATATAGATATGTATTGGAGAATAAAACCATTGTCACTTTCACTGTCATTATCATGCCTGTAGAAGTGTGGTGTTGGTCAAGTCTATTCTATATAGGGCCTACCTGGCATGATGCACCAATGAAGTGCTGGTGAGCAGTTGTGCCAGCAGCACTTCATTGGTGCATCGCGACGACCGATGGGCAAGGTGCATTAGCAGCCTAAAGGTTTAAACCATCAACGGTCTTCATCAATCAACCGACCCACAAGCATGGTCCGTATGGGAGGGACGGTTTCACAAACAAAGACGACTGTTCATTGTTGGGGCTTGGAAAGTGTGAAAACGCTAATAGAAAAAATTCCCGACAAAGGTGAAAAAAAAGGACCTATCTGGGATCCGTAAAAGTCGTTTTTTTGTGCACCTTCCATGGTTCTAATGGTCAAAAAATCACGTTCTAGGGCTCATTTTGTAGGCATTGAGCAGCTCTACCAGAATCCCGGGTTTGGTGTAAAAATTCCTAAAATTCCGGAATTTAGATACAGAGAGATACCCTGGAGGCAGCCCTAGGTCTGGTAGTCTCGACAGGTCCCCCGGTCCGTGAGTAATTGTGCACGGGTTGACAGAATTTTTTTTTTTGTGAACCCCCGCCCCTCAAAGTTCGATATAGGAACAAAGAGCAGCTCTGGTTCTACTGCTCCGATCGACTTGCAACAAGCGCTCACGTGACGGGAGCGACTCATGGAGTTTATTTCTCAACCTTAGATCCACCCCAGCACACCAGGAGAGGCCCTAGAGGCGCCGATACGCGATGCGCGCATCAACAGGAAGTAGGCCAGTGCTGCAGCAAAATAATACATTTACCCATTTCCTAACTTCAAACACCCCTGTTAAAAATTACACTGGTTGCTGACTTGATTCTGCATGCCCTGGCAAGGCCTCAACACCCACAATACACCAGAAATATTTCCTATCTTTTTAGCCAATAGTTTTAGGGGAGAACTTTCAACAAAACACTGGTCACCTGTGCATCATCTAAATGCCTATGGCAGTTCAGCCACCACAGAGAACCACTTACAAGTAGTTCTTGCTACACTCTCCAGGGGGAGCCATCACCTGCAGATTCTAGCAGACAACAGACATGGGATTGATGCATAGACGCAAATTTTGCCTGTATCTCACTCAATTCTTGTCTGATTTACATGTTTTAGGGGTGGATTTGGATCAGAATTGATCGGCCTTTCATCTGAGACTGTTTTTAGACCTGACAGATCACTCTCTGACTGGGCTTTAGTGCAGCAAAGTCGAAAAATGACTCCGGCGGCACATTTTTTCGATACCTCTTAGCCTATAGCTCCTCAACAAATCATCTGGCGCCTTAGTCATATGTGCCAAATTGAAGCCAATTGTCCAATATTAAGGCGTCATTCCTTACCTTGTGTACCTCCTGCAACGCGGTGACAATGAATGCTCACAAAGCTTGCCAGTCCAAACCAACGGTCTTGGTGGTGGTGCCGCTCTTCACCTCTTTTACCATCAAGCATTCCCATGACTCGAAAAAACAAAAAAACAAGCAGCGTTAACAATTGTCAATTCCCAACAGGTCCAGGGGCGGATCCAGGGGGGGGCCTAGGGGGCACATGCCCCCCCTAGACCCCCTGAAATTGGACCAGGCTATGACTCCTAACTATAGAAAACGTGGCCCGAAAACCCGCTTGTGCCCCCCCCATGAGCAAATTTTCTTGGCTGTGCCCCCCCCTAGACCACCCCTTCTGGATCCGCCCCTGAGGTCTACGATTTCCAATGTATGAAATCCAAGTAGCAATTCCCAAATCCAACGAGACTTTATTGGTCCCGAGAGGGATTCAAACGAACTGCCCACTGTATAATTTCCAATAATTTGTGACCAAGATTGACCACACTGCCGCGTATTTACAACAGCATGGAACCTTCTTTCACCATCTTGGTGAGGTAAAGGGCCTGAAAGTAGTGAGCCGGTCCAATTTGGAACATGTCCAGATCTCTCTGATCCTTGGCTAGAATCACAGGATTGCTGCTATCTAGACCGCAGATGGAGCCAAGATTAGCGCACCTCGCCAATTGGAAAGGTGGACAATCCTGCTTAAACCAACAGAATGTCGGTAAAAGGGACAGGCCTGAAGTCCCCCATTCAATTCACTGTGTTTGGCAATTCCTGAAGAGAGCGGGATAAACAATACGTCTACAATTTCCAATGTATGAAATCCAAGTAGCAATTCCCAAATCCAACGAGACTTTATTGGTCCCGAGAGGGATTCAAACGAACTGCCCACTGTATAATTTCCAATAATTTGTGACCAAGATTGACCACACTGCCGCGTATTTACAACAGCATGGAACCTTCTTTCACCATCTTGGTGAGGTAAAGGGCCTGAAAGTAGTGAGCCGGTCCAATTTGGAACATGTCCAGATCTCTCTGATCCTTGGCTAGAATCACAGGATTGCTGCTATCTAGACCGCAGATGGAGCCAAGATTAGCGCACCTCGCCAATTGGAAAGGTGGACAATCCTGCTTAAACCAACAGAATGTCGGTAAAAGGGACAGGCCTGAAGTCCCCCATTCAATTCACTGTGTTTGGCAATTCCTGAAGAGAGCGGGATAAACAATACGTCTACAATTTCCAATGTATGAAATCCAAGTAGCAATTCCCAAATCCAACGAGACTTTATTGGTCCCGAGAGGGATTCAAACGAACTGCCCACTGTATAATTTCCAATAATTTGTGACCAAGATTGACCACACTGCCGCGTATTTACAACAGCATGGAACCTTCTTTCACCATCTTGGTGAGGTAAAGGGCCTGAAAGTAGTGAGCCGGTCCAATTTGGAACATGTCCAGATCTCTCTGATCCTTGGCTAGAATCACAGGATTGCTGCTATCTAGACCGCAGATGGAGCCAAGATTAGCGCACCTCGCCAATTGGAAAGGTGGACAATCCTGCTTAAACCAACAGAATATCGGTAAAAGGGACAGGCCTGAATTCCCCCATTCAATTCACTGTGTTTGGCAATTCCTGAAGAGAGAGGGATAAACGATCCGGAATGAATGGTGCATTATAGATAGCTATTGTTTGATATCTACATAGAGGAAAGCCTTATAAATTCTGGCCCATAGCGTGTGCTGCTCCAACAAAAAACTGATCTTGTAACAGTCTGATTTCCCTCACCTTAGGTATCAATCTGGAACCTACGGAGTGACGCCAGATGCCCACAGAGCTCGCAAGTCCATCCCCGAGGGAGTAGAGGAGAACCACCACCACCAGGCCATTAGGACAACACGGCATCAGGAGTGCAGGACTGAAAACCAACCAGACCATTATTCACACAATTATACTGTTACAACCCAGACGGTTTAAATCGTTTGTTAAAATCAAAATCTCAAGTTTAATACTGTAAACTAGCATTTAAATCTGTACATCACTTGTAGTGGTCATTTTGGTAAAACAGTCAAGCATTGGTATCATCTGTACTTATGATATATATAGATATGTATTGGAGAATAAAACCATTGTCACTTTCACTGTCATTATCATGCCTGTAGAAGTGTGGTGTTGGTCAAGTCTATTCTATATAGGGCCTACCTGGCATGATGCACCAATGAAGTGCTGGTGAGCAGTTGTGCCAGCAGCACTTCATTGGTGCATCGCGACGACCGATGGGCAAGGTGCATTAGCAGCCTAAAGGTTTAAACCATCAACGGTCTTCATCAATCAACCGACCCACAAGCATGGTCCGTATGGGAGGGACGGTTTCACAAACAAAGACGACTGTTCATTGTTGGGGCTTGGAAAGTGTGAAAACGCTAATAGAAAAAATTCCCGACAAAGGTGAAAAAAAAGGACCTATCTGGGATCCGTAAAAGTCGTTTTTTTGTGCACCTTCCATGGTTCTAATGGTCAAAAAATCACGTTCTAGGGCTCATTTTGTAGGCATTGAGCAGCTCTACCAGAATCCCGGGTTTGGTGTAAAAATTCCTAAAATTCCGGAATTTAGATACAGAGAGATACCCTGGAGGCAGCCCTAGGTCTGGTAGTCTCGACAGGTCCCCCGGTCCGTGAGTAATTGTGCACGGGTTGACAGAATTTTTTTTTTTGTGAACCCCCGCCCCTCAAAGTTCGATATAGGAACAAAGAGCAGCTCTGGTTCTACTGCTCCGATCGACTTGCAACAAGCGCTCACGTGACGGGAGCGACTCATGGAGTTTATTTCTCAACCTTAGATCCACCCCAGCACACCAGGAGAGGCCCTAGAGGCGCCGATACGCGATGCGCGCATCAACAGGAAGTAGGCCAGTGCTGCAGCAAAATAATACATTTACCCATTTCCTAACTTCAAACACCCCTGTTAAAAATTACACTGGTTGCTGACTTGATTCTGCATGCCCTGGCAAGGCCTCAACACCCACAATACACCAGAAATATTTCCTATCTTTTTAGCCAATAGTTTTAGGGGAGAACTTTCAACAAAACACTGGTCACCTGTGCATCATCTAAATGCCTATGGCAGTTCAGCCACCACAGAGAACCACTTACAAGTAGTTCTTGCTACACTCTCCAGGGGGAGCCATCACCTGCAGATTCTAGCAGACAACAGACATGGGATTGATGCATAGACGCAAATTTTGCCTGTATCTCACTTAATTCTTGTCTGATTTACATGTTTTAGGGGTGGATTTGGATCAGAATTGATCGGCCTTTCATCTGAGACTGTTTTTAGACCTGACAGATCACTCTCTGACTGGGCTTTAGTGCAGCAAAGTCGAAAAATGACTCCGGCGGCACATTTTTTCGATACCTCTTAGCCTATAGCTCCTCAACAAATCATCTGGCGCCTTAGTCATATGTGCCAAATTGAAGCCAATTGTCCAATATTAAGGCGTCATTCCTTACCTTGTGTACCTCCTGCAACGCGGTGACAATGAATGCTCACAAAGCTTGCCAGTCCAAACCAACGGTCTTGGTGGTGGTGCCGCTCTTCACCTCTTTTACCATCAAGCATTCCCATGACTCGAAAAAACAAAAAAACAAGCAGCGTTAACAATTGTCAATTCCCAACAGGTCCAGGGGCGGATCCAGGGGGGGGCCTAGGGGGCACATGCCCCCCCTAGACCCCCTGAAATTGGACCAGGCTATGACTCCTAACTATAGAAAACGTGGCCCGAAAACCCGCTTGTGCCCCCCCCCATGAGCAAATTTTCTTGGCTGTGCCCCCCCCTAGACCACCCCTTCTGGATCCGCCCCTGAGGTCTACGATTTCCAATGTATGAAATCCAAGTAGCAATTCCCAAATCCAACGAGACTTTATTGGTCCCGAGAGGGATTCAAACGAACTGCCCACTGTATAATTTCCAATAATTTGTGACCAAGATTGACCACACTGCCGCGTATTTACAACAGCATGGAACCTTCTTTCACCATCTTGGTGAGGTAAAGGGCCTGAAAGTAGTGAGCCGGTCCAATTTGGAACATGTCCAGATCTCTCTGATCCTTGGCTAGAATCACAGGATTGCTGCTATCTAGACCGCAGATGGAGCCAAGATTAGCGCACCTCGCCAATTGGAAAGGTGGACAATCCTGCTTAAACCAACAGAATGTCGGTAAAAGGGACAGGCCTGAAGTCCCCCATTCAATTCACTGTGTTTGGCAATTCCTGAAGAGAGCGGGATAAACAATACGTCTACAATTTCCAATGTATGAAATCCAAGTAGCAATTCCCAAATCCAACGAGACTTTATTGGTCCCGAGAGGGATTCAAACGAACTGCCCACTGTATAATTTCCAATAATTTGTGACCAAGATTGACCACACTGCCGCGTATTTACAACAGCATGGAACCTTCTTTCACCATCTTGGTGAGGTAAAGGGCCTGAAAGTAGTGAGCCGGTCCAATTTGGAACATGTCCAGATCTCTCTGATCCTTGGCTAGAATCACAGGATTGCTGCTATCTAGACCGCAGATGGAGCCAAGATTAGCGCACCTCGCCAATTGGAAAGGTGGACAATCCTGCTTAAACCAACAGAATGTCGGTAAAAGGGACAGGCCTGAAGTCCCCCATTCAATTCACTGTGTTTGGCAATTCCTGAAGAGAGCGGGATAAACAATACGTCTACAATTTCCAATGTATGAAATCCAAGTAGCAATTCCCAAATCCAACGAGACTTTATTGGTCCCGAGAGGGATTCAAACGAACTGCCCACTGTATAATTTCCAATAATTTGTGACCAAGATTGACCACACTGCCGCGTATTTACAACAGCATGGAACCTTCTTTCACCATCTTGGTGAGGTAAAGGGCCTGAAAGTAGTGAGCCGGTCCAATTTGGAACATGTCCAGATCTCTCTGATCCTTGGCTAGAATCACAGGATTGCTGCTATCTAGACCGCAGATGGAGCCAAGATTAGCGCACCTCGCCAATTGGAAAGGTGGACAATCCTGCTTAAACCAACAGAATATCGGTAAAAGGGACAGGCCTGAATTCCCCCATTCAATTCACTGTGTTTGGCAATTCCTGAAGAGAGAGGGATAAACGATCCGGAATGAATGGTGCATTATAGATAGTTATTGTTTGATATCTACATAGAGGAAAGCCTTATAAATTCTGGCCCATAGCGTGTGCTGCTCCAACAAAAAACTGATCTTGTAACAGTCTGATTTCCCTCACCTTAGGTATCAATCTGGAACCTACGGAGTGACGCCAGATGCCCACAGAGCTCGCAAGTCCATCCCCGAGGGAGTAGAGGAGAACCACCACCACCAGGCCATTAGGACAACACGGCATCAGGAGTGCAGGACTGAAAACCAACCAGACCATTATTCACACAATTATACTGTTACAACCCAGACGGTTTAAATCGTTTGTTAAAATCAAAATCTCAAGTTTAATACTGTAAACTAGCATTTAAATCTGTACATCACTTGTAGTGGTCATTTTGGTAAAACAGTCAAGCATTGGTATCATCTGTACTTATGATATATATAGATATGTATTGGAGAATAAAACCATTGTCACTTTCACTGTCATTATCATGCCTGTAGAAGTGTGGTGTTGGTCAAGTCTATTCTATATAGGGCCTACCTGGCATGATGCACCAATGAAGTGCTGGTGAGCAGTTGTGCCAGCAGCACTTCATTGGTGCATCGCGACGACCGATGGGCAAGGTGCATTAGCAGCCTAAAGGTTTAAACCATCAACGGTCTTCATCAATCAACCGACCCACAAGCATGGTCCGTATGGGAGGGACGGTTTCACAAACAAAGACGACTGTTCATTGTTGGGGCTTGGAAAGTGTGAAAACGCTAATAGAAAAAATTCCCGACAAAGGTGAAAAAAAAGGACCTATCTGGGATCCGTAAAAGTCGTTTTTTTGTGCACCTTCCATGGTTCTAATGGTCAAAAAATCACGTTCTAGGGCTCATTTTGTAGGCATTGAGCAGCTCTACCAGAATCCCGGGTTTGGTGTAAAAATTCCTAAAATTCCGGAATTTAGATACAGAGAGATACCCTGGAGGCAGCCCTAGGTCTGGTAGTCTCGACAGGTCCCCCGGTCCGTGAGTAATTGTGCACGGGTTGACAGAATTTTTTTTTTTGTGAACCCCCGCCCCTCAAAGTTCAATATAGGAACAAAGAGCAGCTCTGGTTCTACTGCTCCGATCGACTTGCAACAAGCGCTCACGTGACGGGAGCGACTCATGGAGTTTATTTCTCAACCTTAGATCCACCCCAGCACACCAGGAGAGGCCCTAGAGGCGCCGATACGCGATGCGCGCATCAACAGGAAGTAGGCCAGTGCTGCAGCAAAATAATACATTTACCCATTTCCTGACTTCAAACACCCCTGTTAAAAATTACACTGGTTGCTGACTTGATTCTGCATGCCCTGGCAAGGCCTCAACACCCACAATACACCAGAAATATTTCCTATCTTTTTAGCCAATAGTTTTAGGGGAGAACTTTCAACAAAACACTGGTCACCTGTGCATCATCTAAATGCCTATGGCAGTTCAGCCACCACAGAGAACCACTTACAAGTAGTTCTTGCTACACTCTCCAGGGGGAGCCATCACCTGCAGATTCTAGCAGACAACAGACATGGGATTGATGCATAGACGCAAATTTTGCCTGTATCTCACTCAATTCTTGTCTGATTTACATGTTTTAGGGGTGGATTTGGATCAGAATTGATCGGCCTTTCATCTGAGACTGTTTTTAGACCTGACAGATCACTCTCTGACTGGGCTTTAGTGCAGCAAAGTCGAAAAATGACTCCGGCGGCACATTTTTTCGATACCTCTTAGCCTATAGCTCCTCAACAAATCATCTGGCGCCTTAGTCATATGTGCCAAATTGAAGCCAATTGTCCAATATTAAGGCGTCATTCCTTACCTTGTGTACCTCCTGCAACGCGGTGACAATGAATGCTCACAAAGCTTGCCAGTCCAAACCAACGGTCTTGGTGGTGGTGCCGCTCTTCACCTCTTTTACCATCAAGCATTCCCATGACTCGAAAAAACAAAAAAAACAAGCAGCGTTAACAATTGTCAATTCCCAACAGGTCCAGGGGCGGATCTAGGGGGGGGCCTAGGGGGCACATGCCCCCCCTAGACCCCCTGAAATTGGACCAGGCTATGACTCCTAACTATAGAAAACGTGGCCCGAAAACCCGCTTGTGCCCCCCCCCCATGAGCAAATTTTCTTGGCTGTGCCCCCCCCTAGACCACCCCTTCTGGATCCGCCCCTGAGGTCTACGATATCCAATGTATGAAATCCAAGTAGCAATTCCCAAATCCAACGAGACTTTATTGGTCCCGAGAGGGATTCAAACGAACTGCCCACTGTATAATTTCCAATAATTTGTGACCAAGATTGACCACACTGCCGCGTATTTACAACAGCATGGAACCTTCTTTCACCATCTTGGTGAGGTAAAGGGCCTGAAAGTAGTGAGCCGGTCCAATTTGGAACATGTCCAGATCTCTCTGATCCTTGGCTAGAATCACAGGATTGCTGCTATCTAGACCGCAGATGGAGCCAAGATTAGCGCACCTCGCCAATTGGAAAGGTGGACAATCCTGCTTAAACCAACAGAATGTCGGTAAAAGGGACAGGCCTGAAGTCCCCCATTCAATTCACTGTGTTTGGCAATTCCTGAAGAGAGCGGGATAAACAATACGTCTACAATTTCCAATGTATGAAATCCAAGTAGCAATTCCCAAATCCAACGAGACTTTATTGGTCCCGAGAGGGATTCAAACGAACTGCCCACTGTATAATTTCCAATAATTTGTGACCAAGATTGACCACACTGCCGCGTATTTACAACAGCATGGAACCTTCTTTCACCATCTTGGTGAGGTAAAGGGCCTGAAAGTAGTGAGCCGGTCCAATTTGGAACATGTCCAGATCTCTCTGATCCTTGGCTAGAATCACAGGATTGCTGCTATCTAGACCGCAGATGGAGCCAAGATTAGCGCACCTCGCCAATTGGAAAGGTGGACAATCCTGCTTAAACCAACAGAATGTCGGTAAAAGGGACAGGCCTGAAGTCCCCCATTCAATTCACTGTGTTTGGCAATTCCTGAAGAGAGCGGGATAAACAATACGTCTACAATTTCCAATGTATGAAATCCAAGTAGCAATTCCCAAATCCAACGAGACTTTATTGGTCCCGAGAGGGATTCAAACGAACTGCCCACTGTATAATTTCCAATAATTTGTGACCAAGATTGACCACACTGCCGCGTATTTACAACAGCATGGAACCTTCTTTCACCATCTTGGTGAGGTAAAGGGCCTGAAAGTAGTGAGCCGGTCCAATTTGGAACATGTCCAGATCTCTCTGATCCTTGGCTAGAATCACAGGATTGCTGCTATCTAGACCGCAGATGGAGCCAAGATTAGCGCACCTCGCCAATTGGAAAGGTGGACAATCCTGCTTAAACCAACAGAATATCGGTAAAAGGGACAGGCCTGAATTCCCCCATTCAATTCACTGTGTTTGGCAATTCCTGAAGAGAGAGGGATAAACGATCCGGAATGAATGGTGCATTATAGATAGCTATTGTTTGATATCTACATAGAGGAAAGCCTTATAAATTCTGGCCCATAGCGTGTGCTGCTCCAACAAAAAACTGATCTTGTAACAGTCTGATTTCCCTCACCTTAGGTATCAATCTGGAACCTACGGAGTGACGCCAGATGCCCACAGAGCTCGCAAGTCCATCCCCGAGGGAGTAGAGGAGAACCACCACCACCAGGCCATTAGGACAACACGGCATCAGGAGTGCAGGACTGAAAACCAACCAGACCATTATTCACACAATTATACTGTTACAACCCAGACGGTTTAAATCGTTTGTTAAAATCAAAATCTCAAGTTTAATACTGTAAACTAGCATTTAAATCTGTACATCACTTGTAGTGGTCATTTTGGTAAAACAGTCAAGCATTGGTATCATCTGTACTTATGATATATATAGATATGTATTGGAGAATAAAACCATTGTCACTTTCACTGTCATTATCATGCCTGTAGAAGTGTGGTGTTGGTTAAGTCTATTCTATATAGGGCCTACCTGGCATGATGCACCAATGAAGTGCTGGTGAGCAGTTGTGCCAGCAGCACTTCATTGGTGCATCGCGACGACCGATGGGCAAGGTGCATTAGCAGCCTAAAGGTTTAAACCATCAACGGTCTTCATCAATCAACCGACCCACAAGCATGGTCCGTATGGGAGGGACGGTTTCACAAACAAAGACGACTGTTCATTGTTGGGGCTTGGAAAGTGTGAAAACGCTAATAGAAAAAATTCCCGACAAAGGTGAAAAAAAAGGACCTATCTGGGATCCGTAAAAGTCGTTTTTTTGTGCACCTTCCATGGTTCTAATGGTCAAAAAATCACGTTCTAGGGCTCATTTTGTAGGCATTGAGCAGCTCTACCAGAATCCCGGGTTTGGTGTAAAAATTCCTAAAATTCCGGAATTTAGATACAGAGAGATACCCTGGAGGCAGCCCTAGGTCTGGTAGTCTCGACAGGTCCCCCGGTCCGTGAGTAATTGTGCACGGGTTGACAGAATTTTTTTTTTTGTGAACCCCCGCCCCTCAAAGTTCGATATAGGAACAAAGAGCAGCTCTGGTTCTACTGCTCCGATCGACTTGCAACAAGCGCTCACGTGACGGGAGCGACTCATGGAGTTTATTTCTCAACCTTAGATCCACCCCAGCACACCAGGAGAGGCCCTAGAGGCGCCGATACGAGATGCGCGCATCAACAGGAAGTAGGCCAGTGCTGCAGCAAAATAATACATTTACCCATTTCCTGACTTCAAACACCCCTGTTAAAAATTACACTGGTTGCTGACTTGATTCTGCATGCCCTGGCAAGGCCTCAACACCCACAATACACCAGAAATATTTCCTATCTTTTTAGCCAATAGTTTTAGGGGAGAACTTTCAACAAAACACTGGTCACCTGTGCATCATCTAAATGCCTATGGCAGTTCAGCCACCACAGAGAACCACTTACAAGTAGTTCTTGCTACACTCTCCAGGGGGAGCCATCACCTGCAGATTCTAGCAGACAACAGACATGGGATTGATGCATAGACGCAAATTTTGCCTGTATCTCACTCAATTCTTGTCTGATTTACATGTTTTAGGGGTGGATTTGGATCAGAATTGATCGGCCTTTCATCTGAGACTGTTTTTAGACCTGACAGATCACTCTCTGACTGGGCTTTAGTGCAGCAAAGTCGAAAAATGACTCCGGCGGCACATTTTTTCGATACCTCTTAGCCTATAGCTCCTCAACAAATCATCTGGCGCCTTAGTCATATGTGCCAAATTGAAGCCAATTGTCCAATATTAAGGCGTCATTCCTTACCTTGTGTACCTCCTGCAACGCGGTGACAATGAATGCTCACAAAGCTTGCCAGTCCAAACCAACGGTCTTGGTGGTGGTGCCGCTCTTCACCTCTTTTACCATCAAGCATTCCCATGACTCGAAAAAACAAAAAAACAAGCAGCGTTAACAATTGTCAATTCCCAACAGGTCCAGGGGCGGATCCAGGGGGGGGCCTAGGGGGCACATGCCCCCCCTAGACCCCCTGAAATTGGACCAGGCTATGACTCCTAACTATAGAAAACGTGGCCCGAAAACCCGCTTGTGCCCCCCCCCATGAGCAAATTTTCTTGGCTGTGCCCCCCCCTAGACCACCCCTTCTGGATCCGCCCCTGAGGTCTACGATTTCCAATGTATGAAATCCAAGTAGCAATTCCCAAATCCAACGAGACTTTATTGGTCCCGAGAGGGATTCAAACGAACTGCCCACTGTATAATTTCCAATAATTTGTGACCAAGATTGACCACACTGCCGCGTATTTACAACAGCATGGAACCTTCTTTCACCATCTTGGTGAGGTAAAGGGCCTGAAAGTAGTGAGCCGGTCCAATTTGGAACATGTCCAGATCTCTCTGATCCTTGGCTAGAATCACAGGATTGCTGCTATCTAGACCGCAGATGGAGCCAAGATTAGCGCACCTCGCCAATTGGAAAGGTGGACAATCCTGCTTAAACCAACAGAATGTCGGTAAAAGGGACAGGCCTGAAGTCCCCCATTCAATTCACTGTGTTTGGCAATTCCTGAAGAGAGCGGGATAAACAATACGTCTACAATTTCCAATGTATGAAATCCAAGTAGCAATTCCCAAATCCAACGAGACTTTATTGGTCCCGAGAGGGATTCAAACGAACTGCCCACTGTATAATTTCCAATAATTTGTGACCAAGATTGACCACACTGCCGCGTATTTACAACAGCATGGAACCTTCTTTCACCATCTTGGTGAGGTAAAGGGCCTGAAAGTAGTGAGCCGGTCCAATTTGGAACATGTCCAGATCTCTCTGATCCTTGGCTAGAATCACAGGATTGCTGCTATCTAGACCGCAGATGGAGCCAAGATTAGCGCACCTCGCCAATTGGAAAGGTGGACAATCCTGCTTAAACCAACAGAATGTCGGTAAAAGGGACAGGCCTGAAGTCCCCCATTCAATTCACTGTGTTTGGCAATTCCTGAAGAGAGCGGGATAAACAATACGTCTACAATTTCCAATGTATGAAATCCAAGTAGCAATTCCCAAATCCAACGAGACTTTATTGGTCCCGAGAGGGATTCAAACGAACTGCCCACTGTATAATTTCCAATAATTTGTGACCAAGATTGACCACACTGCCGCGTATTTACAACAGCATGGAACCTTCTTTCACCATCTTGGTGAGGTAAAGGGCCTGAAAGTAGTGAGCCGGTCCAATTTGGAACATGTCCAGATCTCTCTGATCCTTGGCTAGAATCACAGGATTGCTGCTATCTAGACCGCAGATGGAGCCAAGATTAGCGCACCTCGCCAATTGGAAAGGTGGACAATCCTGCTTAAACCAACAGAATATCGGTAAAAGGGACAGGCCTGAATTCCCCCATTCAATTCACTGTGTTTGGCAATTCCTGAAGAGAGAGGGATAAACGATCCGGAATGAATGGTGCATTATAGATAGCTATTGTTTGATATCTACATAGAGGAAAGCCTTATAAATTCTGGCCCATAGCGTGTGCTGCTCCAACAAAAAACTGATCTTGTAACAGTCTGATTTCCCTCACCTTAGGTATCAATCTGGAACCTACGGAGTGACGCCAGATGCCCACAGAGCTCGCAAGTCCATCCCCGAGGGAGTAGAGGAGAACCACCACCACCAGGCCATTAGGACAACACGGCATCAGGAGTGCAGGACTGAAAACCAACCAGACCATTATTCACACAATTATACTGTTACAACCCAGACGGTTTAAATCGTTTGTTAAAATCAAAATCTCAAGTTTAATACTGTAAACTAGCATTTAAATCTGTACATCACTTGTAGTGGTCATTTTGGTATAACAGTCAAGCATTGGTATCATCTGTACTTATGATATATATAGATATGTATTGGAGAATAAAACCATTGTCACTTTCACTGTCATTATCATGCCTGTAGAAGTGTGGTGTTGGTCAAGTCTATTCTATATAGGGCCTACCTGGCATGATGCACCAATGAAGTGCTGGTGAGCAGTTGTGCCAGCAGCACTTCATTGGTGCATCGCGACGACCGATGGGCAAGGTGCATTAGCAGCCTAAAGGTTTAAACCATCAACGGTCTTCATCAATCAACCGACCCACAAGCATGGTCCGTATGGGAGGGACGGTTTCACAAACAAAGACGACTGTTCATTGTTGGGGCTTGGAAAGTGTGAAAACGCTAATAGAAAAAATTCCCGACAAAGGTGAAAAAAAAGGACCTATCTGGGATCCGTAAAAGTCGTTTTTTTGTGCACCTTCCATGGTTCTAATGGTCAAAAAATCACGTTCTAGGGCTCATTTTGTAGGCATTGAGCAGCTCTACCAGAATCCCGGGTTTGGTGTAAAAATTCCTAAAATTCCGGAATTTAGATACAGAGAGATACCCTGGAGGCAGCCCTAGGTCTGGAAGTCTCGACAGGTCCCCCAGGCCGTGAGTAATTGTGCACGGGTTGACAGAATTTTTTTTTTGTGAACCCCCGCCCCTCAAAGTTCGATATAGGAACAAAGAGCAGCTCTGGTTCTACTGCTCCGATCGACTTGCAACAAGCGCTCACGTGACGGGAGCGACTCATGGAGTTTATTTCTCAACCTTAGATCCACCCCAGCACACCAGGAGAGGCCCTAGAGGCGCCGATACGCGATGCGCGCATCAACAGGAAGTAGGCCAGTGCTGCAGCAAAATAATACATTTACCCATTTCCTGACTTCAAACACCCCTGTTAAAAATTACACTGGTTGCTGACTTGATTCTGCATGCCCTGGCAAGGCCTCAACACCCACAATACACCAGAAATATTTCCTATCTTTTTAGCCAATAGTTTTAGGGGAGAACTTTCAACAAAACACTGGTCACCTGTGCATCATCTAAATGCCTATGGCAGTTCAGCCACCACAGAGAACCACTTACAAGTAGTTCTTGCTACACTCTCCAGGGGGAGCCATCACCTGCAGATTCTAGCAGACAACAGACATGGGATTGATGCATAGACGCAAATTTTGCCTGTATCTCACTCAATTCTTGTCTGATTTACATGTTTTAGGGGTGGATTTGGATCAGAATTGATCGGCCTTTCATCTGAGACTGTTTTTAGACCTGACAGATCACTCTCTGACTGGGCTTTAGTGCAGCAAAGTCGAAAAATGACTCCGGCGGCACATTTTTTCGATACCTCTTAGCCTATAGCTCCTCAACAAATCATCTGGCGCCTTAGTCATATGTGCCAAATTGAAGCCAATTGTCCAATATTAAGGCGTCATTCCTTACCTTGTGTACCTCCTGCAACGCGGTGACAATGAATGCTCACAAAGCTTGCCAGTCCAAACCAACGGTCTTGGTGGTGGTGCCGCTCTTCACCTCTTTTACCATCAAGCATTCCCACGACTCGAAAAAACAAAAAAACAAGCAGCGTTAACAATTGTCAATTCCCAACAGGTCCAGGGGCGGATCCAGGGGGGGCCTAGGGGGCACATGCCCCCCCTAGACCCCCTGAAATTGGACCAGGCTATGACTCCTAACTATAGAAAACGTGGCCCGAAAACCCGCTTGTGCCCCCCCCCATGAGCAAATTTTCTTGGCTGTGCCCCCCCCTAGACCACCCCTTCTGGATCCGCCCCTGAGGTCTACGATTTCCAATGTATGAAATCCAAGTAGCAATTCCCAAATCCAACGAGACTTTATTGGTCCCGAGAGGGATTCAAACGAACTGCCCACTGTATAATTTCCAATAATTTGTGACCAAGATTGACCACACTGCCGCGTATTTACAACAGCATGGAACCTTCTTTCACCATCTTGGTGAGGTAAAGGGCCTGAAAGTAGTGAGCCGGTCCAATTTGGAACATGTCCAGATCTCTCTGATCCTTGGCTAGAATCACAGGATTGCTGCTATCTAGACCGCAGATGGAGCCAAGATTAGCGCACCTCGCCAATTGGAAAGGTGGACAATCCTGCTTAAACCAACAGAATGTCGGTAAAAGGGACAGGCCTGAAGTCCCCCATTCAATTCACTGTGTTTGGCAATTCCTGAAGAGAGCGGGATAAACAATACGTCTACAATTTCCAATGTATGAAATCCAAGTAGCAATTCCCAAATCCAACGAGACTTTATTGGTCCCGAGAGGGATTCAAACGAACTGCCCACTGTATAATTTCCAATAATTTGTGACCAAGATTGACCACACTGCCGCGTATTTACAACAGCATGGAACCTTCTTTCACCATCTTGGTGAGGTAAAGGGCCTGAAAGTAGTGAGCCGGTCCAATTTGGAACATGTCCAGATCTCTCTGATCCTTGGCTAGAATCACAGGATTGCTGCTATCTAGACCGCAGATGGAGCCAAGATTAGCGCACCTCGCCAATTGGAAAGGTGGACAATCCTGCTTAAACCAACAGAATGTCGCTAAAAGGGACAGGCCTGAAGTCCCCCATTCAATTCACTGTGTTTGGCAATTCCTGAAGAGAGCGGGATAAACAATACGTCTACAATTTCCAATGTATGAAATCCAAGTAGCAATTCCCAAATCCAACGAGACTTTATTGGTCCCGAGAGGGATTCAAACGAACTGCCCACTGTATAATTTCCAATAATTTGTGACCAAGATTGACCACACTGCCGCGTATTTACAACAGCATGGAACCTTCTTTCACCATCTTGGTGAGGTAAAGGGCCTGAAAGTAGTGAGCCGGTCCAATTTGGAACATGTCCAGATCTCTCTGATCCTTGGCTAGAATCACAGGATTGCTGCTATCTAGACCGCAGATGGAGCCAAGATTAGCGCACCTCGCCAATTGGAAAGGTGGACAATCCTGCTTAAACCAACAGAATGTCGCTAAAAGGGACAGGCCTGAAGTCCCCCATTCAATTCACTGTGTTTGGCAATTCCTGAAGAGAGCGGGATAAACAATACGTCTACAATTTCCAATGTATGAAATCCAAGTAGCAATTCCCAAATCCAACGAGACTTTATTGGTCCCGAGAGGGATTCAAACGAACTGCCCACTGTATAATTTCCAATAATTTGTGACCAAGATTGACCACACTGCCGCGTATTTACAACAGCATGGAACCTTCTTTCACCATCTTGGTGAGGTAAAGGGCCTGAAAGTAGTGAGCCGGTCCAATTTGGAACATGTCCAGATCTCTCTGATCCTTGGCTAGAATCACAGGATTGCTGCTATCTAGACCGCAGATGGAGCCAAGATTAGCGCACCTCGCCAATTGGAAAGGTGGACAATCCTGCTTAAACCAACAGAATATCGGTAAAAGGGACAGGCCTGAATTCCCCCATTCAATTCACTGTGTTTGGCAATTCCTGAAGAGAGAGGGATAAACGATCCGGAATGAATGGTGCATTATAGATAGCTATTGTTTGATATCTACATAGAGGAAAGCCTTATAAATTCTGGCCCATAGCGTGTGCTGCTCCAACAAAAAACTGATCTTGTAACAGTCTGATTTCCCTCACCTTAGGTATCAATCTGGAACCTACGGAGTGACGCCAGATGCCCACAGAGCTCGCAAGTCCATCCCCGAGGGAGTAGAGGAGAACCACCACCACCAGGCCATTAGGACAACACGGCATCAGGAGTGCAGGACTGAAAACCAACCAGACCATTATTCACACAATTATACTGTTACAACCCAGACGGTTTAAATCGTTTGTTAAAATCAAAATCTCAAGTTTAATACTGTAAACTAGCATTTAAATCTGTACATCACTTGTAGTGGTCATTTTGGTATAACAGTCAAGCATTGGTATCATCTGTACTTATGATATATATAGATATGTATTGGAGAATAAAACCATTGTCACTTTCACTGTCATTATCATGCCTGTAGAAGTGTGGTGTTGGTCAAGTCTATTCTATATAGGGCCTACCTGGCATGATGCACCAATGAAGTGCTGGTGAGCAGTTGTGCCAGCAGCACTTCATTGGTGCATCGCGACGACCGATGGGCAAGGTGCATTAGCAGCCTAAAGGTTTAAACCATCAACGGTCTTCATCAATCAACCGACCCACAAGCATGGTCCGTATGGGAGGGACGGTTTCACAAACAAAGACGACTGTTCATTGTTGGGGCTTGGAAAGTGTGAAAACGCTAATAGAAAAAATTCCCGACAAAGGTGAAAAAAAAGGACCTATCTGGGATCCGTAAAAGTCGTTTTTTTGTGCACCTTCCATGGTTCTAATGGTCAAAAAATCACGTTCTAGGGCTCATTTTGTAGGCATTGAGCAGCTCTACCAGAATCCCGGGTTTGGTGTAAAAATTCCTAAAATTCCGGAATTTAGATACAGAGAGATACCCTGGAGGCAGCCCTAGGTCTGGTAGTCTCGACAGGTCCCCCGGTCCGTGAGTAATTGTGCACGGGTTGACAGAATTTTTTTTTTTGTGAACCCCCGCCCCTCAAAGTTCGATATAGGAACAAAGAGCAGCTCTGGTTCTACTGCTCCGATCGACTTGCAACAAGCGCTCACGTGACGGGAGCGACTCATGGAGTTTATTTCTCAACCTTAGATCCACCCCAGCACACCAGGAGAGGCCCTAGAGGCGCCGATACGCGATGCGCGCATCAACAGGAAGTAGGCCAGTGCTGCAGCAAAATAATACATTTACCCATTTCCTGACTTCAAACACCCCTGTTAAAAATTACACTGGTTGCTGACTTGATTCTGCATGCCCTGGCAAGGCCTCAACACCCACAATACACCAGAAATATTTCCTATCTTTTTAGCCAATAGTTTTAGGGGAGAACTTTCAACAAAGCACTGGTCACCTGTGCATCATCTAAATGCCTATGGCAGTTCAGCCACCACAGAGAACCACTTACAAGTAGTTCTTGCTACACTCTCCAGGGGGAGCCATCACCTGCAGATTCTAGCAGACAACAGACATGGGATTGATGCATAGACGCAAATTTTGCCTGTATCTCACTCAATTCTTGTCTGATTTACATGTTTTAGGGGTGGATTTGGATCAGAATTGATCGGCCTTTCATCTGAGACTGTTTTTAGACCTGACAGATCACTCTCTGACTGGGCTTTAGTGCAGCAAAGTCGAAAAATGACTCCGGCGGCACATTTTTTCGATACCTCTTAGCCTATAGCTCCTCAACAAATCATCTGGCGCCTTAGTCATATGTGCCAAATTGAAGCCAATTGTCCAATATTAAGGCGTCATTCCTTACCTTGTGTACCTCCTGCAACGCGGTGACAATGAATGCTCACAAAGCTTGCCAGTCCAAACCAACGGTCTTGGTGGTGGTGCCGCTCTTCACCTCTTTTACCATCAAGCATTCCCACGACTCGAAAAAACAAAAAAACAAGCAGCGTTAACAATTGTCAATTCCCAACAGGTCCAGGGGCAGATCCAGGGGGGGGCCTAGGGGGCACATGCCCCCCCTAGACCCCCTGAAATTGGACCAGGCTATGACTCCTAACTATAGAAAACGTGGCCCGAAAACCCGCTTGTGCCCCCCCCCATGAGCAAATTTTCTTGGCTGTGCCCCCCCCCTAGACCACCCCTTCTGGATCCGCCCCTGAGGTCTACGATTTCCAATGTATGAAATCCAAGTAGCAATTCCCAAATCCAACGAGACTTTATTGGTCCCGAGAGGGATTCAAACGAACTGCCCACTGTATAATTTCCAATAATTTGTGACCAAGATTGACCACACTGCCGCGTATTTACAACAGCATGGAACCTTCTTTCACCATCTTGGTGAGGTAAAGGGCCTGAAAGTAGTGAGCCGGTCCAATTTGGAACATGTCCAGATCTCTCTGATCCTTGGCTAGAATCACAGGATTGCTGCTATCTAGACCGCAGATGGAGCCAAGATTAGCGCACCTCGCCAATTGGAAAGGTGGACAATCCTGCTTAAACCAACAGAATGTCGGTAAAAGGGACAGGCCTGAAGTCCCCCATTCAATTCACTGTGTTTGGCAATTCCTGAAGAGAGAGGGATAAACGATCCGGAATGAATGGTGCATTATAGATAGCTATTGTTTGATATCTACATAGAGGAAAGCCTTATAAATTCTGGCCCATAGCGTGTGCTGCTCCAACAAAAAACTGATCTTGTAACAGTCTGATTTCCCTCACCTTAGGTATCAATCTGGAACCTACGGAGTGACGCCAGATGCCCACAGAGCTCGCAAGTCCATCCCCGAGGGAGTAGAGGAGAACCACCACAACCAGGCCATTAGGACAACACGGCATCAGGAGTGCAGGACTGAAAACCAACCAGACCATTATTCACACAATTATACTGTTACAACCCAGACGGTTTAAATCGTTTGTTAAAATCAAAATCTCAAGTTTAATACTGTAAACTAGCATTTAAATCTGTACATCACTTGTAGTGGTCATTTTGGTATAACAGTCAAGCATTGGTATCATCTGTACTTATGATATATATAGATATGTATTGGAGAATAAAACCATTGTCACTTTCACTGTCATTATCATGCCTGTAGAAGTGTGGTGTTGGTCAAGTCTATTCTATATAGGGCCTACCTGGCATGATGCACCAATGAAGTGCTGGTGAGCAGTTGTGCCAGCAGCACTTCATTGGTGCATCGCGACGACCGATGGGCAAGGTGCATTAGCAGCCTAAAGGTTTAAACCATCAACGGTCTTCATCAATCAACCGACCCACAAGCATGGTCCGTATGGGAGGGACGGTTTCACAAACAAAGACGACTGTTCATTGTTGGGGCTTGGAAAGTGTGAAAACGCTAATAGAAAAAATTCCTGACAAAGGTGAAAAAAAAGGACCTATCTGGGATCCGTAAAAGTCGTTTTTTTGTGCACCTTCCATGGTTCTAATGGTCAAAAAATCACGTTCTAGGGCTCATTTTGTAGGCATTGAGCAGCTCTACCAGAATCCCGGGTTTGGTGTAAAAATTCCTAAAATTCCGGAATTTAGATACAGAGAGATACCCTGGAGGCAGCCCTAGGTCTGGTAGTCTCGACAGGTCCCCCGGTCCGTGAGTAATTGTGCACGGGTTGACAGAATTTTTTTTTTTGTGAACCCCCGCCCCTCAAAGTTCGATATAGGAACAAAGAGCAGCTCTGGTTCTACTGCTCCGATCGACTTGCAACAAGCGCTCACGTGACGGGAGCGACTCATGGAGTTTATTTCTCAACCTTAGATCCACCCCAGCACACCAGGAGAGGCCCTAGAGGCGCCGATACGCGATGCGCGCATCAACAGGAAGTAGGCCAGTGCTGCAGCAAAATAATACATTTACCCATTTCCTGACTTCAAACACCCCTGTTAAAAATTACACTGGTTGCTGACTTGATTCTGCATGCCCTGGCAAGGCCTCAACACCCACAATACACCAGAAATATTTCCTATCTTTTTAGCCAATAGTTTTAGGGGAGAACTTTCAACAAAGCACTGGTCACCTGTGCATCATCTAAATGCCTATGGCAGTTCAGCCACCACAGAGAACCACTTACAAGTAGTTCTTGCTACACTCTCCAGGGGGAGCCATCACCTGCAGATTCTAGCAGACAACAGACATGGGATTGATGCATAGACGCAAATTTTGCCTGTATCTCACTCAATTCTTGTCTGATTTACATGTTTTAGGGGTGGATTTGGATCAGAATTGATCGGCCTTTCATCTGAGACTGTTTTTAGACCTGACAGATCACTCTCTGACTGGGCTTTAGTGCAGCAAAGTCGAAAAATGACTCCGGCGGCACATTTTTTCGATACCTCTTAGCCTATAGCTCCTCAACAAATCATCTGGCGCCTTAGTCATATGTGCCAAATTGAAGCCAATTGTCCAATATTAAGGCGTCATTCCTTACCTTGTGTACCTCCTGCAACGCGGTGACAATGAATGCTCACAAAGCTTGCCAGTCCAAACCAACGGTCTTGGTGGTGGTGCCGCTCTTCACCTCTTTTACCATCAAGCATTCCCACGACTCGAAAAAACAAAAAAACAAGCAGCGTTAACAATTGTCAATTCCCAACAGGTCCAGGGGCGGATCCAGGGGGGGGCCTAGGGGGCACATGCCCCCCCTAGACCCCCTGAAATTGGACCAGGCTATGACTCCTAACTATAGAAAACGTGGCCCGAAAACCCGCTTGTGCCCCCCCCCATGAGCAAATTTTCTTGGCTGTGCCCCCCCCTAGACCACCCCTTCTGGATCCGCCCCTGAGGTCTACGATTTCCAATGTATGAAATCCAAGTAGCAATTCCCAAATCCAACGAGACTTTATTGGTCCCGAGAGGGATTCAAACGAACTGCCCACTGTATAATTTCCAATAATTTGTGACCAAGATTGACCACACTGCCGCGTATTTACAACAGCATGGAACCTTCTTTCACCATCTTGGTGAGGTAAAGGGCCTGAAAGTAGTGAGCCGGTCCAATTTGGAACATGTCCAGATCTCTCTGATCCTTGGCTAGAATCACAGGATTGCTGCTATCTAGACCGCAGATGGAGCCAAGATTAGCGCACCTCGCCAATTGGAAAGGTGGACAATCCTGCTTAAACCAACAGAATGTCGGTAAAAGGGACAGGCCTGAAGTCCCCCATTCAATTCACTGTGTTTGGCAATTCCTGAAGAGAGAGGGATAAACGATCCGGAATGAATGGTGCATTATAGATAGCTATTGTTTGATATCTACATAGAGGAAAGCCTTATAAATTCTGGCCCATAGCGTGTGCTGCTCCAACAAAAAACTGATCTTGTAACAGTCTGATTTCCCTCACCTTAGGTATCAATCTGGAACCTACGGAGTGACGCCAGATGCCCACAGAGCTCGCAAGTCCATCCCCGAGGGAGTAGAGGAGAACCACCACAACCAGGCCATTAGGACAACACGGCATCAGGAGTGCAGGACTGAAAACCAACCAGACCATTATTCACACAATTATACTGTTACAACCCAGACGGTTTAAATCGTTTGTTAAAATCAAAATCTCAAGTTTAATACTGTAAACTAGCATTTAAATCTGTACATCACTTGTAGTGGTCATTTTGGTATAACAGTCAAGCATTGGTATCATCTGTACTTATGATATATATAGATATGTATTGGAGAATAAAACCATTGTCACTTTCACTGTCATTATCATGCCTGTAGAAGTGTGGTGTTGGTCAAGTCTATTCTATATAGGGCCTACCTGGCATGATGCACCAATGAAGTGCTGGTGAGCAGTTGTGCCAGCAGCACTTCATTGGTGCATCGCGACGACCGATGGGCAAGGTGCATTAGCAGCCTAAAGGTTTAAACCATCAACGGTCTTCATCAATCAACCGACCCACAAGCATGGTCCGTATGGGAGGGACGGTTTCACAAACAAAGACGACTGTTCATTGTTGGGGCTTGGAAAGTGTGAAAACGCTAATAGAAAAAATTTCCGACAAAGGTGAAAAAAAAGGACCTATCTGGGATCCGTAAAAGTCGTTTTTTTGTGCACCTTCCATGGTTCTAATGGTCAAAAAATCACGTTCTAGGGCTCATTTTGTAGGCATTGAGCAGCTCTACCAGAATCCCGGGTTTGGTGTAAAAATTCCTAAAATTCCCGAATTTAGATACAGAGAGATACCCTGGAGGCAGCCCTAGGTCTGGTAGTCTCGACAGGTCCCCCGGTCCGTGAGTAATTGTGCACGGGTTGACAGAATTTTTTTTTTTGTGAACCCCCGCCCCTCAAAGTTCGATATAGGAACAAAGAGCAGCTCTGGTTCTACTGCTCCGATCGACTTGCAACAAGCGCTCACGTGACGGGAGCGACTCATGGAGTTTATTTCTCAACCTTAGATCCATCCCAGCACACCAGGAGAGGCCCTAGAGGCGCCGATACGCGATGCGCGCATCAACTGGAAGTAGGCCAGTGCTGCAGCAAAATAATACATTTACCCATTTCCTGACTTCAAACACCCCTGTTAAAAATTACACTGGTTGCTGACTTGATTCTGCATGCCCTGGCAAGGCCTCAACACCCACAATACACCAGAAATATTTCCTATCTTTTTAGCCAATAGTTTTAGGGGAGAACTTTCAACAAAACACTGGTCACCTGTGCATCATCTAAATGCCTATGGCAGTTCAGCCACCACAGAGAACCACTTACAAGTAGTTCTTGCTACACTCTCCAGGGGGAGCCATCACCTGGTCAAAAATCATAGAAAGTGTGCAAATAGGCCTTGGTGGAGTTTTGAGAGGTCTGAGAAAAAATTATGTAGTATCTCAAAAATATTTTTTGTGGATAGTGTATAGGTCTTGGGGTAACTGCACATGAAATATTATGAGTTAAATATGAAAACCGTTGCTATGGCAATGCCCAGAACCTATCTACCTGGAAATGATGTCCTCCCGAGTGACCATTTGGGGTATTTTCCCTTTATTGATTCAAAATGACCTATGATATGCTTCTGATCCACTGTTTTTATGTTTTTGCTTGTAGTACTGGGTCTAATGGTTGGGTTTGGAGTATTGTAGTCAGACGTAATGGGCCTTTTGCGTTGCCCTCAGGTCATTTTCCTATAGGGCCTAGCCTGGAATTCAAGTAAATCTCAGATTCTAAGATAATTATTTCTTTCTGTTCTATATAAAAGCTGAACAGACTATGGTAGGAACTATTGATTACATGGAATACAATGTCCATGGCATGTACTTTCAGGTGGTATATAGTTTGATGGGGAAAAAAATCTGTAATTTCTGTTCAAAATACCTTGTAATTCATCACTCGCCTGGACATTATGTTCAGAATTGTGATCAAAATCCATTAAAAGTAGGCTCATTTTATGATAGCAAGGAATCAGCTGACATAGATAACGATGTGATATCCATCATCTACTGCTTAAGATGGTCCAGATCTGTGATTTTCAATGAGATAAAATGATTATTTCTGTAGGAAACCAAACCCTCAACATGGCATGTTACTCAATGGTCACTCGCCCGGACACAATTTCACCTGGACAAAAAAACACTTCCCTTCCCTGATACTGCAAAGGTTTAGCAGCAATCAATTATCCCATACACTGAGTACTAAGGTATATGTAGGGGGTAAATAACTGGCATAGTTAGGATATTTGAATATCCCTATTGTGCAGAGGAGGGGCAGGAATATTGAATTTTGTGTGAGGACAAGAAATGTAGGCAGAATCATGGTAAAAACCGTTAAAAGAATTCTCATTTCATGATAATAAGGTCACATCTGACATAAAGAAACATGTTATTTTCATGATATACAGGTCAAAATGGTCTAGATCTGATATTGTCATGGTAATATGACAATTGTTTCTATAGAAAATCAAGCCCTCAACATGGCATATTAGTCAAATGTCATTCGCCCGGACATATGCCAGGAGTCACAGACATTTATTATAAGTACACTCATTTTATGATATAAAAGACATATCTGACATACATAACAATGTGATTTCTGTAATCTGCAGGTCTAAATGATCTAGAGCTGTTATTTTCATTAAGATAAAATTTTTATTTCTGTAGGAAATCAACCCCTCAACATGGCATGTTATTCAATGGTCACTCGCCCGGACACGATTTCGCCTGGACAAAATAGCACTTCCCATCTCTGCTACTACAAAGGATGGAGAGTAATCCATTGTCCTATACATTGGGCACTTAGGTATATGTAGGGGGTAAATAACTGACTTAGTTAGGATAGTTAAATGTGTTAATCCTACACAGGAGGGGAAGGAACATGATTTTTCGCCCGGACAAGGAAAAAGGGGGATTTTCAAGGAAAATCACTTATTGCCCCCTTACAGTGAAGTTTATGGAGGAAATTAAATTTTATTTTCAACATACGTTACCCCCAACATGTAGGAAATCTTTTAAGGCATAATTGAACCCATTTCACTTTTAGATATTTAATGGGGGGAGGCCAAATGACCAAATTATCGCCCGGACAGCCCACTTTACAAAAAGTAAAATGCTCGAGAAGAATAGAAAAAATCCGACCAGGAACATAATTTTTGCTCCTATTTCACCACAAGACTCTATAATTTACATAATAAAAGTGGACAGACACATACCTAGTCCTCATTCTACAAAAAATGATGAAATATGTCGATTTTATTGATTTTCCAAGCTGAAAGGGGTCAATTTTAGGTATGTTCAACCCCCTGAGGGTCAGAATATTGATATTGGACCACTAAAACCCATATATAACATCAAGAACTCATTGAGCCCAAAAATGTGACCCAAAAAAAAATTGGGGAAAAATCAAAATCCTAAGTGTAGGGGGCTGACTTTCACCAAAATTCCCATTTGCACACCTTCTGTGATTTCAGACCACCTGCAGATTCTAGCAGACAACAGACATGGGATTGATGCATAGACGCAAATTTTGCCTGTATCTCACTCAATTCTTGTCTGATTTACATGTTTTAGGGGTGGATTTGGATCAGAATTGATCGGCCTTTCATCTGAGACTGTTTTTAGACCTGACAGATCACTCTCTGACTGGGCTTTAGTGCAGCAAAGTCGAAAAATGACTCCGGCGGCACATTTTTTCGATACCTCTTAGCCTATAGCTCCTCAACAAATCATCTGGCGCCTTAGTCATATGTGCCAAATTGAAGCCAATTGTCCAATATTAAGGCGTCATTCCTTACCTTGTGTACCTCCTGCAACGCGGTGACAATGAATGCTCACAAAGCTTGCCAGTCCAAACCAACGGTCTTGGTGGTGGTGCCGCTCTTCACCTCTTTTACCATCAAGCATTCCCACGACTCGAAAAAACAAAAAAACAAGCAGCGTTAACAATTGTCAATTCCCAACAGGTCCAGGGGCGGATCCAGGGGGGGGCCTAGGGGGCACATGCCCCCCCTAGACCCCCTGAAATTGGACCAGGCTATGACTCCTAACTATAGAAAACGTGGCCCGAAAACCCGCTTGTGCCCCCCCCCATGAGCAAATTTTCTTGGCTGTGCCCCTCCCTAGACCACCCCTTCTGGATCCGCCCCTGAGGTCTACGATTTCCAATGTATGAAATCCAAGTAGCAATTCCCAAATCCAACGAGACTTTATTGGTCCCGAGAGGGATTCAAACGAACTGCCCACTGTATAATTTCCAATAATTTGTGACCAAGATTGACCACACTGCCGCGTATTTACAACAGCATGGAACCTTCTTTCACCATCTTGGTGAGGTAAAGGGCCTGAAAGTAGTGAGCCGGTCCAATTTGGAACATGTCCAGATCTCTCTGATCCTTGGCTAGAATCACAGGATTGCTGCTATCTAGACCGCAGATGGAGCCAAGATTAGCGCACCTCGCCAATTGGAAAGGTGGACAATCCTGCTTAAACCAACAGAATGTCGGTAAAAGGGACAGGCCTGAAGTCCCCCATTCAATTCACTGTGTTTGGCAATTCCTGAAGAGAGCGGGATAAACAATACGTCTACAATTTCCAATGTATGAAATCCAAGTAGCAATTCCCAAATCCAACGAGACTTTATTGGTCCCGAGAGGGATTCAAACGAACTGCCCACTGTATAATTTCCAATAATTTGTGACCAAGATTGACCACACTGCCGCGTATTTACAACAGCATGGAACCTTCTTTCACCATCTTGGTGAGGTAAAGGGCCTGAAAGTAGTGAGCCGGTCCAATTTGGAACATGTCCAGATCTCTCTGATCCTTGGCTAGAATCACAGGATTGCTGCTATCTAGACCGCAGATGGAGCCAAGATTAGCGCACCTCGCCAATTGGAAAGGTGGACAATCCTGCTTAAACCAACAGAATGTCGGTAAAAGGGACAGGCCTGAAGTCCCCCATTCAATTCACTGTGTTTGGCAATTCCTGAAGAGAGCGGGATAAACAATACGTCTACAATTTCCAATGTATGAAATCCAAGTAGCAATTCCCAAATCCAACGAGACTTTATTGGTCCCGAGAGGGATTCAAACGAACTGCCCACTGTATAATTTCCAATAATTTGTGACCAAGATTGACCACACTGCCGCGTATTTACAACAGCATGGAACCTTCTTTCACCATCTTGGTGAGGTAAAGGGCCTGAAAGTAGTGAGCCGGTCCAATTTGGAACATGTCCAGATCTCTCTGATCCTTGGCTAGAATCACAGGATTGCTGCTATCTAGACCGCAGATGGAGCCAAGATTAGCGCACCTCGCCAATTGGAAAGGTGGACAATCCTGCTTAAACCAACAGAATATCGGTAAAAGGGACAGGCCTGAATTCCCCCATTCAATTCACTGTGTTTGGCAATTCCTGAAGAGAGAGGGATAAACGATCCGGAATGAATGGTGCATTATAGATAGCTATTGTTTGATATCTACATAGAGGAAAGCCTTATAAATTCTGGCCCATAGCGTGTGCTGCTCCAACAAAAAACTGATCTTGTAACAGTCTGATTTCCCTCACCTTAGGTATCAATCTGGAACCTACGGAGTGACGCCAGATGCCCACAGAGCTCGCAAGTCCATCCCCAAAGGGAGTAGAGGAGAACCACCACCACCAGGCCATTAGGACAACACGGCATCAGGAGTGCAGGACTGAAAACCAACCAGACCATTATTCACACAATTATACTGTTACAACCCAGACGGTTTAAATCGTTTGTTAAAATCAAAATCTCAAGTTTAATACTGTAAACTAGCATTTAAATCTGTACATCACTTGTAGTGGTCATTTTGGTATAACAGTCAAGCATTGGTATCATCTGTACTTATGATATATATAGATATGTATTGGAGAATAAAACCATTGTCACTTTCACTGTCATTATCATGCCTGTAGAAGTGTGGTGTTGGTCAAGTCTATTCTATATAGGGCCTACCTGGCATGATGCACCAATGAAGTGCTGGTGAGCAGTTGTGCCAGCAGCACTTCATTGGTGCATCGCGACGACCGATGGGCAAGGTGCATTAGCAGCCTAAAGGTTTAAACCATCAACGGTCTTCATCAATCAACCGACCCACAAGCATGGTCCGTATGGGAGGGACGGTTTCACAAACAAAGACGACTGTTCATTGTTGGGGCTTGGAAAGTGTGAAAACGCTAATAGAAAAAATTCCCGACAAAGGTGAAAAAAAAGGACCTATCTGGGATCCGTAAAAGTCGTTTTTTTGTGCACCTTCCATGGTTCTAATGGTCAAAAAATCACGTTCTAGGGCTCATTTTGTAGGCATTGAGCAGCTCTACCAGAATCCCGGGTTTGGTGTAAAAATTCCTAAAATTCCCGAATTTAGATACAGAGAGATACCCTGGAGGCAGCCCTAGGTCTGGTAGTCTCGACAGGTCCCCCGGTCTGTGAGTAATTGTGCACGGGTTGACAGAATTTTTTTTTTTGTGAACCCCCGCCCCTCAAAGTTCGATATAGGAACAAAGAGCAGCTCTGGTTCTACTGCTCCGATCGACTTGCAACAAGCGCTCACGTGACGGGAGCGACTCATGGAGTTTATTTCTCAACCTTAGATCCACCCCAGCACACCAGGAGAGGCCCTAGAGGCGCCGATACGCGATGCGCGCATCAACAGGAAGTAGGCCAGTGCTGCAGCAAAATAATACATTTACCCATTTCCTGACTTCAAACACCCCTGTTAAAAATTACACTGGTTGCTGACTTGATTCTGCATGCCCTGGCAAGGCCTCAACACCCACAATACACCAGAAATATTTCCTATCTTTTTAGCCAATAGTTTTAGGGGAGAACTTTCAACAAAACACTGGTCACCTGTGCATCATCTAAATGCCTATGGCAGTTCAGCCACCACAGAGAACCACTTACAAGTAGTTCTTGCTACACTCTCCAGGGGGAGCCATCACCTGCAGATTCTAGCAGACAACAGACATGGGATTGATGCATAGACGCAAATTTTGCCTGTATCTCACTCAATTCTTGTCTGATTTACATGTTTTAGGGGTGGATTTGGATCAGAATTGATCGGCCTTTCATCTGAGACTGCTTTTAGACCTGACAGATCACTCTCTGACTTGGCTTTAGTGCAGCAAAGTCGAAAAATGACTCCGGCGGCACATTTTTTCGATACCTCTTAGCCTATAGCTCCTCAACAAATCATCTGGCGCCTTAGTCATATGTGCCAAATTGAAGCCAATTGTCCAATATTAAGGCGTCATTCCTTACCTTGTGTACCTCCTGCAACGCGGTGACAATGAATGCTCACAAAGCTTGCCAGTCCAAACCAACGGTCTTGGTGGTGGTGCCGCTTTTCACCTCTTTTACCATCAAGCATTCCCACGACTCGAAAAAACAAAAAAACAAGCAGCGTTAACAATTGTCAATTCCCAACAGGTCCAGGGGCGGATCCAGGGGGGGGGGTGCTAGGGGGCACATGCCCCCCCTAGACCCCCTGAAATTGGACCAGGCTATGACTCCTAACTATAGAAAACGTGGCCCGAAAACCCGCTTGTGCCCCCCCATGAGCAAATTTTCTTGGCTGTGCCCCCCCTAGACCACCCCTTCTGGATCCGCCCCTGAGGTCTACGATTTCCAATGTATGAAATCCAAGTAGCAATTCCCAAATCCAACGAGACTTTATTGGTCCCGAGAGGGATTCAAACGAACTGCCCACTGTATAATTTCCAATAATTTGTGACCAAGATTGACCACACTGCCGCGTATTTACAACAGCATGGAACCTTCTTTCACCATCTTGGTGAGGTAAAGGGCCAGAAAGTAGTGAGCCGGTCCAATTTGGAACATGTCCAGATCTCTCTGATCCTTGGCTAGAATCACAGGATTGCTGCTATCTAGACCGCAGATGGAGCCAAGATTAGCGCACCTCGCCAATTGGAAAGGTGGACAATCCTGCTTAAACCAACAGAATGTCGGTAAAAGGGACAGGCCTGAATTCCCCCATTCAATTCACTGTGTTTGGCAATTCCTGAAGAGAGCGGGATAAACAATACGTCTACAATTTCCAATGTATGAAATCCAAGTAGCAATTCCCAAATCCAACGAGACTTTATTGGTCCCGAGAGGGATTCAAACGAACTGCCCACTGTATAATTTCCAATAATTTGTGACCAAGATTGACCACACTGCCGCGTATTTACAACAGCATGGAACCTTCTTTCACCATCTTGGTGAGGTAAAGGGCCTGAAAGTAGTGAGCCGGTCCAATTTGGAACATGTCCAGATCTCTCTGATCCTTGGCTAGAATCACAGGATTGCTGCTATCTAGACCGCAGATGGAGCCAAGATTAGCGCACCTCGCCAATTGGAAAGGTGGACAATCCTGCTTAAACCAACAGAATGTCGGTAAAAGGGACAGGCCTGAAGTCCCCCATTCAATTCACTGTGTTTGGCAATTCCTGAAGAGAGCGGGATAAACAATACGTCTACAATTTCCAATGTATGAAATCCAAGTAGCAATTCCCAAATCCAACGAGATTTTATTGGTCCCGAGAGGGATTCAAACGAACTGCCCACTGTATAATTTCCAATAATTTGTGACCAAGATTGACCACACTGCCGCGTATTTACAACAGCATGGAACCTTCTTTCACCATCTTGGTGAGGTAAAGGGCCTGAAAGTAGTGAGCCGGTCCAATTTGGAACATGTCCAGATCTCTCTGATCCTTGGCTAGAATCACAGGATTGCTGCTATCTAGACCGCAGATGGAGCCAAGATTAGCGCACCTCGCCAATTGGATAGGTGGACAATCCTGCTTAAACCAACAGAATGTCGGTAAAAGGGACAGGCCTGAAGTCCCCCATTCAATTCACTGTGTTTGGCAATTCCTGAAGAGAGCGGGATAAACAATACGTCTACAATTTCCAATGTATGAAATCCAAGTAGCAATTCCCAAATCCAACGAGACTTTATTGGTCCCGAGAGGGATTCAAACGAACTGCCCACTGTATAATTTCCAATAATTTGTGACCAAGATTGACCACACTGCCGCGTATTTACAACAGCATGGAACCTTCTTTCACCATCTTGGTGAGGTAAAGGGCCTGAAAGTAGTGAGCCGGTCCAATTTGGAACATGTCCAGATCTCTCTGATCCTTGGCTAGAATCACAGGATTGCTGCTATCTAGACCGCAGATGGAGCCAAGATTAGCGCACCTCGCCAATTGGAAAGGTGGACAATCCTGCTTAAACCAACAGAATATCGGTAAAAGGGACAGGCCTGAATTCCCCCATTCAATTCACTGTGTTTGGCAATTCCTGAAGAGAGAGGGATAAACGATCCGGAATGAATGGTGCATTATAGATAGCTATTGTTTGATATCTACATAGAGGAAAGCCTTATAAATTCTGGCCCATAGCGTGTGCTGCTCCAACAAAAAACTGATCTTGTAACAGTCTGATTTCCCTCACCTTAGGTATCAATCTGGAACCTACGGAGTGACGCCAGATGCCCACAGAGCTCGCAAGTCCATCCCCGAGGGAGTAGAGGAGAACCACCACCACCAGGCCATTAGGACAACACGGCATCAGGAGTGCAGGACTGAAAACCAACCAGACCATTATTCACACAATTATACTGTTACAACCCAGACGGTTTAAATCGTTTGTTAAAATCAAAATCTCAAGTTTAATACTGTAAACTAGCATTTAAATCTGTACATCACTTGTAGTGGTCATTTTGGTATAACAGTCAAGCATTGGTATCATCTGTACTTATGATATATATAGATATGTATTGGAGAATAAAACCATTGTCACTTTCACTGTCATTATCATGCCTGTAGAAGTGTGGTGTTGGTCAAGTCTATTCTATATAGGGCCTACCTGGCACGATGCACCAATGAAGTGCTGGTGAGCAGTTGTGCCAGCAGCACTTCATTGGTGCATCGCGACGACCGATGGGCAAGGTGCATTAGCAGCCTAAAGGTTTAAACCATCAACGGTCTTCATCAATCAACCGACCCACAAGCATGGTCCGTATGGGAGGGACGGTTTCACAAACAAAGACGACTGTTCATTGTTGGGGCTTGGAAAGTGTGAAAACGCTAATAGAAAAAATTCCCGACAAAGGTGAAAAAAAAGGACCTATCTGGGATCCGTAAAAGTCGTTTTTTTGTGCACCTTCCATGGTTCTAATGGTCAAAAAATCACGTTCTAGGGCTCATTTTGTAGGCATTGAGCAGCTCTACCAGAATCCCGGGTTTGGTGTAAAAATTCCTAAAATTCCGGAATTTAGATACAGAGAGATACCCTGGAGGCAGCCCTAGGTCTGGTAGTCTCGACAGGTCCCCCGGTCCGTGAGTAATTGTGCACGGGTTGACAGAATTTTTTTTTTTGTGAACCCCGCCCCTCAAAGTTCGATATAGGAACAAAGAGCAGCTCTGGTTCTACTGCTCCGATCGACTTGCAACAAGCGCTCACGTGACGGGAGCGACTCATGGAGTTTATTTCTCAACCTTAGATCCACCCCAGCACACCAGGAGAGGCCCTAGAGGCGCCGATACGCGATGCGCGCATCAACAGGAAGTAGGCCAGTGCTGCAGCAAAATAATACATTTACCCATTTCCTGACTTCAAACACCCCTGTTAAAAATTACACTGGTTGCTGACTTGATTCTGCATGCCCTGGCAAGGCCTCAACACCCACAATACACCAGAAATATTTCCTATCTTTTTAGCCAATAGTTTTAGGGGAGAACTTTCAACAAAACACTGGTCACCTGTGCATCATCTAAATGCCTATGGCAGTTCAGCCACCACAGAGAACCACTTACAAGTAGTTCTTGCTACACTCTCCAGGGGGAGCCATCACCTGCAGATTCTAGCAGACAACAGACATGGGATTGATGCATAGACGCAAATTTTGCCTGTATCTCACTCAATTCTTGTCTGATTTACATGTTTTAGGGGTGGATTTGGATCAGAATTGATCGGCCTTTCATCTGAGACTGCTTTTAGACCTGACAGATCACTCTCTGACTGGGCTTTAGTGCAGCAAAGTCGAAAAATGACTCCGGCGGCACATTTTTTCGATACCTCTTAGCCTATAGCTCCTCAACAAATCATCTGGCGCCTTAGTCATATGTGCCAAATTGAAGCCAATTGTCCAATATTAAGGCGTCATTCCTTACCTTGTGTACCTCCTGCAACGCGGTGACAATGAATGCTCACAAAGCTTGCCAGTCCAAACCAACGGTCTTGGTGGTGGTGCCGCTCTTCACCTCTTTTACCATCAAGCATTCCCACGACTCGAAAAAACAAAAAAACAAGCAGCGTTAACAATTGTCAATTCCCAACAGGTCCAGGGGCGGATCCAGGGGGGGGGCTAGGGGGCACATGCCCCCTCTAGACCCCCTGAAATTGGACCAGGCTATGACTCCTAACTATAGAAAACGTGGCCCGAAAACCCGCTTGTGCCCCCCCCATGAGCAAATTTTCTTGGCTGTGCCCCCCCTAGACCACCCCTTCTGGAACCGCCCCTGAGGTCTACGATTTCCAATGTATGAAGTCCAAGTAGCAATTCCCAAATCCAACGAGACTTTATTGGTCCCGAGAGGGATTCAAACGAACTGCCCACTGTATAATTTCCAATAATTTGTGACCAAGATTGACCACACTGCCGCGTATTTACAACAGCATGGAACCTTCTTTCACCATCTTGGTGAGGTAAAGGGCCTGAAAGTAGTGAGCCGGTCCAATTTGGAACATGTCCAGATCTCTCTGATCCTTGGCTAGAATCACAGGATTGCTGCTATCTAGACCGCAGATGGAGCCAAGATTAGCGCACCTCGCCAATTGGAAAGGTGGACAATCCTGCTTAAACCAACAGAATATCGGTAAAAGGGACAGGCCTGAATTCCCCCATTCAATTCACTGTGTTTGGCAATTCCTGAAGAGAGAGGGATAAACGATCCGGAATGAATGGTGCATTATAGATAGCTATTGTTTGATATCTACATAGAGGAAAGCCTTATAAATTCTGGCCCATAGCGTGTGCTGCTCCAACAAAAAACTGATCTTGTAACAGTCTGATTTCCCTCACCTTAGGTATCAATCTGGAACCTACGGAGTGACGCCAGATGCCCACAGAGCTCGCAAGTCCATCCCCGAGGGAGTAGAGGAGAACCACCACCACCAGGCCATTAGGACAACACGGCATCAGGAGTGCAGGACTGAAAACCAACCAGACCATTATTCACACAATTATACTGTTACAACCCAGACGGTTTAAATCGTTTGTTAAAATCAAAATCTCAAGTTTAATACTGTAAACTAGCATTTAAATCTGTACATCACTTGTAGTGGTCATTTTGGTATAACAGTCAAGCATTGGTATCATCTGTACTTATGATATATATAGATATGTATTGGAGAATAAAACCATTGTCACTTTCACTGTCATTATCATGCCTGTAGAAGTGTGGTGTTGGTCAAGTCTATTCTATATAGGGCCTACCTGGCATGATGCACCAATGAAGTGCTGGTGAGCAGTTGTGCCAGCAGCACTTCATTGGTGCATCGCGACGACCGATGGGCAAGGTGCATTAGCAGCCTAAAGGTTTAAACCATCAACGGTCTTCATCAATCAACCGACCCACAAGCATGGTCCGTATGGGAGGGACGGTTTCACAAACAAAGACGACTGTTCATTGTTGGGGCTTGGAAAGTGTGAAAACGCTAATAGAAAAAATTCCCGACAAAGGTGAAAAAAAAGGACCTATCTGGGATCCGTAAAAGTCGTTTTTTTGTGCACCTTCCATGGTTCTAATGGTCAAAAAATCACGTTCTAGGGCTCATTTTGTAGGCATTGAGCAGCTCTACCAGAATCCCGGGTTTGGTGTAAAAATTCCTAAGATTCCCGAATTTAGATACAGAGAGATACCCTGGAGGCAGCCCTAGGTCTGGTAGTCTCGACAGGTCCGCCGGTCCGTGAGTAATTGTGCACGGGTTGACAGAATTTTTTTTTTTGTGAACCCCCGCCCCTCAAAGTTCGATATAGGAACAAAGAGCAGCTCTGGTTCTACTGCTCCGATCGACTTGCAACAAGCGCTCACGTGACGGGAGCGACTCATGGAGTTTATTTCTCAACCTTAGATCCACCCCAGCACACCAGGAGAGGCCCTAGAGGCGCCGATACGCGATGCGCGCATCAACAGGAAGTAGGCCAGTGCTGCAGCAAAATAATACATTTACCCATTTCCTGACTTCAAACACCCCTGTTAAAAATTACACTGGTTGCTGACTTGATTCTGCATGCCCTGGCAAGGCCTCAACACCCACAATACACCAGAAATATTTCCTATCTTTTTAGCCAATAGTTTTAGGGGAGAACTTTCAACAAAACACTGGTCACCTGTGCATCATCTAAATGCCTATGGCAGTTCAGCCACCACAGAGAACCACTTACAAGTAGTTCTTGCTACACTCTCCAGGGGGAGCCATCACCTGCAGATTCTAGCAGACAACAGACATGGGATTGATGCATAGACGCAAATTTTGCCTGTATCTCACTCAATTCTTGTCTGATTTACATGTTTTAGGGGTGGATTTGGATCAGAATTGATCGGCCTTTCATCTGAGACTGCTTTTAGACCTGACAGATCACTCTCTGACTGGGCTTTAGTGCAGCAAAGTCGAAAAATGACTCCGGCGGCACATTTTTTCGATACCTCTTAGCCTATAGCTCCTCAACAAATCATCTGGCGCCTTAGTCATATGTGCCAAATTGAAGCCAATTGTCCAATATTAAGGCGTCATTCCTTACCTTGTGTACCTCCTGCAACGCGGTGACAATGAATGCTCACAAAGCTTGCCAGTCCAAACCAACGGTCTTGGTGGTGGTGCCGCTCTTCACCTCTTTTACCATCAAGCATTCCCACGACTCGAAAAAACAAAAAAACAAGCAGCGTTAACAATTGTCAATTCCCAACAGGTCCAGGGGCGGATCCAGGGGGGGGGCTAGGGGGCACATGCCCCCCCTAGACCCCCTGAAATTGGACCAGGCTATGACTCCTAACTATAGAAAACGTGGCCCGAAAACCCGCTTGTGCCCCCCCCATGAGCAAATTTTCTTGGCTGTGCCCCCCCTAGACCACCCCTTCTGGATCCGCCCCTGAGGTCTATGATTTCCAATGTATGAAGTCCAAGTAGCAATTCCCAAATCCAACGAGACTTTATTGGTCCCGAGAGGGATTCAAACGAACTGCCCACTGTATAATTTCCAATAATTTGTGACCAAGATTGACCACACTGCCGCGTATTTACAACAGCATGGAACCTTCTTTCACCATCTTGGTGAGGTAAAGGGCCTGAAAGTAGTGAGCCGGTCCAATTTGGAACATGTCCAGATCTCTCTGATCCTTGGCTAGAATCACAGGATTGCTGCTATCTAGACCGCAGATGGAGCCAAGATTAGCGCACCTCGCCAATTGGAAAGGTGGACAATCCTGCTTAAACCAACAGAATATCGGTAAAAGGGACAGGCCTGAATTCCCCCATTCAATTCACTGTGTTTGGCAATTCCTGAAGAGAGAGGGATAAACGATCCGGAATGAATGGTGCATTATAGATAGCTATTGTTTGATATCTACATAGAGGAAAGCCTTATAAATTCTGGCCCATAGCGTGTGCTGCTCCAACAAAAAACTGATCTTGTAACAGTCTGATTTCCCTCACCTTAGGTATCAATCTGGAACCTACGGAGTGACGCCAGATGCCCACAGAGCTCGCAAGTCCATCCCCGAGGGAGTAGAGGAGAACCACCACCACCAGGCCATTAGGACAACACGGCATCAGGAGTGCAGGACTGAAAACCAACCAGACCATTATTCACACAATTATACTGTTACAACCCAGACGGTTTAAATCGTTTGTTAAAATCAAAATCTCAAGTTTAATACTGTAAACTAGCATTTAAATCTGTACATCACTTGTAGTGGTCATTTTGGTATAACAGTCAAGCATTGGTATCATCTGTACTTATGATATATATAGATATGTATTGGAGAATAAAACCATTGTCACTTTCACTGTCATTATCATGCCTGTAGAAGTGTGGTGTTGGTCAAGTCTATTCTATATAGGGCCTACCTGGCATGATGCACCAATGAAGTGCTGGTGAGCAGTTGTGCCAGCAGCACTTCATTGGTGCATCGCGACGACCGATGGGCAAGGTGCATTAGCA
Organism: Acholoe squamosa; assembly: GCA_949317995.1. Lineage (NCBI taxonomy): Eukaryota > Metazoa > Annelida > Polychaeta > Phyllodocida > Polynoidae > Acholoe > Acholoe squamosa. Next base: position 24,272,347 of record OX439050.1, read on the forward strand.
GCCTAAAGGTTTAAACCATCAACGGTCTTCATCAATCAACCGACCCACAAGCATGGTCCGTATGGGAGGGACGGTTTCACAAACAAAGACGACTGTTCATTGTTGGGGCTTGGAAAGTGTGAAAACGCTAATAGAAAAAATTCCCGACAAAGGTGAAAAAAAAGGACCTATCTGGGATCCGTAAAAGTCGTTTTTTTGTGCACCTTCCATGGTTCTAATGGTCAAAAAATCACGTTCTAGGGCTCATTTTGTAGGCATTGAGCAGCTCTACCAGAATCCCGGGTTTGGTGTAAAAATTCCTAAGATTCCCGAATTTAGATACAGAGAGATACCCTGGAGGCAGCCCTAGGTCTGGTAGTCTCGACAGGTCCGCCGGTCCGTGAGTAATTGTGCACGGGTTGACAGAATTTTTTTTTTTGTGAACCCCCGCCCCTCAAAGTTCGATATAGGAACAAAGAGCAGCTCTGGTTCTACTGCTCCGATCGACTTGCAACAAGCGCTCACGTGACGGGAGCGACTCATGGAGTTTATTTCTCAACCTTAGATCCACCCCAGCACACCAGGAGAGGCCCTAGAGGCGCCGATACGCGATGCGCGCATCAACAGGAAGTAGGCCAGTGCTGCAGCAAAATAATACATTTACCCATTTCCTGACTTCAAACACCCCTGTTAAAAATTACACTGGTTGCTGACTTGATTCTGCATGCCCTGGCAAGGCCTCAACACCCACAATACACCAGAAATATTTCCTATCTTTTTAGCCAATAGTTTTAGGGGAGAACTTTCAACAAAACACTGGTCACCTGTGCATCATCTAAATGCCTATGGCAGTTCAGCCACCACAGAGAACCACTTACAAGTAGTTCTTGCTACACTCTCCAGGGGGAGCCATCACCTGCAGATTCTAGCAGACAACAGACATGGGATTGATGCATAGACGCAAATTTTGCCTGTATCTCACTCAATTCTTGTCTGATTTACATGTTTTAGGGGTGGATTTGGATCAGAATTGATCGGCCTTTCATCTGAGACTGCTTTTAGACCTGACAGATCACTCTCTGACTGGGCTTTAGTGCAGCAAAGTCGAAAAATGACTCCGGCGGCACATTTTTTCGATACCTCTTAGCCTATAGCTCCTCAACAAATCATCTGGCGCCTTAGTCATATGTGCCAAATTGAAGCCAATTGTCCAATATTAAGGCGTCATTCCTTACCTTGTGTACCTCCTGCAACGCGGTGACAATGAATGCTCACAAAGCTTGCCAGTCCAAACCAACGGTCTTGGTGGTGGTGCCGCTCTTCACCTCTTTTACCATCAAGCATTCCCACGACTCAAAAAAACAAAAAAACAAGCAGCGTTAACAATTGTCAATTCCCAACAGGTCCAGGGGCGGATCCAGGGGGGGGGGCCTAGGGGGCACATGCCCCCCCTAGACCCCCTGAAATTGGACCAGGCTATGACTCCTAACTATAGAAAACGTGGCCCGAAAACCCGCTTGTGCCCCCCCCATGAGCAAATTTTCTTGGCTGTGCCCCCCCTAGACCACCCCTTCTGGATCCGCCCCTGAGGTCTACGATTTCCAATGTATGAAATCCAAGTAGCAATTCCCAAATCCAACGAGACTTTATTGGTCCCGAGAGGGATTCAAACGAACTGCCCACTGTATAATTTCCAATAATTTGTGACCAAGATTGACCACACTGCCGCGTATTTACAACAGCATGGAACCTTCTTTCACCATCTTGGTGAGGTAAAGGGCCTGAAAGTAGTGAGCCGGTCCAATTTGGAACATGTCCAGATCTCTCTGATCCTTGGCTAGAATCACAGGATTGCTGCTATCTAGACCGCAGATGGAGCCAAGATTAGCGCACCTCGCCAATTGGAAAGGTGGACAATCCTGCTTAAACCAACAGAATATCGGTAAAAGGGACAGGCCTGAATTCCCCCATTCAATTCACTGTGTTTGGCAATTCCTGAAGAGAGAGGGATAAACGATCCGGAATGAATGGTGCATTATAGATAGCTATTGTTTGATATCTACATAGAGGAAAGCCTTATAAATTCTGGCCCATAGCGTGTGCTGCTCCAACAAAAAACTGATCTTGTAACAGTCTGATTTCCCTCACCTTAGGTATCAATCTGGAACCTACGGAGTGACGCCAGATGCCCACAGAGCTCGCAAGTCCATCCCCGAGGGAGTAGAGGAGAACCACCACCACCAGGCCATTAGGACAACACGGCATCAGGAGTGCAGGACTGAAAACCAACCAGACCATTATTCACACAATTATACTGTTACAACCCAGACGGTTTAAATCGTTTGTTAAAATCAAAATCTCAAGTTTAATACTGTAAACTAGCATTTAAATCTGTACATCACTTGTAGTGGTCATTTTGGTATAACAGTCAAGCATTGGTATCATCTGTACTTATGATATATATAGATATGTATTGGAGAATAAAACCATTGTCACTTTCACTGTCATTATCATGCCTGTAGAAGTGTGGTGTTGGTCAAGTCTATTCTATATAGGGCCTACCTGGCATGATGCACCAATGAAGTGCTGGTGAGCAGTTGTGCCAGCAGCACTTCATTGGTGCATCGCGACGACCGATGGGCAAGGTGCATTAGCAGCCTAAAGGTTTAAACCATCAACGGTCTTCATCAATCAACCGACCCACAAGCATGGTCCGTATGGGAGGGACGGTTTCACAAACAAAGACGACTGTTCATTGTTGGGGCTTGGAAAGTGTGAAAACGCTAATAGAAAAAATTCCCGACAAAGGTGAAAAAAAAGGACCTATCTGGGATCCGTAAAAGTCGTTTTTTTGTGCACCTTCCATGGTTCTAATGGTCAAAAAATCACGTTCTAGGGCTCATTTTGTAGGCATTGAGCAGCTCTACCAGAATCCCGGGTTTGGTGTAAAAATTCCTAAAATTCCGGAATTTAGATACAGAGAGATACCCTGGAGGCAGCCCTAGGTCTGGTAGTCTCGACAGGTCCCCCGGTCCGTGAGTAATTGTGCACGGGTTGACAGAATTTTTTTTTTTGTGAACCCCCGCCCCTCAAAGTTCGATATAGGAACAAAGAGCAGCTCTGGTTCTACTGCTCCGATCGACTTGCAACAAGCGCTCACGTGACGGGAGCGACTCATGGAGTTTATTTCTCAACCTTAGATCCACCCCAGCACACCAGGAGAGGCCCTAGAGGCGCCGATACGCGATGCGCGCATCAACAGGAAGTAGGCCAGTGCTGCAGCAAAATAATACATTTACCCATTTCCTGACTTCAAACACCCCTGTTAAAAATTACACTGGTTGCTGACTTGATTCTGCATGCCCTGGCAAGGCCTCAACACCCACAATACACCAGAAATATTTCCTATCTTTTTAGCCAATAGTTTTAGGGGAGAACTTTCAACAAAACACTGGTCACCTGTGCATCATCTAAATGCCTATGGCAGTTCAGCCACCACAGAGAACCACTTACAAGTAGTTCTTGCTACACTCTCCAGGGGGAGCCATCACCTGCAGATTCTAGCAGACAACAGACATGGGATTGATGCATAGACGCAAATTTTGCCTGTATCTCACTCAATTCTTGTCTGATTTACATGTTTTAGGGGTGGATTTGGATCAGAATTGATCGGCCTTTCATCTGAGACTGCTTTTAGACCTGACAGATCACTCTCTGACTGGGCTTTAGTGCAGCAAAGTCGAAAAATGACTCCGGCGGCACATTTTTTCGATACCTCTTAGCCTATAGCTCCTCAACAAATCATCTGGCGCCTTAGTCATATGTGCCAAATTGAAGCCAATTGTCCAATATTAAGGCGTCATTCCTTACCTTGTGTACCTCCTGCAACGCGGTGACAATGAATGCTCACAAAGCTTGCCAGTCCAAACCAACGGTCTTGGTGGTGGTGCCGCTCTTCACCTCTTTTACCATCAAGCATTCCCACGACTCGAAAAAACAAAAAAACAAGCAGCGTTAACAATTGTCAATTCCCAACAGGTCCAGGGGCGGATCCAGGGGGGGGCCTAGGGGGCACATGCCCCCCCTAGACCCCCTGAAATTGGACCAGGCTATGACTCCTAACTATAGAAAACGTGGCCCGAAAACCCGCTTGTGCCCCCCCCCATGAGCAAATTTTCTTGGCTGTGCCCCCCCCTAGACCACCCCTTCTGGATCCGCCCCTGAGGTCTACGATTTCCAATGTATGAAATCCAAGTAGCAATTCCCAAATCCAACGAGACTTTATTGGTCCCGAGAGGGATTCAAACGAACTGCCCACTGTATAATTTCCAATAATTTGTGACCAAGATTGACCACACTGCCGCGTATTTACAACAGCATGGAACCTTCTTTCACCATCTTGGTGAGGTAAAGGGCCTGAAAGTAGTGAGCCGGTCCAATTTGGAACATGTCCAGATCTCTCTGATCCTTGGCTAGAATCACAGGATTGCTGCTATCTAGACCGCAGATGGAGCCAAGATTAGCGCACCTCGCCAATTGGAAAGGTGGACAATCCTGCTTAAACCAACAGAATGTCGGTAAAAGGGACAGGCCTGAAGTCCCCCATTCAATTCACTGTGTTTGGCAATTCCTGAAGAGAGCGGGATAAACAATACGTCTACAATTTCCAATGTATGAAATCCAAGTAGCAATTCCCAAATCCAACGAGACTTTATTGGTCCCGAGAGGGATTCAAACGAACTGCCCACTGTATAATTTCCAATAATTTGTGACCAAGATTGACCACACTGCCGCGTATTTACAACAGCATGGAACCTTCTTTCACCATCTTGGTGAGGTAAAGGGCCTGAAAGTAGTGAGCTGGTCCAATTTGGAACATGTCCAGATCTCTCTGATCCTTGGCTAGAATCACAGGATTGCTGCTATCTAGACCGCAGATGGAGCCAAGATTAGCGCACCTCGCCAATTGGAAAGGTGGACAATCCTGCTTAAACCAACAGAATGTCGGTAAAAGGGACAGGCCTGAAGTCCCCCATTCAATTCACTGTGTTTGGCAATTCCTGAAGAGAGCGGGATAAACAATACGTCTACAATTTCCAATGTATGAAATCCAAGTAGCAATTCCCAAATCCAACGAGACTTTATTGGTCCCGAGAGGGATTCAAACGAACTGCCCACTGTATAATTTCCAATAATTTGTGACCAAGATTGACCACACTGCCGCGTATTTACAACAGCATGGAACCTTCTTTCACCATCTTGGTGAGGTAAAGGGCCTGAAAGTAGTGAGCCGGTCCAATTTGGAACATGTCCAGATCTCTCTGATCCTTGGCTAGAATCACAGGATTGCTGCTATCTAGACCGCAGATGGAGCCAAGATTAGCGCACCTCGCCAATTGGAAAGGTGGACAATCCTGCTTAAACCAACAGAATATCGGTAAAAGGGACAGGCCTGAATTCCCCCATTCAATTCACTGTGTTTGGCAATTCCTGAAGAGAGAGGGATAAACGATCCGGAATGAATGGTGCATTATAGATAGCTATTGTTTGATATCTACATAGAGGAAAGCCTTATAAATTCTGGCCCATAGCGTGTGCTGCTCCAACAAAAAACTGATCTTGTAACAGTCTGATTTCCCTCACCTTAGGTATCAATCTGGAACCTACGGAGTGACGCCAGATGCCCACAGAGCTCGCAAGTCCATCCCCGAGGGAGTAGAGGAGAACCACCACCACCAGGCCATTAGGACAACACGGCATCAGGAGTGCAGGACTGAAAACCAACCAGACCATTATTCACACAATTATACTGTTACAACCCAGACGGTTTAAATCGTTTGTTAAAATCAAAATCTCAAGTTTAATACTGTAAACTAGCATTTAAATCTGTACATCACTTGTAGTGGTCATTTTGGTATAACAGTCAAGCATTGGTATCATCTGTACTTATGATATATATAGATATGTATTGGAGAATAAAACCATTGTCACTTTCACTGTCATTATCATGCCTGTAGAAGTGTGGTGTTGGTCAAGTCTATTCTATATAGGGCCTACCTGGCATGATGCACCAATGAAGTGCTGGTGAGCAGTTGTGCCAGCAGCACTTCATTGGTGCATCGCGACGACCGATGGGCAAGGTGCATTAGCAGCCTAAAGGTTTAAACCATCAACGGTCTTCATCAATCAACCGACCCACAAGCATGGTCCGTATGGGAGGGAACGTTTCACAAACAAAGACGACTGTTCATTGTTGGGGCTTGGAAAGTGTGAAAACGCTAATAGAAAAAATTCCCGACAAAGGTGAAAAAAAAGGACCTATCTGGGATCTGTAAAAGTCGTTTTTTTGTGCACCTTCCATGGTTCTAATGGTCAAAAAATCACGTTCTAGGGCTCATTTTGTAGGCATTGAGCAGCTCTACCAGAATCCCGGGTTTGGTGTAAAAATTCCTAAAATTCCGGAATTTAGATACAGAGAGATACCCTGGAGGCAGCCCTAGGTCTGGTAGTCTCGACAGGTCCCCCGGTCCGTGAGTAATTGTGCACGGGTTGACAGAATTTTTTTTTTTGTGAACCCCCGCCCCTCAAAGTTCGATATAGGAACAAAGAGCAGCTCTGGTTCTACTGCTCCGATCGACTTGCAACAAGCGCTCACGTGACGGGAGCGACTCATGGAGTTTATTTCTCAACCTTAGATCCACCCCAGCACACCAGGAGAGGCCCTAGAGGCGCCGATACGCGATGCGCGCATCAACAGGAAGTAGGCCAGTGCTGCAGCAAAATAATACATTTACCCATTTCCTGACTTCAAACACCCCTGTTAAAAATTACACTGGTTGCTGACTTGATTCTGCATGCCCTGGCAAGGCCTCAACACCCACAATACACCAGAAATATTTCCTATCTTTTTAGCCAATAGTTTTAGGGGAGAACTTTCAACAAAACACTGGTCACCTGTGCATCATCTAAATGCCTATGGCAGTTCAGCCACCACAGAGAACCACTTACAAGTAGTTCTTGCTACACTCTCCAGGGGGAGCCATCACCTGCAGATTCTAGCAGACAACAGACATGGGATTGATGCATAGACGCAAATTTTGCCTGTATCTCACTCAATTCTTGTCTGATTTACATGTTTTAGGGGTGGATTTGGATCAGAATTGATCGGCCTTTCATCTGAGACTGCTTTTAGACCTGACAGATCACTCTCTGACTGGGCTTTAGTGCAGCAAAGTCGAAAAATGACTCCGGCGGCACATTTTTTCGATACCTCTTAGCCTATAGCTCCTCAACAAATCATCTGGCGCCTTAGTCATATGTGCCAAATTGAAGCCAATTGTCCAATATTAAGGCGTCATTCCTTACCTTGTGTACCTCCTGCAACGCGGTGACAATGAATGCTCACAAAGCTTGCCAGTCCAAACCAACGGTCTTGGTGGTGGTGCCGCTCTTCACCTCTTTTACCATCAAGCATTCCCACGACTCGAAAAAACAAAAAAACAAGCAGCGTTAACAATTGTCAATTCCCAACAGGTCCAGGGGCGGATCCAGGGGGGGGCCTAGGGGGCACATGCCCCCCCTAGACCCCCTGAAATTGGACCAGGCTATGACTCCTAACTATAGAAAACGTGGCCTGAAAACCCGCTTGTGCCCCCCCCCATGAGCAAATTTTCTTGGCTGTGCCCCCCCTAGACCACCCCTTCTGGATCCGCCCCTGAGGTCTACGATTTCCAATGTATGAAATCCAAGTAGCAATTCCCAAATCCAACGAGACTTTATTGGTCCCGAGAGGGATTCAAACGAACTGCCCACTGTATAATTTCCAATAATTTGTGACCAAGATTGACCACACTGCCGCGTATTTACAACAGCATGGAACCTTCTTTCACCATCTTGGTGAGGTAAAGGGCCTGAAAGTAGTGGGCCGGTCCAATTTGGAACATGTCCAGATCTCTCTGATCCTTGGCTAGAATCACAGGATTGCTGCTATCTAGACCGCAGATGGAGCCAAGATTAGCGCACCTCGCCAATTGGAAAGGTGGACAATCCTGCTTAAACCAACAGAATATCGGTAAAAGGGACAGGCCTGAATTCCCCCATTCAATTCACTGTGTTTGGCAATTCCTGAAGAGAGAGGGATAAACGATCCGGAATGAATGGTGCATTATAGATAGCTATTGTTTGATATCTACATAGAGGAAAGCCTTATAAATTCTGGCCCATAGCGTGTGCTGCTCCAACAAAAAACTGATCTTGTAACAGTCTGATTTCCCTCACCTTAGGTATCAATCTGGAACCTACGGAGTGACGCCAGATGCCCACAGAGCTCGCAAGTCCATCCCCGAGGGAGTAGAGGAGAACCACCACCACCAGGCCATTAGGACAACACGGCATCAGGAGTGCAGGACTGAAAACCAACCAGACCATTATTCACACAATTATACTGTTACAACCCAGACGGTTTAAATCGTTTGTTAAAATCAAAATCTCAAGTTTAATACTGTAAACTAGCATTTAAATCTGTACATCACTTGTAGTGGTCATTTTGGTATAACAGTCAAGCATTGGTATCATCTGTACTTATGATATATATAGATATGTATTGGAGAATAAAACCATTGTCACTTTCACTGTCATTATCATGCCTGTAGAAGTGTGGTGTTGGTCAAGTCTATTCTATATAGGGCCTACCTGGCATGATGCACCAATGAAGTGCTGGTGAGCAGTTGTGCCAGCAGCACTTCATTGGTGCATCGCGACGACCGATGGGCAAGGTGCATTAGCAGCCTAAAGGTTTAAACCATCAACGGTCTTCATCAATCAACCGACCCACAAGCATGGTCCGTATGGGAGGGAACGTTTCACAAACAAAGACGACTGTTCATTGTTGGGGCTTGGAAAGTGTGAAAACGCTAATAGAAAAAATTCCCGACAAAGGTGAAAAAAAAGGACCTATCTGGGATCTGTAAAAGTCGTTTTTTTGTGCACCTTCCATGGTTCTAATGGTCAAAAAATCACGTTCTAGGGCTCATTTTGTAGGCATTGAGCAGCTCTACCAGAATCCCGGGTTTGGTGTAAAAATTCCTAAAATTCCGGAATTTAGATACAGAGAGATACCCTGGAGGCAGCCCTAGGTCTGGTAGTCTCGACAGGTCCCCCGGTCCGTGAGTAATTGTGCACGGGTTGACAGAATTTTTTTTTTTGTGAACCCCCGCCCCTCAAAGTTCGATATAGGAACAAAGAGCAGCTCTGGTTCTACTGCTCTGATCGACTTGCAACAAGCGCTCACGTGACGGGAGCGACTCATGGAGTTTATTTCTCAACCTTAGATCCACCCCAGCACACCAGGAGAGGCCCTAGAGGCGCCGATACGCGATGCACGCATCAACAGGAAGTAGGCCAGTGCTGCAGCAAAATAATACATTTACCCATTTCCTGACTTCAAACACCCCTGTTAAAAATTACACTGGTTGCTGACTTGATTCTGCATGCCCTGGCAAGGCCTCAACACCCACAATACACCAGAAATATTTCCTATCTTTTTAGCCAATAGTTTTAGGGGAGAACTTTCAACAAAACACTGGTCACCTGTGCATCATCTAAATGCCTATGGCAGTTCAGCCACCACAGAGAACCACTTACAAGTAGTTCTTGCTACACTCTCCAGGGGGAGCCATCACCTGCAGATTCTAGCAGACAACAGACATGGGATTGATGCATAGACGCAAATTTTGCCTGTATCTCACTCAATTCTTGTCTGATTTACATGTTTTAGGGGTGGATTTGGATCAGAATTGATCGGCCTTTCATCTGAGACTGCTTTTAGACCTGACAGATCACTCTCTGACTGGGCTTTAGTGCAGCAAAGTCGAAAAATGACTCCGGCGGCACATTTTTTCGATACCTCTTAGCCTATAGCTCCTCAACAAATCATCTGGCGCCTTAGTCATATGTGCCAAATTGAAGCCAATTGTCCAATATTAAGGCGTCATTCCTTACCTTGTGTACCTCCTGCAACGCGGTGACAATGAATGCTCACAAAGCTTGCCAGTCCAAACCAACGGTCTTGGTGGTGGTGCCGCTCTTCACCTCTTTTACCATCAAGCATTCCCACGACTCAAAAAAACAAAAAAACAAGCAGCGTTAACAATTGTCAATTCCCAACAGGTCCAGGGGCGGATCCAGGGGGGGCCTAGGGGGCACATGCCCCCCCTAGACCCCCTGAAATTGGACCAGGCTATGACTCCTAACTATAGAAAACGTGGCCCGAAAACCCGCTTGTGCCCCCCCCATGAGCAAATTTTCTTGGCTGTGCCCCCCCTAGACCACCCCTTCTGGATCCGCCCCTGAGGTCTACGATTTCCAATGTATGAAATCCAAGTAGCAATTCCCAAATCCAACGAGACTTTATTGGTCCCGAGAGGGATTCAAACGAACTGCCCACTGTATAATTTCCAATAATTTGTGACCAAGATTGACCACACTGCCGCGTATTTACAACAGCATGGAACCTTCTTTCACCATCTTGGTGAGGTAAAGGGCCTGAAAGTAGTGGGCCGGTCCAATTTGGAACATGTCCAGATCTCTCTGATCCTTGGCTAGAATCACAGGATTGCTGCTATCTAGACCGCAGATGGAGCCAAGATTAGCGCACCTCGCCAATTGGAAAGGTGGACAATCCTGCTTAAACCAACAGAATATCGGTAAAAGGGACAGGCCTGAATTCCCCCATTCAATTCACTGTGTTTGGCAATTCCTGAAGAGAGAGGGATAAACGATCCGGAATGAATGGTGCATTATAGATAGCTATTGTTTGATATCTACATAGAGGAAAGCCTTATAAATTCTGGCCCATAGCGTGTGCTGCTCCAACAAAAAACTGATCTTGTAACAGTCTGATTTCCCTCACCTTAGGTATCAATCTGGAACCTACGGAGTGACGCCAGATGCCCACAGAGCTCGCAAGTCCATCCCCGAGGGAGTAGAGGAGAACCACCACCACCAGGCCATTAGGACAACACGGCATCAGGAGTGCAGGACTGAAAACCAACCAGACCATTATTCACACAATTATACTGTTACAACCCAGACGGTTTAAATCGTTTGTTAAAATCAAAATCTCAAGTTTAATACTGTAAACTAGCATTTAAATCTGTACATCACTTGTAGTGGTCATTTTGGTATAACAGTCAAGCATTGGTATCATCTGTACTTATGATATATATAGATATGTATTGGAGAATAAAACCATTGTCACTTTCACTGTCATTATCATGCCTGTAGAAGTGTGGTGTTGGTCAAGTCTATTCTATATAGGGCCTACCTGGCATGATGCACCAATGAAGTGCTGGTGAGCAGTTGTGCCAGCAGCACTTCATTGGTGCATCGCGACGACCGATGGGCAAGGTGCATTAGCAGCCTAAAGGTTTAAACCATCAACGGTCTTCATCAATCAACCGACCCACAAGCATGGTCCGTATGGGAGGGACGGTTTCACAAACAAAGACGACTGTTCATTGTTGGGGCTTGGAAAGTGTGAAAACGCTAATAGAAAAAATTCCCGACAAAGGTGAAAAAAAGGACCTATCTGGGATCTGTAAAAGTCGTTTTTTTGTGCACCTTCCATGGTTCTAATGGTCAAAAAATCACGTTCTAGGGCTCATTTTGTAGGCATTGAGCAGCTCTACCAGAATCCCGGGTTTGGTGTAAAAATTCCTAAAATTCCGGAATTTAGATACAGAGAGATACCCTGGAGGCAGCCCTAGGTCTGGTAGTCTCGACAGGTCCCCCGGTCCGTGAGTAATTGTGCACGGGTTGACAGAATTTTTTTTTTTTGTGAACCCCCGCCCCTCAAAGTTCGATATAGGAACAAAGAGCAGCTCTGGTTCTACTGCTCCGATCGACTTGCAACAAGCGCTCACGTGACGGGAGCGACTCATGGAGTTTATTTCTCAACCTTAGATCCACCCCAGCCCACCAGGAGAGGCCCTAGAGGCGCCGATACGCGATGCGCGCATCAACAGGAAGTAGGCCAGTGCTGCAGCAAAATAATACATTTACCCATTTCCTGACTTCAAACACCCCTGTTAAAAATTACACTGGTTGCTGACTTGATTCTGCATGCCCTGGCAAGGCCTCAACACCCACAATACACCAGAAATATTTCCTATCTTTTTAGCCAATAGTTTTAGGGGAGAACTTTCAACAAAACACTGGTCACCTGTGCATAATCTAAATGCCTATGGCAGTTCAGCCACCACAGAGAACCACTTACAAGTAGTTCTTGCTACACTCTCCAGGGGGAGCCATCACCTGCAGATTCTAGCAGACAACAGACATGGGATTGATGCATAGACGCAAATTTTGCCTGTATCTCACTCAATTCTTGTCTGATTTACATGTTTTAGGGGTGGATTTGGATCAGAATTGATCGGCCTTTCATCTGAGACTGCTTTTAGACCTGACAGATCACTCTCTGACTGGGCTTTAGTGCAGCAAAGTCGAAAAATGACTCCGGCGGCACATTTTTTCGATACCTCTTAGCCTATAGCTCCTCAACAAATCATCTGGCGCCTTAGTCATATGTGCCAAATTGAAGCCAATTGTCCAATATTAAGGCGTCATTCCTTACCTTGTGTACCTCCTGCAACGCGGTGACAATGAATGCTCACAAAGCTTGCCAGTCCAAACCAACGGTCTTGGTGGTGGTGCCGCTCTTCACCTCTTTTACCATCAAGCATTCCCACGACTCAAAAAAACAAAAAAACAAGCAGCGTTAACAATTGTCAATTCCCAACAGGTCCAGGGGCGGATCCAGGGGGGGGCCTAGGGGGCACATGCCCCCCCTAGACCCCCTGAAATTGGACCAGGCTATGACTCCTAACTAAAGAAAACGTGGCCCGAAAACCCGCTTGTGCCCCCCCCCATGAGCAAATTTTCTTGGCTGTGCCCCCCCTAGACCACCCCTTCTGGATCCGCCCCTGAGGTCTACGATTTCCAATGTATGAAATCCAAGTAGCAATTCCCAAATCCAACGAGACTTTATTGGTCCCGAGAGGGATTCAAACGAACTGCCCACTGTATAATTTCCAATAATTTGTGACCAAGATTGACCACACTGCCGCGTATTTACAACAGCATGGAACCTTCTTTCACCATCTTGGTGAGGTAAAGGGCCTGAAAGTAGTGGGCCGGTCCAATTTGGAACATGTCCAGATCTCTCTGATCCTTGGCTAGAATCACAGGATTGCTGCTATCTAGACCGCAGATGGAGCCAAGATTAGCGCACCTCGCCAATTGGAAAGGTGGACAATCCTGCTTAAACCAACAGAATATCGGTAAAAGGGACAGGCCTGAATTCCCCCATTCAATTCACTGTGTTTGGCAATTCCTGAAGAGAGAGGGATAAACGATCCGGAATGAATGGTGCATTATAGATAGCTATTGTTTGATATCTACATAGAGGAAAGCCTTATAAATTCTGGCCCATAGCGTGTGCTGCTCCAACAAAAAACTGATCTTGTAACAGTCTGATTTCCCTCACCTTAGGTATCAATCTGGAACCTACGGAGTGACGCCAGATGACCACAGAGCTCGCAAGTCCATCCCCGAGGGAGTAGAGGAGAACCACCACCACCAGGCCATTAGGACAACACGGCATCAGGAGTGCAGGACTGAAAACCAACCAGACCATTATTCACACAATTATACTGTTACAACCCAGACGGTTTAAATCGTTTGTTAAAATCAAAATCTCAAGTTTAATACTGTAAACTAGCATTTAAATCTGTACATCACTTGTAGTGGTCATTTTGGTATAACAGTCAAGCATTGGTATCATCTGTACTTATGATATATATAGATATGTATTGGAGAATAAAACCATTGTCACTTTCACTGTCATTATCATGCCTGTAGAAGTGTGGTGTTGGTCAAGTCTATTCTATATAGGGCCTACCTGGCATGATGCACCAATGAAGTGCTGGTGAGCAGTTGTGCCAGCAGCACTTCATTGGTGCATCGCGACGACCGATGGGCAAGGTGCATTAGCAGCCTAAAGGTTTAAACCATCAACGGTCTTCATCAATCAACCGACCCACAAGCATGGTCCGTATGGGAGGGACGGTTTCACAAACAAAGACGACTGTTCATTGTTGGGGCTTGGAAAGTGTGAAAACGCTAATAGAAAAAATTCCCGACAAAGGTGAAAAAAAAGGACCTATTTGGGATCCGTAAAAGTCGTTTTTTTGTGCACCTTCCATGGTTCTAATGGTCAAAAAATCACGTTCTAGGGCTCATTTTGTAGGCATTGAGCAGCTCTACCAGAATCCCGGGTTTGGTGTAAAAATTCCTAAAATTCCGGAATTTAGATACAGAGAGATACCCTGGAGGCAGCCCTAGGTCTGGTAGTCTCGACAGGTCCCCCGGTCCGTGAGTAATTGTGCACGGGTTGACAGAATTTTTTTTTTTGTGAACCCCCGCCCCTCAAAGTTCGATATAGGAACAAAGAGCAGCTCTGGTTCTACTGCTCCGATCGACTTGCAACAAGCGCTCACGTGACGGGAGCGACTCATGGAGTTTATTTCTCAACCTTAGATCCACCCCAGCCCACCAGGAGAGGCCCTAGAGGCGCCGATACGCGATGCGCGCATCAACAGGAAGTAGGCCAGTGCTGCAGCAAAATAATACATTTACCCATTTCCTGACTTCAAACACCCCTGTTAAAAATTACACTGGTTGCTGACTTGATTCTGCATGCCCTGGCAAGGCCTCAACACCCACAATACACCAGAAATATTTCCTATCTTTTTAGCCAATAGTTTTAGGGGAGAACTTTCAACAAAACACTGGTCACCTGTGCATCATCTAAATGCCTATGGCAGTTCAGCCACCACAGAGAACCACTTACAAGTAGTTCTTGCTACACTCTCCAGGGGGAGCCATCACCTGCAGATTCTAGCAGACAACAGACATGGGATTGATGCATAGACGCAAATTTTGCCTGTATCTCACTCAATTCTTGTCTGATTTACATGTTTTAGGGGTGGATTTGGATCAGAATTGATCGGCCTTTCATCTGAGACTGCTTTTAGACCTGACAGATCACTCTCTGACTGGGCTTTAGTGCAGCAAAGTCGAAAAATGACTCCGGCGGCACATTTTTTCGATACCTCTTAGCCTATAGCTCCTCAACAAATCATCTGGCGCCTTAGTCATATGTGCCAAATTGAAGCCAATTGTCCAATATTAAGGCGTCATTCCTTACCTTGTGTACCTCCTGCAACGCGGTGACAATGAATGCTCACAAAGCTTGCCAGTCCAAACCAACGGTCTTGGTGGTGGTGCCGCTCTTCACCTCTTTTACCATCAAGCATTCCCACGACTCAAAAAAACAAAAAAACAAGCAGCGTTAACAATTGTCAATTCCCAACAGGTCCAGGGGCGGATCCAGGGGGGGGCCTAGGGGGCACATGCCCCCCCTAGACCCCCTGAAATTGGACCAGGCTATGACTCCTAACTAAAGAAAACGTGGCCCGAAAACCCGCTTGTGCCCCCCCCATGAGCAAATTTTCTTGGCTGTGCCCCCCCTAGACCACCCCTTCTGGATCCGCCCCTGAGGTCTACGATTTCCAATGTATGAAATCCAAGTAGCAATTCCCAAATCCAACGAGACTTTATTGGTCCCGAGAGGGATTCAAACGAACTGCCCACTGTATTATTTCCAATAATTTGTGACCAAGATTGACCACACTGCCGCGTATTTACAACAGCATGGAACCTTCTTTCACCATCTTGGTGAGGTAAAGGGCCTGAAAGTAGTGGGCCGGTCCAATTTGGAACATGTCCAGATCTCTCTGATCCTTGGCTAGAATCACAGGATTGCTGCTATCTAGACCGCAGATGGAGCCAAGATTAGCGCACCTCGCCAATTGGAAAGGTGGACAATCCTGCTTAAACCAACAGAATATCGGTAAAAGGGACAGGCCTGAATTCCCCCATTCAATTCACTGTGTTTGGCAATTCCTGAAGAGAGAGGGATAAACGATCCGGAATGAATGGTGCATTATAGATAGCTATTGTTTGATATCTACATAGAGGAAAGCCTTATAAATTCTGGCCCATAGCGTGTGCTGCTCCAACAAAAAACTGATCTTGTAACAGTCTGATTTCCCTCACCTTAGGTATCAATCTGGAACCTACGGAGTGACGCCAGATGACCACAGAGCTCGCAAGTCCATCCCCGAGGGAGTAGAGGAGAACCACCACCACCAGGCCATTAGGACAACACGGCATCAGGAGTGCAGGACTGAAAACCAACCAGACCATTATTCACACAATTATACTGTTACAACCCAGACGGTTTAAATCGTTTGTTAAAATCAAAATCTCAAGTTTAATACTGTAAACTAGCATTTAAATCTGTACATCACTTGTAGTGGTCATTTTGGTATAACAGTCAAGCATTGGTATCATCTGTACTTATGATATATATAGATATGTATTGGAGAATAAAACCATTGTCACTTTCACTGTCATTATCATGCCTGTAGAAGTGTGGTGTTGGTCAAGTCTATTCTATATAGGGCCTACCTGGCATGATGCACCAATGAAGTGCTGGTGAGCAGTTGTGCCAGCAGCACTTCATTGGTGCATCGCGACGACCGATGGGCAAGGTGCATTAGCAGCCTAAAGGTTTAAACCATCAACGGTCTTCATCAATCAACCGACCCACAAGCATGGTCCGTATGGGAGGGACGGTTTCACAAACAAAGACGACTGTTCATTGTTGGGGCTTGGAAAGTGTGAAAACGCTAATAGAAAAAATTCCCGACAAAGGTGAAAAAAAAGGACCTATCTGGGATCCGTAAAAGTCGTTTTTTTGTGCACCTTCCATGGTTCTAATGGTCAAAAAATCACGTTCTAGGGCTCATTTTGTAGGCATTGAGCAGCTCTACCAGAATCCCGGGTTTGGTGTAAAAATTCCTAAAATTCCGGAATTTAGATACAGAGAGATACCCTGGAGGCAGCCCTAGGTCTGGTAGTCTCGACAGGTCCCCCGGTCCGTGAGTAATTGTGCACGGGTTGACAGAATTTTTTTTTTTGTGAACCCCCGCCCCTCAAAGTTTGATATAGGAACAAAGAGCAGCTCTGGTTCTACTGCTCCGATCGACTTGCAACAAGCGCTCACGTGACGGGAGCGACTCATGGAGTTTATTTCTCAACCTTAGATCCACCCCAGCACACCAGGAGAGGCCCTAGAGGCGCCGATACGCGATGCGCGCATCAACAGGAAGTAGGCCAGTGCTGCAGCAAAATAATACATTTACCCATTTCCTGACTTCAAACACCCCTGTTAAAAATTACACTGGTTGCTGACTTGATTCTGCATGCCCTGGCAAGGCCTCAACACCCACAATACACCAGAAATATTTCCTATCTTTTTAGCCAATAGTTTTAGGGGAGAACTTTCAACAAAACACTGGTCACCTGTGCATCATCTAAATGCCTATGGCAGTTCAGCCACCACAGAGAACCACTTACAAGTAGTTCTTGCTACACTCTCCAGGGGGAGCCATCACCTGCAGATTCTAGCAGACAACAGACATGGGATTGATGCATAGACGCAAATTTTGCCTGTATCTCACTCAATTCTTGTCTGATTTACATGTTTTAGGGGTGGATTTGGATCAGAATTGATCGGCCTTTCATCTGAGACTGCTTTTAGACCTGACAGATCACTCTCTGACTGGGCTTTAGTGCAGCAAAGTCGAAAAATGACTCCGGCAGCACATTTTTTCGATACCTCTTAGCCTATAGCTCCTCAACAAATCATCTGGCGCCTTAGTCATATGTGCCAAATTGAAGCCAATTGTCCAATATTAAGGCGTCATTCCTTACCTTGTGTACCTCCTGCAACGCGGTGACAATGAATGCTCACAAAGCTTGCCAGTCCAAACCAACGGTCTTGGTGGTGGTGCCGCTCTTCACCTCTTTTACCATCAAGCATTCCCACGACTCGAAAAAACAAAAAAACAAGCAGCGTTAACAATTGTCAATTCCCAACAGGTCCAGGGGCAGATCCAGGGGGGGGCCTAGGGGGCACATGCCCCCCCTAGACCCCCTGAAATTGGACCAGGCTATGACTCCTAACTATAGAAAACGTGGCCCGAAACCCGCTTGTGCCCCCCCCATGAGCAAATTTTCTTGGCTGTGCCCCCCCTAGACCACCCCTTCTGGATCCGCCCCTGAGGTCTACAATTTCCAATGTATGAAATCCAAGTAGCAATTCCCAAATCCAACGAGACTTTATTCGTCCCAAGAGGGATTCAAACGAACTGCCCACTGTATAATTTCCAATAATTTGTGACCAAGATTGACCACACTGCCGCGTATTTACAACAGCATGGAACCTTCTTTCACCATCTTGGTGAGGTAAAGGGCCTGAAAGTAGTGAGCCGGTCCAATTTGGAACATGTCCAGATCTCTCTGATCCTTGGCTAGAATCACAGGATTGCTGCTATCTAGACCGCAGATGGAGCCAAGATTAGCGCACCTCGCCAATTGGAAAGGTGGACAATCCTGCTTAAACCAACAGAATATCGGTAAAAGGGACAGGCCTGAATTCCCCCATTCAATTCACTGTGTTTGGCAATTCCTGAAGAGAGAGGGATAAACGATCCGGAATGAATGGTGCATTATAGATAGCTATTGTTTGATATCTACATAGAGGAAAGCCTTATAAATTCTGGCCCATAGCGTGTGCTGCTCCAACAAAAAACTGATCTTGTAACAGTCTGATTTCCCTCACCTTAGGTATCAATCTGGAACCTACGGAGTGACGCCAGATGCCCACAGAGCTCGCAAGTCCATCCCCGAGGGAGTAGAGGAGAACCACCACCACCAGGCCATTAGGACAACACGGCATCAGGAGTGCAGGACTGAAAACCAACCAGACCATTATTCACACAATTATACTGTTACAACCCAGACGGTTTAAATCGTTTGTTAAAATCAAAATCTCAAGTTTAATACTGTAAACTAGCATTTAAATCTGTACATCACTTGTAGTGGTCATTTTGGTATAACAGTCAAGCATTGGTATCATCTGTACTTATGATATATATAGATATGTATTGGAGAATAAAACCATTGTCACTTTCACTGTCATTATCATGCCTGTAGAAGTGTGGTGTTGGTCAAGTCTATTCTATATAGGGCCTACCTGGCATGATGCACCAATGAAGTGCTGGTGAGCAGTTGTGCCAGCAGCACTTCATTGGTGCATCGCGACGACCGATGGGCAAGGTGCATTAGCAGCCTAAAGGTTTAAACCATCAACGGTCTTCATCAATCAACCGACCCACAAGCATGGTCCATATGGGAGGGACGGTTTCACAAACAAAGACGACTGTTCATTGTTGGGGCTTGGAAAGTGTGAAAACGCTAATAGAAAAAATTCCCGACAAAGGTGAAAAAAAAGGACCTATCTGGGATCCGTAAAAGTCGTTTTTTTGTGCACCTTCCATGGTTCTAATGGTCAAAAAATCACGTTCTAGGGCTCATTTTGTAGGCATTGAGCAGCTCTACCAGAATCCCGGGTTTGGTGTAAAAATTCCTAAAATTCCGGAATTTAGATACAGAGAGATACCCTGGAGGCAGCCCTAGGTCTGGTAGTCTCGACAGGTCCCCCGGTCCGTGAGTAATTGTGCACGGGTTGACAGAATTTTTTTTTTTGTGAACCCCCGCCCCTCAAAGTTCGATATAGGAACAAAGAGCAGCTCTGGTTCTACTGCTCCGATCGACTTGCAACAAGCGCTCACGTGACGGGAGCGACTCATGGAGTTTATTTCTCAACCTTAGATCCACCCCAGCCCACCAGGAGAGGCCCTAGAGGCGCCGATACGCGATGCGCGCATCAACAGGAAGTAGGCCAGTGCTGCAGCAAAATAATACATTTACCCATTTCCTGACTTCAAACACCCCTGTTAAAAATTACACTGGTTGCTGACTTGATTCTGCATGCCCTGGCAAGGCCTCAACACCCACAATACACCAGAAATATTTCCTATCTTTTTAGCCAATAGTTTTAGGGGAGAACTTTCAACAAAACACTGGTCACCTGTGCATCATCTAAATGCCTATGGCAGTTCAGCCACCACAGAGAACCACTTACAAGTAGTTCTTGCTACACTCTCCAGGGGGAGCCATCACCTGCAGATTCTAGCAGACAACAGACATGGGATTGATGCATAGACGCAAATTTTGCCTGTATCTCACTCAATTCTTGTCTGATTTACATGTTTTAGGGGTGGATTTGGATCAGAATTGATCGGCCTTTCATCTGAGACTGCTTTTAGACCTGACAGATCACTCTCTGACTGGGCTTTAGTGCAGCAAAGTCGAAAAATGACTCCGGCGGCACATTTTTTCGATACCTCTTAGCCTATAGCTCCTCAACAAATCATCTGGCGCCTTAGTCATATGTGCCAAATTGAAGCCAATTGTCCAATATTAAGGCGTCATTCCTTACCTTGTGTACCTCCTGCAACGCGGTGACAATGAATGCTCACAAAGCTTGCCAGTCCAAACCAACGGTCTTGGTGGTGGTGCCGCTCTTCACCTCTTTTACCATCAAGCATTCCCACGACTCGAAAAAACAAAAAAACAAGCAGCGTTAACAATTGTCAATTCCCAACAGGTCCAGGGGCAGATCCAGGGGGGGGCCTAGGGGGCACATGCCCCCCCTAGACCCCCTGAAATTGGACCAGGCTATGACTCCTAACTATAGAAAACGTGGCCCGAAAACCCGCTTGTGCCCCCCCCATGAGCAAATTTTCTTGGCTGTGCCCCCCCTAGACCACCCCTTCTGGATCCGCCCCTGAGGTCTACAATTTCCAATGTATGAAATCCAAGTAGCAATTCCCAAATCCAACGAGACTTTATTGGTCCCAAGAGGGATTCAAACGAACTGCCCACTGTATAATTTCCAATAATTTGTGACCAAGATTGACCACACTGCCGCGTATTTACAACAGCATGGAACCTTCTTTCACCATCTTGGTGAGGTAAAGGGCCTGAAAGTAGTGAGCCGGTCCAATTTGGAACATGTCCAGATCTCTCTGATCCTTGGCTAGAATCACAGGATTGCTGCTATCTAGACCGCAGATGGAGCCAAGATTAGCGCACCTCGCCAATTGGAAAGGTGGACAATCCTGCTTAAACCAACAGAATATCGGTAAAAGGGACAGGCCTGAATTCCCCCATTCAATTCACTGTGTTTGGCAATTCCTGAAGAGAGAGGGATAAACGATCCGGAATGAATGGTGCATTATAGATAGCTATTGTTTGATATCTACATAGAGGAAAGCCTTATAAATTCTGGCCCATAGCGTGTGCTGCTCCAACAAAAAACTGATCTTGTAACAGTCTGATTTCCCTCACCTTAGGTATCAATCTGGAACCTACGGAGTGACGCCAGATGCCCACAGAGCTCGCAAGTCCATCCCCGAGGGAGTAGAGGAGAACCACCACCACCAGGCCATTAGGACAACACGGCATCAGGAGTGCAGGACTGAAAACCAACCAGACCATTATTCACACAATTATACTGTTACAACCCAGACGGTTTAAATCGTTTGTTAAAATCAAAATCTCAAGTTTAATACTGTAAACTAGCATTTAAATCTGTACATCACTTGTAGTGGTCATTTTGGTATAACAGTCAAGCATTGGTATCATCTGTACTTATGATATATATAGATATGTATTGGAGAATAAAACCATTGTCACTTTCACTGTCATTATCATGCCTGTAGAAGTGTGGTGTTGGTCAAGTCTATTCTATATAGGGCCTACCTGGCATGATGCACCAATGAAGTGCTGGTGAGCAGTTGTGCCAGCAGCACTTCATTGGTGCATCGCGACGACCGATGGGCAAGGTGCATTAGCAGCCTAAAGGTTTAAACCATCAACGGTCTTCATCAATCAACCGACCCACAAGCATGGTCCGTATGGGAGGGACGGTTTCACAAACAAAGACGACTGTTCATTGTTGGGGCTTGGAAAGTGTGAAAACGCTAATAGAAAAAATTCCCGACAAAGGTGAAAAAAAAGGACCTATCTGGGATCCGTAAAAGTCGTTTTTTTGTGCACCTTCCATGGTTCTAATGGTCAAAAAATCACGTTCTAGGGCTCATTTTGTAGGCATTGAGCAGCTCTACCAGAATCCCGGGTTTGGTGTAAAAATTCCTAAAATTCCGGAATTTAGATACAGAGAGATACCCTGGAGGCAGCCCTAGGTCTGGTAGTCTCGACAGGTCCCCCGGTCCGTGAGTAATTGTGCACGGGTTGACAGAATTTTTTTTTTTGTGAACCCCCGCCCCTCAAAGTTCGATATAGGAACAAAGAGCAGCTCTGGTTCTACTGCTCCGATCGACTTGCAACAAGCGCTCACGTGACGGGAGCGACTCATGGAGTTTATTTCTCAACCTTAGATCCACCCCAGCCCACCAGGAGAGGCCCTAGAGGCGCCGATACGCGATGCGCGCATCAACAGGAAGTAGGCCAGTGCTGCAGCAAAATAATACATTTACCCATTTCCTGACTTCAAACACCCCTGTTAAAAATTACACTGGTTGCTGACTTGATTCTGCATGCCCTGGCAAGGCCTCAACACCCACAATACACCAGAAATATTTCCTATCTTTTTAGCCAATAGTTTTAGGGGAGAACTTTCAACAAAACACTGGTCACCTGTGCATCATCTAAATGCCTATGGCAGTTCAGCCACCACAGAGAACCACTTACAAGTAGTTCTTGCTACACTCTCCAGGGGGAGCCATCACCTGCAGATTCTAGCAGACAACAGACATGGGATTGATGCATAGACGCAAATTTTGCCTGTATCTCACTCAATTCTTGTCTGATTTACATGTTTTAGGGGTGGATTTGGATCAGAATTGATCGGCCTTTCATCTGAGACTGCTTTTAGACCTGACAGATCACTCTCTGACTGGGCTTTAGTGCAGCAAAGTCGAAAAATGACTCCGGCGGCACATTTTTTCGATACCTCTTAGCCTATAGCTCCTCAACAAATCATCTGGCGCCTTAGTCATATGTGCCAAATTGAAGCCAATTGTCCAATACAAGGGGTCAATGGTTAGGAGGTTATGTTAAGGATTCAATTGAAAATTTAGGATCTAAGATCTATGATCAAGAAGCCCGTGTTAAGGATGCAATTGAGAGGATTCAATTTAGGATCTGTCATCTATGATCAAGATATTAGGATTTCATATTTAAATTTGACGATCAATTCTGAGTTTAATATCAATTCTAAAAGCAGTTAAATTGCAGTGCGTTTCCCGGATTAGAAATTTATCCCATATTTTCAGCAAAGTAAACACAGCAAAGCTGTAATGCCGTGCATATTCTTATCATGTTCTAAGAAGTATAGAATTGATTTACAACATTTTTAATATGATATTAGATCAAAATTTTCAGAACAAATATTATTTTAATACGGAATCTAAAAGCCCTTCATATGTTGTGTGTTTTGCAATTTATTAATCTATAACCTACTTTCAGGAAAGTAAACAGCAATGCTGTAATGCCGTGCATATTCCTATTATGATCCAAGGAAAAAAGATCATTATATATGAACTCTATAGCCTTTGGAATGGACCTATACTTAAATATATGCTCTGATTGTGGTGCTTCCTCGCTCTCAATGTAAAATCCTGTCCCATTGCTATAGTATGGAGTAAACCTATGCCTGGATTAAAATATGCAAATAAGGAATGTGTGTGAGGGTTGGGAGTAGTGTGGTGGTGGTATTGGTGGTGGTGGTGTCACAATGGTCACTAACATCCATCTGATAACTTTTTAAGATCAAAATTGACCATATATGGCCTGGATCCCTGTGATTCCTGAAACCAAGATGGCTGACACACAAGGAAAACAAAAGAATGAGGTAGTTTAGGTTGATTGATTGATTTGTGTTTTCCAGCACTTTAGCGGCACTAAGTGGCTATCCTGTGCTTCACAGGTTGATAATTTCACAGAGGAAAGGTAGTTTAGGTGTCCCAATGGTCACTAACATCCATCTGATAACTTTTAAAGATCAAAATTGACCATATATGACCTGGATCCCTGTGTTTCCTAAAACCAAGATGGCCGACACACATGGAAAACAATAAAATTGGGTAGTTGAGGTGTCCAAATGGTCACTAACATCCATCAGATATCTTTTGAAGATCAAAATAGACCATATATGGCCTGTATCCCTGTGTTTTCTAAAACAAAGATGGCCGACACATATTGAAAAAAATAGAATTAGGTAGTTGAGGTATCCCAATGACTACTAACATCCACCTCATAACTTAAAAATTGACCATATATGACCTGGATCCCTGTGTTTCCTAAAAACAAGATGGCCGACACACATGACAAACAATAAAATTGGGTAGTTGAGGTGTCCCAATGGTCACTAACATCCATCTGATAACTTTTTAAGATCAAAATTGACCATATATGGCCTGGATCCCTGTGTTTCCGAAAACCAAGATGGCCGACACACATGGAAAACAATAAAATTAGGTACTTGAGGTGTCCCAATGGTCACTAACATCCATCTGATAACTTTTGAAGATCGAAGTTGACCATATATGGCCTGGATCCCTGTGTTGTCTAAAACAAAGATGGCCAACATATATGGAGAACAATAAAATTAGCTAGTTGAGGTGTCCCAATGGTCACTAACATCCATCTGATAACTTCTGAAGATTAAAATTGACAATATATGAGCTGGATCCCTGTGTTTCCTAAAACAAAGATGGCCGACACACATGGAAAACAAAAAAATAGGCTAGTTGAGGTCTCCCAATAGTCACTAACACCCATCTGATAATTTTTGAAGATCAAAATTGACCATGTATGGCCTGGATCCCTGTGTATCCTAAAACAAAGATGGCCGACACATATGGAAAACAATAGAATTAGGTAGTTGAGGTCTTTCAATGGTCACTAATATCCATCTGATAACATTTGAAGATCAAAATTGACCACAAATGACCTGGATCCCTGTGTTTCCTAAAACCAAGATGGCCGACACACATGACAAACAATAAAATTGGGTAGTTGAGGTGTCCCAATGGTCACTAACATCCATCTGATAACTTTTTAAGATCAAAATTGACCATATATGGCCTGGATCCCTGTGTTTCCTAAAACCAAGATGGCCAACACACATGGAAAACAATAAAATAGGCTAGTTGAGGTCTTTCAATGGTCACTAACATCCATCTCATAACTTTTGAAGATCAAAATTGACCATATATGACCTGGAAACCTGTGTTTCCTAAAACAAAGATGGCCGACACACATGGAAAACAACAAAATTGGGTAGTTGAGGTCCCGCAATGGTCACTAACATCCATCTGATAACTTTTGAAGATCGAAGTTGACCATATATGGCCTGGATCCCTGTGTTTCCTAAAACAAAGATGGCCGACATATATGAAGAACAATAAAATTAGCTAGTTCAGGGGGCCCAATGGTCACTAACATCCATCTGATAACTTTTTAAGATCAAAATTGACCATATATGGCCTGGATCCCTGTGTTTCCGAAAACCAAGATGGCCAACACACATGGAAAACAATAAAATTAGGTACTTGATGTGTCCCAATGGTCACTAACATCCATCTGATAACTTTTGAAGATCGAAGTTGACCATATATGGCCTGGATCCCTGTGTTGTCTAAAACAAAGATGGCCGACATATATGGAGAACAATAAAATTAGCTAGTTGAGGTGTCCCAATGGTCACTAACATCCATCTGATAACTTTTGAAGATTGAAATTGACAATATATGAGCTGGATCCCTGTGCTTCCTAAAACAAAGATGGCCGACACACATGGAAAACAAAAAAAATAGGCTAGTTGAGGTCTCCCAATAGTCACTAACACCCATCTGATAATTTTTGAAGATCAAAATTGACCATGTATGGCCTGGATCCCTGTGTATCCTAAAACAAAGATGGCCGACACATATGGAAAACAATAGAATTAGGTAGTTGAGGTCTTTCAATGGTCACTAATATCTATCTGTTAACATTTGAAGATCAAAATTGACCACAAATGACCTGGATCCCTGTGTTTCCTAAATCCACGATGGCCGACACACATGGCAAACAATAAAATTGGGTAGTTGAGGTGTCCCAATGGTCACTAACATCCATCTGATAACTTTTTAAGATAAAAATTGACCATATATGGCCTGGATCTCTGTGTTTCCGAAAACCAAGATGGCCGACACACATGGAAAACGGTCCCAAGACTCCAAATAATCCAATGCCACGCCACTTAAAACTCCTAAAAAATTACATCATACTTATGTGTACATGTATACATAAATATACATGTAGGTGACCTTTAGTGGGTTAATAGTCAGTGGTGCTGAGAAATTCACCACCAGCAGAAGAGAACCACATGGTGCTGGGGGAGGTGGTGGCAGGCAGGTATGGGGCCACCCCAGGAGCACAGCCACCACCACCATTCAGAGGTGGGTGGGGGGGGGGCTATATATACTATATACCATGGCTCTGCCTGAGGTGTCCAGGGCTACCACCACTCTGTCCCCAGGGTCTACAATAACAGGTCCAGCAACACCACCACCACCACCACTTCTATGCTTGACTGGTTTGAAGATTTTAATCCAGGTATAGGCATACTCAATACTGTACCTATGGACAGGATTATACATGGAGAGCGAGGAAGCACCACTATGAGAGCTTGTATTTAAGAATGGGTCCCCTCCTATAGCCGTTCATTCCTAAGAATGAACGGCAATTAAGGCGTCATTCCTTACCTTGTGTACCTCCTGCAACGCGGTGACAATGAATGCTCACAAAGCTTGCCAGTCCAAACCAACGGTCTTGGTGGTGGTGCCGCTCTTCACCTCTTTTACCATCAAGCATTCCCACGACTCGAAAAAACAAAAAAACAAGCAGCGTTAACAATTGTCAATTCCCAACAGGTCCAGGGGCAGATCCAGGGGGGGGCCTAGGGGGCACATGCCCCCCCTAGACCCCCTGAAATTGGACCAGGCTATGACTCCTAACTATAGAAAACGTGGCCCGAAAACCCGCTTGTGCCCCCCCCATGAGCAAATTTTCTTGGCTGTGCCCCCCCTAGACCACCCCTTCTGGATCCGCCCCTGAGGTCTACAATTTCCAATGTATGAAATCCAAGTAGCAATTCCCAAATCCAACGAGACTTTATTCGTCCCAAGAGGGATTCAAACGAACTGCCCACTGTATAATTTCCAATAATTTGTGACCAAGATTGACCACACTGCCGCGTATTTACAACAGCATGGAACCTTCTTTCACCATCTTGGTGAGGTAAAGGGCCTGAAAGTAGTGAGCCGGTCCAATTTGGAACATGTCCAGATCTCTCTGATCCTTGGCTAGAATCACAGGATTGCTGCTATCTAGACCGCAGATGGAGCCAAGATTAGCGCACCTCGCCAATTGGAAAGGTGGACAATCCTGCTTAAACCAACAGAATATCGGTAAAAGGGACAGGCCTGAATTCCCCCATTCAATTCACTGTGTTTGGCAATTCCTGAAGAGAGAGGGATAAACGATCCGGAATGAATGGTGCATTATAGATAGCTATTGTTTGATATCTACATAGAGGAAAGCCTTATAAATTCTGGCCCATAGCGTGTGCTGCTCCAACAAAAAACTGATCTTGTAACAGTCTGATTTCCCTCACCTTAGGTATCAATCTGGAACCTACGGAGTGACGCCAGATGCCCACAGAGCTCGCAAGTCCATCCCCGAGGGAGTAGAGGAGAACCACCACCACCAGGCCATTAGGACAACACGGCATCAGGAGTGCAGGACTGAAAACCAACCAGACCATTATTCACACAATTATACTGTTACAACCCAGACGGTTTAAATCGTTTGTTAAAATCAAAATCTCAAGTTTAATACTGTAAACTAGCATTTAAATCTGTACATCACTTGTAGTGGTCATTTTGGTATAACAGTCAAGCATTGGTATCATCTGTACTTATGATATATATAGATATGTATTGGAGAATAAAACCATTGTCACTTTCACTGTCATTATCATGCCTGTAGAAGTGTGGTGTTGGTCAAGTCTATTCTATATAGGGCCTACCTGGCATGATGCACCAATGAAGTGCTGGTGAGCAGTTGTGCCAGCAGCACTTCATTGGTGCATCGCGACGACCGATGGGCAAGGTGCATTAGCAGCCTAAAGGTTTAAACCATCAACGGTCTTCATCAATCAACCGACCCACAAGCATGGTCCGTATGGGAGGGACGGTTTCACAAACAAAGACGACTGTTCATTGTTGGGGCTTGGAAAGTGTGAAAACGCTAATAGAAAAAATTCCCGACAAAGGTGAAAAAAAAGGACCTATCTGGGATCCGTAAAAGTCGTTTTCTTGTGCACCTTCCATGGTTCTAATGGTCAAAAAATCACGTTCTAGGGCTCATTTTGTAGGCATTGAGCAGCTCTACCAGAATCCCGAGTTTGGTGTAAAAATTCCTAAAATTCCGGAATTTAGATACAGAGAGATACCCTGGAGGCAGCCCTAGGTCTGGTAGTCTCGACAGGTCCCCCGGTCCGTGAGTAATTGTGCACGGGTTGACAGAATTTTTTTTTTTGTGAACCCCCGCCCCTCAAAGTTCGATATAGGAACAAAGAGCAGCTCTGGTTCTACTGCTCCGATCGACTTGCAACAAGCGCTCACGTGACGGGAGCGACTCATGGAGTTTATTTCTCAACCTTAGATCCACCCCAGCACACCAGGAGAGGCCCTAGAGGCGCCGATACGCGATGCGCGCATCAACAGGAAGTAGGCCAGTGCTGCAGCAAAATAATACATTTACCCATTTCCTGACTTCAAACACCCCTGTTAAAAATTACACTGGTTGCTGACTTGATTCTGCATGCCCTGGCAAGGCCTCAACACCCACAATACACCAGAAATATTTCCTATCTTTTTAGCCAATAGTTTTAGGGGAGAACTTTCAACAAAACACTGGTCACCTGTGCATCATCTAAATGCCTATGGCAGTTCAGCCACCACAGAGAACCACTTACAAGTAGTTCTTGCTACACTCTCCAGGGGGAGCCATCACCTGCAGATTCTAGCAGACAACAGACATGGGATTGATGCATAGACGCAAATTTTGCCTGTATCTCACTCAATTCTTGTCTGATTTACATGTTTTAGGGGTGGATTTGGATCAGAATTGATCGGCCTTTCATCTGAGACTGCTTTTAGACCTGACAGATCACTCTCTGACTGGGCTTTAGTGCAGCAAAGTCGAAAAATGACTCCGGCGGCACATTTTTTCAATACCTCTCAGCCTATAGCTCCTCAACAAATCATCTGGCGCCTTAGTCATATGTGCCAAATTGAAGCCAATTGTCCAATATTAAGGCGTCATTCCTTACCTTGTGTACCTCCTGCAACGCGGTGACAATGAATGCTCACAAAGCTTGCCAGTCCAAACCAACGGTCTTGGTGGTGGTGCCGCTCTTCACCTCTTTTACCATCAAGCATTCCCACGACTCGAAAAAACAAAAAAACAAGCAGCGTTAACAATTGTCAATTCCCAACAGGTCCAGGGGCAGATCCAGGGGGGGCCTAGGGGGCACATGCCCCCCCTAGACCCCCTGAAATTGGACCAGGCTATGACTCCTAACTATAGAAAACGTGGCCCGAAAACCCGCTTGTGCCCCCCCCATGAGCAAATTTTCTTGGCTGTGCCCCCCCTAGACCACCCCTTCCGGATCCGCCCCTGAGGTCTACGATTTCCAATGTATGAAATCCAAGTAGCAATTCCCAAATCCAACGAGACTTTATTGGTCCCAAGAGGGATTCAAACGAACTGCCCACTGTATAATTTCCAATAATTTGTGACCAAGATTGACCACACTGCCGCGTATTTACAACAGCATGGAACCTTCTTTCACCATCTTGGTGAGGTAAAGGGCCTGAAAGTAGTGAGCCGGTCCAATTTGGAACATGTCCAGATCTCTCTGATCCTTGGCTAGAATCACAGGATTGCTGCTATCTAGACCGCAGATGGAGCCAAGATTAGCGCACCTCGCCAATTGGAAAGGTGGACAATCCTGCTTAAACCAACAGAATATCGGTAAAAGGGACAGGCCTGAATTCCCCCATTCAATTCACTGTGTTTGGCAATTCCTGAAGAGAGAGGGATAAACGATCCGGAATGAATGGTGCATTATAGATAGCTATTGTTTGATATCTACATAGAGGAAAGCCTTATAAATTCTGGCCCATAGCGTGTGCTGCTCCAACAAAAAACTGATCTTGTAACAGTCTTATTTCCCTCACCTTAGGTATCAATCTGGAACCTACGGAGTGACGCCAGATGCCCACAGAGCTTGCAAGTCCATCCCCGAGGGAGTAGAGGAGAACCACCACCACCAGGCCATTAGGACAACACGGCATCAGGAGTGCAGGACTGAAAACCAACGAGACCATTATTCACACAATTATACTGTTACAACCCAGACGGTTTAAATCGTTTGTTAAAATCAAAATCTCAAGTTTAATACTGTAAACTAGCATTTAAATCTGTACATCACTTGTAGTGGTCATTTTGGTATAACAGTCAAGCATTGGTATCATCTGTACTTATGATATATATAGATATGTATTGGAGAATAAAACCATTGTCACTTTCACTGTCATTATCATGCCTGTAGAAGTGTGGTGTTGGTCAAGTCTATTCTATATAGGGCCTACCTGGCATGATGCACCAATGAAGTGCTGGTGAGCAGTTGTGCCAGCAGCACTTCATTGGTGCATCGCGACGACCGATGGGCAAGGTGCATTAGCAGCCTAAAGGTTTAAACCATCAACGGTCTTCATCAATCAACCGACCCACAAGCATGGTCCGTATGGGAGGGACGGTTTCACAAACAAAGACGACTGTTCATTGTTGGGGCTTGGAAAGTGTGAAAACGCTAATAGAAAAAATTCCCGACAAAGGTGAAAAAAAAGGACCTATCTGGGATCCGTAAAAGTCGTTTTCTTGTGCACCTTCCATGGTTCTAATGGTCAAAAAATCACGTTCTAGGGCTCATTTTGTAGGCATTGAGCAGCTCTACCAGAATCCCGGGTTTGGTGTAAAAATTCCTAAAATTCTGGAATTTAGATACAGAGAGATACCCTGGAGGCAGCCCTAGGTCTGGTAGTCTCGACAGGTCCCCCGGTCCGTGAGTAATTGTGCACGGGTTGACAGAATTTTTTTTTTGTGAACCCCCGCCCCTCAAAGTTCGATATAGGAACAAAGAGCAGCTCTGGTTCTACTGCTCCGATCGACTTGCAACAAGCGCTCACGTGACGGGAGCGACTCATGGAGTTTATTTCTCAACCTTAGATCCACCCCAGCACACCAGGAGAGGCCCTAGAGGCGCCGATACGCGATGCGCGCATCAACAGGAAGTAGGCCAGTGCTGCAGCAAAATAATACATTTACCCATTTCCTGACTTCAAACACCCCTGTTAAAAATTACACTGGTTGCTGACTTGATTCTGCATGCCCTGGCAAGGCCTCAACACCCACAATACACCAGAAATATTTCCTATCTTTTTAGCCAATAGTTTTAGGGGAGAACTTTCAACAAAACACTGGTCACCTGTGCATCATCTAAATGCCTATGGCAGTTCAGCCACCACAGAGAACCACTTACAAGTAGTTCTTGCTACACTCTCCAGGGGGAGCCATCACCTGCAGATTCTAGCAGACAACAGACATGGGATTGATGCATAGACGCAAATTTTGCCTGTATCTCACTCAATTCTTGTCTGATTTACATGTTTTAGGGGTGGATTTGGATCAGAATTGATCGGCCTTTCATCTGAGACTGCTTTTAGACCTGACAGATCACTCTCTGACTGGGCTTTAGTGCAGCAAAGTCGAAAAATGACTCCGGCGGCACATTTTTTCGATACCTCTTAGCCTATAGCTCCTCAACAAATCATCTGGCGCCTTAGTCATATGTGCCAAATTGAAGCCAATTGTCCAATATTAAGGCGTCATTCCTTACCTTGTGTTCCTCCTGCAACGCGGTGACAATGAATGCTCACAAAGCTTGCCAGTCCAAACCAACGGTCTTGGTGGTGGTGCCGCTCTTCACCTCTTTTACCATCAAGCATTCCCACGACTCGAAAAAACAAAAAAACAAGCAGCGTTAACAATTGTCAATTCCCAACAGGTCCAGGGGCAGATCCAGGGGGGGGCCTAGGGGGCACATGCCCCCCCTAGACCCCCTGAAATTGGACCAGGCTATGACTCCTAACTATAGAAAACGTGGCCCGAAAACCCGCTTGTGCCCCCCCCATGAGCAAATTTTCTTGGCTGTGCCCCCCCTAGACCACCCCTTCTGGATCCGCCCCTGAGGTCTACGATTTCCAATGTATGAAATCCAAGTAGCAATTCCCAAATCCAACGAGACTTTATTGGTCCCAAGAGGGATTCAAACGAACTGCCCACTGTATAATTTCCAATAATTTGTGACCAAGATTGACCACACTGCCGCGTATTTACAACAGCATGGAACCTTCTTTCACCATCTTGGTGAGGTAAAAGGCCTGAAAGTAGTGAGCCGGTCCAATTTGGAACATGTCCAGATCTCTCTGATCCTTGGCTAGAATCACAGGATTGCTGCTATCTAGACCGCAGATGGAGCCAAGATTAGCGCACCTCGCCAATTGGAAAGGTGGACAATCCTGCTTAAACCAACAGAATATCGGTAAAAGGGACAGGCCTGAATTCCCCCATTCAATTCACTGTGTTTGGCAATTCCTGAAGAGAGAGGGATAAACGATCCGGAATGAATGGTGCATTATAGATAGCTATTGTTTGATATCTACATAGAGGAAAGCCTTATAAATTCTGGCCCATAGCTTGTGCTGCTCCAACAAAAAACTGATCTTGTAACAGTCTTATTTCCCTCACCTTAGGTATCAATCTGAAACCTACGGAGTGACGCCAGATGCCCACAGAGCTCGCAAGTCCATCCCCGAGGGAGTAGAGGAGAACCACCACCACCAGGCCATTAGGACAACACGGCATCAGGAGTGCAGGACTGAAAACCAACCAGACCATTATTCACACAATTATACTGTTACAACCCAGACGGTTTAAATCGTTTGTTAAAATCAAAATCTCAAGTTTAATACTGTAAACTAGCATTTAAATCTGTACATCACTTGTAGTGGTCATTTTGGTATAACAGTCAAGCATTGGTATCATCTGTACTTATGATATATATAGATATGTATTGGAGAATAAAACCATTGTCACTTTCACTGTCATTATCATGCCTGTAGAAGTGTGGTGTTGGTCAAGTCTATTCTATATAGGGCCTACCTGGCATGATGCACCAATGAAGTGCTGGTGAGCAGTTGTGCCAGCAGCACTTCATTGGTGCATCGCGACGACCGATGGGCAAGATGCATTAGCAGCCTAAAGGTTTAAACCATCAACGGTCTTCATCAATCAACCGAAAACGCTAATAGAAAAAATTCCCGACAAAGGTGAAAAAAAAGGACCTATCTGGGATCCGTAAAAGTCGTTTTTTTGTGCACCTTCCATGGTTCTAATGGTCAAAAAATCACGTTCTAGGGCTCATTTTGTAGGCATTGAGCAGCTCTACCAGAATCCCGGGTTTGGTGTAAAAATTCCTAAAATTCTGGAATTTAGATACAGAGAGATACCCTGGAGGCAGCCCTAGGTCTGGTAGTCTCGACAGGTCCCCCGGTCCGTGAGTAATTGTGCACGGGTTGACAGAATTTTTTTTTTTGTGAACCCCCGCCCCTCAAAGTTTGATATAGGAACAAAGAGCAGCTCTGGTTCTACTGCTCCGATCGACTTGCAACAAGCGCTCACGTGACGGGAGCGACTCATGGAGTTTATTTCTCAACCTTAGATCCACCCCAGCACACCAGGAGAGGCCCTAGAGGCGCCGATACGCGATGCGCGCATCAACAGGAAGTAGGCCAGTGCTGCAGCAAAATAATACATTTACCCATTTCCTGACTTCAAACACCCCTGTTAAAAATTACACTGGTTGCTGATTTGATTCTGCATGCCCTGGCAAGGCCTCAACACCCACAATACACCAGAAATATTTCCTATCTTTTTAGCCAATAGTTTTAGGGGAGAACTTTCAACAAAACACTGGTCACCTGTGCATCATCTAAATGCCTATGGCAGTTCAGCCACCACAGAGAACCACTTACAAGTAGTTCTTGCTACACTCTCCAGGGGGAGCCATCACCTGCAGATTCTAGCAGACAACAGACATGGGATTGATGCATAGACGCAAATTTTGCCTGTATCTCACTCAATTCTTGTCTGATTTACATGTTTTAGGGGTGGATTTGGATCAGAATTGATCGGCCTTTCATCTGAGACTGCTTTTAGACCTGACAGATCACTCTCTGACTGGGCTTTAGTGCAGCAAAGTCGAAAAATGACTCCGGCGGCACATTTTTTCGATACCTCTTAGCCTATAGCTCCTCAACAAATCATCTGGCGCCTTAGTCATATGTGCCAAATTGAAGCCAATTGTCCAATATTAAGGCGTCATTCCTTACCTTGTGTTCCTCCTGCAACGCGGTGACAATGAATGCTCACAAAGCTTGCCAGTCCAAACCAACGGTCTTGGTGGTGGTGCCGCTCTTCACCTCTTTTACCATCAAGCATTCCCACGACTCGAAAAAACAAAAAAACAAGCAGCGTTAACAATTGTCAATTCCCAACAGGTCCAGGGGCAGATCCAGGGGGGGGCCTAGGGGGCACATGCCCCCCCTAGACCCCCTGAAATTGGACCAGGCTATGACTCCTAACTATAGAAAACGTGGCCCGAAAACCCGCTTGTGCCCCCCCCATGAGCAAATTTTCTTGGCTGTGCCCCCCCTAGACCACCCCTTCTGGATCCGCCCCTGAGGTCTACGATTTCCAATGTATGAAATCCAAGTAGCAATTCCCAAATCCAACGAGACTTTATTGGTCCCAAGAGGGATTCAAACGAACTGCCCACTGTATAATTTCCAATAATTTGTGACCAAGATTGACCACACTGCCGCGTATTTACAACAGCATGGAACCTTCTTTCACCATCTTGGTGAGGTAAAAGGCCTGAAAGTAGTGAGCCGGTCCAATTTGGAACATGTCCAGATCTCTCTGATCCTTGGCTAGAATCACAGGATTGCTGCTATCTAGACCGCAGATGGAGCCAAGATTAGCGCACCTCGCCAATTGGAAAGGTGGACAATCCTGCTTAAACCAACAGAATATCGGTAAAAGGGACAGGCCTGAATTCCCCCATTCAATTCACTGTGTTTGGCAATTCCTGAAGAGAGAGGGATAAACGATCCGGAATGAATGGTGCATTATAGATAGCTATTGTTTGATATCTACATAGAGGAAAGCCTTATAAATTCTGGCCCATAGCTTGTGCTGCTCCAACAAAAAACTGATCTTGTAACAGTCTTATTTCCCTCACCTTAGGTATCAATCTGAAACCTACGGAGTGACGCCAGATGCCCACAGAGCTCGCAAGTCCATCCCCGAGGGAGTAGAGGAGAACCACCACCACCAGGCCATTAGGACAACACGGCATCAGGAGTGCAGGACTGAAAACCAACCAGACCATTATTCACACAATTATACTGTTACAACCCAGACGGTTTAAATCGTTTGTTAAAATCAAAATCTCAAGTTTAATACTGTAAACTAGCATTTAAATCTGTACATCACTTGTAGTGGTCATTTTGGTATAACAGTCAAGCATTGGTATCATCTGTACTTATGATATATATAGATATGTATTGGAGAATAAAACCATTGTCACTTTCACTGTCATTATCATGCCTGTAGAAGTGTGGTGTTGGTCAAGTCTATTCTATATAGGGCCTACCTGGCATGATGCACCAATGAAGTGCTGGTGAGCAGTTGTGCCAGCAGCACTTCATTGGTGCATCGCGACGACCGATGGGCAAGATGCATTAGCAGCCTAAAGGTTTAAACCATCAACGGTCTTCATCAATCAACCGAAAACGCTAATAGAAAAAATTCCCGACAAAGGTGAAAAAAAAGGACCTATCTGGGATCCGTAAAAGTCGTTTTTTTGTGCACCTTCCATGGTTCTAATGGTCAAAAAATCACGTTCTAGGGCTCATTTTGTAGGCATTGAGCAGCTCTACCAGAATCCCGGGTTTGGTGTAAAAATTCCTAAAATTCCGGAATTTAGATACAGAGAGATACCCTGGAGGCAGCCCTAGGTCTGGTAGTCTCGACAGGTCCCCCGGTCCGTGAGTAATTGTGCACGGGTTGACAGAATTTTTTTTTTTGTGAACCCCCGCCCCTCAAAGTTTGATATAGGAACAAAGAGCAGCTCTGGTTCTACTGCTCCGATCGACTTGCAACAAGCGCTCACGTGACGGGAGCGACTCATGGAGTTTATTTCTCAACCTTAGATCCACCCCAGCACACCAGGAGAGGCCCTAGAGGCGCCGATACGCGATGCGCGCATCAACAGGAAGTAGGCCAGTGCTGCAGCAAAATAATACATTTACCCATTTCCTGACTTCAAACACCCCTGTTAAAAATTACACTGGTTGCTGATTTGATTCTGCATGCCCTGGCAAGGCCTCAACACCCACAATACACCAGAAATATTTCCTATCTTTTTAGCCAATAGTTTTAGGGGAGAACTTTCAACAAAACACTGGTCACCTGTGCATCATCTAAATGCCTATGGCAGTTCAGCCACCACAGAGAACCACTTACAAGTAGTTCTTGCTACACTCTCCAGGGGGAGCCATCACCTGCAGATTCTAGCAGACAACAGACATGGGATTGATGCATAGACGCAAATTTTGCCTGTATCTCACTCAATTCTTGTCTGATTTACATGTTTTAGGGGT
This sequence comes from Acholoe squamosa, assembly GCA_949317995.1. Taxonomy (NCBI): domain Eukaryota; kingdom Metazoa; phylum Annelida; class Polychaeta; order Phyllodocida; family Polynoidae; genus Acholoe; species Acholoe squamosa. Next base: position 24,309,345 of record OX439050.1, read on the forward strand.
GGATTTGGATCAGAATTGATCGGCCTTTCATCTGAGACTGCTTTTAGACCTGACAGATCACTCTCTGACTGGGCTTTAGTGCAGCAAAGTCGAAAAATGACTCCGGCGGCACATTTTTTCGATACCTCTTAGCCTATAGCTCCTCAACAAATCATCTGGCGCCTTAGTCATATGTGCCAAATTGAAGCCAATTGTCCAATATTAAGGCGTCATTCCTTACCTTGTGTACCTCCTGCAACGCGGTGACAATGAATGCTCACAAAGCTTGCCAGTCCAAACCAACGGTCTTGGTGGTGGTGCCGCTCTTCACCTCTTTTACCATCAAGCATTCCCACGACTCGAAAAAACAAAAAAACAAGCAGCGTTAACAATTGTCAATTCCCAACAGGTCCAGGGGCAGATCCAGGGGGGGGCCTAGGGGGCACATGCCCCCCCTAGACCCCCTGAAATTGGACCAGGCTATGACTCCTAACTATAGAAAACGTGGCCCGAAAACCCGCTTGTGCCCCCCCCATGAGCAAATTTTCTTGGCTGTGCCCCCCCTAGACCACCCCTTCTGGATCCGCCCCTGAGGTCTACGATTTCCAATGTATGAAATCCAAGTAGCAATTCCCAAATCCAACGAGACTTTATTGGTCCCAAGAGGGATTCAAACGAACTGCCCACTGTATAATTTCCAATAATTTGTGACCAAGATTGACCACACTGCCACGTATTTACAACAGCATGGAACCTTCTTTCACCATCTTGGTGAGGTAAAGGGCCTGAAAGTAGTGAGCCGGTCCAATTTGGAACATGTCCAGATCTCTCTGATCCTTGGCTAGAATCACAGGATTGCTGCTATCTAGACCGCAGATGGAGCCAAGATTAGCGCACCTCGCCAATTGGAAAGGTGGACAATCCTGCTTAAACCAACAGAATATCGGTAAAAGGGACAGGCCTGAATTCCCCCATTCAATTCACTGTGTTTGGCAATTCCTGAAGAGAGAGGGATAAACGATCCGGAATGAATGGTGCATTATAGATAGCTATTGTTTGATATCTACATAGAGGAAAGCCTTATAAATTCTGGCCCATAGCGTGTGCTGCTCCAACAAAAAACTGATCTTGTAACAGTCTTATTTCCCTCACCTTAGGTATCAATCTGGAACCTACGGAGTGAAGCCAGATGCCCACAGAGCTCGCAAGTCCATCCCCGAGGGAGTAGAGGAGAACCACCACCACCAGGCCATTAGGACAACACGGCATCAGGAGTGCAGGACTGAAAACCAACGAGACCATTATTCACACAATTATACTGTTACAACCCAGACGGTTTAAATCGTTTGTTAAAATCAAAATCTCAAGTTTAATACTGTAAACTAGCATTTAAATCTGTACATCACTTGTAGTGGTCATTTTGGTATAACAGTCAAGCATTGGTATCATCTGTACTTATGATATATATAGATATGTATTGGAGAATAAAACCATTGTCACTTTCACTGTCATTATCATGCCTGTAGAAGTGTGGTGTTGGTCAAGTCTATTCTATATAGGGCCTACCTGGCATGATGCACCAATGAAGTGCTGGTGAGCAGTTGTGCCAGCAGCACTTCATTGGTGCATCGCGACGACCGATGGGCAAGGTGCATTAGCAGCCTAAAGGTTTAAACCATCAACGGTCTTCATCAATCAACCGACCCACAAGCATGGTCCGTATGGGAGGGACGGTTTCACAAACAAAGACGACTGTTCATTGTTGGGGCTTGGAAAGTGTGAAAACGCTAATAGAAAAAATTCCCGACAAAGGTGAAAAAAAAGGACCTATCTGGGATCCGTAAAAGTCGTTTTCTTGTGCACCTTCCATGGTTCTAATGGTCAAAAAATCACGTTCTAGGGCTCATTTTGTAGGCATTGAGCAGCTCTACCAGAATCCCGGGTTTGGTGTAAAAATTCCTAAAATTCCGGAATTTAGATACAGAGAGATACCCTGGAGGCAGCCCTAGGTCTGGTAGTCTCGACAGGTCCCCCGGTCCGTGAGTAATTGTGCACGGGTTGACAGAATTTTTTTTTTTGTGAACCCCCGCCCCTCAAAGTTCGATATAGGAACAAAGAGCAGCTCTGGTTCTACTGCTCCGATCGACTTGCAACAAGCGCTCACGTGACGGGAGCGACTCATGGAGTTTATTTCTCAACCTTAGATCCACCCCAGCACACCAGGAGAGGCCCTAGAGGCGCCGATACGCGATGCGCGCATCAACAGGAAGAAGGCCAGTGCTGCAGCAAAATAATACATTTACCCATTTCCTGACTTCAAACACCCCTGTTAAAAATTACACTGGTTGCTGACTTGATTCTGCATGCCCTGGCAAGGCCTCAACACCCACAATACACCAGAAATATTTCCTATCTTTTTAGCCAATAGTTTTAGGGGAGAACTTTCAACAAAACACTGGTCACCTGTGCATCATCTAAATGCCTATGGCAGTTCAGCCACCACAGAGAACCACTTACAAGTAGTTCTTGCTACACTCTCCAGGGGGAGCCATCACCTGCAGATTCTAGCAGACAACAGACATGGGATTGATGCATAGACGCAAATTTTGCCTGTATCTCACTCAATTCTTGTCTGATTTACATGTTTTAGGGGTGGATTTGGATCAGAATTGATCGGCCTTTCATCTGAGACTGCTTTTAGACCTGACAGATCACTCTCTGACTGGGCTTTAGTGCAGCAAAGTCGAAAAATGACTCCGGCGGCACATTTTTTCGATACCTCTTAGCCTATAGCTCCTCAACAAATCATCTGGCGCCTTAGTCATATGTGCCAAATTGAAGCCAATTGTCCAATATTAAGGCGTCATTCCTTACCTTGTGTACCTCCTGCAACGCGGTGACAATGAATGCTCACAAAGCTTGCCAGTCCAAACCAACGGTCTTGGTGGTGGTGCCGCTCTTCACCTCTTTTACCATCAAGCATTCCCACGACTCGAAAAAACAAAAAAACAAGCAGCGTTAACAATTGTCAATTCCCAACAGGTCCAGGGGCGGATCCAGGGGGGGGCCTAGGGGGCACATGCCCCCCCTAGACCCCCTGAAATTGGACCAGGCTATGACTCCTAACTATAGAAAACGTGGCCCGAAAACCCGCTTGTGCCCCCCCCATGAGCAAATTTTCTTGGCTGTGCCCCCCCTAGACCACCCCTTCTGGATCCGCCCCTGAGGTCTACGATTTCCAATGTATGAAATCCAAGTAGCAATTCCCAAATCCAACGAGACTTTATTGGTCCCGAGAGGGATTCAAACGAACTGCCCACTGTATAATTTCCAATAATTTGTGACCAAGATTGACCACACTGCCGCGTATTTACAACAGCATGGAACCTTCTTTCACCATCTTGGTGAGGTAAAGGGCCTGAAAGTAGTGAGCCGGTCCAATTTGGAACATGTCCAGATCTCTCTGATCCTTGGCTAGAATCACAGGATTGCTGCTATCTAGACCGCAGATGGAGCCAAGATTAGCGCACCTCGCCAATTGGAAAGGTGGACAATCCTGCTTAAACCAACAGAATGTCGGTAAAAGGGACAGGCCTGAAGTCCCCCATTCAATTCACTGTGTTTGGCAATTCCTGAAGAGAGAGGGATAAACGATCCGGAATGAATGGTGCATTATAGATAGCTATTGTTTGATATCTACATAGAGGAAAGCCTTATAAATTCTGGCCCATAGCGTGTGCTGCTCCAACAAAAAACTGATCTTGTAACAGTCTGATTTCCCTCACCTTAGGTATCAATCTGGAACCTACGGAGTGACGCCAGATGCCCACAGAGCTCGCAAGTCCATCCCCGAGGGAGTAGAGGAGAACCACCACCACCAGGCCATTAGGACAACACGGCATCAGGAGTGCAGGACTGAAAACCAACCAGACCATTATTCACACAATTATACTGTTACAACCCAGACGGTTTAAATCGTTTGTTAAAATCAAAATCTCAAGTTTAATACTGTAAACTAGCATTTAAATCTGTACATCACTTGTAGTGGTCATTTTGGTATAACAGTCAAGCATTGGTATCATCTGTACTTATGATATATATAGATATGTATTGGAGAATAAAACCATTGTCACTTTCACTGTCATTATCATGCCTGTAGAAGTGTGGTGTTGGTCAAGTCTATTCTATATAGGGCCTACCTGGCATGATGCACCAATGAAGTGCTGGTGAGCAGTTGTGCCAGCAGCACTTCATTGGTGCATCGCGACGACCGATGGGCAAGGTGCATTAGCAGCCTAAAGGTTTAAACCATCAACGGTCTTCATCAATCAACTGACCCACAAGCATGGTCCGTATGGGAGGGACGGTTTCACAAACAAAGACGACTGTTCATTGTTGGGGCTTGGAAAGTGTGAAAACGCTAATAGAAAAAATTCCCGACAAAGGTGAAAAAAAAGGACCTATCTGGGATCCGTAAAAGTCGTTTTTTTGTGCACCTTCCATGGTTCTAATGGTCAAAAAATCACGTTCTAGGGCTCATTTTGTAGGCATTGAGCAGCTCTACCAGAATCCCGGGTTTGGTGTAAAAATTCCTAAAATTCCGGAATTTAGATACAGAGAGATACCCTGGAGGCAGCCCTAGGTCTGGTAGTCTCGACAGGTCCCCCGGTCCGTGAGTAATTGTGCACGGGTTGACAGAATTTTTTTTTTTGTGAACCCCCGCCCCTCAAAGTTTGATATAGGAACAAAGAGCAGCTCTGGTTCTACTGCTCCGATCGACTTGCAACAAGCGCTCACGTGACGGGAGCGACTCATGGAGTTTATTTCTCAACCTTAGATCCACCCCAGCACACCAGGAGAGGCCCTAGAGGCGCCGATACGCGATGCGCGCATCAACAGGAAGTAGGCCAGTGCTGCAGCAAAATAATACATTTACCCATTTCCTGACTTCAAACACCCCTGTTAAAAATTACACTGGTTGCTGATTTGATTCTGCATGCCCTGGCAAGGCCTCAACACCCACAATACACCAGAAATATTTCCTATCTTTTTAGCCAATAGTTTTAGGGGAGAACTTTCAACAAAACACTGGTCACCTGTGCATCATCTAAATGCCTATGGCAGTTCAGCCACCACAGAGAACCACTTACAAGTAGTTCTTGCTACACTCTCCAGGGGGAGCCATCACCTGCAGATTCTAGCAGACAACAGACATGGGATTGATGCATAGACGCAAATTTTGCCTGTATCTCACTCAATTCTTGTCTGATTTACATGTTTTAGGGGTGGATTTGGATCAGAATTGATCGGCCTTTCATCTGAGACTGCTTTTAGACCTGACAGATCACTCTCTGACTGGGCTTTAGTGCAGCAAAGTCGAAAAATGACTCCGGCGGCACATTTTTTCGATACCTCTTAGCCTATAGCTCCTCAACAAATCATCTGGCGCCTTAGTCATATGTGCCAAATTGAAGCCAATTGTCCAATATTAAGGCGTCATTCCTTACCTTGTGTACCTCCTGCAACGCGGTGACAATGAATGCTCACAAAGCTTGCCAGTCCAAACCAACGGTCTTGGTGGTGGTGCCGCTCTTCACCTCTTTTACCATCAAGCATTCCCACGACTCGAAAAAACAAAAAAACAAGCAGCGTTAACAATTGTCAATTCCCAACAGGTCCAGGGGCGGATCCAGGGGGGGGCCTAGGGGGCACATGCCCCCCCTAGACCCCCTGAAATTGGACCAGGCTATGACTCCTAACTATAGAAAACGTGGCCCGAAAACCCGCTTGTGCCCCCCCCCCATGAGCAAATTTTCTTGGCTGTGCCCCCCCCTAGACCACCCCTTCTGGATCCGCCCCTGAGGTCTACGATTTCCAATGTATGAAATCCAAGTAGCAATTCCCAAATCCAACGAGACTTTATTGGTCCCGAGAGGGATTCAAACGAACTGCCCACTGTATAATTTCCAATAATTTGTGACCAAGATTGACCACACTGCCGCGTATTTACAACAGCATGGAACCTTCTTTCACCATCTTGGTGAGGTAAAGGGCCTGAAAGTAGTGAGCCGGTCCAATTTGGAACATGTCCAGATCTCTCTGATCCTTGGCTAGAATCACAGGATTGCTGCTATCTAGACCGCAGATGGAGCCAAGATTAGCGCACCTCGCCAATTGGAAAGGTGGACAATCCTGCTTAAACCAACAGAATGTCGGTAAAAGGGACAGGCCTGAAGTCCCCCATTCAATTCACTGTGTTTGGCAATTCCTGAAGAGAGCGGGATAAACAATACGTCTACAATTTCCAATGTATGAAATCCAAGTAGCAATTCCCAAATCCAACGAGACTTTATTGGTCCCGAGAGGGATTCAAACGAACTGCCCACTGTATAATTTCCAATAATTTGTGACCAAGATTGACCACACTGCCGCGTATTTACAACAGCATGGAACCTTCTTTCACCATCTTGGTGAGGTAAAGGGCCTGAAAGTAGTGAGCCGGTCCAATTTGGAACATGTCCAGATCTCTCTGATCCTTGGCTAGAATCACAGGATTGCTGCTATCTAGACCGCAGATGGAGCCAAGATTAGCGCACCTCGCCAATTGGAAAGGTGGACAATCCTGCTTAAACCAACAGAATGTCGGTAAAAGGGACAGGCCTGAAGTCCCCCATTCAATTCACTGTGTTTGGCAATTCCTGAAGAGAGCGGGATAAACAATACGTCTACAATTTCCAATGTATGAAATCCAAGTAGCAATTCCCAAATCCAACGAGACTTTATTGGTCCCGAGAGGGATTCAAACGAACTGCCCACTGTATAATTTCCAATAATTTGTGACCAAGATTGACCACACTGCCGCGTATTTACAACAGCATGGAACCTTCTTTCACCATCTTGGTGAGGTAAAGGGCCTGAAAGTAGTGAGCCGGTCCAATTTGGAACATGTCCAGATCTCTCTGATCCTTGGCTAGAATCACAGGATTGCTGCTATCTAGACCGCAGATGGAGCCAAGATTAGCGCACCTCGCCAATTGGAAAGGTGGACAATCCTGCTTAAACCAACAGAATATCGGTAAAAGGGACAGGCCTGAATTCCCCCATTCAATTCACTGTGTTTGGCAATTCCTGAAGAGAGAGGGATAAACGATCCGGAATGAATGGTGCATTATAGATAGCTATTGTTTGATATCTACATAGAGGAAAGCCTTATAAATTCTGGCCCATAGCGTGTGCTGCTCCAACAAAAAACTGATCTTGTAACAGTCTGATTTCCCTCACCTTAGGTATCAATCTGGAACCTACGGAGTGACGCCAGATGCCCACAGAGCTCGCAAGTCCATCCCCGAGGGAGTAGAGGAGAACCACCACCACCAGGCCATTAGGACAACACGGCATCAGGAGTGCAGGACTGAAAACCAACCAGACCATTATTCACACAATTATACTGTTACAACCCAGACGGTTTAAATCGTTTGTTAAAATCAAAATCTCAAGTTTAATACTGTAAACTAGCATTTAAATCTGTACATCACTTGTAGTGGTCATTTTGGTATAACAGTCAAGCATTGGTATCATCTGTACTTATGATATATATAGATATGTATTGGAGAATAAAACCATTGTCACTTTCACTGTCATTATCATGCCTGTAGAAGTGTGGTGTTGGTCAAGTCTATTCTATATAGGGCCTACCTGGCATGATGCACCAATGAAGTGCTGGTGAGCAGTTGTGCCAGCAGCACTTCATTGGTGCATCGCGACGACCGATGGGCAAGGTGCATTAGCAGCCTAAAGGTTTAAACCATCAACGGTCTTCATCAATCAACCGACCCACAAGCATGGTCTGTATGGGAGGGACGGTTTCACAAACAAAGACGACTGTTCATTGTTGGGGCTTGGAAAGTGTGAAAACGCTAATAGAAAAAATTCCCGACAAAGGTGAAAAAAAAGGACCTATCTGGGATCCGTAAAAGTCGTTTTTTTGTGCACCTTCCATGGTTCTAATGGTCAAAAAATCACGTTCTAGGGCTCATTTTGTAGGCATTGAGCAGCTCTACCAGAATCCCGGGTTTGGTGTAAAAATTCCTAAAATTCCAGAATTTAGATACAGAGAGATACCCTGGAGGCAGCCCTAGGTCTGGTAGTCTCGACGGGTCCCCCGGTCCGTGAGTAATTGTGCAACGCGGTGACAATGAATGCTCACAAAGCTTGCCAGTCCAAACCAACGGTCTTGGTGGTGGTGCCGCTCTTCACCTCTTTTACCATCAAGCATTCCCATGACTCGAAAAAACAAAAAAACAAGCAGCGTTAACAATTGTCAATTCCCAACAGGTCCAGGGGCGGATCCAGGGGGGGCCTAGGGGGCACATGCCCCCCCTAGACCCCCTGAAATTGGACCAGGCTATGACTCCTAACTATAGAAAACGTGGCCCGAAAACCCGCTTGTGCCCCCCCCCCATGAGCAAATTTTCTTGGCTGTGCCCCCCCCTAGACCACCCCTTCTGGATCCGCCCCTGAGGTCTACGATTTCCAATGTATGAAATCCAAGTAGCAATTCCCAAATCCAACGAGACTTTATTGGTCCCGAGAGGGATTCAAACGAACTGCCCACTGTATAATTTCCAATAATTTGTGACCAAGATTGACCACACTGCCGCGTATTTACAACAGCATGGAACCTTCTTTCACCATCTTGGTGAGGTAAAGGGCCTGAAAGTAGTGAGCCGGTCCAATTTGGAACATGTCCAGATCTCTCTGATCCTTGGCTAGAATCACAGGATTGCTGCTATCTAGACCGCAGATGGAGCCAAGATTAGCGCACCTCGCCAATTGGAAAGGTGGACAATCCTGCTTAAACCAACAGAATGTCGGTAAAAGGGACAGGCCTGAAGTCCCCCATTCAATTCACTGTGTTTGGCAATTCCTGAAGAGAGCGGGATAAACAATACGTCTACAATTTCCAATGTATGAAATCCAAGTAGCAATTCCCAAATCCAACGAGACTTTATTGGTCCCGAGAGGGATTCAAACGAACTGCCCACTGTATAATTTCCAATAATTTGTGACCAAGATTGACCACACTGCCGCGTATTTACAACAGCATGGAACCTTCTTTCACCATCTTGGTGAGGTAAAGGGCCTGAAAGTAGTGAGCCGGTCCAATTTGGAACATGTCCAGATCTCTCTGATCCTTGGCTAGAATCACAGGATTGCTGCTATCTAGACCGCAGATGGAGCCAAGATTAGCGCACCTCGCCAATTGGAAAGGTGGACAATCCTGCTTAAACCAACAGAATGTCGGTAAAAGGGACAGGCCTGAAGTCCCCCATTCAATTCACTGTGTTTGGCAATTCCTGAAGAGAGCGGGATAAACAATACGTCTACAATTTCCAATGTATGAAATCCAAGTAGCAATTCCCAAATCCAACGAGACTTTATTGGTCCCGAGAGGGATTCAAACGAACTGCCCACTGTATAATTTCCAATAATTTGTGACCAAGATTGACCACACTGCCGCGTATTTACAACAGCATGGAACCTTCTTTCACCATCTTGGTGAGGTAAAGGGCCTGAAAGTAGTGAGCCGGTCCAATTTGGAACATGTCCAGATCTCTCTGATCCTTGGCTAGAATCACAGGATTGCTGCTATCTAGACCGCAGATGGAGCCAAGATTAGCGCACCTCGCCAATTGGAAAGGTGGACAATCCTGCTTAAACCAACAGAATATCGGTAAAAGGGACAGGCCTGAATTCCCCCATTCAATTCACTGTGTTTGGCAATTCCTGAAGAGAGAGGGATAAACGATCCGGAATGAATGGTGCATTATAGATAGCTATTGTTTGATATCTACATAGAGGAAAGCCTTATAAATTCTGGCCCATAGCGTGTGCTGCTCCAACAAAAAACTGATCTTGTAACAGTCTGATTTCCCTCACCTTAGGTATCAATCTGGAACCTACGGAGTGACGCCAGATGCCCACAGAGCTCGCAAGTCCATCCCCGAGGGAGTAGAGGAGAACCACCACCACCAGGCCATTAGGACAACACGGCATCAGGAGTGCAGGACTGAAAACCAACCAGACCATTATTCACACAATTATACTGTTACAACCCAGACGGTTTAAATCGTTTGTTAAAATCAAAATCTCAAGTTTAATACTGTAAACTAGCATTTAAATCTGTACATCACTTGTAGTGGTCATTTTGGTATAACAGTCAAGCATTGGTATCATCTGTACTTATGATATATATAGATATGTATTGGAGAATAAAACCATTGTCACTTTCACTGTCATTATCATGCCTGTAGAAGTGTGGTGTTGGTCAAGTCTATTCTATATAGGGCCTACCTGGCATGATGCACCAATGAAGTGCTGGTGAGCAGTTGTGCCAGCAGCACTTCATTGGTGCATCGCGACGACCGATGGGCAAGGTGCATTAGCAGCCTAAAGGTTTAAACCATCAACGGTCTTCATCAATCAACCGACCCACAAGCATGGTCTGTATGGGAGGGACGGTTTCACAAACAAAGACGACTGTTCATTGTTGGGGCTTGGAAAGTGTGAAAACGCTAATAGAAAAAATTCCCGACAAAGGTGAAAAAAAAGGACCTATCTGGGATCCGTAAAAGTCGTTTTTTTGTGCACCTTCCATGGTTCTAATGGTCAAAAAATCACGTTCTAGGGCTCATTTTGTAGGCATTGAGCAGCTCTACCAGAATCCCGGGTTTGGTGTAAAAATTCCTAAAATTCCAGAATTTAGATACAGAGAGATACCCTGGAGGCAGCCCTAGGTCTGGTAGTCTCGACGGGTCCCCCGGTCCGTGAGTAATTGTGCAACGCGGTGACAATGAATGCTCACAAAGCTTGCCAGTCCAAACCAACGGTCTTGGTGGTGGTGCCGCTCTTCACCTCTTTTACCATCAAGCATTCCCACGACTCGAAAAAACAAAAAAACAAGCAGCGTTAACAATTGTCAATTCCCAACAGGTCCAGGGGCGGATCCAGGGGGGGGCCTAGGGGGCACATGCCCCCCCTAGACCCCCTGAAATTGGACCAGGCTATGACTCCTAACTATAGAAAACGTGGCCCGAAAACCCGCTTGTGCCCCCCCCCCATGAGCAAATTTTCTTGGCTGTGCCCCCCCCTAGACCACCCCTTCTGGATCCGCCCCTGAGGTCTACGATTTCCAATGTATGAAATCCAAGTAGCAATTCCCAAATCCAACGAGACACTATTGGTCCCGAGAGGGATTCAAACGAACTGCCCACTGTATAATTTCCAATAATTTGTGACCAAGATTGACCACACTGCCGCGTATTTACAACAGCATGGAACCTTCTTTCACCATCTTGGTGAGGTAAAGGGCCTGAAAGTAGTGAGCCGGTCCAATTTGGAACATGTCCAGATCTCTCTGATCCTTGGCTAGAATCACAGGATTGCTGCTATCTAGACCGCAGATGGAGCCAAGATTAGCGCACCTCGCCAATTGGAAAGGTGGACAATCCTGCTTAAACCAACAGAATGTCGGTAAAAGGGACAGGCCTGAAGTCCCCCATTCAATTCACTGTGTTTGGCAATTCCTGAAGAGAGCGGGATAAACAATACGTCTACAATTTCCAATGTATGAAATCCAAGTAGCAATTCCCAAATCCAACGAGACTTTATTGGTCCCGAGAGGGATTCAAACGAACTGCCCACTGTATAATTTCCAATAATTTGTGACCAAGATTGACCACACTGCCGCGTATTTACAACAGCATGGAACCTTCTTTCACCATCTTGGTGAGGTAAAGGGCCTGAAAGTAGTGAGCCGGTCCAATTTGGAACATGTCCAGATCTCTCTGATCCTTGGCTAGAATCACAGGATTGCTGCTATCTAGACCGCAGATGGAGCCAAGATTAGCGCACCTCGCCAATTGGAAAGGTGGACAATCCTGCTTAAACCAACAGAATGTCGGTAAAAGGGACAGGCCTGAAGTCCCCCATTCAATTCACTGTGTTTGGCAATTCCTGAAGAGAGCGGGATAAACAATACGTCTACAATTTCCAATGTATGAAATCCAAGTAGCAATTCCCAAATCCAACGAGACTTTATTGGTCCCGAGAGGGATTCAAACGAACTGCCCACTGTATAATTTCCAATAATTTGTGACCAAGATTGACCACACTGCCGCGTATTTACAACAGCATGGAACCTTCTTTCACCATCTTGGTGAGGTAAAGGGCCTGAAAGTAGTGAGCCGGTCCAATTTGGAACATGTCCAGATCTCTCTGATCCTTGGCTAGAATCACAGGATTGCTGCTATCTAGACCGCAGATGGAGCCAAGATTAGCGCACCTCGCCAATTGGAAAGGTGGACAATCCTGCTTAAACCAACAGAATGTCGGTAAAAGGGACAGGCCTGAAGTCCCCCATTCAATTCACTGTGTTTGGCAATTCCTGAAGAGAGCGGGATAAACAATACGTCTACAATTTCCAATGTATGAAATCCAAGTAGCAATTCCCAAATCCAACGAGACTTTATTGGTCCCGAGAGGGATTCAAACGAACTGCCCACTGTATAATTTCCAATAATTTGTGACCAAGATTGACCACACTGCCGCGTATTTACAACAGCATGGAACCTTCTTTCACCATCTTGGTGAGGTAAAGGGCCTGAAAGTAGTGAGCCGGTCCAATTTGGAACATGTCCAGATCTCTCTGATCCTTGGCTAGAATCACAGGATTGCTGCTATCTAGACCGCAGATGGAGCCAAGATTAGCGCACCTCGCCAATTGGAAAGGTGGACAATCCTGCTTAAACCAACAGAATATCGGTAAAAGGGACAGGCCTGAATTCCCCCATTCAATTCACTGTGTTTGGCAATTCCTGAAGAGAGAGGGATAAACGATCCGGAATGAATGGTGCATTATAGATAGCTATTGTTTGATATCTACATAGAGGAAAGCCTTATAAATTCTGGCCCATAGCGTGTGCTGCTCCAACAAAAAACTGATCTTGTAACAGTCTGATTTCCCTCACCTTAGGTATCAATCTGGAACCTACGGAGTGACGCCAGATGCCCACAGAGCTCGCAAGTCCATCCCCGAGGGAGTAGAGGAGAACCACCACCACCAGGCCATTAGGACAACACGGCATCAGGAGTGCAGGACTGAAAACCAACCAGACCATTATTCACACAATTATACTGTTACAACCCAGACGGTTTAAATCGTTTGTTAAAATCAAAATCTCAAGTTTAATACTGTAAACTAGCATTTAAATCTGTACATCACTTGTAGTGGTCATTTTGGTATAACAGTCAAGCATTGGTATCATCTGTACTTATGATATATATAGATATGTATTGGAGAATAAAACCATTGTCACTTTCACTGTCATTATCATGCCTGTAGAAGTGTGGTGTTGGTCAAGTCTATTCTATATAGGGCCTACCTGGCATGATGCACCAATGAAGTGCTGGTGAGCAGTTGTGCCAGCAGCACTTCATTGGTGCATCGCGACGACCGATGGGCAAGGTGCATTAGCAGCCTAAAGGTTTAAACCATCAACGGTCTTCATCAATCAACCGACCCACAAGCATGGTCTGTATGGGAGGGACGGTTTCACAAACAAAGACGACTGTTCATTGTTGGGGCTTGGAAAGTGTGAAAACGCTAATAGAAAAAATTCCCGACAAAGGTGAAAAAAAAGGACCTATCTGGGATCCGTAAAAGTCGTTTTTTTGTGCACCTTCCATGGTTCTAATGGTCAAAAAATCACGTTCTAGGGCTCATTTTGTAGGCATTGAGCAGCTCTACCAGAATCCCGGGTTTGGTGTAAAAATTCCTAAAATTCCAGAATTTAGATACAGAGAGATACCCTGGAGGCAGCCCTAGGTCTGGTAGTCTCGACGGGTCCCCCGGTCCGTGAGTAATTGTGCAACGCGGTGACAATGAATGCTCACAAAGCTTGCCAGTCCAAACCAACGGTCTTGGTGGTGGTGCCGCTCTTCACCTCTTTTACCATCAAGCATTCCCACGACTCGAAAAAACAAAAAAACAAGCAGCGTTAACAATTGTCAATTCCCAACAGGTCCAGGGGCGGATCCAGGGGGGGGCCTAGGGGGCACATGCCCCCCCTAGACCCCCTGAAATTGGACCAGGCTATGACTCCTAACTATAGAAAACGTGGCCCGAAAACCCGCTTGTGCCCCCCCCCCATGAGCAAATTTTCTTGGCTGTGCCCCCCCCTAGACCACCCCTTCTGGATCCGCCCCTGAGGTCTACGATTTCCAATGTATGAAATCCAAGTAGCAATTCCCAAATCCAACGAGACACTATTGGTCCCGAGAGGGATTCAAACGAACTGCCCACTGTATAATTTCCAATAATTTGTGACCAAGATTGACCACACTGCCGCGTATTTACAACAGCATGGAACCTTCTTTCACCATCTTGGTGAGGTAAAGGGCCTGAAAGTAGTGAGCCGGTCCAATTTGGAACATGTCCAGATCTCTCTGATCCTTGGCTAGAATCACAGGATTGCTGCTATCTAGACCGCAGATGGAGCCAAGATTAGCGCACCTCGCCAATTGGAAAGGTGGACAATCCTGCTTAAACCAACAGAATGTCGGTAAAAGGGACAGGCCTGAAGTCCCCCATTCAATTCACTGTGTTTGGCAATTCCTGAAGAGAGCGGGATAAACAATACGTCTACAATTTCCAATGTATGAAATCCAAGTAGCAATTCCCAAATCCAACGAGACTTTATTGGTCCCGAGAGGGATTCAAACGAACTGCCCACTGTATAATTTCCAATAATTTGTGACCAAGATTGACCACACTGCCGCGTATTTACAACAGCATGGAACCTTCTTTCACCATCTTGGTGAGGTAAAGGGCCTGAAAGTAGTGAGCCGGTCCAATTTGGAACATGTCCAGATCTCTCTGATCCTTGGCTAGAATCACAGGATTGCTGCTATCTAGACCGCAGATGGAGCCAAGATTAGCGCACCTCGCCAATTGGAAAGGTGGACAATCCTGCTTAAACCAACAGAATGTCGGTAAAAGGGACAGGCCTGAAGTCCCCCATTCAATTCACTGTGTTTGGCAATTCCTGAAGAGAGCGGGATAAACAATACGTCTACAATTTCCAATGTATGAAATCCAAGTAGCAATTCCCAAATCCAACGAGACTTTATTGGTCCCGAGAGGGATTCAAACGAACTGCCCACTGTATAATTTCCAATAATTTGTGACCAAGATTGACCACACTGCCGCGTATTTACAACAGCATGGAACCTTCTTTCACCATCTTGGTGAGGTAAAGGGCCTGAAAGTAGTGAGCCGGTCCAATTTGGAACATGTCCAGATCTCTCTGATCCTTGGCTAGAATCACAGGATTGCTGCTATCTAGACCGCAGATGGAGCCAAGATTAGCGCACCTCGCCAATTGGAAAGGTGGACAATCCTGCTTAAACCAACAGAATATCGGTAAAAGGGACAGGCCTGAATTCCCCCATTCAATTCACTGTGTTTGGCAATTCCTGAAGAGAGAGGGATAAACGATCCGGAATGAATGGTGCATTATAGATAGCTATTGTTTGATATCTACATAGAGGAAAGCCTTATAAATTCTGGCCCATAGCGTGTGCTGCTCCAACAAAAAACTGATCTTGTAACAGTCTGATTTCCCTCACCTTAGGTATCAATCTGGAACCTACGGAGTGACGCCAGATGCCCACAGAGCTCGCAAGTCCATCCCCGAGGGAGTAGAGGAGAACCACCACCACCAGGCCATTAGGACAACACGGCATCAGGAGTGCAGGACTGAAAACCAACCAGACCATTATTCACACAATTATACTGTTACAACCCAGACGGTTTAAATCGTTTGTTAAAATCAAAATCTCAAGTTTAATACTGTAAACTAGCATTTAAATCTGTACATCACTTGTAGTGGTCATTTTGGTATAACAGTCAAGCATTGGTATCATCTGTACTTATGATATATATAGATATGTATTGGAGAATAAAACCATTGTCACTTTCACTGTCATTATCATGCCTGTAGAAGTGTGGTGTTGGTCAAGTCTATTCTATATAGGGCCTACCTGGCATGATGCACCAATGAAGTGCTGGTGAGCAGTTGTGCCAGCAGCACTTCATTGGTGCATCGCGACGACCGATGGGCAAGGTGCATTAGCAGCCTAAAGGTTTAAACCATCAACGGTCTTCATCAATCAACCGACCCACAAGCATGGTCTGTATGGGAGGGACGGTTTCACAAACAAAGACGACTGTTCATTGTTGGGGCTTGGAAAGTGTGAAAACGCTAATAGAAAAAATTCCCGACAAAGGTGAAAAAAAAGGACCTATCTGGGATCCGTAAAAGTCGTTTTTTTGTGCACCTTCCATGGTTCTAATGGTCAAAAAATCACGTTCTAGGGCTCATTTTGTAGGCATTGAGCAGCTCTACCAGAATCCCGGGTTTGGTGTAAAAATTCCTAAAATTCCAGAATTTAGATACAGAGAGATACCCTGGAGGCAGCCCTAGGTCTGGTAGTCTCGACGGGTCCCCCGGTCCGTGAGTAATTGTGCACGGGTTGACAGAATTTTTTTTTTTGTGAACCCCCGCCCCTCAAAGTTCGATATAGGAACAAAGAGCAGCTCTGGTTCTACTGCTCCGATCGACTTGCAACAAGCGCTCACGTGACGGGAGCGACTCATGGAGTTTATTTCTCAACCTTAGATCCACCCCAGCACACCAGGAGAGGCCCTAGAGGCGCCGATACGCGATGCGCGCATCAACAGGAAGTAGGCCAGTGCTGCAGCAAAATAATACATTTACCCATTTCCTGACTTCAAACACCCCTGTTAAAAATTACACTGGTTGCTGACTTGATTCTGCATGCCCTGGCAAGGCCTCAACACCCACAATACACCAGAAATATTTCCTATCTTTTTAGCCAATAGTTTTAGGGGAGAACTTTTAACAAAACACTGGTCACCTGTGCATCATCTAAATGCCTATGGCAGTTCAGCCACCACAGAGAACCACTTACAAGTAGTTCTTGCTACACTCTCCAGGGGGAGCCATCACCTGCAGATTCTAGCAGACAACAGACATGGGATTGATGCATAGACGAAAATTTTGCCTGTATCTCACTCAATTCTTGTCTGATTTACATGTTTTAGGGGTGGATTTGGATCAGAATTGATCGGCCTTTCATCTGAGACTGCTTTTAGACCTGACAGATCACTCTCTGACTGGGCTTTAGTGCAGCAAAGTCGAAAAATGACTACAGCGGCACATTTTTTCGATACCTCTTAGCCTATAGCTCCTCAACAAATCATCTGGCGCCTTAGTCATATGTGCCAAATTGAAGCCAATTGTCCAATATTAAGGCGTCATTCCTTACCTTGTGTACCTCCTGCAACGCGGTGACAATGAATGCTCACAAAGCTTGCCAGTCCAAACCAACGGTCTTGGTGGTGGTGCCGCTCTTCACCTCTTTTACCATCAAGCATTCCCACGACTCGAAAAAACAAAAAAACAAGCAGCGTTAACAATTGTCAATTCCCAACAGGTCCAGGGGCGGATCCAGGGGGGGGGCCTAGGGGGCACATGCCCCCCCTAGACCCCCTGAAATTTGACCAGGCTATGACTCCTAACTATAGAAAACGTGGCCAGAAAACCCGCTTGTGCCCCCCCCCCATGAGCAAATTTTCTTGGCTGTGCCCCCCCTAGACCACCCCTTCTGGATCCGCCCCTGAGGTCTACGATTTCCAATGTATGAAATCCAAGTAGCAATTCCCAAATCCAACGAGACTTTATTGGTCCCGAGAGGGATTCAAACGAACTGCCCACTGTATAATTTCCAATAATTTGTGACCAAGATTGACCACACTGCCGCGTATTTACAACAGCATGGAACCTTCTTTCACCATCTTGGTGAGGTAAAGGGCCTGAAAGTAGTGAGCCGGTCCAATTTGGAACATGTCCAGATCTCTCTGATCCTTGGCTAGAATCACAGGATTGCTGCTATCTAGACCGCAGATGGAGCCAAGATTAGCGCACCTCGCCAATTGGAAAGGTGGACAATCCTGCTTAAACCAACAGAATGTCGGTAAAAGGGACAGGCCTGAAGTCCCCCATTCAATTCACTGTGTTTGGCAATTCCTGAAGAGAGCGGGATAAACAATACGTCTACAATTTCCAATGTATGAAATCCAAGTAGCAATTCCCAAATCCAACGAGACTTTATTGGTCCCGAGAGGGATTCAAACGAACTGCCCACTGTATAATTTCCAATAATTTGTGACCAAGATTGACCACACTGCCGCGTATTTACAACAGCATGGAACCTTCTTTCACCATCTTGGTGAGGTAAAGGGCCTGAAAGTAGTGAGCCGGTCCAATTTGGAACATGTCCAGATCTCTCTGATCCTTGGCTAGAATCACAGGATTGCTGCTATCTAGACCGCAGATGGAGCCAAGATTAGCGCACCTTGCCAATTGGAAAGGTGGACAATCCTGCTTAAACCAACAGAATGTCGGTAAAAGGGACAGGCCTGAAGTCCCCCATTCAATTCACTGTGTTTGGCAATTCCTGAAGAGAGCGGGATAAACAATACGTCTACAATTTCCAATGTATGAAATCCAAGTAGCAATTCCCAAATCCAACGAGACTTTATTGGTCCCGAGAGGGATTCAAACGAACTGCCCACTGTATAATTTCCAATAATTTGTGACCAAGATTGACCACACTGCCGCGTATTTACAACAGCATGGAACCTTCTTTCACCATCTTGGTGAGGTAAAGGGCCTGAAAGTAGTGAGCCGGTCCAATTTGGAACATGTCCAGATCTCTCTGATCCTTGGCTAGAATCACAGGATTGCTGCTATCTAGACCGCAGATGGAGCCAAGATTAGCGCACCTCGCCAATTGGAAAGGTGGACAATCCTGCTTAAACCAACAGAATATCGGTAAAAGGGACAGGCCTGAATTCCCCCATTCAATTCACTGTGTTTGGCAATTCCTGAAGAGAGAGGGATAAAAGATCCGGAATGAATGGTGCATTATAGATAGCTATTGTTTGATATCTACATAGAGGAAAGCCTTATAAATTCTGGCCCATAGCGTGTGCTGCTCCAACAAAAAACTGATCTTGTAACAGTCTGATTTCCCTCACCTTAGGTATCAATCTGGAACCTACGGAGTGACGCCAGATGCCCACAGAGCTCGCAAGTCCATCCCCGAGGGAGTAG
Organism: Acholoe squamosa; assembly: GCA_949317995.1. Taxonomy (NCBI): domain Eukaryota; kingdom Metazoa; phylum Annelida; class Polychaeta; order Phyllodocida; family Polynoidae; genus Acholoe; species Acholoe squamosa. The sequence continues at coordinate 24,328,583 of OX439050.1, forward strand.
AGGAGAACCACCACCACCAGGCCATTAGGACAACACGGCATCAGGAGTGCAGGACTGAAAACCAACCAGACCATTATTCACACAATTATACTGTTACAACCCAGACGGTTTAAATCGTTTGTTAAAATCAAAATCTCAAGTTTAATACTGTAAACTAGCATTTAAATCTGTACATCACTTGTAGTGGTCATTTTGGTATAACAGTCAAGCATTGGTATCATCTGTACTTATGATATATATAGATATGTATTGGAGAATAAAACCATTGTCACTTTCACTGTCATTATCATGCCTGTAGAAGTGTGGTGTTGGTCAAGTCTATTCTATATAGGGCCTACCTGGCATGATGCACCAATGAAGTGCTGGTGAGCAGTTGTGCCAGCAGCACTTCATTGGTGCATCGCGACGACCGATGGGCAAGGTGCATTAGCAGCCTAAAGGCTTAAACCATCAACGGTCTTCATCAATCAACCGACCCACAAGCATGGTCCGTATGGGAGGGACGGTTTCACAAACAAAGACGACTGTTCATTGTTGGGGCTTGGAAAGTGTGAAAACGCTAATAGAAAAAATTCTCGACAAAGGTGAAAAAAAGGACCTATCTGGGATCCGTAAAAGTCGTTTTTTTGTGCACCTTCCATGGTTCTAATGGTCAAAAAATCACGTTCTAGGGCTCATTTTGTAGGCATTGAGCAGCTCTACCAGAATCCCGGGTTTGGTGTAAAAATTCCTAAAATTCCGGAATTTAGATACAGAGAGATACCCTGGAGGCAGCCCTAGGTCTGGTAGTCTCGACAGGTCCCCCGGTCCGTGAGTAATTGTGCACGGGTTGACAGAATTTTTTTTTTTGTGAACCCCCGCCCCTCAAAGTTCGATATAGGAACAAAGAGCAGCTCTGGTTCTACTGCTCCGATCGACTTGCAACAAGCGCTCACGTGACGGGAGCGACTCATGGAGTTTATTTCTCAACCTTAGATCCACCCCAGCACACCAGGAGAGGCCCTAGAGGCGCCGATACGCGATGCGCGCATCAACAGGAAGTAGGCCAGTGCTGCAGCAAAATAATACATTTACCCATTTCCTGACTTCAAACACCCCTGTTAAAAATTACACTGGTTGCTGACTTGATTCTGCATGCCCTGGCAAGGCCTCAACACCCACAATACACCAGAAATATTTCCTATCTTTTTAGCCAATAGTTTTAGGGGAGAACTTTCAACAAAACACTGGTCACCTGTGCATCATCTAAATGCCTATGGCAGTTCAGCCACCACAGAGAACCACTTACAAGTAGTTCTTGCTACACTCTCCAGGGGGAGCCATCACCTGCAGATTCTAGCAGACAACAGACATGGGATTGATGCATAGACGAAAATTTTGCCTGTATCTCACTCAATTCTTGTCTGATTTACATGTTTTAGGGGTGGATTTGGATCAGAATTGATCGGCCTTTCATCTGAGACTGCTTTTAGACCTGACAGATCACTCTCTGACTGGGCTTTAGTGCAGCAAAGTCGAAAAATGACTACAGCGGCACATTTTTTCGATACCTCTTAGCCTATAGCTCCTCAACAAATCATCTGGCGCCTTAGTCATATGTGCCAAATTGAAGCCAATTGTCAGATATTAAGGCGTCATTCCTTACCTTGTGTACCTCCTGCAACGCGGTGACAATGAATGCTCACAAAGCTTGCCAGTCCAAACCAACGGTCTTGGTGGTGGTGCCGCTCTTCACCTCTTTTACCATCAAGCATTCCCACGACTCGAAAAAACAAAAAAACAAGCAGCGTTAACAATTGTCAATTCCCAACAGGTCCAGGGGCGGATCCAGGGGGGGGCCTAGGGGGCACATGCCCCCCCTAGACCCCCTGAAATTTGACCAGGCTATGACTCCTAACTATAGAAAACGTGGCCCGAAAACCCGCTTGTGCCCCCCCCCCATGAGCAAATTTTCTTGGCTGTGCCCCCCCTAGACCACCCCTTCTGGATCCGCCCCTGAGGTCTACGATTTCCAATGTATGAAATCCAAGTAGCAATTCCCAAATCCAACGAGACTTTATTGGTCCCGAGAGGGATTCAAACGAACTGCCCACTGTATAATTTCCAATAATTTGTGACCAAGATTGACCACACTGCCGCGTATTTACAACAGCATGGAACCTTCTTTCACCATCTTGGTGAGGTAAAGGGCCTGAAAGTAGTGAGCCGGTCCAATTTGGAACATGTCCAGATCTCTCTGATCCTTGGCTAGAATCACAGGATTGCTGCTATCTAGACCGCAGATGGAGCCAAGATTAGCGCACCTCGCCAATTGGAAAGGTGGACAATCCTGCTTAATCCAACAGAATGTCGGTAAAAGGGACAGGCCTGAAGTCCCCCATTCAATTCACTGTGTTTGGCAATTCCTGAAGAGAGCGGGATAAACAATACGTCTACAATTTCCAATGTATGAAATCCAAGTAGCAATTCCCAAATCCAACGAGACTTTATTGGTCCCGAGAGGGATTCAAACGAACTGCCCACTGTATAATTTCCAATAATTTGTGACCAAGATTGACCACACTGCCACGTATTTACAACAGCATGGAACCTTCTTTCACCATCTTGGTGAGGTAAAGGGCCTGAAAGTAGTGAGCCGGTCCAATTTGGAACATGTCCAGATCTTTCTGATCCTTGGCTAGAATCACAGGATTGCTGCTATCTAGACCGCAGATGGAGCCAAGATTAGCGCACCTTGCCAATTGGAAAGGTGGACAATCCTGCTTAAACCAACAGAATGTCGGTAAAAGGGACAGGCCTGAAGTCCCCCATTCAATTCACTGTGTTTGGCAATTCCTGAAGAGAGCGGGATAAACAATACGTCTACAATTTCCAATGTATGAAATCCAAGTAGCAATTCCCAAATCCAACGAGACTTTATTGGTCCCGAGAGGGATTCAAACGAACTGCCCACTGTATAATTTCCAATAATTTGTGACCAAGATTGACCACACTGCCGCGTATTTACAACAGCATGGAACCTTCTTTCACCATCTTGGTGAGGTAAAGGGCCTGAAAGTAGTGAGCCGGTCCAATTTGGAACATGTCCAGATCTCTCTGATCCTTGGCTAGAATCACAGGATTGCTGCTATCTAGACCGCAGATGGAGCCAAGATTAGCGCACCTCGCCAATTGGAAAGGTGGACAATCCTGCTTAAACCAACAGAATATCGGTAAAAGGGACAGGCCTGAATTCCCCCATTCAATTCACTGTGTTTGGCAATTCCTGAAGAGAGAGGGATAAAAGATCCGGAATGAATGGTGCATTATAGATAGCTATTGTTTGATATCTACATAGAGGAAAGCCTTATAAATTCTGGCCCATAGCGTGTGCTGCTCCAACAAAAAACTGATCTTGTAACAGTCTGATTTCCCTCACCTTAGGTATCAATCTGGAACCTACGGAGTGACGCCAGATGCCCACAGAGCTCGCAAGTCCATCCCCGAGGGAGTAGAGGAGAACCACCACCACCAGGCCATTAGGACAACACGGCATCAGGAGTGCAGGACTGAAAACCAACCAGACCATTATTCACACAATTATACTGTTACAACCCAGACGGTTTAAATCGTTTGTTAAAATCAAAATCTCAAGTTTAATACTGTAAACTAGCATTTAAATCTGTACATCACTTGTAGTGGTCATTTTGGTATAACAGTCAAGCATTGGTATCATCTGTACTTATGATATATATAGATATGTATTGGAGAATAAAACCATTGTCACTTTCACTGTCATTATCATGCCTGTAGAAGTGTGGTGTTGGTCAAGTCTATTCTATATAGGGCCTACCTGGCATGATGCACCAATGAAGTGCTGGTGAGCAGTTGTGCCAGCAGCACTTCATTGGTGCATCGCGACGACCGATGGGCAAGGTGCATTAGCAGCCTAAAGGCTTAAACCATCAACGGTCTTCATCAATCAACCGACCCACAAGCATGGTCCGTATGGGAGGGACGGTTTCACAAACAAAGACGACTGTTCATTGTTGGGGCTTGGAAAGTGTGAAAACGCTAATAGAAAAAATTCCCGACAAAGGTGAAAAAAAAGGACCTATCTGGGATCCGTAAAAGTCGTTTTTTTGTGCACCTTCCATGGTTCTAATGGTCAAAAAATCACGTTCTAGGGCTCATTTTGTAGGCATTGAGCAGCTCTACCAGAATCCCGGGTTTGGTGTAAAAATTCCTAAAATTCCGGAATTTAGATACAGAGAGATACCCTGGAGGCAGCCCTAGGTCTGGTAGTCTCGACAGGTCCCCCGGTCCGTGAGTAATTGTGCACGGGTTGACAGAATTTTTTTTTTTGTGAACCCCCGCCCCTCAAAGTTCGATATAGGAACAAAGAGCAGCTCTGGTTCTACTGCTCCGATCGACTTGCAACAAGCGCTCACGTGACGGGAGCGACTCATGGAGTTTATTTCTCAACCTTAGATCCACCCCAGCACACCAGGAGAGGCCCTAGAGGCGCCGATACGCGATGCGCGCATCAACAGGAAGTAGGCCAGTGCTGCAGCAAAATAATACATTTACCCATTTCCTGACTTCAAACACCCCTGTTAAAAATTACACTGGTTGCTGACTTGATTCTGCATGCCCTGGCAAGGCCTCAACACCCACAATACACCAGAAATATTTCCTATCTTTTTAGCCAATAGTTTTAGGGGAGAACTTTCAACAAAACACTGGTCACCTGTGCATCATCTAAATGCCTATGGCAGTTCAGCCACCACAGAGAACCACTTACAAGTAGTTCTTGCTACACTCTCCAGGGGGAGCCATCACCTGCAGATTCTAGCAGACAACAGACATGGGATTGATGCATAGACGAAAATTTTGCCTGTATCTCACTCAATTCTTGTCTGATTTACATGTTTTAGGGGTGGATTTGGATCAGAATTGATCGGCCTTTCATCTGAGACTGCTTTTAGACCTGACAGATCACTCTCTGACTGGGCTTTAGTGCAGCAAAGTCGAAAAATGACTACAGCGGCACATTTTTTCGATACCTCTTAGCCTATAGCTCCTCAACAAATCATCTGGCGCCTTAGTCATATGTGCCAAATTGAAGCCAATTGTCCAATATTAAGGTGTCATTCCTTACCTTGTGTACCTCCTGCAACGCGGTGACAATGAATGCTCACAAAGCTTGCCAGTCCAAACCAACGGTCTTGGTGGTGGTGCCGCTCTTCACCTCTTTTACCATCAAGCATTCCCACGACTCGAAAAAACAAAAAATCAAGCAGCGTTAACAATTGTCAATTCCCAACAGGTCCAGGGGTGGATCCAGGGGGGGCCTAGGGGGCACATGCCCCCCCTAGACCCCCTGAAATTGGACCAGGCTATGATTCCTAACTATAGAAAACGTGGCCCGAAAACCCGCTTGTGCCCCCCCCATGAGCAAATTTTCTTGGCTGTGCCCCCCCTAGACCACCCCTTCTGGATCCGCCCCTGAGGTCTACGATTTCCAATGTATGAAATCCAAGTAGCAATTCCCAAATCCAACGAGACTTTATTGGTCCCGAGAGGGATTCAAACGAACTGCCCACTGTATAATTTCCAATAATTTGTGACCAAGATTGACCACACTGCCGCGTATTTACAACAGCATGGAACCTTCTTTCACCATCTTGGTGAGGTAAAGGGCCTGAAAGTAGTGAGCCGGTCCAATTTGGAACATGTCCAGATCTCTCTGATCCTTGGCTAGAATCACAGGATTGCTGCTATCTAGACCGCAGATGGAGCCAAGATTAGCGCACCTCGCCAATTGGAAAGGTGGACAATCCTGCTTAAACCAACAGAATGTCGGTAAAAGGGACAGGCCTGAAGTCCCCCATTCAATTCACTGTGTTTGGCAATTCCTGAAGAGAGCGGGATAAACAATACGTCTACAATTTCCAATGTATGAAATCCAAGTAGCAATTCCCAAATCCAACGAGACTTTATTGGTCCCGAGAGGGATTCAAACGAACTGCCCACTGTATAATTTCCAATAATTTGTGACCAAGATTGACCACACTGCCGCGTATTTACAACAGCATGGAACCTTCTTTCACCATCTTGGTGAGGTAAAGGGCCTGAAAGTAGTGAGCCCGTCCAATTTGGAACATGTCCAGATCTCTCTGATCCTTGGCTAGAATCACAGGATTGCTGCTATCTAGACCGCAGATGGAGCCAAGATTAGCGCACCTCGCCAATTGGAAAGGTGGACAATCCTGCTTAAACCAACAGAATGTCGGTAAAAGGGACAGGCCTGAAGTCCCCCATTCAATTCACTGTGTTTGGCAATTCCTGAAGAGAGCGGGATAAACAATACGTCTACAATTTCCAATGTATGAAATCCAAGTAGCAATTCCCAAATCCAACGAGATTTTATTGGTCCCGAGAGGGATTCAAACGAACTGCCCACTGTATAATTTCCAATAATTTGTGACCAAGATTGACCACACTGCCGCGTATTTACAACAGCATGGAACCTTCTTTCACCATCTTGGTGAGGTAAAGGGCCTGAAAGTAGTGAGCCGGTCCAATTTGGAACATGTCCAGATCTCTCTGATCCTTGGCTAGAATCACAGGATTGCTGCTATCTAGACCGCAGATGGAGCCAAGATTAGCGCACCTCGCCAATTGGAAAGGTGGACAATCCTGCTTAAACCAACAGAATATCGGTAAAAGGGACAGGCCTGAATTCCCCCATTCAATTTACTGTGTTTGGCAATTCCTGAAGAGAGAGGGATAAAAGATCCGGAATGAATGGTGCATTATAGATAGCTATTGTTTGATATCTACATAGAGGAAAGCCTTATAAATTCTGGCCCATAGCGTGTGCTGCTCCAACAAAAAACTGATCTTGTAACAGTCTGATTTCCCTCACCTTAGGTATCAATCTGGAACCTACGGAGTGACGCCAGATGCCCACAGAGCTCGCAAGTCCATCCCCGAGGGAGTAGAGGAGAACCACCACCACCAGGCCATTAGGACAACACGGCATCAGGAGTGCAGGACTGAAAACCAACCAGACCATTATTCACACAATTATACTGTTACAACCCAGACGGTTTAAATCGTTTGTTAAAATCAAAATCTCAAGTTTAATACTGTAAACTAGCATTTAAATCTGTACATCACTTGTAGTGGTCATTTTGGTATAACAGTCAAGCATTGGTATCATCTGTACTTATGATATATATAGATATGTATTGGAGAATAAAACCATTGTCACTTTCACTGTCATTATCATGCCTGTAGAAGTGTGGTGTTGGTCAAGTCTATTCTATATAGGGCCTACCTGGCATGATGCACCAATGAAGTGCTGGTGAGCAGTTGTGCCAGCAGCACTTCATTGGTGCATCGCGACGACCGATGGGCAAGGTGCATTAGCAGCCTAAAGGCTTAAACCATCAACGGTCTTCATCAATCAACCGACCCACAAGCATGGTCCGTATGGGAGGGACAGTTTCACAAACAAAGACGACTGTTCATTGTTGGGGCTTGGAAAGTGTGAAAACGCTAATAGAAAAAATTCCCGACAAAGGTGAAAAAAAAGGACCTATCTGGGATCCGTAAAAGTCGTTTTTTTGTGCACCTTCCATGGTTCTAATGGTCAAAAAATCACGTTCTAGGGCTCATTTTGTAGGCATTGAGCAGCTCTACCAGAATCCCGGGTTTGGTGTAAAAATTCCTAAAATTCCGGAATTTAGATACAGAGAGATACCCTGGAGGCAGCCCTAGGTCTGGTAGTCTCGACAGGTCCCCCGGTCCGTGAGTAATTGTGCACGGGTTGACAGAATTTTTTTTTTTGTGAACCCCCGCCCCTCAAAGTTCGATATAGGAACAAAGAGCAGCTCTGGTTCTACTGCTCCGATCGACTTGCAACAAGCGCTCACGTGACGGGAGCGACTCATGGAGTTTATTTCTCAACCTTAGATCCACCCCAGCACACCAGGAGAGGCCCTAGAGGCGCCGATACGCGATGCGCGCATCAACAGGAAGTAGGCCAGTGCTGCAGCAAAATAATACATTTACCCATTTCCTGACTTCAAACACCCCTGTTAAAAATTACACTGGTTGCTGACTTGATTCTGCATGCCCTGGCAAGGCCTCAACACCCGCAATACACCAGAAATATTTCCTATCTTTTTAGCCAATAGTTTTAGGGGAGAACTTTCAACAAAACACTGGTCACCTGTGCATCATCTAAATGCCTATGGCAGTTCAGCCATCACAGAGAACCACTTACAAGTAGTTCTTGCTACACTCTCCAGGGGGAGCCATCACCTGCAGATTCTAGCAGACAACAGACATGGGATTGATGCATAGACGCAAATTTTGCCTGTATCTCACTCAATTCTTGTCTGATTTACATGTTTTAGGGGTGGATTTGGATCAGAATTGATCGGCCTTTCATCTGAGACTGCTTTTAGACCTGACAGATCACTCTCTGACTGGGCTTTAGTGCAGCAAAGTCGAAAAATGACTCCGGCGGCACATTTTTTCGATACCTCTTAGCCTATAGCTCCTCAACAAATCATCTGGCGCCTTAGTCATATGTGCCAAATTGAAGCCAATTGTCCAATTTAAGGCGTCATTCCTTACCTTGTGTACCTCCTGCAACGCGGTGACAATGAATGCTCACAAAGCTTGCCAGTCCAAACCAACGGTCTTGGTGGTGGTGCCGCTCTTCACCTCTTTTACCATCAAGCATTCCCACGACTCGAAAAAACAAAAAAACAAGCAGCGTTAACAATTGTCAATTCCCAACAGGTCCAGGGGCGGATCCAGGGGGGGGCCTAGGGGGCACATGCCCCCCCCTAGACCCCCTGAAATTGGACCAGGCTATGACTCCTAACTATAGAAAACGTGGCCCGAAAACCCGCTTGTGCCCCCCCCATGAGCAAATTTTCTTGGCTGTGCCGCCCCCTAGACCACCCCTTCTGGACCGCCCCTGAGGTCTACGATTTCCAATGTATGAAATCCAAGTAGCAATTCCCAAATCCAACGAGACTTTATTGGTCCCGAGAGGGATTCAAACGAACTGCCCACTGTATAATTTCCAATAATTTGTGACCAAGATTGACCACACTGCCGCGTATTTACAACAGCATGGAACCTTCTTTCACCATCTTGGTGAGGTAAAGGGCCTGAAAGTAGTGAGCCGGTCCAATTTGGAACATGTCCAGATCTCTCTGATCCTTGGCTAGAATCACAGGATTGCTGCTATCTAGACCGCAGATGGAGCCAAGATTAGCGCACCTCGCCAATTGGAAAGGTGGACAATCCTGCTTAAACCAACAGAATGTCGGTAAAAGGGACAGGCCTGAAGTCCCCCATTCAATTCACTGTGTTTGGCAATTCCTGAAGAGAGCGGGATAAACAATACGTCTACAATTTCCAATGTATGAAATCCAAGTAGCAATTCCCAAATCCAACGAGACTTTATTGGTCCCGAGAGGGATTCAAACGAACTGCCCACTGTATAATTTCCAATAATTTGTGACCAAGATTGACCACACTGCCGCGTATTTACAACAGCATGGAACCTTCTTTCACCATCTTGGTGAGGTAAAGGGCCTGAAAGTAGTGAGCCGGTCCAATTTGGAACATGTCCAGATCTCTCTCATCCTTGGCTAGAATCACAGGATTGCTGCTATCTAGACCGCAGATGGAGCCAAGATTAGCGCACCTCGCCAATTGGAAAGGTGGACAATCCTGCTTAAACCAACAGAATGTCGGTAAAAGGGACAGGCCTGAAGTCCCCCATTCAATTCACTGTGTTTGGCAATTCCTGAAGAGAGCGGGATAAACAATACGTCTACAATTTCCAATGTATGAAATCCAAGTAGCAATTCCCAAATCCAACGAGACTTTATTGGTCCCGAGAGGGATTCAAACGAACTGCCCACTGTATAATTTCCAATAATTTGTGACCAAGATTGACCACACTGCCGCGTATTTACAACAGCATGGAACCTTCTTTCACCATCTTGGTGAGGTAAAGGGCCTGAAAGTAGTGAGCCGGTCCAATTTGGAACATGTCCAGATCTCTCTGATCCTTGGCTAGAATCACAGGATTGCTGCTATCTAGACCGCAGATGGAGCCAAGATTAGCGCACCTCGCCAATTGGAAAGGTGGACAATCCTGCTTAAACCAACAGAATGTCGGTAAAAGGGACAGGCCTGAAGTCCCCCATTCAATTCACTGTGTTTGGCAATTCCTGAAGAGAGCGGGATAAACAATACGTCTACAATTTCCAATGTATGAAATCCAAGTAGCAATTCCCAAATCCAACGAGACTTTATTGGTCCCGAGAGGGATTCAAACGAACTGCCCACTGTATAATTTCCAATAATTTGTGACCAAGATTGACCACACTGCCGCGTATTTACAACAGCATGGAACCTTCTTTCACCATCTTGGTGAGGTAAAGGGCCTGAAAGTAGTGAGCCGGTCCAATTTGGAACATGTCCAGATCTCTCTGATCCTTGGCTAGAATCACAGGATTGCTGCTATCTAGACCGCAGATGGAGCCAAGATTAGCGCACCTCGCCAATTGGAAAGGTGGACAATCCTGCTTAAACCAACAGAATATCGGTAAAAGGGACAGGCCTGAATTCCCCCATTCAATTCACTGTGTTTGGCAATTCCTGAAGAGAGAGGGATAAAAGATCCGGAATGAATGGTGCATTATAGATAGCTATTGTTTGATATCTACATAGAGGAAAGCCTTATAAATTCTGGCCCATAGCGTGTGCTGCTCCAACAAAAAACTGATCTTGTAACAGTCTGATTTCCCTCACCTTAGGTATCAATCTGGAACCTACGGAGTGACGCCAGATGCCCACAGAGCTCGCAAGTCCATCCCCGAGGGAGTAGAGGAGAACCACCACCACCAGGCCATTAGGACAACACGGCATCAGGAGTGCAGGACTGAAAACCAACCAGACCATTATTCACACAATTATACTGTTACAACCCAGACGGTTTAAATCGTTTGTTAAAATCAAAATCTCAAGTTTAATACTGTAAACTAGCATTTAAATCTGTACATCACTTGTAGTGGTCATTTTGGTATAACAGTCAAGCATTGGTATCATCTGTACTTATGATATATATAGATATGTATTGGAGAATAAAACCATTGTCACTTTCACTGTCATTATCATGCCTGTAGAAGTGTGGTGTTGGTCAAGTCTATTCTATATAGGGCCTACCTGGCATGATGCACCAATGAAGTGCTGGTGAGCAGTTGTGCCAGCAGCACTTCATTGGTGCATCGCGACGACCGATGGGCAAGGTGCATTAGCAGCCTAAAGGCTTAAACCATCAACGGTCTTCATCAATCAACCGACCCACAAGCATGGTCCGTATGGGAGGGACAGTTTCACAAACAAAGACGACTGTTCATTGTTGGGGCTTGGAAAGTGTGAAAACGCTAATAGAAAAAATTCCCGACAAAGGTGAAAAAAAAGGACCTATCTGGGATCCGTAAAAGTCGTTTTTTTGTGCACCTTCCATGGTTCTAATGGTCAAAAAATCACGTTCTAGGGCTCATTTTGTAGGCATTGAGCAGCTCTACCAGAATCCCGGGTTTGGTGTAAAAATTCCTAAAATTCCGGAATTTAGATACAGAGAGATACCCTGGAGGCAGCCCTAGGTCTGGTAGTCTCGACAGGTCCCCCGGTCCGTGAGTAATTGTGCACGGGTTGACAGAATTTTTTTTTTTGTGAACCCCCGCCCCTCAAAGTTCGATATAGGAACAAAGAGCAGCTCTGGTTCTACTGCTCCGATCGACTTGCAACAAGCGCTCACGTGACGGGAGCGACTCATGGAGTTTATTTCTCAACCTTAGATCCACCCCAGCACACCAGGAGAGGCCCTAGAGGCGCCGATACGCGATGCGCGCATCAACAGGAAGTAGGCCAGTGCTGCAGCAAAATAATACATTTACCCATTTCCTGACTTCAAACACCCCTGTTAAAAATTACACTGGTTGCTGACTTGATTCTGCATGCCCTGGCAAGGCCTCAACACCCGCAATACACCAGAAATATTTCCTATCTTTTTAGCCAATAGTTTTAGGGGAGAACTTTCAACAAAACACTGGTCACCTGTGCATCATCTAAATGCCTATGGCAGTTCAGCCATCACAGAGAACCACTTACAAGTAGTTCTTGCTACACTCTCCAGGGGGAGCCATCACCTGCAGATTCTAGCAGACAACAGACATGGGATTGATGCATAGACGCAAATTTTGCCTGTATCTCACTCAATTCTTGTCTGATTTACATGTTTTAGGGGTGGATTTGGATCAGAATTGATCGGCCTTTCATCTGAGACTGCTTTTAGACCTGACAGATCACTCTCTGACTGGGCTTTAGTGCAGCAAAGTCGAAAAATGACTCCGGCGGCACATTTTTTCGATACCTCTTAGCCTATAGCTCCTCAACAAATCATCTGGCGCCTTAGTCATATGTGCCAAATTGAAGCCAATTGTCCAATTTAAGGCGTCATTCCTTACCTTGTGTACCTCCTGCAACGCGGTGACAATGAATGCTCACAAAGCTTGCCAGTCCAAACCAACGGTCTTGGTGGTGGTGCCGCTCTTCACCTCTTTTACCATCAAGCATTCCCACGACTCGAAAAAACAAAAAAACAAGCAGCGTTAACAATTGTCAATTCCCAACAGGTCCAGGGGCGGATCCAGGGGGGGGCCTAGGGGGCACATGCCCCCCCCTAGACCCCCTGAAATTAGACCAGGCTATGACTCCTAACTATAGAAAACGTGGCCCGAAAACCCGCTTGTGCCCCCCCCCCATGAGCAAATTTTCTTGGCTGTGCCCCCCCCTAGACCACCCCTTCTGGACCGCCCCTGAGGTCTACGATTTCCAATGTATGAAATCCAAGTAGCAATTCCCAAATCCAACGAGACTCTATTGGTCCCGAGAGGGATTCAAACGAACTGCCCACTGTATAATTTCCAATAATTTGTGACCAAGATTGACCACACTGCCGCGTATTTACAACAGCATGGAACCTTCTTTCACCATCTTGGTGAGGTAAAGGGCCTGAAAGTAGTGAGCCGGTCCAATTTGGAACATGTCCAGATCTCTCTGATCCTTGGCTAGAATCACAGGATTGCTGCTATCTAGACTGCAGATGGAGCCAAGATTAGCGCACCTCGCCAATTGGAAAGGTGGACAATACTGCTTAAACCAACAGAATGTCGGTAAAAGGGACAGGCCTGAAGTCCCCCATTCAATTCACTGTGTTTGGCAATTCCTGAAGAGAGCGGGATAAACAATACGTCTACAATTTCCAATGTATGAAATCCAAGTAGCAATTCCCAAATCCAACGAGACTTTATTGGTCCCGAGAGGGATTCAAACGAACTGCCCACTGTATAATTTCCAATAATTTGTGACCAAGATTGACCACACTGCCGCGTATCTGCAACAGCATGGAACCTTCTTTCACCATCTTGGTGAGGTAAAGGGCCTGAAAGTAGTGAGCCGGTCCAATTTGGAACATGTCCAGATCTCTCTGATCCTTGGCTAGAATCACAGGATTGCTGCTATCTAGACCGCAGATGGAGCCAAGATTAGCGCACCTCGCCAATTGGAAAGGTGGACAATCCTGCTTAAACCAACAGAATATCGGTAAAAGGGACAGGCCTGAATTCCCCCATTCAATTCACTGTGTTTGGCAATTCCTGAAGAGAGAGGGATAAACGATCCGAAATGAATGGTGCATTATAGATAGCTATTGTTTGATTTCTACATAGAGGAAAGCCTTATAAATTCTGGCCCATAGCGTGTGCTGCTCCAACAAAAAACTGATCTTGTAACAGTCTGATTTCCCTCACCTTAGGTATCAATCTGGAACCTACGGAGTGACGCCAGATGCCCACAGAGCTCGCAAGTCCATCCCCGAGGGAGTAGAGGAGAACCACCACCACCAGGCCATTAGGACAACACGGCATCAGGAGTGCAGGACTGAAAACCAACCAGACCATTATTCACACAATTATACTGTTACAACCCAGACGGTTTAAATCGTTTGTTAAAATCAAAATCTCAAGTTTAATACTGTAAACTAGCATTTAAATCTGTACATCACTTGTAGTGGTCATTTTGGTATAACAGTCAAGCATTGGTATCATCTGTACTTATGATATATATAGATATGTATTGGAGAATAAAACCATTGTCACTTTCACTGTCATTATCATGCCTGTAGAAGTGTGGTGTTGGTCAAGTCTATTCTATATAGGGCCTACCTGGCATGATGCACCAATGAAGTGCCGGTGAGCAGTTGTGCCAGCAGCACTTCATTGGTGCATCGCGACGACCGATGGGCAAGGTGCATTAGCAGCCTAAAGGCTTAAACCATCAACGGTCTTCATCAATCAACCGACCCACAAGCATGGTCCGTATGGGAGGGACGGTTTCACAAACAAAGACGACTGTTCATTGTTGGGGCTTGGAATGTGTGAAAACGCTAATAGAAAAAATTCCCGACAAAGGTGAAAAAAAAGGACCTATCTGGGATCCGTAAAAGTCGTTTTTTTGTGCACCTTCCATGGTTCTAATGGTCAAAAAATCACGTTCTAGGGCTCATTTTGTAGGCATTGAGCAGCTCTACCAGAATCCCGGGTTTGGTGTAAAAATTCCTAAAATTCCGGAATTTAGATACAGAGAGATACCCTGGAGGCAGCCCTAGGTCTGGTAGTCTCGACAGGTCCCCCGGTCCGTGAGTAATTGTGCACGGGTTGACAGAATTTTTTTTTTTGTGAACCCCCGCCCCTCAAAGTTCGATATAGGAACAAAGAGCAGCTCTGGTTCTACTGCTCCGATCGACTTGCAACAAGCGCTCACGTGACGGGAGCGACTCATGGAGTTTATTTCTCAACCTTAGATCCACCCCAGCACACCAGGAGAGGCCCTAGAGGCGCCGATACGCGATGCGCGCATCAACAGGAAGTAGGCCAGTGCTGCAGCAAAATAATACATTTACCCATTTCCTGACTTCAAACACCCCTGTTAAAAATTACACTGGTTGCTGACTTGATTCTGCATGCCCTGGCAAGGCCTCAACACCCGCAATACACCAGAAATATTTCCTATCTTTTTAGCCAATAGTTTTAGGGGAGAACTTTCAACAAAACACTGGTCACCTGTGCATCATCTAAATGCCTATGGCAGTTCAGCCACCACAGAGAACCACTTACAAGTAGTTCTTGCTACACTCTCCAGGGGGAGCCATCACCTGCAGATTCTAGCAGACAACAGACATGGGATTGATGCATAGACGCAAATTTTGCCTGTATCTCACTCAATTCTTGTCTGATTTACATGTTTTAGGGGTGGATTTGGATCAGAATTGATCGGCCTTTCATCTGAGACTGCTTTTAGACCTGACAGATCACTCTCTGACTGGGCTTTAGTGCAGCAAAGTCGAAAAATGACTCCGGCGGCACATTTTTTCGATACCTCTTAGCCTATAGCTCCTCAACAAATCATCTGGCGCCTTAGTCATATGTGCCAAATTGAAGCCAATTGTCCAATTTAAGGCGTCATTCCTTACCTTGTGTACCTCCTGCAACGCGGTGACAATGAATGCTCACAAAGCTTGCCAGTCCAAACCAACGGTCTTGGTGGTGGTGCCGCTCTTCACCTCTTTTACCATCAAGCATTCCCACGACTCGAAAAAACAAAAAAACAAGCAGCGTTAACAATTGTCAATTCCCAACAGGTCCAGGGGCGGATCCAGGGGGGGGCCTAGGGGGCACATGCCCCCCCTAGACCCCCTGAAATTGGACCAGGCTATGACTCCTAACTATAGAAAACGTGGCCCGAAAACCCGCTTGTGCCCCCCCCATGAGCAAATTTTCTTGGCTGTGCCCCCCCGTAGACCACCCCTTCTGGACCGCCCCTGAGGTCTACGATTTCCAATGTATGAAATCCAAGTAGCAATTCCCAAATCCAACGAGACTTTATTGGTCCCGAGAGGGATTCAAACGAACTGCCCACTGTATAATTTCCAATAATTTGTGACCAAGATTGACCACACTGCCGCGTATTTACAACAGCATGGAACCTTCTTTCACCATCTTGGTGAGGTAAAGGGCCTGAAAGTAGTGAGCCGGTCCAATTTGGAACATGTCCAGATCTCTCTGATCCTTGGCTAGAATCACAGGATTGCTGCTATCTAGACCGCAGATGGAGCCAAGATTAGCGCACCTCGCCAATTGGAAAGGTGGACAATCCTGCTTAAACCAACAGAATGTCGGTAAAAGGGACAGGCCTGAAGTCCCCCATTCAATTCACTGTGTTTGGCAATTCCTGAAGAGAGCGGGATAAACAATACGTCTACAATTTCCAATGTATGAAATCCAAGTAGCAATTCCCAAATCCAACGAGACTTTATTGGTCCTGAGAGGGATTCAAACGAACTGCCCACTGTATAATTTCCAATAATTTGTGACCAAGATTGACCACACTGCCGCGTATTTACAACAGCATGGAACCTTCTTTCACCATCTTGGTGAGGTAAAGGGCCTGAAAGTAGTGAGCCGGTCCAATTTGGAACATGTCCAGATCTCTCTGATCCTTGGCTAGAATCACAGGATTGCTGCTATCTAGACCGCAGATGGAGCCAAGATTAGCGCACCTCGCCAATTGGAAAGGTGGACAATCCTGCTTAAACCAACAGAATGTCGGTAAAAGGGACAGGCCTGAAGTCCCCCATTCAATTCACTGTGTTTGGCAATTCCTGAAGAGAGCGGGATAAACAATACGTCTACAATTTCCAATGTATGAAATCCAAGTAGCAATTCCCAAATCCAACGAGACTTTATTGGTCCCGAGAGGGATTCAAACGAACTGCCCACTGTATAATTTCCAATAATTTGTGACCAAGATTGACCACACTGCCGCGTATTTACAACAGCATGGAACCTTCTTTCACCATCTTGGTGATGTAAAGGGCCTGAAAGTAGTGAGCCGGTCCAATTTGGAACATGTCCAGATCTCTCTGATCCTTGGCTAGAATCACAGGATTGCTGCTATCTAGACCGCAGATGGAGCCAAGATTAGCGCACCTCGCCAATTGGAAAGGTGGACAATCCTGCTTAAACCAACAGAATATCGGTAAAAGGGACAGGCCTGAATTCCCCCATTCAATTCACTGTGTTTGGCAATTCCTGAAGAGAGAGGGATAAACGATCCGGAATGAATGGTGCATTATAGATAGCTATTGTTTGATTTCTACATAGAGGAAAGCCTTATAAATTCTGGCCCATAGCGTGTGCTGCTCCAACAAAAAACTGATCTTGTAACAGTCTGATTTCCCTCACCTTAGGTATCAATCTGGAACCTACGGAGTGACGCCAGATGCCCACAGAGCTCGCAAGTCCATCCCCGAGGGAGTAGAGGAGAACCACCACCACCAGGCCATTAGGACAACACGGCATCAGGAGTGCAGGACTGAAAACCAACCAGACCATTATTCACACAATTATACTGTTACAACCCAGACGGTTTAAATCGTTTGTTAAAATCAAAATCTCAAGTTTAATACTGTAAACTAGCATTTAAATCTGTACATCACTTGTAGTGGTCATTTTGGTATAACAGTCAAGCATTGGTATCATCTGTACTTATGATATATATAGATATGTATTGGAGAATAAAACCATTGTCACTTTCACTGTCATTATCATGCCTGTAGAAGTGTGGTGTTGGTCAAGTCTATTCTATATAGGGCCTACCTGGCATGATGCACCAATGAAGTGCTGGTGAGCAGTTGTGCCAGCAGCACTTCATTGGTGCATCGCGACGACCGATGGGCAAGGTGCATTAGCAGCCTAAAGGCTTAAACCATCAACGGTCTTCATCAATCAACCGACCCACAAGCATGGTCCGTATGGGAGGGACGGTTTCACAAACAAAGACGACTGTTCATTGTTGGGGCTTGGAAAGTGTGAAAACGCTAATAGAAAAAATTCCCGACAAAGGTGAAAAAAAAGGACCTATCTGGGATCCGTAAAAGTTGTTTTTTTGTGCACCTTCCATGGTTCTAATGGTCAAAAAATCACGTTCTAGGGCTCATTTTGTAGGCATTGAGCAGCTCTACCAGAATCCCGGGTTTGGTGTAAAAATTCCTAAAATTCCGGAATTTAGATACAGAGAGATACCCTGGAGGCAGCCCTAGGTCTGGTAGTCTCGACAGGTCCCCCGGTCCGTGAGTAATTGTGCACGGGTTGACAGAATTATTTTTTTTTGTGAACCCCCGCCCCTCAAAGTTCGATATAGGAACAAAGAGCAGCTCTGGTTCTACTGCTCCGATCGACTTGCAACAAGCGCTCACGTGACGGGAGCGACTCATGGAGTTTATTTCTCAACCTTAGATCCACCCCAGCACACCAGGAGAGGCCCTAGAGGCGCCGATACGCGATGCGCGCATCAACAGGAAGTAGGCCAGTGCTGCAGCAAAATAATACATTTACCCATTTCCTGACTTCAAACACCCCTGTTAAAAATTACACTGGTTGCTGACTTGATTCTGCATGCCCTGGCAAGGCCTCAACACCCGCAATACACCAGAAATATTTCCTATCTTTTTAGCCAATAGTTTTAGGGGAGAACTTTCAACAAAACACTGGTCACCTGTGCATCATCTAAATGCCTATGGCAGTTCAGCCACCACAGAGAACCACTTACAAGTAGTTCTTGCTACACTCTCCAGGGGGAGCCATCACCTGCAGATTCTAGCAGACAACAGACATGGGATTGATGCATAGACGCAAATTTTGCCTGTATCTCACTCAATTCTTGTCTGATTTACATGTTTTAGGGGTGGATTTGGATCAGAATTGATCGGCCTTTCATCTGAGACTGCTTTTAGACCTGACAGATCACTCTCTGACTGGGCTTTAGTGCAGCAAAGTCGAAAAATGACTCCGGCGGCACATTTTTTCGATACCTCTTAGCCTATAGCTCCTCAACAAATCATCTGGCGCCTTAGTCATATGTGCCAAATTGAAGCCAATTGTCCAATTTAAGGCGTCATTCCTTACCTTGTGTACCTCCTGCAACGCGGTGACAATGAATGCTCACAAAGCTTGCCAGTCCAAACCAACGGTCTTGGTGGTGGTGCCGCTCTTCACCTCTTTTACCATCAAGCATTCCCACGACTCGAAAAAACAAAAAAACAAGCAGCGTTAACAATTGTCAATTCCCAACAGGTCCAGGGGCGGATCCAGGGGGGGGCCTAGGGGGCACATGCCCCCCCTAGACCCCCTGAAATTGGACCAGGCTATGACTCCTAACTATAGAAAACGTGGCCCGAAAACCCGCTTGTGCCCCCCCCATGAGCAAATTTTCTTGGCTGTGCCCCCCCGTAGACCACCCCTTCTGGACCGCCCCTGAGGTCTACGATTTCCAATGTATGAAATCCAAGTAGCAATTCCCAAATCCAACGAGACTTTATTGGTCCCGAGAGGGATTCAAACGAACTGCCCACTGTATAATTTCCAATAATTTGTGACCAAGATTGACCACACTGCCGCGTATTTACAACAGCATGGAACCTTCTTTCACCATCTTGGTGAGGTAAAGGGCCTGAAAGTAGTGAGCCGGTCCAATTTGGAACATGTCCAGATCTCTCTGATCCTTGGCTAGAATCACAGGATTGCTGCTATCTAGACCGCAGATGGAGCCAAGATTAGCGCACCTCGCCAATTGGAAAGGTGGACAATCCTGCTTAAACCAACAGAATGTCGGTAAAAGGGACAGGCCTGAAGTCCCCCATTCAATTCACTGTGTTTGGCAATTCCTGAAGAGAGCGGGATAAACAATACGTCTACAATTTCCAATGTATGAAATCCAAGTAGCAATTCCCAAATCCAACGAGACTTTATTGGTCCTGAGAGGGATTCAAACGAACTGCCCACTGTATAATTTCCAATAATTTGTGACCAAGATTGACCACACTGCCGCGTATTTACAACAGCATGGAACCTTCTTTCACCATCTTGGTGAGGTAAAGGGCCTGAAAGTAGTGAGCCGGTCCAATTTGGAACATGTCCAGATCTCTCTGATCCTTGGCTAGAATCACAGGATTGCTGCTATCTAGACCGCAGATGGAGCCAAGATTAGCGCACCTCGCCAATTGGAAAGGTGGACAATCCTGCTTAAACCAACAGAATGTCGGTAAAAGGGACAGGCCTGAAGTCCCCCATTCAATTCACTGTGTTTGGCAATTCCTGAAGAGAGCGGGATAAACAATACGTCTACAATTTCCAATGTATGAAATCCAAGTAGCAATTCCCAAATCCAACGAGACTTTATTGGTCCCGAGAGGGATTCAAACGAACTGCCCACTGTATAATTTCCAATAATTTGTGACCAAGATTGACCACACTGCCGCGTATTTACAACAGCATGGAACCTTCTTTCACCATCTTGGTGATGTAAAGGGCCTGAAAGTAGTGAGCCGGTCCAATTTGGAACATGTCCAGATCTCTCTGATCCTTGGCTAGAATCACAGGATTGCTGCTATCTAGACCGCAGATGGAGCCAAGATTAGCGCACCTCGCCAATTGGAAAGGTGGACAATCCTGCTTAAACCAACAGAATATCGGTAAAAGGGACAGGCCTGAATTCCCCCATTCAATTCACTGTGTTTGGCAATTCCTGAAGAGAGAGGGATAAACGATCCGGAATGAATGGTGCATTATAGATAGCTATTGTTTGATTTCTACATAGAGGAAAGCCTTATAAATTCTGGCCCATAGCGTGTGCTGCTCCAACAAAAAACTGATCTTGTAACAGTCTGATTTCCCTCACCTTAGGTATCAATCTGGAACCTACGGAGTGACGCCAGATGCCCACAGAGCTCGCAAGTCCATCCCCGAGGGAGTAGAGGAGAACCACCACCACCAGGCCATTAGGACAACACGGCATCAGGAGTGCAGGACTGAAAACCAACCAGACCATTATTCACACAATTATACTGTTACAACCCAGACGGTTTAAATCGTTTGTTAAAATCAAAATCTCAAGTTTAATACTGTAAACTAGCATTTAAATCTGTACATCACTTGTAGTGGTCATTTTGGTATAACAGTCAAGCATTGGTATCATCTGTACTTATGATATATATAGATATGTATTGGAGAATAAAACCATTGTCACTTTCACTGTCATTATCATGCCTGTAGAAGTGTGGTGTTGGTCAAGTCTATTCTATATAGGGCCTACCTGGCATGATGCACCAATGAAGTGCTGGTGAGCAGTTGTGCCAGCAGCACTTCATTGGTGCATCGCGACGACCGATGGGCAAGGTGCATTAGCAGCCTAAAGGCTTAAACCATCAACGGTCTTCATCAATCAACCGACCCACAAGCATGGTCCGTATGGGAGGGACGGTTTCACAAACAAAGACGACTGTTCATTGTTGGGGCTTGGAAAGTGTGAAAACGCTAATAGAAAAAATTCCCGACAAAGGTGAAAAAAAAGGACCTATCTGGGATCCGTAAAAGTTGTTTTTTTGTGCACCTTCCATGGTTCTAATGGTCAAAAAATCACGTTCTAGGGCTCATTTTGTAGGCATTGAGCAGCTCTACCAGAATCCCGGGTTTGGTGTAAAAATTCCTAAAATTCCGGAATTTAGATACAGAGAGATACCCTGGAGGCAGCCCTAGGTCTGGTAGTCTCGACAGGTCCCCCGGTCCGTGAGTAATTGTGCACGGGTTGACAGAATTTTTTTTTTTTGTGAACCCCCGCCCCTCAAAGTTCGATATAGGAACAAAGAGCAGCTCTGGTTCTACTGCTCCGATCGACTTGCAACAAGCGCTCACGTGACGGGAGCGACTCATGGAGTTTATTTCTCAACCTTAGATCCACCCCAGCACACCAGGAGAGGCCCTAGAGGCGCCGATACGCGATGCGCGCATCAACAGGAAGTAGGCCAGTGCTGCAGCAAAATAATACATTTACCCATTTCCTGACTTCAAACACCCCTGTTAAAAATTACACTGGTTGCTGACTTGATTCTGCATGCCCTGGCAAGGCCTCAACACCCGCAATACACCAGAAATATTTCCTATCTTTTTAGCCAATAGTTTTAGGGGAGAACTTTCAACAAAACACTGGTCACCTGTGCATCATCTAAATGCCTATGGCAGTTCAGCCACCACAGAGAACCACTTACAAGTAGTTCTTGCTACACTCTCCAGGGGGAGCCATCACCTGCAGATTCTAGCAGACAACAGACATGGGATTGATGCATAGACGCAAATTTTGCCTGTATCTCACTCAATTCTTGTCTGATTTACATGTTTTAGGGGTGGATTTGGATCAGAATTGATCGGCCTTTCATCTGAGACTGCTTTTAGACCTGACAGATCACTCTCTGACTGGGCTTTAGTGCAGCAAAGTCGAAAAATGACTCCGGCGGCACATTTTTTCGATACCTCTTAGCCTATAGCTCCTCAACAAATCATCTGGCGCCTTAGTCATATGTGCCAAATTGAAGCCAATTGTCCAATTTAAGGCGTCATTCCTTACCTTGTGTACCTCCTGCAACGCGGTGACAATGAATGCTCACAAAGCTTGCCAGTCCAAACCAACGGTCTTGGTGGTGGTGCCGCTCTTCACCTCTTTTACCATCAAGCATTCCCACGACTCGAAAAAACAAAAAAACAAGCAGCGTTAACAATTGTCAATTCCCAACAGGTCCAGGGGCGGATCCAGGGGGGGGCCTAGGGGGCACATGCCCCCCCCTAGACCCCCTGAAATTGGACCAGGCTATGACTCCTAACTATAGAAAACGTGGCCCGAAAACCCGCTTGTGCCCCCCCCCATGAGCAAATTTTCTTGGCTGTGCCCCCCCCTAGACCACCCCTTCTGGACCGCCCCTGAGGTCTACGATTTCCAATGTATGAAATCCAAGTAGCAATTCCCAAATCCAACGAGACTTTATTGGTCCCGAGAGGGATTCAAACGAACTGCCCACTGTATAATTTCCAATAATTTGTGACCAAGATTGACCACACTGCCGCGTATTTACAACAGCATGGAACCTTCTTTCACCATCTTGGTGAGGTAAAGGGCCTGAAAGTAGTGAGCCGGTCCAATTTGGAACATGTCCAGATCTCTCTGATCCTTGGCTAGAATCACAGGATTGCTGCTATCTAGACCGCAGATGGAGCCCAGATTAGCGCACCTCGCCAATTGAAAAGATGGACAATCCTGCTTAAACCAACAGAATGTCGGTAAAAGGGACAGGCCTGAAGTCCCCCATTCAATTCACTGTGTTTGGCAATTCCTGAAGAGAGCGGGATAAACAATACGTCTACAATTTCCAATGTATGAAATCCAAGTAGCAATTCCCAAATCCAACGAGACTTTATTGGTCCCGAGAGGGATTCAAACGAACTGCCCACTGTATAATTTCCAATATTTTGTGACCAAGATTGACCACACTGCCGCGTATTTACAACAGCATGGAACCTTCTTTCACCATCTTGGTGAGGTAAAGGACCTGAAAGTAGTGAGCCGGTCCAATTTGGAACATGTCCAGATCTCTCTGATCCTTGGCTAGAATCACAGGATTGCTGCTATCTAGACCGCAGATGGAGCCAAGATTAGCGCACCTCGCCAATTGGAAAGGTGGACAATCCTGCTTAAACCAACAGAATGTCGGTAAAAGGGACAGGCCTGAAGTCCCCCATTCAATTCACTGTGTTTGGCAATTCCTGAAGAGAGCGGGATAAACAATACGTCTACAATTTCCAATGTATGAAATCCAAGTAGCAATTCCCAAATCCAACGAGACTTTATTGGTCCCGAGAGGGATTCAAACGAACTGCCCACTGTATAATTTCCAATAATTTGTGACCAAGATTGACCACACTGCCGCGTATTTACAACAGCATGGAACCTTCTTTCACCATCTTGGTGAGGTAAAGGGCCTGAAAGTAGTGAGCCGGTCCAATTTGGAACATGTCCAGATCTCTCTGATCCTTGGCTAGAATCACAGGATTGCTGCTATCTAGACCGCAGATGGAGCCAAGATTAGCGCACCTCACCAATTGGAAAGGTGGACAATCCTGCTTAAACCAACAGAATATCGGTAAAAGGGACAGGCCTGAATTCCCCCATTCAATTCACTGTGTTTGGCAATTCCTGAAGAGAGAGGGATAAACGATCCGGAATGAATGGTGCATTATAGATAGCTATTGTTTGATTTCTACATAGAGGAAAGCCTTATAAATTCTGGCCCATAGCGTGTGCTGCTCCAACAAAAATCTGATCTTGTAACAGTCTGATTTCCCTCACCTTAGGTATCAATCTGGAACCTACGGAGTGACGCCAGATGCCCACAGAGCTCGCAAGTCCATCCCCGAGGGAGTAGAGGAGAACCACCACCACCAGGCCATTAGGACAACACGGCATCAGGAGTGCAGGACTGAAAACCAACCAGACCATTATTCACACAATTATACTGTTACAACCCAGACGGTTTAAATCGTTTGTTAAAATCAAAATCTCAAGTTTAATACTGTAAACTAGCATTTAAATCTGTACATCACTTGTAGTGGTCATTTTGGTATAACAGTCAAGCATTGGTATCATCTGTACTTATGATATATATAGATATGTATTGGAGAATAAAACCATTGTCACTTTCACTGTCATTATCATGCCTGTAGAAGTGTGGTGTTGGTCAAGTCTATTCTATATAGGGCCTACCTGGCATGATGCACCAATGAAGTGCTGGTGAGCAGTTGTGCCAGCAGCACTTCATTGGTGCATCGCGACGACCGATGGGCAAGGTGCATTAGCAGCCTAAAGGCTTAAACCATCAACGGTCTTCATCAATCAACCGACCCACAAGCATGGTCCGTATGGGAGGGACGGTTTCACAAACAAAGACGACTGTTCATTGTTGGGGCTTGGAAAGTGTGAAAACGCTAATAGAAAAAATTCCCGACAAAGGTGAAAAAAAAGGACCTATCTGGGATCCGTAAAAGTCGTTTTTTTGTGCACCTTCCATGGTTCTAATGGTCAAAAAATCACGTTCTAGGGCTCATTTTGTAGGCATTGAGCAGCTCTACCAGAATCCCGGGTTTGGTGTAAAAATTCCTAAAATTCCGGAATTTAGATACAGAGAGATACCCTGGAGGCAGCCCTAGGTCTGGTAGTCTCGACAGGTCCCCCGGTCCGTGAGTAATTGTGCACGGGTTGACAGAATTTTTTTTTTTGTGAACCCCCGCCCCTCAAAGTTCGATATAGGAACAAAGAGCAGCTCTGGTTCTACTGCTCCGATCGACTTGCAACAAGCGCTCACGTGACAGGAGCGACTCATGGAGTTTATTTCTCAACCTTAGATCCACCCCAGCACACCAGGAGAGGCCCTAGAGGCGCCGATACGCGATGCGCGCATCAACAGGAAGTAGGCCAGTGCTGCAGCAAAATAATACATTTACCCATTTCCTGACTTCAAACACCCCTGTTAAAAATTACACTGGTTGCTGACTTGATTCTGCATGCCCTGGCAAGGCCTCAACACCCGCAATACACCAGAAATATTTCCTATCTTTTTAGCCAATAGTTTTAGGGGAGAACTTTCAACAAAACACTGGTCACCTGTGCATCATCTAAATGCCTATGGCAGTTCAGCCACCACAGAGAACCACTTACAAGTAGTTCTTGCTACACTCTCCAGGGGGAGCCATCACCTGCAGATTCTAGCAGACAACAGACATGGGATTGATGCATAGACGCAAATTTTGCCTGTATCTCACTCAATTCTTGTCTGATTTACATGTTTTAGGGGTGGATTTGGATCAGAATTGATCGGCCTTTCATCTGAGACTGCTTTTAGACCTGACAGATCACTCTCTGACTGGGCTTTAGTGCAGCAAAGTCGAAAAATGACTCCGGCGGCACATTTTTTCGATACCTCTTAGCCTATAGCTCCTCAACAAATCATCTGGCGCCTTAGTCATATGTGCCAAATTGAAGCCAATTGTCCAATTTAAGGCGTCATTCCTTACCTTGTGTACCTCCTGCAACGCGGTGACAATGAATGCTCACAAAGCTTGCCAGTCCAAACCAACGGTCTTGGTGGTGGTGCCGCTCTTCACCTCTTTTACCATCAAGCATTCCCACGACTCGAAAAAACAAAAAAACAAGCAGCGTTAACAATTGTCAATTCCCAACAGGTCCAGGGGCGGATCCAGGGGGGGGCCTAGGGGGCACATGCCCCCCCTAGACCCCCTGAAATTGGACCAGGCTATGACTCCTAACTATAGAAAACGTGGCCCGAAAACCCGCTTGTGCCCCCCCCATGAGCAAATTTTCTTGGCTGTGCCCCCCCCTAGACCACCCCTTCTGGACCGCCCCTGAGGTCTACGATTTCCAATGTATGAAATCCAAGTAGCAATTCCCAAATCCAACGAGACTTTATTGGTCCCGAGAGGGATTCAAACGAACTGCCCACTGTATAATTTCCAATAATTTGTGACCAAGATTGACCACACTGCCGCGTATTTACAACAGCATGGAACCTTCTTTCACCATCTTGGTGAGGTAAAGGGCCTGAAAGTAGTGAGCCGGTCCAATTTGGAACATGTCCAGATCTCTCTGATCCTTGGCTAGAATCACAGGATTGCTGCTATCTAGACCGCAGATGGAGCCAAGATTAGCGCACCTCGCCAATTGGAAAGGTGGACAATCCTGCTTAAACCAACAGAATGTCGGTAAAAGGGACAGGCCTGAAGTCCCCCATTCAATTCACTGTGTTTGGCAATTCCTGAAGAGAGCGGGATAAACAATACGTCTACAATTTCCAATGTATGAAATCCAAGTAGCAATTCCCAAATCCAACGAGACTTTATTGGTCCCGAGAGGGATTCAAACGAACTGCCCACTGTATAATTTCCAATAATTTGTGACCAAGATTGACCACACTGCCGCGTATTTACAACAGCATGGAACCTTCTTTCACCATCTTGGTGAGGTAAAGGACCTGAAAGTAGTGAGCCGGTCCAATTTGGAACATGTCCAGATCTCTCTGATCCTTGGCTAGAATCACAGGATTGCTGCTATCTAGACCGCAGATGGAGCCAAGATTAGCGCACCTCGCCAATTGGAAAGGTGGACAATCCTGCTTAAACCAACAGAATGTCGGTAAAAGGGACAGGCCTGAAGTCCCCCATTCAATTCACTGTGTTTGGCAATTCCTGAAGAGAGCGGGATAAACAATACGTCTACAATTTCCAATGTATCAAATCCAAGTAGCAATTCCCAAATCCAACGAGACTTTATTGGTCCCGAGAGGGATTCAAACGAACTGCCCACTGTATAATTTCCAATAATTTGTGACCAAGATTGACCACACTGCCGCGTATTTACAACAGCATGGAACCTTCTTTCACCATCTTGGTGAGGTAAAGGGCCTGAAAGTAGTGAGCCGGTCCAATTTGGAACATGTCCAGATCTCTCTGATCCTTGGCTAGAATCACAGGATTGCTGCTATCTAGACCGCAGATGGAGCCAAGATTAGCGCACCTCGCCAATTGGAAAGGTGGACAATCCTGCTTAAACCAACAGAATATCGGTAAAAGGGACAGGCCTGAATTCCCCCATTCAATTCACTGTGTTTGGCAATTCCTGAAGAGAGAGGGATAAACGATCCGGAATGAATGGTGCATTATAGATAGCTATTGTTTGATTTCTACATAGAGGAAAGCCTTATAAATTCTGGCCCATAGCGTGTGCTGCTCCAACAAAAATCTGATCTTGTAACAGTCTGATTTCCCTCACCTTAGGTATCAATCTGGAACCTACGGAGTGACGCCAGATGCCCACAGAGCTCGCAAGTCCATCCCCGAGGGAGTAGAGGAGAACCACCACCACCAGGCCATTAGGACAACACGGCATCAGGAGTGCAGGACTGAAAACCAACCAGACCATTATTCACACAATTATACTGTTACAACCCAGACGGTTTAAATCGTTTGTTAAAATCAAAATCTCAAGTTTAATACTGTAAACTAGCATTTAAATCTGTACATCACTTGTAGTGGTCATTTTGGTATAACAGTCAAGCATTGGTATCATCTGTACTTATGATATATATAGATATGTATTGGAGAATAAAACCATTGTCACTTTCACTGTCATTATCATGCCTGTAGAAGTGTGGTGTTGGTCAAGTCTATTCTATATAGGGCCTACCTGGCATGATGCACCAATGAAGTGCTGGTGAGCAGTTGTGCCAGCAGCACTTCATTGGTGCATCGCGACGACCGATGGGCAAGGTGCATTAGCAGCCTAAAGGTTTAAACCATCAACGGTCTTCATCAATCAACCGACCCACAAGCATGGTCCGTATGGGAGGGACGGTTTCACAAACAAAGACGACTGTTCATTGTTGGGGCTTGGAAAGTGTGAAAACGCTAATAGAAAAAATTCCCGACAAAGGTGAAAAAAAGGACCTATTTGGGATCCGTAAAAGTCGTTTTTTTGTGCACCTTCCATGGTTCTAATGGTCAAAAAATCACGTTCTAGGGCTCATTTTGTAGGCATTGAGCAGCTCTACCAGAATCCCCGGGTTTGGTGTAAAAATTCCTAAAATTCCGGAATTTAGATACAGAGAGATACCCTGGAGTCAGCCCTAGGTCTGGTAGTCTCGACAGGTCCCCCGGTCCGTGAGTAATTGTGCACGGGTTGACAGAATTTTTTTTTTTGTGAACCCCCGCCCCTCAAAGTTCGATATAGGAACAAAGAGCAGCTCTGGTTCTACTGCTCCGATCGACTTGCAACAAGCGCTCACGTGACGGGAGCGACTCATGGAGTTTATTTCTCAACCTTAGATCCACCCCAGCACACTAGGAGAGGCCCTAGAGGCGCCGATACGCGATGCGCGCATCAACAGGAAGTAGGCCAGTGCTGCAGCAAAATAATACATTTACCCATTTCCTGACTTCAAACACCCCTGTTAAAAATTACACTGGTTGCTGACTTGATTCTGCATGCCCTGGCAAGGCCTCAACACCCACAATACACCAGAAATATTTCCTATCTTTTTAGCCAATAGTTTTAGGGGAGAACTTTCAACAAAACACTGGTCACCTGTGCATCATCTAAATGCCTATGGCAGTTCAGCCACCACAGAGAACCACTTACAAGTAGTTCTTGCTACACTCTCCAGGGGGAGCCATCACCTGCAGATTCTAGCAGACAACAGACATGGGATTGATGCATAGACGCAAATTTTGCCTGTATCTCACTCAATTCTTGTCTGATTTACATGTTCCAGGGGTGGATCTGGATCAGAATTGATCGGCCTTTCATCTGAGACTACTTTTAGACCTGACAGATCACTCTCTGACTGGGTTTTAGTGCAGCAAAGTCGAAAAATGACTCCGGCGGCACATTATTTCGATACCTCTTAGCCTATAGCTCCTCAACAAATCATCTGGCGCCTTAGTCATATGTGCCAAATTGAAGCCAATTGTCCAATATTAAGGCGTCATTCCTTACCTTGTGCACCTCCTGCAACGCGGTGACAATGAATGCTCACAAAGCTTGCCAGTCCAAACCAACGGTCTTGGTGGTGGTGGCGCTCTTCACCTCTTTTACCATCAAGCATTCCCACGACTCGAAAAAACAAAAAAAAAGCAGCGTTAACAATTGTCAATTCCCAATAGGTCCAGGGGCGGATCCAGGGGGGGGCCTAGGGGGCACATGCCCCCCCTAGACCCCCTGAAATTGGGCCAGGCTATGACTCCTAACTATAGAAAACGTGGCCCGAAAACCCGCTTGTGCCCCCCCATGAGCAAATTTTCTTGGCTGTGCCCCCCCCTAGACCACCCCTTGTGGATCCGCCCCTGAGGTCTACGATTTCCAATGTATGAAATCCAAGTAGCAATTCCCAAATCAAACGAGACTTTATTGGTCCCGAGAGGGATTCAAACGAACTGCCCACTGTATAATTTCCAATAATTTGTGACCAAGATTGACCACACTGTCGCGTATTTACAACAGCATGGAACCTTCTTTCACCATCTTGGTGAGGTAAAGGGGCTGAAAGTAGTGAGCCGGTCCAATTTGGAACATGTCCAGATCTCTCTGATCCTTGGCTAGAATCACAGGATTGCTGCTATCTAGACCGCAGATGGAGCCAAGATTAGCGCACCTCGCCAATTGGAAAGGTGGACAATCCTGCTTAAACCAACAGAATGTCGGTAAAAGGGACAGGCCTGAATTTCCCATTCAATTCACTGTGTTTGGCAATTCCTGAAGAGAGCGGGATAAACAATACGTCTACAATTTCCAATGTATGAAATCCAAGTAGCAATTCCCAAATCAAACGAGACTTTATTGGTCCCGAGAGGGATTCAAACGGACTGCCCACTGTATAATTTCCAATAATTTGTGACCAAGATTGACCACACTGCCGCGTATTTACAACAGCATGGAACCTTCTTTCACCATCTTGGTGAGGTAAAGGGCCTGAAAGTAGTGAGCTGGTCCAATTTGGAACATGTCCAGATCTCTCTGATCCTTGGCTAGAATCACAGGATTGCTGCTATCTAGACCGCAGATGGAGCCAAGATTAGCGCACCTCGCCAATTGGAAAGGTGGACAATCCTGCTTAAACCAACAGAATGTCGGTAAAAGGGACAGGCCTGAATTTCCCATTCAATTTACTGTGTTTGGCAATTCCTGAAGAGAGAGGGATAAACGATCCGGAATGAATGGTGCATTGTAGATAGCCATTGTTTGATATCTACATAGAGGAAAGCCTTATAAATTCTGGCCCATAGCGTGTGCTGCTCCAACAAAAAACTGATCTTGTAACAGTCTGATTTCCCTTACCTTAAGTACCAATCTGGAACCTACGGAGTGACGCCAGATGCCCACAGAGCTCGCAAGTCCATCCCCGAGGGCCTGGTGGTGGTGGTTCTCCTCTACTCCCTCATTAGACAACACAGCATCAGGAGTGCAGGACTGAAAACCAACCAGACCATTATTCACACAATTATACATGTTACAACCCAGACGGTTTAAATCGTTTGTTAAAATCAAAATCTCAAGTTTAATACTGTAAACTAGCATTTAAATCTGTACATCACTTGTAGTGGTCATTTTGGTATAACAGTCAAGCATTGGTATCATCTGTACTTATGATATATATAGATATGTATTGGAGAATAAAACCATTGTCACTTTCACTGTCATTATCATGCCTGTAGAAGTGTGGTGTTGGTCAAGTCTATTCTATATAGGGCCTACCTGGCATGATGCACCAATGAAGTGCTGGTGAGCAGTTGTGCCAGCAGCACTTCATTGGTGCATCGCGACGACCGATGGGCAAGGTGCATTAGCAGCCTAAAGGTTTAAACCATCAACGGTCTTCATCAATCAACCGACCCACAAGCATGGTCCGTATGGGAGGGACGGTTTCACAAACAAAGACGACTGTTCATTGTTGGGGCTTGGAAAGTGTGAAAACGCTAATAGAAAAAATTCCCGACAAAGGTGAAAAAAAAAGGACCTATCTGGGATCCGTAAAAGTCGTTTTTTTGTGCACCTTCCATGGTTCTAATGGTCAAAAAATCACGTTCTAGGGCTCATTTTGTAGGCATTGAGCAGCTCTACCAGAATCCCGGGTTTGGTGTAAAAATTCCTAAAATTCCGGAATTTAGATACAGAGAGATACCCTGGAGGCAGCCCTAGGTCTGGTAGTCTCGACAGGTCCCCCGGTCCGTGAGTAATTGTGCACGGGTTGACAGAATTTTTTTTTTTGTGAACCCCCGCCCCTCAAAGTTCGATATAGGAACAAAGAGCAGCTCTGGTTCTACTGCTCCGATCGACTTGCAACAAGCGCTCACGTGACGGGAGCGACTCATGGAGTTTATTTCTCAACCTTAGATCCACCCCAGCACACTAGGAGAGGCCCTAGAGGCGCCGATACGCGATGCGCGCATCAACAGGAAGTAGGCCAGTGCTGCAGCAAAATAATACATTTACCCATTTCCTGACTTCAAACACCCCTGTTAAAAATTACACTGGTTGCTGACTTGATTCTGCATGCCCTGGCAAGGCCTCAACACCCACAATACACCAGAAATATTTCCTATCTTTTTAGCCAATAGTTTTAGGGGAGAACTTTCAACAAAACACTGGTCACCTGTGCATCATCTAAATGCCTATGGCAGTTCAGCCACCACAGAGAACCACTTACAAGTAGTTCTTGCTACACTCTCCAGGGGGAGCCATCACCTGCAGATTCTAGCAGACAACAGACATGGGATTGATGCATAGACACAATTTTTGCCTGTATATCTTTCAATACATAATCTTTTAGACATAGCAAATTAGGATTTCCTTGTGATATTATAACTATAAGTTGGCTTAGATTCGGCAGAAGACATCAACAGATATGGAAAATATTACAGATGCATTTAAATATTCAATATCATGGTTATAAAGAGTCGAGTGAACATTTATAAAATAACTTGTTTTTCTCCCTGCACTTCAGAGGTCATTTACAACATGAATACATGAGTTAAAAATAGAATACATATGATCGTTACATGCAGTCATTCATTGCCTTCAATTCAAGACTAAAGTTGTATATGAGTAATGGATAGTAAAGTTTTAAGAGGCATGTATGTAATACACTCTCTGAAATCTAATCAATTCTGCGCTCTGGACACAGGTTTGCGGGCCAAATGGAACACGCTACTAAGAGGCCCTTCTCCCAGTCCATGTCACATAGGGGTGCATGACCGTACTAATTCCTATATTTTTTCCAGGACAATCTATTCTACGATATTTATTTAAGAGACTTAAGCAAGTTTAGGTCAGAGGGAGAGCTAATCCAGGAGCGGCTCTTGTGGCCCCCAAGGGGTAAAAAACGACATGGCGACTTTTGGCCATTTTTTGGCGACATTTCGACTTTGTACCCTTTTAAAAGTGACATGTGACATTTCCAATCTTTAAAAAAAGTGACATTTGATCTGAGACCTTAAATTTTGAGATTATTAGACATGTTTTTTCCCCCTAAAAAAGTGACATGTGACCTGAAACCTTACATTTTGGCGACATTGTGACCTCAGGGGGGGTCCCCTTGGGGGCCCCGCTCTTAGTAGAGCGAATAACCAACTCCCACTGCAGTAACAGCTGTGGAGCATCTACATTGACCTACATAGAGCAGCTCCCCACAGCAGGGGGCTATATATCTTTACCACTAAGCCCCTACCACTGAGTCAGTCTGCAGTGAGGCTGTACACGGTGTACACCGCCACGATAAGTGAAACTAAAATTTCCAAACATATTGTAATGAATGTGATTGAAAGAAATTACAAATTTATTTAAAGAGTCGAGAGATTTAGTATAGTTGATGAGAAGATACCAATGCACGATGCATGGTCAGCCAGTGAGGGGTTTTGATACCAGTGGTATCTATAGATATTCAGAGATTAATTTTGTTTTCATTGATGAAAATACTTAAAAATTGTATCTCTCAAAAATATTGGTCAAATAAAAAAAATAAAAAAATGCCCGCCCACATCACTATAAACCCAAATAAAGATAAAACATAAAAAGCCTCCCTCCCGCACATATTTTTACAGAAAAGTATCCGCAAAGCTTGAAAGTTGGCTGTTGGGTTCTGTAAGCTGCAATGAGGCAATGCCTCTGGGTAAGCCTTGGTTTGAATTTAGGATTTGTGGTACATGTACATCATGCTCAGGGACTTTTCTGCCATTTTCAAAAGTGAGAACCTTGGATTTCTACTGTGCCCATCTAACCCACCATGCTAACGTATGCCGCCCCCCCCCTCTCACTATTACACACCAGGGCTGAGTTGCTCACACTAAGGGAGTGTTCATTATTTATGGCAGGGGGGGGTGAGAACCTTGTTCAGCAAATACCTGAAAATGAAGCATCTCCCCCATGTGAATATCCCAAAATGAACCACCTCTCCCACAGAAATATCCAAAAATGAATTGCCCCCCCTATGTGAATACCCCCAAATGCAGTGCCCCCCCCCCCCCCATTGTGAATACCCCAAAATAAAGCGCCGCCCCCACTCATTAACGCCCACTATAATACACTAAAATTGATTCCCTGAGTAGAAATATCCTAAAATCACTCTTCCCCTTAGCACATGAAATGGCACTTTCCTGTGCTAAGGGATTTTCCTTTGAACAACAACACTGGATGCCATTGTAAGTCCCCCTATATTCTACTTCATCGAACGTACAAAAAAAATTCTGCCCCCCCCCCCGCTATAGAGCCAAAAAGCGTATGCGAATGCGCCCATTTAACCTATTCTGATGTAGCAGTTTATCCCATGGGTGTGGCCATTGCTGGAGCTTGTTACCAGCGAGTTCTACAGATAAGACCTACGAGATGGGTACCAGTTGTCCCCCCCCCTGAGAGGACTGCAGTGAACAGTTGGGATCATCTCATTGGCTAATAATTAAACCTGCTAAGTCTGTATAGTAACGTGTGGGCTTTTTTTGACCCCCTGGTCAAGGGGTCAAAAATATTCTTAAAAATGATCACTCCCTTAGCCCTCTGTATCCTGACAATATATACTTTTGAGCAGGTAAGGGGAAAGGGACATCCATGCGGGGGTATATGGATGATCATTTCTGTTTGCCTACTCACACTTTTGAATTAAAAATCTGCAAATTTAAGTACACATGAAAATGTCTTTTTTACCTTTTCCGCGAAAATTCATACACACGAAAATATCTACGTTTACAGTAGATATTCTGAATTTGGGAGAATGCTATAAGTTGCACCTGATGCCTGATAAGGTTCCGATTGCCTAATAAAGTCTATACACCGCTTTCAATGTAATTAGCGCATATAACCTAATTAGTGCTCACCCCCTCTTTTAGCCTAGGAATTACTGTGAAACCCTGTTCATAAGCAGACCTCAGTCATAAGCCAGGGCTAGAGTTTGGGAAAATATCATAAGCTGATTTCGGGTTGAAATTTCAAGAGGTTTAGAAAAACTCTATAATTTATAGCAATAAAACTTGGTCATAAGCTGGGGGAGACTTTGGGAGAAAATGATTTAGAAGCCGATTTTGCTCGAAAATAGGAAATAAATCTGGCATATGACAAGTACCAGTGTCCTAGAATAAAATATCCCCTGGCATGCATGTCCTAAAATGAAGCGCCCCCCCCTACATGAACATCCAAAAATGAAGGGCCTCCCCCACAGAAAAACCCTAGAATAAAGTGCCTCCCCCTCGCAAATGTCCCAAAATGAGCTGCCCCCCCCCTCGAAATGCTCACCCCCCCCTGCCATAAATAATGAATGCTCCCTAAAGATGCTCACCGGATGCTACCTGAACTGGCAGAAGGAGCATCACTTTTTCAAGCTGAAAGACACTTTGCAGGATGAGTTTCATAGCAAACTGCGTTCTTGTCAGACTCAACAGCTCTTCTCTGAAGTTGTCAGGAATTTAACAAGCTATAGAGAACTTGTGAAATGGTTTAGTATCAGCAACCGTATGCAGATCAACTGGGGTGGTAATAGTACACAGGATAATGGGAGTAAACACAACAGGTAAAGTGAGAAATATAATCCATTCTTCCCTCTCATGCCCCTCTTCAGCATTGCCTTTTCCTATCCTTGAGGAAATCGCTTGCACTTACAAAATGTCTTCTCGTGATTATATTCTGTGGATATCAGGTAAGAAATTAATACAAAATGGAGAAATTAGTGGTATAAACGCAATAGATCATGGATACCGGTGCCCTAGGTCCATACATGCTGTATATACCCGAGCCGCGCAGCATGTATGGCCCTAGGGCACCGATATCCATGACCTATTAGCTTAATAACATCGGGGAGGACAATGTGACATGGCCATTTATACGAGGAGGTGTAAATTTGAGGAGTTTAGGATCTTTTTTAAGGAAATTTTCACAGCATAGCTGTGATGAATTATTTTATTATGGTTAAGGAACATAGTTACCATAGAACTATGTATGCATGCTGTCTGTAAGGGGTTATTGTATGGCATGACTAATAAAAAATCATGTTGCCTGTAAGGGGTTATCATATGGCACGGCGAATAAAACATCATGTTGCATCTAAGGGGTTATCATATGGCATGACTAATAAAACATCATACTGCCTGTAAGGGGTTATTGTGTGGCATGACTAATAAAACATCATATTGCCTGTAAGGGGTTATCATATGGCATGACTAAAGATTTAACGTGTGATATATATCACATATGGCCCAGGGTCTACAGTTGGAGCGTCCATGACCTACTGTAGGTGACTGGCACTATAGTGACAGTGTGACGAAGTCATCAATGCTTAAGGCTATGGAGGCTGCACCCATTATCGCTCGCATGTTTCATTGGCGAATAACTCCTCTCCTGGCGAGTTCAGCATTGCACAATACCAGCAAGTCTTGATTAAGGATACATATTAACCATACAAACGCATGAGACAATGTAATTCTTCTCCATTTTGTTATAATCCAGCAGTTTCAATAGCACTGTAGGGCGATCGTCTCGCTGTCCGCCATTTTGTATTTTGATGTTCTGTACGCATGCCCAACCCCTCCTTGCCGGAAGTCGCATTATATCGATTTAACTTGAAATTAATGGCTTTTTGAATATAATCCATGTATGAGTGAGTGAGTAATAGATGTTTAATGCCATTTCGAAAGCTAAGGTCATATTCATGGCGAGAACTACATTACACAATTGCACAGAGGAATGTGTCAGTGCCCGGGCATATGTGCACCACACACATCCTGAGGGGATAGTAAAGAGGAGATATAGACCCTTTTAAGTGGGCTAGGGAAGCCCAAATCCATGTATGTTAGACAATATCAATCAAATTGAATCGAATACATAGCCTGTATTTACATTTATATCAAAATTTAAACCTTACGACGCACCACTCTGTGCTCATGTGCGAAATCGCACGAGGATGTTCTGGGTGGGAGGGAGAGTGTTAAGACTAGTACATATGGTACATATGTCAGAGGGCGCACATAGTAGCCGGTGTAAAGGCTAAGAGATAGAAATCATAACAGCCTGCGTCCTCTGTGTATACCACTATGTACATAGAGTCGTACACTCGCCTTGCCGGAAATGCGACAGCCATAACAAACATATGGCGGTCCGATTTACAAGGTTGGTCTATGAACGGTCTTATACGAAAATTTCCCAACTTTTCTTGCATCTATCGCATTACATGAACGGTCTTCCGGCCTGACATACTGAAAAAAGGCGTCTTAATTGGACAATTCCCATAGGATCCCATGTGTTATGTCTATCGTCAAACATGCCAAGTTTTTCCTTCAGCTTCTTTTCATAGGTAAACAATTGTTTACCCAGGAATTGTTACCATCTACAGAAAGACAAAGATCTAAAGAAATTTTATCAACTTTCCATTAATTTATAGACCCCTTCTTTGTATAAGAAATTCCCACTTAAAGTTGGCCATTTTGATCGACCAAAAATATTGAAAACCCGCCTCCAATGACCCAGCAGGGGCTGGGCCAATAAAACATAATGTTGCCTGTAAGGGGTTATCATATGGCATGACTAATAAAACATCATACTGCCTGTAAAGGGTTATTGTGTGGCATGACTAATAAAACATCATGTTGCCTGTAAAGGGTTATGGTATGGCATGACTATAATAATAAAACATCATACTGCCTGTAAAGGGTTATTGTGTGGCATGACTAATAAAACATAATGTTGCCTGTAAGGGGTTATCGTATGGCATAACTAATAAAATATAATGTTGCCTGTAAAGGGTTATTGTATGGCATAACTAATAAAACAGCATGCAGTGAGTGAGTGAGTAATAGATGTTTAACGCCATTTCGACAGCAAAGGTCATATTCATGGCGAGAACTAAATTACACAATTTCACAGAGGAATGTGTCAGTGCCCGCGCATATATGCACCACACACATCCTGAGGAGATAGGAAAGAGGAGAAATAGACCCTGGGCTAGGGAGGCCCGACAGCATGCAGTCTGTAAGGGGTTATCATATGGCATGACTAAAGATGGAGCAGGTTAGGTCTAAGACCTAAAAGACCCGAGTTTTCAATGCAATTTTCAATGCTATTTTCAATTCAATTTTCAATATTCAATCAGATATTGACAAATAGTGAGTGATTACTGACATATGTTGATGAACTGCTGACCAATAATGAGCAATTACTAACATGTATTGACTAATTGCTTACAAATAGTGCATTATTACTGATATATTTTGACAAATAGTGAGTAATAACTAACAAAATTTATATTGACTAATTGCTGACAAATAGTGATTTATTACTGACATATTTGGACTAATTACTGACAAAAAGTGAGTAATTACTAACATAAATTTACTAATTGCTGACAAATAGTGCATTATAACTGACATATTTGCTGACAATGCATCATGACATCTATAAAAGGGTTAACTGCACATCAATGCCTTGTCTATCAATAAAGGGTTGACTGTGCATCAATGCATCATGCTATCCCTAAGGGGTTAACTGTGTATCAATGCATCATGCCATCAATAAAGGGTTAAGTGCATCAATGCATCAGGTTATCCATGAAGGGTTAAAAGTGCATCAATGCATCATGCCATTCATAAAGGGTTAACTGTGTATCAATGCATCATGCCACCCATAAAGGGTTAACGTGCATCAATGCATTATGCCATTCATAAAGGGTTAAAGTGCATCGATGCATCATGTTATCCATGAAGGGTTAAATGTGCATCAATGCATCATGCCATTCATAAAGGGTTAACTGTGTATCAATGCATCATGCCACCCATAAAGGGTTAAAGTGCATCAATGCATCATGCCATTCATAAAGGGTTAACTGTGTATCAATGCATCATGTCACCCATAAAGGGTTAAAGTGCATCAATGCATCATGCCATTCATAAAGGGTTAAAGTGCATCGACGCATCATGTTATCCATGAAGGGTTAAATGTGCATCAATGCTTTGTAACATCCATAAAGGGTTAACTGTGCATCAATGCATCATGCTATCCATAAAGGGTTAACTGTGCATCAATGCTACATGCCATTCATAAAGGCTTACAGTGAATCAATGCATCATGCCATTCATAAAGGATTAAATGTGAGCCAGCGAGCAGAAAGGACAGTTACTGCGGGATTTAGTACCAGATTTAGCCACCAGGGAGCACCACTATGGACTAGAATAGGCTACTTTTTTATGGAGAATTCCATGGATTTTGATAAAACGTTCTATTTTGGGTGGAAAGGTTCCAAATTTGCCATGTAAAAAGAATGTTTTTGGGCCAAAATAGGCATTTTTGTTGATTTCTGTTGCCATGGAAACATGATTTTCATTCTAAATAGGAAAATCAATGATCCCGTTTGAAGGAACATCCCACAAGATTTACTATGGTGAAAACAGAATGAAAATACCATTTCTAGATCAAATATTATGGGCAAAAGAATAAAAGTTTATACGAATTTAGCTAATTAGCATAAATTATGCTAATTAGCTATATATCTCATGACCAATTAGACATAGAGCTTATTAACATTCTTGAAATGGTCACACCTACCCATATCTAGCAAGCCATTCCTCCAAAACTAACAGGAGTATCTTCTCATGCTATGTATCACTGTAAAGCTAGTAATTTGAATTTTAAAGTTGACTTTTAGCATGGAGCACCCTTCCTCCTTGCCTCTACACAAATGTGCATCAATGCATCATGCTATCCATAAAGGGTTAACTGTGCATCAATGCATCATGCTATCCATAAAGGGTTAACTGTGCATCAATGCATCATGCTATCCATAAAGGGTTAACTGTGCATCAAAGCTACATGCCATTCATAAAGGCTTAAAGTGAATGAATGCATCATGCCATTCACAAAGGGTTAAAGTGAATCAATGCATCATGCCATTCATAAAGGGTTAAATGTGCATCAATGCATCATGCTATCCATAAAGGGTTAACTGTGCATCAATGCATCATGCTATCCATAAAGGGTTAATTGTGCATCAATGCATCATGCTATCCATAAAGGGTTAACTGTGCATCAATGCTACATGCCATTCATAAAGGGTTAAAGTGAATCAATGCATCATGCCATTCATAAAGGGTTAAATGTACATCAATGCATCATGCCATTCATAAAGGGTTAAATGTGCATCAATGCATCATGCCATTTATAAAGGGTTAACTGTGCATCAATGCTACATGCCATTCATAGAGGCTTAAAGTGAATCAATGCATCATGCCATTCATAAAGGGTTAAATGTGCATCAATGCATCATGCTATCCATAAAGGGTTAACTGTGCATCAATGCATCATGCCATTCAGCCCCTCCAAATGGGGCTTGGAGGGTCAACAAATTCCGCCCCGGCTTATGTACTGATCAGCCTGGTCCAAAGAGTACCAAAAGCAGGACAAACCTTCAACAGGACTAAGGAGGTCCATCTTATTCATTACTTTCCCCTCTCTGTTTTATGGATCATTAACATTTATCTTGTTTCCTTCTACATGAGAACGGGCTTCCCTAGCCCACTTAAAGGGGTCTACTTCTCATCTTTCCTATCCCCTCAGGATGTGTGTGGTGCACATATGCGCGGGCACTGACACATTCCTCTGTGAAATTATCAACCTGTGAAGCACGGGATAGCCACTTAGTGCCGCTAAAGTGCTGTAAAACACAAATCAATCAATCAATCAATCATGCCATTCATAAAGGGTTAAATGTGCATCAATGCATCATGCTATCCATAAAGGGTTAACTGTGCATCAATGCATCATGCCATTCATAAAGGGTTAAATGTGCATCAATGCATCATGCCATTCATAAAGGGTTAACTGTGTATCAATCCATCATGCCACCAATAAAGGGTAAAAGTGCATCACTGCATCATGCCATTCTTAACGGGTTAAAGTGTGTCAATGCATCATGCCTTTTATAAAGGGTTAAAGTGCATGAATGCATCATGCCTTTCATAAAAGGTTAAAGTGCATCAATGCATCATGCCATTCATAAACGGTTAACTGTGTATCAATCCATCATGCCACCAATAAAGGGTAAAAGTGCATCACTGCATCATGCCTATTCTTAACGGGTTAAAGTGTGTCAATGCATCATGCCATTCATAAAGGGTTAACTGTGCATCAATGCATCATGCTATCTATAAAGGGTTAACTGTGCATCACCGCATCATGCCACCCATAAAGGGTTAAATGTGCATCAATGCTTTGTGAAATCCATAAAGGGTTAACTGTGCATCAATGCATCATGCTATCCAAGAAGGGTTAAAGTACATCAATGCATCATGCCATTCATAAAGGGTTAACTGTGCATCACTGCATCTTGCCATCCATAAAGGGTTAAATGTGCATCACTGCATCTTGCCATCCATGAAGGGTTAAATGTGCATTAATGCATCATGCTATCTATAAAGGGTTAGATATGCATCAATGCATCATGCCATTCATAAAGGGTTAACTGTGTATCAATGCATCATGCCACCCATAAAGGGTTAACTGCACATCAATCCATCATGCCTTCAATAAAAGGTTAAAGTGCATCAATGCATCATGTCATTCATAAGGGGTTAACCGTGCATCAATGCATCATGCCATTCATGTCTAAGACCATAGAATAATAAAAACACACATTAAAACACAATTTAAAACACAGAATGACGTCAACATTTTCAATTAAACACCATAGAACGGAGAGGTGAAAAGGCCTTGATAGATTCAGTCCTGAGTTATTTGGGTACAAGTGCTCTCTGATAGCTATCAGTTTAGCATGCTGGAAATCAGCTCAAGAAATGGCTGCACACATTTTACATCCTGCAATATCGGTATATAGAGGACCTATATGTACCCCCTCCCCCTCACACACACACAGAGACCGGCTGGACACTGTAGACAAGGGAGAGGTGCATTGGTTAGTAAGACAAAGGACACCTACACCAGCATGAAAGTGAAGGGGAAGGCATCCACAGTTTGGCAGCTTAGGCCCTACTGTAATGTAGGGAGCATTGCGTGCAGGGAATCCACTTGTGGCATGGGTAGACCTACCATAAATAGTCCTACAATATATCTGATACCAATACAATTTACAAATTATTCTATACCAATTTGCAATGGTCGATTTATGGTGCACATTACCCCTATACGCAAAAAGCTTCGGCGAAAACGTGTCCACTACAAGTAGACCCGAGGTCGAACCTCGGGTCTAATAAAACATCATGTTACCTGTAGAGGCTTATGGTATGGTATGATTAAACATCATGTTGCCTGTAAGGGAATACATCTGAGGTGCATGGAGGCCGTGTGTACTGCCTGGTCACCGCTGAGCACTCCCAATAAGCTATCAAGTTGAATTATATACCGTAAAACCTGACCTATAAGTCGATCTCACCTATAAGTCGACCCCCCATCTTACAGGCACAAAATCGACTTATAATGAATCACAATAAGAAAATGTAAAACCTCTCTTATTAGTCGACCCCCTAACTTGAGAAATTTGAGGGTTTCAGACTCTGCCCCCATACCCAATTTCTTACCCTCAAATGAGTTATTTGCCCAGTTTTTGTGATAACGATGTATAGAAAAATATGAATAGCTACGTTTAAGGAGATAAACCCTTAAACGTAGCTATTACTTCAAAAGTAGACCTTTGGTACATTCAAGGCTAAAAGAATTATAGGGACCACCTTCATTAATATTTTTTTTTCAAACCCTCACCTATAAGTTGACCCCCAACTTGGAACCAATAATTCGACTAATACAAAAAGAAAATGGCAAAAAAAATCGACTTATAGGTACTTGCAGTATGTACTTGCATGGAGGCCGTGTGTACTGCCTGGTCATGCCTGAGTTTTTCCAATAAGCTATGAAGTTGAAGTATATACTTGTAGTACGTCTCAGGTGCATGGAGGCCGTGTGTACTGCCTGGTCACGGCTGAGCACTGCCAATAAGCTATCAAGTTGAAGTATATACTTGTAGTACTCTCAGGTCCAT
Source organism: Acholoe squamosa (assembly GCA_949317995.1). Lineage (NCBI taxonomy): Eukaryota > Metazoa > Annelida > Polychaeta > Phyllodocida > Polynoidae > Acholoe > Acholoe squamosa. The sequence continues at coordinate 24,371,691 of OX439050.1, forward strand.
GGAGGCCGTGTGTACTGCCTGGTCACGGCTGAGCACTGCCAATAAGCTATCAAGTTGAAGTATATACTTGTAGTATGTCTCAGGTCCATGGAGGCCGTGTGTACTGCCTGGTCACGGCTGAGCACTGCCAATAAACTATCAAGTTGAAGTATATACTTGTAGTATGTATCAGGTCCATGGAGGCCGTGTGTACTGCCTGGTCACGGCTGAGCACTGCCAATAAGCTATCAAGTTGAAGTATATACTTTTATGTCATGGCCGATACGACCGTCACTATAGATTAGTACTAGAACCGCCGTATTCAATGGGGGGCATTGAATACAATGTGTCTGTATTCAATGGGTGTCCGCCATCTTGGATTTTGAACAGATCTGAGCTGTTTTTCTTTATTTAAAGGCAAAATAACCCCCTAGGCCATGACATAAATGCAAATGTCCATTCCAGGGAATAAATTTGCATCGTTGAATACGGACAGCCTCACCTCGGTGAATACGATGCAAATTTATTCCCTGGTCATGGACATTTGCTTATGTAGTACTCTCAGGTCCATGGAGGCCGTGTGTACAGCCTGGTCAGTGCTGAGCACTCCCAATAAGCTATCAAGTTGAAGTATATACTTGTAGTATGTCTCAGGTGCATGGAGGCCATGTGTACTGCCTGGTCATGACTGAGCACTGCCAATAACCTATTGAATTGAATTATAAATACACCACAGTGCTAACCATACCCTTGGCAAGTCTATGACTGGCTAGGGGTCACTGAGTATGACGTGGACAAAGTTCTAGCGCATGGTGAATGTACATGTGAATGAATAAAACCGTAGTGTTGTAGATTTTAATAGAATAGTAGAGAATAGACCTGTGAGACATAGCGCGGCAACTTGTAATCTTGTGTCTAGTGATAGAATAATAGGAAAGCTAACTTCAAAGGCAATTAAAGGTTGTACCATCTGGCTCACCCTGTAACTCTTGTGCTGCCTTGTACTACTAGGTCTACTACCAAGAAGTTCTGCCTGCCCATAGATGACCACTACAAATTGGGCATGTTCAATGACCCAGAACCATATGCACCAAGGACCCCAGAATGACTAGGGTTGTGTGTGGCAGTCTTACCAACCCCAACAGCATACAGCTGGTCACAACCCCCTCCCCACCAAACTGGTAACCCCCTCCCCTCTGTAGACAGGGTACACCAAGTTTAGCATTTGTCTCTCCATAGAGATTTATAGAGATTCTAAACAGTAAATATCTTCTTCAAATACAGAATATATGATCCAAATGTACCATAACCCCGTGAGATGAAACCTTTAGTACATATATACAGCAATTTCAGACCACAGAATTATCAGATAAAGCCTACAGAGATGTATTGGTGAATCTTAATTTTGTCTTATGCTAATCTTCCATAGAGCTCCAGGAGCTGAAATGTCTAATCTAATCATAAAACCCAAACTAAACATATATCACAAAAACAAGTTATCTACCATTAGTACATACATATGCTGATAACAATGCCTCAATATTGTGCCAAAATAGTCCATAGGAGAAGAACAGTGAACGAAAATAGAAATCAGGGCTCCCCTATCCCTTACACCGTGGCGACTCTGAACCATTGACTAGTCTACAAGTCTCACTAGTAGGACTTAGAGTCGCCGCGCTAATTATTTTCAAAATGAAAATAATTCAAAAAGTGACATGACAATAAAAAAAATGTGACATGACATGAGGATATCTTAAATTCCACATGGGGCATGTTAGGTGACATAGACATAAGGATTTAAGTGACATGTGAATAAGGGCAACCGGACCTGATACATTGGTTACATTTCTATGAGACCAATCATTATCTACATGTACTGTTGTTTTGTCATCAATAGCCAATAATTATAATGAACGGGTATAACAGGGTACACTTGTGTAGGTATTTATTGTATGCTGTATTATGTGTGTATTTATTGTATGCTATATGGGGGAGTGCTATGGGAGTCCTGTATAGGGTTTATGGTAGCTAAGAGTTTATGGTAGGCTGTGGAATGTGTAGACGGAGGGGAGTCGACGAGATCTGGTCAGGTAGATTCTGTAGAGGGGGAGGGGGGAATACGGGTGAGCCAAACATCGGCGTCTGAAAGGTGTGAGGGGTTGGTAAGAGATAGGGAGGAGTCAGTATTGTGGGAGCAGCCGAGGAGGCAACACATACTCCTGGAGTAGACGAGGATGAAGCCGTTTAATATTTAGTATTACACTTAGCCAATGTAAGAACGGATTGAGCAGGATCTCTATGGCACTTATACCTCTCCAGTAGCATCGGATTGTTAAACATGAACTGCTTGTATGAATAGACTGATGTCGTTGAAGCTGTACAACCATGAGTGGACTCATCATCAGCTGTAACTGTGAATAACCAATGAACAATAAATGGTGACTTGTATCGGCGTCTTGGTGTTGGTTAAAAGGATGGGCTGAGCCAACATCATACCACTAGAGTTAGTCTTCCCAAATACGTGAGAATAGCGGAGTGAGCTGATAATAACTACACAACTTATACCACATTAATATACATATAAATACAACCCACACAGCCCAGATGGTGGAGAATTAGTGGTTGGGCTTATCATTGTACTGATGAGCGGCTCGCCGTACCCGATACCTAACAGCTCAGACGCTGGATGTGACTCAGCGGCATCGCCACACACTGACAGTAGTGACGGTGTGGAAGTCTATACTATCATACCTGCAGCGCGCACATTGCCTGGGAATGCAGCAGTAGCACATAGTGGTGTAGCAGAGGGACAGGGTGGAAGATCCGGAGTGAGTGAAGCGGGACCTGATCAATCACGTGTCACTCTTAGATCGGATCACACACATGTGCATGTGCAATTAGGACCCAGGTCGCAAGTGGTGCTTTTGCCTGGAGAGGTGGTGTCTAGAGAGATTGGATTCCCCGTGGCTCGGTCAGAGGAGGAGCGGGCGTCGTCTCAAAGGGATCCCAAGTCTGGGGGGACGTCTGGCCTACAATTGTCTACTGCGGCTGATTCTGAACCAGCAGGGTCGGTGGTGGTGGACGAAACCTCTGGACCATTCTCAGCATTGGGAGTGGAGAACGAGCATCAGTCATCTGCGGCAGAGTCGGAGACCAGGGCTGATATTTCTAGTGATGGGCAACAGGCGGCGGTTCAGGAGCACACAGTGAGTGCTGATGCAGGGGAACGGCCTGATAATCTCTGCAAAGGATGGACGACAGGAGACAGATTAGTGAATTATAAGTATTTTTCGACGCCCATTGCTAGGAGCTCCAGTATTAATTTCTGTAAGGCTACTCCTAGGTGCCTTGAGTTTGAGGGTACAGCGGACCAGGGACGAATTAGACGCGCATCTGAGGGGGATGTGGCGGATATTGGTGATGAGGATTTGAATTTTGAAGCGATTGCAACGTCATTGGGGTTAATTGAGCCAGTACATGAAGACGGACAGGTGGATGAGAGTGGAACAAAGGATGGTCATGAGGATGAGGGGGACGCACATGGGGAGAATGATTCAGTAGACGGGGCGTCTACAGTGGTGGCAGTGCCAGGGCAAAGCGAGGACGTCGGTGAGAAGACACAGGAACAGGGGTCGGAGGCCTGTGGTGATTTACAAAGGGGGAGTGCAGGATTGCTACCGTCTGGTTTCTTGGTGGTTGTTGAGAATGGGAGACAGTTAAGTGATAAGGACTTGGTGGGTCAGGATGAGAGTGGTGGAGTTGGACAGGGTTGGACAAGCTGTACTACACCGGTTGTTACAGGTGATCAAAGTGGCAGTCGTCTGGGAGAGTCTGTGAGTAAAACAAGGGTGGATGAAGTTATTGCAGGTCTGCAGAACACTAATATTAGGGTACGACGAAGCATAGAGAGGGGGAGAGCCATATTGGAACAGGAGCTGAGCTATCGGCAGGCCATTGATGGGGAGGAGCCGCCCGCGAGGCCGGAGATAGACCGGGAGCGTGTAGCACGAAGGGAGAGATTTTTGAGCGACACAGTAAATTGGAGGAAGGTAACTGCGAATATCCGCTCAGGCAATAGTACAGGTCGTACTACAGATGAGGGGCATTTAGATGATGTTCTAAAAAGCCATCTTCAGACTGATGTTTCGGGTGACTGGGAGGATTGGTGGGTTCGGAGAGCGGATGAAGAGAGAAGACGACAGATAGAAAGGGAGGCCCGGGAGGAAGCCGCCGAGGGCTCTGTGGCTGGAGGTGTTGGAACTGGTGTACAGGGGAACGATAGTGAAGAGAGCTCAGTGGGTGATTTGGATGCGGAGAAACAGGTGGAGGAGGATATTGCACCTATTATTGGTTCTGAAGACGACGACATGGCGCCTAGTCCGAATGTTAAACTACCATCCTTCAATGGGGAGCCTGGGGAGGATTATCGGAGATATTTCAAGGAATTGAATGGAATGCAAAAGCTATTTGGATGGTCTCCGGATCAACATCTTGAGTATGCAAAATTGGGCTTGAAGAAGGGGGCATCGAAATGGATGGATGGTATTCCAGAGGGGGAAAAGGATACTTTGGACAAAGTAGTGGCTATAGTGAAGAGGGTTTTTGAAGACAAAAGGCCACTGTGGCAGAAACATAGGGATTTGCACTGTCTGAAGCAGGAAAAGGGACAGTCGGTCTGGGACTTCGCATTGAAAATAAAGGAATATGACGAGTTGGATGTTCCTGATGTCATCAAACTGTCAGTCTTTGTGGGGGGTTTGCTTCCGCCCATTGATAAGGACCTGATGAAACACAATGCTGATTCTTTTGAAGAGGCTCTCAGGCTGGCGTCTTATTGGGAAAATGTGGAGAAAGGCAGGAACTCCAAAGGTGTGGCGCAGCTACACATGCTAGAGTCTGAGGGGACTCGGGATGGAGCATGTGGGGACGATCAATTCGATCCTAAAGAGTATGCTAGAGAACAAACTAAAGCAGTGGTGGAGATGTGCACTATGGAATATAGACGGGGGCTCAGGGAGATGGAACATGGGCGGGAGAATCAGCAGGGACAATATGCTGGAAGGGGTGGTAACTCACAAGGGCAGTATCAGGCGCAGGCGGGCAGAGGGACTGGCGCGGGAACATATGGTCAGAATAGGCAGTTTGGTACAGGTGGCGGAGGCCGAGGATGGAATTATCAAGGGGGCCGCGGTGGAAATCAATATAACGCGTCTCAGTATTTCAATAACAGGTTTCAGGGACAGAGATACACAGGAGGAAGCAGGCAGGGTCAACAGGGGGATGATAAAGGTCAGAGAAGAGCACAGGAATATGCTAGGATGATGGGAGATGCAGGAGAGAGTCAGAAAGGAGGAGGAGCGATCTATTGTTTGATTCATGACTCTACTACACATTCTACAGAGGAGTGCACGTTTTTGAAGAAATACAGGGATCAGTTGTCATCCTCTCAGCAGAACAGAGACCAACGAGATCAGGGAAATGATGTTCGCAGGCCGGGAAACGGGCACAACGGCTCATTCCTACCCCAGAATTAAATTTGATATCAGGGGATGGGTCGGGAAACAGGGGATCAAAAGACAAAGCGCCATGGTTGGTTCAGTGTACTATTGACGAGAATACATACAGATGTTTAGTGGACACGGGCGCGTCTGATTGTTTTATAGCACGGACAATTGTGAGTAGTATAAGTGAGAGAGCAATTTGGGACAGGCAGCCATCTCAATTGGGGAAGGTGCGTCTGGGGGACAAAACATCATTACAAGTTTATGAGACGGTGCGACTGCAGTGTTTTATGGATGGTGCTTGCATATACTATGATTTTAATGTGGTGGATTCACTGGCTTATGATATTGTGCTGGGACGTAATTTTCTGATTGACGCAAGGGCACAGATTATAGCTATAGATGGAAAGGTGCGTCTCTTTACTGAGGATCCGGTCTCAATTGAAGTAGCGGCGATTTTGGACCCATGGGAGGAAAGATTGGTGACGGTGAAAGGATGGGATGCTGCGGCTGAAAGGGTTGGAACAACGGTCTTGTTGAGGCCATCTAATTTGGCGGTGGTAGCTGCGGATGGTGCGGTGAACTATGTGGGGAAGAAATGGTATATGAAAATTGCTAATCTCTCTGACAGGCAAGTGTATGTGGATACAACTGAGGTTATAGCATACGCGGAAGACATAGATGAACCGGAACTTAATTTGCTGGAGGTAATTGATACAGCTAATGTTGGCAGGGATAGAAAGGATGAGGCTCGTGAGATTGTGGCACGATGTAATGGAGACCGGCGGGAGAATGGTCAAGATGCTAGGAGAGGGTCAGAGCATCGGCAGGATCCTCAGGACAGTGGTGGTGGATGTGGTGTTTTTACCTTAAGTGAGCAGGAGAGGCTGGATAAAATTGAGAAGATCAGGGGCCTTGATTTGGGTGACACTATGATGACGCTGGAGGAGCAGAAGGTATTCAGAGAAATGTTGGTGGTCAACATGGACACTATAGCATTTTCTATGAAGGAGTTGGGTCATTGTTCATTGGCTCCAATGAAAATAAGGGTCGATGAGTCCAAGGGTTCGTGTATGGCACGACCATACAGGTATTCTCCTCAGAAAATGGATATTATTGATGAACAGGTGAGGGAATTGTTAAAGTTGGGAATTATTGAGCCCAGTGACAGCGTCTGGAGAAGTCCGTTGGTGGTAGTGCAGAAGAAGGATGGAAAGGCTAGATTATGTACAGACTATCGCATGTTGAATCTTATTACGGCGGATGACACATATCCTATGCCCACAGCCAGAAGCATGTTTTTGTATATGGCGTACAGAAAACCTATAATCTTTACAGCCATGGATTTGCTCAGTGGGTATCATCAGTGCGATTTACATCATGACAGCAGGCAATATTCAGCATTTGAATCACCCTCGGGAGTTTGGCAATGGACGAGGATGCCGTTTGGTATGAAGCAGAGCCCATGGCAATTTACTAAGATTATGTCATTAGCACTAGGAGGCTTAATACCACGTACTTGTCTAGCCTACCTAGACGATATCATTATCTTTGATCCGGATGTGGACAGCCATATCACTAATGTCGGCAGAGTATTGGCAGCTTTAGGTAAAGCAGGTTTAACAGTGAAGCCGGAAAAGTGTGAGTGGGGCAAAGCGGAAATCAAGTTTTTGGGGCACATTATTAATGCTGAAGGAGTGCAGACGCAATCTAAAGTGATCAGAAAGGTGCAGGAATTTGGTAGACCGTATAATGAACATACAACTCGATCCTTTCTGGGGCTTTGTAATTATTACAGGAGTTTTATTCCTAACTATGCTGTTTTGTCGATGCCTCTGAATAATTTGTTGAAAATCAAGGTGCCATTTAAGTGGACAGATGAGTGTGAGGTGTCATTCAAGAAAATACAAGCAGCATTAGCTAGCACACCGTTATTGGTACATCCAGAGATCGGGGGTCACTTTTATGTTTTAACAGATGCTTCGGATGGCGCGTGTGGAGCGGCCATCTGTATAAAAAGGGATGGATTGCTGAGACCGGTAACATATTATGGGTATACATTTACAAAGGCTGAAAGAAACTACACTATAACAGAGAAAGAAGGCCTAGCTGTTATAAGAGTATTGAAGAAATTTGAGGATATGCTGACTGGGGCTAAGATCACGATAATAACAGACCATCAACCATTAATACCTTTGCTTCAACAAGCCAGTAAGGCTCCATCCAAAAGGTTGACTAGATGGGGTTTAGCAATGACTGACTTTGACTATGAGATTAGGTATGAGCCGGGAGCCACTCACTACCTGCCGGATTTTATATCCAGAGTGCCGTTGGCAGTGGGACAGGATACACCTGGCGAGGAGTCGGGGGAGTTTGAGCCTGAGGTGGGATGTGAGTTACTCGTGATGGAACTTGTAGGGGAGGAATTGGATAGGGAAACCTTCATTCAGGAGCAGTGGAAGGATGGATTCTGCAGGGGGATGATGAGATATTTGGCGGGAGATGAATTGCCAGTGGATGAGGAAAAGGCGCGAGGGATTTTACATAATGCTGATTTTATGGGTATGAAGGATGGATTGTTATGCAAGTATATAAAACCAGCTAGAAAGAGGGGTGGGCCTATAGCTGACTTAAACCCAAGGATAGTGGTGCCTAAGGCTATGGTGAATAGAGTGCTCTATCTCATGCATGATGATATTATGTGCGGAGGACATGTGGGAACAGTGGCGCTGAATACAAAAGTACAGGCTCGGTTTTATTGGAAAAATATGATGGTGGACATAGCTAGGTACGTGCGGCTATGTGAAAGGTGCGCGTTGAGAAAAAGAGCACCTCATTTTAGGGCCAAGGCAAGGTCATGGGATACGCCGGATTATCCATGGCAAGTGATACAGACAGATTTTGTTGGGCCACTACGTAGGTCCAAAGAAGGTTATAAATATATTATGACCTTCATAGACCTTCTGACGGGATGGCCGGAGGCATTCTGTACTAAAGACACGACTGCGCACACGGCAGCTGGGGTGTTTCTACGGGAGATCGTGTGTAGGTACGGCAAGGTGGAAGTGATGTGCAGCGACAGAGGGTCTACATATATGGGTCAGGTTTTTCGTGAGGTTACAGCTAGATTATCAACCAAACAGAGGTTTACGTCTTCTAGGAATCCGACCGGAAATGCCAGGGTTGAAAGATTGCATAAATCATTAGAGGATACGATAGGATGCTATGTGACCGAGGATCATGAACACTGGCCAGAACTGTTACCCATTGCATTGTGGACAGTGCGCTCCAATATTAGTATGAGGACGGGGTTTTCACCATATGCACTACAATTCGGGAGGGATCCAGTGGCTATGTCCTTTGCTGAGGAAAGGCCACTGCCTAGAGTTCCATCTGAGAGGGATTGGTTTCTTAGAACAAATCATAGCATACAGTTATTACAAGAGGCGGCCAACGCTCATACTGTTAGGTATGAGGAGCAGCTCAGACGTAGATTGGATGGACGGGCTCGACCTGTATCTTTTATAGAGGGGGAGTGGGTATATTACTATGATCCGAAATGCGCGGTGAATAATACATCGAAGTTTGCTGGTAGATACACTGGGCCACACAGGATAATAGAGGTGGTGGGGGATAACAGGGTGAGGTTGAGAGCAGTGAAGACGGGCAAAGAGATACCTCACTTGGTAAATGTGAATAAACTGAAGAGAGCATACAAAGGGGAGGGTGAAAATGACGAAGGAGTAGCCAAAGATGAGAGGTCTGTGGAAGTGGATAAGTCAGAAGTGGAATCACAAGTGGATAAAGAAGACATAGGACATGAGAACCCGAGAGGGGTGACTGAGGTGGAACATCCTTCATCTGGTCTGGAGGATACAGCGTTAGCGGACGCTGATAAGGAGGACAAATTGAATACGTCAGACGACGATAGAAGTGCACATGAGAAAAAGAGAGAGGTGGCCGGAGCTGGACCGCGCGCACCTATACAGGAATCTGATAATGAGAAAGATGGAGTTGTACGGCGAGATAGCCGGGAGAAGCACAGGCAGGAAGCTGTGGTCGATAATTGGTGTAAAAAGAAAGGGTTACAGGATAGTGATATTGATAAGGTCGAGGGTGGCCGAAGACAGGATAATGAAGAGAAAAAGAAGGGTAGAGTGAGAAATGTTGAGGTGAAGAGGCAGATGGACGAAGACAGAGAGAGAGAAGAAATGGAGAGGAGACAGAAAAGAAAAGAGAGAGAGGATAGGGCTGAGAAGAGACGGAGGCAAAGAGATAGGAGAGCGCAATTGGCTGCAGGGGCTATTATGAGTGAGGAATCTAGCAGTGAACATATCATTCCAAAGGGACCGATTTGTAAGCATCACAGGAGAGGCAGAGAGGAGCTCAGCTCATCCAGTGATGGAGAATAGGGCGAGCTTAGACGGGATGCTACAGGATGGGCGATAATCCTGTAGTATTCACGTGTGTTGCTATGAGGGAGAAGGGGGGGTGATGCAGGTGTCGAAGGGGGAGGGGCCGCCCGGAGGAGCAGGTCAAGCTGACTCATGCAGGTAGACGGAAAGGAGGGCGATACACAAAGAAAAGGGAAAAGTAGGGCAAGGTAGGAAAAGAGGGGAGGGGGGGGAGAGGCCAGCGCAACAGGTATATGCAGGAGGAGATGCATCAGGAGGTGGCAGTGCGCGCACAGCGAGGGACGAGATAAGACCTCACAGTAAATAGCAGGTGCTGATGGACGGATGGCAGATAGCTGGTACGATAGTGTTGGAGAACAGCAATACCAACAATACTATAATACGTGGATGATTCAAGACAACTATTGCAATAGCACTTACAATGAAAGGAGCACAGTGTCTGCAGCAAGTTCAACAACAACAGAAACAAATGAAAAAGGATTTGGTGCGACTTCAACGTCAGGCCAACCAAGCTCAGCGCAAGAGCCAATACAGGTGGTGGAAGCAGCTCAAGCCGAGGTCCTGGTAAATCATCAGGGAAACATATGGGATAGCATACGTGACATCACTGTGGGACAGACAGAATGGGAGTGGTTGTTGGATGCCACTCTACAAGGCACCGGTGGTATAATTAAGAGAGAGACTCAGACCACAGAAACAGCGACACAGACAGAACCATCAATATTTTATAGTAAAGACGATGAATTTGTGCTGGATACATCAATCAGATTGGATGACATATTGATAGAAGAGTATTATAGTAGAAGACAAGTGACCTCAAGGCTCTGTCACATTTGTGGCAGAACAACAGCAACAGCGGCAGGAGCGGCCAAACACCTGGAACAGGTACATGGGATAAAACATCTCATATAATGTCCACTAGTGAGGAAGCGGGAAAGAGAGCACCATCTATAGTAAAGGCAGGGAGATATAGGGGACAACAGGTAGAAGACGCGCTGGATGCTATATATGGATTTGGATATTCATTGCCGAAGGTATTCAGATACAATGGGGCGACGTTACAGGATATAGTAATGCAGAAAATATCAAAACTGAAATTGGACATCGCGAGATTGCCAAGATATTTGAGGGAACAAGTAAATAGACATCATTTTAAATATGGAGTAGGGAGTGTGACTAATGCATTCTTTTTCTCAAGAAAGTGTAGGAGGCATCGCAAGACTAGTAGAGGGAAACGATGCAGGCAGTGTAGACAAAGAGATGAAACTTGGGAAATGTTCAAACTGAAACAAAAGGGAAAGCATATCACCCAAGGAGTATTAACATCCGGGGTTAAAGACAATGAGACGACCCTGGAGGAGGAGGATGTAACTGAAGACTTTGATAAATATAACTAGAAAGGATATGAGTTGATAGGAAAGGAACAGAGGGACTGTATGGTTATAAAATACAATACCTGTTAAGGGAACGTTGTGAGGGGTTGAAGAAATGTACAAAATGGCAGGTATCAGTATAACGCCACCTACCTTTAGAGGAGCACCAGGAGAAAAGATAGAAGAATATTTCTACGACATGGATTTGATTAAGAGAATATATGATCTAGGGGAAATGGAATATGTGGCATTATTATTGTGGGGAATGAAAGGTGAAGTGAAAACTTGGGTTAGGAAACTACCTGAGGAAAGTAAGAATACTGCATGGAAAATACAGCAAATAACCATGGCAGTATTTGCAGCTCCAGATGCCTGGAAAGAATGGGGTACAGGAGGAAAGAGACAGAAAAGACAGCGCGAGAATGACGGCGCGGAAACAGAGCCAGCGGGGGAATGAACACGAGAGTGAGAAAAAAAAAAAGGGGGGGGGGGAAGTGCCGGACATTGAGACAGACATATGTATATTAAGAGCTCAGTGACAGAAAAAGGGGGGGGGGGGAAGAGAGCAGACATGCGCAGGTAAAGAAAGAGATAAGATGCAATGACAAGTAAGACAGTTGGCAGTGTAGGAGTGGAACTCCAGCTGTACAGACATCGGCAAGCAACAGATACAGACTACACTCAAAAGTTTAACAAGATAGAACAACCAGCATGCTACGTGGACATAACCAAGACAAGACAACATAATCAGCAGTTTAGATAAGATATAAACATGAGTTCTAGTGGAAAAGCCTGGATCATAGACAACGGAAGGTTCATAGCGGTTGAGATGAATTAATGGAGATCAGTAATAATTTACTGAAGGAAAGGAATCATCGCCCACTGTAGAGAGGGTAGAGATATTAAGGCTCAGATACACCCTACTCTATGGATAAGACTTAACTACTTAATACAGTTTGTGGAAAATTGTAAAAGGTCGGATCCATTTAGGATGCATTTAATATAAATACATACCTGAAGTGAAGATTTAAGGACTAGTAGGAGTAGAGGCATCATCATCATCAGCAGATGAAGCGGGAGAAGAACTGAAGATAGTAAATAAAACAGGTATATGAGATAAAGAGAAAGAAGTGCATCACATACAGGAGGCAACCACTATGGGGCACCTTATAAGTTGTCTAAGGGTGAATGGAAACACTAGTCGGAACCAGCAGGACCACAGTCGCGACACACATAGAATGACTCCAGTAACAAGGTCCATAATTAAGAGGCCTAAATTTAAAGGATATATTTGTCCAGAAGTAAGGCATTCTGTTAAAGAACCAGAGCCTATAATGGTTTAATTATTTAGGAAGCCCAGACTCTGAGAAAAGAAATACGATGTCTATAGCTGTAGATATATATTCAAAAATAAGTGTGAGTGAAATTCTTTTCTAAGAAGGTATTAGGACACATAAAATTCAGTCATAGGGGTGTATTAATGAGATCAGTTATACACCTGAGACTGTGAATGTGATCGCCACTACTCACAAATCAGAGGAGCTCAGCGACTTTATAGAGTTAGCTTATGCAGATATTTTAAAAGAAAATATGTGTATAGTATCTTATTACAAGAACGAAGTGAGCGTTTCTAGGAATCAAAGTATGAATCGCTAGGGAAATATACTTACTTCTGCGAGAGGGTAGAAGCTGGGGAAGCCAATGTTGGAAGGATAGGACCTCCAAGATTAGAAGAACGGGAGGTTTGTGGTCTGGCAGGAAGCTGATAGGGATGATGTCGCGTAGTGGTAGCAGATGAAGATGTCAAGAGAGATATGATGGTAGAAGAACTGTGAGTCAGTCGTGAGGAAGAGGCCATGGTGCTGGAATGACAGGTCAACGGTGAGAAGGGTGGATGTCCAGGTGAGATAGCCAGAGTACTCCAGAACGAGGGCGACATTACTGGAAGGTGTGGAAGTGAAGCTGCAGTGGATGAAGATGAAGTAAACTGACCGGAAGTGGAAGAGGTCAGGGCCAGAGCGGGCGTATGTAGACAGGAAGGCGGAGACCTAGAAGCCGAGGTGGAGCGGGCATCTGCAGCTGGAGCAGCTCGGATGGTGATGTGAGGCATCATTAATGAAGATACAGCAGGAAACTGACCGGAAGTAGTGGCGCTGGTAGTAGAAAAGGGACGAGAAGCAGCGGCAGAATAGGTAAATGTGGATGTTAGGGTTGTTCTGGACGTCAGAGGTGCAGTGGTGGTTAGCAACGGTGTGTATGGTAAGGGCGAAACACCGGAAGTAGCAGGAAGGTGAGAAAACACATTGTAGTCTACATATGAAGAGTGATGCTGAGGTGGCAATGGACGAGAAGTTGATGACACAGCGAAGTTGGCAGGCAGAGAATATTGGTGGGAGGTGTCCACTCGTAGAGGAAGGGTCGCTGTGCAAGTTGGTAGCGCATTGGAGGTAAAGGTGGATGCGAGGCTTGGAGCAGAGGTAGCAGGCACTATAGCGCTATAGGTGGGACGCGCACCTATGGGCGACATCAGAGTGGGATTCCAAGGTGGCACGAAAAGAGTGGTAGGGTTGACTGGAGGCGGAGTGATGTCGACATAAGCTGGTTGATAAGCAGGAGTAGGAATAGGTGGAACAGCAGCAGTTGATTGCAGGCGGTAACTGGGATCGGGCATCCCATCTAGGTGGATGACGCGCAGTGTCATATCAGTCATGTTACAAGCTAAGCGTAGATGATCTCGAATGGTGGTGTGTGAGGGCATGGTCGCGCCTTGCGGTCCGGTGCATACTAGCATGCACGGAGTAACGTTAGCATCTGTGGAGGACAGGTCTCTGCAGCCGACGATGTAGGTGAAGCCGGGCTGGAGACGATCTATCGGGAGATAGACGAGTGCGCCATTGACAGAAACGCTGGAATAGCTAGCCATCTTCAGTGCGAACAGGGTGGAAGTCAAGCATCGACTGAGAATTTAATTCTAGGTATCTAACCAAGGGGATGGGAAGTTGAAATAAGAAAACAAAAATATAGTGAAAACTATAGTAAAAAAAAATTGAGGGCACATTAGGAGGAGTCGCTGAGACAAAGACTCCAATCCAATAAATTGGTGTTATCAGATGGAAGAGACGTACAGCTAGATAGGAGAGGAAGGCACACGTGTTCAGATTGACGGGAAAATATATACAAGAAGGGGTAAAAGGGTCATGAACTGGTGAACTATCTGACACGATAGGGCTTATTAAGTGTTCAAGATCCATAAAAACTTCCAGGAGCGATCAGTTAGGAGTCGTAGTAACCCAACTCGAACTGTAACCGGAAGCCATAATAAGAAGAAAATGGCGTGGCTAACTATACTATGTGTCTTATGTTCCTTGTGGGGTGTGGTAGATGCTGGAAGGCACACTTTCGAGACTTTAGAGAGAGCCGAATTAGGTGTCATTTTGCAACCTGGTAGACGTATTTCTACGGCTGAGCACAATCATGTGTCACAAGTGTTTGTATTAGAGATACCAGATAGATTACCAGAGCCGGAAATGGAAAGTATTTATGAACAATGTGTGAAGAATATGCAGGTTATGTGTGATATTCAACATCACAACAGAACCTTATTATTTGAAGATACCTGTGACAACATCAAACAGAAAGAAGAATGGCTGAATCAAATTATTAGAAAATTAATACAGGCCAGAGAGGAGGAAGTGGAAAAGCTGATGGAAAACATACCTGAACAACAACAAGTCAAAAGGTCTAAGAGAGCAGGTATACCAGGTCTAAATATTATAGGAGAGTTGTCGTACTATATTTTTGGCACTGGGAGAGCTGATGATGTAGCCAGAAATGAAAAGGATATTCAATTACTGAAGACATCATATTATAAGATGCGTGATGTTATTAAAACATTGGCCACAAGTACTAGCAATGGCTTGGAGGACGTCATGGCGGAAGTGGGAGAGTTGGCTGATAGACAGTTACAATTGTATGAAATGGCTAAGATATCATTGAAGAGACGGAAGTTGCTGGAAAGAACTCAAACTATGCACAGTGTGGCATTATATGAACTATCCATTGTATACAACCATGAAAGCCTGCTGACAAGGGTCAAATGGGGGTATATTATACATTTATTAAATGAACTCATTGAGATAAAGGATATGGCAGCTGAGGTAAGATTGGCATCACGAAGAAAACTATCCTCAAAATTGGTCACTAGAGAAGATTTGAAAGAAGCTATAATCAACACTGAAGTATATCTAAAGGCTACGTACCCACGATTTAGAGTCGCTTTTACTGATCCGGAATATTACTATGATAATAGTGTGGTGCGAGTATATCAGCACCAAGGTCGTGTAAAAATGCAGATAAGGATTCCGGTGGTGTCAGAGGAACACATATTTTGTGTATACTCTGTAAAGGTGTTTCCAGTACCAGTGCGGCTGGCCAATAAAGAAGCTGACGGGACGAGAATAGAGGGATTGCCATCAGAAGTAGCCATATCAAAGAATGGGCGGTATTATATATCAGAGCCAGTGGTGAATTGGGCGCGTTGCCATGGCAACTCAATAGCAGTATGTCCAGATATTCCACACATGAGAAAAATAGCCGAACGAGGGTGCATGGCGGCACTAATAAGAAATGACAAGGTGGCCATAGCAGAAACATGTGAGATCAACTATATAGTGCAACCAAATTTTCCTTCATTTGCGATAGCACTGGGAAAGGGTCGTACTTTGGTATCGGGACCCGACATACAAGGTCAATTGATGTGTCAATCAAGCCCACCTGTTAAGGTGAACATGCATCATTACGCCATATTGAATATTGGGTGTGATTGCGCATTCATGACTGCCGGGGCGTGGATGCCTTACAGCTTGGCAGGATGTGGTCATGTGAACATGGAAACTAATGTGACTTTTGTAAATAACGATTTGCTACAAATGAACAGTGTTAAGAAGTTGACATGGATAAAGGCCGTATTAAATGGTGAAACTGTGGAGGTATTGCAAGATGAAGTGTTGCCAAAATTAGTAAAGACCAAAATGAAGCACAAGGCTAGAATACAACAGTCGCCAGCAGCTGTCAATCTGAAGAATTTGGTGAGTGCAATGGAAGACGGATCAGCTTTGCCTGATTTGGATGGCATGAGTGGTGGAGGCCAGTTTCCTACTGAATCACTATGGGATTATTCACCAATAATGATTGCGGGGGTGATTGTCATGACTCTGATGGTGGTACAATATTTTTGTTTAAAAAGACTATTAATGGCATACATATTAGCAAGAATGCCTATGAGAATAAGGGGTCTAGAAACCTGGGACTATGAAAAATACGGTGAAGATGTCGGAGGTAATTATGAGGAAGAAGATCCGGAACACAAAACGACAATAGCTATGTTATCATTGATATTGATAGTACTGATAATAATAATAGCGTTACTGGTGAGGAAAGTGCGACAACTAAAGAGGCTTCAACCAGTGGATGGACTGTATCTACAGGTGGCAACTAAAGAGATCACAGAAATAATACCATTGGGGGAGAGTCTAATGCCTTTGGACCAGGTATTTCAAAGACCAGCAGAACAGGCTCTTATTAGAGACGTAGCAATAAGCTATTCGTGCCCGAGGTACATAGCTACAGTGCAGTGGGGTCGAGTGTTATATTCCACTGAGATGGCAACGGCGGAAAACGCAGTGCCATTGCCATTACCGGCCACTGTGAAGGTGTCAAAGAAATTAGCAGGGATACTGAACGGTGACTATGGATTTACGGTGATGACAAGATTGATTAGGTATAGTGGGGGCCTGGCGACAGGTGTACCACTAGAGATACCTATGATATCAGCGGCGGGCTGGACACCAATAAGGAACAGAGAGATAAATACACATCAGTTATCTGACACGGGCCATGCCAGAGCCATGGCTCAGTTAAGAAGATCAAGACAGTTACCAGAAGTACCTGGAGAATCATATGGGGCTACGGCTGTCTCATATTCAGTAAACAAGGGGCATAAAGAGTCGGTGAACGTGGCTCTGCGAGGTCAAGAGCCCAGGACGGGATCGTCGTCGGTGTACGTGGACCTGAATGAATGAGACTGAAGGTGATGAATAAAACGCCATCATGATAGAGACTTGACATAGACGGTGTCAGGACATGAGAAAAAGGGGGGGGGGAGAAAGATATCGTGCAGCTGGCGTGAGACGAAAGGATGGAATAGACAATACAAAGACTATCTACAAATGAATTGATATAATGTCTGGGAATGGTGCCAGTGTATATTATTAAGTAAGATAATATAGCTAAAAGAAACTGTAATTTAAATGTACGACTAACTAATGAGACACTAACTACGACGTAATGTAGCAAGTGAAAAGATTTCTGATGTATATACTCGTTGACAAGCTGTGCACGCGTGAGTTAAGTAAGAGGTTGCCAGGTGTAACCCAAGACGCGTTAGAGTGTGTTTTAGAGTGATGCTTGGGGCAAAGGGTAGATAGAGGGGAACGTTTCGGAACAAGGAGTTGACAGATGTAAGGAGATTTATTGGCCCGATTGGGTGTAACTGGTGTCGACTCCCGGGTAAGGATAGTAAAAAGAATATATAAACATAGAATGGGACAAAGTGCTTAGTAAAGGCGAGTGAATGAGTAAAATAAATAACAAAGGAAAGAAAAACAAATTGAGAATCAAGGAATGAGAGAATTGTAATAATAAAATACATGTTAGAGGACAAGTTTGCGCTAAGAATAAGTCACCAATGCAGTGTGGAAAATATATATAGTAATAATGCATGGTATTATATAAGTGTGTTGCATATGTATGTACATGAATAACTATTGAAATGTATAATATGATAACGATGATTACCTCAGGTATTAGTGACAAAACAATACATAAGATGTATTCAAGCATAATTTATGCTTGACAATTGGTGTGACTCGCGTCACAAGAGGGGAGCGCCCGCACCTGTTTTGTCATCAATAGCCAATAATTATAATGAACGGGTATAACAGGGTACACTTGTGTAGGTATTTATTGTATGCTGTATTATGTGTGTATTTATTGTATGCTATATGGGGGAGTGCTATGGGAGTCCTGTATAGGGTTTATGGTAGCTAAGAGTTTATGGTAGGCTGTGGAATGTGTAGACGGAGGGGAGTCGACGAGATCTGGTCAGGTAGATTCTGTAGAGGGGGAGGGGGGAATACGGGTGAGCCAAACATCGGCGTCTGAAAGGTGTGAGGGGTTGGTAAGAGATAGGGAGGAGTCAGTATTGTGGGAGCAGCCGAGGAGGCAACACATACTCCTGGAGTAGACGAGGATGAAGCCGTTTAATATTTAGTATTACACTTAGCCAATGTAAGAACGGATTGAGCAGGATCTCTATGGCACTTATACCTCTCCAGTAGCATCGGATTGTTAAACATGAACTGCTTGTATGAATAGACTGATGTCGTTGAAGCTGTACAACCATGAGTGGACTCATCATCAGCTGTAACTGTGAATAACCAATGAACAATAAATGGTGACTTGTATCGGCGTCTTGGTGTTGGTTAAAAGGATGGGCTGAGCCAACATCATACCACTAGAGTTAGTCTTCCCAAATACGTGAGAATAGCGGAGTGAGCTGATAATAACTACACAACTTATACCACATTAATATACATATAAATACAACCCACACAGCCCACTGTGCTGATATCTCAACATTGATTTTATTATACAACTTGTGATTAATCACCTACTTAAAAAACCTCATGAACTAAGCAGTGTTTTGTTTTGTATGAAATGCTCCTTGTAGTATATTTCTTAAAATCCACATGTGACATTGGGACGGACCCCCCCCCCCCATCCAATTATTCATAGGCCTAGTCTATGTGAAATACTTTAATTTCTGTGCCTGGAATGTCAGCTAGATCTACCTAGCTTTTTATTGGCAACAAGTCTGATCTAGGCTCGTCTAGCTTTAGTCTTAATTTGATCCCATGTAGTCCACCACATTGATTAAAACACTCACCTGTCTAAGTACCAGCAATGTTAAGATATGTAGATATGACGCCATATTCCTCACTTCATGCCTAATGGAGAGTAAAGGAGGTTTCCAACTTGAAGGACATTGTCGAATTATCCAAATTAATTACAAGGGCATTGCTTTGAAGTAAACACGTTGAGATTTAGCTTTGGCAACTCTGCTGGAACCTGCGACGGTTGGCCTTCTGGCGGATGAGTGGGAAGGAGGCTGGACACGTGCCCGACACATGCAGGTGTCCTTGTACTAGAGCCCTGTCCGTCAGTCTGCCTGGCTGCCAGCCCGCCCTGCAGGTCCGTGGTCATGGCTCACTGATTAACTAATCATCCATGACCATGGCGACATATATTCATCGTGTTTTAAATGCATGGGCACAAGCAGAGGTTAGGACTGAAATAGGTTGCTTGCTTGACTTCAGTGGTGGATTTAGACGGGGGAGTGGGGGGGGGGGGCTGGGTGCGGGGCACGCCCCCTACTTTTCAAAATCCAGGCTATAACGCCACTCATCTGTAATGACACGCTTTTCAAGAACTATACCAGGTTATTTTTTATTTTCCTTAAAGGCCATCAAAAACGTTATTGTAAAAAAAGTGTTTTTCTTTAAAAATAACGCTTCATCTGGTTGGCATATATCACTTAATACAGGTGCAATCACGGGCGTGGACTGGTTACCAGGTTAAGTATGTGTAGGTTTTATCCTTATGCTATAGCATATATGGATAACACCTACACAGATCAAACCTGGCAACCAGTCCACGCCCGTGGGTGCAATCGTCCTGTTCAGTGGAATGGCCCTGACATCGGCCCATGCATATTACATAGGTCTCTACTGCATGACAGAAATGTTCATATCATGTAATCAGGAGGTTCAGCGTTAGTGTCCTTCACCCTTGCCACAATCTGCACTGAAAATATAGGCTTCTATGATGGTGATCCAGAGGCGTAGGAAGCAAATCTTCATTGGGGGAGGGGGGCCAGCGGGGGCCCCACCTTGATCACCTTGAAATGTCAGCTCAAGCGCAATAGCACCTATACGTACCTATACAAAATTTGTGTAGAAAAGTAATTTTTGATGAATTTTAGATCTGATTTGAGGTCCAGGCCCCCCATTTTCCCTATCCCATTACTTTATCAATGTACTTTGAGATGGAAAATTTTAGCTTCTTATTCAATTCATTATGAATTCTTGGAAAATTGGGGGGGGGGCAGACATACTCAGGCCCCACCTCCTTTATGATTGGGGGCCCAGACCCCCTGCCCCCCCTTTCCTACGCCCTTGTGATCACTATTTATGAGTTAGGGTGATCTTTCCCTATTGGTGAGCAATGGTAATCACGATGATCACCCAAAGTCATCACTTTGATGACACTTTTCTGCCAACAGGGGGCCCTATAGACAGTATACAGCAATGGATATGTAATGCTCACCAGATGACCTATATTGATTTATATTTACAATCCTCTTGATCATCAGTATTCATAATATGGACGATGTAAAAACTAATCATCACCATCCATAAATTACGGACACACTAAGGGGGGTCAAGCCAAATGCATACAGATGCGTATGGGGGGGGTCAAGGGTCATTTTAGCATACGGAAGTAGTATAATATAGTGTATCGGAACGGGACTATAGCTAAGTACAGGATATTACTCACTCGAGATGCAGCCAATCAGAGGCCTCCATTTGGTCATGTGGCAACATGACTTAATTAGGGGATTAGCGCCCACCTCTCAGCCAATCAGAGGCCAGCATTCTGGTGACCATGGTAATGTGACCTAATTAGGTGGGTGGGGTTAATTATGCAAATGAGATATATCAAAAATCATTTTCACCTTTTATATTTTTATTTGATAAAATATATTTACAAGTATATATACATTCATTTTTAATCATAATCCAGACTGTACATAGTGTAATCTTTGTATACGGTTTTCATGCAAGCATTCTTTCAAAATGTAGGAATGGTGTAAGTCATACTTCCTGTCCACAATTGTGACCAGGCAAGGCAAAACGCCCCTCTGCAAGGAAATTCATTATCAAAGTTCATCTCAAGATCTTTAAAATGAGACATCATTGGGTTAAATATCGCTAGTAGTTATGCCAGAACCCCTCGTTGAACACATATTGTTATTCATATCTGAAATTGATGATTAAGCTCTGAATACATTATAAACCATAACAATGTCTAAAAACACAATAAATCAGCCATTGTCATAAATTGGTGAGTATCCCCAAAAATTGGCATACAAATCTGCAAATTTTGATTATTGGAATGGTTGCCATGGCAACTAGTAACAGTCATATAGGTTGATTTCTCATGAAAAATGTTCAAGCGTCATTCTAACGTTTAACTTCTTTTGATGAGAGGACAGGTTTTCCGATTGTGAAATTGATATACTCCTATCAATCTATCTGCCAAGACATCGGTACTTTTCCAGAAAACATTGTTGAAACACTCTTTCAACGAATCAAATGACTGATTAGAAACGAGTCCTTTATGTTCATGTTGTTTTAACAACGCCGCTTTAAAGAACAACACATCTGTTGCATCGATTATTTTCCATGTGTAAAACGGGTCGCAAGCACACATTTTCTACTCCTTTAACAATATACGAGTAGGTAAGGTAGTCCTACCTTGAATGTTAGAATAACGTATGATCTTGTACAACCCTAGTAGCAGTAGTAGCAAGACAAGAAATTAATTTAGCTTTCTTGATATCCGGTAAGGTTACCTGCTTCAGTGGCTTTAGCCAGAGCTGCGATGTGTGTATGTTTAGGTGTGACAAGTGGTGGGTATTCGTCAGCAGCAGCACCACCAGCACCAGCACCACCAGCACCAGCACCAGTAGCACCAGCACCAGCAGCACAAGCAGCAGTAGCACCAGCACCAGCACCAGCCCCACCAGCTCCACCAGCACCACCACCAGCAGCTTCCAACCATCTGTACGGGTCGATATAAAATTCGTCGTCAGCGTGAGCACCAGCCGCACCAGCAGTATTACCTACATTAGCAACATTAAACCATCCATACGGGTCGATATAATATTCGGCGGCGTCAGCTTAATCTGTGAACAGAGAAGCACCCATGCCGATCGCCGTGGGGGGATATGGTGATGATGTAACAGTTCTTGGGTTCTCAAAGTTGACAGTCTGTAGAGTGGTCGGTGTTTCCATGATGAAGGAGGCAGAGGAAGTGTGAGGGGACACATTTTCACTTTCCCTTATGTACCCTGTCCGAGATAAACCTTTTTACTGCGGTTTTTAATCGATCAAAGACTTAAAAGAGATTTAAGCCCATTTTCACAGAGACCTTCGCTCAGTAGGGTATCTCTCTGTTTTGATTTTTCACCTGCCGGTCGCTGTAAGCATGGATCCCTTAGATCATTTAGCGCGGTTGGTCCCAGAGGGAAAAGATAAAAGACTTGAAGGATCTGATCGCATAGTCACAAAGGGTACCTGTTTTTTGTTTGATTTTCACCCCCCCCCTTCACTACAGGAGTCTTAGATCATCAAAGTGTTGTCTCCCCCCCATTCACAGACATAGAGGGTAACCCACACTCCAGGTTGGCGACAAGAGGAGGATTAAACTTTGTTGATTTGACTTAATCCGCTTACCACACCCGCACGTTTTGTAGTCACAGACAGAAAGGCACACATACATGCACCCTGGCGTATCCCTGTGAGATCCCTGTGCTCTAAAATATATTAAGATGAATGCTGCGTGCACCCCACACCTTTTGGTAGGGAGTATTCCAATCAAACCACCCTCCTTTTTGTTAACCACCCCCTGTAGTTTTTGTATGCAGACTTTGAATGCCTTAATTTCTTAACGAGCCATAAACCTCTTAGACATGTAAGACGCATTAAGGTAATTATCACAGTTGTTACGCCTGTTATCCCACCTGACACGATTATCCCAAAAGGGTGGGAGGATCCAGGTGAAAACGAGATTAGATCGTTCTCTCAACTATATAAGGACCCATCATTTTCTTGGAAGGGTACATCACATCCGCCGTCTCCTTTGACACCACCATCACTTCTACTACTTGCTTGCTGCTGCTGCCATCATCACCACCACGCACCACACACGACTGTCGTCGTCGTCGCTGTAGTTTACCTGACCGCCGTCGCCGCCACCTGTTCACCCCTTACATCACTCTCTTTTTTGACCTTTTTATTTCATTTCACTCTTTTTTTTTAAATATTCTACTCGAGATGGAGCGACATTTTAAAAGAAGGATCAGGGAAACCCCATCTATTTTTTATCTGAACATAGAGAGCATCACATATTTTAGACTCACGCCTCTTTTAAGGCGATGAATAATCTCGTGAAAAGCAAAGGTGAGGGCTTCAGTAGCAGCATTAGCAGCAGCAGCACCACCACCAGCGATAGAAATAGCGAAAGTAGTAGGAGTAGTAGATCTTCAGCAGCAGTAGCAGCTGCAGTAGAAGCAGCAGCAGTTGCAACAGCAAAAGCAGCAGAAGAAGTAGTAAAAAAGAAAAAGTAGGGGTATGGCCGAAAGCTGTTTTTAAAGAAAAGAACTTGCTCCATTACTGTTTGATAACCACCCTCAGTGCACCCACTCGTTGGGCATTTCATGAAAATAAAGGGTGTTCAAATATGATGAGAATAAGCGCTATGAAAAGATTCGACGAGGACATTGGATATTTGGGGGTAACCGTCGCTCCCACTTGGTGGCCGACATGAACACGATCTGGAATCGTTACGAAGTCGTCACCTGGACGTACTACTTTCAAGATTACATTCCAATTTGTTTTTGTCACCACTGTGCTGTTACCCCTGATAGGTTTTTGGATATGGTTATGTTAAAGAGAAGAAGCAGGCAAAGTGACAAGCTAAAGAAGAGCTGTCCCCCCCCTTTCCCCCCCTGATAACAAAATTTTATGGACAAAATTGAGGGAAAATAAAATATATTGCAAAAAAAAAATAAAATAAGAGAGACGCTGATGTTATCGGGTGTCGTGAAACATAACAAGACAGAATAAAACTCACTACCACTCTTTCCTGTCAACCAGTCGTCACTGAGGAACACCAACCAAGGTCACCACCACCACTACTACTACTACCACTGAGCTACTACGACGTCCCCCCCATGACGACCGCCGGAAAAATGACACCCTTCACCAAAATAGATTTTGAATAGATTTCGATCCCCTTCAGTTATATCATCAGCGGTCCGTCTGGTTGTGGAAAATCGCGCTTGGTGAATCGATTTCTGAGCGACGTAAACAACTTAGTCACACCACCGGTGGAAAAGATCTTTTACCATTACTGCGAGTGGCAACCCCTCTTCGAGAAAATGCAAAAAGACTACGGAGTGGAATTCAGAGCAAAGAAGACATAGCGGGAGACGAAGAATCATCGTCGTCGTCTACCACCACCCTTCGACCGCACACTCTACTGATATTGGATGATCTGATGAGCAGTTCCAATCAGCAAGTGGTAGCCGACATCTTCACCAAATATTCCCATCAATGGAACATGAGCGCCACTGCCGCTGTCGTATCACCACCCTCCAATATGGCTTATTACTACAGACAGGCGGAACAAGCGCTTCATCCCAACGTAGCATTACACCAGGTGCTACAGTTTATCTACAGGGACTTGGACCTAGTGTTGAACGACCCCACTTTGAAATCACGCGAAAAAATGCTGAAATACAAGAGGCTTTTAAATAGGTTACAATTTTTCCTCGCAAATCCAAACAACCACACGATTACTGCTTTTGCTCCTATGAGACCACCGACCGCCCAACCTCCCTCTCTCCTCGAGGTGTTGCTCGAACAAGTTCCACAGAGGAAATGCAACAACACCACCAAGCTCTTTAAGAGACTGCAAAAATCCGACTTGGTCAAGTGGAACGACGACGGCTCGGTGAGCGAGATGATGGGTCAGAAAACGGATCCTGCCGGTCGAATAAGCATAGTGGACTTACTGAACGACGCCGCCAGGATGAGGAAGACGGTGCCGAGACCCGAGGGGTACACAATGTTCAAGCAGGTGCTGAGTGTGGAAGATCCTGCTGGTTCCTTGATCAGAAACCAACTCTATAAAACAACGGGTGGTGACAGAGCTGCGCGCAGAACACCTCCCGGCAGAGGGAAGAAGCGAGCGAGTTCCAACGAGGAAGAAGACGACTACGATGAATACTACTACTACAGGGACGCCACTCCCCTCATGGGCGCCACCTCCTCTTCCCACTTTCCCCGTCATAAGGGAGGCAACGACTACGACGAGATTTACGAAACTCCGACTACCAGCAAAAGATCGCCTGCTACTCCTCGACTCCTTCAGGACAAGTACCCAAAGCAAGAAAAGGAAACCGCGCAATTGCCTAACCCCGATATGGCAAGGTCTAAGAAACTGACCAAGAAGGAAAAAGAAAAGAGACGCGTGGTGGCTAAATATACCGACGTCAAAGCACCCTCCAGTTTCACCAGCGTCACCAAACACCAGAAAAACCATTTCCGCGACCGAGACCCAGCCTTCATCCGAGACGCCTTGGTGTCTCTGGATGCCTACACTAAACATAAACCCATTCAGAGAAAATTCACAAGGAACAAGACGATAACCAGGGAAATCGATCAACAGTGGCAGTTGAATTTGATGGACATGCAAGCTTTGGCGTCACACAACGACAGGTTCTGGTACGTGGTCACGGCCATCAACGTTTTCTTCAGGTACCCGTGGGCTGCTCCCACCAAATCCAAAGGCGGCGCAGCTGTCACTGAGGCGTTCGAGGCGATGATTACCGAGAGGCACCCGCGCTTCGTTCAGACGGACAAGGGAAAAGAGTTTCTCAACAAGACCTTCCAAGATCACCTGAAGAGCAAAGTTTTTCACCAGCGAAAACGACGACATCAAACCTAGTCTAGTGGAGCGTTTGAATCGAAGTCTGAAGGAGAAGCTGTGGCGCTATTTCACATACAAGCATACATATCGCTGCCTAGACGTATCGGATCAGGTGGTGTCTTCTTACAATTGCACTCACGGGTAAACACTTAGCTTTCGTGCGTTGGTCGGGTTACGGCGACAAGTTCAACAAGTGGATTCCTGTCAAGGAAATTGCATAGGAAAGAAAAAAATGATCATCACCCTACCTAGCAACAGTTCTATGTACTATTTCCTTGACCTCTTTCCGAACGCGTGAATGAACTGATCAACCTGTAGTTTTCTGTTGACAACCCAACACCGGCTCAGCTGTCACCGAGGCGTTCGAGGCAATGATTACCGAGAGACACCCGCGCTCTGTTCAGACGGACAAGGGAAAAGAGTTTCTCAACAAGACCTTCCAAGATCACCTGAAGAACAAAGACAGAGTTTTTCACCAGCGAAAAACAACGACATCAAAGCTAGTCTAGTGGAGCGTTTGAATCGAAGTCTGAAGGAGAAGCTGTGGCGCTATTTCACACACAAGCGTACATATCGCTGCCTAGACGTATTGGATCAGGTGGTGTCTTCTTACAATTGCACTCACCACAAAATATTGAAAATGCCGCCTGCTGACGTCGGCTCAAAAAACAGTGAAACTATTTTCTACAGACACGACCTCCCTACTAAGAAACAAATCAAGGAAATATGGAAAAACAAGACGGGTGCTCGACGCTCCGACACTGACATCATCGCTCAAGGCGACAGAGTGAGAATGTTGAGAACTGAAGGACCCTTTGACAAAGGATACGAGGGAAATTGGAGGGAGGAAGTGGTCAACGTCGCTAAGACGTTAGGTGGCAGAGGGTTCAAGCTGAAAGACGACACCGGGGAGGAGATAAAAGGGGTGTTTTATCCAGAGGAGGTTCAGAAGGTCTCCAAGAGTCGTTATGGCAAGAGATATCTGATAGACAAGGTGTTGCGCTACAAGACCGTCAAGGGTAAACACTTAGCTTTCGTGCGTTGGTCGGGTCACGGTGACAGGTTCAACAAGTGGATTCCTGTCAAGGAAATTGCATAGGAGAGAAAAAAATGATCATCACCCTACCTAGCAACAGTTCTATGTACTATTTCCTTGACCTCTTTCCGAACGCGCTTCGACTCACCGCTCCTTCTGTCAGAGGACCACGAAGCGGCTCTCAGTGAAATCATCCTCCCGACAGAATGGAGCAACATGCGAGACGATGACTTGATCATGATCCTTCCTCTGTGCACAAGGAACTCGCTGACTGAGGCGAAAACAGTTTTAAACCACAAGGTAACAAGAGCACACGCGGTGGACTGGCAGAAGGTGAATGAACTGAACAACCTGCAGTTTTCTGTTGACAACCCAACACCGGAGCTGTTAGAAAAAGAGTTGGAGGAGCAGATACTGAAACCTGGGAAGAAGTCAAAGTACATCGCATTGACACAGGAAAATGCGCTGTTCAAAGAATACCTCCAAGAATACTTCCAAGAAAAGGTGGGAAATGAGGAGTCTGGCGCAAAGCATGGTTCTGAGGATGGAGAGAAAAACTAACGTGCGAACGTTGCTGTTGAACATATTCCCCGTGTCACCAGTTTTCACGGGAAACAACACTCAGTCCATCGCGTTCTTGAACAACCTGCTCACAGATAGGCTAGAAGGTCAGAACTTCATGATGGAGGGGGAGAATGAAATCTTCTCATACGACTCGCTGACGAGGCACGTCACCATCCATGTGCCCAAACACACGGCCGTCCTCATCACCGATCATCTGGCGCACATTCTAGGATTTGGGGAGAAGACTCATTTTGTGACGGCGACCACCACCGTCTACATCATGGACCCCTTCGGAGATGTGTACTCTGTGTACGTGTACACCAACGCCATTCAAGAGAGACCAATGGGTGACATGCACATGCCTGTTAAGCTTTGTCGCAGTCGACAGAAGCGGAAAGCAAAAAGGGGGAACGCAAGCTATCAGTTTTCCGCATTTGGATTATTTCCCCTTGAAATCCTTGTGCAGACATGATACGCAAACGGGCACCGT
This sequence comes from Acholoe squamosa, assembly GCA_949317995.1. Taxonomy (NCBI): domain Eukaryota; kingdom Metazoa; phylum Annelida; class Polychaeta; order Phyllodocida; family Polynoidae; genus Acholoe; species Acholoe squamosa. Next base: position 24,399,944 of record OX439050.1, read on the forward strand.
ACTTTTCAGCATACCGCCTGACAAGGGTACAGCGATAACTACAACGCTCAGTTCAGTGGCGGTGTCGACGTGTACAGCGGACGACCTTTCCAGAGCGGTCACGGTTTCGGAGGTGCGCTCTTAGGACTCATGCGCTCGGCCACACCGCTTTTGAAGACCGTGGGAAAAACACTGTTCCGCGCTGGCGTGGGTGTGGCCAAGGACATGATGGAGGGAGGAACTTTCAAGAACAGCGTGAAACACAGAGGGGTAGGTGCTCTGAAGAGTCTGGCGGGTAAAGTGCTCTCTCCAGGAAAGAAAGCAGCAACCAAACGTGGGAGGCAATCTCCTCAGATGGGAAGCGGTTCTTGTAAGAGACGGCGGGGTGACATTTTCAATCGCTAGGCGACCGGACTATAATAAAAAGGACTAGAGGTCAGCCTCGTCAGTCTACCGCCGACGTGAAGAGGGAACACAATGGCCTACATAAACAGCAGGGAGTGGGTGCTCTCCGAGCTCGACCTGCACGCCATAGCGCCGACTCAGACCACTATCCTGAAGTAGACCTTCGTCGGGCTAGAGACGAAAAACTCTTTGGGAGACGGGAGCAACATCAATTTCAACATCAGTAAGTCGCAAGAGTACACAGACCTGAAAGAAAACTACCTTCATCTAGAATGCGAGGTACTGAAACCGAACGGTGACCCTCTGGACGCCAACGACGCAGTGGCACTCTGATTGCCATGGCAACGGGTCACGTGACCAAATGCAGGCCTCTGATTGGCTGCATGTCCAGTGAGTAATATCCTGTACTTAGCTATAGTCCCGTTCTGAGTGTATGAGTGTTTCTTACACCTTACTCATGAATTCATACAGAAGTAGAGTCTAGGATAATACAATATGAAATGATCAGTGTTCATCTATCAGGGTATCATATAATATAATCGTTCAATGATTGAAATGGTCAATGTTTTGTATACACATCTATAATTTCAATCACAATCACATTGTAGAATTTCCTCTAAGGGAGTGATCATTTTTTAACAAAAGGGGGGGCTGGTGGGTTTTAGGGGGGAGTCAGAATTTTTTCAACCCCTTGACTGGGGAAAAGCCCATGCGTTACTATAGGGTAAAAGGGCACGTTCGCACACAATTTTCAGCCCTTATGGGGGGTCTAAAAAATTTTACCCCATCAAGAGGGGAGGTCGGAATTTTTTTCACGCATCTGCGTGCAAACCCACCAGCCCCCCCACCCTCCTGTTGTTAAAAAATGATCCCTCCCTAAAATCCAATGAAGGTGTATTAGGGCCAAGGGGTTTTCCACTTGATACATAACAACAATTATTATTAGCTTTAGCTTAAGATATTATTAGCTTTAGGTAATAATGACTGGGAATAATGAGCCCTGGTAAGTGTCCCTCTCCCGGAGTATGTTTAGTGGGGGGGGGGGGGTACCATTGAATAGTGTGCCTTCCTTTCGTGTTATAGATTGAAAACAGTACAAAAAGATCTCATAAAACAGGTTTGAATACATGTACTGCCGATTGGATGAGAGGGGGTCAACCACATAGAGTATGTACGCAAGGGGGGGGGGCTAGGCCAAATGCGTACAGTCATGGTGCAGCAAGGGGGGGGGGGGTGTCCGTAATTTATGGGTGGTCCCAATCGAAAATGATCAATAAGGTTATTTGGTCAAATTATCAAATGCAAAAGCAGGTTTGATAATTGATACGGCCACCTAATTCTGATAACTTAGATTAGGCCAAAAAAAAAAAAAAAAGGTTTCCGGTCACCCGACCGTCCTCAGCCAAAAGGGGCCGACCTCAGGTTATTTTAGAATTTTTTTCCATTTTTTGAAGATTTTTTTTTTTTAAAGTATGTGAAAACTTTTATTCACAAGATATACATGTATTTCCTACGGAGCCCCTAATAGGACATACTAAAAAGATTTTTTTCCTGCAAAATATATTCCTGCGGGTACAGGAACATTCCTGCGGAAACAGGGACATTCCTGCGGAAACAGGAACATTCCTGTGGAAACAGGAACATTCCTGCGGAAACAGGAACATTCCTGCGGAAACAGGAACATAATAAAAAGATTTTCTTCATGCAAAATATATTCCTGCGGGTACATGAACATTCCTGTGGATACAGGGACATTCCTGCAGGTACAGGAACATTCCTGCGGAAACAGGAACATTCCTGCGGAAACAGGAACATAATAAAAAGATTTTTTTTTCATGCAAAATATATTCCTGCATGTACTGGAATATTCCTGCGGGTACTGGAATATTCCTGTGGCTACAGGAAGATTTTTTTGGATACAAGAATGTTCCTGCGGACACAGTAGCATTCTTAAATTTTGAGAGATTAAAACATGTAAAAAATATTTCTTTCTCAGTATCCGCAAGAATTGTTCAGTTTCCGCAAGAATTGTTCAGTTTCCGCAAGAATTGTTCAGTATTCGCAAGAATTGTTCAGTTTCCGCAAGAATTGTTCAGTACCCGCAAGAATATTTTTTCTGGTGAAAAAAATATTTTTGGTATGTCCTATTAGGGGCTCCGTAATTTCCCCATCATTATCTCATATTTCATACAGTAAACAATCCTTTGTTATAATAACCATCGAAAAGCTGGCAAAGTATGACCTTAGGCCTTAGATGCAAAAAAGAAAAAAAAAATCCGACCTACCTGCCTCAACATTTTTGACCATAGTAGGTTACCGGAAACACGGCTTCTTTTTTTTGGGGGGGGGTTTATTTGTAAGATTTTTCACCTTCAATTTTGGTCGGGTAGAGCAAAAAAAAAAGCTCACACTTCTCCCATCTCACTACCAAAACAACCCACCACCGGGAGCAACAAAAAAATTGCATAAAAATCCACTTTTTTGGACATCAATCATCGGAATATGAGGAAATTTCAACCAATCCTCCCTGGAAGCGGAAGGATTTGTCATACCTACGTACATTTTTCTTCAGCAAAACTTTTTTTTTTTGTCAGATACAGCAAAATCCCTGTCGGAAATCGGTAAAACAATTTTTAAATGCCAAAAATAACTCGTCGCCGGATCCATAATCCAAGTTACTAGAATAAAACGGCCTAAGTATGTTCAAAAGGTCTTGCTTTGCTTGTAAAAGATGCCTGGATTTCAGTTGCAAAGCGACCTAAGCAGGTATTGTAACCTATGCCTTGTACAAAAGCAAGGGTTTCAAAGCCCCTTATTGGCTACCAAAGCGAAGCCATTGGTAACTCATGCTTTGGAAAGAAAGTAGGAGTTTCTGATGTTGAGCTTTGAGAAGACCATTCTCATTCACAGCATCCTTGTTCTCCATTGAGATGTCACCAAAAAGTTGTGCATTCAGATACAGAGATCGATTTAGCCAAACTCTCAGCTCTCCTTAGGGAAATATGGCCCAGGGTCTCACCCATGAGGCAAAAGCTACCAACTTTGGATAGATTCTTATGAACCTCTGTCCATTAGTACTTCCATTCATTACCCTGCAGTCACAGTGGCTCCAAAACGGGATTCCAGCTCCTATCACTCAGATGACACCATTTGGGACTTTCAAGGGAATCCGACAAATTAGTGAGACCAGCAGTTTAGACTCCCTTTATATAGAGAGTTGAATAGCCATGACTTCATATAGATAGAGCATCAGTAGCATGTGACTCTATCACTGAATAGAGTCATATCTGGCATACTCCATACAGAGAAATGAAATGGAGTCAATGTAACTCCGAAATGGGAGTCCCTTCAAATTCAACATTTATTCCAGGGTAAGAATTAACCATATCCATCTTTTTTCACTTTGCCTTAGTCATCCAGGTCGATTTTATCATGGTAACAGAAAGACTGAATACTTTGAGTTCAGATCTTAACCACAGAAATGGTGTCTTTGCTGTATTGCAGCTTTTGCTTACCTGTTTGAAATATACCACTTTATATTAAATGTGTGAACAATTGTTAGTTTTGTAATAACTTAAAGTCAGCTTCTTCAGATGACTTGTAATACTCATAATCATACCAAATGGAACACCAAATGATGAGCAAAACTGTACAAACTGCATAGTGAGGCCCTCTGGTGAAAGCATGCTACAAACATGGTTGGGATTCTGTCACCCATGACTCCTATAAAGGGGGAGTCAATATAGAGTCCTGCCCAGCTAGCCCCCGTTTTGACTCTATTCCCAACGCTATGACTCTATTTCCTCTCTCTGTGTGGTGGTACCACGAGGTGTTTGTGCATAAGTGTTCAATCACTTTTATGTAGTACCATCTATCCTGCTGTATTACATTACAATACATTTATTCATTTAGACAATTCAACAGTTTCCTCTGCTTTCTCTTCACAGGTGGCTGCCAGTAAGCATTGCCGAATCCAAGATGGGGAACAACACACCTCCAGTGGTGACAACCAATCAGCAGTCATCCTCAGACCCATATGACCTGCTAACGACCAGTCATGTCATCACGGAGTCCATCATTGTGACCAGTGTTGTCATACTGTCAGTGTGTATTCTGGTCATTTTGTGCAGCCATAGTCGCCTTTACCACAACTTCTTCAACCAGTTCCTCTGCAGTATCTCAACAGCAACTCTGATCTTCAGCCTCTTTGTGCGCCCTGGTACCATCCACGAGGAGATCCGGGATGCCAAGCTCACTCAAGGCTATTGTGGGCTGTACTTGGTGCTTCTAGATGTGGAATGGATCGTCTTACCGTACACTCTTCTCTTCATGACTATCGAGCGGATTCTAGCAATCCGCGAACCTGTGCATTATGCAGAAAAGATGACCAAGCCTGCTAGGATGTCCCTCCTAGTCTGTCCATGGGCTTTTGGCATCTTCTTCGGGATCATCCGGAACTTTGCCATGAATGAAGAAATCAAGGACAACAATGTACCTGATCACAAGAACCCCAACCACCTGGCCCAAGTGGGCTGCTATGTTGTTGCTGAAAGAGACATCCGGAACCTCCAGATCCTCTTGGGCGAGATTGTGGCAAACATCCTCCCGATTGTAGCCATTGCCGCTGCTAATATCGCCTTGTTGGTCAGTTTTTGTTGCAGGCGGCAGAGGGCAGCACAGACTGACCTTGATGTGCCCTTTGTTAATGGAGGCAGCATTGTTCTTGTTGCTGTGGCTGATGTTGCCATGGTGGTAATCCTCATTGATGATGCTGCCAAAATCACCAGCCTTGGTCCATGGGTGGTCACCCACTGGTTGTTCTCAGCAGTGGAGATCCTCATCCTCATCATGGCCATCACTCTCCAACCTGATATCCGCTCTGCCATTAGTCGTCTCTGCTGCTGCCAGGATGTTCGGGATGAGTATCGCACACTCATCAATATCAACACCGGTACGCAGACAAACTCTCAAAGCTCCAATACAGCTTGGGCTACAAATAATAACAACAACCCTGGCATTGATGATGTCTAAGTTCCATATGGAAGGTTTATTGTATTATAAGGGACCATCCATAAATGACGTCACATGGCAGGGGGAGGGGGGTCCATGCGCCCTATACATTTCTATAGTAAAAGTGTGACGAAAGGGGGAGGGGGAGGGTGGTAAGTGGTTAAAAAAAGTGGATTTATGGATGGCCCCTAAAGAGTGTACAATGTAATTTCAAAGAGTGGATTTTCCTATAGTTTGACCAATAACCTGGACGGGAAATGGAACTGGGGACCACTTTGTTAATCAATATTTATTTCCTTCTATCAAATCTCTACAACGTCGAAACCCCGAGGGTGTAAAAGTCATCATCACTTATGACTTTATAGTTTTCACTATGGTGATTATTTAGGAGACAACCAGGCCACCAGGTCTTCATTTGAGTACTCGTATGTGATGTGAAGATCGTGCACGGTCACATAATTATTGTTGATAAATATTTATTTCCATTCACCAAATTCCTACAACATTGGAAACACAAGGGTATAAAAGTCAGCACCATTGACGACTTTATAGTTGTCACTTTGATAATCAATTTAGGGAGGACCGGTATACCATGCTACGGTTATAATGCCCGGGAGGTTATGCAATGTTATTCAATTTCAAATTGACATTGTTTTAGCTCCGATGTCTCTATTGATATGAAATTAGTTAGTTTTTAGAAATTTCGGCTGACTGGTTGACCTATCATGAGAAAAAAAAGTGTTCTTTGATTATGTTGCCATGGCCACCAGAGTATCAATCTATATTGTTCTCTTTGCCATGGCAACCACAATTCCACCCAAAATGCATCAAAATAATATTATATTCCTACTTTTGCTATCATCGCTTTCCCCGAAGAACTGATTAAAATCACTTTTCACTCAAAAATCAATAATATTTTTCCATTTTTTTTATGATTTTTTTTTCTTTAAATGTTGTAGAGAAAATCAAAACTCAACCATTAGGCCCCAAAATAAGGTTTCCAGTCACCCGACCATCCTCAGCCAAAAGGGGAAGACCTCAGATTTTTTTAGAATTTTTTGAAGTTTTTTTCAAAATTTTCAATTGAAAACTTTTACTCGCAAGATATACATGTATTTCCCCATCATTTTTTTCATATTTCATACAGGAAAGGATCCTTTGTTGTAATAACCATCGAAAACCTGGCAAAGTATGACTATATGAGGCCTTATAAAGATGCAAAAAGAAATCCGACCTACCTGCCTCAACATTTTGGACCATGTTACCGGAAACACAGCTTTTTTGTTGGCCTTATCAAGCAAACCATCCAAAGTAATTGGTAAAGGAGGGTAAATTAAGAGCTATTTATCTACAGCATATAGGTAGACTCATACATTTGCATATATTTATAGGATGACGATCCAATTGCGATTTCGTTCTTTTGTTGCATCTCCTTTCAGAAGTATCTGATAATTACTGTCAATTTCATTAAAAGGTAGAACTGATATTTTTTCGTGGGTGCATTTCTAGTCATAGCTGTTTTGTTTCTTTGCTCTTCACAATAATCGCCAAGTGAGGGAGTATTATTTACCTTATGTATTCTTTAGACCATATTGGTCAATAGAGGATAACTAAAATATGTATGCACTGATTATGTAAATAATATTTTGTAAATAACATATTTGCCTTTGATAGAGCCTTGTATATGCAATTTGATGAACATCAATACAATAGCTTCTGTCGGGTCGAGACATCCTTTTTAATATGATTCTCGATGACATTGATGAAGAGATAACTCAAGAACCCGTAGATACAATTTATATATCTTTATTGTATAGGTTTAACAATTGATGTTACATAGTGAACAATAATTCTCGCTTGGCTAATGAGGCGACACACATTTCCATTGTGAGAGATTCCATACTCAACTTACAATATAATAAATAAGTCCTTCCGTATCGTGATGATGGTCTCCATCGTGCACTATGATATTACCATAGGAAGTCTATGGTTCCAGGCTTGGCATACCTGTGTATTAGTTAACCTATAGGGTGCAGCATATGATCTAGTGTTGGTCATTTATGAAATGCCGGGATATTTGGCAAACCTTTGTACTCTTTTGATGCTTGACATGTTAGTAGCCGAGGAGAGGAAACAATAAAGCCTTTAGTCAATAGGTATCTTTCACTGGTTTCATTTGAGTAGGACTGCTGCACAGCTTAATAGGTGTACTGGGCTGAGGTAGTGGCATAATCTACCCTATATACATGTACAACGACCAGAAAATAAGGCTAGAACAACTTCAAATTAATGGAGTAACCTCACATTACAGTTCAAGTTCACAGATGCGACAGGTGAATTTAAGGGCACATTTTGAGAATCATGACGGTAGGTAGGTAAAATAGGGTAGGGTAGGGTAAGGTTAATGGTAAGGTAGGGTAAACTATGGTGTGGGGGCACCCCTCAAGTATTTATAGGGGAAGGCCGCACACACAGGTGTATAACACATGCACAGCCTATATAAACCTACCTACCCCTACCTACCTATTTACCTAACTACCTACCTACCCACCACCCCTGTTGTTAATACATTTTCTGGTGTGACGACCACATGGTCGGTGTTGTTTTTGTTTACGTTTTCTGCTGTGATCATGTGATCATCATGTGATGATGTCATAGCTCTCACCCAATCAGAGGTCGAGAAAGTAGGTCACATGCCCATATATGGTCACTTCCGGTCTCAAAACTTGGTCAATTCTGGTAGGTAAGTAGGCCAAATCGATTTCAGAAGCTGTTCCTATGCGCTGAGTTTGCCCCTATATACTACTACCGAATAGTGCTAATTTAGCAAGAGAATTATGTATTATTAAAGGCATAAATAACAAATAGAGGTTCACGAGTTGGTTATAGGGGCAGATAAGAAGCACGAGGCCGTAGGCCGAGTGTCTTCTTATCTATAGCCCCTAGAATCAATGAGTGAACCTCTATTTGTTATGTATGGCGTTTATACCAGGGTTACCTCCATTTTCTTAAGTAATTACCTTATAAAATGAAGAAATTTACAACCAAGCGATCGTCATGTTCAAACTCCTCCGCCATTTTGGTTTCTCAGCGAGACGACCAGAATGACTGGACGCAAAATATTACGTCAACGTGTGTCCGAGGGGTATTTTCATAGTAGAACCGCTGGTAAGGACTGCGCGCGACAGCCAGAATACCCTTAGAGCATATGCCAACGTGACAACTTGTGTCCTGCCGCGGTAAATAATCCGTGCGCTACGCAGTCAACATGACGGAGAAATTTCACTCGATTCGATTTTTATATCTTCAATCCTGTTACATATACAGGTCAAATCATGGCGAATTAAAGGTAGGTGATAGATTATAATATCTACTTTCATCCTCTATAAGCATTAAGGTGTTAATGCTATAGTTTTTTTATTATCGAATTAAATCTATCATGTCAACTTGCTGTCACGTCGTCTCGTCTCTAGTGTCAATATCCATTCAATTAGCGCGTACTATTCGAACGTCATTATCCGCTCCAGGCACCGTAAAATCATGCAAAAATGTGATAACCATGGTATAAGTCATCATAACCAACTGGATATTTATAGCAAAGTGGTATAAATGGGAATATTGACTAGGGAAATGGAGTGTTTCAGGTTGCCATGAAAACCAAATTTGGAATTTTCTTTAGATTTGTATTAAATATACCACTCCAACATTTTTCAGAAAATGATATTAAATTTTGAAGTATATATCAAAACCCCGGGGGGGCCACTCCCTATACGATCTATAGTAACCATGTGCATACAAAAACTAGCGGGAAAGGGGTACTTTTTGGAGTTTCGGGGGGGTCCTGCCGGATCCGTTAATGGGGGTATATTTTGGGGTATTTTGGCCTAAAAGGGGTAGGTTTTCAGGCCCAAAACTCCAATAAAACTTTCGGAAACTAGGAGTGAAAAGGGGGTATATTTAGGTCGTTTTCATCCATATTTTAAAGTGGCAAAACATCAAAAGGGGTACAGTTTTGAAAATTAGTGGATGGCCCGCCGAAAGGGGTATCTTTTCTGGCAATTATTTGGGGGGACCCACCAAAAGGGGGTTGTTTTTGTAAAATTTTGCCCCGCTAAAAGGGGTACCATGTTCAAGGTGATGTACGCACATGGTTTCCATAAATTTGAGAGTGCCCCCCCCCGGATCAAAACAGTATGTTCAGAGAGTATATCAGTGCGATTACTGTTTAATTTGAGGTATTTTCTCGTAATTGGAGTTATAATCATTCAGCAACAATTTTAACATACTTCCCATCGTCCTTTATACAAGTGTAATACTCATATTAAATGAAAGTGCTTAATGCCCTATATATATATATATATATATATATATATATATATATATATATATATATATATATATATATATATATATATGAATCTGGGACTAGCTCATATTTTTTCTCTTGTGACTTATCCCTCACTTTGTAAGGATAGGTCACATATGTCACTGAATAATGGGCCCTATTCAGATCCCAACAAAACAATGCCCATGAATGCCACTGTCTATGGAACCAGGGAGTGTACATAGGACTCATTGATGAAACCCAATGGCCCTTGTCACAACGATCCTTGGGTAACAGCCCGGAGGGGGGGAGGGGTACTGACTCTTTGACATTAGATAACAACTGCCCCCCAGTCCCTCCCCTATGTGCCCCACCACCCCTGTTTTCCTGCTGTGGGCATAACCAGCACAGAGTGGCCCCCACCGCCCTTTTATTTCACCACTCCCTGTATCAGAGATCGGGGACCGCCATGTGAAATCCTTAGCTATTCACACCTTAGGGAGTGGTAATATTTTAGCAACAGGGGGGGGGACAAAAAAAAAGATTCAGACCCCTCTTGGGGGGGGGCAAAAATGGTTTTGCCCCATTTGAGCGAAAAAAAGCCCACACACCACTAAAGAATAAAAGGGGGGACGGAAAAATGTCAGACCAGTTGGAGGGGGGGGGCAGAAAAATTTCCGCACGCATGTGAAGAATTTCACCCCCCCCCGTTGTTAAAAAATGACCACTCCCTTAGTGCCAGAGCAACTGCATGTAGTGGTAAACCTTTTGCATGATTCCACTTCTGTCCAGATTAATCATGCACTATCTGGCTAAGTAGGTCTATAAGCTATAGACCCTACTGATTTTAGGGCTAATGAACGTTAAGAAGGGCACTCTCAACAAATTTGCATTATCATGAGTATTGCCGGGGATAATACCATGGTTATCACATTTTTGCACGATTTTACGGTGCCTGGAGCGGATAATGACGTTCGAATAGTACGCGCTAATTGAATGGACATTGACACTGGAGACGAGACGACGTGACAGCAAGTTGACAGCGAAGAATTTAATTCAATAATAAAAAAACTATACGATTAGAAGCTTAATGCGAATAGAGGATGAATCTAGATATTATAATCTATCACCTACCTTTAATTCGCCATGATTTAAAGTGTATTTTCAACAGGATTGAAGAAATAAAAATCGAATCGAGCGACAAATTCCCCGTCATGTTGACTGCGTATGGAACGCCGACTGTAGTGCAGCGCGATACAATTGTTCATGTTGAACTTTGTCCTTGGTCCTTATGAGCGTATGAATATCGATTGGATTCTTACCGCCCGCACTAGAGATTTCTACTCTTCTCCTGCCAAGATGGCTTCTTCGAGTTGGCAGTCAAACTTTAAACAAGGTGAATTTGTAGAGGTTGCATACAATGGAGAATGGGTGCAAGGATTAATTAGCAATGTACGTTTGGAAGGTGCATATGTTTACTCTGTAACCCTCCTGTCTGACGGCACAGTAATGAATGATGTAAATACGAGAAGCCTCCGACATAGCGATGTATTCATACAAGAACTCATCGTAGACGACCCATTCGAAACGTTCCCCCTGCCTGAAGTACCGGTACAAGTACAACCTCCCGTAGAGCCTATTCCACATGTTGCAAATGAACCTGCATCGAAAAGATTTGGTAATCTACGAGAAGAAGATGTCAATGCTATGGAGACAGCAGCTCGAGCTGGGAAAACTCTGCAACAAACCAAATGGGGTGTGAAAATTTTCCGAGGTAAGATATATTTCCACATCGTATTGCTTTGAAGTATGTAAACAAACAATATACAGCGCTCAGCCGCATGAAAGTAGTTCCGGCGCGCGCTGGTCTGTGTATCATCTTAGTTCAAACATGAGCCGCTAGGTGGCAGCATATACATATAGAAGTTAAATAGAAATGGTAGGAGTGAACCTGTACCTGTTTAGATATAAATAAAATTTTAAATAACATTTTGTGGCAAGTTATTAACTTTAATACAAAATATACATTTTATTTTCCAGATTGGCTTATTGAAGAGGGGGAAAATCCGGCTTTCGAAGAAATGATGCCTGAAATATTATCACCACTTCTCCGAAAATTCTATGCAAATGTTCGACAAAAGAATGGCCAGGAATACTCCAAAAAAAGCCTGTTATGTGTACGAGGAGCTATTCATCGCCACTTGACCAGCAGTCCATACAACGTACCATTTAACATCATGGCCGATATCATCTTCAATCAAGCTAACCAGACCCTAATTGGTCATATAAAAATAAACAAAAAGGCAGGTTTGGATGTCTCTACTAGATACCCCCCCCCCCCCATTACACCTGATGATGAAAAAAAAATGTACACTACTAAAACTCTCTCGAATGATAATCCCACACACCTTCAAAATAAGGTTTTCTACGAGTTAGTACTACATTTCGGTAGAAGAGCCCGGGAAGGGTTACACAAACTCCAAAAAACCACATAATCTTTGTGAAAGATTCCAATGGAAAGGAATATGCCACCCTTGACCATCAACCACTCGAAAAAAATCACCAAGGCATTTTGTATCATGACAAGGAACATGAACAACGCATATATGGGACTGGAGAAGAAAATTGTCCATTGAAGTCATTGAAGCTGTATTTGTCCAAGCTACATATGGAAATCGATAACTTCTTCCAGACACCAAAGAAAAAAAACTTTAGGTTGTCAACTTCTTGGTATGCTAAATCAGCTGTAGGAATTAACACGATTGGAAAGTTCATGAGTCGTATATCCGTTGATGCTAAATTAAGCAAGATCTACACAAACCACTGCATCCGTGCAACGTGCATCACCAAACTGAGGGACCAAGGGATTGCAGCAAAAGACATTAAATCGGTTACAGGACATCGGGCAGAATCATCAATTGATTTTTACTCAAAATGCCCTGATAGTCTGAGAGAAAACATGTCACTTCGACTCGCAGGAGCTGTCACCAATGTCACACCAGGGAGACATGTCACTCAGGTGACAGCAGCGCAAGGTAGATCAGATGATGCTACCCTCTCGCAGACAAATGTTGTCAATGTGAACAATTCAAGCAGTACACCAGCTTTATTTTCAAATGTTAAGTTTGACAACTGCAGTTTCACTATTAACCTTAACAAGTAAAACATTAAAGTTGTTGTTCTGAAGCCTCTAAGATGAGGTATAGTACCTGTACACTTGTTCTGTGTTGAAAGAAAAAAAGAAAATCATTTGTTTCCTCTGTTTACACCATTGTTGAATTGTTTAAACAGCACTTATACTTTGTTAAATAAATAAATATATTTTGTTTGTTATATATATCTTCTCTCTCTTCTTATACATCATTTACAATGCATTATAACATAGGGCGGGAATATATTTCTTCACATTACAGTGGTTAAATGAAACCTCCGCCGCTGTATATAGTGCGTCCCTTGGGGAGAATATCAACGTAACTTTTTGTCTGTCCGTAACAGAGAGAAGGCAAACAAAGATGGCGGAGGAGGTCGAACAAGACGTATCGCTTGGTCGGATATTTCTTCATTTTATAAGGTAATTACTTAAAAAAATGGAGGAAACCCTGGTATAAACGCCATACATAACAAATAGAGGTTCACGAGTTGATTCTAGGGGGATAGATAAGAAGCACGAGGCCGTAGGCCGAGTGTCTTCTTATCTCCCCCTAGAATCAACTTGTGAACCTCTATTTGTTATTTATGCCTTTAATATTGTTCTCTGCTAATGTACCTGTACTCAACAAAGCTGTTGAATTTCTCAATAATTTCTTTTTAGAATATATCTCTTTTTCTCTCTTTTTCCCCCAAATAGCTTCTAGCAATACTCAGGCCTTTCCTACGTCATTTCCGGTACGTCACATGACGGCACATGGTGGCGTCACCCTGTGTGGGCGGGGGACATGAAGGTGCACCACCTAGGGGCAGACTGCGATTGGACGGTAGCAGGCAGTGGGAGGTAGCGGGAGGGGGTGTGGGGTGTTAACCCTTTAAAGACAGTATAATGCAGCTATGCATTGTGGCCTTTAGTCATCGTCAGGCAAATTCCACCCCAAATTTCAAATAAAAGTAGACATCGTCATCTGCATGGCAGTTTTACCACTTCACCTTGTAGGCCTATATCATACAAGTATTAGTCTAATACTTCTAGAGAATGAGACATAAAGTAAGATCATTTTGTGTGAATTGGCTCAATAGAATGAGTATTTTGCACACAAATCACCATTTCACCATTGAAGGAGATACATGTACTGGACTGAATATGTTCCATCAAATCATGCACAGGTATTACGTTGACCCTCTTGAAAGGTCATTATCATAAGACGAGTGGACTCACTATTGGTGCATCATGTCAACCAGGGAATATGAACTTGAAGGCTTTGTGTGGTCCATAAATGGTTAAAAGTAGTGTAACAGAGGGTGGTCGGGGATCGAATGAGAGGATAGGTTGAGTCTGAGACGCCGCAGCCTGGGACGAAGATGAGTAGTTGATGATTAGCACTGTAGGGTGCGGGTCGGCGGCGCCTTGGTTCGGGTTGTCACCACTAGGTGGCCTATGTGTGGGAGACAGGTTGGGTCTTTACCGCTACTCCCCCCCTGGTGTTCAAAAACGTGTGAACAGATTTTTGAAAGACAAAGTTTAGAGCCTGTGAAGTTCTATCTACCCCAGTTAGTGCCATATGTATGCCCAAGGGCCCACTTGTGTGTCTATAGGGGGCCTATCCTAGAAATGTCCTAGACAAAAATATGGACACTGAGTCAGGCTCAATGGGTACTTTACTGATTAGTAACATATTTTGGAACCGTATAACATTCAATAGCCTGCTTGCAAAGACAGGGGCATTCAGATTATTCACCATACATATCCCCCTTGGCATTTAGTAAAGATGTATACTATCCCACATACATGTATTTGGTAGGAACTAAGGGGGTATCAGTGAGTCAGTGTTAGAGGAGTGGGACATAATATCTGGAAACATGGATCATTCCATTCAAACATAGGTCTATGTTTTTTCATATATGATAGGACTATAACAGCTTTTCCCTTAAGAAATGGTATTAATTTATAATTTCTTTAACATACATATGTGTAGATTGACACTCAAAATCAAGTAGGATGCATGCAGGAATGAAGTAGGCCAACTGGCCACCCCCACCCCTGACTAGGTGCAAGTCAAGTCAAGATGGCTGCACCTCATGGTCTATGTTTACAGCAGACAGCATCATTATTTGCCATGGTGCCCTGTCTGTCAATCAAAATGGCCTAACTGTCAAGGAGATTCGAATATAGTGATAGAAATAGGAGAAAATATCATAATTGAGGTAAAATAATTTGACTTTGGTTGTGTATGTCTATAGAGGGTACATTCATGGACTCACCCTACCAAATTCAGGACAAGTTTTGCATTCTGTCTTCCTACATTTCAAATTTTGTGCAGAGGGCCGTCACAGCTCCAGAGGGGTTTGAAAGCTAGGGGGCACTGACTGGGGCCCGCCATGGGCCCCCTATATAGTTTTCTGACGGCCTTTAAGGGCCGATAACACTAGCCCTTTAAGGGCCGATAATACTAGCCCTTTAAGGGCCGATAATACTAGCCCTTTAAGGGCCGATAATACTAGCCCTTTAAGGGCCGATAATGCACGAGGGCATCATGCCCATTGGTCGTCATGATGCACCAATGAAGTGCTGGGAGCCAGACTCTGACACCAGTACTTGAGCATCATGTTGACCCTCTGGGAGTGTGTTAAGCCTACAGGAGCTGCATTATGCATGTATGTAGCCCTGGTCAGTTACATGCCACGGCTTCATTCATGGATGCATTATGACACCCAAAGGGCATGATGCTTTCATGTCCCTGAAAGGGCTAGGGTAATTATAAATCAAATTTCAAATCTTCAGAGTGATAGCAGTGAGAGGATGGGATGAGAGATGGAGGGGGCCCAGCAGGCCTGGGATGTTAATAAGCTATCCTATCCACTGCTCCCTCTTTGATCGTGACAGGGATGTGTTGTGAGGTTGAGGAGGTAGTCTGTTATCCCTGGGGTTGCTTTAGGACGGAGGATACTTACAAAGAAGGACCCCCAATGGCTGGACAAGATGGGGGCCAGGCCCCCCACGAATCACAGCATACCACATAGGAAAATTAAAGTTCATTCCCTGGCCATGCACAGTCCTAGGGTGACATGTTAAAATATTTAAATCATGTTATGGAGAAAACGCTGTAGGCCTTGCAGGAAATTGTTGTATAGAGAGCACATACTGGACCCCCATTGATGCAGTACACGTTCATACCGTAACGGCTCGTTTAAGCGCCGGGGTATCAAATAAGGGCCGGTCTCAAATAAGCGCCGGGGTGTAGGGGTATTGAAATAAATCTTAAGCACTAAAACAAGTATTCAAATAAGGGCATATCTCGTATAAGCGCCGGGGGTACAAGGGGATTGAGATTAATGAGCGCCCGGGCGCGTATACAGGCCACTACGGTAAATAGAAATGTTCTATGCAATGTAGTCGAAAAACACATTTGAAGGACAGTTCGTCTAAGTGTACATAGCAATGATGTTTTTTCACTGTGACATGAAGAGTCAACAATATATGATCATAATCATCCTATTGTTACCATGTAAATAATACATACCGTCTAATGAAAGTAAATATCTCTAAGAGAATTTGTTCAGTTGTATTGAGTTAGAGCCTATTCGGGCACGTTTATTATATCAGGAAACACTAAATCATGAATTAAAATTCTTGAAGTAGCGATAGAGACCGACGGAACTTTACTCTGGATAGATACATCGCAGACAGATGCACATGTACATGTACAATGTATAGCAGAACTATAGAAGACTTTGGTTCCAACAAACAAGATATTCATTTTAGAATTCAACCAGATACATTTTGTACCAATCCATTGTTTTCTCCTTGTAAAGCAACTTTACTGTTAAACATAGAGGACCTTTGGTGTCCGAATAATACATGACACATAATACAGATTTTCAAACAAAATATGTTGTAAATCAAATTTAATTACAATATCTACCATATTTCTAGCTTTTCTCAGATGGTAGTTCTTGAGTTTAGGACTTTTAAACGTTATTAATGTCATTTTGATGAAAGGAAATAAAACCATTCGATCACCCTGTCGAGCCAATGGGGCCACCGCAGGAACGGAAGAAAAATAGTAGAACAAAATTTGAAATACAGACTACAATGGACGTCTTGGGAAAAAGAAAATCCCATTTTGGTGCAACCCTGCTATAATTGGAAAATAAAAAAAGCAATATGATAATACCTTAATGGAAATTCCTTTCTGACTTTGCTATAGCAAATGCTTTAAATTCCACCTTTCAAAACAGGATAGGAATGCAATAGCAGCATCTGTAAGGGTTTAGCAAAGTCATGCTGGTCAGTTCGGGGTACATTGTGTATACTATTGTTTGTATAGCAGTACATATTGGCTATTTTGGCCTGAATATCCTCCTGATATCATAAGATAACATTGTATTTCCTGGTGTTCTCTATGAAATAAACTCTCACATTTCCAAGTTTTCTTGAAAACTTCCCCTGCACTGCAAAAAGGTGTTTAAAGATACACACCAAATTTTCTCAACACCCGCATTTAAACACCTAAACACTTGAAGTGTTTAGGTGTTTAGCTTTTGTACACTGAAAAGATAAGGCTTAAAAAGGTACTCTGTAGTGATGACTTTTTGTCATCTTATTGATGAGCCCGAGGGGGAGTACCCGGTGATCTTTGAACTAATCATATGTGATCACCATGGGTGATCATATGTGATGACCTGTCTGAACAGATCAGAGGGGAGCATGTAAATGATTGTTTGTCATTAATGAGTATCTTTTTGATTATCATTTCCAACAATTGCATAATTACCCCCTTCCCTCCCCACAACCAAGCATTTATAGTGGGCATTTACTGCTAACTTCTAAATGCCCTAATGAGGCATATTAAATGTGTATATCAAATGTCAGCTTGTACCCATGGTTGTAACTATAGTTTCAGTTACAAAAGAGGTGTCCATCTTTAAACATGCTTGTACCTTTGATAATGTTGCCTAAATTTCTTTTTATATCATCTGATATTCAAGTGTGGTGATATTCTTCACATCTTCTACCTTATAAACACTCATTATCAAGTGGATTAGTGATAATAATCAATATATTCAACATAGTGGGTATTGTTTTTTCCATTATTGTATACTAGGGCCCCCTGGTGGCAGAAAGCGATGACCCAAGGTGATCAACATGATCACCTTAGGTCATCACATTGATGACCAAAGGTCTCCTTCAGTCATCACTTTGATGACCCAAGGTGATCAACATGATTACCTTGGGTCATCAACATGGAAAGAGGACCTTAAGTCATCTGTACTGATCACCTTTATAGAGTTCCATCTTTTCAGTGTACACTTGTACTTAAACATCTAAACACTGAAGTGTTTAAGTGTTTAGCATTTAAACACTTGATTAAACACGTTTAAAATTGAACGCATTTAGCACTAAAGAAGCGTTTAGGAAAGTGGGACAAATAAGTGTTTAAACAAATGTCTAAGTCTTAAACACTGGTGTTCAATCCCTAAACACTGTTTTTACAGTGTGCCTTCCAAACAGTCTATATGACAAGCCTCCAGGTACTGCAATTTGAAGCCTGAGCAAACCTGATGAGGCTCAATGTCATAAAGTCACTCATATATGAAAAACTGAAAATGGGAAAGTCAACCAGGCGTGCCTATGATAATACCTATATGATATCAGGCTTGAGGGGGTTTCCAAGGACTACCAGAAGATGGCACCTCAATCTAAGGCAAAAATAGACCCCACCTTTACCCAGGGGTGGGCACAGAGTTCAGGTGCCTATTGGATTGGTCACCTCACCTGTGAAATGGCGTTTGACACCTGTGGGAAGCTTGAGATGACTTCATTGAGGGCCAGTATGGTCAGGTAGGCTCCTGTCAATGGGTAATGGGATATTAGTGTCAAGATAGTCTTGGTGACTTATATGGCTTTCTGATTTTGATTTTTCTTACTTACAGGAAGAAGGGGTGGGAGTAGGCACTTTTTAATAGGAACTGTGGGTTTTTTGACCAGGCATGAACTGTCAAGGGTTAACCCCAAGACAGGTCCTACAAGTGGGTGAGTGCTTGGTATTGGGGGGGGGGGGGTTAAAGTGATGGCTGGTTTGAAAAGGGACATCCCTCCCTGGGAGACAGCCCCTCCCTGAAATGTACAATAGATCAAATGTACATCAAAGAGGCAACGACACATGAAATCAATTATGTCTTGTGAATGAGGCTTGTGTGCCTAGCCCTGGTGGGAACGTGTCAATTCCAACCTCCAAATGAGCTACCTCGTTGATCAGCAAAACGCACAACGCAGACACTGAAAGAAGGGGGTTGTGAAGGCTCAATGGGGGTGGGGCAGAGAAGGGAGCCCCATAGCGGGGGGTTTGAGCCAGGGATTGAGGAACCTCACTGGGGGTGCCAATTTCTGAGGAACATTTGGTAGGAATTTTATACCCATTTATTGGGGAGATTCCCTTTGAAATTGTACACAAGGAGCTAGTGAAAACGACACCGAAAAAGTGCCTTGAAAAGAAGAGTGTTTCAGTGACAGTAACAACATATGGTGTTACGGATTTAAAGAAGACTGGAGAGAAAAGGTGTTCAGTTTTTTAAGCTGTTTGATGGCGGTTGGGACTAACAAAAGAAGCCCCCAGTAGGGTAACGTACGTAAAACACCCTATATGTGATCAAAGTATATTCATAGAACACCCTTCTATCTCTTCTATCCTGGAATGTGGTCTCTGTTGTCATGGTATTCTAATCGTATTAAGTGTTGTTTCTAGACTGAATGAATTAAATCATTTACACTTGCATTTGGTCCCTCTATCTGAAAGTGTCAACGACGAAATGAATAGGGACAACTCATTCAGAATACATACCAAAACTCTCCAGAGGATTTGTAAGTGTGGTATTAACAGAATCCCTGAATGGTATTCTAATCGTATTAAGTGTTGTTTCTAGACTGAATGAATTGAATCATTTACACTTGCATTTGGTCCCTCTATCTGAAAGTGTCAACGGCGAAATGAATAGGGACAACTCATTCAGAATACCAAAACTATCCAGAGGATTTGTAAGTGTGGTATTAACAGAATCCCTGAATGTCCACACTATTTACGCAAAACTCCTTGAAAGTCCCTCAATAGTGTTGATGTTTTATATGGGGCCATCCACAAATAGCGTCATGCTGGAGTGGGGAAGGGGGGGGGGGGGTCAGGCCGGGCATAACGGAATATTGATTTTCCCTTTACCTTCAGAATTGCAAAATTGGCAAAAAAAACATGACATGGGGGGAGGGGGGGGGTCAAAAAATGCCCAAATTTTCCATGACGTCATTTATGGATGGCCCTTATGTTAATTAGGGCTCAGAAATCCCTATTTTCAGGGAATCCCCGGAGCGCGATAATACATCTGGGAAATTTTCTAAACATCTGCATGTGGTTTGCTGCCAGATAATAACAAAGCCCTAAACCAGTGCAGAAATATGTACATGTGTACACCCCAGCATTAAGCAGGCATTCCTGTGCAATGAGCATCACTGAAATAAACACCCTGTCCCCATACTCACGAGCCTGTTTAGAATTAACGCGTCTGACCGCCCCATTTCGTGTCGCCATCTTGTCCATTTCAGACCCTGAAATGAACCATCCCTGACTAGGAACTTGTTTATCCCTCTGTATCAATGAAAAAAACGTGGCGCACGCGTTCCGCGCGTGGGAACGCACGCCCTGACCAGGTGGTGTTCATTTCAGCGAAATGAACAAGTGGTGTAAATTTCACTTGGCATCCATGGCAAGTTAATGCATGAAAAAAGTAAATTGACACCCTATTCATGTTAACCAATACATGGAATTAATAATTTGATTTTCCTTTCTGTATAAGGCCAAAAAAAAACGTTTGTTACCGGTCACCCGACCTACCTCAGCCAAACAGGGCCGACCTCGGTTTTTTTTGTTAATTTTTGTTAAATTTTAAGCATTTTTTCAATTTTTTGTTATTAATTTTGAATTTTTTATCAGTTTAATAAGTGATCAAAGATATATGCCCTTGTTTACTGTTTGTTATTTAATTAAAAAATTTAAATTAAAAAAAAAAAAAATCCGACCTACCTACCTCAACTTTTTTGGCTATGTTACCGGAAACATACAATTTTTTTTTTGGCCTAATAGGCCAATTTACAGGTGCATGCCATTGTGATGCTTCCCAAGTCATGGTGTTCAAAGATCGTGTAACAAGATACATGTAGGATTAACGTTTTGTCTTTGATGTTTGATTTAAAGACAGACAACCTAATGTGATATGGAAATGACATGTCTTGGATTAATGTTCAAGCAAAAATCAAAGCGATTTTAAGCATATATTAATGCGGCTAAAGGGAAAAAAAGCCCCCCCCCCCCTCAGAGGGGGGCAACTTGTTTTCTTTATGTATGGATCCTTAATGTCACTGACCCGGGAAATGACCACATGAAATACATGCAGATATTTACTTATTGAACTCGAATAGTGAATTGAGTGAAACAACCCATTTTGGGCCCTCGGATTTTTTTTATGTTTAAACTCTTTACTCATTCTTCACGATTGATGATTTAATAAAAGAAATAGGTAAAAGAAATTCAAGGGTCTGAAGTTACCCCTAGAAAAAAAAGCTGAGAGGGCAATCTTACCAAGACTAGACTACCCCCGAGACTACCCTTGCTCATCATTATTTTCTTATGGCTTTCTCTCCTGGCCCCGGTACTGACCACACAACACCACTCTGACTGATAATACTAATATTAATGAGGTCTCCAGGTACCACCTCACGGCCTGCATATAATCTGTATAAATTCGAGATTCACAAATCTCACGGGTGTCACACACGTTCCTGATAAAACGGTTACTTTAACCGCCTAACCCTCCCTTTCCCACGCTCACATCATTAACCACTTAACGACCGCTTGATGCTTCCTCCTTTGTCGTCATGATGCACCGATGCAGTGCTGGTGATTTCACTACCCAGTGTTTCTTTAGTGCATCATGCCAAGCATGTAGGGTCAGTGCGTCTGTGATACTTGAATGCAGCACATTCAGGGCAAACTTCCTAATTTCATGTGAGGCATCTCCCGGGAGCACCTCATGACGACCAGAGATCAACAAAGCATGATGTCGGTCAGAAAGGGTTAAACGCACATGATTAAACACGTCACGTGGACACACCCTGGAGGAGGTGGCCCGGATGTGTGGTGCCAAGCGGAACCGGAACCCCCATGCCCCTATATCATGCGCGCGCACGTTCCGACCGCCGCCTAGCGGGAAAAAAACCAAACTGACCACCTCTCGCACATGTGACCTCCGCGCGCCACCGCTTAATTCAAGGCCACTGACTTCCGCCAATTTTAAATTCACTGGTTCAAATTTTCATTATATCCCTTTAAACTACTCAAACATTGTGAAAGTTGTAACATGTTATCACATCCTTGTAGTTTGGTTGTTATCACGATTGTTTCTGACCTTGAATTTATTATGGAATTGATTGAGGAGAAAGCTAAAATATCATGGCAGTGAAAATTGGGAGTGCATTGGTATGAGCCGGGTGGTTACAGCGAGGAGGGCAGACACGTGACACACTAGACTGGCTGCAGTCCATTGATTTTATTATGAGATAATTGAAATAGAATGGGAAAATGAAAACTGAAAACATTTCTAGTAAATCTATTTCTAGTGAATCAATGCCCAGCAGAGGAATGGAGGTATGGAGGGGGTATAGTGGGGTTGGGAGGAGAGCTCAGGGATTGCAGCCAGGCTAGTGACACACGTGCTGGCCATAGAGACGGTTAGACATCTCCCGCCAAAAACTGGACAAGGAGTGGGGAGCGTGTGTGTGTGTGTGGGGGGGGGGGAAGCTGCTCAGTGCACTCACACAGGGGTCAACATGATACATGATTGCACTTACATGCCGCCTTCTAGGAAGGCATGCAGCTAGAGGAGCCCCTCTAGGATATAACCTCTAGGCCTTCGTGAATAGACCAAACTTTGGTCAAATGATATAGCCGTCTCTATGGCCCGCTTTTGGCCAACTTTGGCCAAATGATATAGCCGCCACAAATGCCGGGCACAAATGCTTATCATTCGATCAAGGAACAAAACTGTGAAACCGTTATGCCTAGTTGGTTTGGTTCATCAATTGTCACTGTAAGCCTCCATTGAGCAAATCTCTATAGATACATCATGAATCATCAAAAATATGCTCACCTGGGCAGCATTCGTGCATATGTTTTAATAGCCTGTTTCAATCTTAGAGGATCAGCCTTTGCAGTTTTGCAGCGGATGAGACATCTGTCTTTGGCCACGAACAGATTTTGGATTTTTATAGGTGGCGGGGGGGGGGGAGGGGGGGATTTATCACTTTTAACCACGGTGAAGAATAATCAGACCACTGAGGTTTTTTTTTCATTTTGAATAATTAATGCCTCCCTAAACTGAGGGGGGGGGTTACACCTCACCGTCGTGCAGGAATTGAAGTGGTGTAAGCGGGGGGGGGGGGAGTGACATGTTCGTCACCAGGTGATGGAAGACGGCTAAGAGACTGGACACTGATCTCAGACCGGGGATCTCAGACCACAGCTAATATGGCCACTAGCTGGTCTGGAGCTGGTTCTGGCGACACCTTAGACCTACTGATAAGAATGGATAAGATGGGACCAGCATGTCCCTGGAAGTGGGTGTTAACCAGGGACAAGGTACCCATCATGGTATGTGTTATCAGTGGGTTTTACCTCAACCAGCGAAATCCAATATGGCGGCTCCACTAGGCCTCCATACTGAGTCCTACAAGGCAGCCCCCCCCCCCAACCGCCTTATCCCGCCTTGCCATCACACTTTCACCATACAGTAGACTGGACATGGTCTCCCTCTGAGATTCCACGGAGAATGGAAATCAAAATGTTGGGAAAGGATTAATCAATAATACATGAACAAATAACTTTGACAACATCAATGGAGGTTGATAAATCTTATATAGATTGCCTTCAATTTCATATTATTCCAGTTATCCATTGGTTTATCATTAAACAACTGATTTAACGTTGTCGCCCCTTCTCCAAAATCCTCACATTGTTTTGTCATCAATAACCAATAATTATAATGAACGGGTATAACAGGGTACACTTATGTATGTATTTATTGTATGCTATGTTATGTATGTATTTATTGTATGCTATATGAGAGAGTGCTATAGGAGTCCTGTGTAGGGTTTATGGTAACTAGGGTTTATGGTAGCTGTGGAATGCTGCAGACGGCGATGGAGTCGACGAGATCTGGTCAGGAGGATTCTGTAGGGGGAAAAGATACATGTAAGCCAAGTACATGGCGTCCGGGAGGTGTAGTGGGTTAGTAAGAGACAGGTGAGGAGTCAGTATTGTGAGAGCGGTTGAGGGAGCAACACATACTCCTGGAGTAGACGAGGATGGAGCTGTTTAGTATCTAGTATTACACTTAGCCAATGTAAGAACGGATTAAGCAGGATCTCTATGGCACCTATACCTCTCTAGAAGCACTGGATTGTTAGAACATGAACTGCTTGTGTGAATAGACTGATGTCGTTGAAGCTATATAGAACTGAGTGGAATCACCTAACAACTGTAACTGTGAATAACGAGTGAACAATAAATGGTGACTTGTATCGGCGTCTTGGTGTTGGTTAAAAGAATGGGCTAGGCCAACATCATACCACTAGAGTTAGTCTTCCCAATACGTGAGATCAGTGGAGCGAGCTGATAATAACTACACAAGTGAGACCACATTAATATACACATAAACACAACCCACACAGCCCAACATCCCAACCATAATTACTCAGCCTCTTGCTACGATCTGACACCAAAATCTGCACTCATCATAGCGGCACAATTTTAAGATCTTCTTCTAGTCTACTTCCCCAGTCTACACGTTTGACCCATCACCGACACCACCTCATACCATACATTTGGCTGAGAAGTGTGGGAAAGTGACCAAGTCCCCCCGTCCAGCCTCCAGCTAATTGACCACTGGCCTCCCTACCATAGAATGGCTGCATTCCCTGAGCTCTCCTCCCAACCCCACTATACCCCCTCCATGCCTCTCCTCCTCTGCTGGGCTCATTCACTAGAAATAGATTCACTAGAAATGTTTTCAATTTTTATTTTCCCATTCTATTTCAATTATCTCATAATAAAATCAATGGACTGCAGCCAGTCTATCCCCACCACACCCATGCAATTTGTTATCAGGCCCGGCACTCTCTCTATCCTGAAACACTGAACCACTGTAAGGGCCACATGATGCCCATATACGAGTCAATAGCAGATTTAGACTTGGGGCGGGTGGGGGCGGGTGCATGCCCCACTCTTTCCCTCTAGTTTATATTGAGCTTCTTTCCTTCTATGCCTGAAAATTAGTCAAAGTTTGAGGCTCAACCAAGGGCAAGTCCTCTCCTTTTAAAATTCTAGATATACATCAATAAAAAAAAAAAAAAAAAGCTCCGGTTTCCGTAACATGCTAAAAAAAAGTTGAGGTCGGTAGGATGATTTTTTTTTTTTTTTTTTTAATATCTTGGGCCTCATATATGTGTAGTCGTGATTTGCTGGGTTTTCACTGATAGTTGTTAGAAACGTTGATTTCCTGCAGGAGATTTGAGAAAAAATATGGGAATGTTTGTGCAAATATGTCAAACAACAATTTTGGGAAAGAAGTTTGGAAAAATCTTAAAAAAATCGGGAAAAATATGAAAAAAAATGAAAAAAAATCTGAGGTCGGCCCCCAATAGCTGAGGTCGGTCGGGTGACCGGAAACAACCCTCTTTTGCCTAATGGTTGCCTAACGCCATTTCGACAGCTAGAGTCATATTCTTGGCGAGAAAAATTTAACTCATGGATAAACATATGATTGTGTGTCCATGCCCACGCGCATAGGCTATGCACGAATCACACAAAGGGGACACAAAAGATTAGACAAAGGCCCTTTGCGACTCTTAAGTGGTTAAGCTCCATCTTCACCCCAACATTCCCGCCAAAAACTTTACCGGTCCCTTATCTGATAACGTCATCAGGCAGTGCGTGCTACGTCATTGGTTTATGACGTCCAAATATTTACACTGGGCCTCTGCGCTGACGTGGGGTACTTAGGTGAAGGGGTCTTGTCACGTTCTTATCGTATTAATTAGCACCTAAGGGGCCTTGGTGGGCGAATTCTAGATGGCCGCTAATGAGAGGGAATGCCGCGAGGGGGCACTGGGTGCCTGACGTGACGTCAGAAGGGGCGATAATGGCGACATGGGATCTGGAGCCTAGTGAGATGATGACGATGGATAGATGGCGACTTTCAATCCTGTATGGATTTCATTTTTCATTCATGAGCTCCTGCAGGAAATATGGATGGAAGACCGGAAGGTACCGGGGAATGTAGTCTGGGATTTTTAGCATATATGGCCTACTGTAATTAGTCACTGGGCGCGACTCAGGTAAGAGTCAGCGCCCGCCGGACAAACTGTAACTAATGGGCCGTTTAAGCGCCGGGGTCTAAAAATAAGCAACGGTCTCGAACCCGGGGAACCAGCAGAGCCAGATCCAGGGGGGGGGGGGTGGGCAGTGAATTTTCTATTTTCTGACACCTGTTTTATCTTGAAAACTGTACCCTTGTTAGGGCACTTTTAAGCAAAAATAAACCCATGTGTTTTAAGAAAAAGCTGACCAATACACTTTGCTTGTGAGCATTGATCATAAATATTCATTGAGACTTGAAAATTTCCTGAAAACTGTGGAAATTGGGGACATTTTAGATCTATAGCATTTTGGCTAAAAGTGAAAGGGGGGTTTTGGTCCAAGTTTACCCTTGTTAGGGGGAATTTGATGAAAAAGTGCCCTTGCCAGCCGCACACATGTGTCAGCAAAATATATGAAGTGTCCCCCGGAAGCCAGATGTGGAGAGGTTATAAGAATTCGATGGACGTTATCATATACTTAATGTGGCTTTGTGTATAGGGCACATAGCTATCCCACTATGGAGGTCGCCATCTTTGTTTTTAGCCCCCCCCCCCCGACACTTGGATTCTGTCAGGGAATTCTGGGTAATCTCTTATCTTCACCCTCATCCACCACAAAACAATGGTCACTGATAAGACTGATAGGGTAGATAAGCTGCACCCTGCCCCTATCTGAATCACCCTAAGTACCTCCCTATTGTTTCAGGTATGAGGGGAGAGGATTAGCTTGATAATGAGACAATGGCCTGGGTGTACTCAATGTGGGTGACATGTTGTCTCTTATTTAAATCTTATAGTTGTAATTCTCTTGTATTTAAAGTATTAGATTCATAATATGCTTATCTAGTAGAAGTTGAAGGTTTTTGCTATCCATAGATTTAGATTTTACAGAATATATACAGGTAGTACATGACTATGAGACCATCAAATAAACTATACAAAGAGGTTTATTGTAGGGTTAGCCCCCGACTACTTGAGCCACCTGGCTGATTTTCTTAATACTAGCAATGTGCTGAAACCTAGCATCCTGTGTCATACCCTGTTAATATTAATGTGGTAGACCTATGATATAGGCCTACAACGGTGGGTAAGGTGAGCTTGGTTAAGACTGGGACGGGGGAAGTGAGATCAAGACAATATTCACTCACCATTAAAACATGGACAGACATTAGCTTGTCAAAGAGGAATGTGCAACGCGACTTCTCATTTCCGGAAGTCACGGTCTGCGCACGCGCCCCACCATGCGCGTCGGCAGTCAGTCTCCCAGCAGATCCTGGGTTGTGATGTGGTGGTGTTGTTTGTGCACTCTTACCTCAGCGCCACATTATGTTGAATGCGTCTCTGACGCCATAGGCCCCTGGGTAGTGTAGACTGACCAATGAAGCAGAAGTATGTCAAGCTAGTCCAGCACCCTGTCATGGCCACCATGATGTGTTGCTCCTTGGATCATATGAAAGTTTGAGGCCATATCTCTGACAATCTATGCAAAACTATGTTGTGATATTATACAAATGAATAGAAAAGGTGTAGATTAAGAACCTGGTAATGCTCATTAAGGCCCAAATCCTCTCTAAATACCTAAACCAAAACCAAAACAATGCATTTCTATCGGCGAGGGGGTGGGACAGTGCAACCACTGACAGTGTAGGAAATTGTTTTAATTTCTCATCATCTGTTAGAAACAGAACTAAAAACACAATAAGAAAAATGTAGATGACAAATTTCTGTCTAAATATGCAACACATTTGGTTGGTTTTATTGAGTTTTAGGGTAAAGTGTATAGAACTACATTTTGCAGCAGGTTACAAGCCTAACATCTCAGCCTCATCACTGGCGCAATGATATAAGTACAGATTTACGCCATGGCCGGCACTAAGACAGTGACGCACTCCAGTAGAGGGTGGCGCTGTAAACAGTACGTTGTTTGTGGTGTGGTCGTTATGTAATCTGCCATGGTCACGTAAAGCAGAAGCTTATCTAGGTATTAACACTTCAAGGTGATAACAGTCTGGTGATAATCTAGATATCCCGCATTATTCTCCGGGACTATTCTGCTGCCCATATTTTGATTTAGAGCTCTAAAACTGCCGTGGACCGACCTATCTATGTTTTCATCTGTCTTGGGAAGCGTGCACGAACACCATCTGCTTTTATTTTTAAAACATTCTCATTGTTATCAAAATCTAAATTGATTTGTCCATGTATCCAATGATAGTACTAGTCTAATGATCCATGATCAGTGGTCAGTGGTGTTCCAAGACAGTATGGAATCTAGAGTAAAACCATGTTGTAACTATTAACGTGAGGAAGACTGTGTAGGACTGTGCTTTCAAATTGAATTGCAAAAGACTCAAAGAGACTTCGACTCCCTGGTTGAGCATGAGAGTGGTGTATAAATGCTCACGTCCCCTTTAGGTAGGAAGGGGAACCCCCCCCCCCCTATTTTTTTTTGCAAAAGAAAATCAATAGGGGTCCATGATAGAGGCATCCTTTGAAGAGAAGTGACGTGAACAATTTTTGGCCTATCTGGTGGTGGTGGGGGAGGGGGAGTGATTAATCAAAGTGTAGTCTGTAAAGTGGAGGTATAAAACAATGTATCTTTCGATCTACTGTCTAGTTAACGATCCCGATTCTAGGATTTGTACCATTTGAAATTATCCGAAAAGATGAACTCATTGCCTATTAAAAGGGAGAGGACGACCCTGCACCCCACTGAATTAAAAGGACACACAAATCACTCTGTAAGATTCAGAAGTTATTCTAAATCTTGGAATTCCCCTTCTTTCATAAGGTTTGCTAAATTGCATGTGTCTGAATTCTAAAGTCATTGATTGCTGGGATGGATCCCCCCCCTTCCCCCGCTCTCCATGTACACTTGAGTGGACATTATCAGGAAGGGGGAGTGCACAGGTATTATGCTAGGTAACACCCAGGCCTGTGGGACTCCCCATGAGATAAGGTTAAACTAAATAATGTTACATTTTGCAAGTCACTTATACAAGGTTATATGAATTCCTGCGTTTGGAAATATGATTACTTAATAAAGAGCCAAGTCATATAGATGTGTGTGTAGGTATGTGCACACTAGGTGAAGGATGGATGCATCCACCACTGTTATTGTCACTTTTTATGAATTATCAAAGAATGTTACTTGACACATATTAATGAAACCTGTACCCTAATCAATAACACACATGTTATCACATGCCTCATGCATGGACATATCATGAATACCTTGAGGTAGTCACGACAGCAGGCCTATATATACTGTGAAAAGGTGGAAATAAAGTTGGCATTTTTCCTGTGTACGACTTGCATCATGTCATGCTTCTCTCCTGGAATTACAACTCTAAAGGCGATTTCAGTGACATAAGATGACAAGAGATGCTGAGATATGAAAAAAAAATAACGTGTGAAAAAGTAGAAAACCCTCAGGGTAAACTGTACAATGCCCCTATATCTATATATTAAATACCCAGGTGAGCTGGTCATGTTAATGCCTGGTGAAGGTGAGTGGTTGACACTGACAGGTGGCACTATAGCTGCCCCAGGACACTCTCTAGACTGGCTGCAGTCCATTGATTTTATTATGAGATAATTGAAATAGAATGGGAAGTGAAAATTGAAAACATTTCTTGTGAATCTATTTCTAGTGAATGAGCCCAGCAGAGGAGGAGAGGCATGGAGGGGGTATAGTGGGGATGGGAGGATAGCTCAGGGACTGCAGCCAGTCTAGACACTCTCCTCCATCATACCATCATACTCCCCCCCCCCAATTCCGAGGTAGCAGGTCGTGGTGTCAAAGGCGACGGCGGATGTAATGTACCCTTCCAAGAAAAAAGATGGGTCCTTATATAGTGGAGAGAACGCACTAATCTCGTTTTCAGCTGGATCCTCCCACCCTTTTGGGGATAAGCGTGTCAGGTGGGATAACGGGTATAACAACACTGATAATTACCTTAATGTGTCTTCCATGTCTAAGAGGATTATGGTTCGTCAGGAGCTTAAGGTGTTCAAAGTCTATACACAAAAACTACAGGGGGTGGTTAACAAAAGGTAGGGTGATTTAATTGGATTACTCCCTACCTTCATCTCAATGTATCTTAGAGTACATTCGATTCATTGAAAGAGTGTTTCAATGATGTTTTCTGGAAAGGTACCGATGTCTTCGCAGATAGATCGATAGGAGTACATGTATATCAATTTCACAATCAGGAAACCTGTCCTCTCATCAAAAGACATTATACGTTAGAATCTACCGATGCTTTCATATTTCTTCTCGAGAAAAACTCAGACATTTTTACGACACCTGTGTTGTCATGAGAAAATATTCAACACTTTCTGTCAAGAGTGTTTAGATCGTGTGCTCTGTAGCGAGTTTTTTTGAAAATATACAGAACGCTCTGCTAAGAAGTGTCATGTCCGCACAAAGTGAATGGAATACTTGGTATTATACTTCAGTAGATTTCTATTGTAATTTAGATGAATTGTGGGCAGGAAGAATGACTTACACCATTCCTACATTTCGAAAGAATCCTCACATGAAAACCGTATCCAAAGATTACACTATGTACAGTCTGAATTATGATTGAAAATCAATGTATATACTTGTAAATATATTTTATCAAATAAAAATTGAAAAATTGAAAAAAATGATTTTTGGTATATCTCATTTGCATAATTAACCCTGCCCACGTGACCACCCACTAATCCCCTAATTAGGTCATGTTACCATGGTTACCAAAATGCTGGCCTCTGATTGGCTGAGAGGTGGTCACTAATCCCCCTATTAGGTCACGTTACCATGGCAACGGGTCACGTGACCAAATGGAGGCCTCTGATTGGCTGCATGTCAAGTGAGTAATATCCTGTAGTTAACTATAGTTCCGTTCCGATACTTTGACCACTCCCCACCTTACCCCCCCCCCCCCACACACACACACCACACCCAGACCCTCCATGTTACCTGTCAGCCGGCATCCATCACACCTGCCACGTGGCTTCAGCCTGGGTCACAGGTCACCCAGATGACCGTTATACCTCCACACGTCATCGTTTTTCTGCCTTATTAAAACCAGAAGGGGGGATATTCACCCACGTGCTGACAGGCATATAGTAGGCCGATAACCATATCATTTTAATAAATGTGAGTTAGGTATAGACGTGTTTCTGCTCTGACACCCTTCAAAAGTATACATGGTATCATTGTATATAAAGCTTTCGTTGTAACTGGCGGATTGGTTCTAGGCTTACAGGTTTTCAGGTCATTTACAGAAAAAATAATGTTTAATCTAGACATTTGAAAAGGTCAAGAAATATCATGCGTGTGAAAGAATTTCAGTTGAATGAGATTTCCTTTCATTATTAGGCCTATTCCTTATTTTGTTCATCAATTAAGATTTTTATCACAGAAATATAAATTACAGGCGTGGACTGATCATGTCCAGTTATACAAGTATAGGTCCAGTCCTGGTAACTATTTGACACGATGGTATGCACTTTGTCCACTGGCAGAGGGCAGCACCAAAAGTCTCCCATACGTCACCCCCGGGGGTGGGCAGTGCGCAGGGTCACTGACCTTGGAGTCAGGGTCAAGGTCAGGGGCATGACCTTGCAGATAGGGGGCCTTGACCTCTGCACGCTGCGTACCAGCAGCCAGGCTCGTGGTCTCTCGTGAGATCTCGTGCTGGACGTCAGGTTGAAAGTAGGGAAATTAGTGTATGGAGTGCCAACCTGTTGGTGGTGATGCATATTAAAAAGAAAAGAAAAAATAACGATAGTCTATATTAGGGATTATATTCTTTCATAACCTATGTGTCTGACCTAAGAGAGTTGGGGTCCCTCCAATGGTGGACCCTGTTAATGCTGTTAATTGGCAAATAAATACATCTCAAAATATAGTTATGATGGTGGATTCTAAAAGGGGGACATGATGTTCTTTCACTTTTTGAACATAATTGGACATGAAAATAACAATTTTTCCCATATAAGTGGGGGTGGGAAGAGACCCTGCGTCCACAACTTAATCCGCCACCGGGGTCTTTTGATGATATCCTGATGGCAGTTACCACTTTCATAACAGGATAAACCCTGATAAGGCAACAAAAAAGGTTTATTTCCGGTAACATGGTCCAGAAAGTTGACGTCGGTAGGTCGGATTTTTTTTTTTTGTCCAAGGTCTTTCTTATATAGTCACTCTTTGCTGGATTTTTCACTGGTGGATGTTAAATGTTCATTGTCTGCATGGGATATTAGAAAACCATTGGAAAATATGTGTATACATGTGAAATAACCATTTTGGAAGAGAATCCTTGAAAATGTTGAAAAAATCTTCAAAAATCTTCAAAAAATCTTTAGAAAATCAGGAAAAATTTGAAAAAATCTTCAAAAAATTCTGAGGTCGTCCCTATTTAGCTGAGGTGGGTCGGGTTACCGGAAACAAACCTTTTTTTTGCCTATCACATTGTAAGGGTAAGGATTAGAGACGGATCATACCACCAACGATGGAAGAACAAAGTAGGAGACAGATTGAGTTTGAGCAATGAAAGCTATAATTAGAACCCCAATTTTTGTTGTGTCAGAGCCCCATACTGGTCAGCTGAGTAACAGTCTGTGCCGTTTCTAAGCCACGTGTCCAAGCAGAAGTTATGAATCTCTTCTCTGCAGGGGAATGTAAGACCAGTATCCACCAGTGGCGCCTTGGTTCTCATCTATTAGAGTCCATATCAGATCTACTTATCAAAAGCATGTTTTAGGTCCACTTGAAATGGCCTTAGTCCATCATTAGTGATACTGTAAATAGGGGACAGTGTCACCATATGATTCTTCACTCTTGACATTCCACCTTGGCATCTTTACAGTACAAATGTATGACATTTAGAATAGTTCTGAGAAGCCAAGTGCTGTGCGTCTTAGGACTACAATGTACATGTATACATGTCCGAGTATTATATCATCAATCAGACAAATCGAGAACCATTGTCGTAGAAAGGAGGAGATGAGGTAATGGGTCGTCCCCCAATAATGCAAGGATTCTTTATAAAAGTATGGCGGTCAGAGGCAAAAAGAAAAAAAAAATATTGAGAGATTTTTCCAGCGGTCAGAGGCAGAAAATGGGCAAAAATAATGTCTTAAAAATCACAATTTTTTGCCATAAAGACAGCTTTTTGAGTAGGCCTACATTTTGTTTCACCCGAATAGCCCCACTTGCCCCCCCCCCACCCCGCCCTCCGGGGCCTGTCCTTCATGTAGAAGAGGAGAGTTAGAGGATTTATTAGGAAGAAGAACTATGACAGGACATCGGAGAAGACCTGGACAGCATTAACAACGTCTTTATTAAAGACAGCTATTTGTTGTTATATACAAACTTCGGCCTGTAAAACCCAGTACCAAGTGAGCATTAGGGCCTAATATGCTGGGAAAATGATGAGAGCATTCCCCTTCTAGTGCCGCCCAGTCATAGCTGTGTAGAGCATAGGAACAGTGACCCCATTTCCACTTGTCAGTGATTTTTGACCAAACTATGAACTTTTGTGTAATATGTCTGGACAATGTGATAGGTCATATTCTTGGTATCTATTTTGGTGCCATCAATAAAAGTAATTACTATATTTATCAGTGGTAGGGAGATTTTATCTAAGTGGTTCAGCCCTAAGCCAATACTGTTCTCTAGTGAGTGACTTCTCAGTTGTACCTCCTCACTCAAAGAGCGGTCCCTAGAGTGGGAAAACCCTATTCTCATTCATAATAAACCCAGCCCCTCCCACTGACGGCTGCAGGACACTAATTATTTTCTCACTGTTGGCTTATATAGCATATGGGCGAAAATAAAATATTTGTGCGAATTTCTGGGCATAGCCACTGTTATTTTCTTGTAGGCACACATTAATTTAGGGCCATGAGATGTGGTACAATGTGATTAAATTTTCTGCTATCAGCCATAGAGTGCGGACATACCCAGATTTGGGGGTTTTACAGTGAATGATTGCAATAAATTCTGTAATTGAAAAGAGTGCACTCCTCTCAACTTACCCTCAAATATCAGCCTAAATAACACTCAAATCGATTAATATACATTAAGGATTAATTTGATGCCTGGTTTGCCTACCCACTGTCAGATTTTAGACCAATAATCATTTTACAACACCCTTCAGTGCAGAGCTACAAAGTGTCTCCCGTCTATTGGTGTTCTGCAAACTGACGGGTGCCATCCCAGTAACAAGTGGCTGGAGGACAGGTCTTGTCACGGAGACACCCTGGGGGAACCGCAACAGTCTCCACCAGCGCCACCTTTCCCACGGCTAGCGTCTCGTCTCCATGGCGACCGGTCACATGACCCAGAGGATTAAGTGGACAGTATCAAGCCGCTGGTGGATGGCAGGTTGGCGGAGCATGCACCACACTGGCCCCGTCTTCTAGTCTACCGATTACGTCACTGGTAAACAGGCATGCTTGGAGGTACTACTTTTCTTTGCTGGTGACTGGTGAACATATGCTTGACAGATGAGTACAAGCTGTTGCTGGTTTCTGGTGCACCCTCAACACCTGGTTGAAGGACTGGGCGACACCAGCCGAGTATGAATACAGCGATTTTTGGTCATGCCTATGCCTATGCCCGACGAGATTTTTGGAGTATTTTACAAAAAAAAATGGTTCTTCAAGAAAAATATAAGTTATCACTCATAAACACATCACATTTTGCCCTTCATATTCGGAAATTTCTCAATATTTCTCCTGAAAATGCCTAAAAATATGGTATTACCAGGCCTTTTTTTTTTTTTTTTTTTTTGCTCCGGCGGTGGTGTGTTTTGGTTGTCAGATACGAGAAATGTGAGCCTTTTTTTTTTTTTTTTTTTTTCCTCTGCCCGACCAAAGTTGGAGGTGAAAAATCCTGTAATCCAAGTAATCAAAATTAGGTGGCCCAAACTAGGTTGCTGGAGAAGTTGGAGTGTGCACCTGCCGCTTGGGAAGTACCAGCGAAACCAGTGTCAGTCAACGCCTCCAGAGGGCAGCATGTTCTCGAAACACATAATTTGGGCATTGTATTGGTGTATTTTTCTATTTGGAGGGGGCTGGAGAGGGTTAGATCCTGTGTTAATTAAGTGGATCCCCAAAACCCCAAGGTAGGGACAAAAGCCGGGGGGAGGGGGGCACTGACTCTATGTATGTCACCCTCAACTGCCGCCCTATCGCCCTATCTTCTAGAGATCTAGGAATTTGACTGCCCTACTTGACTGATAAGCTGGACATAGACCGCCCCCACCTCTTTTTACACAATACCAAATATTGACTGGACCGCACCCCCTTCAAGCCACCAAGCTGCCTATTGTACTCATGTATTTGTATGGATCAGAATTTTTCATTGTCCAGCACTGTGTTTTTTTATGACTTTCATGCCCTCATATGTATGGTGTACCCAGTAAACACAGTTACGTTATACATACGTAGATTGCACGTAGAAATTTCAGTACATTTACGTATTTTCTCAACGTAGAATAACGTATAAACGTGTATGCTGATGTACGTATTTCTGACGTAGATGAAGAATTTACGTACATATACCTCATTATTACCCGAATTAACAAAGAAAAATTATGTTCTTTAAATGTAAATGTTCCTATATATTTAGATATCCAACGTATATTTTCAATACTTTTATACTAATAACTACGATGTATGTAGTTTTGCAGGTTCTGGTTATGCTCCAATATACCTAAAATTACCTCAAAGAGACGTTCATATACCTACCCCTATACCCTCAGTTAACTTTATTCATTTAAGAATGTTATTTCCTTGTCTCATTCTATAATACTGGTATATTCAGGGCCAGTATTTAGCAAGAGACACCAATGGTTTAGCCATCAGTTTCATCATTTGAATTAAGAGTCAAGTATAACTCCTGATTGTATGTTGAAGGTTCTGTGATGCTACGTGTATAAGTCTATTTCTTAATGCTACAGCATGGGTGTTTACCATACCTGGATCCCAAAATATACATGGTAGCATCATCAATCATTGAATATTTTGCACAGACCTATTCCCAAATGAAAGGTTGATACAATGAGTTCTCAATAATGTGTTTTTAATTAGTATAGTTGATTAATATAGATAACAATCATCATGGAGGTCTAAATTAAATACAATGCTCAGCAATAGTGACACCTGTTGAGATAAACTGAAAGTACAGAAATACATAGATAAACGTAATTTTACGTATTTCAGACCTCTTTTCGTGTAGAAACATTTAGAACAGATTAGGTGAGCACTAAATGGAAATGAATCTGCCTTGTGATTTTTATTTTCTACATTTAGATAGACCCAGACTATGTTTGATAGCTGTAACCATACAGCTTTCATATTTGTACTGGTATTGGATATGCTGCCATCTAGTGAGATAGGAGTGAAGCACAAAATAACGTATGTGGGACGTAATCTAACGTATTTCCAACCTCTATGACCATGTGCTTTCTATATTCCCTATTATCACCCTCTGCACACCTACATTTCCACTGTTTGTTTGGAATCTAGAATTCATTACTGAATGAGATTTTGCCACATGGTGCTCTAACCCATATGGTACATATATTTTATATGACCAACAAATACTCTTGCTTAAATAATGCATATTTAAGATGTAATGTCAATACAGTGTTAATCCCCATAGTGATATGAAAATAGGAATTATTATCCATTATTACCTAAAAATTCACATAATTACAACTACTGCATGTAGGTCAGATGCTTGTCCACCAATAGATTTGATTATGATAGAAAACATGGTTTATTCCAGGGTCAATCTGTTATTTATCCTATCTATCTGTACTGGACTCTAAACACCATGATATGTACAGGATTCTTGTAGACCTAGGCCCAGCTGAGTTATCTTTTTTTTTCATGTCAAGTGATTGATTTTCATCATTATTCATCCCTGATCTTTATAAGGCAAATGAAAGTTTGGTTAGATAAATGAAACAATACTATTTATCATTAGAAGTTTTTATCCAAAATCTACATACATGAACCAACCAATATCTACGTCTTACAATCGTTCTACCTACGAACAAAGCCAATCAAAAATATGGATCAAGATTTACGTGGATAAACCTCTTAAAATTGCGAAGCATAAACCTTATTTATCAACATATATCCACCAACCGATATCTACGTTGCTGGAACCTCATATAGAGGTTCAGTAGAAAACCAACCTAGATCTACCAGAAATCTACGTTGAAACACGTAGTGTGTTTACTGGGTATAAATAATACACTCTTTTTGAGATCTAATGGAATTCCACCGCCCTGCTATTAGAGATCTGATGGGAATCCACCGCCCCCCTCTTTCGGATCGCGTGGGAATCCACTGCCACTGCTCTCTGAAGTCGGGCTGCAGTCGTTATCCATTTCATGGGAAAATGTGCCCCCCCCTGCCGGGGACAAAAGAATTATTGTAAGTTGGCCCAGGAGGCAGTACAGTAAAGTACTGTGTTATAAGGAATCTCTGTTGAAATACGAGGTAAACTTTGTCCTAGAGTTGCTGGAGAACCGCCTTTTTCCACTACAGAGTAAGATGATGGATACTGTAGGCCTTGCCCATGCAAAAGACATATCTTCATTTGGGAGCATTCAACAACTATGTCACCGTTATTTAGGCATTTTTCAGGACCCACCCACCCCCACCCTTGTCACTGTTTTTGTATGGAACATATAGAGGAACCCAAAGACCCCCCCCCCCCACCCTCTAAGCAGTAATAATTTGTTGAGCGCTCCATTTGACTGTTCCTGTTTGTTTCCAATTATAAAAGAACATTATGTAAAGCAGGGACCAAACTGATTCAGGTCCAATTTAAAAAAAAAAAAAAAAGTCCCAGATGAAGGTCCATTTTGACCAAAATGTCTGATTAAAAAAAAATCTTTCACCAGAGTCAAGACAGGGTTGTTTGAAGAATTGGCTGAAATTCTTTGTTTGATATTGAAATCAAAAGAATGAAATGTGTATCCTACTGCAGTCAGCCCTCAATTTCTCGACCCATTGATTCCTCAGATACCTCATTACCTCAGACAGAGAATTAGAAACTGCCTCTATGATAATATTTATTTCTATTATATTTGGACTCATATCCTCAGATAATTTACTTCCTCAGACATTTTCCTTGCATTTTCCATATCTGTAGAAGCAAGGGCTGAGGCAAAAAAAAGGTTTGTTTCCGGTCACCCGACCTACCTCAGCCAAACAGGGCCGACCTCAGATTTTTTTGGTTAATTTTCGTTAAATCTTAAGCATTTTTTCATTTTTTTTTATTAATTTTGATTTTTTTTCATCAGTTTAATAAGTGATCAAAGATATATGCCCTTGTTTACTGTTTTTTATGGTTTTTCCGAAGAAATCCTTTATTTACCATGATAACAGGAAAAAAAACTTACTTATGATATCCTCATTTCAATACAAATGTATAGATCCTCTACCTTGATAAGGTCT
Source organism: Acholoe squamosa (assembly GCA_949317995.1). Taxonomy (NCBI): domain Eukaryota; kingdom Metazoa; phylum Annelida; class Polychaeta; order Phyllodocida; family Polynoidae; genus Acholoe; species Acholoe squamosa. The sequence goes on from OX439050.1 coordinate 24,438,745, forward strand.
GAGGTAAAAAAAAAATTAAAAAAAATAAAATCCGACCTACCTACCTCAACTATTTTTGGCTATGTTACCGGAAACATTTTTTTTGGCCTGACTATAGTCCAAACCTGGGTTCTTAAATGAGAATCTAAAGCCTTGTGTCCACAGGGCGATAGAATTGGTACCGACAAAATTTCTGACAATAAAAACACTTTAGTCATCCATTCCCGATGACAAAAATCAAACATGTTAGGTATTATCGTCGGAAATGGATGACAAAAGGGTTTTTGTCGTGGGCGATTTTGTCGGCACCAAATTCTATCTCCATGTGGACACACAGCTTTAGGTCACGTGGAACTAATTCCATTTCCTCTATTTTTCTATATAGCATAACACACAAAAACAGCCCCCCGTAATGTTCGTTGGTAATATTTTCGACCATAGCAAGATTAAACCATCTCTCACACACAATGTGTTAGAATATAGGATAGGCTTAACCCTGAAAATCTTAACTAAGGGAGCGATACCTACAGCAAGTGCCATTCTACCCTATGTTGGGCCTCAAAACCTCCATTGGCCAGATGAACATTTGTGAGCCAGCAAGCAGAAAGGACAGTTACTGCGGGATTTAGTACCAGATTTAGCCACCAGGGGCACCACTATGGACTAGAATAGGAAAAATATGACTAAAACTGTTATATGCTACTTTTTTATGGAGAATTCAATGGTTTTTGATAAAACGTTCTATTTTCGGTGGAAAGGTTCCAAATTTGGCATGTAAAAAGAATGTTTTTGGGCCAAAATAGGCTTTTTTGTTGATTTCTGTTGCCATGGAAACATGATTTTCATTCTAAATAGGAAAATCAATGATTCCATTTGAAGGAACATCCCACAAGGTTTACTATGGCGAAAACAGAATGAAAATACCATTTCTAGATCAAAAGTTATGGGCAAAAGAATAAAAATTTACACGAATTTAGCTAATTAGCATAAATTATGCTAATTAGCTATATATCTCATGACCAATTAGACATAGAGCTTATTAACATTCTTGAAATGGTCACACCTACCCATATCTAGCAAGCCATTCCTCCAAAACTAACAGGAGTATCTTCTCATGCTATGTATCACTGTAAAGCTAATGATTTGAATTTTAAAGTTGACTTTTAGCACGGAGCACCCTTTCTCCTTGCCTCTACACATTTGCAGACCTGATAAAAATCCCAAACCTTGGCATAATATAAAAACTCATCTACTGTTCCATTTAGGAACTATTTGGGGTCACTTGTGATTTTTTTCATAATTTTACCAATATTTCTTGCATATAATTTCTAAGCCAATCAGCACCCAGATCACCTTCAGTGCAGGCCTGAATACCATATGACTCACGAGAGGGCAGCATTTACGTCCATGTAACCTTTAGGACAATTCTCACATTGGTCTAACATGGAAACTGTTGTAGCAGGGCATTAAACAGATGATGGGTCAAAGGGAGGAATATTAAAGCTCCAGGGGAGAGTCATGGAAGAAATCTGCATATGTGATTAAAGAATGGTAGAAGGAGGGGGTGGTGGTTGGTGACCCGGTTGGTGACCTACGACCTACCCACAGATCACCACCCAGGTTCATCACCTCCCTCTCCCCTCGTCAAGATGACGACAAATCAGAGAACCCAGGCACAAATTGTACGTCTGCCGTTGCCGACGATGGTATCTGAGGTCCAACCCAGAGGAATTCATTTCATATTGTCGTGGGAATCATCAGATAAGAGACCCACCCGTGCTAATGTGTACAAAGGGCGACAGACGCGTGCCCTGCGGCCACGGCCACAGACGCCGCCCAATGTCGGCTGCTTCTCTCAAATCTTGTCAGATCACGTCCACTGCAAGATTCGCATCTTGAAGGGCGGGAATTAAAGAGGGAACATGGACAATGGTCATGGTAGGCCAGGAGGGCTTGGTGGGGGTTTGGATATGGGACCATTCATTAATTACATACGCACTTTTTGCCCAAAAGTTGACCCCCCTACCCCGCCGCCGCCCCTGTTGCACCATGTACGCATTGAGGCTACCCCCCCCCCCCTGCGTGCAAACTCAAGTCACTGCCTTCCCTCTTAACTAAGGGATAGATGAATGGGCATATCTGCAACCTCATTATTTTTTTCCATTAATCGAAGATCCACCAGGTTCAATCTTGTGATTCATCCAGATTCAATGAGATCTCATTTTCACATTTATATGGGGGGGGGCCTTTGTAAAATGCTCCTATAAAATCATGGAACATCCAAAAATACCCTCAAAATACCCTAAATTGGAGCTTAAATAACCGTTTATAACCCCCAAATGCTCACACAATGAGTATGCCGAATTTGCCTAAGACCCCCTCCCTCCCCTTGAACGCACATGTACGCAATTGGCTTCACCCCCCCCCCCACCCCCTATCCCTTAGTGCGTATGCAATTTATGGATGGTCCCTATGTACTGGGGAAGTATCGCTGCAATATCTGGATTAAAATCTCGTGCGGGTGAGAGTTGGTTTTCCGGTCTCGGCAAGAAAGCGTTTATGCGAGACGATGATGACTTGGTGGTTTTTATTATCGTCTGCTGGTCCTTCTTTATCTCTGATAGTTGATGTTTGTCAAGTCAAGTAGCCACTATGTTCCCACGCTAGAAAACTCCTGTCTTTTTTATTACCGAATATATTGTGGTAAGGGTTTAATTTGTAGATATTTGTGTAGATCAAGTTGTATGGATCTGATGTTAGACTACAGATAAATAGTCCCACGGTCGACCACATCCCAATGTTATCCTACTCTGTGTTTAATCCCAGATAGATACACGATATCAGCTCTACAGACCACCTTTGTAGCTACATAAATAAATCTTATCACCCATCTTGAGTTTACCCACGCGTCTGCAGCAGTTCAAAAGAGATAGTCAAAGTTCATCAAGTACGTAGGGCTTGTTTACTTGGAAAGGACACAATGCTACACGATTTCATTCAATTGACCCCCAGCAAAAGATAAAAAGAAGTGAAAAGTATGGCAAAGTGATGCACAAGTTTATAAACATGTTACACACATTTTGGTAGTAGATCATTCCACATGAATAATGACCTGAGTTCTTTGTTATTCAGGCCTCTCAAAAACCTAAGTAGTTCCTCATTTATCAGAGGCCCTGAAAATGTAAATGAAGGCATTCCATGTAAATCTATTTATGAAATATTAGGCTTTGTGCCATTTATACCCCTAGCATGAAATGTGCATTTCCTTGAAAAAAGATGGATGGATATAGAGCAATATAGTACACATTTTGATATAAACAATTTTTCCTTTTCTATCATTATTATTCTTTTGATTTAAAAAAGGAAAAGGTAAAAGAGAGATTCACAAAAATCATCCAAAAACAAAATGGGTTTTGAAAAAGTCATAGGACTTTGGTTCACTTTTTTTAAGTGGCCTTATATTTTCTGGTTTGGTACATGTATTATGAAAATAAAGAGCTGTGTCACTTTTCCCACGGACAATGGCACGAGAGGTCTAAAAAGGGGTTGTTTCTAGTAACCCCGACCGAACCTGTCTGACCCTGCACTTTACTGTAGGTCGCGGGGAGTAGACTTCGGGCCAATAGCTCAAATAGGCATGTCACCAGGCAAGCAAAAACACCTCTGCAGGGAAATTCATTATAAAAGTTCATCTCAAGATCTTTAAAATGAGACATCATTGGCTTAAACATTCCTAGTAGTTATTTCAGAACCCCTCCTTGAACATACGTTGTTATTCATATCTTAAATCGATGATTAAGCTCTAAATACATTATTAAACATAATAATATCTCAAAACACAATAATTCAGCTTTTTTTTCATAAAAATACATAAAGATATGGTGATTTTTATCGTAGATTTTGATCTAGAAGGAATTTTCCATTTTTGGCATAGCAATTTACAAATGTCCATTTCGTGCACCCACCTACCCCCAATGTACACCCCTAATTTCATAGTTGTGCCATGTATAGGTACAGAGCTACAAGGGAAACATCATGTCAACAATTGCCCAGGCAATTGCTGACATGATTATTTTTGTAGCACAGGTGCAATTCTGGTATTTAACTATCTACTGTATGTGCATTGTATGCACCTATATACATTTAATATATCCCCCATTTGCATCACTAATTTCATAGTTGTCCCATGTATAGTGACAGAGCTACAGAGGAGCATGTCAATTTTTGCCCGGGCAATTGTTGACATGATGTTTCCCCTTGTAGCTCTGTACCTATACATGGCACAACTGTGAAATGAGGGGTGTACATAGGGGGTATGTGGGTGCACAAAATGGACATACAATAGATAGTTAGATAACAGAATTGTGCCTGTGCTGCAAGTAGGTACGACAACCGAGCAATTGTTGACATTGTACCAAATTGCATTGGTAACCATGGCAACAATTTACATATTTAAGAAAAATTACCTCTGCAATAGTAACCACCCACACCCATAGTATACCCATAAAAAGAGAAATCACCCTACTCCAAAATTTCTCGAAACCAGGTCTCTCCCTTGATGGGTCACATATTTTTTCACATTTTTTTAAGGCTTTTCTTATTGTAACCGTAAAGACCAAATTATCTGGTATATCTACCCATTCATTTGTATACAAAAATGAAAAAATGAAATCTAAACATTTCAAAACCATGTCAGGGAGCGTTCAACAATTACGTCACTACTTTGGGGGTGGGGGGTCTTTGGGTTCCTCTATATGGTCCATTCACAAACAGTGACAAGGGGGGTGAGTGGGTCCTGAAAAATGCCTCAATACCGGTGACATAATTGTTGAACGCTCCCTTACTCGAAACACACAATATATATTTTTTAGCCTCATTAGAAAAAAAAAAGAAGAAGAAATTCTATTTTAATCATTCTAGAAAAGCTTAGTTATGCTGGCTGGTACCACTACATCACTGTACTCACTTACGCAATGATTGACCCCCTCACGGGAACCAGCAAGGTGGCAGCCATTTTGTCGTGCTGTTTATCATGTGACCACGTGTCACCCCCTGGAGGCTGGCAGTCACGTGCCACAAGGCCCTGGGAATCATGGGAATGTGGCCATGGCAACTGGCAGCCACCGGCTCAACAACTTGTCCCTGTATGTGTGTTTTGGTAGACTGGGCACCTCTCCTCCTCATATAAGGGACAGGTCAAGAACATTTGTGTATAGGCCCATTTATCTTTCTACGTTAGTTCTCTACGTAAAATAGCGGATATATAGTTTGAAATTGATGACTGCTCATTTATTGGCTTCACTTCAGATGAATAAGGCCAAAAAAAGAAAAGGTTTGTTTCCGGTCACCAGACCGTCCTCAGCTAAAAGGGGCCTACCTCAGATTTTTTTGAAGATATTTTCAAAATTTTCCGGATTTTTTTTTGTAGATTTCTTAACATTTTTTCAAATTTTTCTAAAGTTCCCTTCCAAAATTGTTATTTGATATATATACACACATTTACCCATTGTTTTTTTCCCCATTTCCCATGCAGTAAAGCAACTATTCTAACAAGTACATTTTGTATCATTGAAAAACCAGCAATATCTGACTCTATAAAGTTCTGGGTAAAAAAAAAAAAAAAATCCGACCTACCGACCTCAACTTTTTTGACCATGTTACCGGAAACACAGCTTTTTTTTAGGCATAAAGACATTTGGTTACCGGTTATATTATGTTTCAGATAAAGTAGACCCCATCCCTCTCAAATTCCACTTAATATGACCAATATTACCAAAATTATGGTATGCATTCATAATGATACAGAGAGTATGAAAAGATAGGGCCTATAAAATAGCCCGGGGAGCACTGAATGTTTGATTGATGGTACCAACGGCGAAATTACAGCCCCCCCCCCCCCACCTTTTTGTAATTTCACATCCCCTTAAAATACAGCTCAATTTTTACAGCCCTCCTATTCTGAAGCAGTGTGAAAACAGCCCTCCTTTTCAGGGCATATTCAGGAATTTCACAGCCCTGGAGTGATAACTGTAGTGGCCTGTTTAAACGCCGGGTCTTTGAATTAGCGCCGGTCTTGAATAAGCGCCGGGGATAAAGGGCTCAATGGGCATCTTTTTTTTTTACCCCTAAATCTTGAAAAATCCTAGCAGCCACAGGTAAAAAAAAAAGATTTTTTTTTTCTTTTGCCAAAAATCTCGGCGGATCCGTAATCCAAGTTATTAAAAAAAACGACCTAATACTAAGATGCAACAGAGTCAACCCCTTTTCCCCCTCATAAACGCGTCGATAGCTACCGCTCTGCGGGGTCGGTATCACAGTTGGTACCCAAACCGAGGCTCAGTGCTAACATATAAGGGAAAGAACTCAGACCAGTTTGGATGTAGGGGGTGGGTTGGGGTGGGGTGGGAGTGTCCCTGTACCTTGTCAACCATGATTCAGGCTTCTCCTCCTGGGTCTCCCACGAGTCTCAGAGTGACTTAGTGCAGGCCTCTACACCAGAGACCTTATATACCACTATAGTAGTGTAAGGTCTCTGTCTACACCCTGGAGGAGGTGCAGCGACTGTCTCCTGAGACTACTTTCTCAGGCTGCCACTCCCCCCCCCCCCTGCAGGTCCCTGAATAGAACGGATTCACCCGGGGCATTCACTCACTCCCATGACAACTCAGTTTTACTTTAATTGTGCTAGAGACACGAACGTGGAGAATTTACAATGTCTCACACAATGACTACAATATATGTGTATACTCAATAAAGTTGTGTGTCCACAGGGCGATATATTACTGACAAAATTTCCCGACGATAAAACGACAATAATATCGTGGTCGGGAATGGATGACAAAAGTGGTTTTATCGTCAGGAATGGACGACAAAAGTGGTTTTATTATCAGGAAATTCTGTCAGTACCAAATATATCGCCCTGTGGACACAAGGCTTAAGGGAATGCATAGTGCAACATCTGGTGAAATGGTCCCATAGTTAATGCTTAATTCGTGCACCTCTGGGTTGGTTGTGGTACTTTCGTTAAGCCTTGTGTACACCAAATATATCGCCCTGTGGACACAATGCCTATGAGGGGTATCGCAAGGGGTATACAGCTTTCTGGTTGGAAATTTGGTGCAGATACAAGACCTCCCAGTATGGAGTAATTTGTAATTTATCGATACAATGTACCTCTTACACTGCATAATTTTTTTTATATCAAGCATGGACATCACGTGCTAGCTCTGTTTATTTTCACTGAAATGAGAAGCTGTCCTGTGATGCTGAACTGAGACTATTTACAATACACAAAAATAGAATATAGGCATTCCTAGAATGTCATCTTATCGAAATAACAGTGACCTTCCCACCCCACCCTGCATCGCCCTTCCCCTGCATATGACGTCGTCCTCTACCCACGCTGCCACCAAAAACGACAAACAACACTTTCCTCTCGTGCATGCCTAGATCCCAGAATTCCATGCCCCTTCCGGACTCACGGGGCTCAAATGTCGTCTGCTTCTCGCCGTTTCTCGCGCGTGTCACATGACACACGAGACTGGCCAAAAGGAGAGGCCACACACGAGCAGACGACAACCTGTTCACTCTCCGAGCATATATCCTTGGTATAAATACATTGTTTAACACTAAAGGGCCCGGCTAAAGGGACTCTGCTGTGAGGCTTTCAAGCTTATCTTATACATTGCATGCCGCCAGAGTTCCTGTAATTCCAAGGGAAAGTATTCCATGTCAATAACCTTCACAGTGGAACTGTAAAAAGCGCCAAAAAGAACATGTCAAGTACATTCTTGACAAGAAATAAAGGCATTGAGAGAAAATCCTGATGAAACGTTGCAGCTATTGCAAACAATGTCATGGTTGTCTAAGCATGACAATTAGAGATTCCTACCTCGGGGTGAATTTACAGGACAAACAAAAAGTCTACAGGGAATTCCAAAATGACAATAATGAAGTGCTTCAAAAGAGAGGAGAAAAGAACATTTCATGAGAACTAGCACATGCTATTAGGCATCAAAGAGATGCTACTTCAGAATGATCCACAGGCGTTTGACAATTGAATCTCAATCAAAATTAGAACGACAAACAACTGTTCAATGTCATTTACTCAATACATATATCAGCATATTTCAGTTGAAATTGTAGGCCAGTCACCAGGGAGAGACTTAGGTGGGCCACGGGAACCTTAGCCAAACTGTCAGTAGTTAATTTGACATTGAAGATGTAAAGTTAATCAGAATGGGAGGGCAGAGTAATTGGCTACGGCAGGTTCAGTGGAGCAGAACATGGGTAGCATGAGACTAGTGTACATGTCACGGACGTATTATAATGTGTCCCTGGCCACCTGTGTCCTACACTTTTTTGTTTATATTCAGTGGAATTGGACACTGACAGCAAATCTTAGACTTAACACCCTTGGCACAGCATTAAAATACCATAATATTTTAGGTATAGGTCGTGGCTAGTGCACCAATATAGGGAACAGAGCCATTCCTGTATGCAGGTGGCCATCTTGAAATCAGTTATGTAACTGACCCCCGACGGCCATCTTGGATCTGGCAGAGGATTGTGGGTAATCTCTTATCATTCCCTCCACCCACAGAAAACAATGGGAATAGATAAGACTGATAAGCTGCCCCTGCCTCTATCTTAATCACCTTAAGTACCTGTCCATTGTTTTAGGTGTGAATGGAGGGGATTAGCCTGATAGGGAGACAATGGCTTGGTTTTACTCAGCCTGGATTATATGTGCCCTCTAATAAAACTTTTAAAGTTAAATTCCTCTTGTATTTGAAGTACTAAGTCTATATAAAGCTGATAATGTTTAAGTTTAAAGTATTTGCTATCCAAAGGTATAGATTTTTAGAATATAGCTTCATATAGACTATTAGGAAGGGCCAACCAAAGTAAACTGTACATAGAGGCCAACTGCTGATCTAGCCCCCGACTTCATGAGCCACCTAGCTAATTTGTTTGGTACTAGCAATGGCTCTGTCCCGTATAGCACCAGGGAAAGGTTTTGGGAGAAAATTGAATCTTTGACAGCATTATCCCCCAAACTGTGTGTTTTCAATATTGAAATGTCATTTTTCCAGTGGCGGATTTGGAGGGGGATTTTGGGCCACACACCCTCCTTTTTCAAATCCTGGATCCGCCACGGTTTTCCCCACAAAAAAGTGGGTGCATAGAGTATAGGGCTAACTGGTGGTATATGAATCCCCTCAGTTTGTGGGTGGGCCTAGAGTAATGGGTGAGGCTGGGTGAGCTGTGAGAAGGCAGGGGGTGGGGTGGAAGGGAATGAGATGGGAGTGGAGCCCCTGCTTTGTCTTAACACAATAGGTTCCTGTCAAGAGGTTCTCAGGGGGGGCTAGCAGCCTGTTAAATTACTCTGCACCTACCAGATACTGTTACCAGCATTGTGTGTATGTGGGGGGGGGGTAACACTGGAGGAATGTGAGGGTGTGGCTGACGCACTCCCAGCACGAGGGGATAAGACTGGTTTCAGAGAGGAAAGTCCAGAAAAGGGCTGTAAGGATTGAAGACATAAGGCTGGAATGAGAAGAGATAGGAACCTGTGTTGCTAATTGAGGGGAAATTGTGGAAGGGGGGGGCATACATTTGGAGAGGAGGGACCAGAGGGGAAAAGAAGGGTGTGGCAAAAAGAGGAATGGAACCCAGCGGAGGGAACATGATGGGGGCTAATGGGGGTTAGGAGAATGGTGATGTGGGGCCTAGACGGTTTCTGTCAGGTGGGGAGGGGGGGGGGGTTAGGGGAATATATGGAAAAGGGGAGGTTGTAGCTGAGGTTCTTAGAGAGAAGCATTATCATTGAGGCATTCCATCACTGAAAACATGGAAGATCCAAAACTAGTCACCGCTGACTAGTTTCGGATCTTCCATGATAGCATCGATATACTTTATCTTCACACCACTGATCTCTGGTGGTATGGATGGCAACTAGTACATGCATGCCCAGTTGTGATGTGTTTAAGATATTAACATGGCTACAAAACACATCCTTCTACCACATTAAATCCCAACTGAAGAAATTGATATTCTCATTGTGTTAAAAGGCTGACTCGTGCCGACATCCCTTCCAGCTAAACATCACATTTCAAACTATTTGATTATCAGACGACAATTTGACTTGGCGTCGCTGGTTCTCAGTAGGTGTCAACATACGCAGGGCAGCAGGGGAGCAGCAGGACAGGTACAGGCAAATGTCAAGAAGTGTCACATTGGAATGCTAAGTATGGTATTTATGCCGGTTATGGTGACATGATATTACACTTCTTATATTCACTTATGTGTCATTATTATATCTGATCTCCCCCAGAGGAGAGTTCCATAGAGGCATATCAGTTTTCGGGGGTCAGGCTCTGTCCTGTCTAGAATTTTTGATATTCCACAGAGACCTACAACGCCATCCAGAAGAGACACGGATTTCTTTCAAATTAGTGGGGATTAAGTTCCACCTGAACGTGGAACACACTAGACACGATTGAATAGATCATAAAATCAATAGGTTATCTTTAGACCACCTAATATACATTAATTCGGTTTGAAGAGGTTCCTTTTTAATCCACTGAGAAAATGTCAAAAGTAAACACAATTGATAAATCCTATTTCGAATTAAACTTAAAGCACCAAAAACCCAATGTAGCAACAATTACGTCACTGCTTGGGGAGTGGGTTGGGGGGTCTTTGAGTTCCTCACCATACAAATTTAAGAAAAACAGTGACAAGGGGGTGTGTGGGTGTCATGAAAAATTCCTAAATAGCGGTGACATAATGGTTGAACGTTCCCCAAGTTGGAATTCAAGGTGCATTTTGAAAATGAAAAAAATTGTGCATAGTAGCGTAGCTATTACATAGGCATAGCTCCCATTCTGGTCCCAAATCCCTTTGGTAGTCTTGAACACAGAGGTAAAGTGTAGACCTCAGTGTCTTGAAGAATGATCTAAAAATAATGTCCATGTGACATATTGAGTAGCTTAACTGGCAATGTATTGTTATTTGCTACATGCATTGCTTTAATAGGACTTGTTATACAGGTATACATGTCACCCATTATGATCATCAGATTTTACATGGCAACTTTCACAAGGGGACAAAGCTATGCATGCATGTGTTTGTGGTATGAGGGCCTGGGGAAAGATGTGACAGCATGACCAGTGATGGGTAAAGAACGCGGAAACATCCCTAAATGATTAGATCCTAGACCAAAGGGGGAGTCCCGTGTCACTCCTACCCGTTCCCACGCATCATGTGTAATGCAGACGACATTTTTGTAGCATCAGTGAGTTGACATTTCCCGCGTCAAGTCGCGTGCATGGCCGTGTCTCGCTCCGCACGTGGTCTCACGAGTTCTCGGACGATCTCACGGGACCTGGAGATCGGGGAATGACTGGAATTTTGCCACACGTTGTGTCGTCACAATAACAAGAGTGAAGGGACAAGGATACTAATGTGAACGGATGTGTGCTTGTCATATGGTTCAGTTTCAGAATTCCCGTGCACTCAGCTTGGAAATTTGAGGATCAACAGGACAATATTTTTCAAAATTTCAGACTCATTGAGGGCTCAATGAGGACTCAATTTCAGACTCATATATTTATATTATTGCTCCAACAGAGCATAAGCAGGGGGCAGCAATCTCTACAACATTTTAAATAGGCCTTTGCATATTTCCAAGTAATTAATATGGATAAAATAATGGATTAATTCACAACTTTAAAATAAATTTCTTTCATTGAAACTGTCAGACTAACATGATCCTTTCATACTCTAAGTGGTACTCTCATTTGAAAAAGAAATATTTCATTTAATAGTTCGCCATGATGATTAGTAGCCTCAACAAAGGTATAATTAATCTTCTGAATAGCATCAAAACGGTCATGATTGTTTTAGTCACCAAAATACAACAACAACGAAAAAAAAACAAAAAAAAACAAGAAACAACCTGATAATTGTTTGACTTCGCCTTCCAGATCTTTTGGTCAGGTGACTATATTTTATTAGGCCTATAACCTATCACATAGTGTCAGCCATCACACTTGTTTCTAAAGTTTAAATACATGAAAGTATTCATTATCAAGCATCTACTAAGTGTACTGCTTGCTGGTTGATCTTAATTAAATTGAGATAAACAAATATCAATCCTCATGTGAGGAAGCCCGGAGAGAAAGCCCATGCATGTTCAGAAATGTCTGTCCTGCAAAAAAATCAGATTGGGCCCACTAAATGAAAGATCCGCTGAGCCAAAGCATGATGGAAACGTTTTGAAAAGACTGACAAGCCTGCAAAAATACTAGTACTGTATTTCCGAAATTCGGTCATATCTTATAAATGTGTAATATGCGTAGAGGGTGTGATATCAGTTTCGGTGGCCTTAAAAGAATGTGAAAATATTCTCATGAATCTTACATGCTAATCTAGGCCTACTTTTAAGTTAAAACACTTGCTTCTGTTAAGAATGACCCATCAAGGGAGAACACCCCTCCGCGAGGGATTTTTTATTCCCCATTTGGCCAACAGGGGGCATTGGAGGGCAAAACTACTCTAAAATCATTATAAAAAATACATTAAGCAAATTTTGGATGCAATTCAATGGTTTCATTTAAAATGCACCATTTTCGGTAGAAATGGTCAATATTTGGATGGTAAAATGAACATTTTTCATGAGAAATCAACTATATGCCTGTTCCTGGTTGCCATGGCAACCATTCCAATAATCAAAATTTGCAGACTTTTATGCCAATTTTAGAGGATACCCTCCAAAAACTCAAAACTGAAAACAGAAATAGAAAATTCCTTCTAGATCGAAATCTATGATAAAAATCACCATTTCATTATGTACTTTTTATGAAAAAGGCTGATTTATAGTGGTTTTAGACATTAATATGGGTTTTAATGTATTTAGAGCTTAATCATCGATTTCAGATATGAATAACCCCCTATGTTGAAGGAGGGGCCCTAATATAACTACTAGGAATATTTAAACCAGTGATGTCTCATTTTAAAGATCTTAAGATAAACTTTGATCATGAATTTCCCTGTAGAGGGGTGCTTTTGCTTGCCTGGTCACAAGATTCTGATAAATGACAAAAATAATTTCTTCTATGATATATAGCCATGGCCACTCTTACAGTGCAGGACTAAATCCCTTACATATCTATGTTATTAGATCATGTCCTTTAGTGTGAATTTGATATAGGCCAGCATAGTATTAGTAGTTAATGTATCATTGTTTCGTTTTTGAGAAATAACATTATAAAACCATATGATACAATCCATTTGTCATATTTGTCAAAGAAAATGCTTTCCAAAAGGGTATTTCCTCTCCATTTTAGGAGCATATTTTCCCATGGACCCACCTGGCTCACAAACCACTGGGGTCAAACCATGATGCACCCCAGCTGTCCCAGAATCCAACAACAGGAAGTGCCAGTAACGGCCCTGGAAATTTTGGCGCCAAAATTCCGATGCCAATGCCATTTCCAGGGGCCTGGAAATAGGTATGGGTGGGAGTGGCCAATGGGACCATGGGTGAGGGGATGGAGTAAAGAGGGGTGGAGGGTTACTTACTGGAGGGGTTGAACCTATCCCCCAGTCACGTGCTCAGCATAATTCAGCGCAGCAGTGACACGACAACTGGAGGCGTCATACGTCACCCCTACGTCACACGTGACACCCCATGTGACTGTATCACGTGTTCATGGCGCTGTGACATTAATGTTATTTACCTTTGACATTGATGTTATTTACCTTTGACATCGATGTTATATATATACCTATCACTCTAGGCTCCTATTGAGTTAGAATATGGTGATTGATGGTGTACATGCTGGGTAAATATTTATATTTTCTGAAATAGAATTAGGTATTAGAAGTAGGTATTGAAGATAGAAAATATCTCACAAAAGCAGATACCAGTAAGTGGAAATATCAGTTAAGCATTTCACAAGAAGTTGAAATCTGTTTAAATTTTTCAAGTAAATATTTCAATGTGATTATCTAGAGGTACTCCTACTCTTTAAATGTCACAATAGCTGATTATCTCCTTTTCTTCTTTTAGTTTTGCCCTTATTTTTATTTTTCTTTGTTAGGCTCGGACTACTGAATTCTTAAACTGCGGACTTTTCGGGGTAGGGGTGCCATATACATATACACGTACAATGTACAATGTACAAAGAGAAAATTCTGGACATGATAGTTACAATTTCGGACTGGATACAAAAAGTGTTGGGGAGCGGGGGTCTTGGAGTTATATGCCAAATCTTGACATGTTCTACTTTCACTTTGTGAAATTAGCGAAATTAGAATAAAAAGAAAAAGTGACTAATAAATGGTCCACAAATTGGCTTTATTTCGGAACGTCCCCACTCACAGGTGAACAAAATTAATACAATGCAGGTCCCAAAGTCCAAATCCGCTGCTGCCCCACTAATCCTCTAACCAATGCCACACGCATATGTTCTGGTGCGCAAATGATGAACAGAGGGCGAAAGGTCAGAGGAATAAAGGAGAAAGGTCAGGTAGCAGACGACTTTTGGGTTCAGAACAATAGAGATGTAGATTTCATGGCTCTTACCCACAGGCAGTCAAACCCAGAACGTCAACAATTGGACGCTGACAGACAAACAAGTGGGAATAAGGAGAAAACAACCTGATACCTCAGAGGTCATTTCTGTCAGGGGATGTCCATTTGAAGCTGTCACCAGAGGCATAGAATTCAACAACAATAGACGCTGAAATGAAGACTGCGCACACGGGACTGCGCATAAGATGATGAGCACCCACGTGACTCAGTAGTCTCCATGGAGATGTGATGGATAGGATCATGGCAAAATGAATCTGGAAGTGCTCCTTCAGACCCCCCACTCCCTCATCACTATACTCACATTCAAATGATGAAAACACATTCATGCGTGTTTCAGAACAAAGATATGGTATTTGGTCCTCCAGATCATCTATTCTTCTTAAATTATCGAACGACTCATAAATGGTCTTGTCAGGTACATGTATACGTATGTGACCTAACATGCTGGCAAACACTTTTTTAAAAGGGATGGAAATACATACTCATTGTGAAAGTGCATGGGTCTATATATAGTTTACCTTTCTTCGGTCTAATTCCTGCAGAAGCTGTAAACATCTTCACCTCTAAAAGTATTAGCTGGTATATTTTTAGTTAAGTATGCCTCTAGCATATGCCTCAAGTGACGACACTGAGACTGAGGGGTATAGCTCGGGGTTGTGAGCTTCCCCCGAGTACCTTTCGGGTACCTTTAGCATGGCATAAAATAATGGTAGTGTACAGGATGAATTATGACATGGTGTCATTAGGGGTGGAATATGCCCATTACTCACACTGTCAAAGTAACCCTATACACCCCTATATCTGTGCCTATACCTCTCTGTATGGAGGGAGGCTGCATATGTAAATGGTACTGAAACTAATACCAGACATAGGTTTTGATTAACATTATGCATGTGGGATGTGATTGATGATCATGTCAATGGTTTGTTGGCTTTGACAACGTCATATCAATGTGAGCTACAGTACCTGCATGTAAACATGGAAGTGGGGGGGGGGGTGTGCACCAGTGAGAGAACTGAGAAAAAGGGTCTAAAAGGTGCACTGTAAAAAAGGTGTTTAGAGTCTAAACACATTGCTAAACATTTTCTTGTCCCGTTTTTGAGGACACTCTATAAACCTAAACATGTTTAGCCTCATAATGTGCTTAGCCTTTGTGTTTAGATTTCAATGTGTTTATAGCTTTATAAAATGTTTACTTTGTTTATGTTTAGGTTTGCCCATGTGTTTAGACATGTCATGCTGAGATGATGTTTCAATGTTATAGTGTTTAGCATTATGATGTTGTGTTTAGATATATCTATAGATATTGATCTTTTGTAGATCATCTCAATTATTCTATTATAGCTATAGTAAGGGCAGAGAGAGCATCATACTCTGAGGAGCATCATACTCTGAAGGAATATCATCACATCCATTATCCACAAGATAGGGAGCAACCCTATGTATGTAGGTTACAACAGAATGGATGAGAGAAGATAGTCTTATCTTTATTTTGACTACACCGTTAAGGTGTCTATGGAAAGGATTGCCCATTGATCCAAACAATATAGGATCTAGATGACCAATCCAAAATGTTTAATCATAGCATAGGTTCTTTCATATGACATTTCTCATCAATGATTTACAAAGGGTTTTTAACATATTTTTGATAAGAAGACAGTATAACTCTTGTAGAAACTTCATTCAAGAACAGAGCTGCCACCTAGTGAGTCTTTCATACCTAAACACCTAAACATATACATGTTAATATCCTAAACACCTAAACTTCAGACTGTCTCAATACTAAACACATAAACATGTTTAGTACAGTTGTTTAGATGTTTAGGATAAAAGTGTTTAAATCCTAAATAGATAGCCAAGAGTGCACCTACCTATCCAATATGTTTAGACTTTAAACATGTTTAGACCTAAAGAAGTTTAAAACCTAAGCTCCTTTTTACAGTGTGTGTTCCAGGTATCTGACCGATAGAAAGCACATATTTCGACATAAATCCAAACAACAACAACAAATCCAGAAAAGAAAAGAAATCACAAAAAATGGGTAGTTGCTACAGAGCCACATACTAAGGGAGTGGTCATTATTTATCAACAGGGGGGGGGGTGGTGGGTTTTCGCGCGGACGCGCGAAAATTTTTTACGCCTCCCCCTCGACGGCAGTCAAAATTTTTTGCGCCCCCCCCGCCGGAGGCGCGGAGAGTTTTCGCGCCCCCTCTTTGATCTATAGTAGCGCGCGGGCTTTTTTGCTAAAAAGAGGGTGAATCTTTTTAGCCCCCCCCTCAAGAGGGGTCAAAATTTTTTTAGCCCCCCCTCGGGAGGGGTCTGAAAATTTTACGCCCCCCCCCTCAAACCCACCACCCCCCCCTGTTGATAAATAATGACCACTCCCTAAGGATAGAGATAATAAACATACCATGAGGGATTTACTGGAAATAGTATGGCCGGTTTGGTTATCTTATATGCCCAAGAATCAGATTTGTCGTTTGTTTTTGACTACACACGACCTTCTAGATTACAGATATCTTCTTCAAACATCATCCATCGAAATCAACAGCATCATTGTCTGCTATTTTCTGCAACTGTTTTGGCTTCACCAAATTGTCAAAAGTCGTCTACACAACTGGCGCGTGACGTGACGTCTTGGCGCGCGCCAGACGACACAATTGTGATGGACACCGAAATTTACAAGTCTAGATCAGATTGTTGTTCATTTCCCACTTCCAAAGAAGTAAACAACAGTTGACACATCATTCAGATAACAAGAAGTCCCTTTTAAGCCTTTAATTTAACATAATTAGGTTTGTTTTGGCGCCATCTCCCCTGGGCGAAAATTGAGTTAGATTAGGGCACCCTGCGGTTTATTTGCGGACAGACAGTCTGATTATAGAACAAAGATTTGAATGTCTAAGCACGAAACCGATGATTCTTGATATACATTTAGACGGATTAGAATTGTATGAAGCTTGTTGTGAATATCTACCTAAAGTGGAAACTGTTTATTTAACTCACATTCTCATTGACCTCTTGCATCCTTTCCCCTGACTTCTGTGAAGAGAAGAACATTTATTGTGTCAGAAACTTACATGAATATGTGGCGAAGTCTAATAAAACTCCTAGAATGAAATATTAAAATCTAAATAATAATAAGA
Source organism: Acholoe squamosa (assembly GCA_949317995.1). Classification (NCBI taxonomy): domain Eukaryota; kingdom Metazoa; phylum Annelida; class Polychaeta; order Phyllodocida; family Polynoidae; genus Acholoe; species Acholoe squamosa. The sequence continues at coordinate 24,456,472 of OX439050.1, forward strand.
AAAATAAACACACAAATAGGACAGAAATAGAAAAAGTGGCAGATTGATTACATTAAGAACCACTGCAAAATGAAAAGAAAAGTGTAAAAGAATTTCGAAATTCCGAGAAAAGTGGCATCGCTGTGATCCTTGTTTCATAAAGCGCTGGTTCCACAGGTGTAGAATCGGTCGGGAAAGCCCTAATCCGACGATTTATAATATATCAAAAGTATAGAAAAAATCGGTCGGATCAATGCTAATCCGAGCGATTTAAGCCTGTGGAACAAGTGCTTTAGTAGGGAGCTTTCGTCATCGGAGGACGACCTTAGATTTTGTGATTCACATTTTAAAGAAGATGAGGGGGGAGGGGTTCAGAGCATGTTTATTTTATGGGCTTGGTGTGCAATGCCAAGCACACATTCCAACTTGAGTTTCTCACACTCGTTCCAGTCTAGTAGAGTGTGGTAGAGTGGCAGGTGGAGTGGACAATACACTGGTGTGTAAATGAATTGTTATTTCTCTAACTCTCAGGACATTGTGGGTTTAGTACTGATGGGCCATTCATGGTGGTTTGGTCTAAATGAGACACAATAGCCTATCAGTATTAGATTTCGAAATCAAATGATGAGTTGGGATGCGAAAAAGCCATAGACACAGAACAATGACTTTAAATAATTGGTCATAATAAACACAGGACAGACAACATATAACAGATTAGATTTTGTGTTATTTTGCCAGACCAGGGGCGGATCCAGGATATTGAAATTGGGGGGGGGGGCGGCCCCTGCATTCTATATGTAGTATGTACACCACCTGCGTTCCCTCCTTCAAAAAAGTACCCCATTTCCATAGAATTTTATGAAAAAAAAGACCCCTTTTTGTGGGAAAACGTTGACTTTTCAAGGTAGAAAAACACCCCTTTTTCTCACAAAATGCTGACATTATTTCAAGCACCCCCCATTCTCCCACATTGAAAATAATTTGAGATATTGTCTCAATTAAACAGCATAAACTTTATACCTGTGTGTGAATATTTATTGCCAAAATAAGGGAAATCCCCTAAGCTACAGAAAGCATCCATGTTCTTCAAATTCCATGGAGTCAGCCCATAAAAACACCCCTTTTTTCTCTAAACCATGGAGGTTATTTGAGAAAAATCACCCCTTTTTCTTGATTCCAGGGACATTGGAACAAGACAGAAAATCACCCTTTTCCCCTGCTTTGGGGAACGCAGGTGGTGTACCTCTACCATAGAAAGTGCAGGGGCCGGGGGGGGGGGGTTGAGACTCCCATAATATTATTCAGTGGCGGCGGAGGCGTGGGGGATGCACCCCCCCCCCACCACACACACACACACACACACACACACACACACTTTTTTCAGGTTTTACCAAAAATTATATTGGAATATACCAGAATTTACACATCCCCCACACTTTTTCAGCTGCTCCGCCCCCACTGCCATGAGGACAAAGGAACCAGAAAAACAGCATACAAGGTTTGCCCCTTTTTTGGAATGTCAGGTGGTACATGTGGTCTAAAATAATATCAACAAAACTCAGTGGACGGGGGACTAAGTCTAAGGACAAGAACATGTCTTTAAGGTGGCTGGCGGGGAAAGGCTAACAGTAAGATTTTCGCCATATTCTCACCTGAGTCCCAAAATGATATGTACTTTTCATATGTGCAAAAATAATACAGGGGTTCCACGCATATTTTTGAGATACAGACGATTCAACCCTATATAGGATTATATAGTGATTTGTCACATAAATCCCCAGATTCATATCCAAAAGTTATCAAATCTTTTCATAACTTCTTTAGCACTTAGATTTTATGCATATCTTTACAGTAAATACAATATTAACATATGGTCCCCGGCATATTTCTTATGTTTTGGATGATTGAAATAATAAATGTAAGGAAATGGCTAGATTGGTGACATGTATATACTCTCAGGAGATCCTGGGTTCAAATCCAAGCCAAGCCATCCCGTATTTTGCACATTTTGTTCATCCATAGTGCCAATGTAATAAAGAGACCCTGGTGTACAAATGCTGAACTACCAATCCCCGCCAGCCACCTTAAAAAGGTTACTCGTGTCAGCCGTTGGAAACACCAGCGGACTGACGTACCCGGCAAGTGACATGAAGACTTGTAAACGTCAGTTTGGAGCGGTGTTTATTTGGAAACCTCCTGGAGAGTCAAGTGGTCAATCTCCCAACAGAATTATCGTTAAATGATCAGGAGGAATGTAGCAAAGATCTGTTTGGAAAGGCTGAAGTGGTTCTATACAGTGGGTAGCTGTGCTTGTAAATGCTGTAGGAGTGTCAAACACTGGATAATGTGACTGGCGGATCCGTACACTATACTCTATGTCTATATTCTTGTTGAAACAACAATCAGTCTGGTCTATAAAATAGAAAATGACTCAAGTTATATTATATAGTACCCAGCACAACATTGTACATGTTGTGGTAGATTTTAGGGATTATGTCAGTGACTGATTTCGACAGGTAGGCAGTATTCCGGGTTAGCGGATTCCTTAGTGGGCCGACCCTTGCTGAAGCTGGTACCTTCCGAGATAAGGACTGATAACAGCGAGCTGATGGGTACCAGGTATTACGTAATGCACCCTGAAAAGTCTGCAGCGAATGAAAGGAATTTTCTCATTGGTCAATAATGTATCACGATAGGTCGGAATACGGACTTAAGCAGGATTAATTATTAGCCATTGAAATAATCACAATGATTCACTGCGGCCCTCTCGGGGGCCAACTGGTACCCATCTGATAGGTGTTATCAGTAGAACTCACTGGTAACAAGCTTCAGCATTGGCGGCGCCCATGGGACAACCTGCTACCTCGGAATAGTGTAGAAAAGGGGATGGGTGGGGGAGGGGGTTCTGGGGTCTGGAGCACCTGTCTCCCCTATCCCAATGATTGGAGATCCCCCAGGATCTACAATGGGTCTAGACCCCTAAAATCGACAGGGCTGACATGGCCATTTCTTAAGATCGACATGTGGTATATGCATCTCAATGACAAAGGCATGGAGAATATAGAAAGTGATTTACACGTGACATGGTATTATCTTATAATCGAGACCCAAAAGTGCTCCTTCAACCTAATTCTTGCCCACTCCCCAATATAGGCACTTACCTAGTTTTTAAGACTTCGTCCCATGCATTTTATCTATTAAGCAATGGATAGATCTCATCAAAAAAGTGGATTTGCTCTTTAAATGAAGTATTTATGCCAAGTATAAGGGAAGTTATGACTGATCAAAGACCCAAAATCCAACCCAAAATTCTGCCAGTGTTAAGAGTTGTAATAGGGTCCAGATTTGTGATCAAGCATATTGGATACAGGACTGGCTACATCTCTGAAATCATTATTTTGGACTATTTTCTTTTCATGTATGGAAGAGTACCCCATAAATGGTTGAAAATCAATGTATCATATCAAATTTTAACAATTTAAAGGGATTTTATCTTGACATAATATCATCTGCGATTTAGCGATCTGACAGAATTGGTGCAAAATTATGGAGTTGATGTGAAATCTTTAATTGGTCAGAACTTCCCTTTAAATTAACATAAAGACTTCATTTAAAAAGGAAATCCACTTCTTTTAATCAGCTCTATCCATTGCTATATAAATAATACACATAGGATTGAATTTTGGCAAACAGACAAGGGTCTAACATAGAGAAGCTGTTTGAAGGGTGATAGCAAATGGCATGCTAAAATTTTTGTGGGGTCTGGCAAACATCCTGTTCCCCTATGAAAAGAAAACCCCTAGACATTTTCTAAACCATTCTTTCCTGTAGAAAGTGTGGGAACTATTCTCTTTTATGTGAGATTTGGCCTTTATACCAAAAAATGCTTTCAAAATTATGGGTTAACTTCACTTGGGGAGAATGGGATGTTTGCCTGCATCAATTATTTCTCATATAGATTTATATTAAACCCTTTAACTTGAGCCCATGTTTGTTAAGATCCTCCAATAAATAGCTACACAATGAGCTGTCAAAGAAAGGAGAGTTTAGCACTCCCCAGTTTTAGCTTTATCACAGTTTCACACCTCCACTGCAGCAGAACCATGCACTGGGGGTAGGTAAGTGCCTACCCAATAAAAAGGAATCCTATGCTTCTTTGTAAGGTCATTTCTATAATGAGAAAAGTACACTAGGCAATTTCACAAATGAATGTGCACCAGACAGAAATGAGATAAAATCGTTTTGTTAATGCCTAGGGAAGCCCAAAACCTGGGTTCCAATAGCACATTTGGCCCATTGAGAAAGTCCTAAGATTCAAGAACTAAGAGGGGGACCAAGCTCAAAACCCTTTTCAAAATTATAATGTTGTTGTTGTTGTTGTTGTTGGAATGATTTTTATTGACCAAAAAGATACACACATAATTGTGCTATTTTCATAAGGGTCAATATACAATGATAATACAAATATCTCATACCAATAAAACAGTTCAATACACAATTAAGTTGGAAAGATACATGACAGGCAATTAGGCATGATTTGATAAACACTAACTCTATCAGCATCAAGTTTGACAATATGATAAAACTATTCTCTGTTGACTGTTACTCATATTGGGGGGATGACCACCCCATACACAGTTTCTCTTCCAGTGTTATTTGGAACTACATATCACAAATCACATGTTTGGTTGATGCATTCACCATGTCAAATAAACTACTTCCACTGTTAACTGATGAATCACCAGCCATTGATAGATTCATAAATTACATGTTACATATATGGCAGGTTAAATTACATTACATAGAAGAATAGGTAAATATTAATTTCGATGGCATATTAATGTGCGCATCTATACCTAGAGATCTAAGTCAATTTGATAGATCCCCTAAAACCTTTGATGTTATGGGATTTTTGTTGCTCCGCGGTTAGTGCCGGCCAAAGATGGTTGCCTCTATATAGTGGACCATTTCTAAATAGCGCACTACATGGAATTTCCAATTTGAGGCGAACCTTATCATGACCTCTCAACACTCTTGGTGGTTGGGTCACATTTTCAGCCTTAGAGGAAATGCGGTACATGGCACACAGCAGATGCTCTTTGCCCCTATGTAGCAATTTTTGGCATTTACATACTTCGTGCAACCTTGTCCTACTGATATCTCTGGGGTCATAAATTTTTCAAGGCAAGTGGGCAGGCAGTGGTTTTGTATGGTCTGCAACCCAGATATATCATTCACCAGGGAACCATCAACTACCAGATCCCCATAGCCTAATATTAGGAGCACCATCTGCTCGTACAGTCTTAAGGATAAATCCTTATCCATGTACCTTCGGAGGCTTCTTAGGTGTTTCAGCCTACCCCTTGCATTCACAGCCACTTTCTTGCAATGCTCAGAGAAAAACAGGAATCTGTCCACTACCACACCTAAGTAGTTGAAAGAATATACACTTTTGAGGACATTATTTCCCAGTCTGACTTCACATCCAGTCAGGTCAGGAATGTCCCTGTCTGAAGAGACCCACAATACCTTGGTTTTCTCAGCATTCACCGTCAATTTAAACGTGTGGCACCACCTAGCAATTCTATCTAAATCTTCTTGTTGTTTCCTACAAATTTCCTCAGGGACTTTACCATACGTTACGATAGCCAAATCGTCTGCATACATAAAGTAGTCTGAGTTTTCAATAACAACAGAAATACTATTGATATAGGCCAAAAAGAGCAACAGGCTGAGTACTGAGCCCTGCGGCACTCCACATCCAATAGTCCTGACCTCTGAGACATGACCGTTGGCCATGGTGGTCTGTGTGCGACTTTCTAGATAGCTTTTAAACCAGTCTAGAGTAATGATTGTAGCATTGCTAAATTAATATCAAAATGTCATGCTACAGAGTGTGCTAAGTAACGCAAGCATTTGCTCTAGAGACACCCTATACATAAACCAGAATACAATAGCAGCCATTGTCCAAAATGGTCTCATGTCACCCTGGCAAATGACTTCTTGTCCCATCCTTGATTTCCCACGCCTGGATGAGAGGAAAACTTGATGGATTGAGAGAAGGGTGTGTGTGTAGGGGGGTAGGGGTACTCCAGGACCTGAAGCCTACAAGAGAAAGTGACAAGTGGTGCTAGGCGCCCAGGAGGATCTCGTCCCGTGTCCCCCGAATCTCACGAGACCTGTCGTTGATGGTCCTACGGGTGACACGTGCCAAAGGAAAAGATGCTTTCGTTCTTTGTAAGGGGACTATGGGAGAATTTTCTCACTGGAATGGACAGTTTTTTTCCTCCTCTTAGTTTCTTATTGTAGTTATTCTATTATGAATCATTCCAAGGACATTTGCGTTGACCTCACATGTTTCCATGGGAATGATCATTTCATTACAATGGGGAGGACGGGGGGGGGGGGTTATTCACCACCCCTCCCCCAGTGGTTAAAATATGACCACTCCCTGATATGGATAGGTATGATTTGCCCCATTCTTTTGATGGTACCTGCATCACATGTTCAATAAATAGGTGATGGAATAGAAATAAAAGAAACCCACCTTGAACATTCCCTTCGTCATTAAAGAGTGCCTATACAGAAAACAATAAATTGTGTAATGCAGTTTCCTTCAATGGCAAAGTGAAAATGCAGTTTTCATTCAACCGACAGTATCCCCTCCTTAAATATATAGGCAATGGCAATGCAGTGGATATTAATTATTCATTAATCATTATTTTGCCCCCCCCCCTCATCCTAAAAATATATTAATTGCTGTTCTCGGTCCCCACCACCTCAGCTCCATCACCCTACCCCCTCCATAACCCACCCCCCTCCCCCCCTCCCCCCCTCCAGTGTCACCAAAGTCCTCCTCCAGTACACAAGTGCCTCCAGTAGCAGCACAGAACGTGGGAAAGCCTCCCCCGCGGCCGGTGCACGGCTACACGAGCCCCACTTGTTAATTTAGCCAGGATTTCTCCCACGTGGAGGAGCAGGACTTTCTCACCACTGCCACGCGTGCCCCCTGGAGGAAAGGTCAAAGGTGGCCACCTGAGCCACCCTGCCACCCTGGAGGAGACGAGAGACGAACACAGAGAGGGCTGACACCATAGGGTGGTTGGGGGTTGGGTTGTTGTGGGTCTGGACAACTAAATCCGACATGGAGACAAGGCCATGTTTTTTAAATCGATATGTGACAGGGCCTCAGTGACAAGAGGCAGAAAAAAAGTGATATGCAAAAGTGCTTTCTTAAATTCAACATGGGAAATGATAATCTCTTAGAGGTCACATGGGACATGAGGATTTAAATGACATGTGATATGGCCATTTATTAAAATCGACATGTGACATGGGGGGGCCTCCACCCAGAGCCCCCTTTGTTGTGGGCGGTGGTGGTGTTTTTGGGGTTAGGGGGTGGAAGGGGGTTGAGGGTGCTGTCGTGATCTTTGGATGTTTTTGTCGCCGTCATATTTATTTCCTGGGAGTAACACTGCCCTGACATTAAGAAAGCGTGGCAGGGGACATGATTCTGAAGTTACTTAGAATTCATTAAATGGGTTGATTAGCAGAAGAGTGGCGAATATTCAAGGGTTTGGTGGAATATACCCATTCTACAATATATCATCGATATTCTTTGATAGTCTAACTCGCCAGATACCGATAGATATACATGTAATACAGACGGGAGTACAGAGTATCATCTAATAATGATAATATGCGTTATTGTTGCTCTCGTAATAATTTATAACAAATGAAGATGCATTATCTTTTCAAATTCAATCTGCCATTCCCTATCATCATCAGGTCACAGTTTTATTCAAATTATAAAATGGAGAGAGCTGCTCTGTGGTTTTGATAACTCGGGAGCCCTCCCAGGGCCTTTATTCAACATTGTAATGGAGCATGTGTCAAGAGGAATTTAAGAGCACTATTGTCCTGGGAATGTTGCACACAGCTGAAATTACAAGAAAGAGAGGGGCTTGGGGTGTGTGAAAAAAAAGATAAGAATAATGGCGAAAAAGTCCAGAGTTTGGCAGTGACTTCCGTCACCTTGGGTTGGAGGTGGTTGGAGTGAATTGTTGACAACCAGTCGATATTCATGAATTTGACCAAGATTTGATAGGAAAAATGTAGCGTGCCTGACTGCTTTTCGGACCCGGGGGGACGTCCCCTGGACCTCCTGAAAATGAACCTGGCTATGACTCTGAACAGTAGGAAATCTGGTCCAGGACCCTGCATGTGCCCCCCTCCCTACCCCGTCCAATTTCCCTCACTGAAAATATAGGCTTCTACTAAGGTGATCACTATTGATGAGTTAAGGTCCTCTTTCCCTATTGATGACCTAAGGTATTCAATATGATCACCCAACAGCTGCCCAAGGTCATCACTTTGATGATATTTTTTCTACCACCAGGGGACCCTAGTATACAACAATAGGATATGCAATGTTTACTATGTGAGTTATCTTGAATGTGTATCTATAATACTCTTGATCATCAGTGTCTATAGGGTGAATGATGTAAAAAATGTCACCACAAGGGAATCAGTCAGTCGTCAGTCGTTTCTGAAACCTCCACAGACGGGAGGGTGATGTGGGCAGGGACAGTGGGGCTCTAGACATCTGGGCCATAAAAAAAGAGAGGGAAATTTCTCAAAATCACAAAATCAATGAAAGATTAGAAGAAAAATGAACAGAAAAATCGGAAATAAATCAGGAATTTTCAAACCATGGGATGTGTAGAAAAAATACAGCCATTTAGTAAAAGAAATAACTGCTTTAAGAAAAATAGAGAGATTTGTAAACCAGGGGTCAGAAGTAGGAGGCCTCAATTGGACCCTTATCTTATCTGTTATCTGCGATCTTCTCAAAACTACTCCCGACTGACCACTAACTGGGAATGTTAATTGATCAAAGAAGTCATTTGGTCAATATTTTCAAAGACAAAAGCATGTTTAATAATTGACACCTCTTTTGTCACTCAAACCATAATCATAACCATGGGGATGAGCTAATATTCCTTATACAAACAACTACATGTATGCCTCACCAAGGCATCATAAGTTAGCTGTAAGTGCCCTCAATGGATGCTTGGATGTGGTGAGGGAAGAGGATAATTATGCAAATTTATGCAAAAATCTTAATTAATGACAAGGTAATTATTCAAAAACTTCTCTCTAATCAGTTCAGACAGGTACTCTGTAGTGATCACCCAGGGTGATCACATGTGATCACCTAAAAGATCATGGGGTACTCCCCCTCAGGACCATCAATAAGATGTCAAAAAATGATCACCAGAGAGTACCTTTTTAAGCCTTTTATTTTCAGTGCTGGATGTTCCCCACTATACCACCCCTTCAGGATCCGCCCCTGGTTGTATAAAGTGTGCCAACAAAAAACAAGTTATTCTTCATGCACATTGGTGCCAGCCGAAGGAAATAAATATATTATTACCTCTGAGATATGTTATAGAGTTATTAAGTGTGTCCTCTCATAGTAATGCATACATTTTGGTCAAATTCGTGAGGATTGACAAGACATGATGAAGCTGTAACGATGGAGGTTCGCTGTAAAACATTCACAGTACAAAGTAACTATTCCACTCTGGTATGTGAAACTTTAAAGATGACTCATGGACAATGTTGACACTTGTAAACATGTCAAACAGATAGAAACAGAATAAAAATATGTTTTGCTGCTGTCAGATGTCAAGTTATATTATATAGAAACTGGGCTCTGTTTTGGAAAATAGAGAGAGTAGAGGTCCGAGGTTGAAATGATAATACATGTAGAAAAATGTTGTTGAAATAGCGAAGGATTCCTCGTCCCAAAGTTGCCAGAGATCCATCGTTATTTTCAGAGAGATGTTGTTATTTTCACAGAGATTCATTGTTCCATCACACTGCTACCTGGAGATTCTTGTAAAAAGTACAGTGACACCCTGCTGTATGATTACAGTGGTTCACTGTTCAGTTTTACAAGGATCCCTAGTAGATTCAACAGCTATTTTTTTTTACAGTGTATGCCCCTATGGTTAGCCATATTCCAAGTACTCTGTGCATATATTTTTGTTTCAAATCGAGTAAAATTACGGGGACCTCTATGACCCATGGCATGGGGATTATTTCATATTAGCCAATGAGCCCCATTTATGATTCTTAATTTGAATGCGTGTTGCCCCATACACGAATATTCTAAACAAAGAAACAAAAAAATTAATATGGTATGAAAGTGATGGCTGCAAAACAATGAGGAGTTTTATGGTATAAAAGGCCAAATAAAAGTTCAGGAAAGGAAGGAGTGGGCATGGTATAGGGTATAGAGGGAGGGAAGGGGTTTGGTATTATTTGTGCCTAGTCTGATATAAAGGGCACTCAGTCCATAAACAGGGGGGTCTGATTTCACTGCAGCTCCCCCACCGGCGGCACGGGCGCGTGGGAAAGCTGGCAAGAACCAGGGGCAAATAAACAGGGGTGAAACCTGATGACCCTGAAATGAAATTATTACACTCCACACGGCGTGTGTTTTAGCAAGAAGAAAGAATACTTTGTTTATAATCCCAGTCCTTTTTCACGGTTTAATGTCAAATGAAATTAATGTCAGTGTTAAAGAAAGGCACACATTGTTTGGTTAGAACTCTGGCAGTCTCAACAAAGAACAATGGGGAAATACATTGTATCTTCCATGGGTGATTATCTTGATTTCTCGTCCTTTCTTACGGGTTCCATCAATCAAAAATCTCCCATTTGACGTAAATCGTGACTGAAAAACAACAGAACCTGCTAGACATGAATACCCTGTCAACACCTATACTTTGATTTCTCCACAATACATGTGTTCACTGGTCGTCATTTGTGTGATCTCTAGTGGTTACTGTAAATGTTTCTTCTTCAAGTTGAATGAAGTTTGGCAGGATTAGAATTGACCAGGCCCAGGGTATATAAAAAAATATGAAACCACAAGACCCAACGTACATGTACAGTAGAAAAGAAAATATCCATATAGAAATTTGGACGTTGTCCCCACCTGCCACCATTAAATATAACACTTGTTGCTATCTCTCACTTAGCTGGTTACGTCTTTCGGGGAGAAGCGCTAACGTGGCGCCATTTTCGCTTGTTAAATATGAGCAGGTAAACTTTCAACTTTCGCCGGTACCAGGAACACACTTCCGATCATACCGTTTCTCCTCGAAAGGGTTCACGCACTTAGCTTGACTGCCGTGGCGCCACCTGGATGAGTTAGTTCTGTAACCCGACACTAGGTGGCAGGTGCGAGCCGCGCGTCCCGTCACCCCTCATTGATTACCGGCGTGTGTCAACGAAATGACACAGAGTAGGTGTGTAAAATTTAGGGACCAGCGGAATAACTTCATTGTTGTCTCTCTTCTATGAAGATTTAAGTTTCTAGGGCGTTTCTTTCCATCCTTAAATCCATTGTCATTAAATTTGGCTCCAGTTGCTTGTTCTACCTCCCTTCAGAGTCTGCATGATTACCTAGAAAATGTATATTGAATTCTTACTCTCCAGCCCGGCCCCTGCATTCTATATGTAGTATGCACACCACCTGCATTCCCTCCTTCAAAAAAGTACCCCATTTCCATGGAATTTTATGCAAAAAAGACCCCTTTTTGTGGGAAAACGTTGACTTTTCAAGGTAGAATAACACCCCTTTTTCTCATAAAATGCTGATTTTATTTTTAGCACCCCCCATTTTCCCACATTGAAAATAATTTGAGATATTGTCTCAATTAACCCTTTGAGGGCAGAGCAAAATTGGTAGCCCTGGCCATGGGGACGGCCTCTGAAAAAAGTATAGTTCCTAGAGGACAAGCCTATTTTCAATTCCTGTATAAATCCTATATAATGGGCATCGACTATAGTCGACGCTAGGCCTACCATGGTGTCGACTGTAGTCGATGCTAGCCCTCAATGGGTTAAACAGCATAAACTTTATACCTGTGTGTGAATATTTATTGGCAAAATAAAGAAGGGAAATCCCTAAACTAGTATGTATCGGAACGGGACCATAGTTAAGTACTGTTTATTACTCACTCGACCTGCAGCCAATCAGAGGCCTCCCTTTTGGCGGGAAATTTTATTTTTAGCACCCCCCATTTTCCCACATTGAAAATAATTTGAGATATTGTCTCAATTAACCCTTTGAGGGCAGAGCAAAATTGGTAGCCCTGGCCATGGGGACGGCCTCTGAAAAAAGTATAGTTCCTAGAGGACAAGCCTATTTTCAATTCCTGTATAAATCCTATATAATGGGCATCGACTATAGTCGACGCTAGGCCTACCATGGTGTCGACTGTAGTCGATGCTAGCCCTCAATGGGTTAAACAGCATAAACTTTATACCTGTGTGTGAATATTTATTGGCAAAATAAAGAAGGGAAATCCCTAAACTAGTATGTATCGGAACGGGACCATAGTTAAGTACTGTTTATTACTCACTCGACCTGCAGCCAATCAGAGGCCTCCCTTTTGGCGGGAAATTCAAATCAGCCAATCAGAGACCTCCCTTTTGGCAGGAAATTCAAATAGGGGTCACGTGACCTGTGATGTCACAGGTCACCCGTCACCCGACCTGCAGCCAATGAGAGGGCTCCCTTTTGGCGGGAAATTCAAATGTGGGGTCACGTGACCTAGACCCCCCGTGGTGTGGCGGCGCCAAAATGGACCAATCAGAGCCCTTCCTTTTGGCGGGAAATTCAAAAACGCCCCGTGTAGGTGTAGACGCTATCCATACTCTTAACACAAATTTCAAAGTAATAGAAAACAAAATGCACACTTACACTATAGAGAAAAAGGGTCTGAGTTACTTATATGTGAAGCATCGCGAACATTCTGACGGTGTAACGACGAGTCCATTGAAATTATGAAAAAAAATATATAAATAAAATAAATAAAATAAAAGTAGACAAGCCAGTGAGATAATACCCTTTCATCGTTGTATTAACTTGATATACTACGTCCACCGGCTTACTACTGCTACTACTGCTACTACTGCTTCTACTGCTGCTGCTGCTGCTGCTGCTCCTGCTGCTACTATACTGTACGTCCTCGTGTATCGCTGTTGAAAAACAATGTGTGCTTGCGATCCCATTTTCACTTTGGAATTAATAGATGCATCAGATGTATTGTTCTTTAAGGCCCCGTTGTTAAACCAAGGTGTTCATAAAGTGTTCCCCGACTTGTCATCGTAATCGAACGAAATGAAAAATATGAAAATAACAAATAAAGTGAAATGCGTACATAAAATATGACATTTATAAGAAATAAAAAAAAGTGAAAATGTGTAATGCGGTTTCTGTTGTATTCCTTACCTTATCATGTAAGTTTTTTTTAATTTTTCTCTCCAATAGACCCGCCCCTGTTTCAAGGGGTGGGTCTTTTGGTTAAATTTTTTTTTCTTTTTAATAGAGGTCACATGACCTAAACAGCCAGCCAATCAGAGGGCACCGTTTTTGGCAGGAAACCACAGGGGGTAAGGGTCACGTGACCATTTTTGAATTTCCCGCCAAAAGAAAGGGCTCTGATTGGTCCATTTTGGCACCGTCACACCACGGGGGTCTAGGTCACGTGACCCCACATTTGAATTTCCCGCCAAAAGGGAGGCCTCTGATTGGCTGCAGGTCGAGTGAGTAATAAACAGTACTTAACTATAGTCCCGTTCCGATACATACTATACTATTACCCTTTTCCCCTGCTTTGGGGAACGCAGGTGGTGTACCTCTACCATAGAAAATGCAGGGGCCGGGCTCTCCAGATACTTTTCAGAAGGTTGATCTATGTTTAGTGCAATCTGCAACAATGTAATGTATCGTAAGATACATGCTCACCTTATAATACATTGTATCAAGGTAGATTGCAGGCTAGGGTGATTTCTAATATAAAATGTTCACAAATAATAAAAGTGTCAAATACCCTTAGTCACACAGACAATACCTATTTAATAGGCTCATTGGTGACACACAAAGACAAGTCCCTGTCATAACCCATACACCACCCACCACCATATGTTACCAATCGTAAAACCTGAAATCTATGGTCTCTTTAAGGGCCACTGATGCAGGAGTGTATCATGGTCAGCATGATGCAACCAATGAAGTGCTGGCGAGTCTGCTTGCCAGCACTTCATTGGAGCATCATGCTGACCCTTCGGGAGTGTACCAACCCCGTAAGGTCGACATAATGCAAGAATGCAGCCCTGGCGAGTAGCTCACCAGGGCTGCATCCACACGCCGGGATTCACACGTCATGATGACCAATGACAATGGGCATGATGCATTAATGTATCAGAAACCTTTAAAGGTTTACCATTTACAGTTGTAAAAGCTTAATGGTCTTTCCATTTATATTCACAGTCATCAAATCTAAATGCAAATGAGCCAAAACATGCCTGCACTTTGCCAGTTTGAGGCACAACATTGAGTGACATGCACTTGATTGTGAGAACTGGGGGAGGGGTGTTTAAATGCATATTCACAGGTGTGTTGACTCAGTTTATGATCCTGGAGGTGCTCCCAGGTACCTGGTCCCTACATGCTAAACATTCATGCTATATTACATGGCAATGCCTCTAAGAAACAACAAACCTTCCGAGGTAGCAGGTTGTCCCATGGGCGTGGCCATTGCTGGATCTTGTTACCAGCATGTTCTACCGACAAGACCTATCAGATGGGTACCAGTTGGCCCCCGAGAGGGCTGTAGTGAACAGTTGAGATTATCTCATTGGCTAATAATTAATCCTGCTATTAAAGTCCGTATATATGTATGCTCGGGAGTCTATGCTACTACTTCAGTATTAGCTTTGCACTTCATGTTAAGAGTAAACTTTACGATGATGATGTGAAAGGCATACTTAACGCTAAATTATAACATAATATTATTATAGATGTATACATGTATTGGAATGAACCATATGAAGGTATCAATAGGCTAATCCACTTCTAAGCCCACCGCGCCACTCAAGCGCAGTTCACTGGGCTGTAATACATGAACATGTAATACCTTTTCAAATATTCAAATATTAATAGTCTCTCCATGGCCGGAAGCAGTTGCCGTGTCGGCCGTTAAGCCGTCAGGAGGCGCCCTGGAGGAGGTCATCACTGGTTCCTCCGTGCACGGTACCATGGAAGAGGTATGGAAGAGGCCCAGCGCGCGACGTTAGTTCCGCCGCGGGCCGCTGCGTGTCAGGCCTGAGCCGTGGCACGTCCGTGCGTGGGATAGTGTGCTGTTGATGGATGTACATGTACATACAGAGAGCTCTGGTAGAGGATGAATAATAAATATTTAAGTATCCGTATTTTCTACTCTTGGGGGCGGGAGGGTGTGGCGTGAAATGGAATGGAACATTTTTACCATTTTCCAAGCACATGAAGATGATGCCAGCCCCTAGTAATTAAACATGAAGGAGTTAGTTTTGGACTTTGACACTTCAGAATCAGATTTGATAATGCATATAAGAATATTAGGAGGATACACAAAATGTATTACAGGCAGGCTATTATATTCATTTATCAGTGCAATATTAGGATTATGTATTTCTATCCTCCACCGGCCATGCACATGATCCATGATCCAGGGTGAATTTGTTATGAGAGGGTGCTGGTGTGACCAAAGATCGATCAAGGAATAGCTTTTTGGTATAATGCTACTAGACTAGTATTATGGAAATATTGAAATCACAACTGATATCGTCAGCCTAGTCCTCTCTATAAATCCTAAAATGACAAAGTGAGGAGGGTAGAAAAAGAAAATATGGTCCAATAATATTGGAGCATCTTTTGAGGTTTGTGTTTTCTTATATCTTATATTATGGCTTCAGAAGAACCACACAGAGGGCCGATTACATATGACCTCCAAAGGTCAAGGCCGCTCACGATCCTGGGGCACCACGTGTCTCGTGTCGCCAGCTATGACGTCACAGTCTCACCCGGGAAGTGAGACAGGGATCCAAACATAGTGGTCTCACTCCTCAAGCACATAGTGGGAGATGAGTAGGGAGACATAGTGCCAGGGTTCAGGATATAGAGCTCACAGGAGGTCGGGATCTGGTGGTTGTGGCTTGGTGCGTGTGGGCAGGTGGAAAGGGTCTGGCCTGTTTAGGGTGGGGAGGAGGGAGGTTGGTGAGGGTGGGGGAGGGGGTCTGCATTGTGTTTGGATCCCAAAGCGGACACTTTCCCACGGTAGATCCTAAGCTGAGTGAGATCACACTACTTGGGGACATTCCGTTGCGTGCATTGGCGTCCTTTAAGGTTAGACTAGCCCCATGGCCCTAAGTTTTTCATTCAGGAATATATGAAACAAACAACTCAGTGACTCTCAGCACATAACAAATTTCCTAAAGCAACGAACTATTTTATCAATTTGGATGAACCTCTTACCTTTATGGTCTACTGATAATAAAACATTTGAAATTTCTATTGGTCAAAAAAGGGCAAAAAAAGGCATTACTAAATCACAATACAACATGAAATTTCAAGTACGACGGTGATGCGTTTCATAGCTGGCGAAGCATTTTCAGTGGCGGATCCTAGATTTGGAACAGGAAAAAAGAATGGCACCCAAAGAGGAGCGGGCGCTCCCCCTTTTTTAACAGCTTTGGAATCCAACTCAGCTCAGCACATGCACTCTCATTTAAAGCATAGGCAAAAGGGAGGGGCCCGCGCCCCTTTCATCTAAATTCGTCTCTGATTTTGGGATTTGATTTCCAGTGTTAGATTCCCTGTTTCCAAGTACTAGATGAAACAAAACAAAAAAAGAAAATGCTGCTTATTTAAAAACATCCCCATAATTAGGCCCTGCATGATGAACCAGAATGAAATCGTAAAGAAGAGAGTTTGTGGGTTCGTTTATAAGTTTCCATTAAACCAATGATTATTTGTGTTAATTTGCAGGTCATCTCCAAATGTACCCTGTGAATAGATCCGGGATTAGATACAGGCATTTTAAAATACCAGTTCAGTAAACCACCAAGTGCCACTGTATAAGCCAGAGGCCAGGACTAGCTTAGGGCTTTTGGCTAGAAGGCAGTGTGAACGTTGGAAGGGTGTGGTGGAGGGAGGGGTGCAGAGATTGCCAATGGAACAGGTTGCTTGGTGGTTTAGTGGTGGTGTGCTAGAGTCTAGTGCAGGCCCCTCCCTCCCTCCCTCCTCCACACCCTACAGCATGAGCTCACAAGCCTGCATCGTCCACTGCCCAGCCTTATCGCCACTGACTGTTTACATAACAAGCCACCAATTATCCTGGCCACGACCACATAGTCCCAGAGTCCCAAAGTAGGCGTGGTTTTCCCACAGACTTATCCCTCTGCCACCCAGCGCGTGCACTCGTCAATCACCTTAAGGGACACACGTTTGGGCCAATCACAGAGCGCGGTGTGTTCACGCGGCGGGCGTGCGGCCGCGCACGCTTTGAGAGGGTTGCTGTGATTGGTGGAGAGCTACAGGTTGGTGGCGTGGGAAACTTGTTGCTTGTTGCCTGCATTGATGTGTAGGCATGTGGCATGAGGTATAAAGCCATTACACTACCACTACCACAGCATACATTCCCTAGGGTCTGCCAAGACCAGTGGACCTACTACTGGACATCTCTCTGGACTCTACCCCTAAACCAGACATCTCTGGTTGTGGAGCTACCTTAGTTTGCCCCTTCACCTAGTGAGTGCCACACCTAGTGTGACTTCCACTAGTGACTCTTGTGTTTGGATTTACCTGTTGTTCACCAACATACTTGTCAACATGGATACTTTATCACCATGCGGCAGCCTTATGGAGGCTGACAGTAAATCCGCAGCAGAACTTAGAAAGGTAAGTGTAGTTGAACAAAAGTTGATACCTCAGTTCAAGCCTAATTTTATATTCACCTGAGGGTGTATACCCGGGGGTGTATGAGTCTCTTACAATATACCATGTAAGTGAAGTCTGAAAGATTTTATAAATCCATTTCCCTGGTTTCTTGAAGGATGTGGTCATATGGTAAATGGAATAATTTTTATTATGCCATATCTATCATTCTGACCCTGCTGGTACACATATATTTAGTGTAACCAAAGATCTAAGTCTAACACACGTATTGGTTAAGCAAACTAGGAAATGAAAACTTAACATGTCTCCCTCTTCTTACAGCAAAACAAGCCCCTGATGGAGAAACGCCGCCGGGCTAGGATCAATGACTCCCTCAACAAACTCAAATCTCTGGTCCTGGACGCCATGAAGAGAGATGTAAGTATTCTAATACTACAGGAGAAAATACTTAAACCAGCAATTACCACTCTGAATGTTGGTTATTTGCCATGTCGCCCAACAGAGTGGATACACTTTCAAAGGGTCGGTATGATGCACCAATGCACTGCTGGCGAGCAGCACTGCAATATAGTAGTACTATAAACGGAGTTAAAATGTCGTCTGCTTCTAGAGAAGTTCAAAGTTGGCGCCTTGCGTCTGTTGTTGTGACCACGTGGAACGCTGAGACTGAGTCGCACACGCACTCACTCCTACTTACTCACACACTGTTCATAGTACCAACGTGCATAGAGGAATACATTCTCATTATTGAATCTATTGTTTTTGCCATCTCCAGTCTTTCTATAATAACGTTATGTTTATTTTTATTTCAGACTTCACGCTATTCCAAGTTGGAGAAGGCTGATATTCTAGAGATGACAGTGAAACACCTGAGAGCCGTGCAGCGTCAACAGATGTCAGGTGAGCATCATTTTCACCATAAATAGCAAATAAAAGTGCATGATACATGAATGCAGTCTCCTCGTCAGGGTTGCAATCATGCATCATGCCGCATTGGTGGTGGTGATTTATATTTGGGTGGATACCAAACGTCCGCCTGGGTGGGTACCAGAATACAATAGTATCAATTCTGTCTTCTTAGTAGTCCCATGTGTGATTCATAGAGGAGGGCATCTTGACCCTGGGAAAGTTGAGAGCTCTGTATAAGTTAAACCGTGGAGGAGTGACCCCACCTGACCTGGTGGTTAACCGACCTGCCGTGGGTGCCAAACAAGTAACAGGGGAGATGAAGGTTAAACCCTTACGTACTGCGAGATACCTCCAGGTTAAACTCATGGTGGAATGTATCCAGTCTCTATCTATCTATCTACCTCGTGGTATCAGCATGAAGCAAGGATGTACCCCTGGCGAGTTACTCACCAGGGCTGTACTCTTGCATCATGACAAACAAAGGCAATAGTATGCTAGGACCCTTAGAGGGTTAAGGTGCTGGTGGTTGGGAATGAGGCCCTTGAGGGAATGAGTGTGCCTAGTAATGCCTGGGGAAGTATGTGGATATTTGTATTTAGGCACAAAGGAATCCCACATCAAAATACCACTACATGAGCCATGCTTGTGTACCTTGTGCCAACCACAAGGACCCACCCACCCCCCCCCCCTCTATTTTTCATACCATCCCATTCCCAGTGATTCCCACCCCACCACCACCATGCACCCACATGCCAACTATCCACAGCTTTGTCATAATAGTACAAGTCTCATGTTATACAAATGACTGTATCCTAGAAGTTTTCCCTTAAACTTAGACCCATAGCATCAATGCCATAAGGGTGTGCATCCTGATAATAATACCCTCCTGTTGAATTTGCCATTTTTTGCCAGTTCCGAGGTGGGTGGTCAGAGGGTTATTTTAGTTCCGTGTAGCGGCAGGTGGGGGCGGTGCGGTTTGGGCGGAGGCCTGCTGGCGTGAGTTGGGCCCCGGGTGGTGGTAGATTTGGTGGTGGTAGGACCGTGGGAAAGGACCTGTAGACTCCTCATATAGGACATTGCTGGTGGCAGTGGTTTTTGACATGGTAGGGAGGGGGGGCATATCTTAAAATGAAAGGACATAATTGTCTTAAAATTTCAACAATGGAGGAAAAATGAGATCCGGGTAGTATCGTTTGTCTCTTAAGAATACACATTAATTATTATACCATGCTTATCCCCTATATCGCTCCCTATTAAACTTTGTACTAAATCCTTGTTTATTTTATGTTTTACAGTGGCCATGGCTAATGACACTACAGTGATCAGCAAATACAGAGCAGGATTCGTGGAGTGTGCCTCAGAAGTCACCCGCTACCTCAGCACCATAGATGGGCTTGACCCCCAGGTCCGTAACCGTCTTATGTCCCACCTCTCTGGATGCACCCAGAAAGTCACAAGCCTCTCAGCCATGCAGGAGCTCTCGCAGCAACACCCCGCCCAGCAACACCCACTCATGACGCCCATGAGGGTCCAGATCCCCTCAGCAACACCCATTTCCGGTCTTCCCGGAAGTGGATACGGAACCGGAAGTGCCAGTGGAAGCCCACCATCGTCGACGGCGGGGGGTTTCGTGCCTTCAGTGTCACCGCCTGTGAATGGTGGATTCCATATGATGCCTGGGAGTCTTCCCGGCGGGCAGTTCGCCCTGCTGGTTCCTTCCGCTGATGGCGGTTATGCTCTTTCTGCCACTTCCGCCGCTGGTGCTGCGATATATGGAAACCAGAACTTCAACAACAATGCCAACACCAGCAGAGCTAACACCGTCAGCTCTGGTGGCTCCCTCTCTACATCACCCGATGTTACGTCACCAATGTCACTCACCTCACCCACGTCAGACAACGTCTTCCGGTACGGCTCCGATGCCGGGAGTGGTAGCTCTGACGAGGAGGACGTAGAGGTGGCTCTTGACATGCGCGTCGAGCCTTGCCGTGACGTAAACGCCAACGTCATCGTCCTCAAGCAAGGTACCAGTCACTCACATGGCTACCACCGGAACTCTGGCTCTCCTGGTACTAGCAGTATGAGCCAACTCACTAACAGCCAAAGAGGACTTTCCGATAACCAGCGTCGTGGGCTCATAGCCCAGCATGCAAAACAACCGGAAGTAAGGGTTGAGGACATGTGGCGACCGTGGTGAAAGACAGTGCACACATCCATGACTTAACGCCATATACATGACTTTTTTCATATGCATGACATTTCCTCATGTCATTCATGACTGAACATGATGACGTCACAGCATAGACCATGACTAGAGATACCTCAGGAGAGATTCTATCATTTCATATAAGTGTTCACCTGCTAAATGTCAGGGATTAAGATTTCATGATATGAAAATGTTAGCTGTTGTGTGTCCGCCCATTTTAGGAGTGTATTTTTGATATTGTTACCCTTGTAGAAACCCCCTATTTCTAAAGACATTATCAATATTATGTTTAAATGTGACATGCATTCCTCGCCAAACTCGACTATTCCAGATTTACATTTCAAGTTCACTTGAATCATATCAATGTATCCTAGATGATGCATATACAGCGTATTCCAGTCTTCCATCATGTCCAAGAATATTGATTTATAGATGAATATCAGCTATATTTTCTCATCACTGTCAGGGCCCTATTCCGAGAAAGTGAGGTAGTGGGTACAAATCTGGTGGTGAAGGGTCTCATGCTGGTCGTGAGATCCTGGACTGAACCCGGTGCTAATCCTCATGGGATTAACAGATTATATCACAACTGTGTCGACCAAATATGGAAAATCAAAATGCCTCTGTACCATGTACTTGGTCATTAATTCCCCAAAGGATGGACTATCGGTAAACGATCGAGACTGTGCCAAAGCCTCAAGAAGATTGCTTGAAACATTTGGATTGAAATGGTATTTGGTCTAGGTTCATCATAGATTGTATATATTGTGTGTTAGTGAAAAGAAGCGTAGATGTCTGTGTGTTGTGGAAAATGAAATAGTTCTCTTGAATGGCACCTTGTATGCACTTGGTAAATTGAGTACTTGAATGAAATACGTAAGGTGATGTGATGTTACAGCAGAATTGTACTTAAGTCATTCACCTACATTTTGGAGTGATTCTCCGTGTTATTATCATCAACATATCACCCTCATCGACACTATACCATCACATTCTGATCATTCCATGTTGTTAATTCTGAGATTCATCATTCATTTTCACGAAGCCACTTTGTAGATCAAAGATGATTTTGTACCGTTTTACATGAACATTGATGTTTGATTAAACAAATCTATGCATTTACATACAAATCAAATAATTTGTGTTTGTCCTACTTGAAGAATAATTATGCCCTCCCACGAGTTCTCATATAGGCTGAATAACATAAGTTTTGGTATCATCTAATCACTAGTAAATATAGACCTTAACCGATATCTCTTGAAATAATATACAAAGAATTCACATAAAAAATATCTCTGCATTTTAATCAAAATCACTCTTTAAACCGAGAATAGTGTAGAAAGACGTTGCCTGTACGTTACCACAACCGTAGTGCCAAAGAGGCCTGCTCCTGCTTTGAACCTGCCTTTTATAGACCTACCCTGAGGCCCTTCATATATCACTTCCTCTGCATTGGATATGCCAAGGATTTCAGGCGCCCCTGTGTCCTGATTGGATGATCAGGGGGGTATCCCCAAGGGTAATAAACAAAATGCCTATTCTGGTCCATGATTGGCTGAAAATACAGTCATTCTGGATCCACATTAGAATTCTCTAGAATTCATATTCAAGAAGGGTCTCTTGATTTTTTATCAAATCATCTAGGGTTTTTAGTGCTCTTTGGCCGAGGTTTCGATCTAAGATCTCATCAGGTGACATTGTAGGTACAGGTGGGTCAGAGTTGCCTCAGACTAATAATAGAAGGGGTTCCCCTTCATGCTCCATTGGTCTAGACTTGCCACAGTCTATTTGGCCAGTCATTTATTTAGGTAGGTTCCAACTAGGGCAGCCATAGGTTCTCAGTTGTGTGGATTTTTTCAAACCACCAGTTTGGGATCATTTTAGAGACAAATTTAGATGAGATAGCCCATTAATAATAACGTTCCTATCTCAGCAAAAAAAAAAATTTTAAATCGAAGTGACGCACAGTTTTACCTGGTATGAGTTAACCACGAGTTGCAAAGAAACTCATTATGAGGTGCAGGGGAGGGGGGGGGGGGGTGTCCAGGGTGGGAATGCACAGAGGAGCTGCATATTCAATACTAAGAATAATTTATCCTCGGCAAGTGGAGTCCTTTTTCAGAATACACATGTATGTATTTATAAAAGGCAAGGTTATCTTCAATAAACTGAATGCTGATTTTTCAAAAATAATAAATCAATGGGAGCTATTTACCTGTGTGCTTTCCACAATCCTATTAGTGTAATGCATATGGCGTGGGTGGGAGCTATGTAGGACATGTCCCATGAAGTTAATAACTACCCGAAGGACTACCTTGGCCATGTATAAAGCGCCCCCCTGTACAATCGAGTTAAACAAATTGCCTTAATGTGTAGCTGGGGCTTGGTTTTGAGCAGATTACTACTGAACTATAGTAGGACACGCCCACCCGTAAGGCACGCCCACCTGTAGCCACTCGTATAAGGTGCACTTGGCGCCCATCCTCGTGCATGAACCAGTATCAATATTGAATGACTGGTCCTCTCATTCTCTATGAACAAGAGAAATAATTGTAATTCATGGTTAACTTATTTCCAGTAATTGTACCTTATGGCCATGCTTGCAGTCATAATTATTAGATTTTCCTAATGACCACTTACAGGGTGAAATGTGAAGAGGGCATTACCTCACACTACGGGGAAGGACCATTAGGGTGCAAATTGAAATAATAACAATACTTCCCAAGACAAGGCCACACATCTTCTCCAGTCTATATTATGCCTTGAGGCAATACCATAGAATGGGATTCTTTGAAGTAGGCGATGTATTTCATTGGTTGAGTATCACCCCCAACACCAATCAACATTAATTGTTACAAAGTATGACATGGCTATTAAGCCCCATCATGTCAAACCTGGTAGTAATTCTTTCCTATTGTGCTATAAATAAAGGTGCACACTCTAGGTGTCTCATATCTCTAACTCGACCCTAGGTTTAGGAGGATGCATCCCAATGCAGCCCAGACTCACAAGGGCTGCCTACATGTTTGAAAAGTTGGATATTGATTTGAAAATACAGAACTCAGGTTATGGTGATTGGGTCTGTAGGCACCGGGAAAATCTTGAAATTTTACACCTATAAATTGCTGTATTCTCGGAAATGTGATTAGAAAAATATAGGAATTTTACCTTTACACATTTTACGGCATCTGATGCATTGTTTTCTTTTGGGGCCCAAACATACCCCCCCAACCTGAAAGTTGGGAGTGGGACGGGCTGGGCCTTCAGGATTATGGATTTTGACGACCAATGGGCATGATGTATACTATCATTAGAGGGGGGCGCGGGGGCGTGCGTCCCCTTCCTTTTGCCAGTACTTAAGACTTTAATTGTATTTTTTTGAACCCCAGAATTTGCTCAAAAACAGGGGGTGCGCCCCTATTTTTGGGGCGCCCCCCCCCTCTCTCAAATCCTGGATCCGCCACTGGTTCAGGGCTAGACAAAGCTAGTGATACCCCTCCCCCCATCCGGGATTTCCTCAAAAAGCCAATCTTAGCAAATTAAAAATTTACAAATGTCACAGATTGCGGACTGGAACTAGGATGCATGACGGGAAAGGTGTGTGATCACATGACCTGTGAGCTCACATTACCTCAAAGAGTCACGTGTGGGGCATGTAACCATAATTACAAAGTGGCACCAAATGCACAAGTATGTTCACTTGTGCTACAGAAATGTTAATTAAACCCAAAACGCCTTTGATGAAGTCCCCCTGTGATGGAGCTGTTGAGAACCAGTCCTAAAGAAGTGTCAGGTACTGCCTTTGTATTGTGTTGAGGAGCTGTTATTAATCCAATTAGTCCACCCAGGTCGTTGGTGATCAGAGGGTGGGCGATATTACAGAGGTGTTCACAAGGAGTTCCACAAGGTGCTACCCTGGGCCTGCAGCACGTGCATCAAAGGTGTGGAGCAGCAAATTGTGTTCGGGTCAGGTGCGGGGGGAGGTATTAGAAACTTGAGTTGGGAGAGGGGGTAAGGAGGGGCAGGCATGCTAAAACAATGGCTAATAATGAGCAACCGTTAAGTCTGTGTGTATATGCAGGAGGTGGGGTGGGGCTGAAGGAGGTTGGTGCCTGAAGTTATGCCTGTGAAGTCTCAACTCACACTTCCTGCACGGATCCTTCACATTGCTTAATCCACCTGGCCAGCAGAGGTGTTACTTGCTGTAGCTTTTACATAAATATTGGTCATAGAGCTGAGCCCCTAACCCAACCCTTGAATTCTGCCTCCACCACTGATTATCAAAGGTATTATTAATTGGTTTTAATGAGGCAGGGTCTCTAACATACATTTGATGTTAGTGTGGTCAGACTCTCTGATTGGTCTACTGTGGTATTAAAATGTGCACCTGTTCATTCATGTTGGACAATTGAATTTCTACGAGAGAGAGAGAGAGAGAGAGAGAGAGAGAGAGAGAGAGAGAGAGAGAGAGAGAGAGAGAGAGGGAGAGCATCTTTATATGGTCCTTTTGTCCCATAATCGTGGGACAAAGGACCAAAGTGGTCCTTTTGTCCCATGACTGTGGAACAAAAGGACCAAAATGGTCCTTTTGTCCCATGATTGTGGGGCAAAAGGACCAAAGTGGTCCTTTTGTCCAATGGCTATGGGACCAACATTTTCCCTTTGGTCCTTTTGTCCCATATGAGGGGATGTTCTGTGACAAACAAGTTGCCATTTTGAATATGTTTCAAATGCAAGTAGGGGGAATCGATACTTACTTGATGTACTTTGTGTATGAATGTGTTGTTGTGGTTGTCTCTGGGTGTGTGTTGAATTAGGTTGATTTTATCATTCTGACCTGAGATACCACGCTTATTATTTCCAGGGCCCTCTCACCCCGGGCTTATATGATGCGCTTTATCGCGATGGTACAGCAATGTTAGGGGGAGGTTGAAACTACCCAGTCCGGAAAAATTTGGATTAGGGTGTAGAATCAGGTCGCAGAATATTTTTAATTGTAAGAACAAAATATCTATGTATTCATGAAACTGCTATCTTATTTTCCTCACAAAGTGTCAGATTAAGTCTGTGTGCCCACTACTTCTGCTGCCGTAGTGTACATACAGCCATGCTATTCGACTGGTATATGCTGGGTTTGATAAAGCAGGGTGGGCGGGTTCACATGATACACAGGGTGGGGGAGGGTGTGCGCATGATGCTCAGGGTGGGGGGAGGGTGTGCACATGATATGTAGGGTGGGGGGAGGGTGTGGGCATGATACACAGGGGGGAGGGTGTGCGCATGGGATGCAGGATGGGGGGAGGTGTGTGTATGATATGCAAGGTGGGGGGAAGGTGTGTGCATGATACACAGGTTGGGGGGAGGTGTGCGCATGATATGCAGGGTGGGGGGAAGGTGTGTGCATGATATGCAGGGGGAGGTGTGCACATGATATGCAGGGTGGGGGTAGGTGTGCACATGATATGCAGGGTGGGGGGAAGGTGTGTGCATGATACGCAGGGTGGGGGAGGTGTGCACATGAGCATATCATGTGCACACCCTCCCCACCCTGAGCATCATCCGCACACCCTCCCCCACCCTGTGTATCATGTGAACCCCTCACCAAGCATATCATGCGCATGCCCTCCCCCACCCTGTGTATCATGCCAACCTCCCACCCAGCATATCGTGTGCACACCTCCCCCCACCCGGGCTTCCCTAGCCCACTTAAAAGGGTCTATTTCTCCCCTTTCCTATCCCCTCGGATGTGTGTGGTGCACATAATATGTGCACTGATGCATTCCTCTAAAATTGTGTAATGTGGTTCTCGCCATGAATATGACCTTAGCTGTCGAAATGGCGTTAAACATCTATTACTCACTCATTCACCTCCCCCCACCCTGCGTATCATATGCACACACTCCCCCGACCCCGCATATCATACACAGACCCTGCCCCCCCCACCCTGTGTATCATGCGCATGCCCTCCCCCCACCCTGTGTGTTATGCGCATACCCTCCGTCACCCTGTGTATCACATGCGTAGCATGTGCACACCTTCCACCAACCCTGCATATCATGCGCACACCTCCCCCCACCCTGGGTATCATGCCCACACCCTCCCCCACCCTGTGTATCATGTGCACAGCTCCCCCCACCCTGCATATCATGCGCACACCTCCCCCCACCCTGCATACATAGGGTGGGGGGAGGGTATGTGTGCACATGATATGCTGGGTGGGAGGTTCACATTATACACAGGGTGGGGGGAGGGCATGCCCATGATATGCTTGGTGGGGGGTTCACATGATACACCGGGTGGGGGAGGGTGTGCGGATGATGCTCAGGGTGGGGGGAGGGTGTGCACATAATACATAAGGTGGGGGGAGGATGTTGGCATGATATGCAGGGGAGGGTGTGCGCATGATATGCAGGGTGCGCATAGGTGTGTGTATGATACGCAAGGTGGGGGGAGGGTGTGCACATGATACGCAGGGTGGGGGGAAGGTATGCGCATGATATGCAGGGTGGGGGGAGGTGTGCGCATGATACGCAGGGTGGCGGGAAGGTATGATGCAGATGATGCTCAGGGTGTGCACATAATACGTAGGGTGGGGGAGGGTGTGGGCATGATATGCAGGGGGGAGGGTGTGCGCATGATATGCAGGGTGGGGGAGGTGTGCACATGATATGCAGGGTGGGGGAAAGGTGTGTGCATGATACGCGTGTGATACGCAGGTTTACGGAGGGTGTGCACATGATACTCAGGGTGGGGGGAGGTGTGCACATAATATGCAGGGTGCTGGGAAAGTATGCACATGATACGCAGGGTGGGGGGAGGTGTGCGCATGATACACAGGGTGATGGAGGGTGTGGGCATGATACGCAGGGTGGGGAGAGGTGTGCACATGATATGCAGGGTGGGGGGAAGGTGTGCGCATGATCCGCAGGGTGGGGGGAGGGTATTTGTATGATCCGCAGGGTGGGGGGAGGGTGTGCACATGATATGCAGGGTGGGGGAGGTGTGCACATGAGACGCATGGTGGGGGAGGGTGTGGACATGATACGCAGGGTGGGGGGAAGGTGTGTGCATGATATGCATGGTGGGGGGAGGCATGCCCATGATATGCAGGGTGGGGGAAGGTGTGTGCATGATATGCGTGTGATTCGCAGGCTGACAGAGGGTGTGTGCATAACATAGAGGGTGGGGGGAGGGCGTGCGCATGATAATCAGGGTGGGGGAGGATATGTGTATGATACGCAGGGTGGGGGGAGGGTGTGCACATGATACGCAGGGTTGGGGGAGGGTGTCCACATGATACACAGGGTGGGGTGGAAGGTATGCACATGATATGCAGGGTGGGGGAGGTGTGCGCATGATACACAGGGTGGGGGGAGGGTGTGGGCATGATACGTAGGGTGGGGGAAGGTGTGCGCATGATATGCAGGGTGGGGGGAGGTGTGCGTATGATATGCAGGGTGGGGGAAGGTCTGTGCATGATACACGTGTGATACAAAGGGTGAGGGAGGGTGTATGCATAACACACAGGGTGGGAGGAGGGTGTGCGCATGATACACAGGGTGGGGGGAGGTGTGCACATGATACACAGGGTGGGGGTGGGTGTGGTCATGATATGCAGGGTAGGGGGAAGGTATGCACATGATACGCAGGGTGCGGGAGGTGTGCGCATGATATGCAGTGTGGGTGGGAGTGAGTGAGTAATAGATGTTTAACGCCATTTCGACAGTTAAGGTCATATTCATGGCGAGAACTGCATTACACATTTTCTCAGAGGAACGTGTCAGTGCCCGCGCATATGTGCACCACACACATCCAAGGGGATAGGACAGAGGAGAAATATACCCTTTTAAGTGGGCTAGGGAAGCCCGCAGTGTGGGTGGGAGGTGTGCGCATGATATGCAGGATGGGGGAAGGTGTGTGCATGATACACGTGTGATTCACAGGGTGATGGAGGGTGTGTGCATAACACACAGGGTGGGGGGAGGGCGTGCACATGATACGCAGGGTGGGGGGAGGGTATGTGTATGATACGCAGGGTGGGGGGAGGGTATGTGTATGATAAGCAGGGTGGGGGGAGTTTTGCACATGATATGCAGGGTGGGGGGAGGTGTGCACATGATATGCAGGGTGGAGGGAAGGTGTGCACATGATACGCAGCAGGGTTGGGGGAGGTATGTGCATGATACGCAGGGTGGGGGAGGGTGTGGGCATGATACGGAGCGTGGGGGAAGGTGTGCACATGATATGCAGGGTGTGTGGAGGTGCGTGCATGATGTGCAGGGTGGGGGTAAGGTGTGTGCATGATACACAGGGTGGGGTGGGGGTGGGCATGATACGCAGGGTTGGGGGTAGGTGTGCGCATGATACGCAGGGTGGGGGGAGGTGTGCACATGATATGCAGGGTGGGGGAAAGGTGTGCACATGATATGCAGGGTGGGGGAAAGATGTGCACATGATATGTGTGTGATACGCAGGGTGACGGAGGGTCTGATTGTCGTAGGACAAAAGGACCACTTTCCAACTATGCAAATTACAAGACTGAATAGGTTTCTTTATATGACTTAACACTTTTACAGGACAAAACCACCTGAAAATGCTAATAGTACTGGAAGGAGGAGGTCACAATCATAGAAAGTGTGCATATGGGGCCTTACATGCATGTCATTCGCCCAGACATGTGCCCAGAAAAAGAATTATTATAAGTATGCTTCTTTTACAATAGCAAGGACACATCTGACATAAATGATAATGGGATTTTCTTAATCTACAGGTCAAAATAGTCTGGACCTGAGATTTTCATGGAGGTATGATGATTGTTTCTGTAGGAAATTGAGCCCTCAACATGGCTTGTAACTCAAATGTCATTCTCCCAGACACAATTACGCCCAGACAATTTTGGTCATTTTGGGCACATTTTACCCCCTGTGAGTCCAAAATATGCATATGGGACCATCAAAACCCATATGTAACATGAAGATCTCATCCAGCCTGACACTTTGAGCCAAAGAAATAGAGGGGGAAACTAAAGTTCGAAGAGTAGGGGCTGGAATACCTCCAAATTCGTCATATGCAAACCTTCTATGATTTTGACCAGGAAAGAAAATTAAGCTATGTGACAAAAGGACCACTCTCTAATCATCAAGGGACAAAAGGACCACTCTCTAATTTTTTGTGTAGTTGGACAGTCCCGTTCTGTGAGAGAAAAGGACCAAATGAAAAGATATTAAATTCAACTGTTATTTGGTCCAATAATCATGCAATCATTTATTAATACCCATAGAAATGAATATATTCATATGTCAGTAAACCACCTGGTGAGTAAATGCTTGGAAAAGAGGCAAATCCATGACAATTATAGTCGTGGGACAAAAGGACCACTTTCAAAATTTAGCGATAGAAAAAAAACATATCACACATTTTTAGCAAGCTGAAGACTAAAAACCTTTCCTTATATGATTCTACACAATGATAGGGCAAGATCACCTAAAAAATGCTGGTAGTTCTGAAATGAGGAAAGATAATCAAAGTTGTGGGACAAAAGGACCACTTTCCAATTCTGCCTATACAAAAAATGGCTGAAATAGACCCTAATCCAATAATTTCCGAAAATTCTAAGACAGGAAACTTATTTACTATTTTTTACACCTGTATAGTGCAATAAAACCACTAAAAGACTACTTATTAAGGAATGGCAAAAGTGAGATCAAGTATATTGATTGCAAAGTTGAGATGTGCCGAACAATCATAAGGAATTCTACCGACATTCCATCAAAAGTAAAACCATCTGATGGAAATAATGGGATATTTGAGAGAGTTGAATAGGTAAAATAATGCCCTTAGCTTAGGATAAATAATATATATTCAAGGTTTCAATCTGACTGTTAGTTACTGAAGGGACAAAAGGATCACTTTTTGTGTTAAGAGCGGCCATTTTGGATTCCTATAGCAAGCTATTGATTAACTGCATACAGCAAAAATGTTGGCCGAGGGCACTTTACAAGTGTGCCAAGCAATGTCCAGATACTACTTCAATTATTACCTAAATCTCTTGTGGGACAAAAGGACCACCAAGAATAAAGATGTAGAGAGAGAGAGAGAGAGAGAGAGAGAGAGAGAGAGAGAGAGAGAGAGAGAGAGAGAGGCAGGGGAGGGAGAGAGAGATGTTGGGGTAACTGATCGGCTCAGAATTCGCCTATTAAATGTATGTGATCACTTTTCTTTTTCAACACCCTCGATTATCCTAGAATCAGCTCATTTCACCGCTTCACAATAAGAAAGGCACTGACCTATTTGGCTAATGAAATTGATTGTCATTGAAGATCGATCAATAACCTGTACTAAACTGCCGGTACACATTATTCTATATTAAAGCATATTTACTAGACTGGCTGCAGTCCCTGAGCTCTCCACCCAAAGCCACTATACCCCCATCCCTCCCCTACCCTCTCTCCTGTGACTCACTAGAAATGATTTTAATTTACGTTTTCCCACTTTATTTCAATTTTCTCATATCAAAATCTTGAACTTGAGCAAGTCTACATATTTATGTATAGTCATTAATTCTGGGTCAGTATGCCTCTTAACAAACCTATGAAAGCATTAAAAGTATAGAATGGAATCTAAGTTACAAATATGAAAGATACACCTCCCCATAAATGATACATATCAAGAGTGAGTGAGTTAGTAATAGATGTTTAACGCCATTTCGACAGCTAAGGTCATATTCATGGCGAGAACTATATTACACCTGCCATCATGGATACCCAGATTGATGCATTAATTCAACATCGAAACAAGCTGTTAACACATGGAAACAAGCTTTAAGGTACATTTGCTAATCACCATCCAGGTGTGGGACTACAATTTCACACATTCCTCCTATTACTTTTCCTTATTGCCTTTGGTGCTTTTGTAAAACCCCTTTCTCTTCTATCAAAACCACAGGCTATACAAGCAGTTTCCACGCGTTGTTGGGACATAGTGTCTTTGGGAGAAACCCACTGAAGGGGTGAAAGGGGGATATGACCAAATGTAAAAGGGGTCCTTTGCTGCTTTGTGAGGAAACTCAAGTGTATTCTCACCACTTGTATTCAGACAAGCATTTAGGGTTAATCTTCAGAACAAACCCTGGTGCTAGGACATGCAAGGGTGTGTGTAGGGGGTGTTAAGGGGTAGAAGGGAAGGGTTAACGCTGTCTGGTCAGTCTTTGATGTCCCTGACCCCACCTGCAGACATACAAGTGTGTATTGCGTCATCAACATGGCCGCCAAATTAGAAATCAATGGGTGCTGCAGGCAGGTGCTCTTAGTGATCATTGCACAAAACAGATTTGTCTCTTGTAAAGGCGGGGGGGGGGGTCTTCTTGATCAGAGAATGAACGTGAAAAATAAGTATGGAAGCGATGGGATATGGATTTTAACTTTTTGATGCTTTGCGAACATTAGTGTTATGTCACACCTTTACCCGCCCCACTCCACCCCGTATACATTTTGTAACAGTGTGTATCATATTTGCAACAGGTGATACTTATGTCCGTTTTACATGGGATTTCACGTCATGTATGTTTCACATCTGAAATCAGGATGATTACTAAAGGGAAAAAAAGAGAGAAAATTGGACATGATTCTAAAACTTAAGCTGGTGGTCAACAGGTAGCAGAGATAAAGTATTCCTCCTTTAGGTAGAGGTAATACCTACTACTCTCACCTGTGCTAATGGTCATTAGTGTAGACAGGCTGCACAGGCAGACAGGTGAAACAAACACCTCACTGAATAGACCCCCCAGAGTGAGGGGAACCCAGGTAAAAGAGACATCAAAGAGCAGAGAAGGAGGGAAAGAAGGGGGAGGGAGAGACCTATAGAAATCGACTTGGGCCTATAGCGAGGCGTCCAGGTGAGTTTTCCGATCAAAAACGAAGAGTGACGAAATGTTACGAGAATGGACCTTGATTGGTTGATTGGAGGAGAATGGTTTTGGATCTGCACGGAAGGGGGCGTGCCCACTAGCTCGCGCATGCGCCGCAGGCGTGAGGCGCATGCGGAGATTCGCAGGGGGCAAGGCGTTTCCGGTTTGCGCCGGAAGTCTTTGATCTGACCGTTGTCGCGGTCAATGAATGGCGAGCAGACGAGATTCGGGCAAGCTGTTTGCACGGGGTTTACCCTTTGGCAAACCACGGACTGTAGGACTTTGGAACGCTGGGAAAACAGGTGGGCGTGCTGAGAGGTGGGTGGGTCTGGAGGTGAAAGTGGGATCGGGTAGTTGAGATTGTCCAACTGGAATGCCGCAGCCACATAATGAGAGGCTTCTCCAGCTCCGTCCGTTTGTACGTAATTAAAGACAGCGTTTTGTGGCCAACTGGGCGCCCCATCGTTTGGGCGGCCAGGGGAGGGGCAGCATCAGCCCATTTGAAGTTAGAATTCTAAAGGTAAAAAGGCCAAATTTAACCCTGATTATCTCTTCTCCAGCCCCTATACCCTTCTCCTCTGTGTGCCTCTGCCAGACAAGGGTTAATGACCGGGTGGGAACACTAACTTCCTCCTGTTGGGTAACAGTGTCTTGTTACCTGTGACAACTTACTAAATATTTCAGCTCGGCTTACAATACAAGGATTGGTGGATAGATGCGCTAATATGACTCTCCATATAATAAAACTGACTCGGGATATTATGGGAATACCCCTAAATGCCCCCCCCCCCACCATTCCCAAACATATACCCGTATTTATAGATACACATCCTATAACATCGACCCCTCACAAATGATCATGTCGATTCTTATCTCTATATCTGATTCTATCCACTGGTACCTTTATTTCCATTTTCGTTTCTTCTGCTCAGAATATCTCCAGGAAGTGTGAATGACCACAACTGATATATTGAGAGGATGATCAAAAAGAGAGAGAATGGGATTCTCCAATTCCCACCTGCACACATCATACCGTTACATGCACCCGCAAGTATTTACTGCCAAATTGCCAAAGGCCATGGGCTTTTTCTTTCAGAAAAGAACAACTAGTTTAACTGAAAACCAGAGATCTGCTTATCTAAGAGACTTTTGTTCGCCCATTGGATTCTACTCTCAGTGATCGTGGGAAAAGCGGTGCATAGGAAAACATTGCCCCTGGGCTTGTGCGGCAGAGAACTGGAGTTGGGTGGCGTTTGGCCATTTACGTGGGGAGGAGCGTCCCATGCATATTTGTATGAGGGTAGATTAACCTCGAGTTGAAAAAAGAATACGTATGCATGTTCAGTCCTGTTTATATTTATTATTGAGATAAATAATACTTGATGTTACTGTAAATTCACAATATAGACATCTTATTATATAAGTCAAAGTATCGTATTGGCCTGTATTAGCGCCAGGTCTTGAATAAGCTCAGGGAGTATCGACATTTATTCTTGAATATGCGCCGATCTTAAATAAGGGCCAGAGGTATAGTCTGCTTAAAATTAATCAGGGCCCAACCTTATACAGGAAACTAGGGTATGCCCCTTTCCAACTGTGCAGGATATTCCACTGTGCAGGATATTTCAAGCCTGAGGGTATCAGTCTGTTCAACTTAAGGTGAATCTACCCTACATTTTGTGCTAAGACCCAGGCTCAGGTCCAAAGGGGTTCTTTTTGTGGTGTAAGGTGTGTGTAGAGGGTGCTGATTGTGAGTCAGTGTATTGTAGTTAGGTAAGAACGGAGGTGTAAATGGATGTAGAGGCAAAGGTGACATTCCCAATGGGAAGGGGGTGGATACAACTTTATAAAAAGCCTGGTGAGGATGTGAGACAAATAGGGAATATTCACAAATTGTATTGTCTATATCTATAAAGAGGTGCATGTGTACAAGTAAGGGATGCCTCCCAAATTTGATATTGGTGAAAATATTAAAGGGCATTTAGAAGAGTCAGAAAGGGATGGGTGCATTTTATGCTGTTATATGTATGTATACAGTCTATGATAATTATGTCACAGGTGCACA
Organism: Acholoe squamosa; assembly: GCA_949317995.1. Lineage (NCBI taxonomy): Eukaryota > Metazoa > Annelida > Polychaeta > Phyllodocida > Polynoidae > Acholoe > Acholoe squamosa. Next base: position 24,491,333 of record OX439050.1, read on the forward strand.
ACTCTGTGTGCCCATTCACCAGAACATGAGGCCTAGGAGATATATCGACAGCTAGGGTAATATTCACGGCGAGATTGGACCTCACTTTCACAAAGGAATGTGTGTGCCCATTTATGTCCATATATGTACACCTGAACCTCAGACCCATGTAGGTGGGGATAGGAAAGATGAGATAAAGAGATGAATGTGTGCTTGTACCTAGTGTTTGGACACCAGATATTCAGAGGGGACAAAAAGGTAGACATATACACCTTTAAAGATGGGCTGGGCAGGCCTGAGTAAGGTTAGAATAACAATCATCCTGAAATAATCCATTGCCAGAATCTCAACAACAAAGAGCAAAGCACTTGAAACACAATACCCATTTTCTATTGCACCTTTGCTCCTCACCTTTCTCAATGACATTTAACTCTGTGCAATCATCAAATGTGTAACTGGGCCCCACCCCCTCAGGCTTGCCAACACCTTACTGAGCTGGGGCTTTTTAACCTTTTTGTGCCCAGAATTATTTGAAGATTTTACATTATTTTACATTATTTCACGATTTCATTTTTTGTTTTATAAGACCATGTGTAATTTTGATCCTCTTCCTTGATAAGGGCTTGGCATATTATTTTTTCTTAATTCTCATAACTCATTGAAGACTTTCAGTTAAGGATGTGATACTACTGGTCAGGTCTAGTAACCATAGTTACCAAAACATTCCATTTGTTGTCATTTAATGGTATTTGGTCTATATATCCATAATCCCTCCAATCTTGAGACCTTTCAAAGCTGATTTGCCTGCATGCATCTACATGTACTGGCACACAGGAAACATGATATGTAGTACTAGAAACAGTGCATGGCTTATCTTTAGTATAGGAGCACTTGCTGTAAAATATAATTGGAATATTCGAACCTATGTGTGTATGATCCATCATCATTTTGTTACCATATCAGATTTTAGCTGGAGGGTTTCCTGTTAATGAATCACATAAAATGACAACTCATTTTCAAGTTTTGACTCACTGTGCCTGATATAAAGTAGATGAAGACAAATGAATGGTTGTATCATAATCGGGAGGTCATAAGCATTCCATAGAGGGTCTAACTTTGCAGATTGGACCAGTAGAAGTGTCTGGATGAAAATTTCTTTCAATATACATGCATTTAAGCACAAAACCGCGCTTAAATGCGCGCTTGGGCACCTAAGGGTTAAGGGAGAAAAGGCCTAGTTTTCAACCAATTTGTACAATAGCGGTCACCATTGTCTGCATAGAATCAGAACGAGACAAGATGGCGTAATGCTGGCGTGCCATGAGACTTTTTAGTTCTCGCCGACAGCGAGGTCAGGTGAGACCAGGGTGGGTCTGGGTCTTTTTTTCCATTTGAGTGACCAGTGTTATACATAAGACATAAGGGGGTTTCCATAAAGTATGTACGCACCCAGGGGGGTGGGGGTGGTATGCCAAATGCATACAAATGCGTACACAGGCATTTTGACATACTCTTTATGTATGCATTCCTAATTTATTTGAGACAAAATAAGGGCTCAATAACTGCTGATTTAACACCCTAAATTTCCATATTTGTAGTCAGTGTACAACAGTTGTGAATGGGGGGGGGGAGAGGTAAGGGGGAGTGCATTGATGATTGAGTACTGATGAAAAGGAGGAGGGGGCAGGGGAGCTGTGGCCACTGCTAATTGGAAGGCCCCCTATGTAAGTTTATATGAAAGTTTATATAGCCCCAAACCAACACTCATGAGCCTCCCCCCTCCAAAAAAAAAATAAAATAAAATAAAATACTCCTTACCACTTTAGGCCCAGGGTTAAACCATAGCAATTTTAAAGTTTGGGTTGGGGGAATTGTTGAAGCCATCGCCTATTCCCCCAACAAATATAGCTTTTCAACCATACCTGGGGTTGCTAGAGCTGTGATTCCTTTTCATGTCTTTTTGTTGTAGGGCCTACTACCGTAATATCTCGCGTATAAGATGCGTCTTCTACACCAAACAAATGGCTGGTGGGTCTCATAACATAACAGTTGGGGGTGCGTCTTATAGGCGGGGTATTTTTTAGCGCCTCCCATGCCGCGTAGCGGCGGTACCGCGAAGCGGTACGGGAGTGCGCTATGATGATTGCATTTGCCCCATGTGATGAGGTCTCACAATACAAAATTACTGAATAGAGAAATTGATAATTGTGAAATCTTCTTTATATCTGCTTTTATGAGACATGTATACCGACATTAACGGTGGGAGGCGTTTTTTTACGTGGTCACAACCACATTTATTGTTACTATAGAACAGTACTAAACTTACAAAAGTCTGCCCTTAGAGGTGCGTCTTATATGTGAAATAGTCTTCCCTGAGTTGGGGGTGCGTCTTATTATGTGCACTGCGTCTTATACACGGGAGATTACGGTAGGTATGTCTGAACATCTAAGGTGGGGGATACTGAGATTTTCATTTGGCAATTATACAGGAAAATCAATTGCCCCACCCCCAACAATGAAGCATCCCCTCTCTAGAATACCACAGATGAACTAAATGGTGGGAGGGTGCTTGATGGAAATGAAATACAAGAGGTGTCGCATTTAAGATAAGAGGTACTCTGGGGCCAAATGATTCCCAGACAATTTGAACAAAAGACTATAGGGCATGACACTATGGCCAAAAGCATGGATGACGTGGCCAATCCCTGTGGACAATATTTGCCTTGCCCTAGTTCACATATAGGGCAATTTGATACTTGTTTTCAAAATGGCCTTCATCTTGGCTTCTTACGCATGCCATTTCCCTCTTATAAAATGCAGGCCATATGAAAATTGATGCTGCCAGCCAGCCAGTAAGATGGCATCACTTCAGCAACACTGGGGTTCATAAATACCTTTAATAGGTGGGTGAGGGGGGGATCAGAAAATAACTATGCTACCACCAAGGCCCCTACTCAGTTTACTTGTTTCAGATTAATGAATGCTCACTTAGAGTTCTGGTAATGATACTGTTATATATGATTAGAAGGATATGTGCATCTAAAGTGAGGAAGTGGGGTCAGCTTGGCGATTGAGTATGTACTTATGCCAGAAGCGTACATAATGCAAAATGGGGGTTGGGGGGTCAATTTTCCAGGAAAAAGTGTGTACATACTTTATGGAAGCCCCCTAAGGATTACTTATATGTTGGACGTTTTGACAAGGAGCCTCGATTACCTATATACCATTCTTGACATCAAGCCATCAATACGTGGTTTAGAGAGAGGTGTCACCAGACTGGCACCCCAGCATACAGCTGCATATCCGGCAATGTCTTAATTATTATGGGGAATATGAATTTATTGAATACCAATTTTTTTTTGTGAGGGTGGTGGTCTTATACGACCTGACAATTGGTTTCATTCAGGGTCCTTCTTCATCACATACACATAAATATCCCAATCTAATAGAGCCATTGTATAGCAACATGTATATAATGAACCATAGTTTCTGAGAAATTATAATTGCGCATTATACCTGACACATTATAATAATGCTTTCCAAATTACCATTGTGGTGTTATGGTTAGCAGGTTTCTCTGAACCTTTAGAGATGTTAACATACTTATATTCACCTATAGTTATTATAAGTGATGCATACAGTTTTAATTGGAAATAATTCTTTCACGTGTGGCCCTAGCCCTACTTGAGACTAATTATTTCACAGAGCGGCATTTAAGCCTGGGGTAGCTATGGTATATAGCAGGACCTCACTTGGTATTCAATAAATTCGGAGTGCGCTATGATGATTGCATTTGCCCCATGTGATGAGGTCTCACAATACAAAATTACTGAATAGAGAAATTGATAATTCTGAAATCTTCTTTATATCTGCTTTTATGAGACATGTATACCGACATTAACGGTGGGAGGCGTTTTTTTACGTGGTCACAACCACATTTATTGTTACTATAGAACAGTACTAAACTTACAAAAGTCTGCCCTTAGAGGTGCGTCTTATATGTGAAATAGTCTTCCCTGAGTTGGGGGTGCGTCTTATTATGTGCACTGCGTCTTATACACGGGAGATTACGGTAGGTATGTCTGAACATCTAAGGTGGGGGATACTGAGATTTTCATTTGGCAATTATACAGGAAAATCAATTGCCCCACCCCCAACAATGAAGCATCCCCTCTCTAGAATACCACAGATGAACTAAATGGTGGGAGGGTGCTTGATGGAAATGAAATACAAGAGGTGTCGCATTTAAGATAAGAGGTACTCTGGGGCCAAATGATTCCCAGACAATTTGACCAAAAGACTATAGGGCATGACACTATGGCCAAAAGCATGGATGACGTGGCCAATCCCTGTGGACAATATTTGCCTTGCCCTAGTTCACATATAGGGCAATTTGATACTTGTTTTCAAAATGGCCTTCATCTTGGCTTCTTACGCATGCCATTTCCCTCTTATAAAATGCAGGCCATATGAAAATTGATGCTGCCAGCCAGCCAGTCAGATGGCATCACTTCAGCAACACTGGGGTTCATAAATACCTTTAATAGGTGGGTGAGGGGGGGATCAGAAAATAACTATGCTACCACCAAGGCCCCTACTCAGTTTACTTGTTTCAGATTAATGAATGCTCACTTAGAGTTCTGGTAATGATACTGTTATATATGATTAGAAGGATATGTGCATCTAAAGTGAGGAAGTGGGGTCAGCTTGGCGATTGAGTATGTACTTATGCCAGAAGCGTACATAATGCAAAATGGGGGTTGGGGGGTCAATTTTCCAGGAAAAAGTGTGTACATACTTTATGGAAGCCCCCTAAGGATTACTTATATGTTGGACGTTTTGACAAGGAGCCTCGATTACCTATATACCATTCTTGACATCAAGCCATCAATACGTGGTTTAGAGAGAGGTGTCACCAGACTGGCACCCCAGCATACAGCTGCATATCCGGCAATGTCTTAATTATTATGGGGAATATGAATTTATTGAATACCAATTTTTTTTTGTGAGGGTGGTGGTCTTATACGACCTGACAATTGGTTTCATTCAGGGTCCTTCTTCATCACATACACATAAATATCCCAATCTAATAGAGCCATTGTATAGCAACATGTATATAATGAACCATAGTTTCTGAGAAATTATAATTGCGCATTATACCTGACACATTATAATAATGCTTTCCAAATTACCATTGTGGTGTTATGGTTAGCAGGTTTCTCTGAACCTTTAGAGATGTTAACATACTTATATTCACCTATAGTTATTATAAGTGATGCATACAGTTTTAATTGGAAATAATTCTTTCACGTGTGGCCCTAGCCCTACTTGAGACTAATTATTTCACAGAGCGGCATTTAAGCCTGGGGTAGCTATGGTATATAGCAGGACCTCACTTGGTATTCAATAAATTCGGAGTGCGCTATGATGATTGCATTTGCCCCATGTGATGAGGTCTCACAATACAAAATTACTGAATAGAGAAATTGATAATTCTGAAATCTTCTTTATATCTGCTTTTATGAGACATGTATACCGACATTAACGGTGGGAGGCGTTTTTTTACGTGGTCACAACCACATTTATTGTTACTATAGAACAGTACTAAACTTACAAAAGTCTGCCCTTAGAGGTGCGTCTTATATGTGAAATAGTCTTCCCTGAGTTGGGGGTGCGTCTTATTATGTGCACTGCGTCTTATACACGGGAGATTACGGTAGGTATGTCTGAACATCTAAGGTGGGGGATACTGAGATTTTCATTTGGCAATTATACAGGAAAATCAATTGCCCCACCCCCAACAATGAAGCATCCCCACTCTAGAATACCCCAGATGAACTAAATGGTGGGAGGGTGCTTGATGGAAATGAAATACAAGAGGTGTCGCATTTAAGATCAGAGGTACTCTGGGGCCAAATGATTCCCAGACAATTTGACCAAAAGACTATAGGGCATGACACTATGGCCAAAAGCATGGATGACGTGGCCAATCCCTGTAGACAATATTTGCCTTGCCCTAGTTCACATATAGGGCAATTTGATACTTGTTTTCAAAATGGCCTTTATCTTGGCTTCTTATGCATGCCATTTCCCTCTTATAAAATGCAGGCCATATGAAAATTGATGCTGCCAGCCAGCCAGTAAGATGGCATCACTTCAGCAACACTGGGGTTCATAAATACCTTTAATAGGTGGGTGAGGGGGGATCAGAAAATAACTATGCTACCACCAAGGCCCCTACTCAGTTTACTTGTTTCAGATTAATGAATGCTCACTTAGAGTTCTGGTAATGATACTGTTATATATGATTAGAAGGATATGTGCATCTAAAGTGAGGAAGTGGGGTCAGCTTGGCGATTGAGTATGTACTTATGCCAGAAGCGTACATAATGCAAAGTGGGGGTTGGGGGGTCAATTTTCCAGGAAAAAGTGTGTACATACTTTATGGAAGCCCCCTAAGGATTACTTATATGTTGGACGTTTTGACAAGGAGCCTCGATTACCTATATACCATTCTTTACATCAAGCCATCAATATGTGGTTTAGAGAGAGGTGTCACCAGACTGGCACCCCAGCATACAGCTGCATATCCGGCAATGTCTTAATTATTATGGGGAATATGAATTTATTGAATACCAATTTTTTTTTGTGAGGGTGGTGGTCTTATACGACCTGACACGTGGTTTCATTCAGGGTCCTTCTTCATCACATACACATAAATATCCCAATCTAATAGAGCCATTGTATAGCAACATGTATATAATGAACCATAGTTTCTGAGAAATTATAATTGCGCATTATACCTGACACATTATAATAATGCTTTCCAAATTACCATTGTGGTGTTATGGTTAGCAGGTTTCTCTGAACCTTTAGAGATGTTAACATACTTATATTCACCTATAGTTATTATAAGTGATGCATACAGTTTTAATTGGAAATAATTCTTTCACTATGGCCCTAGCCCTACTTGAGACTAATTATTTCACAGAGCGGCATTTAAGCCTGGGGTAGCTATGGTATATAGCAGGACCTCACTTGGTATTCAATAAATTCGGAGTGCGCTATGATGATTGCATTTGCCCCATGTGATGAGGTCTCACAATACAAAATTACTGAATAGAGAAATTGATAATTCTGAAATCTTCTTTATATCTGCTTTTATGAGACATGTATACCGACATTAACGGTGGGAGGCGTTTTTTTACGTGGTCACAACCACATTTATTGTTACTATAGAACAGTACTAAACTTACAAAAGTCTGCCCTTAGAGGTGCGTCTTATATGTGAAATAGTCTTCCCTGAGTTGGGGGTGCATCTTATTATGTGCACTGCGTCTTATACACGGGAGATTACGGTAGGTATGTCTGAACATCTAAGGTGGGGGATACTGAGATTTTCATTTGGCAATTATACAGGAAAATCAATTGCCCCACCCCCAACAATGAAGCATCCCCTCTCTAGAATACCCCAGATGAACTAAATGGTGGGAGGGTGCTTGATGGAAATGAAATACAAGAGGTGTCGCATTTAAGATAAGAGGTACTCTGGGGCCAAATGATTCCCAGACAATTTGACCAAAAGACTAGGGCATGACACTATGGCCAAAAGCATGGATGACGTGGCCAATCCCTGTGGACAATATTTGCCTTGCCCTAGTTCACATATAGGGCAATTTGATACTTGTTTTCAAAATGGCCTTCATCTTGGCTTCTTACACATGCCATTTCCCTCTTATAAAATGCAGGCCATATGAAAATTGATGCTGCCAGCCAGCCAGTAAGATGGCATCACTTCAACAACACTGGGGTTCATAAATACCTTTAATAGGTGGGTGAGGGGGAGATCCGAAAATAACTATGCTACCACCAAGGCCCCTACTCAGTTTACTTGTTTCAGATTAATGAATACTCACTTAGAGTTCTGGTAATGATACTGTTATATATGATTAGAAGGATATGTGCATCTAAAGTGAGGAAGTGGGGTCAGCTTGGCGATTGAGTATGTACTTATGCCAGAAGCGTACATAATGCAAAGTGGGGGTTGGGGGGTCAATTTTCCAGGAAAAAGTGTGTACATACTTTATGGAAGCCCCCTAAGGATTACTTATATGTTGGACGTTTTGACAAGGAGCCTCGATTACCTATATACCATTCTTGACATCAAGCCATCAATACGTGGTTTAGAGAGAGGTGTCACCAGACTGGCACCCCAGCATACAGCTGCATATCCGGCAATGTCTTAATTATTATGGGGAATATGAATTTATTGAATACCAATTTTTTTTTGTGAGGGTGGTGGTCTTATACGACCTGACAATTGGTTTCATTCAGGGTCCTTCTTCATCACATACACATAAATATCCCAATCTAATAGAGCCATTGTATAGCAACATGTATATAATGAACCATAGTTTCTGAGAAATTATAATTGCGCATTATACCTGACACATTATAATAATGCTTTCCAAATTACCATTGTGGTGTTATGGTTAGCAGGTTTCTCTGAACCTTTAGAGATGTTAACATACTTATATTCACCTATAGTTATTATAAGTGATGCATACAGTTTTAATTGGAAATAATTCTTTCACGTGTGGCCCTAGCCCTACTTGAGACTAATTATTTCACAGAGCGGCATTTAAGCCTGGGGTAGCTATGGTATATAGCAGGACCTCACTTGGTATTCAATAAATTCGGAGTGCGCTATGATGATTGCATTTGCCCCATGTGATGAGGTCTCACAATACAAAATTACTAAATAGAGAAATTAATAATTCTGAAATCTTCTTTATATCTGCTTTTATGAGACATGTATATCGACATTAACGGTGGGAGGCGTTTTTTTACGTGGTCACAACCACATTTATTGTTACTATAGAACAGTACTAAACTTACAAAAGTCTGCCCTTAGAGGTGCGTCTTATATGTGAAATAGTCTTCCCTGAGTTGGGGGTGCGTCTTATTATGTGCACTGCGTCTTATACACGGGAGATTACGGTAGGTATGTCTGAACATCTAAGGTGGGGGATACTGAGATTTTCATTTGGCAATTATACAGGAAAATCAATTGCCCCACCCCCAACAATGAAGCATCCCCACTCTAGAATACCCCAGATGAACTAAATGGTGGGAGGGTGCTTGATGGAAATGAAATACAAGAGGTGTCGCATTTAAGATAAGAGGTACTCTGGGGCCAAATGATTCCCAGACAATTTGACCAAAAGACTATAGGGCATGACACTATGGCCAAAAGCATGGATGACGTGGCCAATCCCTGTAGACAATATTTGCCTTGCCCTAGTTCACATATAGGGCAATTTGATACTTGTTTTCAAAATGGCCTTTATCTTGGCTTCTTACGCATGCCATTTCCCTCTTATAAAATGCAGGCCATATGAAAATTGATGCTGCCAGCCAGCCAGTAAGATGGCATCACTTCAGCAACACTGGGGTTCATAAATACCTTTAATAGGTGGGTGAGGGGGGATCAGAAAATAACTATGCTACCACCAAGGCCCCTACTCAGTTTACTTGTTTCAGATTAATGAATGCTCACTTAGAGTTCTGGTAATGATACTGTTATATATGATTAGAAGGATATGTGCATCTAAAGTGAGGAAGTGGGGTCAGCTTGGCGATTGAGTATGTACTTATGCCAGAAGCGTACATAATGCAAAGTGGGGGTTGGGGGGTCAATTTTCCAGGAAAAAGTGTGTACATACTTTATGGAAGCCCCCTAAGGATTACTTATATGTTGGACGTTTTGACAAGGAGCCTCGATTACCTATATACCATTCTTTACATCAAGCCATCAATATGTGGTTTAGAGAGAGGTGTCACCAGACTGGCACCCCAGCATACAGCTGCATATCCGGCAATGTCTTAATTATTATGGGGAATATGAATTTATTGAATACCAATTTTTTTTTGTGAGGGTGGTGGTCTTATACGACCTGACACGTGGTTTCATTCAGGGTCCTTCTTCATCACATACACATAAATATCCCAATCTAATAGAGCCATTGTATAGCAACATGTATATAATGAACCATAGTTTCTGAGAAATTATAATTGCGCATTATACCTGACACATTATAATAATGCTTTCCAAATTACCATTGTGGTGTTATGGTTAGCAGGTTTCTCTGAACCTTTAGAGATGTTAACATACTTATATTCACCTATAGTTATTATAAGTGATGCATACAGTTTTAATTGGAAATAATTCTTTCACTATGGCCCTAGCCCTACTTGAGACTAATTATTTCACAGAGCGGCATTTAAGCCTGGGGTAGCTATGGTATATAGCAGGACCTCACTTGGTATTCAATAAATTCGGAGTGCGCTATGATGATTGCATTTGCCCCATGTGATGAGGTCTCACAATACAAAATTACTGAATAGAGAAATTGATAATTCTGAAATCTTCTTTATATCTGCTTTTATGAGACATGTATACCGACATTAACGGTGGGAGGCGTTTTTTTACGTGGTCACAACCACATTTATTGTTACTATAGAACAGTACTAAACTTACAAAAGTCTGCCCTTAGAGGTGCGTCTTATATGTGAAATAGTCTTCCCTGAGTTGGGGGTGCATCTTATTATGTGCACTGCGTCTTATACACGGGAGATTACGGTAGGTATGTCTGAACATCTAAGGTGGGGGATACTGAGATTTTCATTTGGCAATTATACAGGAAAATCAATTGCCCCACCCCCAACAATGAAGCATCCCCTCTCTAGAATACCCCAGATGAACTAAATGGTGGGAGGGTGCTTGATGGAAATGAAATACAAGAGGTGTCGCATTTAAGATAAGAGGTACTCTGGGGCCAAATGATTCCCAGACAATTTGACCAAAAGACTAGGGCATGACACTATGGCCAAAAGCATGGATGACGTGGCCAATCCCTGTGGACAATATTTGCCTTGCCCTAGTTCACATATAGGGCAATTTGATACTTGTTTTCAAAATGGCCTTCATCTTGGCTTCTTACACATGCCATTTCCCTCTTATAAAATGCAGGCCATATGAAAATTGATGCTGCCAGCCAGCCAGTAAGATGGCATCACTTCAGCAACACTGGGGTTCATAAATACCTTTAATAGGTGGGTGAGGGGGAGATCCGAAAATAACTATGCTACCACCAAGGCCCCTACTCAGTTTACTTGTTTCAGATTAATGAATACTCACTTAGAGTTCTGGTAATGATACTGTTATATATGATTAGAAGGATATGTGCATCTAAAGTGAGGAAGTGGGGTCAGCTTGGCGATTGAGTATGTACTTATGCCAGAAGCGTACATAATGCAAAGTGGGGGTTGGGGGGTCAATTTTCCAGGAAAAAGTGTGTACATACTTTATGGAAGCCCCCTAAGGATTACTTATATGTTGGACGTTTTGACAAGGAGCCTCGATTACCTATATACCATTCTTGACATCAAGCCATCAATACGTGGTTTAGAGAGAGGTGTCACCAGACTGGCACCCCAGCATACAGCTGCATATCCGGCAATGTCTTAATTATTATGGGGAATATGAATTTATTGAATACCAATTTTTTTTTGTGAGGGTGGTGGTCTTATACGACCTGACAATTGGTTTCATTCAGGGTCCTTCTTCATCACATACACATAAATATCCCAATCTAATAGAGCCATTGTATAGCAACATGTACATAATGAACCATAGTTTCTGAGAAATTATAATTGCGCATTATACCTGACACATTATAATAATGCTTTCCAAATTACCATTGTGGTGTTATGGTTAGCAGGTTTCTCTGAACCTTTAGAGATGTTAACATACTTATATTCACCTATAGTTATTATAAGTGATGCATAAAGTTTTAATTGGAAATAATTCTTTCACGTGTGGCCCTAGCCCTACTTGAGACTAATTATTTCACAGAGCGGCATTTAAGCCTGGGGTAGCTATGGTATATAGCAGGACCTCACTTGCAGGTTGTCATACAACCCTACGACCAAGGGGACCAGCTTCAAAGCGCCTGGAGACCATAAAACACCTCCACACACTGTGTGTGCACCCTAGCATGACCATCGGCCGCCGCTCTGAGCAAACAGAGTGAGTGAGCCCCTCCCTCTGATCCCAGGATCAAAGAAAACTGGGTGAAGGGCCATAAAACTGCCCATCACACTGCCCTGAGGCCCCACCCCTCCCCCTCCTGATCAGATCAGATATGTAAAAACTTATCTTGATTGGAGGATGAAGAATCCAATTAAAACACTAATCAGCGACATATACAAGGCGCCCTTGGGGAAGACAGACACAGCAATGCTATATGAGAAATACCCCAGACCAGACAACCTGGACAGCCTCCACAAGACGAGAATAAACCAAGAGATCCTCGACGAGCTAGAAGCCAAGGACCCCAAATATAAGCAGCAGACTGTGAACAGGGATGCACCCTATAAGTCAATGCAATGGGCTCTCCAGCTCGGAGTCAACAGCGAGGGCACCAACAGCAACAAAACAACAAGTACCACCAAAACAACCAACAGTCATGCAGAAACAACAACCACCAAGGGAAGTATGACAACAAGAGGAAGCAACACAACAACGGAGGCCAATGCAACAACAGCAAACAACACAAAAACAAGCAGGACACACGCCAGCACAACGGAGGCAGCACCAACAACAGGTGCTAATAACAAAAGTAAGTCCACCTACCTCCTACACACACACAAGTCACACATTCCAGGCAGGTGGTCTGGGCAGACAGACTCATGAGTGAGCAACTCAAGAAACTGCTATCACAAGGCATAATAGAACCTGCCTTCTCATCACCTAGAGCCTTCGTCTCACACATGTTCCTAAAAGAAAAATTGGAACATACAGGCCCATGCTAAACCTGTCAAGCTTGAATGAATACACATCATACAAGCATTTCAAAATGGACCACCTGTCAGTGGTTATGAATATGGTCCCAAAAGACAGCTACCTAAACAGCATAGACATAACCCAGGCCTACTTTTCACAACCAGTAAAACTGAGGGATAGGGACCTCCTACAACTAATACATCAAGGCAATAGATATGGGTTCACCTGCCTCCCCAGTGGTTACTCTCTAGGGCCTAGAATCTTCACAAGAATAATGAAGGCTCTCATGGCACACCTGAGAACAAAGCATGGGGTAAACCTTGTCTTTTACATAGATGACACATAATCTATGAAAAAACAAAAGTGGAAGTCAGAACAGCCACAATACACACACTCGGGGTGCTACAAAATGCAGGCTTCACCATCAACTTTCATAAGGTACAAATATGTACCAGAAGGAAATTCTCGCAGGTTCAGGGGCGTAGGAAAAGGGGGGCCAGGGGGGCCTGGGCCCCCCAATAATGAGGAGGTTCCCTATATAAGCCTATATAAAAATATAGCAGGCCTCCCCAACCGAGACCCCTGGGCCCCCCAATAAAAAACTGCTTCCTATGCCCCTGAGGTTCTAGGAGCCCTAGCTGCCAGAGAACCTGAGAATGACAGAGCAAAGGTACTGACCAAAAAGCTCATCATTGCAAAAAAACAGGCCTTAATAACGATACAGGGTAATTATGACAAATTCATCTCCCTTAGAGGGTTCATAAAACCAACCCTGAAAGAAAACCTACGGTACCTTCCACATGCAAAGAAAAGTACCCTCATATAGCCCTATACACAGACTCCTCAGACACAGGATGGGGTGCATACATACCTGAAACCCACTCTGAGTATGGGGAAGAATGGTGTGGAGAAATAGAACCCCTCCACATATAAACATAAAAGAAATCCTAGCAGTCCACAGGGCACTCCTTCACTTCAAAAAGCAAGGAAACACATACATATGTTCATAGAAAACACCACAGCCATCAGCTGCCTCAATCTAGCCAATCCATCCCATGCAACAAAGCCACAGAAAGTGTATTCAGGTTGGCATGGCAAATGAACATAACTTTTAAAACCACATACATTCAATCAGCAGACAATGTATAGGCAGACAGGGCATCAAGAGCCTTCTGCACAGTGGGAGAATGGACACTGAGCCCTGAGAGCCAAGAGAAAATATTCAAAAGGTTCCCAAAACCTGACATTGACCTATTTGCATCACCTTCCAATGCAATATGTAAACACTTTGTATGCCTACACCACTACCCCAATGCATATGCAACCAGGGCATTCTCCATAACCTGGTCAGGCTTGTCTGTACTCATATTTTCACCCTTTGTTATCATTGGCAGGACTCTAACGAAACTGAAGGAAGACAGACCCAGAGGGCTACTACTTGTACTTGCCCACCTTCAAGGACAGATTGCTATATCGTAGCTGCGATATAATGATATTGATGTTAATGAATAACTCTAGGTGTATAGGAATTCCTCTGGTTTATTGCTCTATGAGTACAGTACATGTTAGTCAGTTCTATGGTGGTACTGCACTGGCTGCTTGACGTGTCTACCTGGGTGTATATACGAAACACCCACTGGAGACTCCCAGCAACCAGGCCTGTTCTGTTTACATACAACACACAAACTAATTATACAATAGTAGTGGACATTTTCATGTATGCTATTGCAGATACACAAATACCTCACTATAATCAGCATTAATCAACAGTATATAATCTGTACTATGATTATGAAATATATCATGATCATAACAAGATGGACCCTAAGGGTCAACTCATCAACGCTACAATGGCCAGGAGATCAGAAGAAAGTCTTCCCCATGACCAACAGGATGAGACTCTTATGCCTGCCCCTATAGCTGACAAACACCTCTTGAGATCATATCCAAAGCATCCTGGGAGCTCGTCATGGCTTCATGGTCAAAGTCTACCATAGCCAGCTACGCAACAGTGGCAAGGAAGTGGCTAAAACACATCGGCGAAAACAACATCAGCATCACCCACTCCACCATACACCAATGTGTAGATTTCCTAACAGAGATCGCCAACAGTGGGGTGGGTCACTCATCAGTAGCCACCACCAGGTCCCTAATGTCATGCTTCATTTACATAGAAGGCAGACCATTAGGGGAACACACAATTAGTAAAAGGGGAAAAAGCCCTAAACCCACCACAGGAACCTTATGAATACATTTGGGACCCAGCACCAGTAATACACAAACTGGCACAGTGGGGCGACATAGAAGAACTAGACCTGGATAAACTGACAAAGAAAACCCTACTACTCTTCATGCTAGCAACAGGTCAGAGGATACAGAGCGCCCATGCCCTGCTAAGAACTGACCTCAGACTTTGAGAGGATACCATCAGGATCAAATACTCCACAAAACTGAAGTCCAACCACCCTAAAAAGAACCCACTGCTCCTCAGGTTTGACAAACATGTAGCCCACCCGTTTGCTTTACTCTCTACCCTCCCTATTTCACGGGATAATCTAACTCAAAAACGGCTAAGACGAATACATGACAACCTGCAAGAGAGGTCCTGCTATATACCATAGCTTCCCCTATGGCTTAATGCCATAACTCTTAGGAATAATTCATATTAAACTACACATTATTAGGTTTAATATTCAATTCATAACAGGCCTGTAGTTGAAGTCAGTATGTAGGATGGGTTTAGTTATGATAATTACAGGAAGTTTGTTTTGGAATCTCTTCCTTGAAAGTATTGTAAATGTTATAATGCAATTATCCTCTGCACTGTCTTCAGACATAGCGTATTTGCCTATATAAGTGCCCGGGTGCTCATTAATTTCAACCAGGCTATACCCCTAGTGCTTATTCAAGGGTTGAATTATATATTTTGAAATTTCGATACTCTTGTACCTACCCCCAGCGTTTATTCTAAACCGGCACTTATTCAAGACACGGCTCTTATACAGGTTAATACAGAGGTTCTCATAATATACATGTAGTATAGTGAATCATCAGTGCTCCCGCTTTTCTTTGCATGTCCATCACGCTCATGTCTTCCAGTCATCATCCAACCACAAAGTATGGATATTGAGCAGAATTCTTACAATAGATTTTATACCACTCTATTCATTCATCCATGCTGTGTACACACTAGTGACCGATTCTTTTGTGGTTAGTGAGTAATCCATTTCCTTTGTACTGACCCATTCTGTAATACTCCACCTGTCCTATACCCCTACACAAAATTACATTGAAGCACGTAATCTCTGGATTCCCAATTTATACCTATTGAATATAGAGAGGCCCAGGCAGGATTCTATCTTTATTTACACCTGCACAGGTAAGTTGTTTACATTGGCAGCTAAACACAAATAAGTATTCATCCTATCATGCTTTGCAACTGGTTGTACTTTCCCTGCTAAAGGTGTGTAAACCCTTTCAGACCATTGGACAAATAGTTACTTTGAAAGGGGTCCATAACTTAAAGAACAGGACATGGCCATAGCCATGACACACTAAAGGATTAAAGGGGAACTAAAGCCCCTACTCTCTGGATGATGAGATTCTATAGGGTTCATGTTACCAATCCAATCAAGCATGAGCCACAAAGTGTATTCAATAAGTGCACCTAGTAGAGCAGAATATTGATTTTTTTTTAAAGATTCAAAAAGGTCTTCTGGCATTTACTGGCAAAAGAATCCTAAACCTTGCAGAGAGGTACGGTAAAGCCCAGCTTATAAGCTGCATCTTATATAGACCATTGTCAGAGGGTGTAGACACTACAGAACATTTCTAATATTGAAATGTTCAATCCCCTTGGTGCGGCTTATATAGCTTTTTCCCAAAGTTGGGGGTGCAGCTTATACGTGTGGATTTACAGTATATCATTGCTTTCAACGATTCTATTTTATTACATTTTAATGGAGAAAATGTCAACCCATCCTATCAAAAAGGACCAAGACGTCCATATGTCAAAATTATCTTCAAGTGATAAGAAGTTACGGTAATTTGGCGATTACTGTAGTGCAGACCTATTGTTGAAATTGAACTGATTGCTATCATTAAGATTGTCTCCCATTCTTCTAATTTGCATATTGAAAAGTCTCAACGCCTGACCCCATTTTCAAACAGACCTTGCCCTTTAACCTTTGAATTTCACAAGTAGGAATATATGACAATACATAGTTTCCACGGTCTGTCAATTGATGTAAAATAACGATAACATATTGTATATAAAAACATGGTCCAAGTTTGACTTTGAGGCAATAGGTTATCAAAACTTCTATATTTCTGACATCCACTGCTTACACTTTCCTGAAATTACATTTGGTATTCAAACATTTAAAGATTCATACACACAGGTGACATAGCTCCTTTTTACAAGGTTATGGTAACCCACAGTATAGGCAATGATAGAGCACTGTAACTTGATGCATAAGCTTGTCAGTGAGAGCATATTTCAGGAGATTTCTCAACCAATACTCCACTCTCAAAGTATTAAAAGCAGTAGGAATGTGGTATAGTGCTTTCAATCAGTCTCACCTATCGAGACCCAAATTACCAAAACCAGCCAGAACTGAAACAAATGGTTTTACCCTTTACAGGCCACTGATGCAGGAGTGCATCATGCCCATCGGTTGTCATGTTGCACCAGTGAAATGCTGGTGAGTCTGCTCGCCGGCACTTCATTTGAGCGTCATGCCGACCCTCCGGGGATGTATCAACTCTGTAGGGTCGGCGTGTATCAATGCATTAATGCTGGTCCTTAACTTAAAGGGTTAAGCACACTGTACCCCCTATATATCAGTGATTGGCATCACAAGAGCACACGCCATACCACTGCTGTTACCTTACCAGTTGTAATGCCTCTACTGGTGGAGAGATAGATTTAATTGTTTGTAATTGGAGAGATTAAACTTTTTGATTATGGTGCAGAAAGCAAACTGTAATTATTGTGTCATGCTCGTAGGTTTGTTTAACTTTCCAATGAAGACTGGAAATGTCCCTAGGCATGCATTTCTGTGTGGTGCTCTTTCTTTGACATTTTGAGGTTTGAAAATGAGAACAACAAAACGTATAGTACGAATACTCTATTATAGCAATATACTGTATTTGCAAACAAATACTAAAAGCACATTTTGACATTCTAATCGGTTATTTGTTTATATCTTTGATATCCTCATGTTCAGGAGAGGTTTGGTCTTCGAACGGGGGCCATTTTATCCAGGACTGAATGGCATACTGTAAAATGATGCATTCAAAATAACGAGGGTTCTCCTGGCAATTTTGGGACAAAGCTTTTAGCATTATTCCCATGGAGGTTCTTCACAACACAGTGCTTCATGTACACAGAGAGAATTTTTATACTCACAGTGAGCCTGATGTTAGCCTCAGGCAAATCTCGCCAAAATGAGTATATTTTGATACTCAGGGTGAGCCTGGGGTGTAGGCATACTCCAGCAATACCTGACACTCTACTCTAGATTGTTAATGGCCTAGGTGTACCCTCTCTACTGCCATACTCTCACAGTGCAGGAGTCATTTATTAAACTACTCAGCTGTAAGCCCAACACATGAGTGGTTTGATAAACACTTTAAAGAAATATAGAAATTAAGGGCACAGTATGACAAAAGCCATTATTTCATACACACAAGGATTTCAGATAGTCAAATATTCAACTTCTTATGGCAGTCTAAGTAATCCATGAATAGTTTGTGCATTCCTGGTTTCAGTTTCCTTATTACTCCTTGGTGGGGTTTGAACTGGGTACCTCCTGATTGGGAGTCCTTTGTTCTCCTTTCTGTGCTGGCGAGGCAGGTGTTGAAAGTGGCACTATTAATATGCTATTTCAACCATAAACCTACTACAGTGGAATGTCATTGGTCATATGAGGCCCACTACGAGTGTCAGTAGTCTCTACCTGTGCTGTTTGAAAATTTGAATAACTAGGATTTCAGAAATGTCCTTATGGATGATGAAAAAACGTTTACAGACATTAAAAGCATTGACAGACATTGAAAAACGTTTTATGGTAGCAGAAAAAAAATCAAAATGTTCCAAAACAACAAACATGTTTGTATAGGTTTTCTAACATTGCCTGGCCCAGGATCGAACCCAGGACACCCAGGATCTCTTGATCCATAGTCAAACGTGTTACTATTACACCATGGAATCTGTGCTAAGTCATTGTATGGGAGTATATACTTAGCTACCCCTTCACCATATGTTTGGAGCTGATGTTCGACATTTTTGATGCCCCAAAACAGTAGAAATATGCCTAGAACTATATGCTGATATTTCATTTATTACAAAGATATGCCTATGTGCAGGAATGGGTGGGAGGGGGGCTTAATAGGGCTTAGACAATTTTCTGATGAACCCATTACGAATACATATTCATGCTCACATTGTAGCAATAATATTGACCAGGGGTAGACACTAACGCTGGCCCGGTGGCCAATGGCCAGTAGTTTTGAGTGTTGGCCAGTGATTCTTTCAAAAGCAACCTTCCTACTGGCCCGGGTGGCCAGTTGGATCCCCCCCCCCCCACTGAAGTCGATTTTTGGGCCTGGAGCCTATACTCATAAAGACACAGAGATGGCAGACCCCTTATTTGAAAGATGAAACTCTTTAGAACTGTAAGGAATGTCTGCACCCTCTGGTATGAAACTCTTTATAGACTCTAAATGGGATGAAAAAGGCATATGAATTCACCCTCGCTAGATTTTGATGTTTGGAATCCTTAGACAACAAATATTTTGGACAATAGTTTTACTCACTCACAAGACTTTTCAAAAATCCAAATCTGTAGACCACTTTTTTTGGTGTGGCCTCATGGTGATATTGAAATTTTAACAGAACATTCTGGCAGATGTGCCCTTTGATTTTGTAACTACTAAAAGAGTTAAAGAGAATTTAAACCAGTGTTTTTTTATGGGTTTTATGTGTACTGAGGACATCAAAAATGGCAACTAGTAGGTAAATACTACCAATAACATGCCTATCTTAGAGTTTCAAATTTTCAAACTTTTTTATGGTTCTTTGATGTTTTCCCATCTAGAAAGCCCGGGCCAACAGCTTTAGCTGCGGGCCAATAGATTTCTGAGGATATTGGCTCGGATGGCCAGTGGCAAAAAAAGTTAGTGGCTACCCCTCTTGACTTACCAAAATCAGCAATTTTTACAAAAATTCCCAAAGGGACTTGAACTTGTAGTATTCAGTTAGATTCAGACTGAGTATGGAACCATGTCTGAGTAACATTTCAGGGTCAGGCTGATGATATTACTCAATCCATGTGCACATGGAGAGGGTCAGGTAAGAATTGGTTTTGGAGAGGGTATTATCAAGCTGAACCTGTCACAATACTCATGCAATGCCAGAGTATGTAAATTACTTTAGCACGGGACCTTTTTATTGAGAGTGTAATGTATTCTGGGGCTTCATTGTAGAAGTTACAGTGTTTCACTACATAAAAGATGGCGATTGACTGTAGAATTTACAGGGATACCAAGTAGATTCAACAGACATTTATTAGAGTGCAGGCTATAACAGTGATATTAGCACCGATGAGTATCTGTGATTCTACTCTCTATCCATCATTCAACCATGAATTCCTCAGAGATACGGAATTAAGTTGATCTAGAGGATGGCGGTCGATACACATCAGAGGGAGAGAATACGTTTTTGAAATACAATCTAAAATATATAAAATGCACAAAGAAAGCTACCAGCAATTTAATCAAGCATTTTCTACGTAATTTTTCCACTGTATACTTCCACACTAAGCGAAAAGAAACGTTGGAGATTGGCTTACTTTGATTTCAGTGAAGGGTTAATACTTCATGATAACTGTTTAAGAGTTGGTGAGCAGTGCACATCACTCAAGGGGTAGCCAAGAATGTTATACTGCATGGGTGGGCACCTTGGAGTGTCTTCTTTATCTCACCATCACCCACAAGATATGCTCAATCCTATCATGAGGTGAGATACTATCTAACATTGTAGAACGTTAATTGTTGTACTGACGCCACATCTGGGGACCTATTATTGCACTGACGCCACAAGCATTATCTTACCATGCTCCTCGGTTTAAATCAAAGACTGTGTGCCCACCCCAATTTATAAGCTGAAGGTATGGATGTAAATCTTTTAAGGGCCGTATATGGCTTTGATGCAGGTATTAGCCGATTTGATGCAGAGATGCTTCCTTGGCGAGTAACTTACCAGGGCTACACCCATGCATACACTTTAAAAGATAACTGTTGAATCTACCAGGGATCCTCGTAAAGCTGGAGAGTGTACCATCGTAATCATATTGCAGTGAAGCAGTATAGTTTCTACAATGAAGCATCAGATGGCAGTATGGTGGTACAAGGAATCTCCGTGAAAATAATGATGGATCTCTAGCAACTTTGGGACAAGGATTTCACCATTATTTCGACAACATAATTTTCTTTTGCAGTGATTGTTTGATGGCTAGATGGATTATCAAGATACAACAATGTGCTAGCGGTGGTGACTTTAAGAAAGCTGCACAGTGGGAATGCCGCGTTAAGGTATTTGCCATTTTGGCCTTAGGGCTAAATGTAGACAATGCAGATGAGAATTGTCCAAAGTGGAATCATTATTGCATTCTCCAGCCTGACAAAAGTCTAATAGTTTTACTCTTTAGATTAGGAGAATCATTAATAATGCCAATCCATGCCACTCCCAACATATTCTTCTTAAACTAGAGGGTCATTACTATGGGCTCATTTTGTGTTATCTTCTAAAATGAGCACATAAAAATTAGTTATCTAACAATTTTGGCTTGGACAGTGCTTTTTTCTTATAACTCATGGTGCATTGTCCAGCCATAACCACACTCTGAGACCTTTTGTTCGTCTTCAAGAAGGTGCTGGTTTCAACCTGGACATGTTAATAAATTGGCGAAGTATACAAAGTCAACCTCGTCATACATTTCCAGTTAAAACTGTTCAGGGTTCTATGGGGAATCAATCCCTGGCCGCTGTGGCAAGAGACGGACTCGCTGTCCACTATACCAAGCCGAACAGTACTAGAAACCAATGTACATGAAGGATTTGAATAAGTTTTCCGACATACCTGATGTTTGCACACCTCGTTAGTATAGAATCCAATAGTGCCATGTCGAGTTATTAACAGGGAAACATCCTTAGATATCCTATATGAACATGCCATGCCAAAGGACTCCATAACATTCAAAATAAATAAGAATCCAATGATTTTTCCTTCGTAAGCAAGTCGCACTCGGCCATTTCTTGCTAATTGCGTATTTGACCCAGTTCTTCAGCCAAAAGTATGTCAGGTTACATCCGGGCACCTCCCCGCTTCGTCAACAAGAAGGAATGGCCGTGTAACGATGGATCGCTATGTAAAATCATTGGATTTTAAGTTATTTAGAAGAAAATGGAGGCAAAATGTAGGCGAACACCAACTAGAGATCGTATATTTGTTGGTGTTAGAAGTACAGGACTTGACATGCTTGGATTCAACCGAAAAATGTGTGTAAAGGTGGAGGTATGTCGGGCAGAGTGACAACATGGCCATGGCGGATTGGCAAAGCAATCGGATCGCATGCACTTTCAAAATGTCTTCTCCTGGATTTATTCTGAGGTTAAAAGGTAAGAAATTCTTACAAAATGGAGGAATCTGTTAGATAAACGCATGAATCAATGTTATGAGACAGCACTCGTGGGATTATGGTTCAATATTCCACAACCTGCGCTGCTACTTACAGACAAGTACCGGATTTTCATGCTTGCCTTAAACCTTTAGATGCATACTAGTGCTATAATGGTCTATGCCCATGTTCATCTCATAGATGTAGCCCTGCTATAGTTTTATGCCAATTCTTTGGCGTTGAACCAGTCACAAAGCATTATCGTAATTATAAGACCAAAAATGAATTTGTTTCCAGTGACATGTTAATAAAGCTGGGGTAGATAGGTCAGAACCCAGCCCCCGAACTTCTACATCTGCTGGACACGATCCGCGTTACCAAAAGCACTGATAAAGGGTCTAATTTATCAAGTTCTGCATGTCTGCATTTTTCAAAAGATAGGGGTCATATTTCCAAGAGGAGTCTGTGAATAGGGAAACAAGGGGGGGGGGGTAAAAAGGGATGATTAGGGAACAAATCATGGTAACATACAACCAAGTATAAATCAATTAAATCTAACCAAGGTTTCATCTTTATTAAAGACCCACATTCAGAGGTCTACTTGGGGAGTGATATGAATGATATTACTTGTCAGTGGTTTACAATAAAAAGGGTGGAATTTCTAGAGATATCAGTGTTTTCTCAAAAATAGGGTTCATTTTAAGGCCTCAAAAGTCAGTGATTTAACTGAAAATAGGGTACCTATTTTGCTCAAAAATCAGGGGATAGGGGATGATTTTCATTTCTGGTAACGAGGATGGTGTCACTTGATACAGAAAGTGCGGGGGCCGGGGGTCAGAATTTATTTTCTTTTATTGACCACATTTGGCTCATGTTTTGAATTGTTATTATTGACAATTGAGTCACATGTAATCACATTTATCTATCATAATAGCCAAAAGAAAGAAAAAGACATGGACAGAAATGTTAGATTCTAGCCTTGTACTTAACATGAAATATGAAATGAGAGAGAAAAAATCATTTAAAATATGTCTATGAGTATAACGTGGTTTTGCATTCAATTATTTTAATCTGAAAGTAGAATTAATTTCATTATAACGCCCCATTCTAAGTTGGAAGTACTGGTGTTAATACTAAATAAATTAGATAAAGGGGAAACAGTAACAAAGTTGACAATCTTGTGTCACCATTAGGTGCATGTGAGGTATTTATTCAAGGGCTCTTTTCTATTCACATTGACAAGAAAACCAACTTAAGTAATTCAAAGCCACTCTCTATAGACTACAATAAGAACCACCAAAAAGCTGCAGGGTGTTCTCCACGGCCCTATTATCATCCCACACCTTTATTTACCACTATATTATTAGTCCATACATCCACACTGAAAAGCTGATGGATTCAGCAACAATGTGGGTCCTATGTCCAAATTTGATACACAGTACCAACACATATATACATCCCCCACAGGTGCTGGGGTAGATAGGGGTGGACAATATAGGTGTCGGGTGGACAATAGGGGAATGGGGTAGAATAAGGCTAACATAGAAGTCACACAATACAGTCTATGGAGGCTGTGCATGGGCATGTGGCTGACGCGTGGACATAGAAAAAGGCTTGAAAAAAGCTGATTGGATAGCCCAAAAGGGTGGTATAATAGTATATGACATTGCCATTGGTGAATTTAGGCCTCGGCCTAAAGCCTTAGGCATTGCACGTGTCCAGTGCCACCAGTCTTAGACAATGGGGGTAGGGTGGTTGAGGCATAGAAAGGGGGTGGAGTTGGATATGGCCTCTATTATAGGCTTTACAATATTCACACCATTAATCCTATGCTTAATGAAGGTCTTATCATTAAAAGGTGGAAACGCCAGGCTCAGTAGCTTTGGGTATCTCAAACTGAGTTTAGAAGCTTAATAAAGATGGTTATTTGTTTGATGTGTATCTTATGAAAAGAGTCAATAGCGGTAGGTCAGAAAGAGAAATATATTGTTGTAAACTGGGGTCTGGCCTATAATTCATGTAAGTGACAATTTCTAGGGGGGGGGGATCACCTCATGATCACGAACTATACACCCGAAGGAAAGTGATCTTCATAGATGATTTAATGACAATTGAATGGCTATACACGTCAAAACTAAAGAAATAAAGAAAAATACACATATCTTATATCTTTTCTGGACACAATTGTCTTTCCTGGCAGAATAAGATGACAACGGTACATTCATACACCACCCAGAAGTAGGCGTTGGTCTATCCAACTTCCCAATTTCGAATAAGACAACCAAATTAAGACCACCGTTTAGGATACTTATGAGATTCTCTGACCCCTAGAGCTTACACGCATATCCCAGTTAATAACAGCAATCAGCTTACCGACTTGATAATGGGATTTCAGTCTATGAGGCCTGGACATAGACCACCTAACAAAACCCTATAGACCCACACCTAATAAATTTACAGGTGTTCAGAAATAATTCCACGTCAAATTAAGCCAGGCCACTGACTTTGACACTAATGAGACGCCATGGCCAATTTCACCAAGCACATTCCCTCACACCTACATTTACACTCTCCATCCAGATGTTTGGTGGTATCAGGCGGTCTATAGCTCACATAGCCATTATCAGCTGGGGGCCGCCATTAGACCCCGACTCCACTATGACTAACATCTTCAGCCCCCGACTCCGCAGTTTATGCCAGGGATGCCTCCCATTGGTCAATAATACAATTGCCATGTGCCGTATACAAGTCATGTATCAGAACAGTATATTGCTGATAAAATTTCTTCAGAAAAACTCCATCATCTGTATATAAGATAATAACCTAGTAGCACATCCCTATGCGGACCATTTGATGAATGAAATTGTCAATGTCTTAAGATTCTCTCAAAATAATCATGCTAGCTTTCCAGACTTGGAAGTGCATACTCACATCATACATTGCAACTTTTTGGTTCAGTTATAACTGAACTACCATCGTCAAAAATATAGACAGCATTTTAGTGCCTGTAGATCCAAAATGAGATATTGGAGAGGCCCCTTTGGATATTTTAACATCTTCCCATGCCCTTGCAATAGATCTTCAACTCTCCCATTTTACCCCTCATCCCTCACCTCTTACCCTCTTTCCCTTCTCCCCCCACCCACCCACTCCCCTATCTCTCACCCATCCCTCCTCATTGACCCTCCCCTCATCCTTATCTCTGTGATTAGACTGGGATGGTGATGGTAGACATGGGTGGTTAATGAGGGGGTAGGGGGTTAATTACTACAGGTAGGCCAGGTAAGCCTATCAGTGCATCTCTGGTAGACACTATCTGTACTCCCTGGGTGCTAATTACAGGTATTGTCTCAGGTGTGACTAGACAATGGGTGCAGGTCAGGTGTCAGGGCCCAGAATAGAGCTATAGCATGGGGTGGGAGCTTAAGGAGGTGATAGAAGAGGGGTGTGCTACTGTTCTAGAAGATGGTCTCCTGACCCATGACCTTTGGTCACCCTCAATCTCTTGAAACCGATCTACTAATTTTTTAAATCCCTTGATTCCGCCTAAAAATGTTATTATTCTTAGGTGACCAGGACCTACCAAACAAAATAACTTGATAAAAAAGAAACAAACAACAGAGACAAAAAATAGGAAAAATGATCGTTTAGACGATGTACCTGTCACAAATTGATGTGGAAGTGAAAAGAAAGGATTTCAAGCATGCTACCCGAAACACAGAAATTAGGTTATTGTACATTGTTTTAATGAGCTTCGATAGATACAATTCTTGATCTTTTTTGGGTTGATACTATACTATGAACCAAGAACTAGCTCGCTCGCTCTCTCATATATTATAGATTGATATAGGCGTCAATGATCCCCCAATACTAATAGTCTGACATGACATATACTTTTGTGGAGATTCAAACAAAAAAATGTACCGAGCACATCTCCTAAATCCAAAACGTGGACATTTTTTTGGAACCGACTTACAACTAGACCCATTCCATCCAGCAGAACTGTTAGTAATTGAGTTAATGAGAGACCATGTAGTATAAAAGGATTCCACATTTACATTGCAAACTGATCCATTGGCAGCAAACCCTATTGTTACAAATACAAACACAATCTGTTACATCGAGGCAAACAACCCAGTTTCGATATACCCTCCTGACACCCTAATTTAATCAGGTTAATTTACCTCTATACCTCATACAGGTAATGTCCCCTCACCCCCCCCCCCTGCCCAACCCATGATTTACCCCCTACGTCCATCCCCCATGATGCCCATTATGACGTCATCCCCTCATCACGTTACGCATGCGCACTCATTTGCATAGACAATTGTTATTATGGGATGACACTGATTGGCGTCCCCTCCCCTTGTCTTGCGCCCTGCCATTGTTTATATAACCCATAGGGTGTTTCCACAGAAGAATACCCTCTCCATAAGACCACCCTATGAGTTACCCTACCCCCTGGGATTCAGACTGTGCATTTTGATTAACAACAGAGTAATTAATAAGAAACAGTGGGTTAACCAATTCATGGAGAGAAAGTTTTGTTCTTAATGAGGATGCCATGGGCATGCTTCACCCCCTAGGTCAACACAACAATGGCTGACACAGTAGGATCTTCCTGTGTCAACGGGTTATGACTGCTAAGTTTGGCAGGAAACAGTGCCAAGTTTGGCAGGAAGGATTTAGCAGTAATTACATTCAGGGAGTAACTCAACACGTGACACTCAGTACTAATTGTCATATGACACTCTATGATTGGAATTCCTATACAATTGTTGCCATTCCCCCACTATGCTGTGGTGGTCTTTATTGGCTTCTTCTAAAATTGCATTCATTTAAATCAGCCAATGCTGTGTGCCAAGACAAAGGTGATCTGCCTTCACCTGACCTCTCGTAAACTATTGGACTTATTTTCATAGTTCTCGTATCAGTTAGACAAAATTACATTTTTGTAAAATATTTTCATTGTCCATTTTCTTTTACACCAGGGGTATTTATTGGCAAATAAAAATGTACATTTTAAACAATTTGCTGATGTTGGCCCAATTCTTTTGGAAGAAAAGTGTCTTCACCAACAAGTTTTACTACCCTGTCTTTCACATGGAAAACTTTATCCACAATGTTACATTATTTCATAGCCTATAAAGTGAAGTTTCTATATTCCTCTAATTTTCAGTTGTCATGTGTATCGGGTTGTACCCGTGTTGTACTTTTGTACTTTTTATTTTTATTTTTTCAGGTCGTACTGATGGCCCACAAGAAAGCTAGGTGAATCAAATCCCATAACCTAAGCATTTTAACCTTTTTGTGCCCAGAATTATTTGAAGATTTTACATTATTTTACATTATTTCACGATTTCATTTTTTGTTTTATAAGACCATGTGTAATTTCAATCTTCTTCCTTGATAAGGGCTTGGCATATTACATTTTCTTAATTCCCATAACTCAGTGAAGACTTTCAGTTAAGGATGTGATACTACTGGTCAGGTCTAGTAACCATAGTTACCAAAACCTTCCATTTGTTGTCATTTAGTGGTATTTGGTCTCTATATATCCATAATCCCTCCAATCCTGAGACCTTTCAAAGCTGATTTGCCTGCATGCATCTACATGTACTGGCATACAGGAAACATGATATGTTGTACTAGAAACAATGCATGGCTTATCTTTAGGATATGACCACTTGCTCCAAAATATAATTAGAATATTGGAACCTATGTGTGTATGATCCATCATCATTTTGTTACCATATCAGATTTAAGCTGGAGGGATTCCTGTTAATGAATCACATAAAATGACAACTCATTTTCAAGTTTTGACACACTGTGCCTGATATAAAGCAGATACAAATGAATAGTTGTATCATAATCGGGAGGTCATAAGCATTCCATAGAGGGTCTAACTTTGCAGATTGGACCAGTAGAAGTGGCTGGATGAAAATGTCTTTCAATATACATGCATTTAAGCGCAAAACCGCGCTTAAATGCGCGCTTGGGCACCTAAGGGTTAAATCACACAGACATAAGAAGATATGACAGTTAGCAAAAAATGCATGAAGTGATATGTGTATGTGATTTTATTGTATTATATAGTTGTGAGACTAATACCGTGTTATGTTGTTGGTTTGAATTAGATACATAGAAGTCTAGTCCTCAGTTTGCTACCTGAGAAACATTCCCTCATTCTTCTTGGCTCCAACATTACTATACATATAAACGAATTTGAACATTGGAATTGCACACGGCTGCCATTAGTATGTACCCCCCCCCCTCCAGCTGTGGATAAAACTCTTGGCAATAAAGGTATTTTCATATGCAGCGTTTCTGTACTTTTGGCAGGACCTTTGGAGAGAAATCTGATATTGAAGACGATGGAGTTTATTGATCCTGATGCACTGATGTGTCCAACCTGTTGCACTGATACTTTTATCAACCATATTTGCGGATGGATTCAATAATGGGAGGAGGAGGGTTAAGTCTAATGTATCTAATGTATGTCAATGACCTGACTTTTAAATAAAAAAAATCTGAAACACAAGCTTAAGTGGAAGCCAGTTAAGAGTGAGTAATCAGTAGATAATGACTTGAATGTACCTCCCTCCTCATCTAAACACGTAGAGAGAGCTAGAGGGATATAGAGCATTTTGTCTAAATCAGTACCAGGTACAATCCTCAGTTCTGCCTCACTAACCCCTGGAAGCCCTCTACCTGTCCAACCCGTGCTTTACTATTGTTAAACCCCGTAGGTCCAGATGTCCGCCATTACTGATTCTCCCGCCTCACCGGGTCGTCAAAACGTGACGTCACACTGACGTAACGTCAAGCACCTCTGCGTATGTGTGGTCTCAATAGGCGCGTGACGTGAAGTCCTGCTTCAGCTCACTCTCCCAGGAGATCCTCCCTCCATTGTTACCAACACAATGGCTGGACTCTACCAGGAGAGTGCGTCTACCACCTGTGGCTCCCCCATGCGGCGGCGTCTAGAAGGTCCGAGCCACTAGTATGGGTGTGGACCACTAAAATTGACACGGCGACATGGGTTACCGGTATTTTAGGCTTAGTGACATGGGACATGAACAATTTCTTAAAATTGACATGGTGGCATGAACAATTTATTAAAATGGACATGGTTACAGGACCATTTCTTAGAATTGACATGGGGACATGGCCATTTTTTTAAAATCGTAATGTGACATGGGGCGCCCATCCACATCCCCACTAGTTACCTGTGCGATGAGGTTGCCTGGAGTGGAGGAGGGGGCGCGGAGCAGTAGGCCCAGGGCTATTGTATAAAGTTATTGGCATCTTGTCTAGTGATGCGTATGATGATTTTATATTGGATTTTGCTGGTTAAATCAGGCGTGGCGTGTCAGGTCCGCCATTTTTGGTGACGGGATTAGGGAGCGCGTCCGGCGAATTGACACAGTAAATGGATGATACTCAGGTAGGGGGTAGGGACCAGAACACCCAATCACTACCCCCCCCCCAACCACCACTCTTTATAATTCATAAATCCCTGTCTCCACCCTACATTTAAGCTCCCAAAATTCCACTAAATCATATCGGCATGGGCGGGGGGGGGGGGGTGTCAAATGTAACTATCCGCGACAGAGAGCCACGCCCATATTCCCGACCCTTGGATCTTTTCCTGGGTCCTCATCCCAACTCCCTTCTATGTCCCCTCCTCCCCATCCCAGTCCGACATAGAAGTGTTATTAATACACAGTCCCGTGTATAAGCCGCACCAACGTGTAAGCCGCACCCGGAGTTTGTGGATAAGCTATAGGTCTACATTGTATAAGCCGCACCTGTAAGCCTGAAAAGATTGAATTTGTCATTCTATACTTAGTCTACATATTAGAGTAAACCCCCTCTCATTGGCCGCATCCTGAGTTCAAGGGAATCCTATAAGCCAACTGCATGAAGAACCTAAATGATCTATAAGGCGCAGCTTGTACACGGGATTTTACGGTAATAGTAGCCTAGTAATATTAGTGCCCCCCCCCTCCACCGACACACATCCCACTCTCCCTGCACTACTCACTGAATCGTCAATTCATGCATGGGATATAATTCGTGTCAAATCCTCAGTCAGGGGTTTACATTAATTATTACCTGTAAATCAATCAGAATAATTACAATTTCCAACTGGTAGCATTTACTACTGTTACCTACAACATTGAGGGGTGGATTAGCGTTCCATTTTATTGATTTATCTCAGAACTATTGTCCATTTACCTTGTTTAAAAAAAAAAGAGACCAAATCAGTGGGAGGTTCCTGTAGTTGATGATATATTGAAGCTTTAATTCTTTATATATGATTTATCTAAATTTGTAGAGACTTCACCTCCTGAGAAATGGGAAGAATATGATGGAATGAAGCAGATTTTCCTAAGTTTTATATCAGTGTCTAAGGCAAAACATACAGGCAATTAGAAAATCTACTGTTTGGGTTATAAAGTAGTGAGTGAATGGAAATGTTCGAGAAAGTGAGGGTGGATTTAGAAGGGGTCCGGTGTGGCGCGCCCCCTCCCTTTCGGAATCCCGGATCCACCACTGCCTGCATGAGTATGATGGTCGGTTCGTGCATGCTAAAAACCTACTTTTTCAGGGGTGTCGGAATAGGGGGGGGCCAAATTTTGAAACCAATATATACACTTTTATGTTGAACTTGGACCTTTGCTCACAATTTGACCAAAATAGCAGGATCAATATCTAAATTTTCAAAATTTTCCTTGGGGGCATGCCCCCTAACCCTCTAAAGATATTAGAGAGCTTCACTTGCTGTGCTTAAAATTGTCGACGCGGCCCACCTGGCCCGCGTTGGCCCCTGCAAAGTCACATTGCTTCCGACACCCCTGCTCTTTCATTGTATTTTTATTTTAATTGACATTATATCAACAATAGTCAAACAGTAGACCAGGTAATAACAAAATGGAAATAAAAGACAAAACACAACAGGATGTACACTATACATAGTGGAATGACCCGTTGGTCCATGCATGCCCTTATCATCTATTACATCATGTTTGTTGAATCACAGATGACATGTCTGTCCTCCGGAGAAAAATGGTGGACGTTGGTGGGGGGGGGGTGTTACACAAACAGATAAACATAAACAAGTCAGTAGTGGTCTACACCTAAACACAGATAACACAGGTTATATTGACTCAGCCATACATGGACATGTCAATGAACTGTCAGTAGCCGTAGGCTCAATGACCAGCGAGACAATGCCTCTGATTGTTTTAGGAATCTTTCACTGCAAAAATACTCAAAATAACAAGCGTCTTACTGAGAGTGACATGAAGTCGTGAAATAATCTAACAGAAAATGTTCTCAATGGTTTGATAATATCATAGAAGGTTGGGACAAATTATTTATTCCAGTGAATGCAATCATGAAGTTCCAATGACAAGATCTAAAGGGTAGCTGCTGCTAGATGACTTTGAGTAATCTAGAGTAGTTTTCATCATTGGCCGATTTTTATTAAATCACATGTCCGTTATTTATACCAATATATTTGCACCCCTAAAAACGAATCAGCCCTGATACAAAGTCATGAACATCAATGTTCTTTCACAATAATAAAACCAAAGGGTCTTGTGAATCTTTGTGCATGATGTTAAAATCAACAGGCCTAATGGCTCCTCTATTCGCTCAGCGTATCCGTGCAGTAGCATTCCTTCACTCACATGTCCTTCTGAGCATACCTGTAACTTGATTTATCACCCACAGCATGGCTCAGTAGATAGATAACAGGAGGTAGTCCACCTTAATCCACCTTAATCCTATCAGATTGAGATTAGTGTTAGCAGATAAAGTCATTGCCAACCAGTGACGTCACGCACTGACACGTCAGTTCTCTGATCCATGCCACATGATCGTGACCCCACCTAATTTTGATAGATTGTCTGATGCGGCAGTATGGAGTTTCTCTTTTTTCTTCATCTATTTGTAAAAGGACAGCTCTGTGCATTTTTTGAAAGCGTAAAAAAAAGAAAATTTTGCAGTTATTTTTTTATCTACATGTTTGTGTATTTTTATTTCTATCAGAAAACTACATCTAAAAGGGCAGTGACAGGACAGTATGATATAAAAGAGTTCTAATTTATTTCCAGAGAAATATGACAGGACATAGAATGGCAAGAGAAATAAGTGAAATAGACTGAACTGCTGAACAAACCACTCTTCTGATTAAATTGCTCAGTTGAGAGTGAAAATCCTCTAATGATGCTGTCCATACCACCCACCCCATTTTGACATCATCACATGACCAAATCACACGGAACCCACTCCTGACTGACACCACTTTTAGTGACCAGTTCACAGCTGTGACATTGCCAATCAGTCAAATTAAAACATTACCCAACCTGTCAGTGTAACAACCCCCTCCCCCACCAGTAGCCCATAAGACTGACCAACAAGTAGAAATAGGCCTATACCTAACCAACCATAACAAAAATTGCCAAATCCAGCACTCATCAACAACTTGCTGCCTCATTGCAACTCTGACATGCGCCATGTGGCTCATGTACGTCATATGACGTTGCTGTGTCGTCATAGTGTACTTGTGACGTCATGGACGGGGGGTTTAGGGACTGCACGCGACGTGAAGCCATAGCGGGATGCCTCAGGGGTGTTGGTTGAGGCCTTGAAGGGAGAAGGTTTGGTTGACTGCGGAGAGAAGTATAGGAAATGGGGGTTAGGGGCAGGATATGGGGAATTGTAAACAGGCTCTCCTAATCGTACGATGCTGGAATAAGCCATTTCCTGTAACCTCAATGGTGGGATTTTAGGCAGGGACCTGTAGGCCTACAGAAAATATGGTTATAATGGGAGGAAATAAAGGAAACCTTTAGGTTATGTGAAGACTTTCTCCTTCGGTCTATTTAACACAGAATGAAGGAATCACAAAGATTGATATCGTATTTCAAAAGAAAGATTGATAGAGCAGATATATATGGAGAAGAGCAAGATGAAAACAGATAGTTATTGGCAATTGAAACAATTCATTGGAAATTAACACCATTGCTCAGTCATCCATTATTGACATCAGCCCTTAGAATTATCAGCATGTTCAATTTGAGTAGTACAGCTAAAATCCCTATACATACTAATCAGACACATGTTGCGTGAACCTGTCAATCAAAGCCACATTAGACACGCCTTATTAGGCACATGGCAGCTCCTACCGCCCGCTGAGTTAAGTGGGCGTGGCTTGGCATTGTCCCAGACACCTCTTGTTTGCCACGCCCATTAGGCGGTGATTAGGCTGCTGGTGCTCCTCTATGCCTATTCTCTATGATTTTAGGCCTAACAATGTGGACCAGATGGTAATGATGCTGAGAGGAAGAGACCATAGTGAGTACCAAGTATGGATATGTGGCTATTGTGATGAGGAGGCGATATATGAGGCCATGTCTGGATAATGCTGAACAACTATTCATCCCAGGAAAGAGACAAGACTGAAAACTGATGAGTGCATTCCAAATGGCCTGAGAACATGACTTGTATCTAATCTAGATAGATCGGCTCTTTTCTGCATCTACTGATTGCTTTACCCATACTCTTGAAATTAATTTGCATCTAATGTATGTTTATTTTTTGTTACTTGATAATTAAGGCACATTTTCTCTTTCATACCAGCCCAAACTAATGAAATACATGGGTAGAAATAATAGATTGTATACTTTGGCACTAAATAAAAAGCTTACTAAAGTTATGAAATTGAAGTGAAAAAAGACAAGTTATAAAAGTTTCCTGCAACACCCTGCAGTCGGCAGATAGGATGAACTATCTCTTGGCCCTATAGGTATGGCTAAGCACCCCCAAACGTCTCATTTCGCCTAATGCAGAGGTCTAAGCCGGGGGTCTAAGAACTCTAAGTGGGTCCTTAACCTACAAAACAGTCGAGCATTGTAAACATGCTTTGAAACTCTTACAGAAATGGCAAAAATTGTCAGGATGAAATCGAACTGATTGACCACTGAAATAGGGGTATCCATGTAAAAGCGTATAAAATAAGCAGCACCCTGCGTTAAGATCACGACGTGTACGGCAACGTGTACGCCTAGAAGGTTAGGAAATGGTAGGATAGACATTGCAGTACGCGTTACAAGGAGGCAAATCTTATCCTCTACAAGCGGCACCTACATCAGCGGCGGATTTAGAGGGGGGGGGGGGCACAGGGGCGCGCGCCCCCTCGTTTGAATTGCATATTTTACACCCCATGCAATATTTGCTCAAAAACAGGGGTTGCACCCCCTCCTTTTGGGCCGCGTCCCCTCCTTTTGCAAATCATGGATCCGCCACTGTTGCATGGTACCTGAAATGTTTGCAATTTCTTACTATGTATAGTATCTCATGAAAAACATATTGTATGCAAACCACATCCTGAGTTTAGATCTGAAATGGACTTAAAGCCGCGGCTTATACAGGAGGTTTATAGTAAATACGAGTCAAGTCACATCCTGAGTTCAGGTCTGAAATGGACTTGAAGCCACGTCTTATACAGGAGGTTTATAGTAAATACGAGTCAAGTGACATCCTGAGTTCAGGTCTGAAATGGACTTAAAGCTGCGGCTTATACAGGAGGTTTATAGTAAATACGAGTCAAGTGACATCCTGAGTTCAGGTCTGAAATGAACTTAAAGCCGCGGCTTATACAGGAGGTTTATAGTAAATACGAGTCAAGTCACATCCTGAGTTCAGGTCTGAAATGGACTTAAAGCCGCGGCTTATACAGGAGGTTTTTATAGTAAATACGAGTCAAGTGACATCCTGAGTTCAGGTCTGAAATGGACTTAAAGCTGCGGCTTATACAGGAGGTTTATAGTAAATACGAGTCAAGTGACATCCTGAGTTCAGGTCTGAAATGAACTTAAAGCCGCGGCTTATACAGGAGGTTTATAGTAAATACGAGTCAAGTGACATCCTGAGTTCAGGTCTGAAATGGACTTAAAGCCGCGGCTTATACAGGAGGTTTATAGTAAATACGAGTCAAGTCACATCCTGAGTTCAGGTCTGAAATGGACTTAAAGCCGCGGCTTATACAGGAGGTTTATAGTAAATACGAGTCAAGTGACATCCTGAGTTCAGGTCTGAAATGGACGCTGCAGCTTATACAGGAGGTTTTTATAGTAAATACGAGTCAAGTCTATTATTCACCCACATAATTCAACCTGTCTGCTCCTTTGTCAATTTTATTGGCCCCAATTAATTTATAGCTGTATGGATTTTACACCTTCGTGTTAAAAGATGCTGAGGTTACCTCAGTGGGGCTCACCTCAACAGACACCTATACCCCCACTTGGGGTGTGGATGTCAACATAGCTTTTTGTATGACTGTCAATAGCTGTCAGTAACAGTTGACATCTGGCAGCTCACTGTTTGAGGTGCATCCCACTATAGGGACTGTCACATTGTACAACACCCCCAAGACCCCTACAACTCATCTCACAGCCCCAGTACCAACAGGGGCGTTCTTCACTCTTTACTCCCTTATGATGAGGCTTATCACTTCCCAGTATATATATATATATATATATATATATATATATATATATATATATATACATATATATGTATATACATATATATATATATATATATATATATATATATATATATATATATATATATATATATACACGGTAAAATATCTCTATTATATATGCACATTGCCCACTTTCTATACCTCATCGATCAGGGGCATAATAAGTAGCCAGTAGCGGCTCCAGGATTGTGAAAAGGAGGGGGCGCGCCTCTTGTTTATCCCCCATTTTAATCAATCTTAAGGTAAAAAAAAGTCAATTAAACTCTTAACTACTGTCAAAAAGGAGGGCGCGCGCGTCCCGGCACCCCATTCTAAATCTGCAACTGGCAGCCCCCCCCCTTTCCTAGATTAGTGTTGACTGTCCTCCCCATCTTTTTTTGTCACTGTTAATTTTAGGTCTATAGCCTATAGTATAGGTATGTATTTGCTTATGTATCTGTTTGTCCTTCTGCGTCCTATCATCCATCTTTAACATCCATTTTGTTTCCCTGGTTCTCACCATTTCCATCCCTGTCTCCATCTCTATAAATCCTACACTTGTCACCTTTTTTGCTTCCTACTTAAACCCAGCTCCCTCCCCCCCCCCAACCCTCTCTGCACCACACCTCCATTTTTCATACATGAGCACCGATGGGATTTAACCCATTGTCTCCGAGAACACACAGGTGTGTAGGCATTTAGTCACCTTGGTTGACTGATGTTGCTATGGAAACCCCCACCTGTGTAAACAATAAACAAAGGTGAGGGCACACCCCTGGTAGTCTGACATGTCAAATTGGGGGGGATCTCTCAGGTGGGTGAGGTTGTTGGTGGTGGTGGGTTTAGGGTGGGGTGCAGAAGAATGGGGGGGGGGGGATTGGAGCTCTTGAGTGAATGACAAAAAAGAATCAACTCAACCATGAATGGTACCTGCAGCATTGAGCCTCCCACTTACCCAATTAGGGTCTCTAGCCCCCCCCCCCCCCTCCATTCCTCGTCACACATTTCTAGGAAGGGGAGAGAGATCTTTTTAATTCGGTGTATCATGAGATAAAGACACCATAGCAGAACATATGACATGCCAAGAATTCTTTTATGCAGATTACATGGTTACTTTCATCAATATTTTCATTTTAGGATAGCCTAAATTGGAATCTGATGCAAGGAATTTAAAGTTTCCTGTAGACAAAATTAAGACTGACTCATCGAATATCGTCCATTTATCCTCAAAAACAAATTCCTATTTCCGGTCTTCCTGGAAAGACTTTTGAGCTGAATTACTCAATTAGTCATTTATGAGATGTCGACGCAGTTCATGAGTTGATTTTGGGGAATCTTTTGGGAGGCATGGAAAAAAAAGAAAAGAAAAGAAAGAAAAAAATGTCTACCGACTTAAACTTTTAGCATACCCTGAAACACCTTGTTGGGTTCCACCACTACATTATATGCGGATTGTATGTGTATCTGTGTACAGGTTATAGTAAGTGGGGCTTCCTCCAATATTACAAGTGTTTACCAGGTAAGTGCCCAGAGATTTATGTAACCATGGACCCCTCCTCCAACTGAGACAGAACTGACACCTGAAGGCCCCGTCCCGCTGGAAATCAAGCTCAGCAGACAACATGACCACAGAAACAGATGCTCTTGTGTGTCGAGAGAGGGAGAGAGAGAGAGAGAGAGAGAGAGAGAGAGAGAGAGAGAGACAGAGACAGACAGACAGACAGACAGACAGACAGACAGACAGAGACAGACAGACAGACAGACAGAGCGAGACAGAGACAGAGACAGAGAGACAGAGACAGAGAGAGACAGAGAGAGAGGCAGAGACAGAGACAGAGAGGCAGAGACAGATAGAGAAACAGAGAGATAGAGACAAACAGACAGACAGCGACAGGGAGAGACAGAAAGACAGAGAGAGAGACAGAGAGAGAGAGACAGAGAGACAGAGAAAACTGTGTAGGCGAATAGACTCACCAGCATTGCATTGCAGAAATAATCGATAAGGATTGATTAAAGGTGTGTACTAAATATCTGTGCGTGGAGTCAATTTATAAGGAGCAGAAGTCATGTAGGTCCGTGTAGGTAATACCTTAAAATGGTTACCAATTCTAATTCCATTTAACGTATATACCATCCACAGTTTTCACGGTCAACTTCACAATCGTCAATCATCGTACCGCTTATACCCCCCCCCCCCCAATCTTCAAACTTCTAGGATTGGGGCCCAGGGGAACCCCGACCCTCTTCTACGATTCAGCAGACGCCCGCCACGAGCCACACGCAACACTCACACGCACTGGGCATGCGCGCCATCTGTGACGTCACATTGGCATTTCGTGACATCAGAGTTTGACAAAAGCATGGTGGGAGGTTTTGGCTCCCCAAGAGGGAATCTTGGTAGGGGGTAAACTGGATAGACTAAGGGAAAAGTGAAGAGAGGGCTGCACTCAAGTGTATTCGAGGAGAGGTAAATCGCATTCAGTCACAAAATCGGAAATTCTTTTTGTGTATCCTGTAGAATTATTGCAATGAATCTTACTTCATATTAGGGGAATTTAGCAATTGCGCATCGCGTACAAATCACACAGTATGGATCTTTGAGATGAAGTAGGCCTCCAAGACTTGTTGTCCAATGTGAAAAAGTTACAATAGGCAATGACAGGCAATTTTCATATCATCATTTATTTATTTATTGACATTATTCTTCTCAACTTGCTTTGATTCAAATAAGTAGAACATATACACAGCATACTACACAAGCAGAGCGTCTCTGCCTTCCATAATTACTGCAAACTTGCTGACAGTAACCCAACGGGTATACATGTACATTATAAGAATTAACATGAGGAACTGCGTGCCTCCTGATAAGGTTATAGAGATTGAGTCATAAGATAACAGGTATCAGCATGACATGTGTCCTGCTCAGAGCAGCCATTGTAGGGGATACACCTTATCAGAGTGATTTTGTGATACGTATAATAGATTAAACAGCACAACAGTATGGACAGACGAGGAGAAAGGGTCCCCCAAGGTAAAATGTAACATTTGAAATTGAAGTCATCAGCTTTGAAATGAGGTGTAACACTTGCAGATCGCCCTTTCGGTCTTCCAGATATGGCATAACGAACATGGGATGACATAATCATATCAATACAGCCAATAAGCTCTGTCATTCACTGTTTTGCCTTAAATCATGCATCTAATTATCATAATGATTTAAAGAATCTATTGAAAAATGACCAATGTTTTCTGTACATTTGGTCATAACATTGGATGTGGAAATGGTATCTACATGTGGTTTTCAGCTTTTGAATCCTCATGAAGCATTCTATGGACTGACTACAATTTTATTTTCTATTTGGAATGTTATGTTGTTGCCATGGCAACACATTTCTATGAAAACCCTTATTTAGGCTACATTTGGTATTTACAACGTTCCATTTACATTCTAAATATGGAAGGATTGTAATAAAATGGAATGTTTCTGAGAAAACCATCTTTTTCTGTGTAAAAGAATAACTAATAACAATTGTTGGCCTAACTTTTACATTCATAGCCCTTGTAGCTCCCCTGGTGGCCAAATCCAGTACTTAAAATCCCGCAGGGAGGGCCCTTTCTCCTCATCTGACCAATTTACTTTTGAATATTACCCTTGCAGATTACATCAGACTCAGTTTCTGTTAGGGACTGGTCATTTTTTTTAACAAGGGGGGGGGCTGGTGGTCATAATTTTTTCGACCCCTTAACTGGCCCGGGGGTCAAAATTTTCTCAACCCGAAATAATTTCACCTGTTTTCAGTAAAAAAAAAGAAGCCTGCTCGCTACTATAGGTTAGGGGCATTTTCGTCTCCTATGGTGTGGTCAAAATATTTTTACCCTTGCAAGGACGTAGGAAAAGGGGGGGGCAGGGGGGAAGATTTGCTTCCTACGCCTCTGGCCTTGGGAGGGGGGGGGGTCAAAATACTTTTCATCGTCCGCGTGCAAACCCACCAACCCCACCTATTGATAAAAAATGATCACTCCATAACCTTGGATATTGTTTGGTTCTCTAAATGTAAACTGCACTAGAGGCAATAGCAGTGGCATTCCGTCTTTCTTTGATATTGTGAATTGAATACACCTGTCCTCATGGACCACACGTTTCTTTGGCAAATCTGACGTCAATTGAAAAAAAGTGTAAATTTATGCAATTGGATATGCCATTAAACTAATTCGGAATGTATAAGCTCATGTCGATAGATTGTCATATAAATATTTCCTATTCTATTTCTTGGGTTATACTAAATACTTTTGGCCTTGACATTTAGACCAAATAATTGGAACATGATAGTGCTTGACCTTATGAAGAGAAATCCAGGTCCTGGGCAATTCACACTTATTTGTCTCCTGACTAATCCCTGGTGATTTGTGCCCAAAGTCACTAACATCAAGAATTGTTCGCTTCTTTGGACCAAATATGGCTCTCATTATCAATCCAAAATAAACGTCCTCTATGGCAAAATAGGGTACACTAACGGACTTCTCTACAATCCTATTGGTTGTTTGCCGTGAGGTTATGAACGCAGTTCCGGTGCAATATGGCGGATATGGGATTGGAGGGTATTCTTCTATCGTGACGTGCCATTTGGAAGCTACGTCACGGATTGGTACGGCAGTGTCAGTGCAGTCACCTGTTATGACGTCAGCCATCTTCTTTTCACGCTCTTTTATGAGACGCAGCGCGTTTGGAACGTTAATGAAATTGTCATCTGCTGTTCTCATCACGTGACCTGCCACTTTGCATTCATTGATAGTCCATCGATAACCACTGAGCATCTTCAATGACAAATTAAAGTAAGAATCAAAATAGTTATCTTGAAGAACATCCCCATATTGATTATATTCTTGTTGAATTATCGCCTGTTCTTTTGGGGGCCAGTCCACACCGAAGAGAAACAAATGTCGAACGACACTTGTCTTCCCTCGGATCTGACTGAAACTTCCCCATGTTTTTCTAATGGCAATCCGGCTTTGGACATTTGTAGGAGTTGTGGTTATCAATATTAACAGATCCACTTTGGGAACATCATTACAAACTGAAGGCATCAATAAAGTTTTATAGACCCACGGACAACACTCCTTGCACCTTGGCCTTCGAGTTGTCGTTGGATAAGAGCGAGTCCGCAATGCTTCATGGCCTGAGAGAATGTCAGGGGGGAAATAAACTTGTATGCCAGGTAGGGGTTTTTGTGCAATGGAACATCCAGTAGTATTCTTGTTTAATTGATCCACGATGGATATACTTTTTACCATATTATAAGCACTGTCTGATACTGGAACTCTTATTTGTTTTTGAGCGGAATCTGAGTTCCCATAAAGTATATGGTCAATTTTCCTAGAAATCACTCCATTCTTGTAAAATAATCCAAAAACAAATGAATAAAACAAGATAGTGATCAATACACTTATAAGAAAATGCTTCATTGAGGTCATGCTGTATGTATCAAATATCCGATCAGAATCACTGGTGCAGGTGAGGCAAAGTCAATTCCTAAGAGATCAACTTTGAGATGAAAGTTCTGCAAAGAATCTTGGCGGGGCGTCATGGATCAGTATACAATCCAGACTCTCATATTCATAAAGACACTATATATGTATTATTCAACACTTTATCACAGGACCATTCCTCTCTGATGGTTTAGATGACAGGACTTGCTTCCTAAAATCCAGGAACAGTCCATGTAAAGCCAGTACTAGAGCCTTATCAAGTATAGATCTTGGCTTGGGCTCCACTGAGATATCTCCTGTCCTGCATTTATTTCCTATGAATCACGATATCCATGTAATACTGGGATGGAATTCCAAATATGATAAGTGTTATCTGAATACCATTGCTGAATCTGTAAACATACGTCCCATGCGTGTGTGGAAATCCTAAACAAATGCACATCGATTCTTATGTTATATTTCAAACTATAATTAATGTGTTTGGAAACCCAGTCCGTCGATTAAGTATGTCAAACAGATATTAAGTGGAGATTAAAGGATAATCCTACATGGTTTTAAAACCCATGAGCATGTTAAAAGGCCTGACACAAGAAACGTGAGATTAACATGAAAGGCAAGGAATACATAAGTCATATTTACTTTATAACTTTTATAGCACTGTTGCATCAAACTATACCTCACAAATCTTAAAATGGTGATACTTTTTCTCAATTATTATGATATCCGTTCCATACAGTTTGTAGATAATTAAATCATATGAAATTAAAGATTGGGGTATTGTGTGGCCTAATCCACCTGCTTCAGAATATGGATAACTA
This sequence comes from Acholoe squamosa, assembly GCA_949317995.1. NCBI lineage: Eukaryota > Metazoa > Annelida > Polychaeta > Phyllodocida > Polynoidae > Acholoe > Acholoe squamosa. Next base: position 24,533,684 of record OX439050.1, read on the forward strand.
ATCTACAGAGGATTAAAACCTTTTGGATTCATTGAAACTGCACTAGGTCACATTATATACACATCATTTCACCATTAGCCCCAAGCCTATGCAGCAGGCTTATTACCAATTGTTTATACTGACATCTCAGCCACTATAAGCCTAGCCAAAGCTACATCTGACAGGAGATATAAACCCTTTGAATTAATGCAAACTCATACCCTTTGCATAGATGCATTCCTGCATCCATGTCAACACAACTGACCTTACCCATATAAAGCTTCAACTTTGAATAAATATTGCTTAAACCAGTAGAAGCCAAACATAATTAGGCCCTATAACAACATAGAGTGACATAATGAGGAATAGACCTAGACACCTACACTGCCCTATCATCATGCCCACAGGTTGGGGCCGGGGGGTATGGCACCTGTAAATATGAAGTGTAAGCACAGGTAAGCACAGGTAATTTCCTGTAAGCACTAGGGATGCTACCTGACATGTTTAAGTTAACCCTTTAAGGGTGGGATACTTTTTTTTTTGGAGAGACTGACTCTCCAGCACCGCATTGTACATCATGGTGATTCTGTAGTCGGAGTGCATCAGACCCATTGAGTTGCTATGATCATGATGCATCAATGCAGCTCTGGTGAGTATAGACCTACCAGGGCTACATTAGTACATCATGACATTAAAATGACACTATGATTATCTCACCCTTAAAGTGTTTAGAAGCCATATTACCACACCTAAACGCGCATGCGCGGCAGGATGACACCAGTTTGTTGACATTGTGGATCACGTGACCCCTGGTACACTTAGAGGCCAGGAGAGGGCGCCAGGAGGGGACTGTGAGTGTTTAATGTTGGGATTGGTCAACAACCTCTGTAATATGTTAAATATATTGTGACAATAATGTTACCTAACTGACTCACCATTGAGATGTGTTGAGAGGCTGGGATAGAGAAGCCCCTCCCCCTCCCCAGTAATCTAACCTGTCAAACACTAGAATAGATGCTGTCCCTAAGGCTATTAGTCTACATAGAGATGCCACACACTAAATATCGACCCTAACACATATACTGGCTATGAAATTTATTTGTCGTTGGGTGTGACAAAAGCTTAGGCAAGTCTATTGCAAAACGCCTGCAGGATCAAGCTGCCAGAGTCAGCCTAAAGCAATATGACTGGTCATGATTTGTTTTGAATTCTTCACCCTGTTATGTCATAATGGGGTTTATATACATACATTCCCCATATGCCAGTATGGCATACTAGTATTTATATTTCAGGGTTGGGCATATGCTGAAGGGATGGAGCAAATCTACAAATTGTTGTAGCAAAGTGTTTTTACGGGGATGTGGGATGGCTTCATGGTTAAGAGATATTTTAATAGAACATGATTTATGTAAAACTTCAGGTGTGTCTTGTATGCGGGGATGCCTTACACAGTCGCAGGGGGGGGGGCAACATTACAGATATTGGCATGTTTAAGATGAATTGGCAGGCAATAAGGAGCATATTGCTACACGGTTTGATAGGAGTTCCCTTAAAGATGCAAAAATACATCCAGCAGTGTCTTCTAAGGGGATCGAGGGCAAGTTGCTATAAGGGAATTAGGATACTAACTATATCATTGATGTATTTTGGGTAGCTTAAGACATGTTGCACCAAGTAAATTGGAAAATCAGCCGATGAACTTACATGGCCAGTGCTCCATAGAAGGTATATGGAGCAAATTATCCAAGAAAATCTAGTAATTCCCTATCAATATGAATGTTTTAAGGGACAATGGAACATAAATTATAAAGATCATAACTTTGGTTGTACTTGGACTATTTACAAAATTCTTTTAGATTTAGAAAGCTCCATTCTCCTGTCGTATTTTCCAGTGACTCTATCGCACATTTTTGCGATATTGCAACAGGTTTCCTACCCCTGTATTTACATAGGGTTGTCATAATGTGCCAGATTTTCAGTAGATTTACTCAGTTAGTTCACAATGGTAAGGCCAAAAAAAGGTATGTTTCCGGTAACATGCTCAGAAAAGTTGAGGTAGGTAGGTCGGATTTTTTTTTTTTTAGAATCCAAGGTCTGATATAGTCATACTTAGCTTGATTTTTCACTGGTTATCGTAAGGAATGATGTTCCCCCCAAAGGATTTGAGAAAACGATAGGAATTTTGTGTACAGTATTCGAATGTACATTTTGATATCAAATTGTCAAAAAAATGAAAAAAAATGAAAAGAAATCTTTAAAAAAATCAGAAAATTATGAAAAATATTGAAAAAATGCTGAGGTCGGCCCCTTTGGGCTGAGGAAGGTCGGGTGACCGAAGACCTATTTTTTCTTGCCTAAATATAGTACAATGTTCATACCCATACCCATAGTCCACTATAGGCCTCTGTCGGCAGATTTTACATACAATTTTGTATGTCTATAAATCGGGCAACGGATGACACAATCATGGACTATGGGTTTAAGAAACAAAATAAGCAGAACTAGCGAGTTACTCGCCAGGGGTACATCATAATGACAAATGAGCACAATATTTAATGAATTATGTGGCCCTCACAGGGTTAACTTGATAATCCTCTCAGGCTAGGGTGGATTAGCTCTGTCCTGTAGGATTGCTCAGGTGGACGAGATAAGACTTCCGTTCACACCATGTCGCCAACACGGATCGACAACCACATGGTTTGATCTCCCTTAGCGGGTAAAGGCAAGCCACACCCTGACTTTTGGAGAATGCTTTAAGGCGCACCCCGGGCCTGGAAAAGTTACAATTCCTAACTTTAGTCTACACATGTAATTTGTAGAACTCCTTGTGCAAGCCACAGTCTAAGGTTAGGGAGGTTCTGCGTTAGGAGGGTTAGGAGTTGTTTTCCAGGGCACCAGAGTCATCTTGATATTCACTGTACACTTGTGCACAATGGCATGTGATAAGTTATCTATACCCTTTTGTCTATCTCTCCCTCTTTCTGTCTCTCTTGGAATAACTGATGTATAGAGAAATACATTGATCTGTCCATCATTAGCATACATAAGTGGATTAAGAATTCTGTGCTTTAGTGTAACCCACCAATGTATTATTCCCATAGGTACCAAATAACAATATACGTGATGTGATAAAACACAATACTACGTGCCCTGAGAGAGCTAGGCTCCAAGATCCATGCATAACATGACATAAGGTGGATCTGGGTCCGTGATCCAGCCTCCCTCCATCAGATAAACCCCCTGGAGGAGGGAGATAGGCACACAAACAGACACAACGGCGACAAGAGGGACTCAGCCTCTCCCCAGTCAAGTGTGTGATTTGGGGTTAGACAGTCAGGGGACCCTTATTTGGAAGTGTGTGCTGGGGATTTACACCTTTTGTAAAGGGGTGATCAGTAAGAGGCATAGGAATGTGCCTAGAAATGGGATGAATGACACTTGTTTATGACAGAGGAGAGAGAAATATTAAGGCCTAAAAAAGTTGTGTTTCCAGTTACCCGACCGACCATAGAAAAAAAAACAGGATCAAAAAAATAATTCTTTTGATTTTGAAGAATTTGACACGAAGACAAACATTTTGAGGCTGTAGGCTCTAAGGAAACATATGCATGCATGCCTATTGAACTAACTGCGTGTTATCATCATTGTGAAAAGTGCAAGATAACATATCCGTGAACAGATGCGCCATTTCCTCTCTTTATTACCGTCTTTATAAATCAGAGAAAAGTATTGTAAAACTAGAAATAACAATGGCACACTCATGTATACGTTTTGTCAGTTTGTATCAAACCAAACATTAGATGCCACTGACCGTTACTGTGTACATAGAAGAGGTCTTTATTAATGCCTACTTCACAGAAGGAGACATGTGTTTGTCTAAATACGCCTACTCCAAGCCTGGGGTGTGCTCTCTAATTAGTTCAGGCTCAATAGTTAAGCCTTAAGTGGGAAGGTCTAGTACCAAAAACAGCCATGTAATAAGTATGACATGTATTATGTTTGGGAGAGAGGATTATCCACCACTCATGTACTAGACTCTTGTCCCCAGGACATTTGAATTCCCTACATAAGAATATGCACATTCTAAGCACGCTAGAAACATTGTCTCACTCAGAGGTATCATTTTCCAATTGTTTTTAGAATTTTCGAAAAATACATTTTTCAAGACAAATTTTTCCAGGAGTACATGGATAGTGAGGAAAAAACAGTTGTCTATGTATACCGATACCTTTTAGTCTCCATGTTAAGCATTAGTTACAAAATCTGTCACCCCTAGAATTACACTGAACTATTCCAAGAGTGAAACCCCCTTTATGTTCGTCTGACTCCTTGTGAGGACTGACTACATGTACATGGGGGGAGGGGGTCAAAGGTCATATAGGTGTAACATGACCCAAGGACATGACACAAGAGCCCCCTCCCTGGGTGACGTCATAGGGGGAGAGTAATTCCCTCAGATCAGTCTATCTGTATTGTTGGAAAAAAATGAAAGTCTATACTACAGCTATAAAACTGATAAGCCTAATGAAAACCGAACGTTTGTTTCTCACAAATGCTCTTGTGAAGGAATAAAGAGAAACGGTCAGGATAATCTTTCAATAAACGAGATATAGCAAGTCAGTAGCTAGGGCGATATGCTTCATATCATTTGGTAAATATGTTGCATATAGGAATAAAGGACAATAAATGCAGACTCCTTTGCCCCCTACAATCACCTATGTCGTGGAAAATGTCCACAGCTGACTTGACATCTTTTGACATGTAACCAGGCATGTGCCATCTTATTTATCTATTCACTTCTGGCTCCTGCTGTTTCACAGGGAGTATCCTTTCCGGTTCCGTTACTTGACGGAAACCAGCAGACGACAACGGCCTGGTCTCGCGTTTCCGCGTGTGACGTCACGTGTCTAAGACGCCAGCGCATGCGCAAAACGACGTAACGGTGGAAAGGGGTTAATTTTACAGCCTATTGAGTTATCAAGTGTGCAGGCCCCCTGGTAGGGGCATGGGATGGGGTAGGGGTATTGTATGAGGGGCATTGTGAGGTTTATAAGATTACCCAGCAGGGGGCTACACCAACTATGTAAATTACCTGATTATGTAGATATATATTGTCACCACCAATCACTAGTCACAAGCCACCGGAACTTAATGACATCTGATTGAATTTTACACATTGAGCATATATTCTGTAAGATCTAGGGATTAGACCTTATCATTAGGCTTAATATGTTTATAAGGTGGGCAAATATCTACGGACAGAAAATATTTTTAAAACTTTAGACTAGGAATTGCCACGAGAGGTATCGACGTCATGGAAAGGGTTTGGAATAATATGGAGTTGCCAAAATGGAAGAATAATGGTAAGGAATTTATATCAAAATACTGAATAGGCATGTTTCTAAATTGGACAACTTTACAGTTAAGTTCGAATAATGAATCACTGTTCCCTCACCCAGCCTTTTCGTTCTATGGAATCAAGTTGACATCGATTGAAATGGTATCACCCCATCTGGAGGGTGTTGCGAAAGGACAGGAAATCAATTCTGTCAGAGATGCTATTCCTAAATTTGAACTGACTACCCTCAGGCAATGACTTCTCCTCTGTTTTGCAGCAAGGTAATAGGTTATAGAAGTTTTCATGAATTGGGTAATGCTTCCCAGTATGACTCACACTAAGAGGATTGATTCTGAGTGTAAGGTGAGAAGTTGGTTCTGAGCAGCAGAACAGCCAGGAACTGGAAGTTCAGTTATGCCAGTGAGAATCCGATCCGATTCTTTTCGCAATAGCCTCCCAGTAGGCTATACCCGTGACAAGCATCTTCAACTTGAACATTATAAATTCTACTTATTATCGGGGCCATCCCAGCAGGAGTGGAGATTCAATCTCATTTACACATTCATTCACTGACATCCTAGAGATGCAGGGAGACCCCAACAAATTCCACGAGGGCCCTTAAGTACGTGAGATTTTGACAGCTTGTCATGTTGTTTACCTCTCCAGCATGGAAGTAAAACGGTGCGCTCTGTGGGGTTCTGTCGTCTACTGACACGGCAGCCATCTTGAATGAGGGAGAGGGAAACCTCTTGATGACGTCACGACGGGAGACGCCATGGGCGCTTCCCGTCAAGATGGCGTGGTCATGCTGGTAGTAGGGAGGCATTTGTTCAGCCTTATGTCTCTCAAAATACTGGTTTGGCATGGCAGAAGGGTTGGACGGTATTATGGAAATAAATATCACTACTACCAAGTTTGTGAAACATTTATGCTTTTATAGGTTGGTTTGTAAATTTTGTTGACAACTATTGATAAGAGCATTGTAGTGTAGGCCTAGAGGAACTTTATTTCAACATCTTTGATGAGAGTTACAACTGTTCGTGACAACATGTCTGATATCTACCAGGGATATCTAATCAGATCTTCAGGAATTTTAAGTATAGGTCTATATACGGTACTCTAATTTCTAATAACACTTTATACACTATAGAGCAAGTGGCGCCAGGACCACGCCCAACGTGTCTGATGCCACAGATATGGTAAGCATCACAACAGGGTAGCACACATATTATAACCCTTTAAGCATGGCGTACTACTTATAAATGCTATACTGCAGCCCTACACTGTAAAAATATTCCGTTGAATAGATGGAGATTCACCGTTTAATTTTACAATAAATCTCCGTAATTTCCAATCCAGTGAAGCTCCGTAGATATTGACCATATGACAAGGAAATTCTGTAAACCAGTACAGAGAAAAACCTTTTTCCTGAATACAGTGAATCCGAGTATATATCAAAGCATTTACGGTAATGCACATTTTGAATACTTACAAAGAATCTCCATAATTTCAATTCTCATGAAACTCTGTAGATATTGATCATATAACAAGGAAATCCTGTAAACCAGTACAGAGAAACACCTTTTTCCTTAATCTGGTGAGACTCGGTATATTTCAAAACATTTACCATAAACCACAGTATGGCATAACTTGTAATTCTAATTCTGGTGAAACCCTGTAGATATTGAGCATATAACAAGGAAACCCAGAAAATATGTTCTGAAAAATACATTTTCCTGAATAGTGTGAAAGCTTGTATGTACCAAAGCACTTATAATAATGCATCATATATTTCAGTTTCTCAAATTGAGAGTAGGTGGTGCCATAGAAAACAATATCCTACACATATAAAAAGGTTTGATGTTTGTATTGATTCAGTCCCTGGGTGTGTGTGAATCAAAGATGCTTGTGTGTCTGTAATGTATTTACGGAGGATCACAGTGAAAATTATGGTGAATTAGTGTAGTGACTAATTATCAATATTGAATATCCGTAATCTACCACAGCGAAACACCGTTTATCAATTTACGGGGAATTTGTGTTTTGATTATTGTTTAATTTGATCACACCAGGTGGCAGCCTCTTTCATGATGAGATTTCCTTGAGGAGTCTACTCTATAGACACTTCTTAATGTATCAAAAAATGACAATGATTTACAACTTTTGAATTAAATGCAGCATCAATATTGACAGCCAATTATGGGGCTGTGAGAATATGGTTAATGGTATGGTAATCTACTTTTGTGAGATATTTTATTGAGACAAACACCTATTCTGTGGTGATAAGAAATATATATGTCCACCCAGCCATGCATATAGCTTTGTAGCAATCCTAGGGTGCTGTCTGCCCCTAGATTGTAATTACAAAGTGTGATGAAATATTCTATGATGCTTTCATGGAACTAGGGATTGGAGCACAAGTGAACTGGACTATAGAAATACCATAATAATCCATCCTTTGATGCCATATCAAAATGATGGTGCTTTGAAGTATTCCCTTGAAATAACGGTGATTCTCTGGCACCACTGGGTGGAGGACATTCTCCATTATAATAACAGTAATTCCAAGAGAATGGTGACCGTAGTTATTACGGAGAATGGCCGGCACCCAGTGGTGCCAGAGAATCTCCGTTTTTTGGATAACTGAGAATTACAGTTAATCTAAGAATGGTAAATCAACGTTTTTAGGTAACGGAGAAGTACCGGTTAAAAGTACGGTGATTTTGGAGTAAACAGTGACAGTAAAAATACGGAGATTGGCCGGCACCCAGTGGCCCCAGAGAATCTCGTTTTTTTTACGGATTTTTTTACAGTGTAGCCAGTAGCATTAGTGCATCATGTTGTCCTTGGGGGTTGATGTTCAGAGGAAGGGTCGCCATGATGCTACAAGACAATGCTGGTATACGTGCATTTGCCAGCACTGTATTAGTGCATAACAACCTAGAAGCATGTATAATATCAAGGCATCATCCGTCCCTAAAGGGTTAAGAACGAAGGGTGTGGTTCAAACTGTCTAATCAGATGCTTCATCAACATTATCTACCTAAGAAAGCTGATGGTGACGATCCTAGATTCTAACAATTACTCTGACACTGTGTAGCTAATTGCAGACACTTATGATATTTAGTGTCTTAATTACAATACAGTAGTAAGAAAACAAACTGGTGTACTTAAAAGTGGAGTTCCCTGTGATCAGGTATTTATACTTTAAGACGAAATCTGCTGAGAGAAATTAGGCTAGTGAGAAATGCTGATAGCGTTATAGATAGGGTAGTACTTCCTATTATAAAGGTATGTGTATGTATGCCAGATAGGAATTGATGAGAGCCTGTCCCCTTAAATCAGCAAGGTACGCAAATATGCCAACCTTATAAAAACTGATGAAAAGGATGTGAATTATTTTTGACATGTGTATTTCTCTACCATGTAATAGTGTGCTGAAAATGAGGAGGGGCGGGGATTGCCTGTAGTTGAGAGTTTACATGCTTTGGGATATGCTTCTTATAAGCCCAAAATTTAGCCAAAAATAAGGAGTGTGCCCTCATCCCTGAATGAAATAGGGCGCCACTCCCTTTTCAAACCCTTGGTCCGCCACTCTGATTTTTTTTTGTTCACCATAACTCTAAGCCATTTTCAGTTTTGAAACAACACTCTCCTTTTGTCATTGCATTAATCACTCCACTTCCTGTTGTAATTAAAATCTCGGCGGAAATGGAACTTGGGACTTAATACAGAGGGGTTGATGGGAAAGCGTGGGTGCATTAATAGTTTATGTTACCAAATGAAGAGATTATAGCCTGAGGTATATAGCCCTATGCAATAGGGGGCTGGGTGGAGGGTTTCAATATGGGATCCTATCAAGACCTGTCTTCCTGTCCTTTGTTTCCATGGTGAATCCCAGTAACACCTGACACCAACGCCCTCTTCAGGCCTGAAAGGGAAGCTAGCCATGTTTGTACCCCTCCCCTGGAGCGTGGGACAATTAACCCTCTAAGGGCTGCTGGAACAGGAGTGCATCATGCCCATTGGTCGGCATGATGCACCAATGAAGTGCTGTCGAGACTGCTAGCCAGCACTTTATCGGAGCATCATGCCGACCCTCCTGGGATGTATCAACCTCATAGGGTTGGCATGATGAATTCACGCATCATGACGACCAATGAGGATGATGCATTAATGCATCAGCGGCCTTAAAGGGTTTATGTGCATAGGACCTATACCTGTCCTGTCAAACCCTACTCCATTGCTCCTCCTATACCTCCCCATTCCCCTACTCCTTCTGTTCCAAGCCTATGCACTGACACTGGAGTGTGGGAGAATGGATAGGGGGATATAATACCTGAATGAATCCTCCAACCATGGTATTGTTTCAGAGGTTACCCCATACCTGGCAGCCTATTCTCTCCAAACCCTTCACCCCCTCTGGACTCCCATTGTGATGTCATAGTAGAGGAACCCCAAATATAGGCTGACAAGTCGATGACAACTTGTTGGATACTCGATGACTACTGATTAGTGTAAGCCTAGCTGACACTTGCCAACCACGTGGACAATAAATCAAATCTCATTTCTATGTATTCCCCTAACATTATTTAAATATTTCACCTCAGTAAAACCACCTCCAGAGGGTCTTAATCGAATAATCAGTGACAATGTGCTGTGAAAATGGAGGAGAGGGAATATATATATACTACCGAATAGATAGGAAAATTTTGATTAACCCTTCCGGAACAGTTATGTGTTGGACTGAAGGGTTAAAATCAGAGTGGCATCCATAGACAAGAGGAGGCAATAATTCATTCATTAACAACCCTCATTGTCACCCGCATTTTCCCTGCCCTCTGTCAGCAATGAAACCTTATACATACCCAAGCCCCCGCCCTCCAACTTTTCTGCCCCTCCCCCACCCCAAATTTCTACCCCATCCCACCCCAACTCCCACACCTACAGGTATTGGGATCCTGATGTGAAAATAACTCTCTTCCTATGGCCAGCCCACCACCACAGGTGAGATACTTGAGAAGGAATTAGCTCACTAGCTCGAAAATAAACACAATAATTGCCACAAAGCCGGCAGCACTTCCTCTAACCTTTATTTCATTCCCCATCTGTTTGCCTTTGCCCACGGCCGGCGCAAATCACCTCTGACCATGGCGTAATGCCTGCACTCTCGGCCCAGTGAATACCCAAGTAGGCTGGGTGCACAATGGTGGTCTGGCCGAATGGAATTTAATGGAAGGAAAACATATGGTGGCTCTGGAGGCAATAGCTGCTCTACTCACCAAGCCTTCTCCATTGAATACGATCCAGCTTAATGAAATAGTTATACAGGTAGAGAGGCAGGAAGGGATGCAGGCTTTGAGAGAGATTAAGTGGGTTTGTAACTAAGGCTTAAGGTCTAATTGCAGGTGTTTGCCTGGATTTGGGAGTCGGGATGGGTTATGAGTTATTTCGGGAATGTTTTGTTGGTTTGAGATGGTGTTAGGTTCAATTGGATGGAAGAAACGTACATGGTCACGTTAAGGATACCCACAAATTCACATTTAATACACAAAGAAAAATGTAAAAATCCCTATAGGTGAGAATTATCTGATTTGATGACAAGTTGAAAAAGCTCTGTCCTCCGATGCAAAAACTATTTCTGGTCGACATAGATGTTTAGTATTGAAAGTGCTCACCACCAAACATCATGATTAGATATCTAGATATAAGCACAATGCTTATTTCTATATATGCAGACCCTGGTGATGAAATAGATTTTAACCTAGAGTAATTATCATTATCTAGATATGTAAAGCACATTAAAGCACATGTCAGTGTCAAAGATTTGTATTTGTGGGCAAATGAGGGGAAAGGGCCCTCCCTGTGGGATTTTTAGTACTAGATTCGGCCACTAGGGGAGCCACAGAGGCTAAAAACATGAAAAATAGACCAAAAATTGCTATTATGTAATTTAAAAAAAAAAAAGATGGTTTTCTCAAAAACGTTTTATTTTCTGGCACTTCCTGTGTATGTAGAGTGTAAATGGAACATTTGAATCCAAAACAAGGCCTAAATAAGCATTCTCAGAGATACGGCATGCCATGGCAACCAAAATAATATTCCAAATAGTTAATGTCAATTGATACAATGATTCATGTAGATTCATATTATGCTGAAAAAAACATTGAGATACCATTTCTAGATCCAAAGTTATGCCCAAATGTATGGAAAGGGTTGGCCACTTTTCAATTGATTATTTGAATCATTATGCTAATTAGATGCCTGATTTAATTAAAACAAGGAATGGTAGAGCTTATTGGCTGTATTGGTACAGTTATGTCATTCCATTTTCGTGAAGCAATATCTCAGAGACCAGAGGGGTTATCTGCAAATGTTATACCTCATTTTAAAGCCAATGACTTCAATTCTAAATATCACATTTTACCTCGGAGGACCCTTTCCCCTCATCTGTCCACATTTTGTCATTGTCCACATGACTTACCGCAGTGGCTTGTTTAACCACCCCAGCGCTTATAGATATCAGTAACACTTTACCCCCGGTGTTTATACAAGACCGGCGCTTATTCAAGACATAGATTGTAGTGTGAATTCCAATTTTAAAATCAACCTACCCCAGCGTTAATTTGAGACCAGCGCTTATTCAAAGGCCCGGCGCTTAAACAGGCCACTACCGTATCCCTGGCCATTTAGGGCAACATAGCAAATTGAAGGATTAAAACATTATGACAATGTGTCCTCACGATGCATAAGTGAGTAGTCTCACCAGAAGTAAATTCATATATACAATTGTATCCTGGCAATAGACACAGGGCTGGGATGCATGGGCACAATGCCCCCCCCCCCCCCGATCCACCACTGCCTACCTCCCCCTCCCCCCCAACACACACACACACACACACGAACAGAGGGAAACAGAGGGCAAGTGGGGAGGAGGAAGAAAGGAGGAAAAGATGGGGAAGACAGTATTAGGATAATATGGTATTCTGGAGGGTAGATACATCCCCAGATCTAGATTGCTAAACTACAACAAGGTAGGCCTACACGATTTTATGTCTGCATCATAAAACACCCTTATACCCCCTCCTCCTACATGATCCTGGATCTGTCACTGGTAGTATGAGTTACTGCATTATGTTGCTCTCAAAGGTTTAGCGTTGTCAGAGATTTATTATGACTACAAGTTGCTGATAGCTGTTTGGCACACACACCCTCACACCCTCTGATTGACCACTCTACAAAAATCTCCACAATTACCTCCGACAGGAAGAGTGCTCCAACCGCCCATTGACACACCACGTGGGGCGGATGTAAATCCGCACCGAGAAGATAGTACTCCCTGAGAAAGTAGTCCCCCCGTCATTAGGTGGTTAACGTGGCGCTAACTCGGCCACATTTATTATCCACAAAACTTGACAAATTATCATATTTTCCCTGCAGGTGTCAGGAACAGATTGGGGGGTCTGGGAGATGTAAGTGAGGGGGAGGTTGGAGGGGGGGGGGTTGGGGTATGTGGGGGTAGGGCTTGGAAGTGGGTCTGTGATTTTGGCATGTTTGAGGGCCTGCAGTGTAAAGGAAAGTTTTGGCAGTGTATGTTGGAAAGGGAATCTCAGCGCAGAGGGAGATCAATATGTATCTCGATGAAAACCAATAAACATAAAGTGAATAAAAGTAAGGGAAGACACGGCCAGAACGAGTGGGAAGGAAGTGGGACAATGAGAGAAAAGAAGAAGAGGAAAAACTGAAGGAACAAAGATAGAACATTAGAAGAAAGGATTATCAAAATGGGAGAACCTAAAACATATATCAAACGTAAACCATCTATATATGTGACAGGTTCTGCAAAAAGCGACCTTATTTCAGGGGGAATAGGGTCCTTTTTCCCAGGGACATATAGGGGATCCATTTGCAATGTGGAGAGCAGTTGGGTGGGGCAACGGAGGAAGCAATCAATGACTAAGGTGGCGAGTTGTGGTGGGGTTCGCCCTCCAACGGCCACAGTTTAACTACAAAATGACCGGGGCCAGAGTTCAACGGCAGACACGTGCCGTCACTTCCGGTTCCGGAATGAGCGATAATTGGGGGCTGTAGGGCTTCCGGAACGGGTGATAATAGAGGGAATTAGCACGTGTGCGTGCTTGCACAGGTTAGTGATGGCGGTGAATCCTCTGGTACCGATGTCTCCCCCACTCACCTCTGACACCCCCCCCCTTTATCCCATACCCAATACTCCACCCAACTTTTACCTTTATAGTAGCTTATACCAACACATCTCTGATTTCTGTAGAGGGATTCATCTTTTCCTTTTTTCAATAGATATGTATTTATTGATATCATAGGTACCTGCTTTTGTTTCAGTCATTATTGAATTTGTTACTCCTGTAGCTCATAATATCAATATTGAAACAAAACTCTCTATTACCGGAACTCTGACAGCCTGTTAATCAGATAGATGTACGTCATGCCCTAATTTACTGTCATATAAACATAGTGGGATGCTTTTTCATTATTCAAATTAAATTTGATATAAAGAGGTGGACTGTCATTTTATCATCTAAATTCCGTGTTGTTCGACTAAAACACGATGCTATATGGTATCAGCCCCTTTCCAGTCGCCATACATCCTTTCATGCGTCATATCCTTGTCTGCCAAAACCCACCATTTCCCCACCATCCGCCCCCAGGGGTTTTGATGATACTGACATATTGCATGCGAGGGCAATTTTAGTGTCCCCCCCCCTTCCACCACTCCCGCCCACGTCCACACAAACCGCCATTTCTATGTACTACTACACACCCATAAGCGTCTTCCATGCCCCCAAACATCCCCTCCAATACCTACATTTCTACCCCTGAGGGCTCCCACCCCCCACGTGGATGGTGGGGCATGAATAGTGGCCATTCAGGGGGTGCAATAGTGCCTCATATAGTTCATGTCCATTTTGTCGCCATGATACACCAATATACAAATATATATAGCAGAGGCAAGTACTCTACCCTGGACTGCAAAGGTGCGTCATATCCACTTTTCGCGGAAGCATGAACGCTAGACGGAAGTAACAACCATCATGCTATAGACGATTATTCCCCCTTGCATTTTCTGGTTTATCCGTCTCTTTGATGCCTGAAATTCGCCTGAAATAGGGGCTAAACAAGGGGCGCGCCCCTCATTTTCAAAATGCTGGATCCGCCACTAGCAGCAGTATTAATTAATTAGACGTGGGGGATAGCCATGGATTGTTACTCACTAGGGCTGTATTCATGCATCATGCCTGGAGGGTCGGCATGATGCTCCAATGAAGAGCTAGCGAGCAGACTCGTCAGCAATTCATTGGTGCATCATGACGACCAATGGGCATGGTGCACTCCTGCACCAGCGGCCCTTACCGGGTTAAAGAGCCTTACAGTGGTGACATATTGCACGCGGAGGGCTGCTGTTTGGGGGTAACCATGACAACTCACACCCAGCACCAGGTGCCATGTTGAGGGGTGTGAATCACACCTGGTGGGTGTGAGGCCGCCTCAGGTGTGGTTAAGGATGCATGGTGACTACCCGGGGTGGGGGGTTAATAACTCCAGGAGGGTTATGGTGGAGTGGGTGGGTGGTGTGGTGTGGGATGTGGGGTTTCTACGGAGGAGGAAGAGCGCCCACAAGTATTACATTTAAGGATGCTGAGCCGGAAGTGGTGATAAGATGGGAAATTTATCCCGGATAGGAAGATGAGAAGAGATGAATAAATCTGAACTCTAGATTCCACACGAAATCGCTTAGATTTTGCTGCTTGCCTCTTTTTCCCTCTTTGCTTTCTTGCACGACTCACATGTGTGACATGCTTAGTAGTATATATAAGATGGTGCGAAGTATTTTTGTTGTAGTGCCAAAGGTAGAGCATAATGAATAATCATTCTGAATCATCATGAAGATTATACCCGACTAAACTGACTTTCTCTGAGTTAAAGGACTGGCCACTCGACAGATCTTTCTATGAAATACACCCTCGTCTGCTGTATCATTGTATGTGTGGGCACCGTGGTGTGGGGTGGTTTGGTGTGTGTGTATGGGGGGGGGGGTCAGGGGTGTTAAAATAAGGCACCACTCTTTAAATGCAGAAATAAACCACCAAGACTCAGTGAGGCATGTCCAGCAGCAACGACAGCTGGCAGGCAGAACCTCCACAACCTACCACCTATACCACTCCAGTACCCCATACTGGACACTTTCTGTACCCTCAACTCCTGAGGGGCTGCAGAGTGCCTTGATAAAATAAAGATGTTTTTTTTATCATTACATATAGATGCAACAGCCCTGGAGTGTCTACTCTACGTGCCAGTGATGCACTTATACTGATCCTTCAATTCCTTTAGGTTGCCACGATGCATGAATGCAGCCCTGACTGGCAAGCAGACTCACCAGGGCTGCACTCATGCATCACAATGAAAAATGCATGAGAATAATGCTATTAATGCACTATGCAACCTTGAAGGGTTTAAATCAACACCACACCCTCTACCACCATTCCCCAGGCCTCCATCACCACCCAGCCACTTAATCCGATGTGTGCTCACATGCTTGACTTATACACATGATGACAACCTTCCATAGATGTAGCCCTGCCTCTAGGAGCACTTCTGGGGGCTGGTCTGGAGCAGAAACATCGCTAATGAGCAATGAATGGCACATGCCATTATTGTTTGACCATACAAGAGCCTTTGCATGCCATATGGCTGGTATGGATGTGTTGTGCTGGTTTCATGGGCATTTGGGGTTAGGTTGAGGTCATTTTTTTTTCATGTTGGTTTTGTTCCTTGCCGTTATGACATCGGTATATAACTGTACAAGATGGTTGTAGGGTCAGGTGTAAAAAAAGAAGAAAAATGGTGCAGATCACATGTGTGTTGTAGTTTGCAGGTGGTCCGTGGTTTATGGACATATTGGGTGTGTTTGTCACGCCTGTTAGCTGTAATTTTGTTGTACAGGTGGCATGCTTTGAAGTGTGCCACTTTTTCAATGTGAAAATAAATTGAATGACAGTATTGTTCCATGAAAGTTAACGTCATCATTATCGAATGTTGAGTGTGGGGAGGGCTGAAAGAGAATAAGAACTTAGTGAATCAGTGGGAGACAATAATAATTGTCGAAACTGCATTTTCCTTACACCCCCCCCCCGTGTAATAAAAATAAGGACACTTGCAGCTAAAATGTGATGTGTGGAAGACAAAATTAATAAAGTCTACACTACATGTATGACAAATACATTTGTTATGGAAATAGTCTGGAAAGCAAATGAACATGAGACAGATACCATCCACGTATGAATGCCCAATATTCGCTCATTTCCATCTTGCAAGTTCTGTGGAAAGTAAGTGACACACACATACCGGTATATGTTATCGCCCAAGCTAGTAGAGAATTAGCATTTAGCTGAGAACAATTAGGAGCTAATTTACCGGTTTTAGTTCTCAGCTTCTCTTTCCTACCCTCCAAAGTATATACCATCTGTACTTTAACCACAGATGAAGTGCTAAGTTGTCGGCCTGATTCAAAGGACCTCCAACAGGTGGTTACCGTAGCAACAGGTGAGTCCATACCGGACGTGACGTCATACCCGCTAATTGTGCATGCCCATAAAGTCATGACGTCATAGCCGTGCAAGATTTCAGCCAACTGGCGTATTGGATCCTAGTCTGGATCTGATAGGGGCATCACAGTTTGGGACTAATTGCATGAGAAGAAATGAATGAAGGATGCCCATCGTGTACACTGGAAAAGTAGGGTCTTCAAAGTGAGTGAGTGAGTAATAGATGTTTAACGCCATTTCGACAGCTAAGGTCATATTCATGGCGAAGGGTCTTCAAAGTAAATGGCGTAAGGTAAATCGAGGCGAAACCTGTCAAATTTAACTTATCGCACCCTACACAGGCTCTTCATATGGGCAATCCATTTGCATATGTTGACAACTTCATAGCCTGTCACTCAAGACTCGTCAGAGAGGGCCAACTGTCTGGGGTATCTATAAGGTTGTCAAGATGATAAGTCTGTGTTGTCAAGATGAAAAGTCTGGACTAGTTTTTACTTAAATAAGAGATATTTGATGTTTTGACCACCGATATCTGCCAACATAGCATTCACATAACACCTTTCAATTTGACCATTTGCTAGGAAATCCATGCTAGACAGCCTATGGGCCAAATGTGGTATTTAGTTCTAAAGGTGCATGCAATACCTGGGATGTAACACTAAACACATTTGAAGATCAGCAGTGTCTATATCACTACTAGGGGTATTCCTATAAAGACATTATAATATCAAAATGACAACTAACGTTAAATCTGAATTAACTATAACAGATAAGACAAGCAGTTTATATTGGATGGAGTATAACTGAAGTGGGTGATCATGACTTCTGTCACACACTAATATTTATTTCTCCCCCTTCCTCCTTACAAAAGGTCACTCACCCCCATCTACATGGGTGGTACTCCACCCAGTGACAGCATCTCAAGTATAAACCTAAGACTTAAAAGTTGTGTTCAGCCCCCCCCCCCGATCCCGGGGCCCCGATCTCCTTAAATATTGTCGTAAAATCTTTGGGCTCCCTTGGTGAAATTTTCTCTATTCATACGTTTGTTTATTCTTTCATCAGTATGTTCATGTATACATTTCTTTTCCCTTTGTTTATCCATCTTTTTTCCTGTCATTTTTTAAAGGGGAGGTTGTGGTGGTGGTGTTATCAAAGCTACGTGTAAACTGTATTGTAAATTGCCATTAGCACTGAATGAAATCTACATAATATATTGGGCTGGCTTTTAGGTTATTGAAAATAACAACCCTTTTCTTGCTTTGAGGGAAGATCACCCAATCTTCTCAAACTTAAAGATGAAAATAGGTGATTCATTTTCTTTCCTAAAAACGTTAATCCGTTTAATGAAAATACGATGTAAAATAAACACCCCCAATGTGCCTGATTTTAGTGGTTCACATACAATGGGTTCATCAAAGACCTTGTCAACCCAAGTCAGCAAAGTCATGATATATCAAAATTACAACGTGGAAATATTTTTTAAAAGCAAAATGTGCAACAATGATATGAATTATTTCAAATCAACAGCTTCTCTATCAAGTGATGTACACTTGGTATAAGAAGTTGCTAATGTGATTTCAAGTGCACTTCAAAGAAGACGGTAATTACATCTTTTTTTAAACCTATCTACACCTACTAGCCCTACTTATCAGCAAATGTCAATTTGTACATAGCAAAAAAGGGGTGAGAAGTACATGTAGTCTATTTTGAGGACGCCATTATATTTATGTAGTAATATCATTTGAAAGGCAGCCAATTAGGTGGATTTGAAAGCGAAGCACGTGTATCCCTTTTTCCAGTGACAATTATAAGTTTGTAAATCAAAGAGAATAAATCATCTTATAGATGTTAAATGACCCATGTGTGATAGTATGAAGAAAAATTGCCATTACTATCTCAGAAAAAAAACCCCAGCTAATTGGCCTCATTGAAAGCTTGGTACATACCACTTGTATTCAATAACAAATACAAGCAGAGGGATCATTCAATGAATTGGTCCTATTCATGACGAAATAAGAAGATATATAGCAAAAAGTATGAGTAATTCATAACTTTTCTTTTTTGATAATTCCCTTCACGTTTTATTGCCTATTTTGTATACAGAGCTGTCGCCATCCATCTGGTTTAGGTATGGTTCACAAAATGGCCCATTGGTGTCTCTGCCTGTCTGCCCACGTGACTGACAATGGACCACACACACCCTGGCGGCAGGGGCGGGAATTAATGACAGACACAGGGGGCTTTGATCCTCTCTTAAAGGTCACGTGACATTCCCATACTCCCTACCACGCCCCCACTATGTGGTGGGAAGTTCCTTTCTAGGAGATGGCCCCCCCTTGGAGGATTTCTTCTTCACAACTGGATTCAGTCTTTATTTAGAGGAGCGAGCGATGAGAATTAATCTGGGAATGAAAGAAAGTGCATCAATATATAAGGGCCAAGGCGCAGAGGAGGGGTAATTCCTGAATCCCTCCTTTGATGTATGTTGTACACTTAGCTGTCCTGTGTGCAAATACATGTTGTTGTGTTTTTTTTTCAAGAGAACGTAAGAAAGCATCCATTGTGCAATCAACCCCTGTTGGAAAAGACTGGAAGCTTTCACAATGATCTGGACTAAAGTTCGCTAATTTGGTACAACACTGGTGGAAATTAAAAAGAATTCATAGTGGCATATCACCAATACCATATGACACCTTAACTGATTTTCCTTGCCTTTAAAATGTAATAAACCATCGATTTGATTCTGTAGCAGGATGAGGAGAAAGGGTCATTTCAGGTAAATGTAATTGGTGATGTGCTTCTTATTGAATGAAGAAGAACAGCTGGGATCAATTATATTATATAGACATTTCTTGTGGATATGGAATGATCTTACCTGCTCCAATATCCAGTCAGTTCTACCTCTCATTGTGTGACTTATACCATGTATAGATCTAATCATGTAAAATTATAAAATACACTGTAAACATAACTGTTGAATCCACCAGGGATCCCTGTAAAACTGAACACTGAACCACCGTAATTGTAAAGCAGGGTGGCACTGTAGTTTTTACAAGAAACCCCTGGTGGCATTGTGGTGGTAAAAGGAATCTCTTTGAAAATAACGATGGATCTCTGGCAACTTTGGGACGAGGAATCCTTCGTTATTTTGAAGACATTTTTTTTTGCAGTGTAGTTGATCATCCTTGATTAGTTCTTAAGGTGTTATTTGATTGAGTTGTACCAATTTGATGAGTGATGATATGAATCAAATGTAATGATATACTTTGTATGTTCTTATTGATATGCTTTATGCCCTGTATGTATTTATGACAGCTAATGCATTGCCCTGAATATAAACAGACATTGTATATGAGCTACTATGATTTAATCATACTGATTGAGTACCAAACTCATTTGGATTGTAACCGTATTTTAGAAAATCACTTTGTGCAATGAAATACATTATAAATTCAACAAATCTTCTTTTATGCCGTTATATATTTTCATTGCTTTAGATGTAGAAAAGATATGGATATTTGGTTTCATTTCATATGGAAATCCCCTTGATACTTTCCATTTATTGGTACGTCGTTTCAGTCTGCATGTATAATGGCTATTTTTGTTGTGGAATTGCGATAAGTCTAGAACGCAAAGGTTATTTTGGTGTGCCATCTATATTTCAAATGTATGATTTTGAGTAGAATATAAAAATACTACGAACCTGTTCAGGTTAACCCCCAATATGTCCAGGTGTGAGGTGTTCATATTGGTAAGAGTCCTCACAAAGCACCCTGAACTACTATACGATATTCAAATACATGCCTTCTAATTTGGCATTTTCTCCCACCTCCAAATATTTTCACCTTGATTGAACATCCCAATTAAAAATTCTGAAAAGTGTACTTCTGGAAGACTTTGGTTCATTTGACAATGGTTTCCATGGAAACCGGCCACGTGGCAGATGGTTACTGGTGGGGTGTCCATGGCAACCTGGCATTTACTTTCCCCTCAGTCATACTACTCTACTTTATACTGGTCATGTGTATCTATAATCTATCAGATATATTGTCACTTATTATGATTTTGAAGAAGGTGATGAATTCAGGATAAAAAAAAGTGGGCTAGTAAATTACCATCCTTCCAAATTACCACTGAATTATAATGCCAAAAAGTTAAAATGTTCCTTAAAAAATATCACCAGGTAGACAATTGTAATAGATATAGGATGATACAAGTTATTGCACTGGGCGTATTCAAATTGGTTTGAGTGTCTTTCTTTCACATGGGAATAGGACTTAGGATAAACTACCATTGATATCAATTTAAAAATGAATAAATGATAAATTAAATCTCATAGAGCACCCCCTATCCTATGCCTATTCTGTTCATATGGTCTTTCACAACGATATCACACGCATGAAATAAATGATGGTGATTGGGGGGTCATGGTTGACCAGTTCTATACCGTCAGGTGGGCCAGCCACCCATGGGGAGGCAGGTATGTGTGGGTACAGGTATGTAGGGACAGGTAGAACTCCTACTGATGTTCCCACGCTCACCTGTGCTGCCACACAGTGGGAGATGGTGGTACTGATGGTTCAGATTGGGGGGAGGGAGGTGCTGGGAGGGTTGAACTGGTTGGCCCCAATGGGGGAGGGGTGTCATCTCAAACTCCCCTAATGAGATATGTAGTACATTTACTAGTACATGTAAAGCATTGTTACATGTATAGTTCTACCTATACAAATGTACATCTTATGTTAACATTAATGTTTAATGTACAGTTTTCTCTTTTCTCCTACATTTACTTGGATATGTTGGGACCTAAGCGTACCATATGGTGAAGTGGTGAATCTGACTTTGAAATTCACATGCAACCTTACTTACATTTTGGCACCAAGTTATTGCTTCAACAAAAAGTGCAATGTGTATTGGAAATGTAAATATTTAAATATCATAAAGAAAAATGAACTTCATGTATATGTATAGAGACATATAGAAAATGATGTCCAATCTTGCTGTCTACAGCAAACAGAGACAATCGTTAAATAGATTATTGACAGTTTCCATTTCATGTCCTTCTGACTAGAAATCTGTGACACTGCACATACACACTATATGTTTTAATTTTCATTTAAATCTTTTCAAATCATTAAATTCAAATAAAAACTCTCAACCTCAACTTACCAATTTATAAAAGGCTAATGACCAGGACTCATCAGACACTCCCCAGGGTGAAGCTGGCGTCAGGTGTGTGTGTGTGTGTGTGTGTGTGTGTGTGTGTGTGTGTGTGTGTGTGTGTGTGTGTATTGTGGAGGGGGTACATCCCTCACCTGTTGACCGATGTGGTCACCTGTCTACCAGGGTCTTCCCCGACCACCTGGTCTTCTACCTGCCCTGTCCTGCATCCAGATTCTTGCATCTTTATCATTTCCCTCCCCAGGTTCCAGGGGTTTCTTTTGTGCATTTACATTCCCTGTATGCAGGTTCCAGGGTTACTTTTGTGCACTTACCTTCCCTGAATACAAGTTCCATGGTTACTTTCCTGCATTTAGATTCCCTGATGCAGGTTCCAGGGTTACTTTCTGCATTTAGATTCCCTGATGCAGGTTCCAGGGTTACTTTCTGCATTTAGATTCCCTATATGCAGGTTCCAGGGTTACTATTCTGCATGTACCTTCCCTTTATTCAGGTTCCAGGGTTATTTTTCTGCATGTACCTTCCCTGTATGCAGGTTCCAGGGTGACTTTCCCAGTACCTGCACTCCCATGCAAAAATGACACACACGCGCATTCCCCCCTTCAAAAACACCCCCTATTCCATGGATTTCTAGACAGAAAAAGGCCCCTTTTTGTGGAAAAATGTGGAATTTTCGCGGTATATAAACACCCCTTTTTGCAAACCAGGGACTTTTCTTTTTGAAAACACCATCTATCATTCTATGATGATCGAAAAAAAGCTGATCATATGCACACACCATATACATATAATATTATAGGTATATCCTGTTCTAAAGAACCCAATTGAAGAAAATAGTATGTGTAACTACAGTCTGAAGCAATGGGTACTATTGAACATTGGTTTTAAACAGTGTTTAATTGAATATAACACAAAAACTTTATGAAAATGTCCTTCAAAAACACCCCTTTCTCTTAAATTCGAGGAAATCTTTTGGCAAAAAGACCTCTGGGAACGAGCATGTGTGTCAATTTTGCATGGGAGTGCAGCTTACTTTTCTGCATGTACCTCCCCTTTATTCAGGTTCCAGGGTTACCTTTCTGCATGTACCTTCCCTGTATGCAGGTTCCAGGGTTACTTTTCTGCTTCCTTAATTTGTCATCTACCTGCCCTGTACACAGGGCAGGTAGATGACAAATTAAGTATCTAAATTCCTGTATCTGTTATTTACCTGCCATACCCTTTATCAAGATTCCTGTATCTATTATTTACCTGTCCTGCCATATATCCGATTCCCTGTATCTGTTATTTAGGCCAAAAAAATAGTGCATGTTGATAAAATGACTAGATGTCCAATTTAAATTGAATACAGTGTAAACCCCTGGAAATTCATAACAGTGTGGTGAAGATGATAAGGGCAGAACATCCTCTAGGGAAATTTTGAAAAATGGAGAAGCCAAATACATTTGGGGATGACTAAGTACCTTTATAAAATTTCAACTTTGATAATTATCCAATGTGCAAATGGTAAAATATGGCATCTAGGCAGGACCTTCAAACATGAGTGAGAAGATGAGCCAGAGAATGTGACTTTACAACGCTGTTCTATCATTAAGATAAAAGAAAGGTAGAATAGTACACATGTACTACCCTCCCACTCAGCCGAAAAATTTAATATTGAAAGGGAGAACTGTTAGCAAAGTAGATAGAGAAAAATCTCCTTTGTGCACAAACACAAAGAGTTGACCTAAAAAACCTCTATTGCAACACTAAACAGTGTTTTCAGAAAGATTAATGATCCCCAAATAACTACTCCTTTGTTGCTGCTGCAAGTGTGTACAAGTAATTATAGCATGTTAACGACAACATAGCCTAGGGATTCTTGTCCGCAGACTACGAAAATTGTTTAATTAATGATTTAATTACCTAAGATAGCGTGGTGATCCCTGTAATAAAGCCCTACCTCCTCTGTGAGGGTCAATGCCTGACTTTTCACCTATTTTTCTTCCATTTAATTATTATAGGACATTGTTTAACCTTCAATAGCAGACGACAATTCCGATCTTCTTCTCGTGGCCTCTGTGACCTTGATGCTCATTTTGAAGTGTAACATTAGAGAAAGCAATGTTTTCCCACTCAAACCATCAATGTCCTAACCCTGTAAGGGTTGCAGTAAGCGTCAATTTTCCTTCGTTGTCATATCATACCAGGGTATTGCCATTCAGCACCGCTGTCTTCTTCCCTCTGATGTATCTAGACTTGCCTAAGTCTCTGATTATGTGATAATGGTTATGATGTATTATCAGAAAATAGTATCCAAAAAGATGTAAAGAGGGAGTGAGAGTTGAATCTTCCATCCCCCTCCCCCTTCGTGAAATAAAGTGGAAGGGACTGAAGCCAGTCTATGCTGCATCCTGCCAACACTTCAGGACTTTATTAATCCTGTAGGGTTGGCCTGATGCGTGAATGCAGTCCTGTATCAGAAGTATCGTGATGCCACATGGCATGTTGTATTAGTGCATGATGCGGCCCTTAAGGTGTTATACGCTCCTCCCAAAATCTCAACAACTGTTCTTGGGACACTATTGTCCCTTGTTGTAGTTGACTCAGGTGCCACGAGGGGGCACGCCGGGTCAGGGGTGACGCATGCGCAGCTTGTGTGTGCCTCGTTCCCATCTCGCGCGTCGGTGGAGCTACCTGACTCCATGGAAACTTGATAGGGGGCGCCCCTGAAATCAAGAAGTCGGTGTCCATGGGAATATGGAACTGGAGTCTAGGGTAAGGTGACCAACTAGGGGTAAAGGTTAACCCTTTGATGGAGGCATGATACTGTAATACACTATGTTCTTTGGTGACCTTAATGCTGCACTAGTGAGTAGGCTCTTACCAGGGCTACATTCATGCATCAGGGGTTGGCATGATGCAGCAATGCAGTGCGGGGTAAACTGGCAAGTACTGCAGTAATGCATCATGACCACAAAGGGACATTAACCCTGAGGCATAGTGTGGTCATTGAAGGATTAATATAAGGTGGGGTAAATCGGGTAGGGGCAGAACGGCAGGGTAGCTACCTGTTGGGAAGATAAGACGACATCAAAGGGTAGCGGCACAGGAGGAGCCCTGGACAGGTAGACACGGGTGGGACCAGGACCCACCGGATGTGGGAGGGATTGGTGGGGAGTGGCTATAGATTCTCAGATCAGCTGGGCACTGGCGGCTACCCTCCCCAGCCTTCACACCATTTTGAGTTGTTTTTTTAGATATAACTCAAGCTCACCTAGCACTGTTTATATTATACATCAAGCACAGTGTATACCATGGTGCATTGCATGAAATGGGATAGCAGGTTTCCAGACAATTATACTGGTAATGAAACTCAGTGCCATAATTTTTTTTTAATTTTATTCAAAATTCTCAATGAGTCATTTTGCATTTTAACATGGCGATAGCTATTGAACAAATCATGCTACGCTCAATGAAGCTACCAATACAATCCTATTTTAGACCATTACCCGTTACCTTAAAGGATGGGTGAGACTATTCGAATAGGGAGGTGGTGTTGGTGAGAGAGTAAGTGAGTGAGGACAGACCAAATAGCAGGGGGTTAGAGTGGGTATCGGCCAGTATTGAAATTCTACCCCATCGTCTCTGATTACAGACCTGTACTCTCCACTGCCGCTGTATCAGGTTCCACCCTTCACTACAGGGACACATATGAAATGAAGATAATCATTCAGACCAAATATTAAACTTTCCTCCCTTCCCACAGACCCAAAGAGCCACTATAAAGGAAATACATTTATTCAATTAGAGGTGAAGGAGTGTCTACATTTGTGTGGAGTGAGTGAAGATGGAGGTTGATGTTGTGGGTGGGTATGAGTCTGGGGTATAAGTTGTCTTATAATCCTAAACTTCTCTTATTACAATATCGCTCAGCAATAGGGTTCACATCAGGTGTCTGTCGACAAGTATGGATTAGATCACCTTAACCCAGTGTCTACCAGTTATAAGTTTACAGCCTCATATCACTGCCTCTCGGAGTATTATGATAGACACTGAAAGGTACCACAATGACAAGGTGAAACAGTTTCCTTTTAGGTACCAGTAGTATACACATGTAGTATGTATCGGAACGGGTCTATAGTTAAGTACTGTTTATTACTCACTCGACCTGCAGTCAATCAGAGGCCTCCATTTGGTCACATGACCTGTGACGTCACAAGGGGGCATGGCCTGCAGCCAATCAGAGGCCTCCATTTGGTCATGTGACCTGTGATGTCATGGTGACCTTGACCTTTGACCTCATTTGCATAATAGGCCACACCCCCTTGACCTATGACGTCACAGGTGACCTTGACCTCATTTGTATAATAGACCGGGTTTTTTTTTGAGAGAGGACAAGTTGAAAGTAATACTCCTATTGGTTTCTCTTTAGAAAACATCTGTAAATAGTCTCTTAATGAATTGAGGTCTTTATGAACACTTTGTTTTAACAACACCCCTTTAAAGAATTCACTGAAGTATAAAACCAATTTATCAGTTGTATGTAAGTAGACATACCCTTTTATTAGTATAAAGAGGTGTGGGTTATTATGTAAATGAGGGTGTAACTAAAAAAATAGTTTGTTTTTTAAGGCAAGCTAAAAGCTTGCCCAAAAAAAAAATTGGGACCTTTATTTTATTTATTAGAGCAAGCTAAAAGCTTGCCCTTCTTGTTTAAAAATTTTTTAACAAAAGTGGGTTTTTTATTAAGTATACCTTGTTGGGTGTAAAATTTATATTAAAAGGATGGTGATGATGCTCATGAAGTTGATGAAGGTCTGAGGAGAACGAGGAGAAGAAGTCGCAGGAGGTGGGAGTTTCTGCAGTCTATCTATGTGAGGACTGTGACATCACATTTAGCAACAAGCGAGAGCGTCGTCTACCACAATCACCCCATTTTTACCTTGATGCTAGTCTTTATATAGTCATGCATGAGGGAGTAGTCGCATAAAAGGTATGTAAGGCGAAGCGCGTTGAACGTCGGAATAACGTAAGGAGTGGGTAGTGCCACCTTTTGTAAAACGTCGTAGTAACAGTAATGAGTGGGTGCCGCCACTTTTTTTTTTTTTTTAACTTTAATGTATACCTCCTGTAATGAGTGCACAAGTGTTCTTGACATGGAATTGATATATCACTATTGCTACCTCGAGTGTATTTTACAGTGGAGGTTTTTTTTACCGTATGTGATGTTTCCCATTAACTTGTAACGGTTTTGACCAGTAATAACAGCAAGTTTGAGTGTCTACGTTAACTATAGTTCACTCACAGGAGCAGCAGTAGCAGTAGCGTATTTTTCTTTTATGTATATACCGTACGCTGCGTTGCACCTCTTTGTACTATGTATCTTATATGCACGATACCCAAAATTGTCAATGGACTTGGCAAGCCCTTATTATTAATGATTTTCCTCCCTTAAACCTCGTGCAGAGACGAGTAGGAATGTGGTGATTTGTCAATGGACTATTCTGGGAATTATTCATTATTTTACACATTTATTAAATTCTTCGCCACACATGTTCAGGCCCTGCTCACAAGCATACAGCTCATCCCCCCCACTTCGTACAGTGAGCTGCTCTTACATCTCCCATACCAGGATGTTATGAGAGCCGGACCCATTCCATTTCTGGGCACTGACTCACTTGGAGTATCACAACATACTGACATACCTGTGGACGCGTTTCTAGGATGCAGGGAAATTCCACAATCTCCCTTCACCCTGATTGGTCCACATATAAATAGAATCATTACCGGGTATGACGGCGCGTCAGATTTGACCTGCTCCTTTAGATCCGGTGAGCAGCTCCCAGTCATCTATCTCTATCTATCTTTTATTCTACACACAACCTCCCTAGTATCTAGAACCTACGACAGGTTGAGCTACAAGCTTAGGGACAGAGCCTGCATGCTGGCGAGTGTATCATTGTTACCACCTATATGTACACTCTGTCATCATGCAATAAACAAGGATCAAAGAACTTCTCTGAATTCAGTGTTCATTACAACATCGACTTGTAACTGTTCGTTGACAGAGGCGTTGTTAAAACAAAGTGTTCATCAAGACCTCAATTCATTAAAAGACTATTTACAGATGTTTTCTAAAGAGAAGTCAATAGGAGTATCCATTTCAACTTGTCCTCTAAAAAAAATAAAAAAAACGGTCTATTATACAAATGAGGTCAAGGTCACCTGTGACATCTTAGGTCAAGTGACGTCACAGGTCACATGACCAAATGGAAGCCTCTGATTGGCTGCAGGTCGAGTGAGTAATAAACAGTACTTAACTATAGTCCCGTTCCGATACATACTATACTACTGGAACCAAAGAGAAGTACAACAAAAGGGCTTTTAAAAAGCTATTTTCTAGGAGCAGGGGCAGTGGCGGATTTAGAGGGGGGCGGCCCCCTTTCCCCAGTACTTAATAGTTTAACTACATATTTTGGACCCCAAAATTTGTCCAAAAATAGGGGGTGCGCCCCCTCCTTTTGGGCGGCGCCCCCTCCTTTTCCAAATCCTGGATCCGCCACTGCAGGGGAATGGGCATAGGTAATTTGTGCTATTAGGAGTGCTCTGCAGAGATATAATATGTAGACGACAAACATGATGGCATCCCTTGTTCTTCCCTTGGATCCCCTCCCTATCACACCCATCCACAAAATACCTAACAGTAACACCCGCTGGATGCATAACAAGAAATAAATCCCAATGACATCTGTGGACGGGGACGGTGTCATAACCGCCCCAAATCATGTACAATGTAGCATAACAACCTACTAAGGGTATGTAGAATGTTGGACGTATCTTACCAGATTTCTAAATGTATAAACATGTGCGTGCATTTTTTTTTCTTTTCACTTTCTCTTTTTTTCTCCATGGTATTTACACTTCTGCACTCCACACTTCGCACCTGCCTGGTTGTATAACCTACCTGTAGGATACCACACCTTTAATTGGGTAATACCTGGTGGGGTGTGGGGCCTTTGATCTTCAGGTGATCCAGACCAGGTGGGAAGTAGTAACACCCTCACGAGGATAAAGGATCCAGGTATATAGGGCTGTATGGAGGTGTTGATGGGGTGACATAATGGGGGTTTTACCTAGAGGGGGTTCCAGGCAGAAAACACTATATGCCATAGACTTTCACTTAGTCCATGTAATCAGTGATTTCTTCCAATTTAAGCACGTCTGTGCTATTTGTGGCCTGGTGGTAGTGTTAATCTTCTAGATTTCCTTTGTAATCGCCCATTTGGCCAGTAGAATATTTGAAAGAATATTATTATAGTCTCAACTGCTGGTCGACGTCCCCAAATGCCCCAAATGATAGTGTATACCCAGCACAGATTGTGCGACTACAATTTGTCAATAACATAAGGCGCTCTTCCCTCTCCTCCCACTAACAATCAAGCCTGTTTGGTTACATGCCAGCCTATATGGTAGACTAGACCTGACACTCTACAGCAAGAAACTCTGATTATCCCAAAGAAGTGATATTCCATTCTGACAAACATGGACATAGAGAATTCAAATTGTGATTCTGTCTCAGCACTGTCATACGATGCAGCTATTATGGTCAAAGCAAAGTGTTACAGAAGGGGTCAATCAACTGTTATTATTATTTTACAGAATATCTTAGAATCAATATCAGATTCTTGAATCTGACGATGAACACCACAAATACAAAGTGAATATTATGATATCTCTCGTTTTCTAAATATGTTTCAACATTGATTTCAGCTTTAGGCATCACCTCGATTGAACCCAGCAGTGAGGTTTTTGATTTTTGATAAATCATCGAAAATTGGAAATAAAAGGAATTTTAAATCTTTTCAAATGTGTATGACTAAAAGAAAATCGGATTGTGCTGGTGTCCGGCATGTTCCCACGTTGTCCTTCTGTCAGTCTGCTTGTACCGACGTTTTAGATGGGGGCGATAAGCGGAGGGCGGACACTCTGAATTAGGCCAACAGGATTTTGAATTCTAGCAACGACACCTGTTTCATCGATCCAGAGAGGTTTATAGCCTCTCTGATCAAACTGGCTAATTTAATGACATCCATCCTTTCTAGTGCTAAAGGGTCCTCATGACGACCAGGGTAGTTTTATTTCCGTGCATTAGGGTAACAACGGATTAAAAATTGGTACAAGTTCATGATAAGCAATCTTGGGTTGTTTTTCTTTTTTGCTGCTTATGATACTCATACTGAGGTCCATACGAGAAAATATTTTCTCTAATGCATCGTATCGGCCTGTTTAAGCAACGGTTTTTTAATAAGCGCTCGGGCCACATGGGTGTTGAATAAGTTAAGTCTTGAATAAACACATGCCTTAAATAAGAGTTGGGTTATAGCCTTGATCTATTGACAATCCTTGCTGAAAAAATAAATGCATGAAACACCTAAATGCCTTACCTCAGCCTAATATGCCCACATAGGTAGTGGCTTACAAATGAACACCATCTTCTGATAGCCTTAACCCTTACAAGAAGTACACCAAGGAGCCAGCACCCCTTTCATCTCACCCCTACCCTCTCATCAACCCCCCACCCATCTTTTGTCCCACACGTGGGAAAAAAAGAATCAAGGGTCGCCGGCAGGGAGTGGGAGGGGCCTTGGCGGTTTGGGAGCGTGGCTAACGTTGCTGTATGTCGCCAATGGTCTGGGGCTTAAACAATAGGCCGTGACGACGACGTCTGTCTGCCATATGGGCTGGAGACGACGACGGGCGCCTCGATGTACCTCCCCCCGCCCTACCCCCGGGGGCTGTAGTGGACATTACTTACTTATGTATTTTCCCAGGGCACTGGTTCCTGGATTTTTATCTCTGTGGTTGGGAGGGTGTGCGTGCGGGGGAGGGGGAGTGCAAATGGATAATATGTTAATATGTCCCCAATCTCTAGCTGTTATAAGAATTGAATTTAGAATGAACAGTCTGTCATTCAATGCTGGAGGCAGAGTACATATTTATTGGGAAGCTGGAGATGTTTATTGGGAAGCCACTAATATAATGGGAGAAATGGGAAGGCGGCTGCATATCCAGGGAGGGGGAAATGGGTGTGGCTATGGCGGAAGTGTTTATCAGCGTCTCCCATCTCTCCTGGCGTCGTCATGATCGACGTCCCCGCCGACGTGTCGTCACGTCAGGGGCTGTGGTAGATACGTCCTCAGGGTCAATGGTAGACTGGGCGTAGGTACACTGACCACAGATCCCACAGTCCGGGCACCCAAAACTGCGTCCTTCTCAGAAGGTTTCTTGGTGCTACTGCTCGTATCATTATTTCTAGCGTCAGCTGGTGAAGGGAAAAAACCTAAGAACATACAAAATATTCAAAACTGAGTTCAGGCTTTAAAGTTACCTTATTCTGTATCCCTAACCAAGCCCACCATACAGCATTAGCTCGTTCAGAATCAGCTCTCATAACATAGCTATCCCTCTATGGAGGTCACCATCATTATTTTTAGCCCCCCGACGCCATCTTGGATTCTGTCAGGGAATTCTGGGTAATCTCTTATCTTCACCCTCATCCACCACAAAACAATGGTCACTGATAAGACTGATAGGGTAGATAAGCTGCACCCTGCCCCCATCTGAATCACCCTAAGTACCTCCCTATTGTTTCAGGTATGAGGGGAGAGGATTAGCTTGATAATGAGACAATGGCCTGGGTGTACTCAATGTGGGTGACATGTTGTCTCTTATTTAAATCTTATAGTTGTACTTCTCTTGTATTGAAAGTATTAGATTTATAATGTGCCTATCTAGTAGAAGTTAAAGGTTTTTGCTATCCATAGATATCAATTTTACAGAATATCTACAGATAGTACATGACTATGAGACCATCAAAGTAAACTATACAAAGAGGTTTATTGTAGGGTTAGCCCCCGACTACTTGATTTTCATTACACTAGCAATGTGCTAGTCCCTTATAGAAACAGGAAGGCATTGTAGGCCTCCAAAACCTGTGTCTGATTGGAGTTGTCTATATTGTTCTAGTGGCCATGTAGATGATGAAATACATTTTCTCATCCAGTGTGACTTTCATAGTGCATCAAGACGGCTGTCCGACAATGTTATGAATGAAAAAAATCAAAACTATCAAGAATTGAATGATGTAGAGAAATTCATTTCTGCTATTAATAATACTGATGTTGATGTCATCAAAGCTCTCACTAAGTTTATATACAATGCATTTAAACAGAGACAGCAACCCTAATTGCTGTAGGAGCTGTGTCTTTTAAGTATGTATGCTAGCTATGTATGATATTTATGTAAGCATCACTGTAACAAAGGGTGGGTGTGTGTGCCAGTTGTATGTAGAGATGAAGAGTGAGCGAAAGAGAGAGAATGAGTGTGCATGTGTGTGAGGGAGATTTAGTTGTAGAGTAGAGTATAATGGAGGAAAATATGTGCTCGATCTGATCATAAAGGTTAAAATAAAGCCTCCATGGTCTGATTTACACAATGGAGTCTAAAGATAATTGTACTCCCCGAAACTCTCCATGGCATGCTTAGTCCCCCCTTCTGTTCCACTAATTCCTCAAGAGGTCTTTGATCCTTGCCCTTGAATTTTTTCCAAGGGTGAAAAGGAGAATGGCAGTTGGAGAGAATGGTCACTAGAGGCAGACTTGGACATACAGTGTTATTAGACCAATGGGCGTCGATTGACACCAAGATAAGTTTTTATATCAAAGACCTTGACACGTCCAGGGATTGGCATGGTGGTGGTGGCACAGATGTCGGTAAAGTTAAAATATACAAATTACACTGAGGGTCAAATTGTTCATAGACACAGTGCATGATAAGAATCTAGATACATCCACCTCGTGGCCTCTGAAAGGGGAGTGGACAAGGGCTTAGACACATTTACACGTTATCTGCATGAATAGGAGACACAAAAATGGACACTTATCTTTGGTACCCCTAGGAATGGGTGGTCAAATCCAAGTAAATAGGTGAAAAGGACAGGCCATAGGGGCAGTTTATGGGTCTGTTGGATTATTGTCTGGTGCCACCTTGGTACAAGGAGTTAACCCCCAACCCCTTCCCCACTACTAAGCACCGCCATCCCTAAAACTTAGTGAAAGTAGACACTCCTATTGAGACGGAGAGATTCCAATACAACGTATAACAGAATTATCTATATAAAACGCAAAATGTCTGTATGTGTGTGCTTTTTATCTCAATCAAATGCTATTTTTTTTCATTTGTCCCTCCCTTCTGAAAAACTGCAATCGCTCGTCGTGTAGGTTAATTGATCATATTTCAAAAATTATTGAACCTTTGATTACATTGCATTACATTCATCATATAAATGGAGCTCTAACACTCAATATAGTGCTATATGTTGTGTATTGAATTCATTTTGAATATAGAATGGACCATAACAATTTTCAGCAGAAATCTACATATATATCTATACCAATAACTTAATTTCGAACATCCGCAATATGTAGCCCGAAATGAATCTATGTCATAACCAGATCCCCTATACCACCTGGTGACCATCTCTGAGCGTCTCTTGAACTGAAATTATGACGTCATCTCGTGAAATCTCACTCTGCAGGAGCACGGCACGCGACTGACGGCGTTTCCTTTGTGGAGACACCCAGCATTGATTTGGCAAATACTAGCGTTTCTTGGCGCCTTTTAAGTCCAGATGTGAGGTCATCATTACAAGAAGTTACCAGAAACTTTCCCCTACCCCACTAGCGGGCAGATGGCCGCCGCGTGAGCCCTCAAGTGGGGCGCGCAGCAACTGCCCACCCGTTGCAACGAATTGAACTCTCCCAACAGAACTTGGCAAATTTTGCCAAATCTATGAATAGGATTGAGAAAGCTGTGATCCGCTTGGAGAATGCGCAAGTTGCCGATCCTTACGCACGGCGGTACTGCTTCCGGTCGGTAGAGCGCATGCGTCAGATTACGTCGGGATGACGTACCTGGGCTGGCCTCGTGACGTAGGGTGAGAAAAGAGGACAGTGGGAGGGGAGGGATCTTTGTTGGTTTATTGTCAACTCTCCACGCCATGGTGACCACCAGTTGCCTAGGAGCTCTGTCACCCCTCTTTGTTCTCTGAGATCCAACTGAATGGGTTTATTTCGTCCTTTTCAGATCAGGCTCTAATTGCCAAATTCAGCCAATCTACCCCAGAATACCTTTAGGTGTGTGGTGCACGGAGTATAACTTCTACAGTCATTCAAAGCATAGAATGTTCAAAGTAAGCTCAAATGTGTACAACCATTTGCGCCCGACACTTTTTGACATTCTTTGTAAAATAAGACACAACATATCTAACAATAATGACTCTATACAAGAGAAGAGCATGGCCTTAATGCTGGATGTGCCAACACTTGGACCTAAATATGAAGGTCATATCTGATTAGGAAAAAGGCTAGAATATTTGGAAAATAAAAGTTGAGAAAAATATATAATTCATTAGGGATTTTTAAATTACTAGCCCCTTGAATAATCCCCATGAAGAGAATCAAGTAATATATTTCCAAGAGGAACAAGTGAAATGTTCTACACCACAACGAGCTCTTCCTGATATCCTTGCTCACCAGACATAAAATAAACTAAACAATGCTTGCAAACGCACAACACGCAACTGGGGTATCGCTCGTGACCCAGAGGAAGGGTTCAAATTTGACCCGGAAACGATCAGTTTGTCACCGGAAGTGCTGCGGTGGGGCTCCTCCCGTGTGTGACTTCCGTTAGAGGTAATTCAACACCTCACCACTAGGGGGACGCGTGTAGCGCCGGGTACAGGCATCGTGACAGGATTAAACTTTAACTCTTTAAGGGCCGCTGATGCATCATGCCCATTGGTCATCATGATGCACCAATGAAGTGCTAGTGAGCGGACTCGCCAGCACTTCATTGGTGCATCATGACGACTAATGGGCATGATGCACTCGACATGATTGCCTGCATGTAGCTGTGGTAGTTACCAGTAGCATGAGCACGGGGCCTACCGGAGTACAAGTACCCCTATAGTACGTTCTTTAGGGTACAATCTCTAGACTGGCTTCAGTCTCTGATTATGTGATAATTAGTATCATATATTAAATATTTTGTCAGTATTCACGAAGATGAGGGAGCGAGAGTACCTTGTACTGTACCCCCCAGGGTCGGATCCAAGGTTTTCAAAAAGGAGGGGACGCGCCCCTTATTTAGCCCTTGATTTTGGCTATATTCAAGAGTAAAAAGAGGTAAATAAACTCTAAAGTACAGGGAAAAGGAGGGGGCACGCGCCCCCGCGCCCCCGCGTCCCCGCGCCCCCGCGCCCCCGCGCCCCCGCCTAAACCCGCCAGTGCCCCCCCCCCCCTTCATCCTCCCTACACTGCCTGTTGTTCCCTCTACTACCAAAACGGCTACGGCGGAAGTCGGCGGCTTTGACGTCGGTTGTTCCCGTAGTTGGCCCACTCAAACTCATCCTGACAGCAACCAGCAAAGGTCACCCAGGTAGTTAGAAAACAGTAGAAGTTGCGTGAAAACACAGAGTTACAACAACAAGAGTTGCAGCGCTTTTGCTGTGTGGTGGCGCCACACATATATTGTGGGGGGGGGGGAACATGGCCGAAAAACAATTTTAAAAGATCTGCACAAAAACAGCAAATACCATATTTCCTCAATTAAAAGCCTGGGCTTGTAATGATTTCAAGGGGCATATTGACCAGGCTTATATTCGAGGTAGGCTTGTATTGATTTCACTAGGAAATTTGCTTTCCTTCTTTGATATATTGCTGAGTCTTATTCCATGATGTAAACAGATTTGCAGGAATTTCCTAATACTAAAACAATAATATACATGTAACATAATATCCATTTAGATATGCCTCAGTGGTCATTTAACATTTAATCTGTGTAAGGTACATGACAAAAATTTCACTTTAAAATCAAATATATGAATAACTTATTGATCTTGGTTGGGTTCCCACACCCTATCCAGGCCCCATAAAGACATGATGCTGAATATATTTCAATAGAGTGGTGCAGTGTCATTGCCTAATTTGTTGACAATTTTTTGTTATGTTTGTTGATGTTTTGGGTGCATCATGACCAGTTTGTTTACATTTTTCGGGCCAGTGACGATCTAACACTGTCACTGATGAGTGATGTGTGCTATGGCACTCACACTGTCAGTGACAATCTAACACTGTCACTGATGTGTGCTATGACACTCACACTGTCAGTGACGATTTAACACTGTCTCTCGAGGCGTTCGGGGAATGGCCGAGGGATCAATGCTGGTTTGTAAGGCCACCCCCTATCGGTCCTCCCCATGTGGGTCAATGTTGATCCTGTAGTGAACTTACTACACTCCCAAGCATAGTTAAGGATTGGTACCTAGCCAGACCTGGCTGGGGTGGAAGGGGGTGGAGGGAACAAGCTAAGGTTGTGTAGTTAGCGTTTGAGGTCACCCCACCCATAATGCACTGCATATGGTTAGAAAACCGCTACCCGAATGCCTCGACTCATGTGTGTATGTGTACCAAGGGTGTAGAAGTGAGACGCATGGTGGGCAGATGGTGTAGGAGTGAGATGCAAGGTGTACCGAGGGTGTAGAAGTGAGACGCATGGTGGGCGGATGGTGTAGGAGTGAGACGCAAGGTGTACCGAGGGTGTAGAAGTGAGACGCATGGTGGGCGGATGGTGTAGGAGTGAGATGCAAGGTGTACCAAGGGTGTAGAAGTGAGACGCATGGTGGGCGGTTGGTGCACGAGTGAGACACAAGGTGTACCATGGGTGTAGAATTGAAATGCATGGTGGGTGGATGGTATGCGAGTGAGACGCAAGGTGTACCGAGGGTGTAGAAGTGAGACGCATGGTGGGCGGATGGTGTAGGAGTGAGACGCAAGGTGTACCGAGGAGGTAGAAGTGAGACGCATGGTGGGCGGATGGTGTAGGAGTGAGACACAAGGTGTACTGAGGGTGTAGAAATGAGATGCATGGTGGGTGGATTGGTGTATGAGTGAGACACAAGCTGTAACGAGGGGGTAGAAGTGAGACGCATGGTGGGCAGATGGTGTAGGAGTGAGACACAAGGTGTGCCGAGGGGGTAGAAGTGAGACACATGGTGGACGGATGGTGCACGAGTGAGAAGCAAGGTGTACTAAGAGCATAGTTGTGAGAACCAGGATGGGCAGTTGGTCAATGGTGTACCCCTTATTTTAAGAAAACACTGATTTTTGGAGCCCTAAAAATACCCCTTAGTTTTGAAAATGCTGACATGGTATAACACTAATATAAGATTGCAGCTCATTTCTGCTAAACATGTCAACCTTATTTTGAAATCCACTGATATTCTTGACATAAAAATGACCCCTAATTTCAAAATCCACAGATATTATGAGAGAAAAATACCCCATATTTTGGATTTCAATTGTCTGGCGGGCGCTGACTCTTACCTAACGGGAGAGTCAGGCTTCCTGCATAGGGCTAATTTGTCAGGTGGCTGGAATTGTAGGACATAATTTTTTTATGTCAATTTCCTCTTAAGGATGGCTTCCTAAGACATGTTTGTTGCCATTTTGTGAGAAACCTTTCATACGGGGGCCCAGATTATTTGGTTCTTGCAAATCTGTTAGCCTTCACATCAAGTTTAGCTGCCACGGTCGGCCATGATGGAAGTGGTTTCAGGTCTCACAACAGAGGTGTTATTCATGAAATAATGTTATTCATGAGAATCTGCTTGGAGAGTGGAGATTGACTTTCTGTCTGGCAGAAAATGCACCTGCTGATAGCTACCTGTTGCAACCCACACAGCATGTGCCAAACCTTGGAAAAAGGTGCGATCTAAAGGTTTCCAACAAAAGACACTCTTCCCACTCACAGACAACAAAACTAAGGTGGTACTCTTGTCAATATTATAAGCTGATTGTTGGGGATTTGTTTCTGTCAAATGTTATTCTTAGAAACTTGCTGTTTCTAGAGCACCTGCAAGTTTTAGATAGGGCAGTCCCAGCGACTCAGTCCTTAACTGAGTCGCGCACAGTGACTAGATTTCAAGGACATTGGAAATATCTGAGAAAGAAGCCTTATTTTTTTTTGTAAAGCAGGTGACATACCCTACACCAACTAAGTGCAGGGGATGGTGTCTAGGTACAATCTTTATCCTCGCGCATACACCACGCATCATACACCACGCATCATACACCACGCGTCATACACCACGCGTCATACACCACGCATCATACACCACGCATCATACACCACGCGTCATACACCACGCATCATACACCACGCATCATACACCACGCGTCATACACCACGCGTCATACACCACGCGTCATACACCACGCATCATACACCACGCGTCATACACCACGCGTCATACACCACGCATCATACACAATGTATACATTACAGTAAAATTTATCAAGGCTTCACTCATGCATCGTGCAGACTTTACAGTGTTGATATGACAGTGTTACAACGCTGAAGGGACATCAGTGTGCAAAAGTAAAATTGCAAGACTCTCTAGAGCTACATTGATGCATCATGGCGATCAAGGAGCATAGATCTAGGAGGCAGAGTGTGGGAATTAAAGGGTTACAAACCCGGGCTTAAAAACCCTAAACAGTTAACTTAACATGCAACCTACCTTGAAAAAGACAGTTTGATGAGCGATACATGCTGTAATGTGCATGTGTAAAAAAAACCACACACACACAAAACACACACACACACACACAATGCATACAATGATACATGATATCATTTATATAATTGACCAATGACCGGCTCAATGTGTATTTGCCCATCATAAGTCTTTCTGTTGCCGTCTAGGAATACCTCATAAATGTTCTATTTGCGTATGCTATCCGATCCCAAAAGACGTGTCCCAACGTTTGAAAAGGTCTCTCTGTTCTTGAACTATTTGGATTGTGAGTAACAGAGACTTCCACTACCATTGAAGAAAAAACTCAATAGATTCTTTTTTATATCTAAGCTAGGACTAACCGAGAACGGGCACATGGAAGTATATTATGAGATGGAAATTATCAAAGATGATTGACAGAATGTGTATGGGGAGTAGATACAGACAGCAGTGGGTTATGACGGGGGTTGTGTCTACTAGTATTCCTGATGAAAGTAGACGACATTTTGTTAATGTTCAGAACCGGGTTTAGAAATGCAACATTTACTTGTTTCTTATGTTTGGTTCCGTGTTTACCTGGCAGATGGCACACCTGTGTTACCATGACGCCGTGTGGGGATCCACCGACACTGACGACACCTATCAACAGGAACACACACCACATACAGGTGTGTTGAGTTAGGACGTTGGAAGTTGGATGTTCAGGGCCATGGCATTAATTTACAGCATTCATTTATATTTGTTCAGAAATATCATCTTCTCACTTGTGCAAGCATTGTACACTTTTGGAAAAGACAATTTGAAAACTCAGTCTTGAAGAAAAAAGACTATATGTGACACGATCTGCGAAAATGGGGCTTAGTGCAGGGAGTCCTAAGACCCCTTCTCCCAGTACATGCCACATGTTATTAATTACAAGTTCCCTGTAGTCTAACAATCATTCCAGGGTTAACTTGTGTGGGAAACCCCAGTGGAATTATTTATATACAGTTACATGTAGGCTGAGTCTGTACTATACATGAATCTATAGGGAAACATGCATCAGTTATACTTGGAGAGAGGTTGATGACAATATGACAAATGATGATGCATGCACCCATTAACCCACCTTTGACTTTTGCCACTTTTGCATTGAAACTATTAATTAGTAAGTTATCAAGTCATATGCTGCATGCTCTATGTCACCACAGTCACTTATCATACATACCACATAACCGGATACCTACAGAGGCTAAAGGATTCAATACTAGTAGGTCGGGGACATTTTGGGCTAATTGGCTGTGAAATTAGTGGGCTCAAATTTTAATAGAGGTTCATGGGTGGGTTGGGGTCAGTGGTTTTTGTTTCAAGCTGTGTGCTGTTTACAAGATGGAACCCTTACACCCGGGCTATCACAGCTCATCTATCTATGCCACCCAGGAGGTGACTGACTTTGTAAACCATGTATTTAGGAGGTTTAAGGTGAGTGGGTCTTGAAAGATTCTCAACTGTCTAAGTATGACTTCTCCATAATTATCAGGGGTAAAGTGAATAGCTATTTCAAGTTCCACCCATTCACCATCTTCAACGCCCCCATTAAAAAAAAAGAAGCAAAAGACAATATCCCCATATAGTATTATAGCTTTGCGTCTGCACCGTCGAGTTGGACATGCACATATCTACTTTCCCCTGTATGCTTTTCACATGTACAATACCTCATTTATTTTAGGAGAGATATACCTGGTACTCAATTCAGATAAAACGTTTGTAACTTTTGTAGGCCGTGAAGACTAAAATTCAATGTAAGTGAAACAACATAGACATGACATAGACTACAGCAAGATTATCCAAAGACCACACTATTGCACATTGATAGATATACATGTCCTTAATTGCATGCATCTAAACAAGCTGTGTCCTCATAACGTTAGAACACCTTTCCCAAATCTGCAGAGAACATGGAAGCTGAAGCATCTCACACGTGTAGCTAATTAAGGCTAATTAATCCAGATAAGAGATTAAGAAGCAACAGTACACAGGAGCCTAATCATTAACAAGCTAGTTACAACTCTCAGTGACTTAGTGTAGGAGATCAATAAAGATAACATATCACTCCTCCACACATTTCTAACTGCGTATTAACCATGGGGAGCCCTTTGAAGTAAGATACCAGTTGGCTAATTAGCTACTTGCATCACACCTCCAACACCAACGGACCGAGACCGCTGGTCCCCGGAAGCAGGAGCTCAAATATTAACAAGGAAACCGTCAGCACGCTGGAGATAAGCGACCTTAGAGATAACGAGATAACAAGATGGCAGCAACTTCAAAGCAAGTCTCGCGCCCTCACGTCCGCTTCTCGCTATCTCGAGCTCAGACAGTGTCCCCTTGTTGGCTAATCCACTTTCCCAGGTAGTTGTGAAATTGTAGTATTTTGCAGACACTTTTAGGTCTGATATTTGAAGCATGGCGTATACATGTCTCTGTTTGAAGATTACCACAAGGTAACTGCCATTTAATAAGAGAGTGACACATGAAGTGACGTCACGCACGGGTCGGCCACGTTAGCACCGGTAACCATCGATTAGCATTGACATGTCATTTAGTCGGGTCTCTTTGTACTGAGAGGTAGTGCAAATTGTGAAAACAGAAGGTGTTTCCCCTTTAAGGAATCAGACATGGTCCAAAGCGTATCATGTATGAAAGAAACAAATGGTTACGATGTACATTTTTCATTTCAAAACATTCATCATTGCACCTAACGGTATTGCCAACCACTCTGTAAGTAAGGGTTTTACCTACAGCGGACCTACAGGGGGTTGGTTCCAGGCAGAAAACACTGAATGCCATAGACTTTCACTTAGGCCATGTAGTCAGTGATTCTTCCAATCTCAGCACATTTGTGCTATTTGTGGCAATTTCAGCACGTTTGTGATATTTATGGCGTGGTAGTGACCCCCCCCCTAATTTACTTTGAAATCGGCCATGTGGTACTATATCAAGAAAGTATTTCTGAAACACTTCAGATCCTTTCCTATATTCCCCTATTTTATTATGCATGTACTCTTCATGGACATTGTAGGTTGCGGGTCACTTTTACAGCAGGTACATCTCCCATTATGAGATACACCCCCTCCGAGATGAGAGAAATCCTGAGAGAAAAACCTCCATTGCCGGTGGTTAACTTCGATATCAAAGTGTCAGATGTATGGGCCGACTTGTCATTATGAATGAAATTATCAATAACACATAAGCTTGCCTTGTGTCTTTATGGCTTTACAAATTTGAGCTTGAATTACACGTGACAGCATCGACATGCGCCGAGCTTTACCCAACCCCCCATTTCCCCACTCTTTCTCCTCATGTCCATTCCTCAACCCCTTTGATACACCATATCGCCTCTGGCTAAAACACTACTGAGATAAGTTTGTAAATAATCACCCTGTGTGTCTGTGGGTGTGGAGGTGTGTACTCCTCCTGTGGGTGGCATTAAGGCCGTGGGTGGTTATTAGTTTGGACACAGGAGCACTTTGTATCAACTCATGATCAAAGAAACTCCAAATACACAAACCGCGCAGTGATCTCTCCTCCAGGGGGTCTTGTTACTTCTCAACTATTAATTTACATAATTAACAAGCCTGTGTACATCCTGTATCCTCTTGCCTTCTGGTGGGAGTCTCACTGCCCCCTGATGACTCATGTGGGACGTAATGAGCACTATAGAGCAGGTGGGAGCATCTCTACTCTATAGTCTATACACACTCACATGTTGGAGGTGGGAGCAGCTCTATAGTCTATACACACTCACATGTTGGAGGTGGGAGCAGCTCTATAGTCTATACACACTCACATGTTGGAGGTGGGAGCGGCTCTATAGTCTATACACACTCACATGTCGGAGGTGGGAGCAGCTCTATAGTCTATACACACTCACATGTCGGAGGTGGGAGCAACTATATAGTCTATACACACTCACATGTTGGAGGTGGGAGCAGCTCTATAGTCTATACACACTCACATGTTGGAGGTGGGAGCAGCTCTATAGTCTATACACACTCACATGTCGGAGGTGGGAGCAGCTCTATAGTCTACCCACACTCACATGTTGGAGGTGGGAGCAGCTCATACTATAGTAGTGCCTCTCTATAGTCTATACACACTCACATATCAGAGGTGGGAGCAGCTCTATAGTCTATACACACTCACATGTTGGAGGTGGGAGCAGCTCATACTATAGTAGTGCCTCTCTATAGTCTATACACACTCACATGTTGGAGGTGGCAGAAGCTCACACTGGCCTCTCCTTATAGTTCATATACAATCACATGTTGTTAGGTGGGAGCAGCTCACAGTGTCTCTCTATAAGGAGATTTTTAGCAAAATCTTTTTTTTTTTACCTTTGGTCGCTGAGATTTTTCAAGATCTGGGTAAAAAAATGAAAAAAAAGTCCATGGTGATAGCCAAACACCCAACAATTCTCGATCATTCCAATATTTAATTCCAAAAGTGTATTTGATCATCAAAAGATCTCTTTGGATGCATGAAATGTGTGTTTTTGTGATGTTATAGGTGAACTTTTTTTTTACCTTTGGCCGCTGGGAAATAAATGTTGGTCCAAAAATACAACTTTTTTTTTTACCTTTGGCCGCCCAAAATATCAAATATCAACTCAAAAATTCTGTAATCCAAGTTATTTTAATTGAATGGATAATCTATACACACCCAAACATGACCAGTAGTTGAAGGTGGGAGAAGCTCATAATAGTAGTTCCTCTTTATAGTCCATACGGAAATTGGACGTAATGTCCCACAACCTGAATGTCCCAATGTCAGAATGTCCCACTGTTTTTTTTTCACTTTGGTCATAATGTCCCACCCAAAAAAGTCACAATGTCCCATTCCAAAAAGTCTAATTGCTCCACACCAGAAACTCACTATATATGTCCCATATCACAAAGCATTGCAACAAATCTATTTCACATGATAAATATGATAAATCACATATTTGACTGAACTCAGCAAAGTTGCATCAAATGAAATCATACGCCATAATTAGTACAGCTACAAATTAAATGTACTTGGACATGTCCTCAGTGCATATTCATGGGAATCTTGTACTAAGGTCCTTGTACATGTAGTAAAGTGCCCTTTGTTGTTGTTTAGAAGAGACCAAAGTGAGTAGAAGACCCAGGGGAGAAAGTTGTATCAATGAACAAGTGTAAACTATCCACATACCATATGGGTGGTGTGTATAGTATGATACTCATGGGAACTGGTGGGTGGTTACATTATAGAGAGGTTTAACCCTTTAAGGCCCGCTAATGCTACATGCCCAAGGGTCGTCATGATGCATGAATGCAGCCCTGGCGAGTGACTCAAGCAT
The DNA here is from genome assembly GCA_949317995.1 of Acholoe squamosa. Taxonomy (NCBI): domain Eukaryota; kingdom Metazoa; phylum Annelida; class Polychaeta; order Phyllodocida; family Polynoidae; genus Acholoe; species Acholoe squamosa. The sequence goes on from OX439050.1 coordinate 24,577,744, forward strand.
CATGCCGACTCTACACTACAGGGTTCATACACCCTGGGAGGGTCGGAATGATGCTCCAATAAAGAGCTGGCGACCATTGGTGCATCATGACGCATCAGCAGTCCTTAGAGGGTTAAGGATAACTGATACTCTTGTAGCTGCATTGTGTATGTACATTTACATCATAGGGGTATACATGTACATGTAATCCTTTAAAACAGGAGTGTATATTAGAGCACATGTAAAGGATACGCCGAGAACTGAACACAGCAGAACTGTCAAATTTTGAGCTTTGGTCAATATGATCCTTACACAGAAAAAAATAAGTTCCAAATGTTAGTCAAATACGAGTTGAATCGTCTAACTTTCCAGCAATACTTAGTCAAAACGTCAATCTATTTGGTTCATTTTGCCAAGTGTAATCTTAGATTGAAATTTGAAAGCCTCAAATATATGTAGTTCCTGAAAATTATTATAATTTTAACATCCATGGAACTATTTATGGTAGACACCCACCAGAAAAATCCTGTTTCAAACCACACTGCCATCTCGTGTGTAAAGCCATCACCATGACTTGTGTCTATCCCTTAGTCAAATTTACTAACGGATCTTGGTCAAAGTGACTAAGATCTCTTAACGAAAGTGACCAAGATAAGTTAGCTTGCCTGAAACTCTCAGCAGACACCCTGTTCAAGATTGTGCTTGGAGAGTGAAACTGATTTGGGTAGTCGATGTAACTTTCTAGCAATTCTTAGTCAAAACACAGTGCCTAAACATCCCTGTTTTTCTTAGTCAAATATGACTAACCGTTAGACAAAGTGGGCAATTTGCCTTGGCTTGCCTGATTCATTGGTTGTTTTGACTAAGGCCAAAAGAAAAAGAAGGTATGTTTCCAGTAACATGGTCAGAAAAGTTGAGGTAGGTAGGTCGGATTTTTTATTTTATTTTTTTTTTTTAGTATCCAAGGCCTCATATAGTCATACTTTGCTAGGTTTGCACTTGTTATTATAAGAAATGGTTATCTGCACAGGATTTGAGAAAATGTGTGTATCGAATTCAAATATATATTTTCAGATGAAAACTTTGAAAAAAATGGAAAAAATTGAAAAAAATCTTGAAAAAAAAATTGAAGAAATCTTAAAAAAATGCTGAGGTCGGCCCCTTTGAGCTGAGGACGGTCAGGTGACCGGAAACCTTTTTTTTTTTTTTTTTTGGCCTAAGTACACTATCTAAGTTTTATTCAATTCAAATGGTGATTGTGTTAAGCTCTATGTAGGATTCACACTCCACAGGTTAGAGTCTCCTCATTTAGGAAGTATTTGAAATACCTAACATCATATTCATTTAGAACCCCTGAGCCAAGTGACTCTGGGTTTGCCAAGGAAGCAAATTCACATATGGACATTATATTTATCTAGATTACCACAGAATAGGTGTTTCCGTCTGACTTCCTATTTCATTTGACAAGGCATCAACGGATCTTGGTCAAAGTGACTAAGATCTCTTAGTGAAAGTGACGAAGATATGTTAGCTTGCCTGAAACTCCCAGCAGATGCCCTGTTCAAGATTATGCTCGGAGAGTGAAACTCATTTGGGTAGTCAATGTGACTAAGAAAACTTAGACCTCCTTGGCCATTTGTTAGTTATAAGTACTAACTAAGAATAGTAAGTTTCCATGACCAACATAATGTATGGACACAGATAGAGTGAGATGTATATGCAAAAAATGCACAATCCATCCTCTATTTAAAGTATGTCCACCTGGACTGACCCGAAATATTCACCAGTCGGCTATGATCCTCTAAATTTGGACTGATAATTTGGCAGTATCTAAAATTGTCATTGAGGCCTTCACTAAATAAGTTGACAGCTTTATGTATTATTGTCTTAGTACATGTTTGATGTGACCATTAAGAACACACGTGTCTTAACAGTCTTCTTCACACCACATTAATTGGCACCACTCGGGACCTCTAATATGTCTACCTCCGCACCTGCTGCTGAGGTTTCGGCGGTTTTCTGTCCCCGTCAGTCAAAAAGCACGCAGACGACATCCGAACAGGTCAATCGGGACGTCTTGAATCACTCTTCTCTTTAGCCCTTTTAGAACTGATTGGGGCATTATGACTGTTTCCAGACAACACCTTTTGGAAGTACATGTAGTAATAATGCACCAATCAGTACTAAGACAAAGATAAATATGACGCATGTAATGTAGCCATAGGACAGAAGTGCTCTCAATATTTTAGAAGCAGACGACATTGATGGCGAACCAGGAATGTATGGCGACAGCCTGTAATTGGATTATGTACCGTATTGGTCTGTATTAGCGCCGGGGCGCTCATTGATATACTACAGGCCAATACGGTATGCACCATCCAGGCCCTGTTTGAGTGAGTGAGTGAGTGAGTAATAGATGTTTGACGCCATTTCGACAGCCAAGGTCATATTCATGGCGAGAACGATATTACACAATTTCACAGGGGAATGTGTCAGTGCCTGCATATATGTGCACCACACACATCCTGAGGGGATAGGAAAGATGAGAAGTAGACCCTTTAAAGTGGGATAGGGAAGCCTGGCCCTGTTTGACCTCCATCTTACTTTAGAGGGGGAAATAAAGGTAAGATAAAAAGAAACCAACCTAAAAAGTAAAATATTGAAAGTGCGTTCTCTCAGAATCTACAGCTCGTACGTATAATTTGTTTTCAGACGCCCGAGCAATGACTTCCGTCCAGTGAGAATGATGCAGCACTCACTTTTGACAAGAAAAGAAATTCTCTCTTCACTCAGAAATATCTGAAGGCCAAAATAACTGGTTTCAAGGAATCTACACAAAACACGGCGCCTGCAATCATTAATTTGTTAATGGCCGACCATCATCCTTCAACACAAGACTTTTCAAAAATCACCGAGAATTCCAGACATAACGGATCTCTGGGTGGGGCACATTCCAGATAACGATCAACTCCCCCCTTCTCTGCTTGGAGAATGATTAACCCTTTCAGCTCATACTGCTAGGTCGTTATGATGCACTAATACAAGTCTGGCGATGGTGGCGGGTGAGTCTTTTCGCAAGCCTTACATTTTTTGGTATTTGTGTATCTTGTCGACCCGTCGGGAGTGTATCTGGTCGGCATGATGCATGGATGCAGCATTCATCCAAGGGTTGTTCATTTATCATGATGACCAAGGGCATAGTTTTATAAAGTGTGACCAATATAGGGTTAAATTAAGAGAGCGTTCCCAGAGGTCACGTGGTCAATGAGCCAGTCACTGGAGGCGCTGATTCTCGGCGGGATTTGCCACATACCCGTGTCGGCGCCCTTTGAGGTGGGGTACCAGCGGGACAGGTCACATGACCAGTCAGCGTTCCTCAGATCTCTTCCAGTGTCCAGTGGCCCCTTGAGCCCCCTCCATGGTCGGCTTATCCGGCTGAGATTACCCTAATCCACTGCATGATCGCTCAGATAGCCAGTCTACCATATGATGGTTAAAACAGAGAGGGCAACAGTTAATTTCCCGCCTTTTCAGACTCATAATACAATCTTCAAGCATGTATTTTATTTGTTTTATCAGACTTTAAACTGATTAACGGGTACTGGTAGGCAAATGGTTATTATTGCCATAAAGATTCGACAAGAATTTCTGTTCTCCTACATGATTATATTTAAGGATGTTTTACACCTTCCCAAAATGATTAATTAAGTATTGTATATATCCGATGGTGTTGCCCTGTCAATGCCAAAGATTATCTTTACACATGCAAAAGTGTTCCCGAAACGGCGTTCAACACATCAATGTCATTTAAAAATTGAACTAGGGCACCTTTGGGCCTTCAGTCAAGGGGGGTGACGTTTGATCTTAGGTATGGTGCAGAGATTTGAAATTGAAATCCCTGGGACCTGCTGGGAAAGAGCACATGCTGGTTCCGGCCTGAAGCATATCACGTGCGGCGCACGTCCGGGCACCCGTCAGTAACTAGCGACGGCAGGTCCGAAAGTCGTCTGCTCACAACAGGTGTCGGTCCTGGCGGGAAAAATGTCAAATCAGGCCACAGATTAGATCACGTGACAAGTAGCACCATAGACTTAAGTGCCCCCTAGCGAGCAGAGGTGAAGTTAGCCACTTGCAGGGGGTCACGCTTTGAAGGACGCCGCTTTGGAAGCCATTTAGCTCTGATAAGAAAGAATCCTTAGGTTTCTTATCTGTTTCAGTCGGTAGTTGAGAGGTCTGATGAACCTGGTGATGAAAGAGATTCCGAGCTGTTTTCTCTATTTATTGGGGATTTGTAAAGAGTCATACAAACAGCTGTGTTAAAGGGTTGATGGAAATCGGATTACTTCCCTGTATGTCGTTATATATCATTGGGAAGAATATCTTTAATCTAAGGGAAGGTTGCCCGGGAGTACCATACACCACAGGGGGTCTACATCCACTTAGTGAGTGAGTGAATAATACATGTAGATGTTTTACGCCATTTCGAGCAGCAGCAGTTGCCTCCTTGGCAAACCCAGAGTCACTTGGCTCAGGGGTTCTAAATGAATATGATGTTAGGTATTTCAAATACTTCCTAAATGAGGAGACTCTCATCTGTGGAGTGTGAATCCTACATAGAGCTTAACACAATCACCATTTGAATTGAATTAAAATTACATAGTGTACTCAGTCAAAACAACCAATGAATTCAAAATCAGGCAAGCCAAGGCAAATTACCCACTTTGTCTAACAGTTAGTAATATTTGACTAAGAAAAACAGGGACATTTAGGCATGGCGTTTTGACTAAGTATTGCTAGAAAGTTAGTCAAAAGTTAGACGATTCGACTCATATTTGAGTAATACTTGGAACTTTTTTTCTGTGTATGCACAGCATAGGCCTGAGGCTAGTTGAATAAAAGTAAATCTGTAGGTAGGGCATCAAACCATACATGTATTTGAATCTGCCGCCTAAATCTAACGGACATGCTGTTTGGTGCAGGCTCGCCCCCTCCAGCCCGACAGAACTGAGCCAACAACTGAAATGGGAGCTAGATTTATAAAGTTCTGACCATCACAGACCATAAACCCCAGCACACCCACAAACTCCCTACAAACACCCTACTTTCTAACATATGCCAGGCTGTTTGACGTTCGACTTGCGCCTCTTTCATTGTTACAGAACTGGGGTGGGCTCTGACCTTTGACCCTAGTGTCAGGGGTCATGGTGACCTTATTTGTTTAGCCAGTTTCAACCACCAGGGGTTGCCTTTCCCAGCATTCCCTGTGCTAGCCACTTCCTGTGCCTTGATCGTGAGACCCTAAAACCAGGCTTGGATTAACTCTGCAAAGCCCTACTCCTCTCCATTGACAGACACCTATGGATCTGTATTAGCCCTTTGTTCCGCGAATCCTCCCCTCCCCCAAACTAATTATTCACCCATATGATAAAGAACTACCCAACCACAATTTGACAGTAAATGAATATTTCAAAACGGCCCATAATTCATCCCAGAGCCAAATCTGTTTCAATCCAAGCACATCAGAAATCAATAAAGACATTTTGGTGTGCCTCAAGGATTCATGATAGGGCTTGGATTACCCCTGAGAAAAAGGGAGAAGGGCAGGCTGGATTCACTCAGCTCATCCTGGAGACTGGGAAACAGTGGACCATTGAGGTGTGGTTGACTTGGCCCATTGTCAGGTGTGTTGGTCGGCGCCATGTGATACAGGTGTACACAGGTGATAATTTATGCATACTCAGGTAAGCGGTGTGAGAGAAAAGGTGGGCTTTAGGGATGAGGTATAAAGTGTGTACAAACAAATGGATTGTGTGGGTGGGGGAGTGCAATACTTTTAGCAGAAATCCCCCCCATCCCAAAAAAAAATCCCACATTTTCCAACACCCAACATGGAAAGCACTGTAGTAGCTTTGTAGATTAAAATTTAATGCACCCTACGTATTTCAGATTTCAATTACAAGCTTTAGAAAAGAGACAGCATCCCATCATTTAGGTGTCAGATAGATATGATATGCACGTAAACTTATAGCAAATAAAATCTTTCCTAGGGTGCACAGAGGGAGCATACTGCAAGTAGTATAGGTATTTATATTGAAGGAGTATTCCTCCTGTGTCGTCACTATAATGGTGTCAGGTAGTCAGAACAGGTAGGGTAAACCAGGGGGCGAAGGGCCTGCACAAACTGATATACACCACTCCACCTTTCAACACCCTTCACATACCCTCTCTGTCAACCACCAGCTACACCGTATTCAGAATACACAATGATTTACTAATACATTTATTATCATAGTCATTTAGTTTGTTTTCTTATCCTCAGGTAGAAATTGCCTTAGGTACTTGCTGTATGCCCACTAGAGCAGGTCTTCTCCACAACACCTGAATATAAATCACCATAGGTGTACTTACAATACCCCTCACCAATGCATTTCTTCTCACAGTCACATAGCCCTATGCCTCTCCATGTATACTCTGTGGTACACATATATAATGCAAAAACCCATAGATGACCTGAAAGCCCTTTCCTAAACCTCATTGGTAGTGCATAACAACACTGGGTTTGAAAACACAAAGCAAATGCAAACATCATAAAAATGCAGTACCACTCTGGAAAAGGGGTTTCATGTTTTTTCCACCTTCCATCCCATAATATGTTTACCATAAGCACCATATGACCTTGAAGTACTGGGGATTTTAAGGGGCAGAGCTGAATAGTTAATAGCTCTTCTCAAACACCAAATAAGGGAGTGAAACAGGTGTCCTTTTTCATCCAGGTTTTCTTAGTGTTTGGAATTACTTTATTGGGAAGAGAATCTCATGTATACACCATCAATGGAGTAATGATCTCTGATTAGCTGGGTATACTTGTACTGAGTGAGCCAAATTTCTCAATCTAGTTTGAAACTTTCTTTCTCACTTTAAGAGAATTTCTCTCTCATGTCAAAAATGTTGCTCCATGCTAAAAAAAAAAAAAAGTTCTCAGAAACAGCAGACTACCACCCGGTGATCAAAGGCAATAATGTGCTAAATTTGGATTCAGACGCAATGATGGATCAATGATAGCAATTTACAATTACTTTGAGTAGGATTTTTTCTACTAATTTCCCCATTCGTCTACTAATATTAAATCAGTTTGACTACCTCTATGCTTTCCTGTGCACAATGTGACTGACCCCCGCCACCCCCCCCCCCACACACACACACACACACAAACACCAACACCATCACCACCACACCTGCAGCAGAAGTAAACTAAAGGATCCAGTTCCACCAACGCTGTGTGTGGGGATCAAGATGTGGATCTCAGATGGGGGCAGAAGGATGTGTGGTATGACTAAGGTGAGCATAAGATGTGGGAGATCAAACAGAATGGTATCAGGTTCTGACACGTGCCCCAATGCATCTACACAATGAAATGGATCAACTTAGTCCTCTCAATGCAGAATAGGATCTGAATTTTCCAGCTACAAAAATACAAATGGAAAGTGCCTAGATCACAAAAGTTTATGAATATAAGAACTAGGGGATTCTGAGACAGAGGCAGTGGAAGAAAAAGTGTGTTTTAAACTGTAAATAAGACTAAGCTGTTTTCTGAGGGATTCTGTTTCAGTTTTAAGCCCCTTATGATTATCCCTATAGATTTTTTTTTTTTGAGTATGGGGACTCCCTCAATTATGATATTTTTCCTCCTTCATGCTTCATCGACCTGTCTTAGCCTATAGTCATTCTGCCACGTGCCAGGGATGCTGTAGGTTGTCTATTTTAGGCAGTTTGCGCAGTTTCGGAATAATAAAGCAGGAATACTAATTCTCATGAAACTAGGTGATTTTGACACAGATATTTCCAAATGATATTTCATGTTATTGTTTACCCTTCTCTCATGGTGTAATATCGGTTATAGGATAAGTCCAATGCAGCATAGACCTAACTGACGGTGTGAGAAAAGCTGTGAGAATTACACCTCTAGCTGTTAAATACCAAACCCTGATGCATGTAAACTTTACAAGTGACTATTTAGAACTTAGTTCTCCATAGATCTTTAGGCAGGGCCACTGCATAAGGCTCTCCCCTATGTCAAACTGTATATTTCATTAAAATATTCCTAAACTGCGCAACCCAAGAGGGAGCAATTCTGGAATTGCGCAAGTTCTGACATTGCGCCTAACATCTATACTCACTGTCCAAAGGCGTTGTCTATGTTATAACAAGTATAGCAAAAGCACAAGAATGGACAATGGGCGATTTTCAGAACAGTCTCATTGTGAGAAAAAAAAAAACAGGAAAATCCGAAATATTCCATCAGGAACAGCCTTACACATTTTAAGATTATATCTGTAAGATTTATGAAGTAACTCATGTCAGGTTGAGCTGTGCAAACACTTGGCCTTGGGACTCATACAGGTCTCTGATACTTATTTAAGGCATTAATTGTTGATTGCGCTGCAGTCTAAATCCGCCACTGTGTAGTCTCGTTGAAGATGTTGTGATTGTCACCAGTCACCAAGGCACACACACAGCAGACTCATTGTGATCATCACCAATCATCAACACAGACACAGCAGTCTCATTGTGATCATCCATCACCAGTCACTAAGTCTAAGACACACACAGCAGTCTCGTTGTGATTGTCACTAGTCACTAAGACACACACACACATCAGTCTCGTTGTGATCGCCAAGAGTCACTAAGACACACACACACATCAGTCTCATTCTGATCATCACCAGTCACTAAGACACACACAGCAGTCTTGTTGTGATCGTCACCAGTCACTAAGACACACACAGCAGTCTTGTTGTGATCGTCACCAGTCACTAAGACACACACAGCAGTCTTGTTGTGATCGTCACCAGTCACTCTGACCATGGAGGTCTATGCTCTGACAAAGACTATAGTCTTGTTGTGACTGTGAGGTGGGGCTCTGCAGTAGGCATGTTTGTGACTATTGGGGTCGGCATGTAGAGGAGGTAAGACTGACACCTGTATTTACACCTGTATATGCACACCTGTACCGTGGGACGTGGTCTAACTTTGTGGCATCTACACGAATACCAAATTACCAAATCGTCAATCTTTTTTTTCTGAAAATGGAGTGAGATATGTAAGATTTTCACATTTCAATAAACTGAGGAGACTGGTATATGTGGTCATGTACTTCTAATTCATGGAAAACCAGCCACCAAAACACATACACCCGAACAGCAAAACAACCCCCCTGATAATTTAAGATGATTTCAAAACAAAATCCTTTAAATGAATTGAAATAAACGAGCAGTAATTATATGTAGACAACAAAAAACAGCAATTATGTCAGACTAAGTATTACCCTTCAAGTGAAAATAATTAAATTCTCTAATCGTTATTTGACATGGACTGTTCAAGTTCATGGAGACAACTAGGCGGCATACTCTGACCACCAAGGGCATTCCTGTGCCTAGATCAAAGGTGGGGCAGGTTTGATACGAGGACATAAGTCAAACATAGGACGTCGTTTATTTTCACTCCATCAGAGATAAATTACAATGTCTCGTGGGAGATGCCCACGTCATGCGGGACTCCACGAGACTTGTAGAGCTCATCAATCAACCGGGCTTCCGCTGGTGCCTGACGGCGGCCGACTCACGTGTGAAGATACACAAGCAGGTTGACGGCAACCAGCCATGATGTAAACCTCATTATAGCTTATCCACAAGTGCTTGGTACTTTGTCCATATCAATTTTCCATTTTTTAAAGGTTGGGGTGGGGGTTGGGAGCGGTTCAAAGAACTATACTAAACCATGCAGGAACACTGTGACAAACAGTCAAGGTTGTGCTTTTCGGATATCTTGTATTTTTGATTGAGCATTGGTTATAAGAATACACTTTCAACTTTAAATCAACATTGATAGAGGTTGGTCAAGGTTTATCATCGTTTCAATCTTTTCATGATTTGTTTCTGGTGATAGTGTTATCATTGCATTTTCATCGAGATTCTTAGTATATATATCTAAGGAAGACGGCATCTTGTTTGGTATACTAAGGCCAAAAAGATATTTTAAGTTTCCGGTAACAAGATCCAAAAAAATGAGGTAGGTAGGTAGGTTGCTGAGGTAGGTCGGGTGACCGGAAACCAAACTTTTCTTTTGTGGGCTTACTATTAGGAAGCACTCTGGGAAAGTTTATAGATGTTTCTAGAGAAGCTTTTAAATCACCGTACATGTGTTTGCAGGATAATGCAAAGTACCACAGTGTAATAGTTAGAGTTCCAAATCATTCAAGGAATTTTCCGTATCAGGTAGATCTACTGGAATAGTATTATTTGAGTTAATTACGCTCATACGGCAAAAAAAAAAGGGTTGATTCCGGTGACCTGACCGACCTCAGCCAAACAGGGCCGACCTCAGACTTTTTGGAGAAGTTTTTGATATTTTTCTTCAATTCTTTTACTTCTTTTTTTTTTTTTTTTTTTTGGCATTTTTAGCCAGGTAAAGGGTCGGAATTGTATGCCCATATTTTCCTTCTTTTTTTTGTAATACATAGTTTCCTGTCAAAATTCATGGTAAGCATGATAAACCAATGGAATAAGTTATATGGCACACTCATGACATCCCGAATTCAATACATATAATGCCTAAATAACATCTGACCTCAATTTATTTGACCGTGTTACCGGAAATATACTTTTTTTTACCGGTACCGGTATATACATGTATATGGAGGCAGCAACACAGAGACATCATCCTTTGTGCGCGACTGTTTATAAATATCATTTTGCTTATCATGAGGTAACCAGCCAAACAGGAAGAATAGTCCATATATGGCTATACGAAGCATCAACTTTTTCTTGCATTCATGCAGTATTAATACCAGTATTAGAAGGATCGCTGTGCCCATGTCTGCGCCATGTCATCCTGGGTGGGGTATACACCTGACTGGTCAGTTCACTCAGTATACAGACGTCACGCTATGCTCATTCCAGCACCTCCCGCCCTGGAGGAATTAACCCATTAAGTGTCGCATAGACCATGAAAGCACTAATCACTTGTTTAGTGGTGATGGTGAATGAATACAGCCCTAGTAAGCTGCCAGGGATGTCTTAGTACATCTTGCTGACCAGATAGAGTCGATCCACACCTAAATTAAAAGGTCGCCATGATGTACAATTGCTTTGGTGCATTATTACGACAAAGGAGGATCTAACTCGAGGCATCGTGCGGCCCTGGAGGGCTTAATGGTGCGTGACGAGCTTTGATCCTAACCGTGGAGACGGGCGTGTGTGTGCTAAGGCCAAAAAAAAAAAAAGGTTGGTTTCCGGTAACCCGACCTACCTCAGCCAAACAAGGCCGACCTCAGAATTTTTGAAGAAATTTTTTATAATTTTTTCAAAAATTTTCATATTTTTCATAATTTTTTCAATATTATTCATAATTTTTCACATCAATTTCATATTTTTAGTATCTTAAGATTTCCCTTCCATCCAAGCAAGGAATCCTAGATTTATACTGAAGCTTTATACATTTTGGCAGGTATAATAGCTAACGTTGATCATTATCAATGATAAAAACTCACTATTTCAGCCAACATATTTATCAGCAAAAAAAATAAATAAATAAAAAAAAAATAAAAATCCGACCTACCTACCTCAACTTTTTGTACCATGTTACCGGAAACTTACAATTTATTTTTTTTGGCCTAAACATTGCCAAGGGGATGGCCTGGGGGCTGCCTGAACCAGGGAGGGTTTGAAAACTGACCTGGCAGGATAAAATAGAAAATTTAAAGTAATTCTCATATAATATTGCCTGGGAATAATGCCCCGCACTGTTGAATCAACCATGGATCCTCGTATCAAAACTGATCATGGCCAGTGAACCACTGTAATTGTATTGCAGTGAACCAGTGTAAGCTCCAGGTGGCAGTACAGTGGTACCAGCAATCTCTCTAAAAATAACGACGAATCTCTGGCAACTTTAGGACAAAGATTCCGCCGTTATGTTGATGACTTTTTTTCTTTCTTTTTTTACAGTGCACTGACCAGTATCATAACTCTGCATTAGCCCGGGCTTTGACTTAGGGAGTACTCCCGGGGCGTATATTCTCTGTGACTGGATGAGCAGGTGTTTTTACAATACACACCTGACGGTGATCGTGTACATGGGTGGGACGGCCATGTGGTCAGCTTCAGCCAGAGAGGATCTGTTTGTTATCTTTTGAACTGCAGTGGGGTAGTATCATCAAGGATGTCTTTCTTGTGGTCCCATTTAATAGAAAAGGATTTAGCCCCTCCTCTATATTTTTTTTTTTGGGGGGGGGTGTACACATCAAAATTTAATATTAAATTTGGCTCAAGAGAAATATCTAATATTACCCTTGTTCCCTCCCCCTGCTGATTTTCAAATTCCTATATCTAATCAGGCACTGATTTTACATGCATCATTAGCCTGTTCTAGGATGTAGATCTCTGATTGGCAAGGACATGGCAAAGAGTCAAATGAAATACATTGGTTTTTTTTGTTGAAGACAATATATGAACTTGGAGAAGAGACACATTTTTGCTCTTTTTTCTTTTATTATTGGGATTCGCAAACCTGCATTGCATTTTGCTGTAGGGGTCTAGATCTTTTCTGATAAGTTGTTTACCACTTTTTTCTTGTACATTTCCTATTTGATTTAACCCTTCTTCTAGAGGATTCTTAGCCTGAGTACAATGTATATGTATACATATTCCTTAGATTTAGAAAATCGCTCTGAACCGAACCTTCCTAAATCTCTTGAAACGATTCGGAGGGGGGCGGGGTGCCTTTTTTCCCAGTACTTAAGAGTTTAATTATATATTTTGGACCCCACAATTTGCGGAAAAATAGGGGGTGCACCCGGGGGGTGCGCCCCCCTCCTTTTGGGCCGCGCCCCCTCCTTTTCCAAATCCTGAATCCGCCACAGGACTCTATAATAGAATAACATTGCGTATACAATTGGCATACAGTTGTATACTATCACATGATAGATTCGCCCTCGTGAAATTTTAAAATATACCCTGTTACCTTCCATATTAATTCCATTTGCCATTGTATTAATTTTGGATATTGGCAGTTAAAACCTATCATAATAGATCAGATAAGACCCTTTCCGTGCGTGTATCACTGGAACAATCTCTATTCCCGCCCATACACGTTATACCATATTATTTCAAAATGACGTCCTGTTACACGTACCCACAATTACTACACACCTATGAGGGCATGTTGGGCGGCACTTCACACCTGTCCCCAACGGTTCTTCCCCCATACCCAACAAAACATAGTCCCACAGATAACGCACTCTTATGGCCAAAATTCATACGCCAGAAGGGTCCCTCTTATACCCAATTAATCAAGAGGCACGGGGCTCATCAGCCCCCACCGTGACGTCATGCTCGTGACATCACTGACGTTTGTGACGTCACAGCTGGGCACGCACAGGCACGCGCCATGCATCACGCGCCTGCGCAGTGGGCTATGACGTCATTATCAACATTCTTGACACTCTCCTCACACAATTGCCAATTCCCATCGCACGTAATAATGAACTGAGTGAGGAACACCCTTTATGCTTGGGGAGTGGAGAAGCAAAAAGCGCGGGAAAATTTGGAAGTGGCAGACGACATTTGGCGAGATGAGCGTGAGTTATGTAAGACAGGTGTGGCTGGGGCAGACGGGGACCATATTGACAGCCATAACCGTCCTGGCAGGTGGGGGATGGGTACATATGACAGTTATAGTGGGGGATGACAAAGGGAAGGAGGTACCACTCAACAAGTTGGTTACAAGCTATCAAAATCTGAACCTTCAGTCGTGACATTAACCACCCCAGTAGTATTAAATGACTGAATTTGCGCAGATTCATAAATAGGCGGATAGTTTATATAGGTATCAGGTTTTCATGTAACATAATCGACTTGCTAAAGTACATACATTTTGATATTGAAATAAAGTAAGAAAACGAAAATTGAAAATATCTAGTCTAGTAATATGAGTGTGGAAAAGCCTAATTCCATATTCATGCATATTATTTGTTCAATGATGTTTTTCTTCATCCAATCTGGATTATTGTTCCCTCATGAGGGAAACGTTACCACAATCAGAGTGACCAGACAAACATTTGAATCTCAGTCACAGACTGACAGACACATGACGGAGCGATGGGTGAAGGACGGATTTTTCTATCAAGCAGTGACTAAAACTAAATTACCTTTACAACAGATGGATCTCCTACCGCCAGCGGCAATTCCCATCCCCCAACCAAACCCTGTCCCATACCTTTGGATGCATTTAGTCCTCGTTTCTTTTCAAACACCTGTATAATCAGAGACATGAAGATACATTTATCTCTGGTATAATTAACCCATTTCATGTATAACGTGTGTCTGCAGACATCTGTCCGTCGTCTCAGACTAGAAGGCCTGGCGGCTAGAAGGCCTAAGATTGATACATGTGTTAATAAGATACATACATATTCTTCTGCAATTTGGTTTAAAAACTGAGCGTTGTTGGCGCCTATCTCATATTTAAGTCCATAACTTAAGCCACATTTAATACATCTTCAGTTCTATCGGATTATTGAAATATAGAGATATATAGAGTAATGACAACATGAACACACAAAAAAATGAATATATCAAAATAAAAAAGTTTAATTTTAGGCATAATGCAATAAAGTAAGCATCAAAATGTGTTGTACATTAAAGGGATATCATGCATCCAGGTACTATGCATTTAAAGAAGGCAATCAAGAAAAAAAAAATCAGAAGATTTCACATGACATTGTACCAATTTCTAGTAACATATTTATAAACAAGGGTCAGCTTGCATGGAAATATGGATAAGCAAAAGTATATTTGTAAATAAGACTTTGTACGCCAGGTTTTGCCACAATGCATGTTAGCAGAATACGTGTATAAATAAAAGCAGTTCTCATTAATCCTGGATCAAGAGATCATAATACAGGTCTCAAATATTTTGCTCACCACGTCTCTGCATACCTTTAACCCCCCACCCCCCCCCCAACATACACCCTGCCACTCCACCTGTGCATAAGCAACAGCCTTCTGGCACGTGCCACCCCCCCTCCCTCCACACCTCCAGCTGACAGGTGTGAGGTTTGAAATGAACACCCACCAGGAGGTGAACTCATTAGGAAATTAACAAACTCTGCTCCATACCTGAATCCTTTGTTACCAAGTTACCGACAAACAAGGCCCATAACGGTCCTGCCTTATGGCCCAGTGTATCATATATAGGGTTAAGCCTGTAAGGGTCGTATAATGCATGTGTAGGGGACCAGAAATCCCCGTACCTGGTAGATTGACCCTCAGGGGCCAGTAACCTGGTAATCACTGCTCCCCTAGTGTGTATCATACCGATCCAGGTGTAGTTGGAAGGTGGAAATATCAGGCAAGGGATCGTGGTGTAATGGTTAGCATGCTGGAATGTCATGCCAGAGATCCGGGTGAAGTCCCGGTGATCCTAGATATTTTCACCGTCCTTTACACATGTGATGCCTTGATCTTATGTCGTCATGATGCAGCAATACAGTGCTGGCAAGTCTACTCACCAGCACTGCATTGGTGGAAGTGGTGCATCATGCCGACCCTTTGGGAGTGCATCAGTCCCTTAGGATCAGCATGATGCATTAATGCACTATGTGGCACTTAAGGGATAATTATGGGAGTCTGAGGTTGAGGGGGACGAGGAAGATGGAGGGGGGGGGGCTAATCAAAAGAACCAATGTTAATGAGAAGTATTTAGTTTCTGCAACTTGCATGTTCCTTTGTGGTGAGGTGCGGTGACGTATGGTGACGTATATGTCATTAAACAGTCCATCCTTCTGTTCATCAGGTTGCGGACCATAAGTTTGTTTTTTTTTTCATTCATGACGTACCCGGTAGCTTATCACAGATGTTATGGCATTCTACTTCTACATTATTGATACATGGTCGTACTGGCCACCCAAATCGTTTGCCAAATATAACATCGATTTTCATATTTAAACTTCTTTTTTAAAAATTAGAACAGTGCCAACAGTGCCAGTTAGTGAATGGTGATGATGTCAAAAGCCCTCCAAAAGTAGGGGGAGGGGTGCTCTTCATATCTTAATTACAAATGTACACATAGGCACGGCTGGCAAGGGTATTTTATGACCTAACCTTCCAAACAAGGGTCCAGGGTTGACCGAAATATCCATGGGAAGGCAGGCTCGCCCCCTCCAGCCCGACAGAGTACGGGCTGGCTTCAGCTCTTAATCTGACTAGATCGTCGCCCAGGCGGCGATCTAGCTCTCCCAGCAGAGGCAATACCACTGTAGTATTACTTAACATCTGCTGGTGAGTGAATACACATCCAGGTTCAATCAGATTCTTATCTACATCAAAGAGGGCAATAAAACAATAAAATGGAATACACATCCAGTTGAATATAGAGATGCTCCCAGGCTATTAAACTGAGTATTCATAGCCGCTGGCCGAGGCTGATGGGAAGGGTGAACCTTTAGCAAGAGTGATTAGCATTGCTATTTTCGAGAGGAAAAAGTCCCTTGACAAGGGTAATATTTTGACAAAAAGGGGTTAAACGTTGCCTTTAATATCTTGCGAGGGTAACCTTGTCCTCGATCCAGCTGAAAAAGATTAGGTACCCCCCGAAGATTTCAATCAATAACATGAAAAATGCAATTAAGGGACGAGTCATTTATTGCTAGGCGGATCGGCAGATTTTTTCCCGAACCCCCCCCCCCCACCACTATGCCACAAATGATTTTGACCCCCTCCCCACTAAGAGCTGATTTTGCAAAATGTTCGACCAAAAATCGGATAGGCATGCGGAATGATGCATTGCGATGTGCATTTAGATTGACCATATTTAGTTTTGACCGGGGTTTGACCCCCAGTGTGAAGGTTTACTGGGTTTTGGCAACCCACCGAGGAGCTCTTTTTCAAAATGACCCCCCCCCATATTTAACAAGCCCCCACCCCCGACCTAGCAATAAATGACTCGTTCCTAATGCAGAATGTAACACTGCATTTAATTGATGTTACAAGGCTGCTTTTTGAATTTGAATCACTCAAAATCACTACATGGTAGTCTCAAAATGTCAGCCATTAACTGCTACTCGATCCCGGTACTCGATATACATACAATCTATTCTACAAAGACTAAAATGGCGCAAGGAATTTCATGGCAACTCAATAATTTGAAGTCTATTTGTGACATTTAAATTCTCACAGCATAATAACAGCTGTAGAACCTCCCTATCACTTTCACACAATATATCCAACCACATCTCAAACAGGGTCCTATGTTCCCGCCTATGTTCCAACATAGACTGGCGCCAGAGCTGCTAGAGCGCAAAATCCATTCAATATGTGGTCGGCAAAAATAGTAATCTTCTTATTACATGGGTTGTAAAAAATATAATACCTCCCAGTGGGGCAAACAGCACAACGCCCCGAGCGCCACCTCGTGGGTGTCTGAGGAACTTCATTCACGCATGCGTAAACACTGCCATTCAAGTGTACACTCTCATAGCAGATTTATCGATTATCCTTTTCACAGTGATAGCATACAGTCTGCTGTGAGATTGAGTTAAATGACATTTGGAAGAGGGAGACTGCGGAGACTGGTATCACGAGGGAATCTTTCCTGTCGAATAACACTAATTTTCTCTACCCCAGTGCATTGTAAGAACAGCAGGTACTGTGGCATGGAGAGCCAGATTTGTGAATGGTTTAGCCATGACCCTGCGGGTGGAAGTTTTAGCTCCCTTAAGGCAACATAGTGCATTTATCCAGTAAATATCAATTGGTATTTTATCTTATTAGTAGTATTTATGATGCATTAATGCAGTCTTGATGGGTCAACTGACCAATGTAATCCATGGATTCATTCATCATGCAGTGCTGGCAAGAAGACCCACCAGCCCTGCACTGATGCACTACGACAACCAAAGAACATCGACCTGGAGGTACTACACCATGATCCCATCATAGCATGCGCCCTTTAAAGACTTTTAAAGGTGGTCTAAGGCCCCGGAGTCTGAGGCGCGATGTTTATCATAAATAGAAGCACGGTGAGACGCACCACTAATCTGTCGTAATCAGAAAATTGCTGGTTCTAGGGTCTGCTTGGTCAACTCACGCGACGGATCACTATCAGAGAGTGGAAAATAAACATAATCAGACGTACGTGGATATGAAAGATGCCCCAGGGGAGGGAAATGACTCAATTCAGACAAAATAGGGAGTACGGGAGCCATACTATACGAGGGAGAAACATACTGTGGTTCCTTCCTTTTACAGAATTTCTAATGGGACTTTTGTGGGTGTTATTAGCGTGTCATAATGCATTAGACGGTATCGCCCGGTTTCATATACCGTAATCTCCCGTGTATAAGGCGCGTCTTATACGGGGGTTTTAGTTCTCATTGGATCCACATGGGGGACACCAAGACTTTTCTTTTGATATATTACATGCCTCCTTGGTCATAATAGGACATAAGGGGGCCCAGGAGGGTCCAGGGTGGTCAAAGCTACACATAGGTCTTTGAATTTTGAAAATTCATTCAGTAGAACCAAAGTTATGAATTTTTCATTTTTTTGAAAAGTTTCCAAAACTCTAGGTGCGCCTTATGTATACGCGGGCTACGCCTTATACGCGGGAGATTACGGTACATATCATTTTGTAGGACCCATGAGGTTCTTTTTCTTTTACAGATTCATTCAAAATACTCGGTCCACTATATCAGTGTATTATATCTGATAAAAGAGTATCAGATCTGATAGACTATGGGACAGAGAACATTGAAAGTGGGCCTAGAAAATTTTGAAGGCAAATGAAATATTATGTGAAAATTCAACCGCCCCCCAAAAGAAGATAGTGAATTGTGTGAGCCAGGATGGCTCTCTCTCTCTCTCTCTCTCTCTCTCTCTCTCTCTCTCTCTCTCTCTCTCTCTCTCTCCCCCCCCCCCCCCTTTAATTCCTGCTTCCAAGTACAGATCCCGTTCAGTCCCTCTGTATTTTTCACCTGTGGCCTAATGCGATAAAAGTATTATTCCCCTTATCCTCAGATTACATCTAATACCTGTTTTACCTCAACTCTTCTTGGGGGCATCCCTCCCTGGGAAATGTGGAATAATACGTGTGTGAACCAGATTTATAGAGATAGCCATGGTCCAATGAACTGGACTTGAACTGATATCGTGATGCAGGGTACTAGTACTAGGCTGGCACCAGACACCTATCTGGAAAATCTACTGATAAATCTGGTGGAAATCTGAGTATTATAGTTGTGATTTTGTCTGTTTAATCAACTAAGTTGAATTCAAATTCGAATTGAGTTCCCTCTATGTCAAGAACAGAAGGCTATTATGATAAATTAAAAAAAAAAGTATTTTCAACCCAATAAGGGCCGCATAGCTCTTCGATGCATTGTGCCACCATGCATATGCCTCATGACATGATATATGAATGCAGTTCTGGCATAGTCGACTTGCCAGGACTATAGATTCATGTATCATGCATAACCTTGGGCCCTTAAGCATTGTTTATATAGGGAACAGAGCCATTGCTAGTACCAAAAGAATTAGCTAGGTAGCTCATGTAGTCGGGGGGCTACATCAGCAGCTGGCCTCTCTGTTCAGTTTACTTTGGTTGGCCCTTCCTAATAGTCTATATGAAGCTATATTCTAAAGGTCTATACCTTTGGATAGCATATACTTTAAAATTAAACAATATAAGGTTTATATAGACTTAGTACTTTAAATATAAGAGAAATTCAACTTGAAAAGTTTTCTCAGAGGGCACATATAATCCAGGCTGAGTAAAACCAAGCCATTGTCTCCCTATCAGGCTAATCCCCTCCATTCACACCTAAAACAATGGGCAGGTACTCAAGGTGATTAAGATAGAGGAAGGGGCAGCTTATCAGTCTTATCAATTCCCATTGTTTTCTGTGGGAGGAGGGCAAGATAAGAGATTACCCACAATCCTCTGCCAGATCCAAGATGGCCGTCGGGGGACAGTTACATAACTGTTTTAAAGATGGCCAACCCATACAGGAATGGCTCTGTTCCCTTATAATATCCACAGATTGGCACCATACATCCATGTATTCTGTGGCCCTGTAGTAGTTGAAATGGAGTAATTCCTGACTGAAAAGCCAACATACATCTTAATATTCACGCACACGCCTTTCAAGTCCATAGAGCTTGAGTTCGACTAGACTCTCCCTGTATGCACTGTATTTGATTAAAGTACAAATATTAACTTCTAAAAGCGTTGATCCTATCATTTTTAACAAGTGTACCTGTGTACTGACTTAATTTGTTCAAGGAGGGGATAATGAAATCCTCCTACAATGAATGCAAGATCCAAATACCTGTACATGTATTTATGTTTTCCTTTGCGTAATCCGCAAGTTATGCAAAAGCGCCATGAACGCTTCTAAAATAATTGTTTATTGATTCCCATCCCTTTTCATTCCCTGCTTGTATGCATGCTAGCATCTCTCCCCCTGTGTTTCTGGGGTCTACAGGTGTGTTCTACACCTAAACCAGTGCCACTCATTTTTGGTATTCTGCAGGAAATACCTCAACTCACACGCCAGGTAAGTAAACTTCTGGAGCGTGTTGCTCCTATGGTAAAAAGAGCTGTCAGTAGGTACCCTCTTTTCAAAAGAAGTCACACTCTGCTTCACCATTCAACTTGCACTCACCACATTAGTCTGAAAAGTTACCTGCCTTGTTTTAAACAGAGAGAGCTGCACTATCAGGTACCTACTCACGTCACACACACAGAGAGAAGAAATGGAGTCGCAACGACTCCAAAATGGGAGTCCAGCTCCTATCACTGAGGTGACCCCCTTTGGGACTCTCAAGTGACTCCGAAAGATTAAGGAGTCCTGCAGCTTTGACTCCCTTCATAGGGAGAGTCAAATGGCCCTGATGCCATATAAATAGAGTGTCAATCAGATGGGACTCTATCACTGAATAGAGTCATATCTAGTAGACTCCATACAGAGAATAGATATGGAGTCACTGTAACTCTGAAATGGTTGTCTTGAAATAGGGAGTCAAAATGTTTAGTCCCTAGGAATACAGTTAAACTTAATTATTTTTGTCCATCTTTTGTTTGTACTTTACCTTAGTCATCCAGGTTGAATTTATTTTGACCATGGAGACACTGTGAACACTTTGAGTTGAGATTTTATCCACAAAAATGGTGTATTCGTAGTACTCCAGCCTTTGTTTACTTATCCCAAAAACTTGAGCATATCCCCTTCTATTTAATGTGTGAACAATTGCTAAATGAGTGATAACCTGAAGCCAACTCCTCTAGATGACTAGCTATGCTCATCATCGAACCAAATGAATCACCATATGATGAGCAAAATTGCACAAACAGCATTGTGAGGCCCTCTAGTAGAAGCACTGAGAAACACTGGCTGGCTAAAGCTCCATTTCAAAGCTGAGTTAGAGAGTCAGTGTGACTCTCTTTCAATTGGTTTGACTCCATTCCCTCCCTCTGTATTGTGTTAAGTAGGTCAAACATTGCAGGGAGTCAACTAGGAGTCAGCTCAGTTAGACTCCACTTTGAGCTTTGTCCCCTGTGACTACCCCTCCCGGAGTCCACCAGGCTGTGACACTCATTCTATGGGAGTCAATTCAGTAGGACGCCATACTGCAAACATGGTGTTCAGCAGTTAGGAGTCTATCAGCCATGACTCCTTTAAAAGGGGAGTCAATATAGAGTCCTGCTCAGCTGACCCCCATTTTGACTCCATTCCAAATGATGTGACTCCATTTCTTCTCTCTGTGCACTCTATAGTATATTATACTTCTCCCAACTGGGTACCTACTCAAATCCCCCTTTTTTAGCACTATACTTGAATGACAACTTGTGAGCAACAAAAGGGACAAGTTATAGCTACATAAAAAGAAAGGAATGGAAACAAGGGCATTTTTAGCCAGCTCTTCCTTTTACTATAGGAGCAACACCCTCCAGCACACGTGCAGCCAGCAGGGGTGTGCCACTTCCCCCCCCCCCTTCCTCCTGCCAACACTCCCTCCCCTCCCCTTGTCACCCCTCACCCCCTGCTGCAATGTCCACTATCGCTTGACCATCGTTCAATTGTCTGTCTGTATGTCTGCTGTTCCAACAGTGCCCACTCATTGCAGCAAACGACATCCTGGCGAAAAATGGCGCGAAATGACGATGCCTCCCGCTAGGCGGCGCAGCGGCAGGCGCATGTCAACAAGATTCACCGGAAACAGGCTCCGACCATCCCCAAGCAGAGGCTTTCTTCTCCAAGCTATTCATTTTCATTCTGGAGAGCAATGTGTGACTGCGCCCGGAGAGCGCGACGTCGTGATTAATTTGATGGCGTGAGAATACCCTTTAGCGCCTGAAGGGATATATGGGGGCATTTTTTCGTATTGTGATTTACTAAATAGTTCTCTCATAGACCAATCTCTAATGGGAAGGTGGTCAGTGGAAGGAGTTTAGAATATTATGTTGATGTCATTAACGGAAGTGCCTGCTGAGCGATATTGAGGGACTTGACAGGTTGCTGTCTCCATGACTACAAAAGATGGAGGAACTGCTGCTGTGCTGGGCATGTGGCACTTTCCAAGAGCTCAATACCAATTGGCCAAATTGCAAACGCCCTACAAATACATATTGACATTTTGGGTGATGGAACAGCCATTCCTTTCCAGCCGTGGATGAAAGCATTATATTACATGAAAAATAACATGTAAATTCATGAAAGTGTAAAGCTATGAGACTCATTTTATATATAATAGCTTTGATGGAAAAAAACAAACAAAAACAGACATCAGATGAAAAGGCCCATGTGTACCCCTAGTAGGTCTGTCCCAATAGCCTGGCTGGTACATTAATATATTCCCTTCCATCGGGCCACCCACAGCACTCACTGCCATGATTTATTTACAATTATTAATGCATAAAATCACACCCCTGCCCTAAGGTGGATCATCTTTCATCCTGTCCTTGTCACCAAGGCATCCCCTTACAGTACAGGTGTATCTTCAAGTACCCAGTCCCTCTAAGTCTAATCCCAAACACAAACTGGGAGAAAAGAGATTTAAATCACTACTAAAAGCCCACAAAAGGTGCAAAAATGGAGCAAATATGACTCTTCAGAAAGGAACAATGGTATATAGGGATGTTCTTCACAGTCACTGGAGATGGGGAGTTTGTTTGCCATGGTAAGTCAATATCACTAATCATAGAAACAAATAGTGAAGCTACTGCGCAGGCGCGTGGACACATATGCTAATTCTCCATGCTTTTGGCTGGACATGCGTACTGGCTGGGAGTGTCATAGGAGGACATGGTGTGTGGGAAATGAAAAAATGGACAGGCAGGATGAGTAAGTGAATGGGAGGTAAATAATGGGATTTAGACTTGAAAAAAAACATGATGTTTGTGATATGCAAGCTTGGCAAGAACATAGATGCATATCATGTTAAGTTGTTGGATGCATATAGAATTTGAGCACTCCAGAGAAAACAGCACATATTCATACTCTTCAGTACATTCCTTGAACAT
This sequence comes from Acholoe squamosa, assembly GCA_949317995.1. NCBI lineage: Eukaryota > Metazoa > Annelida > Polychaeta > Phyllodocida > Polynoidae > Acholoe > Acholoe squamosa. Next base: position 24,601,300 of record OX439050.1, read on the forward strand.
AACCAAGAAATTAAAAACTTTAATCACATTTTCTAAAATGTAAATCAAGCTATTATTGCATTTTTTTCTTTAAATGTCTTCAATCATAGAATCGGATTGAGGGGCATATACCATGGGAAAGTTAAAAGGGGATGACACAATACATCGGGCCAAATAGAAAGTGCTATAAATGTAACACTAGTTCTACTGTTATTTTTTTCACAAGATATAAATTGCAGTGAACCACAAAAAGCTACGTTTACAATAGAGGGAGAGCGAAGAGTAATCTATACACCATCTCAAGAGGAAGAGAGAAAGTGTTTCATTTGTGATGACAAATTAGCAACCAATGGTCCAACCAATTACAAAATAATAACACAACTTCTCAGATGCACCCAAAAAAAAACCTTGAGCTGCACTCAAGAAATGCTATGAAGAAGTAAAAATCAATCCCTATAGTTATCAGCCCCTTTCCCTCCTTACCAATTAACTGTCTTCCAGACTCCTTTCATCCAGAATTTTTACCAGTCCGTTTGTGCCAAATCATTCTGGTAAGGTGGTGAGTAAAATGACCTCTACCTGTCTGAGACTATTTCACCTGTAGACAGGGAGGCCTTGGAGGGAGTATACCACCCGCAACGACCCATGTGAGACAAGGTGAGGCCACTGGTAGTGCCCCCTTGTGGGGTGCCTGAGAAGGACAACGAGACGCAGTTATCCGGTCCTGATCCATCACTTTTGCGACATGCCTTTTACGACATCAATCATTTCGGCAATCAGAGGGGCGACGTTTTACGTCGAAGTGCGACGTCCAGTGATGGGCCATGGTTAACTAGGGATAGCTTTGTCTAGACTGTGGACAATAAAATAGCCTAGGCACACTGATGTCCACTTTTTCTCTTCAGTTGTATTCATTGTCATCTTGTCTTGTTAATATGTTAGGCATCATGTTTCCTTTTCATTTGTCAAGTCATACCATGCTCGTTTGGTTTTCACACGCTACTATTAAAATTCAACATGCCTTTCAGTGTTATACATATGAGTGCAACCCAGAGAAAAATAGTGCTTCTTTGTAGCACCAGTATCCTAGATATGTACAACTGTAACACAGTGGGACCAAACACAATATAGGCAAACTTGTAAATTCACAGGGCATAAAATTGCCACTTTAAAGAAATGAAAAAGAGAAAGATTAAAAATTGAATCATTTGAAGCTATACTTGTTCTCCTCTATCAAAGACCATGGAGAAAGATGTAGAAAAAATCAGGGTGTATGTGGGAATTCTATGGCTAAGTACCTGAAATCCATCCGTACCGCCCACCCTGGACAGCCACTCTACTCAAGCCCACACAGATTTAATACTCCTTACAGACCAAGTGTGACTAGTTTAATGGTACATCCATTTTTCACACCTTAATAGCAGACCCTAGCCTGTGAATGTGATCGACCCAGCTGCTCTACCTGTATCCGTTCTACAGGTGGGACTACAGGTGTAGGCCTGTAGTGTTATAAACAGGTGTGTAGGGTTTGGATCCCTGACATGCACTCTCCATGCAGTGTCATCATTCAGAGGCGATCGGTCTCTGCCAGTCTAGGTACATTTACAAGTACATGGACTCTCTTTCAACACCATTGTCATCTCACCCCTTCTCCCCCACTTAAATATTATTTTTTAGGTTCACCTCATTTGTCTGATCGACATGAATTGATTAAAATGCAGACTTCCCGTTCAAAAGAATGAAAATACGGAATTGATACAAAGGTAAAATTATCAAAAGGCACATGTGGCAGAGTCCTTACTCCCTTGACTTCATACATGTATGATGGGAGTGATTATGGATCCCAGGCTGGCACAGGTGAGAAGAAGTGTCAACTCCCTAAACCCTACCTATCCAGGTGTGGATAAAATATGTGAACAGTATCACTCACCATGGCATCTACTTGGGTGGGCCCGGACGGACACCACAAGGAAGGATAATTCACAAACCAACATTGGGAAATTTGGTTTCTCACACACTTAGTCAAGGAGAAAGGCGAGATCAAGGGGGTCGTTCCACGATCAGAAGATCGTTCCACGATCAGGTGATCGTTCCACGAGCAATATCAAAAATATATCTGAAATTCTTTTTCATAGCAAAATCTCAAATCCAGGGTGGGGCAGTAGCAAGGTCCACTACATAATTAGGGAATTTGGATCACCCATGCACCTTTTGAAAAGAATAGATTCTTCTAGGGCCACCACAGGGTATAGTGCTTAGCTAATTGGAACTTTTGATGCACCCTGTCCCTTTCATTTTCATTGTTCCACCAGTTTATTATCCCAACCATTCCTCAAAGGAAAATAAAATGGCAAAATATAATTTCAGTTCATCTTATACATGTAATGTATTATAAAACACCACCCTGTTGGCGTGCATATATATGGAAGGCTATCCAATCCCCTGCATGGAACTGCTAAGACAGAGTGAGTTATTGAATTCGTCTTGGGAGGTGAGGTTACAAATGTGAAGAGTGGAATAACTCAAATAATCTTAGGGATTCTAGGGGGCAATTCCTCTCTGACCACAATCATATAGGACACAAACTGAAGCTGTTCATATTTAAGGATAGATGGATGACTGCTAAAGGTGAGGATGGATCAGGTTACTTGGTGGAAGGCTATTCATTTGTCATAGTTAGATATTGGATTTGGAGAGCAAACAGTTTAGTATATAGGATCCCACAGTATTTTAATGTACATATGTATAAGGGTTGAAAGGCATTCAACTAATTCACAAATGGTAGGAATAGAGATGGGTTTGATCAAATACATACAGATATATCTGTAAATCATGCTGTGTATAGGTTATGGATGAAGCATAGAAACTCATCCTAGTGTCACTGGCCATAATAAAAGATGGGATGAAATAGATTTATTTTTCATTTCTATGGATCCGCATAGAATGTTTCTTTGGAGGCCTCTCAAAGAAAAGAAAAAATCATTTCACATCATCGTGTGTGCCAGGAGACACGCCATTTGAGAATTCCTCTAAGGTCCCCTGATGGAAACACATGACATCATCAAATTTTGTATGAAATAAAATCTAACCACAAGTAACTAGCACTAATTGATTATCAATGATAATATTATAATAGTAAATAGTGAATATATTATGTTCATTATTCTAAGTAATTCTTTCTTATCTCTTTAATCAAAATGAAGGACTTATCATCAGGCTTTGTCTTTAAGAAAAAAGGGCCAAATAATGGAGTAATGGATTTTTACGCGAAATTGTCATTAATAATATAGAATTTTAAACAATCGCAGACTTCTGATGATAACCTGTTAACAGATCGTTGCAGGTCTAAACATGCAAACCCTAAAACCTGCTGCGATGTAGATAAAATCACTTTTCTCTTTACCTATGAGGCGGATAATAAACATAGGCCAATGCAAGGAACAAGTACATCAAATCAAAATCAAACTTGTTCATTTTTGAATCAAGGCACATAAGGGATGCCAACATTCTAGTTGATTAGGATTCTAGATAAAGTACAGATCTTTTTTTTAATCACTATATAGTGTTAATCCACTACGAATGGTACACAGAGGCGGAGGGGGCGGGGGTCAATGTCCTTACCATTCATTCACTTTTCAGGTACATTGTACTACACTGTCATGGTTACACATGTGAGTTACCTCTCTAAGTAATGATGGGTAAATAATTGTCCATAATTAATGATAATGCTCTATAGTGGGTCTCTGACAGGGTAAGGTCTACTTTGGGTACATGTACTTGGAGTGCATGGGGTTCAGTCAAGGACATGTATACTGAAAGACTAAAGAGTACCTAGGGCTATTGTAAAATGTTAAAAGGCTGTACTATTCAGCATATTTCAGAGCCATCACATTGACAATTTTAACTGACAACCCATGAATGTCAGCCTCCAATTTTGGCAACATGGTGACCCCGCACCAGGAGTCAATTCTAAACATTGTTTACATAACAGATTTCATCGTATGCTATCAAATAATTCTAGAAGATCCCAGGAATCCTGAATCATTTCAGTGTGCATCGAGTGCATTAGAATACAGGGTTCCAAGTATGAAAGGGTCATGATTATTAGGCCACTTCATAGGATAGGTTAACCTATAGACGTCCACTCACCTTGAGAAGTTCACCCCATAAAAATAACTATAACATTGGGCAGTCGGCTGAAACAATTGTATCAATTGGTTGATTTAAAACGTATTAACAATTTTTAGCAATTTTGATTCAGGGGTAATATGGCCAATTTGTGGGTTGGACGTCCCAATGTATGTGGACGTCTTTTAGTTAACCTAACCTTACAGGGTAAAGCACAGGTATGGAGGTGAGTAAGATGAGGTTTTAATTAACAGCACTCACTCCCTTACATGTATAAGGTACCATAATGGCCTGTTTAAGCGCCGGGGTCGCAAATAATCGCCGGTCTCGAATAAGCGCCGGGGTATAGGGGCACTGAAATTAATCTTAACCACTAAAAACAGTATTCAAATAAGCGCCTGTCTCATATAAGCGCTGGGGGTAAAGTGGGATTGAAATCTATAAGCGCTCGGGCGCTTATACGGGCCACTACGGTATATGTATCCCCTCCTACCTGGAAACTGTACTTATAATAAGGGGGTTGGGGTCCTAACATATGTGCAACTTGCAAGTGGGCAGGTCCAAGCAGATAGGTCCATTTTGTCCCTCCGTGACACTTCCATTTTAGACTCTGGAATCAACCTCTAAAAAAATAAAATTATTTCTTTTGGTGGGAATTCATCTTTATGCCTGGCACCAAATTCCCACCAAAAGAAATGATTTTATTCTTTTAGATGTCGATTCCAGAGCCTAAAATATAGGAAATGTCACAGACGGACATCTGCTTTGACCTGCCCAAGTGCTGATGAATGTCTACCGTATCGTCCTGTATAAGCCCCGGTTTTGAATAAGCACCGGGGGTACCTTTCAGGGTTATTGAAATTTTAATATGCACTATCATCTAAGTCTTGAAGGAGCGCCGGTCTTGAATATGGGACGGGGGCCTGGTTGGAATCGATGAGCGCCCCGGCGGTCATGCAACCCAATACACGTTTTCTGTCATGTATCAGCCCCTATCTCTTGAAAGTCTCTACAATTTACTCATTGGTTGAACGATCTGTCACATTTTGGGACCGTATTGTCTCACTGTAAACATCAAAATGGATATAGGTCTCTGGCTGTCTGTCTCTGTCTCTACCCTCGGTGCAGTCTCTGGGGACGTTAGAGCTCTATTTTGTATAAGAAAACCAAAGCGTTCTCTCTGTCATTTCTCTATCATGTGCTACTTCCCTCTCTCTTATCTATTTCTGCCTACAGTCTCTCCCCATATCTCTCTCTCTCTCTCTCTCTCTTTCTCTCTCTCTCTCTCTCTCTCTCTCTCTCTCTCTCTCTCTCTCTCTCTCTCCATCTCTCTCTCTCTGTCCCCTACCTATCTCACCTTCCCATACCACAGGTGAGGCCCGTGCTGAGCACGTTGTCAGGTGTTAAGACCCGTGACCACCAGGTGTGCTGACCGCAGCGCCACCTCTACTCACACACTTCAACTAGTACAGGTAAGAGCTGGGCTAACCTGTGCCTCACTTGGGAGGCTCCTCATACATTTTTTGTACATGACTTGATACATGCCCAAGTACCTGCAAGTCACATCGTAAGCCAACGTAAGACTGGGCCCTAGTTACACACGGTTTTAAGAGGGAGAAATCCAATATAGTATCCCAGGTGACATAAATTTGTTTTTACAATATTCTTTCCTTTTCATATGTATACATTTTGATGCAGATTGAATAAATTGTAATGCTATTTTTCTACTGTACAATACAATATAAGGATGGAGAATCTAAAGGATCGAGCAGATAATTTTGATTTAGCTTTCTTTCTTTTCACCTGTTTCCAATTGTGATAAAATAGGAGGATTCTATTGAGGTTACAATTGAAGAGGTTACATCTTACTGTTAGGCTTCGGTTATGCAGACTAGAAAAGCCAAAGTCACATATAATAAAACCATAGTGTTGTAGATTTTAATACAATAGTAGAGAATAGTCCTGTGAGACATGGCGCGGCGACTTGTAATCTTTTGTCTAGTTTCAGTTGGTGAGACAGATAGGGCATACTATCATCTAGACTTTTGGTAGTATATAGCACAAATTCAACCTAAATACCCACTGCAGCTAAGTACTAATAGTCTGTAGACTGTCCATTCTGCATGCACCTCACTCAGCTGCCACAGGGACCTGTCTTATTCAATGTTCAATGCCATAGTCAACAGGTGTGTCATTATGAGTGTACACTGCCTCTGTAGAGGGGGAGCACAGTGTAAGTACCTCAGTGTGCATACATGTTTTCAGTATTCCACAAAATTGTTTATATAATGAAAGGAGTAATCAAATTATCTTTTATCACCAATAGCAGATACATATTCTGAGAAAGCATTATTTCAATGTAAACTAAAGATTTTACACAGAAAAGAATGTAGCAGTTCCACAAGGTGGCCTTACACTTCAACCTCCTCTGATTTACAAAAATGCACATATGGCAACACATACTTTAGCACTGATTTCTCCATAGAGATCTTTAACAGTGAATACTTTGTTCAAATACAGAAAATATGACCCAATTGTACCATAACCCACTGAGATAAAACCTGTACTACATATATATAGTAGTTTCAAAACGAATAATTCTAAAACAAAGGCTACAGGGATGCATTTCTGAATCTTAAAATGCTCTAATGCTAATCTGCCATAGGGCTCCAAATGATGAAATGTCTTATCTGCGAATAAAATCAAAAGTATGAGATATATTCTGAAAATTCCTTCACTGATAAGTAAAGTACACACACTGTTGTTATTACATTAGAATAGTGAGCAGGAATAGTCCATAGCAGAAGAGCCACAAACAAAAATAGATTGCAAGGCCTCCCTATCCCTTACACCGTGGCGACTGTGAACCATTCACTAGTCTACTCATCTCACGAGTAGTACTCACTAGTCGCCGCGCTAATTAGAGAGGAGATCCTGTTTTTTAAGCTACCTATGCAAACATGTTTAGTCCCTAGTGATTGGACCATGTCCTATTACATAAGCCATCCCTATTGAAAACCCATTCCTATTGTGACCAAAGAGAATTCCAAATGAACTAATTCACATCCACATGCAAAGTCACACGAGACCAACACACTTAGCAAGGCTAAAAATAAAGCCAATCAAGGAGTGTTCAAGGAACAATACGGCGGTGGACATAGGGTTATAAATAGAGGAAATTGATGCAGATCTGTGAGGTATAAATAATGGGTAAAACATGTAGGTCTGAGGGCTATAAATAAGCTAATGGATGTCCATCTAATGGTACACCCTCCCCCAAGGCCCCTCCCCCAAACCCCTCTAAACCTGTAATGGTCGCACATACGTTAACGCATCATTGCCCGTTCCGTCTTCATAATAAATGAATGCATCCCTGGAGCATAACCCAATAGGGTTACATTCATGCACCCTGCCACCCTCACAGGGTGGATACACTCCCGTAGAGGCGTCAGGATGCACCAGTGCAGGCAGTCCTGGTGAGCAGACTCACCTGCACTGCATTGGTGCATCATGGAACCTAGCCCGTGAACCTAGCCCCTACAAAAATGAGAACTGGGACATTATGTGGCCCTACAAGAGCTAACACCCCTGCATCTACCCCCTCACCTGTGCAGCTTTAGTTGTGCAGGGATGCATGCACTTGCACTGTCTACCAGGAATGGCATCAGGGCCCCTGCAGTGCTGCTAGGAATGCTTCCCTGTCCATGACCATCCCTCAATGGAGCCATGAATTCCTGGAAAGGTGATAAGCCCTTATTTGGCAGGGGTGAGGAGTGGAGCTGGAGGGTGGGGGAGGGTAGGAGGGTAATGCCGGGGCTGGGTGAACAATAGGGGGTGGGGACGATGTGAGGTTACAATAGGCCATTGTCTGCTGCCACTGCTGGAGGCCACATGAGCTTAACCTCTGTAGCTTCTAAAGGATTTAACCCTGTTATATCTGAGGTGGGGAAATACAATTGTGGTCATGCACTCATCTCCAGGTGAAAAATAAAGCTCGGAAAAAGTATTACTGATGTTTTGATAAGACTGTTAACAGTTTTCTCTGTTTCATACAAAGTGTAAGTGTTATAGAGTAAAATTGCATTTTTAAGTAAGGATCTCAAACTTTCAATGTTAATTTACAAAGGTCCAGGACATATTTGTCTTCGATCATAGAGACACTATTGTCTGGCTGAGCACTTTGCATTAAAAAGCAAAGCTACCCTTTTAACACAGAGCCACATAAACTAGGATCCTAAATGCCAAGGTGTTAGAAAAAACACACCAGACCCATTTACAAATTATATTTATGAGTTATTCAGGATTGTTAACATCTGATTTATATATGAGTGTTTGGTTACCATTTAAAGGGGAAAGTGACTAAAGTTATGAAGTCAGACCCAAGAGAAACCTCCCATCTGGGCCCACATGTATCATCACGGTCATATCAACTTACAAAGACACACTAGGAGGGACACCCATGGGGCGTATGAATGTGCTTTTGTGGGGTCTAAGAAGAATGTGACTGAAATATGAAGAGTTTTTGTTGAAATCCTCAGAAAGTGTGCGTGAAAATGGACGACTTTGTTGTGGTTTCCTCTTTCATGTCATTGCCACCAGAGACTCCCCAATGATATCAAGCTTGTAGGTGACATTCTTCAGAGACCACCTGAGCAAGTAAGAATGGAAGAAGAAGAATAGGGGACCTGTGATTAGGGGTGAAATGTTTGTGAAACTTGAGGAGGAGTCATTGCCTAGCAGTGTTTAGAACATTTATAAATAAGAAAAATGTCTCCAAATCCCTCTGTGTAGCACCTGTTAACATTTGCATTGTTTTGAGAGACAGAAATTGCACAAACGTGCAAAAATCAGACTCTACAAGGTAATGCAAATTCATGTGCAATTAAAAGAGATTTTATATACGTGTGATGTGAGAAATTGGATCAAGATTCAACCGCCTATGATATGCCACTGAAGAGAGGGTTACATTCAAATGTTGAATTCTAATGAAACCACTTATAATCTTAGGGAAAATGCAGTCAATGGAATTATTATACATAATTATATAGTTAATGTGTTTCCAAATATGTGTTATGAATATGGCTTACATACTTACAATTATACTCATCTAGATCAAACTGTTCCGTACCCTTAGTTTCTCAAGGCAAAGACATACACAGTGATGAACTTGAACAAGAGGAAATCATTGACAATCAAATTGTTTAACTATGTGGAGTCAAGAGTTGTGGTGGTGTGCTATTGAATCTAGTAAGTGCAAGGTGACTTTTAATGAATGACTTCATGACAGTAACCATACGTATGCCTTGTTATTATAGTGCAGCAGCTTTAATAGTACACCGTCCCGGGACATCGTCACAATATACTACTAGGTAACCATCAGAGCATGATTAGTAACCAAAGGGCAATGGTGGTGACAACATCCAATGCAAATAACTCTATCTTTTTTTAAATATCTAACCTCTCAATTAGAACTTTTTGAAATCTTGCATTGTCTTGATTTATATGATTATACAACAACAATCATACTTCCAAGAGTTTGCACAAGTACTAATCCTTCCAATCTACAAAAATGTACTGAATAGTGGTGCTAAGAAGATCTGTTTGATGGATTTCGTGATCAAAGTCATGGGAATGTTGGGTCGGCAGGTCCTTCTGAAAAAGTCAAAATCGGGAATTGCATCAACTGAGGATTGCAGTCCCAAAATGTCCCCATAACTCTTACTATAAACAGGTGTCTTTTGCTCTGGCCACCCAAGGTAAATGTCCAACTGTATGTATCAAGTTGCACATGTTGACTGACACTCATATTTATCATACATGTTTAACTCCTGGTACTGACAATCTATGTGCACATGGACATGTCAATATATCATCATGTACACTCACATAGCTGTCACTATGCAGGTGTCAACTGTCAACCATGGGTTTTGACACTGCAGGTAGATGATATACCATTGTCATTTTGTATATGGACATGAGAGTGATGGGAACCTAAGAGTGAGTATCATGCCATTCTCACGATACATGTATACATGCTATTTGAACACAGATATGAAATATATATAGATTTTGCCAAGTATACCTCGTGTTTTGTTTGGTCATAAGAAACACAAGATTGATCTCCAGCGAGAGGTCATGATTGTCCGGGCAATTCAATAGACGTATTCTAACTGGACGTATTCAACAAGATTCTTAAATAACAACATACAGCTATCACATTTTGATGATATATGATAAAGTATTTAAATCATTAAGATATGAAATGCAGTAGTCATAAACTGAAGTCTCCTGAAGGGGCCGGCATGTCATCAAAGTCCACTAAACTAACTAAGAGGGTATTTGGTCGATGCCTTGGCGAACACCACCCACTTTTAGGCTAAAACGTCACTTCCGACGGAGCAGGATTATTAGTGGCACTACAATACAATGTAGATTAATAACTGTTTTTGATGCTTCTACATAAGAAATACATATACCATAAACATTATCACTGGAGCCAACTGTGCACAGGTGTCAAATCATCGTCACTGTGTGTTTTAAATGAGTCCTGTTCTCAATAATAAAGGATTAGATTTCTTGGATAGGTGTGAGTCATAATGACCTCTTAAGATAAATCTATGAATTACATATTCCAAAAATGTCTATGTCTCCCCTCAGGCTATTCCGTGTATCATACTTGTTCAATTTACATTCAATTTCCTGCGGCATTCGTATGGCAGTCAAAAAGACCACAGCCTGCCTTTTGGTCCCTGCTACCACCCTGCTGTAGATGGCCTTTATTTAAGTTTCACTTTGATATTGTGGGGGTGGGAGTTTGCCTTTCAGGATCTCATGAGTCTTACCTGGCCAAGCTTGGATCTCTGTTCTGATCCTCTGGCCTGTACACATGCCCCAGGGCATAAGGGGTGGTTAAAACCCTCTAAAGGCGGCATGATACTTTACCCAAAGTAGCTTTATCTTCGTGATACAGTGATGATGAGTCCAGTCGTCAGCACTGCATTGGGGCATCATACTGACCCTTCATGAGAATATGCGTCCTGTGTATAGGGTCGATATGATGGGTGAATGCAGTGGTGCCAACTTGGTAGCCTGGGCTGCATTCATGCATTATGACCATGCAATATGTGGCCCTTAAAGGGCCGTAAGGGGCGAATAGGGGTAAAGTCACAAAGGGAAGGCCACATGCCCTGTAGGTTTTATTGTGAGAAACAGACTGTCAAATCATGTTCACTGGGATCACTGAGAGGATTGTTGTTGGCAATTCTTAACTTTCCCACCACTAGGGCCAGTACCTGGACTGCAAGGTCTAGATGGTTAAACATGCTCAGAAAATTGGATGCACGATTCACAAATGATGGTTTTTTTCTTTTCCGAACCAAACCCTGAGCAACATTCCCTCCACAGCAGAGCCATTGGATTTACTCTCCGAGCCAAGACTAAGAAACTGGTTATATTCTTGCTCCTTCCCAGCATATTGATTTACATCCTCCCCTCAGAATGTTGATTGCATAAAGAGCCAACATAGCTTTGGCAGCCTTCAGCTCATACTCATAAAACATACGATTTCAATGAGAATAATCAGAGGATATCTGTATAAATATATGCATTGTCATGTTCCTAATTCAAGGTGACCTTTCTCCACAACCCCTCCATACATGTGGGTTGGGTGTTTATAGGTAAGGGTGACCCTCACCCTGGCCTGACCTGTCCATTGAAGACACCACCCTAGAGCCTGATCCTCAGTTGATCCCATCCATGTTGATATCCCATTTGCAGATTTTCACCTTTACCCATTCACTATTTTATAGGCAAATCCTTTCTTAAAATCCTATGTCCATGTTGTCCATTTATAAGACTGTATTGGGTTCATTCCAAAATGAATAAATAACAGCCTATGTGACTATGGATTTCTGCAGTGACCTTCCCTTTATCATAGATTGATTATTTTAACCCTTTGAGGTCAGAGTAAAAATCGTTGTCCTGACCATGAGGACGGCCCCTGAAAAAAAGTACAGTTCCTAGAAGACGAGTCAATTTTCAATTCCTATACAAATCCTATATAATGGGCGTCGACTATAGTCGATGCTAGGCCCACCATGGTGTCGACTATAGTCGATGTTAGCCCTCTTAATCGCTAATTGAATCATCCTAGGTTTAAAATGGAACTTGCATCTGATACAAAGATTGTTTGAAGCATTATGTCAAGAAGAACGAGGTATTGTAGGTGGATTTCAATTTGAGAACAGAGCTTCTTTTGAAACCAGGGTGCCAAAATATCATTGATCTCTCTCCAATCAGGGGTCAAGTTAAGATGGCTGCCAGCACAGGATGACCGATTAGAGTGTTATATAGCCCCACCTGAGGGTATGCTGTGAAGGGCTATACCTCAATATAAGCCTACCACCCCTGTACATGGGTTTGAAACAGGATCCTATTAAACTCACCCATGTTTACCTGAATGCCTCCAGGGCTTTACCACCCTCCGACATACCTGTACCTACCTACCTACCTGGCCAGCATTCTCCATCATTTCTCACCTGTCTGCTATGAGTGGCAGGTGAACACAGGGTAGCAGGGATCGAGTGAAGGGCCACAGGTAGACATCCCCTGGGGACCATATTCTCAGGTGAGATGGAGGGTGACAGGGATTTGTGGTCCATGTTAAGGAGAGGTCATGATAGGGTTGTATGGTGGTCACCTGCTGGGCTGTAGTGGGGAGGGGTATGTGACTTTGCGGTCACTTTCCCATGCAGCGGTGCATGTAGACTATGGAATGGTCTATCTGTTACCTTCTGTTAAGCCCTCCCTCACTCTCTTCCTTCCTCTGTCTCTCCCTTTCTCTCTCTTCATTTCTCTTCTATTTCTAGTAAAAGAGTGATACTGCTATCATCTTTTTACTTTAATTGTTAGCAAATATGCGAGACAGATATTCCAAACAAAATTAATAATTGAATCTAATGGCTCATGAAATCAATTTGATTGGAAATCAATTGTCAATTGTAAATCAAACACAACTTGAAAAAAAAAACATCTAGTAGATAGCAGATTAGTTTGCATTTCTTGAGTGATCGCACAATCATACAACCTTTCATGGCATAATATTCATATGCTACCATTCATAACTAATATTTCTAGAGTCAAATAATTCTGTCACTACTAATAAATATGATGCGAATTCTTATATAAGAATTAATTGACGAAAAATGGAGATATGGGACAGATATAGTCATACAAGGTTGATTTGTATGTGTGCACTTACACCTGAGATTGACATTCTGTAGTTTACTAAAATACTATGAACTATCTCCAGTAGGTGGTGGTCGGTGTGTGGAGTCATTGAGGCATACCCGGACACACCTGGATGCTGGCTGACCCCTACCTGTTCACCCCTCCCTACCTGTCCTCTCACCTGTCCTGAGGTGATCCAAGGATCCTAATCACTTACTATTTATAACCGTCCTTCTATAGGGAGGGGCAGGGCTGGGGACCAAGGTGTGTGACTAGAGTGAAAGCTCCTTGATCAAAGATGTGATTAGGAACAGGCCATGGAGGTTCTCCTGTGGATTTAATCCTTTAAGAGTAGCATGGTGCATTAATGTATAACCGGTGTGGCCTCTGGTCGTAATGATGCATGGATAAAGCCAGGGTGACCTGCCAATGCTGGACCCATACATCAGGTCCAACTTGCATGGTTGGTGTTGATACATTCTTTATGGGTCGGCATAATGCACAAATGCAGCGCTGGCTCATGGACTTGCCAGTACTGCATTGGTTCGTCATGATGACCAAAGTGCATGAGCCTGGAGGCATCATGCATAGATACCCTAATGACCCGCTTAATGGTTTAACAAGTTCAGATTCTTGAAACAGGGTTAGAACTGTATCTATTATGAGTGTAACCGTTTTTGGCATTACCCCCTCACTAGGTATCACAATTATTTCTTCATTTAGAAACTAAGCACCCTGGTCTCCAAAGAATAATGTGATTCTTATTTTTCGGCTGCACATAGAATGTCGGCCTCTTTAATTCATCACTTTATTTTAGTAAATAAAACTTGGAACCTTTTGAGGATTTGATTTGGAAAATGTCCAAATCGATTGCAGCCTCGGCCAGCGGCTATCAATATTCAGTTTACTACTCTGTCGGGCTGGAGTGAGACATCGATAAGCATCGTGAAACCTGCCAATTTTACTTCATGCAGGTGCCGTCAGGGGCGTTGTCAGTATTTCCTACCATTACCACCAGGGTCTAGACGATGTCCATGGGATTTCTCCAACCTCGGTTTGAGAGGTGGGGCTGAGGCTGGGTGTGTGGGGGATGATTACTAGGGTCCAATGGCTTCGGTCGGTGAAGCATGTAGACCCCACATCGACCATCAATAGAGCTAGGGTGACAGAGATCAGCCTGGAAATGGGTACCTAAAATGAACTCTCCAACTGGCTTAATCTGTGGGGAAACCGTTCAGGTGCTGTCCTCTAACATTCCCCAGTCACAATGTCCTCCCTTTACCTGCCCCGCCTACCCCTTCCAGGAACACCCTTGGAAAACCTTTCACGAAGGGGGGAAAAAAGGTTCTGTTTAAATAGACCTCACTTATCTTATTCTTGCTCACTTTTTCCCTCTCCCTTTCTTTGGGCTATGAACTGAACAACATAGGTCTTACTTAGCAAGTATGAATAAGCTTTAATTGTGTGTACATGGAATTCTAATTTGCCCTGCTTGGCTTTTTTTCCCCTTCACAGATTGCACACTTTTTTTCAATATCCCCCAGTTTTCAACCTGCACGTGTTCAGTGTCAATCAGTGCACTGTGAAGGTAAAGGACACACACCCAAGGTAACCTGCCAGGGGCGGATATAGGGGGGGGGGCTTGGGGTCAGGACCCCTCACTTTGGGTCAACCCATAACATGTCAAAATAGGGGTCCCTGAAGGGGGACACCCCCCCCTTTTTGGGCCAAGCCAAGATGTCCACTTTGTATGCCCCCACTCATGCCCCCTATCTCCCTTCGATACATTTATCAAAAGTTTCTAGTATGAGCCAATTCAGAAAAAAGAACTGTCATATCATACATATAGATAATGCTTGGCTTAGACATATATAAGTTATAGCTTATACTTTAAACCCATCCCGGGTGAGCCTTATAGATTGAGTTTGAGTGGTATAGGCTGTGGTATTCTGACCTAGCGGGATACACTATTCAGTGCAGACTTCTTAGGGTGCATTACATAACACCTAGTACCCATCATGCTGACTCTTATCTTGCAAGGTACCAGCTTAAGTGAGGATCACCCCACTAAGGATCCTGCTAACCAGGAATGGGTCAGGGATGTAGGGTATAATTACATTAAATTAGGGGTAACCTTGCCTAAACCAAAATGTTTTGGATATAAGTTTGATGATTATCTTATAAGATTTTCTTTGGACATGACCAAAATCTCCCTTAATCACCAGTGCATAAAATACTCCTGAGGGTACTCCAAAATGCCTTAAACTTCAAGGTTTGATACCAATTCTTCAGGAAATTTTCAGGGGTGGGGGCAGGCAACAATATATAAAATACTAGATTCACATATGAGGCTAGTTGAATCCCTTGAACACACTAGAGAGTTTGACATCTGTATTCATCTTTTTTTCTTTAGGGACCAGCCCTGGAAACCTCACAAAGTACAAAGCATTACCACATGAGACTTACATCCCCTTCATGGAAAACCTGCGCACCCCAGATTTGCACCAAAATGCTTTAAAATTTGGAGTTTTATGTTTATATTTCTGAAATTTTTTAGGGGACAATCCCCCAAGCCTCCCTCAAACACCATTGTGCAATCAAAATTTAATAAGATTTTCATTACCTGTTCTCATAATCATGGGTTTACTGTTGATGGTACACCAAAATGCTTTACTGAATTGGCGTCTAGAAATGCATCAGAATCCACCATTTGATGTCTAGATTTCAAAATTTTCTTGGGGAAGTCCCCAAACCCCATAGATATGTTGCGTCGCTGCGCTTGCGACCTCCTGGCACTCCGCTTGCGACCTCGCAGCACTGTGCTTGTCCCAGACCCCAGGGTTTGACCCCCCCCCCTTTTCAAAATCCTGGATCCGCCCCTGACCTGGGACAATTGTATTATATGTTTGGATAACTCTGTACCCTGTACCATAGAAAGATAACACTAGGGGTCTTGGAGCAGAAGAAGGCAGATATTGGGAGGTGGGAAAGTGAGCTAAGTCCATTCATTCAACTCTTTGACTGTAACATAGTACTTGAAGGTGGTATAACTATTGGCGTGAGTGCAACCCTGGAGATCTTACCTACCAGACCTGCATTCACACAAGGGTGACTCCCTGGGGTTGGTGCACTCCTGGAGGATCAGCAAGATGCATCATTTTATGATTTTTAGTGTAGCTGAGAAGACTCAACAAGACTGCATTGGTGTGTCATGACAGGGAAGGAACATGAACCTGGATGCATCATGTGACCCTAAAGGAGTCTAAGAGTCACCTTGAGAGTAAAATATGCATGAACAGATCAGGGTGAAACACAGGTGAAGGGGAGGTAGGAGCTGCTGCTCCTGACCCCCTACCCTGCCATCATCATGCATAACCCCCTAACTTAATGATACCCCAGGTGATACCAAATCAGGTATGACCTACCCCACTGCCCTCAACCACCCTCCTCCCCTGTCCCTACGCTGCCCTTTACCCTTCCATGATTCCTATTCTGCTACAGGTTGGAACTTGCTGTTTGACTCCCAGCACAGTGGATATTGTCCCTTATGCCTATCAATTATCATATTGCACTTGGCTTGGACTATTTATAAAGTGTAAACTCACTTTACCGTAAAGTCTCTATTGTATAATTGTATTTTGCCTTGATAAAACATATTTGATATAGAAGAATGACATTGGGATAACTGGAAAGTGCTACGTGCATGGGGAACTAAATGTAATGCAGTCAAAGCCTATATTGCTTTTTATTTTTGTGTATCCATACGGTGCTCACTGGTAATGCACTCCTAGAAATATTCTGAATACCATTCTTTAAATGATCCCGTTCCACTTTTCATATAGTCGACCCCCTCTCCTAGATCTAATCTTCTCCTCCATGAATTTCCTCCTTTCTATGGGTTTATTCTATTGTATCTGTTCTGATGCGGTCATGTCCGTGCATTGCTATTTTTGAGTTGTTCTATTGTGAAGATGTGGACACATTATTTTCACTTTTTCCTCCAATATCTCTTCCCATTCTGTCTTTCTGCACTCCTCATTTCCTTCTCATTCCCCTTGCCTCTAAGTAGTATATGATGTATCGGAACGGAACTATAGCTAACTACAGGATATTACTCACTTGGGATGCAGCCAATCAGAGGCCTCCATTTGGTCATGTGACCCGTTGCCATGGCAATGTGACCTACTTAGGGGAGCTCATCAACCAAAGTTCATAGCTGGAGAGACGGAAATCAACCTCACTCTGAAACAAGCTGCCCCTGGTTTCTATCTGATGAGCGCGGGCACCACCGCATACAAACTCAAAATCCACAAAGCTAAGCTCTATGTGCGTCGAGTGGTCATAGCTGATTCTGTGGTGGAAACGCATGAAAGGGCTGTGATAGAACAGGGTCCCTTCAACTACCCAGTGAACAGAGTGGAGGTGACGACCTATGCCATCTCTGCAGGCAACAGAGATCACACCTACACGCACTCCAACACAGGTCAACTACCCTGGTAGTCCATGATGATTTGTTTCCTGGACCATGACGCCTTCAACGGAAATTATGCCAAGAACCCGTTTGAACTGAAACATTGCAACGTCAACTCGCTTCAAGTGATAGTGAATGACCAGAAGGTGCCGAACGACGCCTACGTCCCCGACTTTGCCAAAAGGGAAGCGGTGAGGGAGTACCTAGCACTATACACGGAAACGGGGATGTAAGAGGGTTCACGCTCCTGCGGCATTTCCTACGATGATTTCCTGAACAGTTACGGTGTACGACAACGTTGTCAAGCTGACCAGAGATCGACATCCCATTACAGACTACCACATGAACTGAAGACAAGAAAGTGCATGAACACATTTGAAATAGACAAAGTGTTGAAGGATAACATTCATACAAAACACCATTTCCTAGGTGTTTTCTCTTGTGACACTATCCCCAAGCACCCTATCAAGGACACTTGTTTCGTGAGTAACACAGATCCTCAACATTTACCAGGTCAACATTGGGTGGCGTTTTACATGTCGAGGACAGGAGAGGTGTACTACTTTGATTCATTCGGTTTACCTCCGCTGAGCGCAGAGTTCTTATCTTTCCTGAAGCGTTCTGCTCCATTCAAGTGGCAAGGAAACTGTGTTCAACTCCAAAACACTACTGCTGACACCTGTGGACCTCATTGCGTACATTTCCTGATTGAAGCATGGAGCAAAAACCTGAAACTGCTGCAAGCGTCTACAATTCATGCAGACAAAGGTCCTATATCTGGCCGAAATAGTGTTGGATTTATCCAAACTAGTGCAATGTATGATGGAGAGAGTCAGTGAATGTGACACTGACAAAGTGAGACTTTGCGGACTGTTCGGACGAAAGTAAAAATGATTGATTAAAAATGATAAAAAAGATGTTTCATAAAATAAAAAAAGATAACAAGGGGTCAATGGTTAGGAGATTATGTTAAGGATTCAATTGAAAATTTAGGATCTAAGATCTATGATCAAGAGGCCCGTGTTAAGGATGCAATTGAGAGGATTGAATTTAGGATCTGTCATCTATGATCAAGATATTAGGATTTCATATTTAAATTTGACGATCAATTCTGAGTTTAATATCAATTCTAAAAGCAGTTAAATTGCAGTGCGTTTCCCGGATTAGAAATTTATCCCATATTTTCGGCAAAGTAAACACAGCAAAGCTGTAATGCCGTGCATATTCATATCATGTTCTAAGAAGTATAGAATTGATTTACAACATTTTTAATATGATCTTAGATCAAAATTTTCAGAACAAATATTATTTTAATACGGAATATAAAAGCCCTTCATATGTTGTGTGTTTTGCAATTTATTAATCTATAACATATTTTCAGGAAAGTAAACACAGCAATGCTGTAATGCCGTGCATATTCCTATTATGATCCAAGGAAAAAAGATCATTATATATGAACTCTATGGCCTTTGGAATGGACCTATACTTAAATATATGCTCTGATTGTGGTGCTTCCTCGCTCTCCATGTAAAATCCTGTCCCATTGCTATAGTATGGAGTAAACCTATGCCTGGATTAAAATATGCAAATAAAGAATGTGTGTGAGGGTTGGGAGTAGTGTGGTGGTGGTATTGGTGGTGGTGGTGTCACAATGGTCACTAACATCCATCTGATAACTTTTGAAGATCAAAATTGACCACATATGACCTGGATCCCTGTGATTCCTGAAACCAAGATGGCCGACACACAAGGAAAACAAAAGAATTAGGTAGTTGAGGTGTCCCAATGGTCACTAACATCCATCTGATAACTTTTGAAGATCAAAATTGACCACATATGACCTGGATCCCTGTGATTCCTGAAACAAAGATGGCCGACACACAAGGAAAACAAAAGAATTAGGTAGTTGAGGTGTCCCAATGGTCACTAACATCCATCTGATAACTTTTGAAGATCAAAATTGACCACATATGACCTGGATCCCTGTGTTTCCTAAAACCAAGATGGCCGACACACATGGAAAACAATAAAATTGGGTAGTTGAGGTGTCCAAATGGTCACTAACATCCATCTGATATCTTTTGAAGATCAAAATTGACCATATATGACCTGGACCCCTGTGTTTCTGAAAACCAAGATGGACGACACATATGGAAAACAATAGAATTAGGTAGTTGAGGTATCCCAATGACTACTAACATCCACCTCATAACTTTGAAAGATCAAAATTAACCATATTTGAGCTGGATCCCTGTGTTTTCTAAAACCAAGATGGCCGACACATATGAAAAACAATAGAATTAGGTAGTTGAGGTCTTTCAATGGTCACTAACATCCATCTCATAACTTTTGAAGATCAAAATTGACCACATATGACCTGGATCCCTGTGATCCTGAAACCAAGATGGCCGACACACAAGGAAAACAAAAGAATTAGGTAGTTGGGGTGTCCCAATGGTCACTAACATCCATCTGATAACTTTTGAAGATCAAAATTGACCACATATGACCTGGATCCCTGTGATCCTGAAACCAAGATGGCCGACACACAAGGAAAACAAAAGAATTAGGTAGTTGAGGTCTTCCAATGGTCACTAACATCCATCTGATAACTTTTGAAGATCGAAGTTGACCATAATATTATATGACCTGGACCCCTGTGTTTCCTAAAACAAAGATGGCCGACACATATGGAGAACAATAGAATTAGGTAGTTGAGGTCTTTCAATGGTCACTAACATCCATCTGATAACATTTGAAGATCAAAATTGACCACATATGACCTGGATCCCTGTGTTTCCTAAAACCAAGATGGCCGACACACAAGGAAAACAATAGAATTAGGTAGTTGAGGTGTCCCAATGGTCACTAACATCCATCTGATATCTTTTGAAGATTAAAATTGACCACATATGACCTGGATCCCTGTGTTTCCTAAAACCAAGATGGCAGACACACAAGGAAAACAATAGAATTAGGTGGTTGAGGTGTCCCAATGGCCACTAACATCCATCTGATATCTTTTGAAGATCAAAATTGACCACATATGACCTAGATCCCTGTGTTTCCTAAAACCAAGATGGCCGACACACATGGAAAACAATAAAATTGGGTAGTTGAGGTCTCCCAATGGTCACTAACATCCATCTGATAATTTTTGAAGATCAAAGTTGACCATATATGGCCTGGATCCCTGTGTTTTCTAAAACAAAGATGGCTGACACATATTGAAAAAAAATAGAATTAGGTAGTTGAGGTCTTTCAATGGTCACTAACATCCATCTGATAACTTTTGAAGATCAAAATTGACCACATATGACCTGGATCCCTGTGTTTCCTAAAACAAAGATGGCCGACACACATGGAAAACAATAAAATTGGGTAGTGGAGGTGTCCCAATGGTCACTAACATCCATCTATAACTTTTGAAGATCAAAATTGACCACATATGACCTGGATCCCTGTGTTTCCTAAAACCAAGATGGCCGACACACATGGAAAACAATAAAATTGGGTAGTTGAGGTGTCCAAATGGTCACTAACATCCATCTGATATCTTTTGAAGATCAAAATTGACCATATATGACCTGGACCCCTGTGTTTCCGAAAACCAAGATGGACGACACATATGGAAAACAATAGAATTAGGTACTTGAGGTATCCCAATGACTACTAACATCCACCTCATAACTTTGAAAGATCAAAATTGACCACATATGACCTGGATCCCTGTGATCCTGAAACCAAGATGGCCGACACACAAGGAAAACAATAGAATTAGGTAGTTGAGGTCTTCCAATGGTCACTAACATCCATCTGATAACTTTTGAAGATCGAAGTTGACCATATATGACCTGGACCCCTGTGTTTCCTAAAACAAAGATGGCCGACACATATGGAGAACAATAGAATTAGGTAGTTGAGGTCTTTCAATGGTCACTAACATCCATCTGATAACATTTGAAGATCGAAATTGACCACATATGACCTGGATCCCTGTGTTTCCTAAAACCAAGATGGCAGACACACAAGGAAAACAATAGAATTAGGTAGTTGAGGTGTCCCAATGGCCACTAACATCCATCTGATATCTTTTGAAGATCAAAATTGACCACATATGACCTAGATCCCTGTGTTTCCTAAAACCAAGATGGCCGACACACATGGAAAACAATAAAATTGGGTAGTTGAGGTCTCCCAATGGTCACTAACATCCATCTGATAATTTTTGAAGATCAAAGTTGACCATATATGGCCTGGATCCCTGTGTTTTCTAAAACAAAGATGGCTGATACATATTGAAAAAAAATAGAATTAGGTAGTTGAGGTCTTTCAATGGTCACTAACATCCATCTGATAACTTTTGAAGATCAAAATTGACCACATATGACCTGGATCCCTGTGTTTCCTAAAACAAAGATGGCCGACACACATGGATAAAAACAAAATTGGGTAGTTGAGGTCTCCCAATGGTCACTAACATCCATCTGATAACTTTTGAAGATCAAAATTGACCACATATGACCTGGATCCCTGTGTTTCCTAAAACAAAGATGGCCGACACACATGGAAAACAATAAAATTGGGTAATTGAGGTGTCCCAATGGTCACTAACATCCATCTATAACTTTTTTTTTAAGATCAAAATTGACCATGTATGACCTGGATCCCTGTGTTTCCTAAAACAAAGATGGCCGACACACATGGAAAACAACAAAATTGGGTAGTTGAGGTCTCCCAATGGTCACTAACATCCATCTGATAACTTTTGAAGATCAAAATTGACCACATATGACCTGGATCCCTCTGTTTCCGAAAACCAAGATGGCCGATACACATGGAAAACAATAAAATTAGGTACTTGAGGTGTCCCAATGGTCACTAACATCCATCTGATAACTTTTGAAGATCGAAGTTGACCATATATGGCCTGGATCCCTGTGTTTCCTAAAACAAAGATGGCCGATGTATAGGGAGAACAATAAAATTAGCTAGTTGAGGTGTCCCAATGGTCACTAACATCCATCTGATAACTTTTGAAGATTAAAATTGACAATATATGAGCTTGATCCCTGTGTTTCCTAAAACAAAGATGGCCGACACACATGGAAAACAACTAGGAGGCGTGTATTTGATGGATTAAGGAAATCAGTTAAGCACGGCATAGCCGTGGTGATTTATTTTGTCATGGTTAATTATAATGCTTAAAGTGTGCATCAATGTAGCAGGTCACCCATAAAGGGTTAATTGTGCATCAATGCATCATGCCATCCATAAAGGGTTAAGTGTGCACCATTGCATCATGCCATCCCTAAAGGGTTAAGTGTAAATCAATGTATCATGCCATCTATAAAGGGTTAAGTGTGCATCAATGCATCATGCCATCCCGAAAGCGTTAAGTGTACATCAATGCATCATGCCACCCATGAAGGGTTAAATGTGCATCAATGCATCATGCAATCTATAAAGGGTTAAGTGTGCATCAATGCATCATGCCATCCCTCAAGGGTTAAGTGTGCATCAATGCATCATGCCATCTATAAAGGGTTAAGTGTGCATCAATACATCCCTAAAGGGTTAAGTGTGCATCAATGCATCATGCTATCCATGAAGGGTTAAGTGTGCATCAATGCATCATGTCATCTATAAAGGGTTAAGTGTGCATCAATGCATCATGCTATCCCTAACGGGGTTAAGTGTGCATCAATACATCATGCTATCCATAAAGGTCTAAGTGTGCACCAATGCATCATGATATCCATAAAGGGTTAAGTGTGCATCAATGCATCATGCAATCTACAAAGGGTTAAGTGTGCATCAATACATCCATAAAGGGTTAAGAGTGCATTGATGCATCATGCAATCTACAAAGGGTTAAGTGTGCATCAATACATCTATAAAGGGTTAAGTGTGCATCAATGCATCATGCCATTCATAAAGGGTTAAGTGTGCATCAATGCATCATGCCATCTATAAAGGGTTAAGTGTGAATCAATGCATCATGCTATCCATAAAGGTCTAAGAGTGCACCAATGCATCATGCCATCCATAAAGGTTTAATTGTGCATCAATGCATCATGCTATCCCTAAAGGTTAAGTGTGCATCAATGCATCATGCCATCTATAAAGGGTTAAGTGTGCATCAATACATCCCTAAGGGGTTAAGTGTGCATCAATGTATCATGCTATCCCTAAAGGGTTAAGTGTGCATCAATGCATCATGCCATCTATAAAGGGTTAAGTGTGCATCAATTCATCATGCCACTTAAAACTCCTAAAAAAGTGCATCATACTTATGTGTACATGTATACATAAATATACATGTAGGTGGCCTTTAGTGGGTTAATAGTCAGTGGTGCTGAGAAACGCACCACCAGCAGAAGAGAACCACATGGTGCTGGGGGAGGTTGTGCCAGGCAGGTATGGGGCCACCCCAGGAGCACAGCCACCACCACCATTCAAAGGTGGGTGGGGGGGTGGCTCTATATACTATATACCATGGCTCTGCCTGGTGTCCAGGGCTACCACCACTGTCCCCAGGGTCTACAATAACAGGTCCACCAACACCACCACTGCCACCACTTCTATGCTTGACTGATTTGCAGATTTTAATCCAGGTATAGGTATACTCAATACTGTACCTATGAGAGGATTATACATGGAGAGCGAGGAAGCACCACTATGAGAGCTTGTATTTAAGAATAGGTCCCCTCCTATAGCCGTTCATTCTTAAGAATGAACGGCAAAAATGACTTATTTCATACATATCTTATTTAAAACTAGTCAACTCATCATCATCATCACTCGCAAAGAATTCAGGAGTAAAAAAAAATATACAAAAAATTTTATATCTCATTTGCATTATGGGCCCCGCCCCTTTGTTTACAAACAAGGGGTCACGTGACTACACCATGTGTTGTTGTTTACAAACAAGGGGTCACGTGACCACACTAATCCCCTAATTAGGTCATGTTACCATGGTTACCAGAATGCTAGCCTCTGATTGGCTGAACGGTGGTCGCTAATCCCCTAAGTAGGTCATGTTACCATGGTTACCGGTCAGTAATCCCCTAAGTAGGTTTACGTTGCCATGGTTACCAGAATGCTGGCCTCTGATTGGCTGAGAGGTGGTTGCTAATCCCCTAAGTAGGTCAAGTTGCCATGGCAACGGGTCACTTGAACAAATGGAGGCCTCTGATTGGCTGCATCCTGAGTGAGTAATATCCTGTAGTTAGCTATAGTCCCGTTCCGATACATTATATACTACTCCCCTACCCCCTCCCACCCCCCCCCCCCACTCATCATGCTCTCATGACATTCCATACTACAGCACAGGCATGCATACATGTATGCAAACATGTCAATGTGGTGCCGTGGGAAAGCCATGTAGAAGCACCCCCCCCCCCCCCCCCAACCCAAACCCCACAGCCCAAAGGTGGTACCCCTCTTTCAATCTTCACCCTTCATATATATCCTTCCTCCCTTACCCATGGCTTATCAACCTCCTAATACTCCCCCGGAATTGTGGACATAACCAACAAAAGCTCTGCAGGCTGTCTCTTCAAGTGGGCCCCACATCCTTGCCCTGTTGCCATGACAAATATTAATTAGAAAACACAAAGGGGAGCAGGGAGGGACATGCTTACCATACAGGTGTGTAGTATGGGTATTGTGTCCAGGTATCCTGTATGTAGGTGAGTACACACAGGGCAGGCATGTTTCACCTTTATCCTGTGTGTGGATTTACCTTAGTTAAACCTTAAAGGCCCTATGATGTCCTTCTAGATTCATGTTCCATTGTCTTGGTGCACCAAAGCAGTCCTGGTGAGTATATTTGCCACTATTACATTGGTGCATAATGCTGAGACTTTGGGAGTGTATTGCCCCCATAGAACCAGCATGGTCCTTGAAAGCAGCACAGGGAAGCCTATCGCCAGGGTTTCATTGACACATCAATGGAATGATGCAGTAATGCACTATGCAGTACCGAAGGGGTATGACTCTCTATCTCTGCCAAAGGTAGAAGGGGATAGACACAGAGAAAGGGTTCATGGTGAGCTTCTCCTCCTTTCAAAATGCACTTCCCTTGTGTATGCATGTATGTTTGCATTGTATACATGTATACTGATATTGTGTATACTCCTCTTAACTTGAATTCAAATGAGGTATCCTGTTGGATATACTATACCTATAGCATAGCATATGGTTTTTGTATGTATCTCTGGTACTCAGTGTGGAGTGGGCTTGGATGTATTCTTCATGATTTGGACCATGTAAATTCTTCTGAATTGCTTGTATTCTATGTATGCTGGAAATAATTAGCATGGTGAAGTAGTGGGGATTTCTTTTATAATGTGATTATTCTATTAGCTCTATATTCATTTGCTTTCTTTCTACTTTGTTCTTCTCTCTATGAATACGCTTTAGTCAAAATGCAATTGATATGTCAATGTTGCTATAAGGTTATACGTGGGATAAACAACAAGCTGCCGTGTAAAAGTTAGACTAGGCCTCAACAACAAAGTGCATAAAAGCAAAGAGAATTCTTCCATTAAGAATGCAGGGTCCCATGCAGGAAATGAAATGTCAATATTGAACATGTCCTGACCCTCATTAAAACCCTCCATGAAATTACCAGCATGCAAAGGATAGTCTAGAAGAACCGCAAAAGTGAAACCGTTCTGCAGAACCCTGAAAAACGTATACATATGCATATAAAAATCTTATGAATATTTTGAAGAAGTGTCATATTTATTAATGGTTTGTCTAAAAAGATACTGATTTTCTTTAAACTAGCTAATTTGTCTGCCACAAAAGATAATTCATCAGTGTTTTTTCTTCTTCTCATCTTCTTGAAATCAGAAAAGAATGGCAGTGCATATATGGACAAGTACAGAGAGACCAAGACCCTTTCAATCAATGAGGGAAATTCAACAAAAGGACATCAGCAATCAACACTTTGTGAGGACCGTCATTCACAATGTCAACCAGTGACTTGGCCGTTAAGAAACAGACAGAAAATCGGACACACACTAAGACCTCTATTCACCCTTTCACCTTGCTAATTCCCCACAACCTTTACCTTAGCCCTTTCCCCTGTTAACTGCCTTTCTAATGGTGGGAAACTGTCGGCATCCCAGAACTATAAAGTACCACTTACAGCATGGCGTGCCCTAATGAAATTAGAAACTCGTTCTCTCGTGCCATATTTGAATATTACCTGACAGAGAGGGAAGGTGGAGGTGGGGGTTGGCATGGGTGGGGCAAAGCTTGACATCGGACAGTCAGGGAAAGTGTTTGATATGGAGGGGTACCTTTGTAGAAAATGAATCTATTGGGCAGGTAGAGATATGCTTAACCCTTCTCGGTATCTAAGTATGATTATACTTAGGCCTTTCAGTATGCACTAGAGGTAAGGATATTGCCTCTTTAATTTCTGGAAAGAGTAGAATAAAGAAGGAACAAATATCGACATAATATGATCATATTGTCTCCTTTCTATTTGTATTATCAAAGTTTTTTTTACGATGCTCTCTACGATGATTTATTTCATATCAGTCTATGAAATTCAATAAAGAGCTTTTCGGTGTAATAAGGAAGTGTGGACACTTATTCATATATGGAATACGGATGAATAGAGAACGTGGTCAGTATTGCCCTGACGACCTTCCATAATGTCCGATGCCCTCAGCGCCCTCGTTAAGGGCTATGGGGTGGACAGTGTCTCGTCGGTGTCCTTTGAACTGTCCTACCTGTCCGCCACCCACTTCAACACCTTCAGGCATACCTACACTTTACACCATTCATTTCTTTTTCGGCAAAAGTGGAGAACAACTCGTGGTTTATTTACCGTTACCACTTAAGGTATACTTAGTTGGCAGAGACTAAGGTTCCAGACAGACATATACAGACAGTGCAGGTAACGATTTAGAAATTAGTGTGGCAAGGTGTGTAGAGTGGCTGGTTAGATGGAGGTGAGTTGGAGGAGGGGGTGTCCTTGCAGATCACTTGTGGAAATCTCCAAAGTCGCCAAGACAATTGAGGTGGACAACTCCACCTCAGAAGGCAAAGAAAGAGAAACCCTGCTTATTCTACCACCACCTTAACCACCACTATACCATAGAACATTTCAATGGACACCGACTTTATCATAGCTAGCCAGGAATGCTGGGTAATTGAGTCCCTTAGAAATGACCGCCTTCTGATGCATTGTGGGAGAATGTCTGGGCTATTGGGTAGAGACAGAGCCATGCCCTGGAGGCGTACAGCTCTGAGGGCTGGGCTGAGTGAATGTATAGGGATTGTGAGCCCTGGTTAGTTCTGTGTGCTGACTAAAGAGGGTGGGGATTAGTAAAAGCACAAATTCTGATGGGACACTGATTGGTAACTGACTTAAGGGGTTCCCACGGGGTGGTATGTCGATACGGGTGTTGTAGCTATTGCCTGTCTCTGAGCACCTTGGTCAGCGTCTCTTCCCTCTTTTACCTTTAGTTTACTTTCAGATGTTAAATGAAGCAGTGTCATTAACCTCAAATGAAGCCTGCCCTTGACGCTGCAACAGTGGAGGATCGTTTAGAACGGGGGACTCTTCATCTAGGGGAAGCTTTCAGTTTTCTAATGATAGATTTGCCATGGAGACGCCGATTTTTACATTAGCTACCCTTGCCTCTTTTTCAAAATTTCTGGATCCGCCACTGCGATTGATTGGTTTCTTTTGAGTGCCAATATGGGCGGCCCAACACCACATACGTGATTCTTAATTGCTCTGGGTGTTTGCTCTTTTCAACATAGGTATTAAAGACCCTGGAGGCTAATTTCATCTTCTCCTTGGTAAGACCAATGGCAAAGGTCCAAATGTATTGGCACAGAGTGTGGAATCGAGGTGGTGAAATCTTAACTGAGGTGTAATAACGAGCAGTGACAGCGATACACCGGAAACACAGTGCCCCCAACTACCAACCCTAAACCCCGCCAGCGGGCTCTGCTCCTTGATCTGCGCACGCATGCAGTCTAAGACCCGGATAATTTCAGGTCTCACACCACGACCTTTTTGTCGTCTTTTGTATTGAGCGATAAAATAGAAGATAAGGAAGGAAACATCACAAGAAACAAATGCCAGTCCTTTAAGGGCCATGAAGTGTGTTATTGCATCATGCTGATCGGTCGCAATGATGCACGAATGTGTCCCTACTAGGCATTGTCACCAGGTCTGCATTCATGATACATTTATGAAGGGTCAGCTTCATTCCAATGCAGCACATTGGACTTGCCAGCACTGCATTGCTGCATCGTGACGACCAAGCAACATGGATTTTTGAGGCATGTTGCTGCCCTCAAAGGGAGAAGGTTCTCATTGCTGTCATTCTAACTGGCCTATGAAGAAATACAAAAAGTCTGAAATCTGAATCTATCTGATTGACCCTTTTTCTGTATGTGGGTTGGTGACCCAGAAAGAGTTATAGAAGGGGTAGGGAACAGATGTAGGTTCATAGAATGGTGACTTAGCTTCTAGACTAGATATAGAGCTTAGCGATTGTGAATAGGAGAAAGTCCGTTGGAGGCATCTGATATGGTTTTGGTTGGTGCAGGTATGAAGAGTGTCAAATGTTGAGAATTGATAGCTATATAAATACCCATAAGATTAGATTTGATATACAGAATTATGACATAAAGAACAGGAAATGACCAAGATATTAAATTGATTGGAAGCACCATAACCTGCCATAAATATTATTAAAATAGTGGATCACTCCTTCAGCATTTACCCTTGCCAACACTTGGCAACCTCCATAGGCCCCCATAAAACTCAATGAGACAAGCTAAACAACGTTTAACTCCAGTTCCCTGCCGAGACCCAACATTAAACCCCCATACTTGGACAACACTTAAGTATGTAAGACTATTACACCTGTAAAGGTAGAACACCCCTTCCCCATCCCCTAGGTATACCACCCCTTATGCAATGTGGTCATTTTCCACGCCACATTCACATTCCTATGATGCAAGCATGGGCAATTCCACCTAATTTCGCCGGGATTTTCGCCCAGCACTGAGATTTTAGCTAACTTTTGATACTGGACCCTCACATTGAAGAGAAGTTAGCCCTGGACTAACTTGAATGACAGTCAGGGGTAGAGTTGGGTGTTTGTTTCAGGTTACATACTCCACTTTTATGTAATGTCTCTTTGGTTGCTAACCCACCCTTCCTACGGTAAATCATTGAATTTCCTCCACTCTGAATATGAAAGGTAGATGTGTATTTAGTCTCGGTGACCATGGGTCTGAGCTATTAGCTCAGTTTTGGCATTTAAAACCACCAAGGTATCCAAACCACGCCCACATTGTGAACCACATAATATATTTGCCACATTTGGAAATGGTCATGAAAAGGAAGGAAATAATTATGCAATCTGACTGAAATTGCAAAAGAGTTACACGGATATAATGGCCTGATTGTGTGCATACATTTTATGAGGCAGTTTACAACCAAACCCAACCCATTTCGCCATTAGGGAAACTGACCGGAAACTAGTCAGTATAAAACGGCTTCCGTTGCGTGTAAGTTTTCCCTCATGTAATGTGCAACTTGGCATGTCAGATAAAACCTGTTGAGTCACTGGTGTGCATGTATATCAAAGTAGCTACCGATAAAGGAAAAAATGCAAATTTATGCATAAATTTAGAATATGGCATCCTGCATCTGACTACATATAGGTAATATTCATGCTCCGATGGTCTGGGTACAAGTATCATGCAGTGGCAACAATTAACTTCCATCAAATGTTTCACATAGTATTTTGGATTCCCCAATGTATTGTCAACAGCAGATTCAAAATTCAGCACGACACGCAACAGGAGCAAAGTGCATGGTGAATGCTTTTCTACCTTTGATTAGATTATCCTGTTTCACGCATAGTAAACCTACCGTCAGTTATCCTCTAGCAGAAAAAAAGAAAAGAAAACAAAATAACACACAAAATAACAGGCTAAGCCTAGGTCATACAAGTTACTGTAGCCCAATAATGGAGGGGTCTCTGTAGACTAACTTAAAAGGTCCTAAGTCCAGCCTGACATGCTGAAACTGGTTGTGTTTACTATCATGTTATGGTGCCTATCTCCTCAGGTGTTCAGGCACCTCTGATAGTAGGGGTGAAGGACGAGATAAGGCATTATCTTTAAGATCCAATGGACAATAGGTCACATTTAGGCAAGAGGTACATAAGAGATTGTGCATCGTCTAAATAAAGTGCCAAATTTCTACATCCTGGAACTAAACTTGATTGGAAAGACAAAAAAAGGTCTTCAGGGGGAACAATGGAGTAATGGGCTTTAGTAAAAAGCCCACTTCAAAGTGGAAGTCAATTACTAGACATGGTTGTTAGATAGAGCAGACTAAAATACACTCTTGTTATTTAAAACACATAAGAAACAATCACCCAAACTTATTGTGTTTTCAAAGTATTTGCTTCAGACATGACTGCTTTAATAGTAAACTATCATTTTCATACTTGAATGAACATAGACATGGTTATAAATGATACAGTTGTGTACGTTATTAAATCTGTGTTATATGGAGCTGGCTATAATAGGTCGGTAGGGAGGTAGGTAGAGAGAGAGAGAGAGAGACAGAGACAGGGAGAGAGACAGAGACAGCGACAGACAGAGACAGAGACAGACAGACAGAGACAGACAGACATAGACAGAGACAGACAGACATAGACACAGAGAGAGAAAGACAGAGACAGAGACCGAGAGAAGAGAGAAACAGAGAGAGACAGAGAGACAGCGACAGAGAGAGAGAGACGAAGAGATAGACAGAGAGAAGAGAGAGAGAAGAGAAGAGTGAAATAAAGAGAAAAGGATAAATGGGGTGGTGGTTCATGGTTCCATTTACATTGAGCTGGTGGGGGGGAAGTACTTAGTATCTACCATATGTGTGAGCGTTGACAGTTAGGTCAAAGGAGAATGAAGAAAAACATCATCTATACCAAGACCCTAACACTCATAACATGCATAATAACATAAATGCATAAAGAGTTGGTCAGTCACGCCACCACTTGTCAACATGAATACACTAACACTGAGACTGACTGTCAGATCACATGTCTATGTCTATGATAATGTGGTCCCTGGTATGTCCATACAAGTACTCTGTAGTCACGATGCACTAATGCAGTGTTGGTGAATCTACCAGTACCCACCAGATCTGCAGTCTGACCGTTGGGGGATGTGTCAACCGCTGGGTATCAACCAGTATGGTTATTTTGAGGCATTTCTGTATCATGACAAAAAAGGGCATAATCATTTTAGGCACTCTATAGCACTTAAATGCTTAAGAGGTTAAGTTCTTACAGAACCAGCAGGTAGATACCACCGCAGTGAGTTAGTATTAATAATTAACTGGTGGTGGTGGTGGTGGTATGCATGCTATCAGCTAGCCACAAAAGTATTTAAGTCAGGAGGAGGTTCAGAGGTTTAAAACCACTTCAGGTGTTCCACATGTGGGTGGACCTGTCCATACCTGTCCCAGACACACTGGAGGAGGTGGTGGAGATCAGCACGTTCCGGCCACGGTGTTGGTACGTGCCGGGCTCTCTGCCAGCCCTCACACCAACATGGCTATCACTCCCCCACCCCTAAGTCTCTAGCCCTACCCTCCCCCCGCCCCAGTGCCCCACCCCACCTCCTGCCCCAGTGGTCCTACCTCCCCCCCCCATACCTGCCCAGACCAGACAGGCAGCACGGTCCAAGCACGTTCCACAGCTCAAAGCCTCTTATGCTCATACAAGCCCTGGAGGAGGTGTACCTGAATAAAGTTATAACATAGGGGCATACTCTGTGACTTTGGGCTTTGGTGCTTTGGCCAGCCTTGGCTGGCGACCTGCCTCTATGTTAGGGACATCAAATACCGACGGGGACTAGCGTATGGCCAGCCTGGCTCGTTATATCTATCGTTATATTTTCGAAAATGAAGCTTTCGGGAGAAGTGCTAGGCAAAGGAATGACACCATCCTCTTTTAAATTGAGTACGCCACAGTACGTGGGAAGTATGTGTAAGGGGAATACTGAAACTTGGTGTGGGGGAGGCGTATTGGATCCCGTTAGGGATCAACTCTCCCACCTGGAGCTCTTCTCAGATTATATATGTTAATAGCATTATGCAGCATGCTTGGGGACCTCTGTACTTTAGGGGGAGTGGATCGGGCGTGTGCAGCTATAACCCTGTATGCATGGATCTGACAAAAAATCGAAGTACAGTAAATATAATTTAGGGATTGTATTCAGTAAACTATAAGGGGTAAAACCATAGAAAGCACCATTAATGGAACAGAACATGCTTACATACATATGTATTGTAAGGTTCTTTCCATTGGCCTTTGACAATGGAAGAAATACAACAAAAGCAACTAAAAGGAGACACTCAGTTTTTTCCTCAAAACACAGCAGGAGTCCCTGTTAAAGCTAACTAAAAAGAAGTGGAACTAAAAAGGTGTCTGGCTTTCTTGTGAGGATTCACATGCATAGATGCATGTTATTGGAACCTGAGTGATTGTTGGGCCAAGGCTTGTGTATTTATAACTGACTACATTAGGAGAATACACACTTGAGATGATCCTCCCTTTGTTTGAGTGCCATGCTAATGTAAGGCCCATACTGGCGCCACACAGACAGACAAAGTAGGGATATTCTGCCAGAAGAAATATTTGTCCTCAGGATAGTATCTCAAATTTGAATAAATGGATGGGTTCATATTTTCCCCTTGACCTGGGAAAAATATGAATATATGAACCTATAAACAGTTTATGACCGGATATCATTTATAAAGTCAGGTGTCTGCTTTCATACTCTCCCATGGTAAGGTGGTGGTATTCTACATGACTCTATCATATCAATAATTATAGAAAATTTAACATCCAGAGGTAAAAGATGACGGTGAAGCCTCACCAAAATGTAAGAGAAAGGGCAGAATCTAGGAAAAATAAAAGAAAGAGAAAGGAGAATTTATTTTGCATGAAATATTTAGTGGAAACATAGATCTATAAGATAGTGGCATAGCCATACGTGCCTGAGAGCGTGTCAAATAATCTTCTAGCAGGCCCAATATCTTCCTTTTATCTCATGATAAAATCATAATGTTATCTCTCATACAATTTAAAGTGTCCTGCCATAGTATAAAGATAGGGAATTGTGATCAATATTTCTGTTGACAAGAAATGAAGCAAAAACGTGCATCCTAAAAGTGTAAGAAACCCTGAAGAGACTAGCGAGTTTTAGGAGAATGTAATGATTTCTACCAGAATTCTAATAGAAAAATGTAAAGTAAGATTCATGGTGAAATTGTAGGTATCAATGACGATGTAGGAGGTATTGAAGCCTTTACTCAGGATAAACTTCACATCAAAGCCCTTCCCCTTGAGGAGACCGCCTTTTGAAGTCTACTGAGAAGTGCATATAATACAGAAGGGGAGGGACCAAGAGCCCCAGGGAAAGGAGATGCCTAATGCTACGTGTCAACTCACTCAGGTGGCATATCCCCTATCTATTCCTGTCTCTTTCTTTCTCTAATTCTCCCCCCAAGTCTCTCCTGGGACTATAGTATGTGTACTCCTATGTTCTTCTGCCTCGTATTTTGAATTCTCCTCTTCATGTCCCCGTCATTTTTATTCTTGGCCCTAGCAACCCGGGGGAGGCACTGGCTCTTTGATAGTGGGGCCCAACTGCGAAACTACAGCCACTTTTTTTTTTGCCATTTCACAGCCCCTTAAAACTGAGGTCAATTTTTTTAGCCCCCCTCTTTTGAAGAAGTGTGATAACAGTCCCACTTTTCGGGCCGTCTTTCATGTAAATTAAGGTTATTTCACAATAATATCCAGGAATTTCACAGCCCTGGAGTGATTACATGGAATATACAAATTACTTCCTTTCCATGCAAGTTATAATAGGTATTAACAGCCCCCTAATTGCAAGAGAGATGTAATTCAGTCAACAGCCCTCCTTTTTCCCTGCTTTGACACATCGACAGCCACTGCTGCGCGGGCTCGGTACCACAGTTGGTATCTAAACCGAGCCTCAGTGCCCCCCAGGGCCTAGCAATTTATCCTAAATACAAGTAAAAATCATTTATTTCTACTCAAGCCACACATGTACTTTTAAATTGTGCAGGTCCATCTCTTTATTGTGCCTCTCTGACTTTCTTCCCTCCTCTTCCAGTTCCCCTTCTCTGTCTTTCAAACCAATTCATCCCTCAACTCTAACCATGTCATCCATTTTCTCATTTGCATATAGGCCCTAACTAGATGCGCCTTTTCTGTTTGATTTGTCTTTCCTGCTTGACTTCCTATGTTCCACTTTCTCTTTCTTTTGTCTCTCTTTTCCTTTTCCCTCTTAGTCTCCCCCTTTCTCTTACCTATGATATAGGCTTGAGACCTGTGCGGCGCTCACTCGCGCATGAGCACACGTCCAGCAGGCCCGAGCCTGTCCAGCGTCGTCGGCGGTCTGGGGCGGTGCGTCTATGACGTCATAGAGCGGAGCGAGTGAGGAGTGAGCGGAGCAAAGTTTACCACCGCCACCATCGGTCCCCATGCAGCACCACCGCCACCACTGGAGCACCACCTAGATCTGTCTCCAGGTTGACAGCCAGGTGAGGTGAGGGGAGGATATATACCTTTCACACAGGTAGCGCATCGCTTTCCCACGGTCCAACCGGCACCTGATCTCCCATCCCCCTCCCACCTCCCCTCCTCTCTCCTCCCCTCCCACCACCCACTCCTCCTCCTACACCCAGTGCTTACCTGAGATTTACTCAGGTAGGTAGGTGGTGAGGGTGGGGAGAGACTTCACAGATACTACAGGTATACATGAGGCATTTCTCTTTCCTCTTCAGAATACCAGGAGACATCCACACATGTACTTTAACATTGTACATTTAGACAGACACTTTGTGGATGACAGTCCCATACCACCACCATTTGGCCACCACTGACAATCACAGCACCACCTTCCAGCACCACCAACCAGTGTTGTCCACAGCTGGTGTTCCAGTGCTGTATACACAGGGGGTCGGGCAGGAGGAGGAGAGAGGTACTGGAGAACAGGTGTTTCCCACGCTCCACTCTCAGTCAGTGCTGCCCCATGAGCCTCAGGGATCCACCACTCAGGTATTGGATCCTCCAGCACCTCTCAGGTTCTGACCCCCTCCAGGGGCTACCCAGGGAACAACCACAATTAGGATCTAGGAGTCCATGCCTAGAATTCCTCACCAGAGGAGACTAGCCGACCTCAAACATGGACTAAATGCAATTGCCAAGAAGGACTAAATTCCAGCTTTTGAAGTGACTTTTTATTTCACAAGGAACCTAGTTCTTCAACAAGAAAACGCCAACTCTTACTACAGGAGGAATTTATTCCAAGACACTGGAGTGCAAACCCTGCCTATGCTGGATCATTGGTGAGATCCATCCAGGGCAGACACCTGGGTCAGTGCCACTTGTAGTGGGGAATGGGTAACACCTCCTAGGCTATATCGGGGGAGTGTGTATGTGCCCTCCCACCTGCAGGATCGATTCTTTACCTCCAGGTGGGAGCTTTCCCCCTAACGACCCACCTACCACTATGGCGGAGAAATTTGGGGAGAAAAAGGACAAAAGTGCCGCGGAAATGAGGAAGGTGTGTATCTTATTTTCTAAATCTTTTAGTCCATTTTGAGTATAATTTGTTGTCGTGGTAGGTCCTAATATTGTGAAACAAATAGTTGGCAGTACGTTTAACTGCCATGTATGATGATAGTTTTACCAATGTGTTCATTTACTGGCTGCGACCCAGCCACCACACTAAATATCTCATTGGCATGCATCTTCATCCCCATTGTAATTGTACAATTTAAAACCGTTATGCTGTGTAAAGTTCTGCACTTTATGGCAAGGTATTAAAGTAAGAACCATGTTATAGTCATAATTAGATATATGAATGTCCATGTAAACCTCATTATTTCGTAAAAATGACTAACAGGATATGAGGATGTATGATTAATAGGTCTCATTTTTCATAATTCTAGGCAAGAAGGAAGAGTAGAAAAAGAAAAACATCAATAGTATGTACACAAGTGTAGACATGTGCCATATGATTATGCTAATTAAAAGTCTAAGAGTAATAACATTTCAAAGAATACATCAAAAGGACGTTTTGATGCAATCAAAGGGAAGTTTTATTGCTATTATGAATCATTTAGAAACAATTTTGATAATAACACTGCCATAAGCAATGACTACTTCAAGATTAATCTAAATTGCTTAGTAATTGGCAAACCTATAGGGCACTAGCATATCATGTCATGGAGGGCGCCATCTTGTTTTGCATCATGGGTAGTCCCCCCCCCCCCCGACTCCATAGCAGTGCATTCTGGGTAAATTTCTTATCAGCCACTTTTCACACCTCTGAACAATGGTGATTGATAACACTGAAAAGAGTGACAAGCTGCCCCCTGCCCCTATCTTAATCACCCTAAGTACCTCTCTATTGTTTAAATTGTGAGGGGAGTGGATTAGCTTGATAGGGAGACAATGGGCTGGGTGTACTCAATGTGGGTGACATGTGACCTCTTATTGAAATCTCTAATGTATTTGAACTATTAGATTTAAACTAGATTATCTACACTGAGAAAATATTCTTACTCACTTGAGTCTGTATCCAGACTCAGACAATGTCGCCAAAATGAGTATAATTTGAGACTCAGCCTGACCCTGTGAATGATACTCAGGTAGAGCCAGAATATCACCCCAGGCTCAGCCTGGATCATCCTCAGGATCTGCCTGAGTATCACCCCAGGCTCAGACTGAGTCTCAAATAATACTCATTTTGGTGACATTGCCTGAGTTTGGATACAGACTCAAGTGAGTAAGAATATTTTCTCAGTGTAGTTAAAGTTGAGAGTATTTGCTATGCATAGATATAAATTTTAGAAAATATCTACAGGTATGGAATGAGGAAGAGAGTGGGAGTGAGTAGTGAGTAATAGAGGTTTAACGAGTATCAAAGTAAACTATACAAAGAGGCCAAATGTTGATTTAGCTCTCGACTACATAAGCCACCTAGCTGATTCCCTCAGAACTAGCAATATGCTAGTGCCGTTTAGGGTTGAATGTCCTATGCAGATGATAGGCAGAAGTTAAAGTTTACATTCAAAACATACTTTTGATGCATCTTAATGTCTTTAAGCAAGGGCATACCAATATGACTTTCCCCAATTGCTGAATACTCATGGATTATTTCTACCCTCTTCTCTGTTGTGTGGGAGATGAAATGAAACCGCCCATGTTATGCCGTATATAATATTCACATAAGAATAATTTTAGAGTATTAAGGTCAATTAACCATTACATTATTTGAATAACAGTAACAGTAAATTATTTACTGTATAGGTGCTATGTTGAAAGATCTTATTAACATATTTCCTTACTTTTCACTCCCCTAAAATATACATTCAAGAAGAGTGGATTGTGATGCATGGTAGTGGAGAACACTTCCATACCTGTCCTTTCTCTTTTGTCTCCAGAACCAAGTGGTCTCACAAATTCCTCTCATTTTCTTTTTACCTTTGTGGTTTTTGGTGACTCTTGGCAGTCAATGTTGTAGTCGTGTGGATCCACACTCAGACACCTGTACCCCTCCCCAACCTAAGCACTACCTGGCCTCAGCCCATGTTAACCTAAGTTCCCCACATGGTCCATAAAACCTATTGGAAGGCTGTCAACATCTAGCAGAATTGCATTTGCTGTAAGGTCTATGAATTACCTTCTCTCTTGTCCTCTGGCACTACAGCAACTATATCAATTTAATAGAATATTGGTTCTAATCAGTACATTGACATACCACAGAATCAAGACTAGATAACCTACCATTATATCTCATTATCATAAATAAATCAAAAACCAAATAACTGTTTAAACAAATGGAAAATAGGTTACATGGTTGACAAAACAACTACAACCCTATAATCATTTGAAGTTACTTAAAACAAAATACTGATTTTCACAAGGCAAAAATGATTTCCCCATGACATGAATGAGCTTACATGGTCAAAACACCTAGTATTTTTCACTTTGTTGAAAAAGCTCAGATGGCCATTTCCTAACATACTACGACTCTCTAAGTCGTGTTAAAATCCACAAAGGAATAACACTGAGGTTTCAAGTCGTAGGGTTGTGTGCGATCATAGTTCATTAAGAAATGACCTCCTGAGACAATGTCTACCTGGGCATGTTGTTCCCTGGTGGCCTCAGGTAGGCACACACAGGTGGGTGGGAGGGAGAAAGGATCCAGGAAACGTGCCCCTTGACGTGGGAA
The DNA here is from genome assembly GCA_949317995.1 of Acholoe squamosa. Classification (NCBI taxonomy): domain Eukaryota; kingdom Metazoa; phylum Annelida; class Polychaeta; order Phyllodocida; family Polynoidae; genus Acholoe; species Acholoe squamosa. The sequence continues at coordinate 24,640,448 of OX439050.1, forward strand.
AGGATGAGTACCACAGGTATGGAGCGTGCCACACACCTGACTCACCTGTTATTGTTAATGTCCTCAGGATCCTGGCTGCTATTTCTACCTGACACTCTTACTGCCATGCTACCTACACATTGTCTCACAGGGTGTAGCAATTCAATTTCAATTCAATTTTATGAATTAATTCACATGAATTCATTAGTGCAATTGTTCTACCAGGCCCTAAAAGAAATATTTTTCTATCTTTGTTCAAGTAAAAAGAAATGTCAGAGGTTGATGGATCTCTTTTCGAATTCAGCCTAAAATCGCACAGCTAATTTAATGCTCAGGTTCCCAAACTTTTAAATGAAAGCCCAAAGCTTAGAATGGAGATTAAAATTGATATATGGGATGCTACATGGATATCATAATTCCTGTAAGGCCTCCTAAACCTCTGCCTTAAGTAAACGGCAAATGTACCACAGAAACCATATAAGATGGACTTTTTGTCAAGTTATATAGAAGTTAAATCGTTGACGTAAATGCAATCCTAGCAGTATTTCATGTGCAGCTTACAATAGATGCAGAAACTATTGATTCAATGGATTGGTCACGAATTAAAGAACAAAGGTGTATTCTTTTTCTCTTTTCTTCAAGAGTCGCATAATGCCTCCATTTACCTTTGTCATTTGGAGGGTGTTGCCAAAAGATACCGGGGAAGAACCTCTGTGAATGTTTTCAGAGAGTACTGTCAGAGGGAAACGTACATCGCCTAAATCGTTTTAACAGAATTGACAAATAATTTTACAGCAGAATACAATAGAACAAACACTTTTTGAGTAGTAAGCAACATGCACAATATATCTAAATCAGTTTGCTGTCCTCAATGCTTTAATACCAGAGACAGTGTATTGCCTATCCTCTGAGGGCACCACTCTCCCACGGCCGTCACACTCTGGTGCTAAGACTTCCTCCATGGTAATATAGTGGTAGGGATTATCAACAGTGATAGTTATTTACACCAGGAAACATAAACCAGATTAACTTTTGACAAAATGAATGCAAAACAGATTCAGTTTGACATTGTAATGGTATGCCAATGAATAGGCTAGGTCGTTACCCTCAGATTTCGTGATAATAAAACCATGAAGCAATGATATCTAAGATCTTCTATGTTTAAGTCCTCGTCTTAACATGGTGTGTTTAGACACAATATAGGGTGAATTCAGGAAAGCCAGACTGGATCCTAGGGTGTTCTCTAACATGTTAAAATAACTGACAGCAAATCACGAGCAAAAGATTTCCTAAACATGTTTATTTATTCCCAGAGACATGTCACAGCATGTTACCCAATCATGTAGTATCTACCATGTGATCCAGGCTAACCCACTCAATGAACTGCAGGGAGACTTTAGCCCCAACCAACATACTTAATCTACTACAAGTCACTGCTCGCCCTACCCACCATACACCCTTGATAGCACGAGTCAGGTATATTGAGGGAGATAAGCCACATATATAAGTCCTTTAGGATTAGGCTAAGCTTGATAATCTGGTACCTGAAGGGTCACTAGTGGTCAAGGTGATAATCCAGTGGGAAGGGAGGTTGGGGTTGAGATGCCCATGTATAACAAACCACAGCATTGTTTTAGAATAATCCCAATAGATATGTCCGCAAACCTACATAGTGTTCAATACAGACGGTGGTTTTCCATCAATCGGTTCTTTGCAGATACATGTATTATGAATATATACATAGTACATCATAATGTACCTAAGTCACAAATGCCCGGGCACAAATGAATTCATCTCACCCAGAACTACCATCTAGATATCCCAAAAAAGGAAAATGACCATATAATGCAATACTATATATTCTAGGGAATCTTCATATCTATATAGGCCAGGCTACATCGATTTATACTTCCAAATCACAGAGGAAAGGGGGCATAGTATGATGCCCTCACTCGGAACAAACTAATCAATATGGTTATGGATAAACGTAGTAGACACATGAATGGGCACAAGGATAACTGGTGATAAGGTCTGGATAAGTGTCTGTTGTAATGGTGGTATCTCTCCTAATAATTTATAAAGATATGGCATGGGTGTAAGGCATGTGATGAAGATGATATGTGTGAAGGCAATATTTGCAGAGGAATAAAATGAAACAATGTGGAATTAATGTCTTGTAGTATCCCGATACAGGATGCTAAAAAGACTTCTTGCTTTAATAAAGAAAAAAAAAGCAAGGAAAAGAGAAAAAAAAACAGTGAGAGAGAACTATTTATAGAGCAGTACACAATCACAGACGTAAATACTGAGACATTGGGGGATAAGAAAAGGTAAGAGGATGCCTCTGAGATAAAGCATGGTCTAGATATAGTAAGTTTTATGTAGGGGAGCACTTGGTGCCCTGGGAAATGGGGAGTGTTCGACAATCAGTGTTCCTTTTCCCAAAAGTAAAAGCATTTCCTTGGAAGCCTCTCATACATAGTACGGAAACCGTGGAGGGCCACACCTTGAAAAAATTCAACTCAAACTTTTTTATCTCCAATATGGAAACAACATAAAATGGAACATAAAAAACTACTGTCAAACCTAAAATTTCACCTGTCAACTGTCAAAGTAGAAAAAAAACTGCTGTCAATATGATATTTTCCCCTGTCAACTGTCAAGTTGACAGTTGAGGGCAGATTTTTCCCTAACTTGACTGTTGACAGTGAAAAATTCATGTTTTCTTATGTGGTGTCAAAATGAGTTTTTCGCTGTCAACTGTCAACTTGACAGTTGACGGCAGATTCTTTTCTAACTTGACATTTGACAGGGGAAAATTCCTGTTTTCTTATGTGGTGTCAACATGATTTTTTCACAGTCAACTGTCAACTTAACAGTTGACGGCAGATTTTTGTCTAACTTGACAGTTGACAGGGGAAAATATCATGTTGACAGCAATATTTTTTTAAAACTTCATCTTGGTGGTTTTAAGAAAATCATGCTGATTTTGAAGTGCATGTTTTTTTTGGTGTGGCCCTTACGGCTTCCATACCTACGTGAGTCATTTTTTCCCCATGACATTCAGGGAATTTCATTACAGAAAATTTCTCTTTGGTAAAATATTGTGGTCAGATGCCATCATTCGATATAACCATGCTGTAAGATCGAGATACACAACTAAATATTTAAAATTAAAAGCCAATACTTATTGGAGATGTTGTTACATCGAGACATTGTTTTAACTAAAGAAGGGGTCTTCATGTCCATTTTCTCATTTCTCAGTGATCTTATGCCAATGATGTATTATAAAAACACCCTCCACCCTCCCCCCCCCTGGAGGCGGCAGTAGGGTGGTTTACAGGTGTGTGGAAGGGCTGGTATACAGACTGTTTACACCTGGAGGTGCTGGCTGGTCGTCCTGTTAGGGGTGGGGTCCTCCTGTGCCTTCTCACCTTAAGCTGTGGCCCTCACCTGGATACCCTATACCCTACATGTACTTAGTGATACTCATACTTGAGACTCTCACATTCACCCTGGAGCCCCTACTCAGAACAGGAAAGTCCTTGTGATAGTGTATGGTTTAAAATGGGTATGGTCCAAATTACATTTACACAAAATTGCTCACATCAGTAATTCCCTCACCTACTTCTGAGAACTCTCATATATATAACTAAATTTTCCATTATTTGTCTGAAATGCATGCGTCATAGTGCTTGCCTATCAAAGTATTAAACTCACCGTGAGCTTACTGCAGTGTTGCAAAATCATTTATCACATGTCAATCACTTGAGTGACTTTTCAAGCTGGGAGAATAATCCTGCAACACCATTCAGAAGAGCAATTCATAGACCTATATACCCCATACAAGTCCTACCTCCATTAAGACCCCATCCTATTATTAAGAGTTGACATTGAGGTATGTAGTTCCCGCTATACTTTATACACCTCTATCAGGGTTTCTATTGATGATGAAACTCTTAAGAGAGCTACATGGAGATGTAATATGGCTGACCTGGTTCCTTTCTAGATGTCTTTGTATGAGGTGATTCAATCTCTCCTCACACTGAACCCATAAGTGGTCTGCCCTTATATGTGAAAGATGGGGCTGACAGTAGAGGGGGTTGTGCAAGTGTTATCAAGTTTCATGATCTACTAATATTAGTATAAACTGCCAACTTTTTAAGGTGTAAGTAACTCAGAATGATCACTGAATTAAGACAGATTGCAATGACGTTTTCATACAGTCAGTTTTGTGATGTTGGTAAAGAGGCAAGGAGCCATATTCATTTATAGTTTGATTTCCATCACCTTTGGGACACAACACATTCCCAGACATGCATGTGCTTGATAAGCTAAATATTAATGAATCTAATTACTTTCCCTGCCCTCCTCGCCAGCATCTACCTCCAACTCAGCTGTAGTACACACATTTGATCCCCCATTACCTGGAGGCCTTTGATGTCTGTAACTGACACACCTTAACCTCCCCTGTATATATCACCTGTGGGGAGACCCTGGAGGAGGTCTCACACTCAGACGGATCCAGGCCTGCCCAGGTAAACACCAACCAGGTGGGGCTAACCCTCCCTCCTCCTGGGCTCTAAACTTACCCCACTCTACGACCATTTGACATATCTAGAGGACATGGAAAGTCTGATTCACCTCTTCCCATATACCGGTAGACAAAATGAACCAACAAACTCAGAAGATTATTTGAGGAAACAAAAGCAGATACATAATTATATGCATGCATGCACTTTCAGGTTGCATTGCCCCAGTTCTGGTTTGAGTGCTAATGATATTGCTTTAGGTAAGACACATAAAAATCAGAATGCAAGTCTTAGGAGACCATTTCTAAACATACCTTTACAAAAACATTGGGTTAGAGCCTAGACCTCATTTATTTGGGATAAAAGCTACCCAAATGCTGTTGCTCTCCCAGACTATTTTCTTCCTACACTGTGTGAGCCATGTGTTGGATTAACGGTGTTTTTCTTGGCTCTTATTGACAGTGTGATTGTGATTGTATTTAACATAGACATGGAAATCAACCACAAAATGTAACAGAGTGGTGAAGACGAATTGCTTTTGTAGCAACCAGGCAACCACACATCGTGTTTGGAGACATCATTTTCAGACTTAGGACAATAGTCCTAGTATAACCCATTAAATATTGTTTTTTCCAATCTTATTTGTTGCTGCTTTTCTTACCGTTTCATATAAAACAAACCCTCTTATGTAGCATGCAAGTTGGCAAGGCAACACAACCTGGAACTCTCAACTGCTGGAAGAAAATCTGCATCACTGTATTTCCCTTTAAATCAATTATTTGATATATTCAATCAATTTTATTTTTTATTTTTCAGATAAACAAGCCTCTTATGGAGAGGAAACGTCGAGAAAGGATTAATAATTGCCTCAATCAACTTAAGATGTTCTTAATGGAAACAACTAAAAAAGATGTGAGTACAGGCTATTAAACACTTAATTACAATTAAAAACTGCCTTTATATACAACAGGTCCCAAACACAACATCTCGCCACTGATAAACAGTCCATATACTGGGGCATTATATTTCTTTGATGGTAAATTGGATCATGTTATAGGATGTTTTGTTAGTACATGAATTATGGATTTTTTAATGTCATAGAAAAAAATTAATATGCTATATACTTGACCCACTTCTAGTGGAACTTTAAAGGCAATATGTTATATACTTGACCCACTTCCAGTGGAACTTTAAAGGCGCCTACCAGTGCTCATGTCTTAAAGTCTATAGCCCTCTCTTGTTCCATCAGATATTGAGGTTGGAGTCATCAGTTAAATCTTTAATATATCTTCATCAAGTGGCAGTTTTACTGTCAACTTTAACCATAGTAAACTCTTAAGGAGCCTGTCAAACCTACAACAAGAGTTAGACAGATATTCTTAGGTTCATTTTGCTTATTCACTCTTAAGTCCTTTGAAAAAAAAAAAGAAATAATAATTTGGCTAAATCAGTGGGGCTACAAATCACAAAATCGTTATGCCAGTACTATTTTATCCCCATTTTGTTGAATCAAAAACACTATGCCCCCACAAAAAGATAAAATCCTATACCTATCCAATGCATGTGTATTGGCCTCAGGCTGTCTGTTAAGTGGCTGGAGGAGACAGGTTATGTCTGTTAGTTGAATGGAGGAAACAGGTTGTCGTGTTTAAAGAATCTTTATAAGTCACTTCTGCCGGAGTGATAACATACATTAAAGAAGAGAAAGATGTATTTTGGCAAGGTGGATAAGGCAGAAAGTTGTCGATTAGATACGTTTGTTGACGCTGTGATTAATCCACATAAATCTTACACAATCCATGAAAAAGATATTCTGTAATGATGTTCATCTAACGTAAAGAATACTGACAGACACCTTCTGAGATAACTACTGACCCTATGAAACTTAACCACATTATCACCCATGCCTATGGGAGGTACCCCTATTATCGCCCATATCTACATCACTGGAGGCAGACAGGACCTCATAGATCTATCCTGCACAATGCTGTTATCATTAAAGTTATCTTACAACAATTTAAACCTGACCCTCTGGTGTCCCTATACAGTACATATAGGAAATTTCACCTATTATCGCTCAGGGCAGTGAGGGTAGGGGCCTTGTATATCAGATATGGTGACTGTATTGTTCTGACTTTACCTGACCCTGGGCTAGACTAACTTCGGTGTGTTAGTTTTACACATACCCCAAGTGACAGGTTAGATGGGTATGTGGGATGATAAGGTTTGATAGATTTGCTTCTCCCATGTACACATACATTATAGAGGTTGACCAAGAATGTTATCATCCATCTATTCCTCACCCGTCACCCCAGGCGTGCTCCTAACATCCCGATGTCATCTTGTTAAATGAGAAAATTCACACACTAATTGGCACTGTTATGTAGAGATGTCCCATGTTTACACCATCTAAAACAAAGTATGCAAATTTGTGTAGCCTGGAATGTCAACATTAAACTACAACACGTTTCCATGTTGTACTATCTTATCACAGTACCTATCTTACCACAGGTGCTTCTCAAATATTGATATCCATAAAGATATGGTTAATACTTACAAGTCATGTATTATTTAGGAAATTAATTTATTCTTCATGGCTAAATGTTTGAAATTGTCTCATTACTACCTCTATATAATTATGACTCTATAATGGGGTCACAATACTATCTTATAAATCAATGATCATAAACATTTTTCTATTTTTCTTCGAGCTTCCCCATTAATATGCCAGTTCATATCTAATGTGAAGCCTACTCAGATGCTGGCATTTCACTACGAATCTATGCAGTTTTTCAAACTGATCATTAAGAAATCCATATGCGTAGCCAGCTTTATGCTATCGCCTTAACTGTTTATTATTCAACATGCTCTCGGTTCTATGTACCCCACCCCCCATCCCCAAAAAAGGAATTCTGCCAGATTTTGTATGAAAAATTACCCACCTTTTAAATCAGAATACAGGTATTAAAGGGCCAAAATCCACCTATCCATACCTGCAGGTATCCACAATGAATTGCACCCATCTACCTTATATTTTATATCCTAATGGTGTGTAAGGGCCCATATAAATCTAGTTAACACTTAGACCAAGTAGGATACATTTAAAAAATAGAAATGCAGTTGGAAACACACATAGGGCACTTGAGATAAGAGCAAACCTGTGTTTTGTGATGCTCTCCCTATGGTCCCACTACATTACCTTGAGTCAATATACCAAGTCTGGACATTGTTAAGCTGTGGTTTTAAGTGATTCTGCCCCTCCCCCTGCGCCACTTTTAATGTCTCATATACCCAAAACAGACCTCCAGCCCTTGTCACTAACCCCTACCCTCTCTATCAGTCTGTAGGGTTTATACCCCCACCTCATCAGGCTGAAAGGTGACATATGGGGGATGTCTGATTCACCTGTATGGTTATTGCGCACCTGGCCTGGGCACCTTTCTGAGAGGTCTATACATCATACAGTGACTAATGGGGTAACTTGGATTAAGATGCTAAATCTCCTCTTAAAAATAAAATAGAAAAAGGCACTTAAGGGCCAAACCTTGTAGTACATACATTATTTAACGGTCTGAAATGTAATTTATATCCGTTAAAACTAACAGTTAATCCATCTTGCCTTTCAAAATATCCATGGGTCACATACATGTACTCTGTTGTCAGTTATATACATGCTCATACCTAAAAAAGGTCATCAGAGGTGGTATAATTAGAACAGGCTATGGTACATGCTTACATATTCACTATATTTGAAGATGAGTTCATACTATAGTTAACGATAGAAGAAAGTGAGGCACATAACAGTCAGGGAGAGGAGAGAGCAGCATCAGGATTCCATGGGCAATCATTTGATTAAGATCCTTCATCTTATCTCATCAGGTATGATAGACGTCTAAGGTCAAAAGGTGCATCAGGGCCCTCCAATCTCCAATCTGTGGACCTATGCAATCTACAGGGGCCTCTGAGAACGTGGGAAAGTTGACCCCTAAGCCCTATAGGGAATAGAGCCATTCCTGTATGGAGGTGGCCATCTTTAATTTACTTATGTAACTGCCCCCAACGATGTCTATCTTCACCTTCACCCACAGAAAACAATGGGAATTGATAAGATTGATAAGCTGCCTCTGCCTCTATCTTAATAACCTTAAGTACCTGTCCATTGTTTTAGGTGTGAATGGAGGGGATTAGCCTGGATTACATGTGCTCTCTAAGAAAACTTTTAGAATATAGCTTCATATAGACTATTAGGAAGGGACAACCAAAGTAAACTGTACAAAGAGGCCAACTGCTGATCTAGCCCCCAATTATATGAGCCACCTAGGTAATTTGTTTGGTACTAGCAATGGCTATGTCCCGTATATCAGTGGATCTTTTCTGATCCCTGTAACGGAAAATACAAAATAAGTGGTTTCGCTATCTTGTTACGGCTTGCTGTAGGGAAGGTTTAAATCTGACAATAATGTTCATATGCAATGGATCTACTGAATCGTTTTGTGAGTTTAACTTTCTGATTATGATTTCCTATATTGTAGGCTTGAGGATCTATGACACGTTTTCTTTTGTTGCCTTTTCTGACTATGTATACGTCCAATAAGATGCATTTACACTGAAAACAACATTGAAATTTCTCCATGTACATGTTATGTGTGTGGTTTTAAATATTATGAACCATTTTCACCCCCTATGGTTACATGTTTTCTACTTTCTGACCTGTACTTGACTCTGGTGTGTGAAAAGGTATGCAATCCAAAAGGGAAAATATATCCTTTGTACAAATGTGTCTTGGTTTTAAATTGGTCCAAAGTCCAAGGATTGAAGGGTAGGCATATGGTGGTTGACAGGCATTCAATTCTAGATCCCGCTCACGTAAATATTCATGAAATTCAGTGTTGGGGCTATACTTACCCCCAGCCTTCAGTTCACACACACTTAGGGCCCTCACCCATTTACAATGTATTACTTTTCCTTTCAAGTCAACCCTACCACATAATTGAAAATGTTCACAACTACCAGCCTCTTCCAATTCGATTTTACAAAAAGGAAAATCAGCAGCATATCAATAGCATACCTGGGAGCACTTTAAAAATATTGAAGACAATTTACAAGAGGGTATGAAAGAGGTCCGTTAGGAAACTCGACGGCGGTCATACGTGAAACATTTTTCAATTGAATCAATTTAGAATCAGAATAGCACAGAGTGGGCTGTCAAGCACGGATGGGTAGTAAGAGTTGGTGGGTTAAAGGAGGGCTATTCAAGTATAACACTAACAAAAGCTTGGATATTTGTACATATCTAGTTAGACTTATCCAAAAGAGCTCAAAAGGTGTCACATATGGGTCTCTATCTTGAAATGCCAAACAGAAAAAGAAATACCATCAACCTCCTATGCACATTTCGTCCAATTATTTTGTGAAATATCTGGTCATTATTCATACATTTACCACAAAGAAGGATACCGGGGTATAATGCAAAATTGTGCATTGGGATTTATCGGGCTTACCCTTTTGGTACTTTGATAATAATCCCTGATATTAAATCAACAGACCAATATCATATAAAGCATCATAGTGGACTTGTCTCATTAAATCATTAAGTAATCCTAAATTACTAGAAAACTATTTAAGGGCCAGCATTGCCAGCCCTATGTGCTCGGTACATGCACAGTGTGCAGTTAGTTGGGGGTGTCAGACTCAGAGTGTTACCTGGGGATCGTCCATCACCTCCTCCTTCAGTGCGTCTCAATGGGCACACACCTTTCTCTACCTCGGTCAATGCACTTTGGATAAAAATCGCTTGAAACATTTTCTACATGACTATGTGTGGATTTAGGACTGATGTATTATCATGTTGTTTTAATAGAGTTCAGGACATTGCAATTTTGCTATAGGTGGTATAATAATCTGATGGTTTAAACTAAATTTCAGAAACTACTCCCTCATTACGCCCATACCACAGGTTCTATTATGTAGTGATGTATTACGACACAATTATAGCTATAATGCGATAAATCATAAATTGCACTGCTTCACTTCAATTCCTAGTGGTTTACATTCCATACTATAGCATGTGGGCTGCAATGTAGCCAATAACTTTAGAACTGAACAAGGTTCAATTAGGTATGATACATTTGTATTGATACAAGGGTTTAGTGATAGGGGAGTGGGGCGGAGGGAAACCCATGTTCTGTCATGTTCCAGGCACTATATGCATACTAATGAGGCACCTTAGGAGGAACGTCAACATGGTGATATCGGTACGAAGTTCCATTACTTCACCAAGATCTACACAGTCACCAACGGCAAATATTTAATACCATGGGGATTAAACCTCCTTGGATGCCATCTGCTCATATTTCAATCTCAAAGTTGGTGTTTGAGGGAAACGCCTTAGTGTTTTCCTACAAAGATTGGGGACATACGTAATTGTGAGCAGTGAGCTATAGAGATGTGATATGTGACCTGTACTGGGATAAGGGACCTTATTCCCCCTAAAATAAGGTTCCTTTTCGCAGATTCTGTCACATATAATTTATGTTTTTCCTTTATGTAAAACGGAAAATTCACCCCTTTTTTCTGAAGGGTTTAGTTCTATATTGATGATGGTGTGGGCCTCATACATAAAGCAAGGCAGATATAATTTATAGAAGCTTAACGTCAAAACTGAGGGCTGGGTTATAAACGATATAAAATAACCCTCATCAGTACATACCACTTATTCACACCCTCCACATATAGAACATAATTTATATTTATGAAAGCTAGCTTCCCCACCTTATAATTCGGTAGAGCATGAGGGAATCTCTTGAACCTTTGAGAACGCCTACTTGAATGATTGATTCAAAATTCTTGCCTTGGGCTCTTTTTGATAATATCTTCCTGAATAAACACACATAGAGTTGTACCTAAACCTACTCTAAACTCACTAAATACTTATAGCAACCCAGGTAACAAGAAACGTTAAGTGAACGTTGATTAACGTTCACTGATGGTTAGTTGGACTCACATTTGCCAAAAAACATTGTTTCAACGTTGATTTGGGATTTGTAAGACAAAGTTCTTTCATAGATGTTGGTTTAACATTTAAAGAATGTTCAGCAGCCAACGTTTTTCCAGATAACCTTTGATCAATGTTGATCAACATTCAGAATGTGGACTCAAAACAACGTTGATTTAACTGGTTAAAAAACGTTGATTTAACATTATTATGTGATTCCAAAATGACTGTTTTATCTTCCCTTATGAATAAATACACTGCTCCTCCAACACAAGAGGCACATGGTCCCTTTGCAAAAGGGGATAAATGTATGATTGGAGCATAAATAGATGTGGGGAAATGAATCAAATACATCAGAGACTTAGAAATAAAGTAAATCTCCTATGACAATATACTGGCTTGGTAGGGAGTAAGGGAAGGTTGTTTCAGAGTTGATTTAGCATTATTTAATGCATATTGTGTTTAATCAACGTTTTTTTAACATTTAGTCAATGTTGGTTTGAGTCCATAAAATGGAGTCAAGCTGAACCCTCTGTGAACGTTTTTTCAACTCGGAAATGATGTTAATTCAACATTAAAATAACCTCATTTTGTTACCTGGGAATACATTTTGGTATTTTACCAGAATATGAAGGATAGCCTAAGGGTATATGTAAGTATTCTGCAATAGAAAACAGGGATTTCTGGCCGTTTGAGTCTCCTCCCTCAAGGGTCTATCCTCAATAGGAACTGCCTGTAGGCATGTATTGGCATTCTATATGGCATGTTACTAAGTGTTTGCCTGAGTATCCTGTCAAATTTTAATCCTGTTTATATATGCTGCCCATCCATCAGGTTGTATGAGAAAGGTAGATGACCATCTCCTTCTTAGCATACTGATACACATGTAGCCACAGGCAATACTCTCAATAGGCAAAGGGTGGTGAGTTTGGTTTGTGGTTTTAAGTTAAGGTGACTGGGAATGACATATACCCCATGCACTATAAAAATGAGATGAAATGAATAAATAGATAAATAAATCAAGCATCTTTGCTCATCATACCTGCATAGCTTTACATGAAGTCCATAGTCAGAAAACATGATAAAAACGAAACATTGAATTTAGTGTCTGAATGTTATCACTCAAATTATTACAGCATAAAATTTGATTTGGTTTGTGGATAGCAATTTCAACTGCATAATAATATATCATATTTAACCACTCTTTATATTTTACATAATAAAAGTACTTATCACTATATGGTGTACGTGTAAGGATAGAGGCCCCTGCTTTCAAAGTTCAGAAGAAAAATCTTTTTTCTCTATCATATAGGGTCGTTGTCAATTACATTTTCAGAGTTTAAGAGTTGTAAACTCCAAACGAAAGTGAATCAAATGCACACGTGTGTGACAGAAAGGAGACCATTTAGAGAAAGGACATAAAATCACACAAACATAGAGGAATAAAGGCAGTGTATTGACTTTTATGACAGTCTATACCAGGATAACAAGTCTATGCTACACACACATCAAATCAATGACAGTTTGGGAACCACCTCTTAAAAGCAAAATAAATATGGAGACTCTTTTTTAGCATGAAGGATGATGTTAGTTGGTGTGGTGGACCCAGTGGGAGGTGCTGAATCATGTAGAAAGTCAGGGATCTTTGGCCAGCCCACCTGTAGGGGGGTGAGTTTGTAAAAGGGGGGGGGTCCCCTCTTCTACCCTGAGGTATGAGGGGTGTTATACAGGTGGGGTAGTGCTGGACGGTTACCTGGTCATGGCTGGATGGTGTTCCCACGGTTTAAGGCCCTACATCAACCCACCCCTCCTCCTCCTCCTCCTGCCCTTCTCCATCGTCTCTCCCTCTTCATGGCTAGGCAATATGTTAAGTGTAGCTTGTGTAAGCGGACTGAGGTCGTCTTGTGTTGACAGGTAACCCTATAACCCCCCACCCTTTTACCATTTTCTCCCCTCCCACTTCTCCCCCTATGTCAGCCCTCCAATCATCTCTGGCTCTTAACCCTTAAAAGGCCACATCATGCATCTAGAGGTTCACAATCCTTTGTCGTCATAATTCATGACCAATTCCCTATTTGGGAGTCTAATTGCCAGCCCTAGTGCATCATGCCCATCTACCAGGACACTGAAGAGTGCATCGATCAAGTTAAGATATGCCCTTATCAATTCTACTGGCCATAACATAGTGCATTAGAGCACTATCATCATTGTGCTTTTTGATACTTGAAGGGTTAACTGCATTCCGTGCATGAGTCTATCCAAATTGACTCTCAATATTACTTTGAATGAATCCATGCAGTTTCTATTTCACAATCACGGACGTGTATTACTCCACCACTTCCCTTTTCTTTTTCTGATTTTTTCCCCATTAACAAAGAGTTTTGTTACAACCCACAGTAAATAATTTCAAATTGTTAGTTTTATTATAACGTACACTGTATACCAATATCCTCCTGGCCTAAAGCCTCAGCCTTTTTAGAAGTGCCTTATTCATGATCACATTAGATCACATTTGATACCTTTCCATTTGCAACAAAACAATACTCTGTATTAACTGTAAATTCATATAAGTAAGGTACAAATTAAGGAATTGACAATTTGTAAGTGTTGGCACACCCCTCAACTAAATAATAATTTTGTCTTAAGACATGTCAAACCCCAATAAGGACGTGGCAGAGACCCTACAAATATACCCACACAATACACTAGTAAGCATACACACCCCCACATTGACCCCATTATACCCCGCCCACTTACTCCGCCCATGTTTACATGCTAGGAGGAAATCAATCAGCTGGTTGTGTAGACACAGCCCCCCCCCCTCTCCCATTTATTCTTTTTCTCCCACTCCCAACAAATCCAACCTATAGTAAAGGATGACATTGTGTAGTCTACTATGTGTATTCTTTCTCACTTGGTATAATACCAGGAAGGTAGAAACTGGGTGGTGAGGGAAGGTGTCTGTGTAGTATATTGTTCAATGGAACCTACAGTGGTTCCACCATTGTAAATGGTGGAGAACCTAAAGTGAGGGAATGCTAGGTTGTGTGTATCATATATGTATACCCTCCACGCCAGGGCTTAAGCTGACAATGGACAGGGTGAGCAGGGCTCAGTGTTGTAATTGGTCCAGGGGTCCTCCTGCCTCCTCCACCCATTGTAATAGGTGACAGTTCCTCAATATGGCCCAAAGTGGGTCCTTGGTCACCTGATTGTTGACTTATGTGGCACTCTTGTTTTCTTTGACTTGCAGAGCTCTTACTATTCAAAGCTGGAGAAGGCAGATATACTGGAGCTGACTGTCAAGTACCTAAAGAGTCTGCAGCGTCAACAACTTGCAGGTGGGTGAAGAATAAGAACTGCTTGACCACTCTATAATAGTTGCCCACTGCCCACTTGGGAGTTGTTGTGTGGTGGGAGAAAGAAGAAGGGGTAGGTCTTGGAAGGGTTAGTGGCAGGGGGTGGAAGGTATAGAGGAGACCCCCCTCCTGTCCCAAAGCAGCATATGAAAATTACAATTGACCACACACATCACAGAAATACCTTTTCTGTTGATTTTCTTTTTAGATTTCTTCTAATGACACACAAAGATCATCATTTTGAGCAGAAATTATTTGGACTATTGCTTCTATAAAAGGAATATTGTGTTTATTTTAATTCTAGAAAATAAAGAGGGATAATGAGCCTGTCACATTGTAGGTTTTTAGAAGTCGTAGTGGAAATGGATCTGTGAAAACCACACCAGGCAGAAAGCTTTAATTTGACACACAGACTCCATAAAGAATGAATAATGATATCCCCCAAAAGAAAAGACCAGTGTCAAATAGAGAGAACCAATAGTTGACAGGTCTTTAGCCTGAGTACCAACTCCTCCCTCCAACTGTCAATACTTATTGAGAACCATTAACAAGAGGGGGAGGATTTGATGGGGGCTCCAGGGAATACAGAGATTATTAAGAAGTCCACTAGAGACCTCTGGATAAAGGTGCCAGGCCCCAAGATGACCACTCAGGGGGCACACCTTGATGGCCCTTCAGAAGGCCCCCTGGTGAGCAGGTATGAAAGCATTTGGTGATGTCCTAGGGGTATTGGCCTGGGGGACGTATGGTTGGCATATGGTGGCACTTGTAGCCCACACCTTTGCTGCATTTGGACCTGTATTATATTGGACTGGGACCTAAATCTGGAATTCCTATAGTTGGTCAGCCAGGGTGGTCAGTAGTATATTGGATATGGATTTAGGTGATGGTCATGGGTAATCTCAGGTGTGTGGTATTAAGGGATGCACTCTATCAACTGCGATAAGGGAGAAGGGTTAGAGATATATCTTCTTCTTAACAATACAGGAGATATTAGGTATGTCTTACATTGTATAAGGATATATGAAATGGTTAAGTAGGGATAATATGGAATCGTTGAGGGAAATAATCAAATGACAGTTTAGTGTAGATGACCCTAATTTATTATACATCTGCAGCAAAACTCTCTTTTTTGTTGGTCCTATCAGCCTCTATCTCCCATGTCTAAATTCGTTAAATAAAATCACGCCTTACCTTGCTGTATTTCATACAAATGTCAATCAGACATCAAAATGGTCCAATTTCCCTCTTTGTGTGTGTGTGTTTCTTGATCTGTATTGAAGTATTGGTACAAGCTGGTTGCCTGGGGAAAGTTAAAGTTCTCTGCCATGAGAAGGAAAAAAAGGTTCAACCCCAAAAAGTACATAAAATGGAGAAAGTGCTGTTGTTAGTTGTAAATAAGACTTGAGTGCTGTGGTAGTCAGTTGACTTAAGAGGCTAGTAAGGCATTGGGTGATATGCAGGTGTAATCATTTAGGGTAATTACAGCAGTTTGGTATGTTTAACAGGGATAGGGACAGGAAAGGCCAAGGCAAACAGGTGGAGGAGGGGTGTGTATGAACCCTTACCTGCCCCAAGCTCACCTGCACCCCTCTATATCACCCCATCCAGCCTATTCTTTCCCACGCTCCCTCACTTCCCTTACAATGCATCATTCTGTGACCATTATGACTACAGTAGCGAGGGCAATCTGAGAGATAGCTAACCTCTGGTCAGAAAAGGCTCATCAAAACTGGTTAGTGTTACACTAGGGAGAGGGGTGTAGATCAAAGGTAGGGGTCTCCAGTAGGGGTGGGAGGCAGGGAAGGGGTTGACACGGACTGTAAAGGTATGCAAGCTCTCACTTATGTGGTACCTCTATACCCATTCTCACCTATCCCACCCCCTACAGGTGGAAGGTATTGTTCCCAGTGGTGCTGTCCCTCCCCACCTCTCACCCTATAGAAATTAGCTGCCTGATACTGCCTTGTTTCTCTCTGGATTCCTTGTCCCCTCGCTTGTCACACTATCTTGTAGGTGTCGGAGTTGAAAGGGTAAGGGGTAATGGGGTGGGGATGGGGGTGTCTTTACATCACTGAACAGTTCATTAGAGGTTTACAACAAGTCTGGAATGAAGAGCTTTGAGTTAGAGAAAGGGGAAGGGTAAGGCAAGGGGAAGTAAGGCCTGGGATTGGAGGGAAAGAGGGATAGAGAGGGAGGAAAGAGAAGGAGGGGAAATACAGTCAGAAGGTACAGTCGGAAGGAGGAGTGTTCAAGAGGCAAATCAAGGGAAATACCGTAAATTCCCTCGTATAAGCCGCACCCTCCTATAAGCCACACCCTGGGTTTGAGAGAAGGCTATAAACCACACCTGGGACTTAAGCATGTGTAGTCTACTACTGTTCTATGGTGTAAAATCCCATGTTATAAGCCCCACCCTGACTTTAGGCTGATCCTACAAGCCATATTTTGATTTGGGTTCTGGTATAAGCCGCAGCTTATACGAGAGAATTCATGGTAATTCAAAACGGCAAGTCACAAAAAAAAAAAGAAGAAAACGTCAGTAAAATATAGACCTTTTCTACCTATGGTGACATCAAAATTATGTATTTTGATAAGAAAGTAAGAGAAACTTGCAGATAAACAAGTGTACTGAGTTCTTAGTACACACCATGATCCAGGGACTATCATTCAATCTTAGGGTCTACTAAGAAACTGGTTAGTCCTGAACCTGGTTAATTACCTTAATGTATTACCTACCCAGCACTACCTGCCCAGGTATGGGAGCCTCCGTGGGAAACCATCCCACTTAATGATGAGCCTGTATGACCAGACCTTGTGTCTCCTCCCTTCCACTACTCCCACACTACTCAGCACATAATATATGCTTGTGTATGCTCTCATCTGCATAGAGTATAGAGCCTGTGACAGTAATAATGGTATGACTCGATCCAATAATTACCTCTTAATTAATGAAGAATGTCTTCATAACATGCATTCATATACAAAATGTACTGCAAATTGAGGTTAATCTGGAGGAGACATCAGAATTCTATCAAAGTGAAGGGCTGCCAAAAAGGACATGTAGAAATTATGTGTATAATATATGATATTAGAAATGTTGTACAGCTGTAGAGAAATATTAAATCCTTGCAGTGCTTGGCATAAATAAAATGAAAATGGCTAAAATATCTATCATTTTACAGGATTTCCTCATGATATGAAAGGGAAGAAATAACACTACCATCCCATATCAATATAGTCCAATCCAGTCACACCACATCAAATTCATACATGTACACAGTCCATCCCCTGTCCTCCTCCCACACCATCGTAAAAATTGTCAGTCTATTTCCTATGAGTTTTATAGGTGTCACAAGGTAGGAGTGAGTGAGTAATAGATGTTTAACGCCATTTCGACAGCTAAGGTCATATTCATGGCGAGAACGACATTACACAATTTCACAGAGGAAGTCACAAAGTAGGCTGTGACTGTTTAATGTCAGAGTCACTAAGTGAATATACCCCGGTATGCAAAGTATGGTGCATCAGTGAATATAATGTATTTAATCTATAATGTCCATATGATCATCTCTCTATGGGTTGGTTACTATATTCGCAGATCCTACTGCAAGATCTGTAGCAGAACAATAGCCATTTTATCTTGGGATACAGATAGGTGGGAGAGGTACCTTTTACCATAGATAGATCTACATTATATCCAATGTGATAGAAATGGGCTACTGTACTTTTCTTTTTTTTTTATTAGATCTCCAAATAATGAGTTTGCATGACCCTGTCAGAGAATGGTGGAGAGTGTGTTAGCACTAGTGATGTCAGCACCCATTCTTTTGTACCCACTGACATCAGCATAGTTAGTGCTCACCTGGGACAGGTTTTATTTCGCTTTTTAATAGAGTTGCCCCTAGACACATGTTGCCACGAAAATGATGTAATGGATAGACATGTTTTCATGGTGTGAATGGTCAGAGAAATAGATACAGAGAACTACTAAAGTACGTACAAATCCAAAAGAAAAAGAGAAGAAGGGGAAAACAGGTCCATCAAGCTACTGTAATCATTTCAATCTATATAGTTGTCTGACATAGGTGGGGGAGGTGTCATGGTCAAGGCACTAAAAGTCTCATAATGTATAATGGTGAAGTACGGACCTCAATGTGGGAGTACTTCAGGTCACACAGTCATAAATCTCCATCTGTATTTATAAAGACCCACTCAATGGTCACCACGTCCAATCACATAGGACTGCAGGAGGGATGCTTCAGTGCTCATTTCTTAAGGCTTGGCATTACATGTATTCAGACTATACTCTTGTGCTGGTCGTAGAGACAGGGCAAATACTCCAAAATCCTGATATTAGTGAAACCCAATCTATATAGTTTGTGCAGCTTCGTTATGCCTATTGATGATGTGAAAGTTTGACTTACCATTGCTGTGCAACCCGGAATACAATGGTGTCTGGAAAATATAAACATTGTAATCTCCCATCAGGTGTTGCATTCTTCCACGAAGACTAAGGCATATTTAGAACAGAATTACATTAGATTTCCCCTCAAATTTACAGTTAGATTATCAGTTACTGCTTGTCGCAAAGAAAATTATATACATGATACATTGTGTCTCCTCTCCCCACACCCTTTAATGCAGATTTTTATCTCCAAACAACTGCACACACTCTCCCCTTCCTCTCCCACTCTCCTCCCTCCCAGGAGGCAGAGATGCATGAAGGATGAGTATTGAAAGCAGCAAGCTTCTATTTGGACACAATATGGCGACTAGATATCCTCAATTCCCTCCAGATAAGGCTAAACAATCAGTGGTCTGGAAGGCTGATGTGTGCACAGGGTATTAATAAGGACACTACCTTATTGTACTCCCCATCCACACAGCAGTACCTCTTGTTCACAGACCGACTTGGCCCCAGAGGCCCCGTCACCTCTGCCCTGTAATGACATGTCAGGGCCATAGGTCAAGTGTCCTGCCACATGATTTGTCTGGATGGCATGTGAAGAGGCTCTGTAGAGACAAATGGCTCTAATTGTTCTCAGGTATAAAAGGCTGGAGACTGGAGGCTTTTTAATGCCCCTGTCCAGCCGTTTATCTTCTGTAAGTAACAGTCAAGACTGACCTGTCACTCCTCATAGAAATTTCACAGGTGAGATGAAACATCCCTATGCAGTGTATCTACAAAAAGGTTACATCAAAGACTTTTGCAGACAGTTCTTCTCTATGAGTATTTTTCATCCGCTATGTGTAACTATTGCTATAACATTATAGTAGAATCTTCAAAAACCTTCTGAATTAGGCTTTTTTTTAATGTATGTGATGAAATTTATGTTTGTAAATGAATCCCTATTGCCTTCTTTCTGTGGCATCCTGTGCATGCTAATTATTCTGTCTGTCTGCTTCTGCCTCACCCTTTCCCCCAATTGTTGTCCCATTCATCATGTTCATATTCTACACACCTTTTTCCCTTTAGTTTTTTTTCATCTCTATTTCCCCACTCCAATTTTCCAATTTCTCCTCTTACATATTTTCACAAGAAAGATGGCCAGGTGGTGGATATAAAAGGCAACGGAAATGGACCCAATTTATTCCTGTCCAGCTTCCCTGCACATGAAAGAACTGAAATAGATTTCAGCTGTCAGTAGATTCAATTGTATAACAGTAAATGCGCAGTAATCATACATATAGATTACATTACTATCTAGACACAGACATCCCAACATCCTTACAAGCGGTTTCAAATCCACCCACAAACACGTTCAAAGCAAAGCAGGAAATAACCTGGATTATTTGCTTTGATCATAGATTTGGTTCAACTACACACAGCACAGCAATTTACCTGGTGAACAAGGGGGGATTCCTGGGGTAATTTTAGTGAAAATTGCTGAGATAGTTTGGTTTGTACATTTGTAGGCTAAAATTGCCCCCTCTCTCTAAAAGTGTGTGTGTGTGTGTGTGTAGGGGGGGGGGAGACAGTTGAATAAAATGGCAGGAGGGATAACAGTGTCTGGTAATTTTCTTGTGTCCATAATTCCTCAATAATTCAAATCTGTTAGATGCAGTGAGACTATCCAAACTTTGAAATCATTATTGGTCCTTTGAAGTATTTTGTCTGATCTTGTTATGACTCTGGTATACATTGGGACATGGACTTAGTGAATAAGGGATCAGAGTCAGGGGGACAATGTCCATATATCTACCTGCCCTTTTTCATAGGCTCTCCTTTATGATAGCTGGTCTAGATCATAGTCAATCATGGCACCACACCCCACAATCAGACTCTTAGTCCTCCCTCCAGTAACAACTACACAAAGGACCCTATACACCACCCTATGTAAACACCCCCACATACCTATATGTGAACAGGCAAGCAGAAAGGGTAATCCAAGAGGAGGGGGATAGATGTTCCTTTCTTTTGGAATGGTAACATATGTGCCCTGAATCCCAAAACACCCAACGGGACCAATTTCTGTTTTAACGGCCCAATCATGTGTCAGCTCTAGGGTCATGTGACCTGAGGTGATCCAGTGGACAGTTGGAGTGACAGGTGTGGAAGGGAATGGCAGTAGAAAGTGGCTGGAGCTATGGGGTGGGGTGGAATGGAGGGGTGAGATTGAGGGGACAGAAACAGTGAGGGTATGTGTGTGAGGAATGAATGGGTTGGGGGTGATGGGTCCATATAGGTGCCCAGGTAATGGCACTAAGAACGGTTACTCTTGTCCCAGGCTGTCAGGTGTGAGTCGAGGGTGATCAGGAGGTAGTACACCTGGCGTGGGAACCCTGCTCCCTGGAGGCTAAAGTATACACCTTTACCTATAGGATTCAGTATGGAGGCCTAGTGGAGCCACCATCTTGAATTTTGCTGGATGAGGTAAAACCCACTGATAAGACATACCATGATGGGTACCTTGTCCCTGGTTAACACCCACTTCCAGGGACATGCTGGTCCCATCTTATCTGTTGTTATCAGTGTGTGTCGCCAGAACCAGCTCCAGACCAGCTAGTGGCCAATACGGGACTAGCCATTGCTGGTACTAAGGAAATCAGCTAGGTGGCTCAGGTAGTCGGGGGCTAGATCACCATTTGGCCTCTTTGTATAGTCTAATTTGACAACTTGCCAATTAATTACTACCCATGGGATTTTTCTATAAATCATATGTGTGGATTCTCCATATCAACATCTTTAAGTTGATAATCTAGAAATAGATTAAATTTTTAGAATTAAAGACCAATAGTTCATTGAAATTTCTGTTTGATACCACAGGTAAGCCAATCAAGGCATTGTCTCCCTATCAGGGTTATCACCTTACTTCACACCTGAAACAATAGAGAGATACTTGGAGTGATTAAGATAAGAGATAGGGTACAGCTTATCAGTGTTATCACTGACCATTGTTCTGGGCGCTGATAAGAAATTTACCCAGAATGCTCTGCTCTGGAGTCAGGGGCCTTACCAAGATGGCGGCCTCCATAGCCTAATATGCTAATGACCTATATCTACCCCTCACCGCCAGAACCTCCTCCCACTCTGACCCTCCTCCAGTCTTGCTACACGGTCCACAATGGCCTTCCTGTATTTGCTCCTGATCAAAACGTGAACAGAAAGTCATGCATTGTTTGCAACCCCCTTCTCCCAATTCCTTCAACCCTCACATACGAGTAAAGCTTTTTATTTCCATTTGCCAACATAGCCAGAAGAGGCACAGCAGTCACACAGTAGGAGAAATACAAATATTGACCCCACCCCTAACTCCCTCTGGGCAGGATGTGTAGGCACTCAGAGCAGTCAGTTCTTTCTGAAACCTAACTCTCCTCCTGTAAACAGTCACCAAGCGGAGAACTACTAATTGCTCACCCTATACATGAAAGCTACCCTCAAGGTTGACATCAAATCCACCCCAGTGACTTTCCCTATATTTTTTATGAGACACATGTAGTCTCATATGTAGCCATATTGACAGAATATATGTTGGAATGTAGTTTTCCGGAGCTTCTCTGATAAAAATTAAAAAAGAATTGTGAAGAGAGAAAATGAATGAATAAATCACAGACAATATTACTTCTTGAATTCAAATTTCTCCACTTTTTCTCTTCAAAATTTATAAAATGTATAGATCTCCCAATCAGAGATTTTAGTGGTCTTAACGTTCGATGATTTAAACATTTGTTTGCAATATGTGTCTTGCTTGCTACATTTCATTGAAACCTTCATTTGATATTTGATCTACCCAGTTTTAAATCTAGAAAGAAATCTGAGCTATAGTAAATTTACAAATGAAAAGAAAAGTACATGAAATTGCAAAATAATTTATAAAGAAAATTGATGAAAACCAGCAAGAAAACAGGCCAGGGAGGTTCCTTTCTGAACTAAGCCCCAAGGAGACCTCAGACAATCCATACATAGTTTCTTTAGAAAGAAGTATATCCTGGCTTTCTACAAGAAACCAACTGTGTGTAAAAGAATCCAAGTCTATATAAAATCAACATGACTTCAATGATTTTGGCTGAGAGTGTAAGCAACTGGGATCGTGGGAAAGTGGTGACCGTGGCTGTGCTGGGGAGGCAGGTAGCTCTTTCCTTGGGTACTTTTTACTCCAGTGTCTTTTATCCATCTGTCAACCCCCTCCCTTTTATATATACTGTATACCTGATTCTGATGTGGGGGAGGACCTGTAGAGAGGAAATACAGAAAAAAAGGATCCACAGGTGGGCATAGATCTACATACTGGGGGAATGTCTTGTTTATAGGGGGTCTAGGATCCAAGAGATCCAATGGGAATGTAAGGGCTTTTCCCCAGCCAGAATAGCAATGTTTTTTGCTGATGTCAGGCCTGACATATGTTAAACTTCAGTACAGTCTATCAGGTGTGTTTGTTATCACATAGGTAAGCTTCCCTTGTGTATTTATCGTGTTTGCAGGTGATGATACTGAATTTGCCTATTTGTGAGCGCTTCTGAAAAAAAAGAAAGAGAAAGAGATTGAAAGTGATAAGTAGTTAGCATGCCAGTGCATGATAAATGTATGGTCTGTCAATTATGTATGGTAATAAAAGGAAATATGTGACATGAAAGGCAATTACTTTAAAGTCATAAAATATCAAGAAATCCCTACATAGCTTTAGAGAAAAACTAACAGCCTTGGATGGTGGAAAGGAAATCTATAAAATCCAAGCCTGAGAACCTGTAATTTAGTTGATGGTCATTGATTAAGTCTAAAAAAAACTAGACCAAGAGATGGCAAGTATATAATCATGATATTTCAAGGGATTGACGATTAGGTGATGAATAGCATGACCAATTCAATATTTTGACAACTGAAGGGCATACATATAATTATTGAATCAAATTTGAGGACTTCTCTGTTTGAAAGGTGACATCCTGTTACCTCCTCTTCCCTTTACATGCCCCATCCATATAGCCTTCATCCTAGACTAGTTATCACCTCTGTACATCTTTCCCCTCAACATTAACACATCTGTCATATGTGAACTATAATTTGAGTTTCCATAAGTATATGTAATCATTTGAAGGTGAATATGTGTAGGAATGGAGGGCTCTTCAAATAAAATGAGAAATGTTAAAGAATAGATTGAAAAAAAAAAATTCAAAACACTAAGAACAGATTCCCAATAGTTTTGCATGAAACTACTGTTGCTGATTCACTCTGAGGTTCAAAATCTTCATGGGTCAAAGAGAAGGCCAAAACCTTAATCCCGCTTTAAATGGATCGAATTAACAAATAGCAAATTAAGAAATAGGTTAAAAATCTCTTATCACTCTGTTTAATACTGTTGATTACATCGTCCTGTCATATTTAGAACCCCTTAGCATCCTTCCAATACTAAACACATAATACACACACAACTACCCAGAGCACATTCAGTACGCCCTCCACCACACATATACCTAACACACCTGCAGAGACAATGGTCCTGACATAGAGAAGTCTCTTTATCTGAGACATTATCTAAATCTGTGTAGCCATGACAACCGATCCGTTACACTACGGGTAAGGTCAGGGGGTCGACACTCATAATTTCTCCTAATCGTACCCCTTTTCCACTTCTCCCACCCCTCGGTCTCACCTGACTCCAGTACCCCCTCTGGCTACCTGCATCTGAGAGGCTGTGTATGGGGTGGGGGGGGGGTGGTAGGCAAAAGGTATGGCATAGGGGAGATGGAGAACAATCAGGTGTGAAACAATAGGGAGTGGTGGTTGAAAGTGGACTGAAATTGGATTGAAAGTGATAAAAGGTGGTGGAAAGTTGGCTACCTGGTTATCTTAAATGATTGGAGTGGATCGGGGATACCAAGTGGATGTGTGGACCTTAATTAAGGAATAGCAGAAGTATTAAAGAAGAAAAAAAAAGACTGGGGTTCATTACACATCACGCCTCCCCCCCCCCATCTTTAAGAGTGCTGCCCCCTGCCGCTGGATACCAACAATCACAACTCCTACCTCAGGGAGATACCCTTCCCAATGTCCCTCATGGCATGGTCACCTGACCTCTACCTAGCCTCGTCATCAATCCATCATGGCAGCCCCCACTGGTAGCCCCCATCTGCTGCCACCATATACCATACACCATATAAGGACTGCATGGTGCATTAAAGTCTGATGCTCATTTTTGATCATAATGTATGAATCAATGCTTTGTGAGTATTTTGATACCCTGGATACATTCATGCATTATGCTGACTCCACTTGATTGATGCACTCCCGGAGGGTCACCATGAACATGAACAGCAACCTGGAGGCGTCATGTTGCCCCCAAATAATTAACCCACCTGAGTAGGTACAAGTGTGTAGGAATGGTTGGGGAGGGGGTGCAGATTTAGCAAAGGGGATGGTAGGGGTAGATCTCAGTTCTCTAGAAGGGCCAATCCAAAACCATATGGTTGCACTTTCCTCAATTTCTTTATATTCCCTATTAGAATCCTATAGAAATATGATATTTTTGAGAGATTTTATTGTGAATCTTAAGTTGGGGTTGTTTGGCAGAGACAGGGAATGTTACAAAAGGTTTTCTGCGGCTAGGAGGAGGCCATCTGGCGTCTGGTACGAAGGTGGCTTGGGGCATGGAGCACCCCCCTCCCCCACCATACACACACATATCACGACCCCAGAGACGATCTGGAGTGTGAGAAAGACAAATAGCAAAAAGGGAAACCTCCGCCACCTTGCTCCTCTGCCCTTTCCTGTACCATCCCCCTACATCCCCCCTCAGTCAACCCCTCCCCCACCATTGACCCAAAATGAAGTAGAATGTATTCTGATCACTATTTGGGCATGAGGGCCGCTGGGATTTCCATGATGCCATTCTGATCCCTGACTTGTTGGTTCTTGGGAGGGGTGGGGTGGTAGGGATCAAATGGGAGGATCCAAGGAAGGTAGGGGTGAGGGTTAGGATTAGGAAGGTGGCCTGCTCTCAACGTTGAGACGTGCAGACAGGGGGGGGGGGGATCGAGCAGGCTAATAAAGATTACATGCAATTTAACTCATGGAGAGAAGGGGCAGAAAAGGGGGCAAAGCCATTGGATAACTTGTTCTGTGTTTACTTGTACTTCTATTCTGTACCATCATTTATATAAAAAAAAAAAAAAGCTGCTTAGGAGAGGAATGCCTGCACATACACATAGTTCAGTGCTAAAGCTTGTTGAATTTGAATTTCCCTTTCTTTCCATTTCTTTCTCCATATTGATAATTGCGCTAGATCAGACTGCTGTTCATTTCGTAGGCCTGCACCGATCCAAAATCCTAGAGCATGCCGTTACACTAGAAATCAAATTCAAGCTATTAACCATGTTTTTCTGCATTTTACGACAGCCTTAGCACGCTGGCATGAGTTATGAAATAATTATTTGTACAGCAATTTAACGTTAACGTCTTCACTGTAACTCTAACTATTCCCTATTCCTCTCTTTACAGTTGCCATGGTATCCGATCCCAAGGTTGCCAGCAAGTACACGGCAGGCTACAGTCAATGCGCCAGCGAGGTCTCGCGATATCTCGGCAAGCTAGATGGGTTCAGTCCGGAAGTCCAGAACCGCCTGCTTTCTCACCTCACTGGATGTATCCAGAAAGTGGCCACTTCCGCTGCTGTTGCGCAGGCGCAGAATCCAGCAGCACATCTGCAGGGACAGGGCACCGCCATGTTTACCATGGCAACGGCGCCGTCAACAATAACAACTGCGACACACACGCAGTCACGGCCGGACTCACCGCCGGAAGCGGAAGTGCCGACGGTGGCGCCATCACCAGCAGCGCTGCAAAGTGTAGTGCTCCCTGGTGGACAAACTATGTACCTCAATAGTGTTCAACAACAACAGCTACAGCAACAACAACAACAGAGTCGACAACAACCACAAAATGTACCAGTTCTTCCAGTTCAGCTTATACCAGCTAAACTTCCATCTGGTGATATGGTGTTTCTGATGGCAAACACACAGCCCACAGTTCCAATGGCGACAAACTTTGTGACGTCACCAGTGTCTATTCAAATCCCTGGTGCTGCTAGTAGCATTAGTAGCACCGTAACAGGCGTTACCAATGTAATCACAAGTAGCACTACGAGTAGTGGTAGCAACACTAGCAATAATATATTCACTATGAGTGGTCACTCACTGGCCCCTTTCTCTAATCTAACAAATTCTGGTCTAACCAGCAGTGTAGGACTCCCTGGGGCATTCACAACCAGTTCTGCAGCTCCCACATCGGTAGCTGTTGTGCCCCCAAATGTCCATGAGTGCAAGCCAAGCCCTTCATTGATGCCTACTGACCTCTCAATGAAGTCAGCAGCTGTTTCAGCCTCAGCATCCTTAGCATCATCAGAAACTTTAGGGACATCACTAACCAAAGATGTAAACCAAGATGGTGACCGTGAGACAAAACCAAAAGTTCCCCAAATTATCACACCTTTTGGCATTTCCCCACCATTACTGACATTGCCGGGGGTAAGCAGGCCTGAAGCAGCGGTTGGTGGTGCCATGTCGTTACTTTCAATGGCGGCAGCATCACGACGTCGGTCTGAGGATGAGAACAATAATGACGTTACTGGGATGTCTGATGATTCGTCAGAAAACGACGAGACCTCACATGTGACGCAGAGGGAAGTATCGCCTAAACCGGAAGCTGCGCAACCAGATGCGCCTGGAGAATTTGGGGAAGAGGCAGGACCGAGCGGGCTGGGACCTATGTGGCGTCCTTGGTAACCATGGTTAAAAACTATTCAATTGGGTACCCATGGTAACTAAGGGTGAATATTGACTGAATAGCTCAGTAGTCTCAAATGTATCTCAAAGATAGACAATCAGGGGTAGACATAAACACTGGCCCGGTGGCCAATGGCCAGTAGTTTTTTTTCCAAAACAACCTTCCTACTGGCCCGGGTGACCAGTGGGGTTTCACCCCAATACAGTTTACTGCATCTTATATAGAAAAAAAATAACTATGATGTTTTATACATCAAGATTGATATTTGTGATATCTATCATAAATGGCTCAGGGGACCATTACTTTTCTGATTTCATTTGTGACAGTAGGAAGGAAGGATAAATTGTATATCTGAATATAGAATAGTTGCCAATAATTATGGGGATTAAACTGGGATTGAGTTAGATATTGACGTTTTCTAATTATTATTTTTCTTTTACATTAGATATGATTTTCCACCTACAAATCCCGGGCCAACAGCTTTAGCTGCAGGCCAATGGATTTCTGAGGCTGTTGACCCGGGTGGCCAGTGGCTAAAAAAATTAGTGTCTACCCCTTGGCAATCCAAGCTGCTGGGAACATTCAAGTGTTTTTTTTTTCTAATTTAGTCAGCTGCATAACAGCTGTACTATGTGACATGATGGAGCCATGAACAAAAATGCCAGACTCTTTGACCCTTGGCTGTTGTATATCACATCGCTTTTATTTCACAGAGAAGTGAACAAAGGTTATCTAATTAATTGTGACTGTCTCCACAGATGATTCCACAAATTATACTTTGATGCTGTCAACATTTGCTATATCATCAAAAAGAAAAATCACCAATATAATGGTTTTGTATTATTTTACAGTGTATTTGAAAGGCAAAATTCGCACATTGACAGGTACTTCCGCTTAAATTTCATTTTACCCTTTATGATGGCAAAAGTATTGATGAAAATACGAACAAAGACTTGGGTTATACAAATATTTCAGTGGTTCAAAATGTTGTCAATCCTACTGTTGCAAAGGTTTTACATGATATGTTACTTAAAGCTGCGAATGGGAGAGACATGGTTTGAAAATGATTGATATATCAATAAATCCACCTCATAAAGATTTTTACAATGAGCTGTGATCCAGTAAAACAATGTGGAATAACTATCCACCCATCAACAAATCCACACATATAAGGCTTCTAATGCCAGGAATATCAACGGTCTTCACTTCTGAATCAATCAATAATTGATACACAATATGCACTGGCAAGAACTGAGAAATGCACATTATAATAATCTTTCAGATTACAGTCAGTAGAACATTGATTTCTAATTGTAGCCTTTTTGTTCTTTTGCATACCTCTCAGGGCTATAACTCAATGATAACCTTATCATGTTTGATACATGAAGTGATAAAGACACAGGTACAAGATTGTCCCTTGACTGAATCCTATTTTATTGATGGTCTTCCAAGAGGCAACATTTCAAGCCTCTGCACAATGAACTAACCTATTTATGATGTTATTATTATTATTGTACATTCCAATCAGATGTTAAACGAGAATGACGTTAAAGCTGGTGTCAGAATAAATACAATGAAATAGATTTGTTTTGTGTCTTGTTCATTACTTTCACTGTAATTCTACCACTGCAATGTATTAAATGTGATTCAAACAGTGTCAGGAGTTGTTGAAGTATCACTTAACTCCCTTTTATATAAAGATCAGAAGATTAGACCAAATAAAGGATTGTGGTTTCAGGTTGCATGACAACAAATACTAGTAGTTAAAACCAGGTGTGAGCTCCAAATTTGTTCACTAAGTATGGAAAATATATTTTCTGGTGTATTTCAAGCTCAATCGAGAAAGCCATGCGTCAATACAGTTTGTCACTGGTAAAAAAAAACGATCAGTAGTCACTCCTATGGTTATTTCAAGGTTGTTGGAAAAATAAATTCACTTTTTGGCATATGCTTTTTGCTTTGCGGGGGGGGGGGGTTAAAGCATAAACCAAAACAATTATGACCTCCGCAGCCAAGACATTTACTGTAGGCTATGAAGCATCATAGATTTTTGGGACCTTATCTGAGATATCTGGAAAGGGTTGGATTTGATATGATTTTATGGTTTCAATCATTCGGGTACAATGCACAGCTGGCATTATTCACAGGATTTAACATTTAATTTCACATGCAATAACCGCTAATTTTACACGTAATAAACACATAATTTCACATGCAATAAATGCCTGCTTTAGATTCAAAACACATCTGATCTCAAAAGCACCTAGGTGTACACTGTAAATAGTAAGTGCTGTACATCTACAGCAAAAGTTGCTGGCAGCTATGGTTCCAGTAGATTTTGCTGTAGGTCTACAGCAACTGACTTGCTGTAGGTCTACAGCAAACTGACTTACTGTAGGTCTACAGCAACTGACTTGTTGTAAAGGTACAGCAACATCTCCTGTTGATCTACAGTACCTTCCAATGTAAATCATTCTACTGTTATTGTACAGCAAAAGTTGCTGGCAGCTATGGTTCCAGTAGAATTTGCTGTAAATATACAGTAGATTGGAATTTGCTGTAAATATACAGTAGATTTTAATGTTACGGTCATTGCATTTTGGTTGGCCTGACCAATTTGAGATATGTAGTTGGGCCAGCATGATAGCCACCCATGTAACATCATTTATGGCTAAATGGGTTTAAAACTAACCATTGAGTATCACACTCAAGTCACAATGGGCAAGTGTGACAACAGAGACATTAGTTGATACCCAAGGAAGCTGGGTGTCCATACTCATATTTAATTCCATGCCACAGGAAAGGTGTGTGTGGCAGAATATGGAAGTTTCTGCCTGAGTTTACATAGATGAATGGAGAGTTCCACATATTATCAAACTAAAATGTAACATGGTCACTATTGTGCATTATTCAATTATATCACACATTTCAGCTCTTTTTCAGAGATGAAAATAGATCCAGCATTAAGGAAAATTCTCTCCCTAAGAGATACTAAGGGCACCTGGTGTCAAGGTATAGAACCACAGTGTCTACAGCAATACTTGCTGTAATCCTGCATCTACAGCAATACATTTAGTAACTGAACAGCAAGTGTTGCTGTATTTGCGGGTACAGCAAATATATGAGTGAAAACTGCTGTGTGCCCACAGCAGCACTTGCTGTAATGTTGTATTTACAGCAACAAAGTTGGTACTTGTACAGCAAAACTTGCTGTATGTTTGACTACAGCAACTTCTACTGTACGATTACAGCAAAATTTGCTGTATGTATACATTAACTTTTTACAGTGTAGGTATAGTCAACACAGTGACACACAGTACCCATGTCCTTACTGGTGACCGTCACACCAGTATTCACACCTTCCTCTACTGAATCATTTAGATCATTTATCATACCACTTGATCCTTCTCTACCTACCTGATCTCTTACTACCTGCAGCCACCCACACCCCTCCCCTCACACTGCAGGTGATCAGTCTTACCTGTTCCTCTGACACTGGAGACAGGGGACACACAACTGAAAGCTTAGTCTTTTTTGTGGCTTTAACCCTTTAAGGGTAGTATGGTGCATTAAGGGAATGTGCATATTGGCAGCCATGCCCTTGTAACCATCATGCATGAATTGACTCACCAGTGCTCCATTCACATGTCATCTTGTGTCCTTGCGGGGGATCCAGAAGGGGTACATGTTCTAGAGAGGGCACAACCAAGAAAATTTGGTTCGGGGGGGAGGGGGAAGAGCAAGGGTCTAGCAGCTCATTTCCTATAGTTAAGAATTTAACCAAGGCCCATTTTCAGTAGATCTAAGGGGGGGACGTGCCACCACACCTCCTGCATCTGCTACTTCTGTCATGTTTGATACAAAATATGATAAACCAAAGCAGTGTTAAAAGGTATTGCATTGGTGCATCATTTAAGGGCAAAGGGGAAAGAAGCTGTAGTTATCTTGCAGCCCGAAAATGGTTAAGTAAAATGGGGATTCGGGTGCACACTATTTTGTTGTAACTAGATGGCTGAGAGGTGTCCAACTGTAAGCCATTTGAAAATGCTAGGAATGCAAGAACTTAAACTTTATGATAAAACTTTATTATAAACTTTGTACTTTATGATAATGACACTTTTGGACAAGTAAGACTGCTGGTTGAGATTTCTTAATGTGAACTATTCACACCTTCATCAGAATCTTCTTTAAAATAAATATCCCTTTTAATTTTTTTAGTTCTGAACAGATATACCAGTGGGTTGTATAACGCCTTAACGACCATGTTTAAGAAAGAAGGTAGACCCGCCAACACTCGACCAGCTGTTTGGTACAGATGCAAAGGGCATTATCTATTTTTCAATGCCTATTTAGTATGAATTGGGGCTTGTGAATGTTCGCCCCCTAAAGGATTGAAGAGAATATTTACTTAATGTTTATGCTATCTAAAAATTTAGACTGGAGTAGTTTGCTTAGGTACGAAACATACCTCTTAGTGGTCAAGTCTTTTGTAGTCTACCCTACGCAAATAATTCTTGTTCCAGTGTGTAAGCAGGCACTGTCTTTAATATCATCCCAGCCGAATATTCAAGAAGCATAAATCCTAAGGTAATACAAGTAATTTGGTCACGGGATCGCTCGATAACAACATCAAAGAAGATATAACAAAGTCCAATAATGGCACCCCTGTAAAATCCCATTGAATTGGATTACTCCTCCTTACTTGGAGAGTTCTATGGACATTGTATTCCTTCCTCCTTTCCTTACCTAAAGAGTTCTAAGAACAAGATGGCGGACATTGTGAAGTTATGACACCAGGGTCGTATGGCTAGGAGCAAGCTCCTGCGGTGCCTTTTAAGTGGGTATGACCTTTGACCCCAGGTAGGCCACGCCAGTACTCACGCCGTTCTAGAGACCAGCTAATTTGCATATCACCCCTACGATCAAAGGGACTAAGCGTGCCGGTCCCGTGTGTGAAGTCTGCCACAGAAAGTGTCTTGCTCTTCTTCTGTTGCCATGGGGAAATCGAGAAAAGGCCAAAAAAATAAAGCTGTGTTTCCAGCTACATGCCTCAAATATCTAGGGTCGGTAGGTCGAATTTTTTTTTTTTTTTTTAATTCTTTTTCTTTTTTGATTTTGTATAGAAATGTATGGGCAGACATGTTGGATCCTATGATTTTACAGTAGAAATATGAAAAAACATAAGAAATGTGAAGCACATGTTAAAGATATGAATGACAGTTATGGATTGTATACCAATAGATGAGCACCTAGATAAACTCCATGAAAAATTGATGAAAAAATATGAAAATTACGGGAAAAATGCTAAAAATCGCCAACAAATCTAAAAAATTCCAGGATCGGCCCTGTTTTGCTAGGGTCAGTCGGGTAACTGGAAACAAACCTTTTTCTTTTTTAGGCCTAAGTATGGTTGAAGTTTCTAATGAGCACGTGGCTGTTGTTGTGAGTGTGATGCTTATGCCCAGTATGATAGACTAGTTAGTGAAAAGACCAAGGGGAATGCTAAATGCCATTAGAAGTACTTTGTGATATGGATTCTCCTCTAAACATGAGAGTACATGCCATTAATTTTCTATTTGTCTGAGGCACCTACCCTGAAAATTGGGAACACTAATATAAAAAATTGCCAATTTTAGAATCAATTCAATTATTTAGCATTAGTTCCTATGGGGTTCTGGTCCAAATAGGCACATATTTTGGGGAGTTAATTTTTCCACCATCAAGTGAACAGATTCATATGATATCCTTTTTGCATGATGCTGGGCATTGTCCTTTTATAATAGTAATCTGTCATAACAACAACATTTCTTAATTCATGATATTTCAGGCATAATACATATTGTGGCATGTATGGTTCCATGTGGCAAAACTGCCATAGAGTTCCATTGAGTTGTATAATGGGACTGTAATATTTACATGTAGATAGGTGCATAAGTGGTTAATCTTTATGACAATGCATCTCTAGGAACTCCCATAACTATACACTGGAGGAATCACTTTATGTGGCACGTTCCTCTAAAACTACACCAAATCACATTGCAATTTCAAATATGGCAATACTGAGGTATAATGTTAATGACTCTAAAATTCTTAACCTTATGACTGATAGTTGACACCTAAGGCTTTCTAATTATATTTTTGCATTTGATAGATATGATTTATTTCTCCCCACTATCATGTATTAGAGAATGAGGCACATATGGTTCCACTTTACCTACACCACAAGGTTTTTATCAATAACTACAGGCAGATAAGGGGAATAGTTCTTGAATTGATTATATATAATGCTAAATATTGGGGGCATTTTCTCTTTATTTTGCCCATTGACCATGTGTGTAAGAGACCTCCTCCATGGTATATGTAGTGCAATGTGAAAGGTTGTGAGCACAAGAGCCACTATACAGTTTAAAATGTCTGTAAGGGTAGTACATGTAGTCATCCATAAGCAATAGAGGAAGTAATACAAGTTTGACTAAAATCACATTCATTTTGAAGTAAATATCAAATGGCACTACCTTTGAATTCTTCTGTATGATGTCTCATAACTGAATATTTGATAGAAATGGCAGAAAATACATCCATATTTAGGGACTTTCTTCTTGTGAATAGGGGCTCTATCATCAAAGTGGTTCCACGTGGTGTTGATGTCCCTTACAGATCTCTTCTGAATCTATCAGGGTTTTTTTTCATGTTCCATATTTATAGCTATGTGTGACTTCTCACGTTGATATTTACTGGATGGAAATCGGATCACTACCTCAGAGGAAAGTAGAGTAGTAAGAGCAGGGTGGAATTTCAATATAATTCTGTTCCTGGAGGCAACGGAACGCAGTCCTATTTGACAGTGTATTAGTGGCATCAGTCGGTTTAATTCTAGGTAAAACATCCAGATAAAACTGAGTTAATCTAATCAAACATGTGAGACATGAAGAGACCACGTCAAAATCATATATCTATAAGGTGTTTAAGGCGATTTGATTTGTGAATTGAATTTTAAAATGCCATGAGGGACGATCAAGATTTTTGCAGAGACAAAAAACGCAGAACTTGTCTTGCTGAATCCAAATCATATTAACCAAAACTGAGCCTCGCCCCAATCTTTGTATTTGAATTTGATGAACTATAATATTTTTTATGACAAAGTCTGACCGCATACATTATCACTTGTAAATGAAGCTTGTAATGAAAGTACGTTTTGTAGAAGAGAGTACATGTATATTAAAACACCTAGAAATTTCACTATACTAAGGCCCTTCACTTTACATGTTAGAATTGTTTTAGACCATTCTCCAGCCATGCATGAAATTCAAAATGACATTATACATGTCCACCTATATATGTGTATATATGCATATCTAAAAGAGTTGGGTAACTCAAGAACCGAAAGAACACAGCAGATCCAGATCAGCTTACAGGCATGCGGTGCCTCGTCCCTCCTCTGTGTGTGTGAGTATCGGGGAAGTGGCCTTCACTGAGGGCCTGATCTAGATTTGTGGATGGAGTGAGGGTTGGGCTGGGAGCTGAAACTAAAATAGACTGGTCGATTATCTGCAGTGACTAGAATTGGCCACTAGCTGGTCTGGAGCTGGTTCCCACCACACACACTGATAAGATGGGGGCAGCATATCCCTGGAAGTGGGTGTTAACCAGGGACAAGGTACCCATCATGGTATATGGCTTATATAGGGCTTTACCTAAACCAGCGAAATTCAAGATGGCGGCACCACTAGGCCTCCATACTGAGTCCTATAGAATCAGGGTTCTCTTTTTTTGACGGCTTGGCTGCTTGTCATTTGTGTACTTGTTTGCTAGAACCATGTCAATAAGACACGACTTGAATATAAATACGCAAGGAATGCGCCTCATAAAAACTAATTATGCCAGCGGCTATAAGGCCTCGTTGAATATGGGCAGAAGCACCTCTGGGAATACGATCCAAAATTATCCCATGCTCGTTGACATTTGCTTATGTAATGTATGGGCTAACAGGCACCTCATTCCGTTATCGTAGGGTATCTTAACGAGTGGCCGTAGGGGCTATACCTGAGCACATACCTTACTAAGTTTATTACACGACTAATCCATAAAAAATCAATAGAATATCAATAAAAACAAGTTGAAAACAAAAATTCCCCCTCCCCGGGACTCGAAGCCTGCCATAGTGTGTGTACATGATCGGTACACACAAACCGTGCTGTTATCCATCCTCGGGGGCCAGTTACATAACTGATTTCTAGATGGCCACCTCCATACAGGAATGGCTCTGTTCCCTATACGGGACAGAGCCATTGCTAGTACCAAACAAATTACCCAGGTGGCTCATGTAGCCGGGGGCTAGACCATCAGCTGCCTTCTTTGTACAGTTTACTTTGGTTGGCCCTTCCTAATAGGCTATATGAAGGTATATTCTAAAAATCTATACCTTTGGATAGCAAATACCTTAAACTTAAACAATATAAGCTTTATATAGACTTAGTCCGTCAAATACAAGAGAAATTAAACTTTAAAAGTTTTCTTATAGGGCACATATAATCCAGGCTGAGTAAAGCCAAGCCATTGTCTCCCTATCAGGCTAATCCCCTCCATTCACACCTAAAACAATGGACAGGTAGTAAGGTGATTAAGATAGGGACAGGGGCAGCCTATCAGTCTTATCAATTCCCATAGTTTTCTGTGGGTGAAGGGCAAGATAAGAGATTACCCACAATCCTCTGCCAGATCCAAGATAGCCGTTGGGGTGCAGTTACATAACTTATTTCAAGATGGCCACCTCCATACATGAATGGATGTGTTCCGACTGTCGAATTGAAACAAAGCATTGCGATGGCCGTAACCTGGTGTTGACGCAATGTGATTTCTGCCCAGTGCTCTGAATGTCAAAGTGAAGAAATTCAATCAAGCGCGTGTAAACAGCGGGAGTAACTATGACTCTCTTAAGGTAGCCAAATGCCTCGTCATCTAATTAGTGACGCGCATGAATGGATTAACGAGAGTCCCACTGTCCCTATCTACTATCTAGCGAAACACAATGATAGGAAGAGCAATGTAATTGGCCCCAGACGGCCATCTTGGATCTGGCAGAGGATTGTGGGTAATCTCTTATCTTCCCCTCCACCCACAGAAAAGAATGGGAATATGTAAGACTGATAAGCTGCCCCTGCCTCTATCTTAATCACCTTAAGTACCTGTCCTTTGTTTTAGGTGTGAATGGAGGGGATTAGCCTGATAGGGAGACAGTGGCTTGGTTTTACTCAGCCTGGATTATATGTCCTCTCTTAGAAAACTTTTAAATTGTATTCCTCTTGATTTGTAAGTACTAAGTCTATATAAAGCTTATTTGTTGAAGTTTAACATATTTGCTATCTAAAGGTATAGACTTTTAGAATATAGCTTCATATAGACTATTAGGAAGGGCCAACCAAAGTAAACTGTACAAAGTGGTCAACTGCTGATCTAGCCCCCGACTACATGAGCCACCTAGCTAATTTGTTTGGTACTAGCAATGGCTTTGCTCCCTATACGTGGCCTGTTCCCTAAACGCAAGGTATTTCGGTACTAAGTAATATACAAGGGTTTGTTTTCTGTATTTACGTTTATCTTAGACGGTCAGTCTCCATACATATTTTGTATTAAAATAGAAAACACGTGTTGAAAGAGAGCCACAAAAAAATCGGAAATGACAGGGATAAAGGGGGGGGGGGGTGAATTTAGGAGTCTGGACGAGCAAAAGTTCTGGTAGAAAACAATAAATTATACATCACACACTTTGTCACCTTAGTGGCACAAACAAGGGCCACTAGACTACAACCTAACGTGCGCCTAGTTGTGTTTG
Source organism: Acholoe squamosa (assembly GCA_949317995.1). Classification (NCBI taxonomy): domain Eukaryota; kingdom Metazoa; phylum Annelida; class Polychaeta; order Phyllodocida; family Polynoidae; genus Acholoe; species Acholoe squamosa. The sequence continues at coordinate 24,678,363 of OX439050.1, forward strand.
TAACAGTAAGTGTAAGGATAGTGAATTGTCATCTGCTGTTTGAGCATAACACCTAAAAACAGCAGATGACAAATTAGGCTGTAGGAAATCTGGTGCCAGACATGGCGGCGGAGATGCCGTCGGCACGTGTCTACGACTGGCGCCAATGATGAGCAGACGACAATGCAAACTGAGAAAGATGGCTGACACCTGTGTTCATAAGAATCTAGCAATGGTACCCCCCCCCACCCCCACACACACACACCCATCCACCACTACCATCTTCCTGTACGGTGGCCACCTGAGCCAGAATCCACTCTCCAAGCCGACCTGTGCTGGGAGCCTCGCCAGGTAAGGTGTTGGCGAACAATGGAAACAGGAAGCAGAAGATAGCCAGCAGACAAATGGCAAAACCTACAACGACAGACAATTGGCGCCAATTGAATTGCTCCTGCCAAAAACACAGCAGACAATCGACCAAACATTCCATTATACGCCCACTGCAATCACGTGGCAGTGATTAAAGTTTTGAAAGAGTTGTTTGTTTTGGTTTGTTTTCAGTTCATGTTTTCCAATCTACTAGACCCCTCTGACAACAATAGTTCGGCCATCAACCGCGAGGGGGCTTTGTTTTGGAAGCACTACTTGCTTATGACGTCAGAGCTCCACCCCTAGAAGACACTTGTACAATATTGTGACTAGGACTTTTGACACGTTGTGGTTGTCGTCTGAGTATGAAGCAGACGACAATTTGTTGTTTGTTGACGTAGCAAACGGCCCGTGTCCGCCATTGTCCACTAACACGTGCGGCCTTTAAACTAGAGTGTGTTTTTACTGCGGATTTACGTCACCAAATCGAAATGTCTGATGCCCTTATTCAAAAATCATGCCTCGAGCCACAAGTCTTTGCTGAATTTAGCAAATTGAGCGCCTCAAACCACAGTTTTTTTTTATTCATTCGGTCAGGTTTGAAAATGACAAAAAGAGACAGACACTTCGGCTCCTTATAAAAGTAAATAACTCAGGGGTAGGTGTAAAGGAAATAGTTTTGATTATCGTTGGGTGTGAAGATGTAAAGCTTTGTGTGGGGTTAATGGTTTGGAACTGAAGTTCAAAAGGGTTAGAAGGCGTCGGTTCTGGACCATTATCTCCACAATGTAACTTTCTTTTTACTCCCAGGAAACGGCTATGTACAATGAAATGGTTGTCTGGGGAAATGGTCGTGCATACAAATGCATGCAAGATATTCACATTGGGCATGGGGTCTGAGGGAAATGTGACACTAGCAGCTCTGACAACATTATGTCATCATACATGTCAGTGTCAGTATGGTCCGTACAAGTGTCAACATGACGAGATATATGATATATGAGCTATGACAATATCTTGCAGGAGCTACCCTCAGCCTCAGGGTATTATGATATTAAATCTATACATGAGCCTTAGATGGACGCGTAAAGCCTCCACTAAAGAACCATTTCTATCCCCTAAAAGACTCATACAAATTTTGGCCACATCGTCCATTGGCCACATTGTGACATAGTCCATTGGCCACATTGTGACATAGTCCATTGGCCACATTGTGACATAGTCCATTGGCCACATTGTGACATAGTCCATTGGCCACATTGTAACATAGTCCATTGGCCACATTGTGACATAGTCCATTGGCCACATTGTGACATAGTCCTTTGGCCACATTGTTTATTGCAGAAATCCCTCTCTTCTGATAGAATTTGAAGAAACAACATCCCTTTAACCTTTTTGTGCGCAGAATTATTTTGAGGAAGCTAATTTATCCAACAAATCTGACATAGTATAGGCTATTACCTATACCATGTCCACATTAAAGCACTGATTTCAATGGTAACTAAGAGGGCAGTTTAATAGTTTTCAGAAAATGTAATATGAAGCATATGTAAGAGTATTATATGAGTCAGTAGGGAATGATGATGGTACATGAAGTTGAAATGGTCTCATTTAGATGAAGGTGCCCAGAAAATCATTTTTATTATTGTTTTTTTTTTTTTTGGTGGTGAATAGGCTATTTTCAACTCATAAAGCATTATTCTAACATTTCAAGGAACGCCATATTGATTAAAATTGGACAGAAATACATATTATAACTGCATTCCTTTGGGAAAATCACATGCAAATTATTTCATCAATATCTTTTTTGGTATTTTTATCAATATTTTTGTGAATTTAGTGAATTTTCTCTATTTTCCCTGTATTTTCATGACCAGAGCACGCACTTTTCATGTATTTTAAGCCTATTTTCAATCCATTATTTTCTGCAAGAGGATTTATTAATAATTATAAACATAATGCATCATAACATTTTTGGTATCTTTGGAAAACTTTTGCTATTCTGGGCACGTAAGGGTTAATAGGACACTGTCGCTATGTGTAGAACTATAGAATCTGGAACGATCTTAGTTACAAAATACACTCAAAAAGTATTTCTATTTTTTCTCAGTTGTCCACGCGGACTACTTTTGGTTACATCGTCCAGAAATTTGGCCACATCGTCCAGGGTTTGGCCTCCGGGTTTGGCCACACCGTCCACTGTTCACAGTCTTTTGGCCACATCATCCGTCCACCCTTCTCACTAGCAGTGGAGACCATTGAGGAGTGTATCAAGCCAAAGGGTACTCAGATGTGTATGGATGTATTTATATGTATGTATATTCATTTAATATAGGGATGCAGTCATGCATAGTCACGACCAATTCAAGGGACATATTCCTACGGGAATGCACTTTACATTTGCATTTAAAGGGCACTTTATATTTACATATTTTCTTTTATACTGCTGCTTGAATCATTTTCTTACATTGCATTTGCTTCCCGCCTACATTACCTCTTGATATGTATTATTCCCGACAAAGGCTACATTTCCAGGAAGGGCGGAGGTAATTTGGGAAATAACAAACTCTACAACAACACAATTTTAACCAAAGTACAACTCTTTGTGTTAAATTGAGTACAAATTCACAAAACACGTCATATGGCCACACATAAAGAAAACCGTTATGTTAAAAGTAAACCGCTGCTTTTCAATTGCAATTGATAAGAATATAACAGAATATGGGTCTGAGCACCCTCCCTCCCACCCACCCACCCCCCCCCCCCACACACACACGCACCTGCACCCTGTCGTTAGTACCATAACAAACCCAGCACCCAGTAGCACGCTTTGCACCCAAACACTGCCAAATCCTGCCTCCCCTAATTCCTTCAGACATATCCTCCAGGGTGGTGACGCCATCTTGGATTAGGACTAATGTTGACCCGGAAGTTATCCAGGGGTCAGATGGACGCCCATGATGGTGAATTATGGGACATAATCAGGCCTGGCGCCACACTTCTTAGAAGGCGTGAATTAGCCCTGTACACGCCGATTTAGAATATAGAGGATTCCGGAGAGGTAAGAATGGGGTACATTTTGAAATAACAATAACCTACAAGGCAGAAATAACAATGGTAAATTGTTAGTAACAGCTCCATTGAGGGTGTTGTACCATGCAGAAAACTTAGTTTTTACAAAATTCAACTTTTCCCTAAAAGCCCTAAGTTGAGAAAGAGTCACTGATACAGTGTATCTATGCAAATGCCAACAGATAAATATTAAGCTATTAATCATTGGGTCATGTGAATTGAAAAAAAAACGTATTTCAGGCTGCCCGTTATATACCGGGTGCTAGCAAATCGAGACCCTAGAAATCTTGATTTAGTTAAAAAAAAAAAAAAGGTTCTAGACATTTCTTGAAGGCGTTTTAGGATCATTTCAGAGGCAATGAAATCAGGAAAAGTTAATTGACCTCTAGGTGATTTTTGGGGGCTTTTTAGAGGGTATTTCGAGATCAATTCCATGAACTCTTAGTGAACGCCTTGAATCAAATGGCAACTGGAATCAGTACGTTTTGTCAGCATTTTTGCTGGATGAATCATATGAATCAGGCCAAGTATTTGAGGGAAAACTCGGTCAATTTGGAAAAAGAAATCATTCTTTCGGTAGAGCTCTAACCAGACACATACACGTATGATAATTGTAGCAACCTTTTAACTTTTAAAAATATATAATGGACACCTTGGCAGGGAAAAGGCTTGCATTTAACAATTGATAAACCAAACAATTGACCTATCTGTGCCATATCAGCCTTGACTGCCACACCAGACACTTAAACTACCTCTATACTTCACCCCAACAAAGAACCACAACAAACTAACAACAATTTTCAATATTACATACAGACCGTTCAAATAGGGCCAGCGGCAATCACAATAATATGTATGGGCAATTAGCGTATTAGCCTGCTTATACCCCTACCATTAATAAGCCTACCCAGACTTGACGATAGGGTGCAGCAAAATAGTCGGTGGTCAGGGCATTGTCTTAAACCAACCAAACAAGGTGAGGGCTGTTGAGCTGTCGGCAGCCCATTATAATGCAGTAGAGGCAATATGCTGGGCTGGGTTCTGTGAATAGGGGGTTAATTATTGACGAGACGATTAATGAGGGTTAATCTAGTTTGACACGAGTTTAAGACGTCTGGAACGTGCATTATGCCAACCTTAACTACATTGGGATGAATAAGTCACCAGTATTCCAGATCTTTTGCACAGGTGGCAACCAAAGCTAGACACTGGAGCAACAGGCCAACAGTGGTTGATCCAGAAATCTGACAAGAATTATGGGGTGGGGGGGGGGGGCTTTGGGATTTTTATTTTGGGCACTGACAACTGCATTGGCTTAAACTTCACTCCGTGCGTACCCAATATGTGAGAAAAACAAATATACATTCCGTCTTGCCATTTTTTTTTTCTCAGAAAATAAGAAATGGGACAGGAAATACGTCTTTAACTATATAAATAACTTACTGCTGTAACTTACTTTCATATTTTCAGCACCGAAAAAAATATCTCCCATGTATCCGAGAAATCTATTCCATTTAACACAACACATTCAGAATCCACGGAAAATGCCTACAAAGATATCAAAGGAAGGGAAGAGTAAATGGACCCAAAGAAACCAAACAATAGCTGACTCCAGGTGTCCAGGGACCCTCCAACCAAACATTGACCCTTCAAGGGCAGTTTATTACATGGTGGCACCATACCCATGGTTTGCCATGATTCTTGAATGCAGGACTCCATGGCGAGTAACTCACAAGTGCTGCATTCATGCATCATGATGCACAAATGCATTGCTGGTAAGTAGACTCTCCATGACTTCATTTATGCATCATAAGAACCACAAAATACCTGGAGGCAAAATGAAACCGTTGAAGTGCTAACTAAACCTTGGCCCCTATAAATTCACCTTTTCAGTGCAAATGTTTGCCTTTACACTCAATTCGCTGAGTTTATTTTAACAATTACATTTTCATCCCCTGGCACACACACGGTCGGTGGGTGGACACAGTGAGGACATTACTACTTGGATGGTATGGATGACCTCTGTCCAATAGACTGAGGTCAAATGCAGCAGATGCCACTGGTCTTTTTGAGCAGGGCTTAGGGAGTGAGGGAAGAGCCTATACAGTGTATCTGTATGCTCTAATACTGATCATTTACCAGAGCACATCATTGAATTAGACTTAAGTTTATGAAGCAAATGTGTGCAATCACATGGCATCATACGGTACACAATACATGTTACCCAAGTTTAACCCTCGACGTTAGTTTATATAAAGGAGGTCAAAAATCAATAGTTTGTATAGCCCATGAATATGTAAAAAGAAAAGCCCAAATTCATTTGAAAATGCCACGGGAGGCTCTCAGAAAATGGAAGATTTTAGTATCTGTTTATTCATGTAAAGGGGATCATTGGGGCCCTGCGCCAAACACCTTTTCTTAAGTCGGTATGGCCCTTATCTCATACGGTGAAAACAGGTACAGAGATTGGGGGGTCGGCCTAACCTCTTCCACCTCCCAAAATGAAGTAGCCATAATCCATGCTGGAATGTGGCCGATTCAAGCTCAGCCCTTTAAAAGTCAGCCTTGCCAAAACAGGCCCGATCCCTTGACCTGACCTCTGATCCCAGATCCAGCGTTCCCATGACCTCCAGGAATTATGGGCAGGGTGCGCGTCCATGCATGTCCTGTGGCGGACAGAGGTGGCAAAGGGGTGAGGGTGAGGGCAACATGGACACTGGACCATCATCCCTTATATTACCCCACCACTTCTCTTTACCTTTACCCCACTCCCCCTCCCACACCCATAGCACCCTGTGGTACCTGTGGATGCTGTCCCCAACTGTGAATGCCGGCGGAACCAAGTCTTTATTGAATTCCATAAGGCACCCTTGTGGGACCCCCCGGTTACTTTATTGATTGTCACAAGGCTTCTGATGTAGTTTTTGCCCATTATGATTTGCCTCACCCAAGGGCAATGTGGGATAGCAGGTCAAGGGTGGGGTGGGGATATGGGTCAAATTTTAGTTTTGATCACTACCTACAGTACCTGGGAGTATCATAGGATACTCCTAACACACCCCTTCACCTCCAGGGCCTGACTGACCATTTTTTGATACCTCAGGGCGATATGACCCCTCTCACACCCTAACCAAACCCACTGTAAGCACCATAACTATTCCCTTTGAAGTGCCCAGTCAGACAGGTGATATGCCCAGTACCTGTCAGTGTCAGCCAACCAAAATCTGAGTAGCTTTTCAGAAAAAAATAGGATCCCTGAAAATAAATCTATTAAAGGATCAGATTCTTAACAAATATTTCCTCTGACTGGCACTGGGCTGTATGGCAGTGGATGTGCTTTGTGAAGAGTTTGATTCATCCTCATGTGGATCAGGGTATGTTGGTACATAGGTATTTATAGGTGAGAAAAATAAACATGCCATGCACTCACCATAGAGGGATCAGAGGTTGTGCCAGGATGCACGCGTATAGTGGGGGTGTCTAGTAAGGCGATATGTCTGTAATGTGCTGTAATAGTGGGCTATGTTAGACATACAAATAAGCGCACGGGACCCTCATTTCAACACTCTTCAAATGCATCCATGTAACACTAAAATATCAAATATTTGGACATGACTACATTTTCTACTCATATTCGAGCGGTATTAAATAGATCAAAATTGAATATTGGAGGTGAGTGAATGGTACTTTTTATTCTGTACAAATATTGTTAATCCAATATTGCTAATTCAATTGCGGGATGCTTATTCCGAATATATATGTATATGCCTTTTCATTTGCAACTGCTCTTCATAAGGTCTGTTTTTTTTTGTGTGTGTTCTTTTTTTTTTTTTAGAAAATAAAGTTTGGAGAATGCCGTTATGTTTTTTATTTATGCAAACTGTCCACCATAAAGACCCTCTGGACAATGTCGGCTGAACTATTTACTTTTTCTTTTTCATTAACCGGTATGAATATAACTACCCATCTTTTATCCAAGCAGTCATGCAACTATCGACTGAAGTGTATAAACAGGATTAAGTGCCCTCCTCAGGGTCCCTGAAATTCAGCCTTGATTAAACTCTTAAAGGTGAAGGATATGTGGCGACCAAATTTTCTTGACTGTGCCCCCCCTAGACCAGCCCTTCTGGATCTGCCCTTGATAAATTCTGGTCAAACTCTTGAGAGTCGACCATTCTTTTAAAAGAGGATTTATTTCCCTTTTTTTTCAATTCTAAGCCCAATTACATCACTTGAACATGATGGTTTGAAAAGGTGACCATATATCATAATCATTTCTGAACAGCCTGAACATCAAGCCTGGCAATGTTTCTCAGTTCACACCAAGAGATGTTCAACCACACACTCTTCTCTTACCATAATTCTCATGATTGAGAAAACTGTTCTCCATTGTTGTCAAAATTGGGGATCAGGGCCCAGTGTTGGATTGAAGAAGAGAAATGACCCTTTAATGAGTGCATGATGCCCCCAGGTCTTTGCATTTTGTAGTCATAATGTACCAATGCAGTGCTGATGGGTCTACTGACCAACAGTGCATTTGTGCATCATGCCGACTCTTCAAGAGGACATTAACCCTAGTATCAAACCAGATACCAGGCATTATGCACTGATGCTCTGGTGAGTAACTCTCTTGTGAGTAACTCCCTAGGGCTAGATTGAAGCACTCTATGGTCCTTAAAGGGATAAATACAGGGATGGTGGTGAGATGGGGAGGGTGTGGGGTGAGAAGTGTAATATTTGGATCAGCAGGAGACAGATGACATGGGTGTACTGTGTCAGGTACTGGTCATTGCTGACACCTGGCAGGTCAAGGTGAGGTGTCCATTTCAAAGCCACTTAGATCCTTTGAAGTCCATGACCACAATGGTAGGCAGTGTGGGTTGCCATGACAACCCTGAGGCTAAGGGGTAAACAGGTCTCACTTAGGTAGGGAGGCAGGGTAGGGTGAATCCATACTGTTGACACCCTTCATAGTAATAGTCATATACCAGTCCCCTCCCCTCCACTCAATCCCCATGGTTTAAAGTGCATGCTGGCCCCCCTTCCTGGGTTACTACCTGGATGAGGCTGGGGGCTTTTAACAGGTCTCCAAGGTGACCAAAGGGCCAGGCCAAGGGGCAAAAGACTACATTAGGACATTAAGGGTAGGCACTGGAGGGAATATGGGTAGAGCTTTCAGACAGACCGCTTCTTGACCATTGACCTTGACAAATGTCCACTCTGACTGGGCTCCTTGTGTATGTCCCCCATATGGCACACGGATGGTGCACATGTTCATGGATGGAATGCACTTTTATTGGCCATCAGTGAGATCCAATTTTCAAGGGGGGGGGGCTTACAACAATATTCTTAGATACGACCCATCCACTTGATCAACGTATATATATATATATATATATATATATATATATATATATATATATATATATATATGTTTACACCACTTTTGAGCTTTTCCATTGGTATTATATTAAACCATTGCATTTTGGAAATGGTATGTGATTTAATTTCATATTCACTTGTCCATTGGCACATTGTATTGTGTTATTTCATAGAGCTGGATTTTGCCAAATGGGTCAAGAAAGCTTAATCTGTTATAAACAAAAAAAAAGAAGAAGTTTCAGCTGGTTTCTCTTATCACATTATTTGATGTTTCTTGAAATGCATCTTCCTACAGAATTACCCAACTTTGGATCCACAAATTGTAATATAATTATGTTTCTGTTCAATGAACTGGCATTCTGATACTTAATTTCCTGCATAGATAAGGTACTGAAATGAACAGGAATGGAGATAAAAAGTGATTTTATTCTGTACTCTATCTCTATTTTCCTGCTGGGAGAAATCCTTGCCTACAGATGAATAGTGTGACCTGCTGACCATTTCATCAAATGGACAGCCTCTGATCGCTGATCACTTATCTCTGATCGTTTAAGTACTTTACCACCTCTGAATGACCAGGTAAATTCCCTTCCCACGGATGAAAGTGTCCAGCTTACCATTTCCCTTGCAATGCCCCCACTCCCCTTCACCCCCCCCCCATTCCATCTATGAGTGGCAGGTGGAAACCCCTGAGAGTATGCATGTAAACCCCAAATTTGCTCCTCTTCCACTGTTCTCCATAGCCAAAATACCTTTTGTCCGCGTGACTCCAAAATACCCCTATTATCGTCCGGTTTCTAAAACACCCTGATTATCGCCCACCCGACAGTGGTGCACTCTGCTGGGGGTCGTAGATTCCTCCACCTTGCGGGAGAATGATTTTTCTGTCCAGGGGGCACCCCCCCCCCCTCACATGCTACATTTTACATGTTCATTGGGACGTTGCACATGTCACGGTAGGGTCAGAGGGGAGGTTCAGGGAGGGGTGAGACCCCCTCTATCTCTACAACCCCCCTCTCACTCACCCTTGTGACAGGTGGTTTGACAACTGGATGAGTGACCACCATCGACCCTAGCATTGGGGGTGCTCTGCTAAGTTTACAAATAAGAAGATGAATATATTTATTGATAAACACACGCATGGTATATGCTCAATCCCTCATCGGTCACTCCAGATTCTGGTCGTTATTGTGGTTGTCACCCCACTCCCTGTGGTTGGTCCCAGGATCGTCATCCCACATTTCTATCCACAGGCTATAAACATGCTCTTGACCTTCTTTTGTTCCGACGATTGAAATATCAATGTAATGCAATAAATTTACAAAATGAAAGACATGATCATCGCGACGTGAGGGGAAATGCATTCTTTTATATATACCCGGTACATGTTTTTTTTTTGGTTTTTTTTTTCAGAAATAATGACTGAAAGTGAATTCTTCTAGTATGCCCCTCTACTCTTATTGTTTTTACGGTCTAGCATGAAAGCCAAGACGCGATGAGGAATCAGATCCTACAGTCTATGCTCCAAAGTTGACATTTTCATTCAGCTGTAGCCACAATCCCAAGGCATAATTAGAGTAGAATACAACAAGAAAGGTGTGACTCGGTGTGAAATTCTGCCATGGTTCTTTTCTTCCTACTCTCCACTCCGTGATTTGCCAACAAGGGGGTCCCCTCCAGGAGGAACCATCAAAGGGAGAGATCCCCACACCCTGTCACCTCCACACCTCTCATCCACCTGCCCTGTGGATTTCTCTCACACTCTGACTATTCATGTTCATGACAGCATGTCACACACATGTCAAAGCATGTGACAAGTTCATCCTTACTCTGTGGTTGTCATGACTACAGGTGCGTGAGGGAGGTAACCATGGATATATTTATAAACTGACCACAATGATATGGTGGGTGTGAGGGATGATTGGGATATGAGTAGTATATACATGCAAACTGAGCGCAATGGATTAGCTACTAACTAGGTCATGACCTACTGGTAGACCGGAAGTGACCTAGTTTCAGCCAATCAGAGGGCTGGATTTGACAGGAAGTGACGTCATAAGGTCATGACCTAGTTTTTTCGACCAATCAGAGAGCTGGATTCCATTTGACCTAGTGACCTGACCTAGTTGCATAAATTAAAAGAATTGTGCAATACCTAGAGCTGACCTACTTACAAACCGGAAGTGACCTACTAACCTACTTGCAAAAACGTATGACCTACGTATGAGGGTGTATTGTGCAATCCTTGAAACAAATTACACAATAACCATGACTCATTTTCTGATGCAATGTTCCTATGAATTTACGCAATACTTATGACTCACTATTTTGATATGAGATTAAATGCAACAAAGACACAACTCGGTTTTTTTTTAATTCAATCTTTTTATTTTTTTCTTCCTATCAGAGTACATGCTAGGTATGAATCATTATTATCAGATATGCTTTGCAAGCAGAGTACATGGATATTATATGGAAAATGAATTCTTGTTGCAGTACCAACTGCACCCGGTCTTGGCTGGAGTAGGACTTTGACTACGGTCCTCTAAGGCCCGCATTCTCTCCATTAAATCCTTCAAGGCCTTTCTTCCTATGTCGTTCTCCTCCAGGGCTACCACTTTGTCCATTAACTCGGCCATGATGATGAGAATCTTGTCTATTACTTCCGCCGTGCTCTGAAGTCCGTCTATCACGTCCAGTTCACGTTTAACTTTTCCTTTCACCAAAAGATTGCTCACGTCTGCTTTGACTGCTACTTCTTCTGGACTCATCTCGAAATTCATTGCCTCTTCTTCTCTCTTTTTCTCAGGAAGGGCCTGACTATTTTGTCCATTAAGTTGAAGGGGACCTGAGAAAACCTTTTCACAGTGTGGTGTGGATCCTTGGTCCGACATGTTTCTATGAGGAAGTTAATGCAGTGGGCTCCACACGTTTTAGCGTAAAAGTTTTGCACTTGTTTTCTGCTGAACGACCCGTGACCATCTGACGACTTTTGCATGAACCTCTGGTGATATATAGTAAACGGAGGTAAGCCATAGGGATCAAAGTAGAATACATTCCCGTTATGAGAAACGTAAAATGCCACCCAGTGCTGACCAGGTTTAGAGCTTGGATCTGTGTTACTGACGAAACATGTAGAGGGAATTGGTTTTTTAGGACATTGATTACTGGCAAAAGTTCCCAGGTAGAACCGCCTTGTGTGTGGATGGTTTCCCAGTGCACCTGTTATGTCTGAAGTTCTCATTTTTTTCTCAGTTCATGTGGTAGTCTGTGACAGGAAGACAGTCAGCCGTTAGTTGGATGTTGTTGTCGTAGAAGGAACACAAGACGGCAGATATGGCGTGAGTAGTCGGGGCGGCAAACCTAAGGGAAATGCCCAGCTTTCCTTGCTTGATGAGATTTATACGACTGTCTTCAGGTGCTCTGTCTGGGGTGAGGTCGAAAACAAAGAAGGAATATCCATCTTTGAAATCTTCCAAAGTTATGCCACAGTCTTGCCCCAAAGCCGACAGCCCACTGTCTATGAACATTTGACTGTAGGCTCTGATGCAGTTGCCTGTTTCGAAGTCGGTCTTCAACTCAAACTTTTGATCGTCATATCTCACACATATTTCCTTCACGTTGAAATGCCTGCAGTTGAAAGGATTTTCTGTCTTAGTCCCAGCAGCTGCTGTTTCCTTTATCATACACAAGACTATCCTGGTGGGGATCTGAGTAGTGTCAGGTTGAGTCCAACTGTAGTCTTGTGAGCCGCCGTCCAAAGTGTGTTTAGTTACTTTACACCTGGCTATGTGATAGTTGAAAGGGCCCCAATGTGGATTCCTGACACTGCTGACGTGAGTTTTCACCACCTCGTCGTCGACACATTTTTGGAGAAGTGTCATTTCAGCTTTGGTGATTTTGACCCAGTAGTTTTGATCGGCTGCTTGCATCATGTAGTAATTGGGCTGATTTTTTTCGAATATGAACTTGATTTCACAGTTCGGAGGCAGCACCTTGCACTGTTTAATTAAATCCAGGTGCGGCTTCATTACTAAGGCATGCTTGTTGCGGGCACTGAACTCTGCTCTCCGTGCCGTCCATCCAGCATTTTCGCCCGCTCTGGCTTCCATGTGACCACAGGTGTCTTTCATGTACTTTTGACACCCTTTCAACCGAGTCTCTTTGTCTTCTTTGTTGCAACAAATTGTGTCCAAAATGTAGGCCTTGAGACCATAGTCTTCATTGTTGCCGGTGACTTTCTCCCCATTTATCAGCAACTGGCAGGAAGCAAAGAGAGCGTGTGCCAAGTTGTTGACTGGAGCAGCTTCTATGCCTACGGCAAGGTGAGTTGTTCCGTCTGCCGCCACGGCTTCCAGTTCCATGTACAGCTCAGTTTCTGAGAGGTCTGTGTACAGGTTGCTTGGTTCGAAGGTGAAGTCAAATGATTCAGTGTGTGGAGTTAGGGCATTGTTGGTAGTTTTGGTTATTTTTTGACATTTTAATATGTCCTTTTGAGTCACAGGCAAGGCGTGTAGGTCTAGTTCACCTACTGCACATACCTGACCCTTGGGATGAAGGAGACTCATGACTAGAACAAGGTCCTTCCTCTAGCTTGTCCTCTGCCTCTGCCGCGTTGCCCCTTACGTCCTCCGCGCTTGCCGGTTGCTCGTCGTTTGACTGGAGGAGGTTCAGATGTACCTTTTATGTATCCTTGAGCAGAAGAAGCAGCCCTTTTGAGTAAGTTCTTCCCTGTAGCTTTACTTCTCCTAACTACACTTTTCTTGAAGTTTTTTCCTGTTACCACGTCGGACAAGACTCCAGCTCCTGTAGTAAGCAAGGCTTTGCCTGCAGATTTGGCAGCCGAGCGTCCTATTTTACTTAAGAGGGGAACAGCTCCTCTCAGTAAACCACCTATTAACGAACCAAGTCCGTGCCCTCTTTGTCTGCCCCTGCCACCGTACGCTGGTAAAGCACCGTTCCCAAACTGTGATTTTCTGTAGTATTCAGCGTACTGACCCCTAGGGGCCAGGTATGGAGGTGTTCCATAGTAGTGAAGCATGGTAATATACTCCTATCCTTGAAGAGGTCTGAAGGCAAGTACCACCGACACTGATCCGCTTTCAAATGGTATAGGTTCCCCAGTCTTGTCTCTTAAGTATATCCCTATCTGTCTGAAGGTGGTTTTAGTGACTGGCAGATATATCAAGTTCTGGAAACTTATGGTCTGCATGTCACCGTTGTAGCGATTTATGTTGATTTGCCTCAGAAGGGGTGCTTTAGAATCACCCACAAGACTGTGCTTGACTATGTCAGAGTACACGAAAGCACATCGACTTTTGAACTGAAGGTCTACCACGTAGGGGCTTTGTGTCTTTCCACTTAGGAAAACACTTCCGTCAAAACCTAATTGTTTCCCTAAGTTTTCTGGGAGTTGCATGACCACACCAGGAGGCAAGGAAACTACACTTTTCATTGTGTATTTGTTGTAGTGAAACACGGTGGCTTTGTTGTTTTTCCTGTAGTTTCTTAGTTTTCTCACCAACATGCTCTGTAGTTTATTTATGGTCCTGTTCAAGTATCCTATCAACTCTGAGTTGCTTTCCAGGTTCACACCTTCTAAGGCAAACATATTGTAGATACTACCTTCCTTGAAGTAATACTTAGACAGGTATCTGCTAATTTCCTTGAAGCGTGTACATATTTTCACAGCCTGTAACTGACTGGGAGAGAGCGGAGAAACATTAGCAGAGTCTGTGAAGACGGCCTTTTCTTCAAAAAAAGAAAGAGACCTTTTTTCCCTGTCATCCATAGACATCACTTCAGCCACAGCCGACGATATTTCCCTTTTCTCTCTGCCTGCCGTGTCACGCTCCCCCTCAGCCTCCTCCTCTTCCTTTTCCTCCTTCTCTGGCGTGGGTTGGTTAGAAGTGAATCCTCCAGATGGCGTCTCAGTCGCAGCAGCAGGAGTTGGTGGACTTTCACTTGCAGGACCAGCAGGAGGAATGGTTTCAGTCGATCCCACAGGGTTGACATGACGTAGGTTTTTTGTTATTTTTACTCCTCTCTTCAAAGCAGATTGGGCTGATAAATTTGATGTAGAGCTTGAAGCTCTACTGAAGACACTATGGGCTCCTGGTTTTTCCAGAGGAAAAAATTCTCTTCTGCGTTTGTTCAATAAAGCTACTACAGAGCGGAGGTTGTTTGTCAGGTCGTTTTCTCCCTGTACCAAGAGAATGGGTTCTTCTTTGACGTTGTACCACGTGGTAGGACAGGTTATTTCTTGAAGAGCACACTCTAACTGAGTAGGAGAGTTAATGTATTCTGCCAAAATTGTATTGTAACTAGTTAAAGTGTTGTCAGGAAAAACGTTCATAGATGAGTTACTAGGTAAAGTTAAGGTAAACGCCATTTGTTTATGTTTTTGACAGGTTCCCAAGAGTTAAACTTGTCTCCATAACCCTTCCACTTGATCAAGGCTTCTCTTTTCTTGCCTTTTCCTCTGTATTTTACTATTTTTTCTATGTTGTAGCGTCTTCCGTGACGGACTTGCACCTTCTGGACCTCAGGTTCGTAGAAGCTTCCTTTTATCTCTTCTCCAAGGAGATCTTTCAGGTGGTACCCTTTGGGCGAAATGTTGTCGACTGTGTATATTTCCTCAGTCCAGTTAGGTTCGTACCCTCTGTTAAATGTTTTCTTTGTTTTCAACATTCGCACTTGATTTTTTCTCTTCAACTGAAGGACAGGAACTTTTTTCTTTTGAGGTTGATCGTACAACCTGTAGAACAAGACTTCAGAGTTGTCTTTATTTATGTCTGAAGGGGCAGCTCCTAAGGCTTTGTGGTAAGTCAAATTGTAGGACTTAACCAAGTCGGGCAGCAAGTCAACCCATTTGTAGTTATTGAAATGAGAAAAACATCTCCACATTTTTCCTTGTAAGGTAGAGTTGAACCTTTCGGCTAAGGCACACTTTACGTCGTCGTTCTCTCCTGTGAAAAAATTGATTTTTTGATCTTCACAGTGTTTTTTGAAAATTTTGTTGACAAACTCTTTGCCCTTGTCAGTTTGAATTTGTTGAGGTTTTCTTTCTTTGCTCATTTTTTTGAAAGCCTCTGTCACGTCATCAGCTCTCTTACTTTTCACAGGTTGTCCAAAACCATACCTTGAAAAAACATCTATTCCCGCTAGAATGTACTGGTATCCTTTGTTTTCCTTTGAAAATTCTCGCATGTCTATGAGGTCAAGTTGCCACTGTTTGTCTATGCCCCATGTTTGTGTTTTTCTTCTTGGAAATCTTCTCTTGTAAGGTTTGTGTCTGGTGTAA
This sequence comes from Acholoe squamosa, assembly GCA_949317995.1. NCBI lineage: Eukaryota > Metazoa > Annelida > Polychaeta > Phyllodocida > Polynoidae > Acholoe > Acholoe squamosa. Next base: position 24,694,468 of record OX439050.1, read on the forward strand.
GCGTCTACATCTTCCAAAGCTTGTTCTATGTTTTTTTTCTTTGTTTTCTTGAAGTGATGACGTTGAAGTTTAGAAACGCTGGTGAAACTTCCAGGTTGTTTAGGATCTGTGTAAAACCTGAGCACATCTTTTTTCAAAGCCTTGTGCGCCATATAAACTTACGTCCAGTTCCTTTTTGACTTACTTTCCTCTTCTTTATAGGGGAAGCTCTTTTCAAGGGACTGGCAGCAAAGGAAGGACTGTGCCCTGCAAAAGCCGACTTGTTTTTGACAAATTTTAAGGTGGGGTTCAGCCTTTTAACTGCTCTCATGAAAACCTGGCTTCCTTTAGGTTGGTCCTTTTTCAAAGACTTTGGTCGGGCAGCAAAAGCTAACAAATCTGTTATGTCAGTTCCAGGCACACGTTCCCCGTTGACATATATTTCTCCGTCTCTGTTCCAATTCAAAATTTGACTTCCGTGACGAGATAATTCTCTGTATAGATTTTTAGCAGTCGTTCTGTAACTTGCAGGTATTCTTTCTTTTATGTCGGCGTCCATGCCCTCTGTGTTGTCTCTTGCACGAGGTTTAAAACCTTCCTCCCCTTTGAACTCGTCTACACTGTCTCCGTCTGAATCGTCAGGAAGTGGTGGATCGTCTCTAGTCTCTGTGAAAGTGTGGTCAGCATCATCGTCGCCGTCGTCGGTGTCTTCTAAAGAACTGTTTACACCCCCAGCTGCTGCTGCTGCTGCTCCTGCAGGATCTTGTCCTACTGCTCGACCAAAATAGGGACCTTCCCTACGTTGTCCTAAGGCCTTGGCTTTTTTAGTTAAAATTCCCGACTTTATCATAAGTTGATTGTACTGCCTTAACCTTTCCTTCAGTTTGAGGTTAGGAGAGTTAAGCACCTCATGTGCTTTACTCTGAAGGTGGTTCAGGACTTGAACCAGGCTGGAATCAGGAGTTAAACCTTCTCTTAAAAGTTGAGTGCTGTAGTACTGGTCTTGAACACTAGGTCCAGGCTGGGGAGGAGAGGAAGGACTAACAAAAGAAGATTTTTTTTCTCGGGGAACGAGATCCGCCCTTACGAGGGCCATCCTTGAATAAGACATGATTTTTTTATCGACGTGCGCCTATGAGACCTGTTATCAGGGGTAAGGCGAGGCCCAAAATGGTTCCCAAAAATCCTCCCTTTTGCTCAAAGGTTTTCCTCTTCTGCTTAACGGTAGCCTTGTGCCTTGTGACTGACTTGAGTTCTTTCTTGTAGGGTGATAAACGTTTGACTGCGTCGGACTCGTTACGCAACAGGTTTTTGTTCATTACGTTGACGCAAATTTGACTCATCAACCTAATGACCTCATCGCTGAGACCTTTGATAATGTGGGAACACTCTGCCGAGGAACACTTGGATATGTGTTTCAACAAGTGGTAATGTTTCCTAATTGTTTTAAATTTTCCTCCAGAAGGAGATCTTTTGGTCACCATTCTATCTTTTTCTTTTCGAAGCTGAAGCTCGAGGAATGAAAACCAAGGTGTTCCAAGGAGTTGTTATGCTGTTTCTTACCCTAAGCTCGTTAGGTGTGCTCTGCTTAAAGTCCAATAGGATGTATGAATGCTTCTCTTTGGTTTCTGAGTTATATACCTCCGTCAAAAAGGATTTCTGTCCTGGAAAGGCCTGTTTGCTGATGTGCCCTATCTGACTCATGTCTCTAGGGTTTTTAAAAACAACTAGGTAGTGTGCATTTAAGCTCAAGGTTCTGAAGGCAGGATTGTTGAAAAACAAGTTTTGAGTAACAAAAATTACACTTAAACTGCGATGGTGAGAGCCCACAGTGAAAAGTTTCATTATGGTGGGAACGTACTCGGGATCCATGAGATCGTCTATTACGACCAGTCCATGTTTAGTCACGTCTCTTTCATCCTCGAACAAAAAGTCTTCTGAAAGAAGACCTTTGTTAAACTTAACCCCCAACTTCACCATTTCGTCGAATCCATCTTGCCATTGACTGTAGCAGTAGTATATGTCGTGTATTTTTGGAGTAACAAGCTCGTCTACACCTTTAATCAACTTGAAAACAAGTTGACTTTTCCCACAAGAAGTAGGTCCAGCTATGATCATTGTGAAGGGGCTTTGTAGACGTGGGTCAAAAATGATCTCCTTTTCCTTGTGATCCATGTTGGACGATATCTTAGACCAAAGTGACCAAAGGAGCAACCTCGTCCTCTTTTAAACCAGTAGAACCCTTGTTCAAACCTTCCACGTAAAGAGCTACATCAGAAAGTCCCATGTTGTATAGACTGGCTATTAGGCAGCTTGGATGAGATATTTCTCTATATTTCCAAACCATCAGAACTTCGAACACAGGATTTGTGACACCTTTTTTCCCTGGAACAGGGGTGGATATCAGGTTAAGCTCGTGGTCGCTCATTCCAAGTTGAGTTCCCAGTTTCCTCCAGTCAAGCTTTTCGAACTTGTCTGCCAGGTTGACGAAGAAAGTATCAACTTTCCACTGTTCTGGAGGAATTTCACAATGGTACACTACGTTGTAATATACCATGTACCATCTACAATAATCAGTTAGATCGTAACGACCTATGTCACTTAATGCATGTCTCAATACCATCCACTTGCAACGCACGTTCTTTCTACTCCATGAAATAAGCATTTCTCTCCCCATAGAACGAAGAGACGGTATTTTTTCCATGTAATCCATTAAACTTAGTCTAAGTCCTAAGTAAACTCCTAATCGAGGGTAGTCTTTTTCAGATATTTTTTCACTGACCTTGAATAACAACTCGTCCGAAAGGTGAAACTCCATAGCGTCCAAATAAAAAGTGTTGAGCAAGTAAGGCAGGCAGGTAGGAAGACAGGCAGGTTATAACAGGCTAGAAAGCATACAGTTGACTTATATAGGGTAGGGTAGGGTAGGGTAGGGTAGGGTAGGGTAGGGTAGGGTAGGGTAGGTGGGTAGGTGGTTTAGGTGGGTGGGTAGGTGGGTGGGTGGGTTAAGTGGGTTATTTTGGGCGGCCAGCCCGGGCCAACAAGCCCCAAACCCCCCATACTTGAGGGGTGCCCCCACCCCCCCACCCCATAGTTTTTTAAACCCAACCCCACCCTTTCCTACCCTACCCTACCCTACCCTACCCTACCCTACCCTATTTTAGCCTACCCTATTCTATCCTATTCTATATATCTCTCCCGTTCCCTTCCCCCTGTTTAGGTAAGCATGTTACATCGTTCTTCGTTCGTTTAAATTTGTTATGACGTTGAGTGTAAAGCGAGCTGATTGTGGTGAAAACAGTGAGTAAGGGAGATAAGCTGGGTGCACCACATAGCCAGATAAAACCAAACTTTTTCTTTCTCCTCTACACTGAAACGATCCAGGGACGATGATGGGATGTGAAATATGGGGCAGGAGGAAAACAAAGTTTTGGTTTCTAAGCACTCAGCTAGAAGTTCCAAAATAGACATGAAGAAATGAAGACGCTGGTTAAGTAGGCGGGCATTTTCTTTGGCGTGATGCTCTTCTGCCGCTTTCAATGCTTCCACATGGAAGGGGTTTTTCAGTGGGCCTTTTCCCTTTCTTCCATGCTTCAGGGCATAACCCAAGGTTTCCACCGCTGAAAATTTCGACAAGTTATGACTCAAAACCATTTTCCTCAAGGTTTTTCTGTCTTTGGATGTAAAACTTGATTGCACTGAAGAAAAAACTAAGTATAATTTTTTCCGGTGAAGAACACATTCTTTCAAGTATTTGCACACGTACCTGAAACAAATAGAAGAGCAACATATAATTTCATTTCTTTCCCTCACATATGTCAGAACTTGAGTGTCGTCGGGGTGACGTTGTTCTAATACACGCTGCAGGGAGTAACGCGACATAGTAGGTCGAAGGTTGTTGTGTCAAATAACGATGGTTTAGTCCCCGTTTAACCTTTATAGGAAACCTGTCAGTCTTTCCTTATCGCAATTTCCTGAAATGATTTATTGCTCAAGGACGAAACAAACGTCAGGGTCAGTGCCTGAGCGTTCTGAAAAGAGGGGAAAACATGTGGAAGGGTGGGTTTGGCCCAGGGGCCTTACCCGGAGGATCATCGTTTATTTTTGTTCAGTTTTATTAGGAGGACCAAAAATTAGATACGGGGTAGGCTGTTACCACCTTCAGCTGACCTTTTTCATGGGAGGCAGTTATTTCAGTAATAACTCTCACAACATGACAGCATCCATGGTAATTGTGGCCAATCTCTGTCCTGAATCCTCTTTCATAGAAAATTTTTGAACCTAAAGAGTGTGTAATTTTGTCTGGGTGAAGTAAAGTGGCTTTAATTAAAGCCTTCACCATAGTAGAATCGATGAAAACTGAATTACCAGGCCCTCCCCCCAAAGGTTGATCCCTTAGAAAAAAGGGTTTTTGTCTGTCTGAAATGAATTTCTTTGAACTTCCAGAGGAAATGGAATGTCTAGACATTAAGTGTACCATGGCACCATGTCCCAAAAGAACACCTGAAAAAAAACTTTCCCCATTTTCTGAGATAAGTTTTTTCACAGAGGGTCCACCAGGAACCAATGCAGTGGTTTGGTTGTGCAAAAAGCATTGTTTGAAGTTACAGTTAGGAGGGATGTAAAGATCCCTGTTCAAATTTTCAGGACAGAATTTCCACACAGCCCACACCTTACCTTCTTCTACGCCCCTCCTGATGTCTGAAATAAACACCTCCTGACGCCTTTTGTGACCTACGGTCAAAGACAAAGGCAAAGGACAAAAGTTAGCCATGTCTGCTTGAGAGAAGCTAGTTCTGATGAATGACGAATGGTCTGCGTTAATTACAGAACGGTAACAACAAGACTCGTTTTACAAACCTCACCCTGAACGTTGACTGAACGTTATCACGTTTTTTATTTGAGTTAAGCTTTTTTACTTTTTTCCAAAACAACACTGACTAAGTGTAAAACATACTATGAATGGAAAAGCACGGTTATCTACGACTCATGGACGTGGTTGTACGTTATCTGAACGACAAGGGAACGTCCCAGCATCGTATCAGGATAGTTACTATAAAGTAGACTTGAGCTGCTCGATCTTCATCAAACCTTTTCTGACGTTTGTCTGCTGTTCGCCGTCCTGCTCCTGCACCTTCCAGCCCTGCCACCCTTTCATCTTCAAGGAGAACAATGCCTGGTCGCATGAAGACGGGACTTAGTGTCAGGAGAGGAGGAGCTAAAAAACTGGCTCCACTAACTTTTACTACTTCTAAACAGACAGTGGAAAAGGCGTCGGGCATCGCCCCTCCTCCTACCTCTCCAGCCTCACCTGATAAACCACCTGCAACTCCTGCTCGGCTTCCAACTGAAGTGCCTGATGCAGGAGAACAGGAAGCCGCTCTTGCAGCTCTTCATGGCGAAATCACTGATTTCCTGGATCGCGTCCGGGATCGCTCTCCTCAGGAAGCTGGCGACGGCGATTTTGACATCAGGGAATACATCAATCCCCCGGCACCTTTGAACTACCAACCCCCCACTGAAACACCTACGTCCGCCTCTTACTCACCCGTGACTCCGGAGGAACCTTCTCCCCAGGTCAGTCCAATTAAGGTTATAGACCTTACAACCTCATCACCGGCAGTTAAACCCATAGAAGTGGTGGACTTAACACAAGGGACACCTTCACCTGCTCACCGCGGGGGGTATTCGCAGGTAGAGGTTATAGATTTAACCGGCCCTTCTCCTCTGTACTCTCTCCCGGTTCCAGTAGAGGAGCTGCTTCTTAAAAGCCCGCCGGAAAAAAGAAACTGTTCCAGTGAGAAAGAAGGGGAGCCTAAGAAAAAAAGACAGAAGCGAGCCTACCACAAGAAAACCCCTGTCTCTACCCCTGCTTCAGATTCCTCAGCGACTTCATCCTATGGTGCCGAGCCAATTGGTTCTGTCCCAGGTGTTCCTTCTCCTAAAGACAAGTCACACAGGCAAAAGTTTGGGGAGGGCACTGCCCCCAGTTCTTCCAGCAAGCTTGTGGGCTTTAGGTCAGTGCCTTTGGTGGTAAAAAAGTGGCCTGCTCGATTTGGTTTCCAAGAAAAGTCACCTGCCCCCAACCAAGTTTTTTATCCGGAAGGGGATAACAACGCCTGCATAGAAATATACAGGGAACCTAGCATCAGGGGAGTGTGCTTGAGAACCTACCTGGACAAACCTTACGAGCGGTGTTTGAACCTAGAGGCGCGTGAATTCAGGAACTTAGTGGACCAGATAGAGTGCATCCTAGGAAAGTACAAGGAGTTACACCGCCTAGCTGCCCTTGGAGAGAGGAAGGTGGATAATCTTTTGTTGTCCTTGAACCAAGACTGCACCGACCCCAGTGGAGGCCGGGCTATGGTCCTGGTAAACTTGTACAAGGGAACTCCTAAAGTTCACATAGGAACAACCAGCTACGTGGAGGAAATGAATGCCTCGGTGTCTTCCAGCTTCAGAATGCCCCCCTCAGCCACACACTGCGGACACACTGTGTCCCCCTTCATTCTGGAGGACATAAAATCACGAGTTGGTCCCTTCCTAGACGAAACGACCGATTTCTACTCTGGGTAAGTGGTCAACTTTGTATAGTGTCTGGTCAACAGCTCCTTGTTAAGTGCTTTTACATTATGATGTATATCAGCTAATTTGTAGTTAGATTTAGATGTACTCCGTTGTTAGTCAACATAGCCCAGCGTAGGTTTAAGTTCCATATGTACTCCATGTATACTTAGGTTAGGTTTTTAGTTATAAGTTTGTATATAGAACATAAAGTGAAACAAGAAAAAGAAACCTTAAAAAAAAAATGCCGCCCAAAAAGGTAAAACAACTTTACACCGTCAACTGTCCAATGTGTAACACCCCTAGACCTCCACGTTTGGTAACTGTAGAAAACAGTGGAAAAACTTTATGTAACTCAGATTCTTGTAGAAGAGAAACTTTTTCCGACAGCTTAGAACTTCCAAAAGAAATAGAAAAAAATTCTTTGCATAAAAGCAGTTACCGTGACAACTTCAAGTCCATAGCTTCAGGTTTGGCTGTGCTTGGTAAGCTTCAGTCCATTTTCAACGTCAGAATGACAAGTTTCAACAAAGACTTGGGAGCCAAACAGGTAATAGAGGCGCTTACCTCTATTCATAGAAATCAAGTTATGGCTTACAAAGTGGCTGTCTCTTTTGGAAGGTTGTTGTCTTCCTCTAAGGAGGAAGAAGAAGAAGAGAAAGTCATGTACTTTCATGCTTCTGCCAACAACTCGTCTTTGTTCTATGACAGTGAAAGTCATAGAGACCCTTACATTTTTATAAGGGACGACAAAGACTTTGCAGAGTGTTTAGATTTAATAGAAAACAACATTAAAGAAGACACTCAAAGACCCTCTACTAAATGGAGTGTAATAGGCAACGTGAACGCCAACATCACACTGATAAGGGCTACGGGAGGAGAATATCTTTTAGGTAAAATGAAAACTGTTCCACCAGGTTTAAGACAAAGAGGAATGCAACACTTTCACAGAGACCCTAAAACCAAAAGGGCTTACAAGGACAACTTGTGTTTCTTTAGATGTCTGTCTTTCTTCCTGTATGAATCTTTAGAAAAAACTCAAGAGCTTTTCCTTGAAGCCTATCCAGGGGTGAACAAGGAGACTTTTGAGGGCGTTAACATAAGAGATTTAGACAGGTTAGAAAAAATGTTTGAAGTTAACATAAGAATCTTTTACCTTCCCTCTTTTGGTAAAAGAAAGGGTCGACCTAAAATTATAAGGTCAAACATGTGTTCATCCAAGAAAATCATGAACTTGAACTTACACAGAAACCATGTAAGTTTAATAACTAACATGGGACTGTATGGTAAAATGTACCCCTGTGAAAAGTGTCATAAAGTTTTCACTCGTAGCTTCCTTTTGAAACAACACAATGGGGTGAAAAAAGATTGCACCAAAGTCAGCTTCAGGTACAAAGGTGGAGCATACAATCCATCCAAAACAGTTTTTCAAGTTTTAGAGGAACTGGGAATAGTTTGTTCACCTGAGAAAAAAATATACCCCTATAAAATTGTTTTTGACTTTGAAAGCTATTTCGTCCAACCTGAAAATTCGTCCCCAGAAAATGCTAACACTGTGATAGAAAAAACTCACATACCCCTTTCTGCCAGTGTAGCTTCTGATTTTCCTGGGCATACAGAACCAGTGTGTTTTGTCAGAAATTCCAACAGGGACGACGATCCTTTGGTTAAAAATGTGTTGGAACACATAAACAACTTGGGGCAGTTGATAGGAGAACAGGTGAAAGAGAATTTTAGAGATGTTTTAGACGAACTAGACTCTCTAGAAGAAAAACAAAAGGAACTAGAACATAAAGCTAGCAAAGTTTTTCCAGCAAAGAACAAAAAAAATCCCCAAAAAAAAATCTCCCATGTTCTTGAAGTGAAGGAAAAACTTCTTACCTACATAGAAAGAGTCCCTGTTCTAGGTTTCAACTCTGGAAAGTATGACATTAATTTGATAAAAAAGGAATTTCATTCTTTTTTTATAGACACAGACAAAACAGAAATGAAAACCATAAAAAAATGCAACAAGTACATAGCAGTGTACACAGACCATCTTCTTTTCCTTGACATGTTTAACTATTTGGCACCAGGTTATTCCTACGCAAACTACCTGAAAGCCTTTCTAAAAGGGAAAGCTGAAAAAGGTTTTTTTCCCTACGAGTGGATGGACAACATAAGAAAACTGAACAACAAAGCTCTTCCTCCACGCCACTGCTTCTACAGTTCTTTGTCGGGTGGTGGAATAAGCAAAGAAGATTATCTTGAATGTAAGAAGGTCTGGAAAGAAAACAAAATGAAAACTATGAAGGACTACTTGATATATTACAACAACCTGGATGTTAAACCCTTTGTTTTAGCCATAAACGAGCACACAAAATTTTTTATAGATCGTGGGGTAGACATGTTCAAAGACGGTTTAACTTTGCCAGGTTTAACCTTGAAGTTTCTTTTCAACAACACTGCACCTAATGCCACTCCTTACATTCTTTTTGGTGAGAAAGAAAAGGATGTTCACTCCTTGCTCAGACGCAACTTAGTAGGGGGTCCCTCTATTATTTTTCACAGACATCACAAAAGTGGAGAAACAAGAATAAGACAAAAAAAATACGGGTCACAAAGCAAAGTATGCAGACACATAGTAGGGGTAGATGCTAACAGCTTGTACCTCAAGTGCATGGGTGAAGAGCACTGCACAGGTTATTATGTGGTGCGCAGGAAAGAAAACGATTTTCAAGCTGTTTGCAGTCAACAAATTAGCTACTCAGCCACAGAATGGTTGCGATACAAAACTGTGACAGACAAAGTCAAGATATTACACCAATACAACTACGGGGAAGTAGTATTGGGTTCAAGGAAAATAAAAGTGGACGGATATGATCCAGCTTCAAAAAAAGTATACCAGTTTCACGGGTGCTACTGGCATGGTCACATATGTCACCTTACTAAATCAGTTTTGAGAGATCCCAATGGAAAGGCATGGTTAGAAGAAAAAAACCAAAATACCATTTTGACTACCCTATATCTTCAATCGTTAGGTTACCAAGTAGAGGAAAAGTATGAGTGTATGTGGTTGAAAGAAAAAACTGAAAACTTGTGCAGAGAAACAAAAAGTGAATGGGAAATTAAAAGACCGTTGTGCCAAGGCAGAAAAAGTCAGGATGAAATACTGAGAGGGGTTTCTAAAGGAACAACTTTTGGACTTATCCAGGTAGACATAGAAACACCTGAACACTTGAAAGAAAAATTCAGTGAAATGACACCTATTTTCAAAAACTGTTTAGTAGGAAAAAAAGACGTAGGTGAACATATGAAACGTTACCTGGAAGCAGCAGGTAAGCTAAAACAACCGCAACGCCAACTTATAGGCAGCTACCACGCAGAGGGAATTTTGTTGGGAACTCCTCTCTTGAAGTGGTACCTGGAAAAAGGTTTGGTAGTTACGACAGTACACCTTCTCGTAGAATACACTCCAGAACAGACTTTTTTACCCTTCATGGACGAAGTAACCAAAGCTAGGAGGAAGGGCGACGAAAATATAGACTGTAAGATTTTGTCAGATCTGTACAAACTTTTGGGAAATGGTTCATACGGAAAAACCATATGCAACAAACAAAACTTTGTTCAAACAAAGTATCTTCACCCCTCTAAGGCAAGACGTTTGGCCATGCACTGGTCAGTGCAAGATGTGCAAGACATAAGTGACAACACGGTAGAACTGTCCTGTTTGCCCACCTCCATCACCTACGATCTCCCAGTTCAAATAGGGTTCATGGTATACCAATATGCCAAACTTAAAATGTTGGCTTTCTATTACGACTTTCTCCTTGAATACATAGACGAGAAAGATTTTGAAATGTGTGAAATGGACACTGACAGTTTTTACTTTGCTTTAAGTGCAGAGAAAATAGAAGACGTAATTATTCCTGAAAAACGTGAAGCTTTCTTCAGAGAACGTCACAAATGGTTGCCCTCTGAATCATGTGACAACAGTCACCACAGAGAGACCTATGTTCAGACCAAAGTATTGGGTGAACTGTGGCTGCCTCAACCATGTTGTAAGAGCCGTCTGGCGTTTGACAAGAGAACCCCCGGGTTATTCAAAGTGGAGTGGGAAGGTGACGAAATGACTGCCTTGAACTCCAAATGTTACATAGGCACAGGAGTAAATGTGCCCGTTAAAATGAGTTGCAAAGGTGTAATTCAAAAACAAAACCCCCTGACCACTGACAAGTACAAAGAAGTACTGGACAGTGAAAATGTTGTCACGGTAGTCAACAAAGGATTTAAAGTAGTAAACCACAGCGTTACGACTTACTCTCAAAGGAAACAAGGTCTAACCTATCAGTACATAAAGAGACAAGTATGTGAAGACGGTGTAAGCACCCTACCCCTTTCTATATAAAAAAAATGGTTTCTTTTTCTAGTTTCACTTCCAGTTGTACATTTCGTTGAAAGAAAAAAAAGTTTTAAACAAATTGTTCAAATGAACAAATTTCCTTCATAGAAAACAGTGTTAAAATGGAAAATGTTCATTTGAAAAATTGTTCAAACGAACATTTGTTCAAATGAACATTTTTCCCCATAGAAAACAGTGTTAAAATGGAAAATGTTCATTTGAACAATTGTTCAAACGAACATTTGTTCAAATGAACATTTTTCCCCATAGAAAACAGTGTTAAAATGGAAAATGTTCATTTGAACAATTGTTCAAACGAACATTTGTTCAAATGAACATTTTTCCCCATAGAAAACAGTGTTAAAATGGAAAATGTTCATTTGAACAATTGTTCAAACGAACATTTGTTCAAATGAACATTTTTTCCCATAGAAATCAGTGTTAAACTGGAAAATGTTCATTTGAACAATTGTTCAAACGAACATTTGTTCAAATGAACATTTTTTTCCATAGAAAACAGTGTTAAACTGGAAAATATTTTTTGTTCAAATGAACATTTTTCAAATAAAAAAAATGTGTACTGTATCATGAAAAAAAACTAATAAAAAAGTAAGAAAAGTGAACTGTATCACCCAAAAATAAAAAAAAACTTTTCACAAAAGTGAACGCTGTACATGTTCACGACAAAAAATAAAAAATCCGGCGCTGAAGAAATTAAGTTGGAACAGAAAAAAAGTGGTACCAGATTTCTTAACTCATAGCGTCACGTTCACCAGACTATTAGTATCTGGTTAGATTTAAGCAACCATTTTAACATGGAAAGTTTAGAAGCTATGCTTGTGGAGCAAACCACAGAAACTCCACCTTATGACTATTACATGCGTCCAGTTTTACAAAGTGTTGCTTCATATAATCAAGCTTCTTCTATAACACCTGACAATGATATAAGTTCTGTAGCATGTGGATGTTCAGAGAATTTCTTTTGGGAAATAATACCTGCAGAAAACATTGGTTATTTTAGAGGAGCTGAACCAGACACTGTTGACCACTGTATAACTAGTGTTAAAATGTACAAATATTTCTCTTCAGCTTTTTGGGACGCCTACAGAAACTGCATGTACTATTGTCGAGTGAAAAAAGTTAACTTGATAATGCATGATTGGTGTATAGGAGTATATCAATTGCACACTGAACCTGGCTGCCCAAGACACTACACAAGGTACACTTTAGGAAGTGTAAGAAAGTTTGCTCTTACTCTCCAAGAGTTAGAATGTAATCCCATAGTAGGAGTGTTTTGTCAGTGTAATTGTAAACTGGAAGTATCTGCTATTGCTAAAACTATTTGTTTCACATGTCTGCAGGTCTCTCTGGAACTTCATGCCTTAAGTATACCTGGAGTGAAAAATCATTTCTCCTTTGAGGTAAACTTTAAGGATGGTTTTTTATCTGGTCTTTTACCTGGCCCCAAAAACAGTCAAACTTACTTCCTGGCCCAGGCTTTGTTCGAGCATGCTATATCTAACATAGCCAAACTTAACAGTTATTGTTTCCACAACACATGGAAAACAAGTCTTACTGGCCAAAGCTGGTATCAAGCAAGTAAATTCACACACAACAAATGTTTTTGTAGTATATGTGCACGCCCCGGAAATGGAAAATCTGTCTTCATCTGTAAATATTGTGTCTAATAAAAAAATATAATCTGTTATGTGAAATAAATGAGTTGTGTTTTATTTTAATGCATGAGTCATAAGTATTGCGTAAATCCATAAAAGTATTGCATCAGAACATTGTGTAAATTCTTACAAGCATTGCGCAATGCACCCTCATACGTAGGTCATACGTTTTTGCAAGTAGGTTAGTAGGTCACTTCCGGTTTGCAAGTAGGTCAGCTCTAGGTATTGCGCAATTCTTTTAATTTATGCAACTAGGTCAGGTCACTAGGTCAAATGGAATCCAGCTCTCTGATTGGTCGAAAAAAACTAGGTCATGACCTTATGACGTCACTTCCTGTCAAATCCAGCCCTCTGATTGGCTGAAACTAGGTCACTTCCGGTCTACCAGTAGGTCATGACCTAGTTAGTAGCTAATCCATTGCGCTCAGTTTGCATGTATATACTACTGATATGGATAAGGATTTGGAATTTGATAGAAAGAATCAAGCGTAACTTTGAGAGAAAAACTATTGAGATCTACATATGTGTCTAAATGTGATTAATATGTGAGTATCTAAGATATCAGTATAGATCTATACATTCAAGTAGCATTATTGGAAGTATGCCTGTTGATATCTAGAAGTCAACCATTGGCCTACTGTAACTCTTATATTCCTCATATCCCTCATTATGTGCAATGGAAGACAACTCACGGTATTGTCAATAGTATTGAACTCTTTGACAAAATAATCACCCTGCTCGTCCCATAGAAAATACAGACCAGTTATAGAACCCCGGGTATAGAAAATCTAAACTCTAAAAAAATAACTGTTCAATCTACCAGCGACCCTCATAGCACTGAACAATGAACTGGTCACCATATTGCAATGAAGCAGTGTGGCGTCCGGTGTGGTGTCTACAATGAAGTCCCAGATGGCAGTACGGTGGTACAAGGAATCAAATCTCTGGATCTCTGGCAACTTTGGGACAAGGATTTTGCCGTTATTTCAAAGACATTTTTTTCACAATGCACTGCATGGTAGATGTCAATGGATTCCTTACTGAATATAATCAGTCCTCCTGTCGCCATGGCCCTCCTCCCACCAGCAGATACCAGCCTCCATCACTCAGTCCAGGCACTACTTGGTCAAACACACATCCATCTATGGTCGTGACACTTGTCCCTCTGTCAGTTATCAATCAGGTTTATCTCAGCCTCCTTCCTGCTCCTGACAGCCTGTTTGCAGTCACTGGCCTTGGCTTTCCTCCCCACTGACACTCAGCTTTCAACAGGACCAGACTACCAATCAGACTTTATTTGACAGCAGGAGTGAGGAATTCAATCAGGCACCAAAGACGTTTATGATAATGTCTGTGGGTTTGGGGATAAACCTGGGTGGGCGCCATATTTATAAGGTATAGAAGTGTGTTTTGTATATATTGGGGATTCATACCAGGGGTTGAATAAATATGGTATCTTATGTTTACTTGTCTGCTTATACACTGAACATTATAAATTATCTGACTGGGGCTGATTAGAACACGGATTGGTTTGTACATTTTTCAATTGACACTGGGTCACATTGTATTACGTATGAGGCCTTTATTGAACACACAGTAGGACCAATGAAAGTTCAATATTTCTCCTCTCAAATACATCAGAGAATATTTCTCTCCACTGTTTGTCCAACATAATCAATATGATATGACGTATATCAGGGTTCGGGAATTTTGCGAATTTGACCTACCGCCCCCCCTCGACAGTAAAATTTGTGACTTCGTTTGAGCGGCGGCCTGTATGTATTGAAAATTATAATCAAATACATAATGATATACACTTTAGGGTACAGTGGGGTTAGTATTGTTTATATTGAAACTGGTCAGGAAATCCCCTCTTCATTTCGCTGCTCCGACTTTATTTCCGGCCTCTTGACCTGTCCCATCTGAAGGTCGATTCCAAGGTCAAACCTCAAGGTCATTTTTCAATGTCTTCTTGGTGGTTCCTAACACAACCACTAGAGGTCCTAACATGCTGTTCCAGGGACAAGCTTGTAACCATCTCAGGTATTAGTGCCCAGTGTATACATGTCGCCAGGCCCAGCTCGATACAGTCCTGCTTGAATGCTATGCACAATGTCATATACATTGATACATCAATGCAGTCATGTCTAGTACCGCACTATCATTATGCCGCTACTATGGGGTTTACACTCACCCAAGGTGTTGGCATAATGATAATGAAACCAAAAAAGAAAATGAGCTTGGGGGCCATCATGTGGTCAAAGGAAGGTACACATATGGACAAGCAGAAAAGGGTAAAAAAATCTTTCCATGCATTGCAGACAGACTGTACTCTGAAATTGTCTACCAACTTGGTCCTCCTTCATTAACCTTACATTTTTTTTTCAATTTCATATCCAACCTATATATGTCTCTCTGTTTCACTGACAACCTGTCTGTCTCCAATGTACTTAGCTTCCTACCAAGGCTAGGGCATGATAACGCCATGATGCTACCGGGTATGCCTGACCTCCAGCACACAATGCCCACCATACACCTGCCCAACACACAGCTGATACACCAACAGAAGCTGCAGGAACCAAAGATGTATCACATTTTTTTCTTTACATGAAAAGAGAACCTCAGCCTTCCCGACTCCTCACCTCCTCCTCCCCATCAGTAAAAAAGTCCCCGCCCATAACCTCAGGGGTTCGATTGTCCGCCATCTTTGTTTGGGGGACATTTTAATACCAGAGGATTATACCCATCCCTGTGGGGGACATTGGGGTTAATCCACTAATGGCCACAGCGTGCTTTAAAGAAAACTTTTGATTGAAATGATGCATGGCTATCAGTCTCGCATCCATGCTTCCAAATGCATCATGCCAATCTAATAGGGTTGATGCACCCCAGAAGGATCTGCATGATACTGGTGAGGAGACTCCTACGTACTGTATCATAACAGTAAAGTTATATGATCATGGAAGCATCATGTGGCCCAATAAAGGGTTAAGAGATGGTGGTGTAGAAGCACCACGTTGTTACTGAGAACTGGTAACATGCACAATGCCCTTATTAAAAGATGTTCACCATGCACGGGTCAGACGCGAGTGGACCGCCGCGCAGCCCTTTTCGCGCATGACTTCCGGTGCCCGGCGGCACATGCGCGCTGCTTGGTTCCGGCGCGTCAGAGCGGAAGATTGCGGAATGTAACTGTTGGAGGAAATCGTCTTAGGTTTCTATCAGGTCCCCAGGCTGGACTTACATCTGACACTCTCACATGAGTGAACGTGTGTCTAGAATGGAACCAGCTTTCAGTGTCTATACTATAGATTCTAGAGTGTAATACACTCTGGGGGGATTTGCTTCCTGTCCCCTGGAGGGAGACTGTCCATTTGTATAGTCCCCTCCTCTATAGCTGCCACAAAGTATCAAGTTTGGCGCTTCAGTGTTCTTGGTCAGAAAGGTCGCCTTGTGCAGTGCACGTGGCCTGTATACGCGCCGGGTCTTTGAATGAGCACGGGTCTAGACCGGGGTCTAGAATGAGCGCCGAGGGTACAGTAGCATTGAAATTGAAAAATCCACTAAAAACTAAGACATGAATGAGCGGCTGTCTTGAATATAGCCAGGTTGAAATCTATAAGCGCCCCGGCGCTTATATAGGCCACTAGGGTACCTGGTGGATATCTTCTACCCCTCAGCCCCTCCCCCCTTACACTATGTTAGCCCAGTTTTCTACCTGCACCTTCTGAGCTACACCTACAGTTTTGTGGACCTTTTGGGCCCTGCACATTGACATTTTTTTAAAACTAAAGGTGAACAATGCAGATTTTGTTTGACCACAGATATACTAGGGCAGGTTCAAGCAGATGTCCCTCCATGACACTTCCTATTTTAGACTCTGGAATCCACATCTAAAAGAATAAAATCATTTCTTTTGGTGGGAATTTGGTGCCAGACATAAAGATGCATTCCCACCAAAAGAAATAATTTCATTCTTTTAGATGTGGATTCCAGAGTCTAAAGTGGAAGTGTCACGGAGGGACAAATGGACCTATCTGCTTGGACCTGCCCACTACTAAAATGCTAGATTCCAGTGAATGATAACTAAATAGTTTCAGTAGGTTCACATAGAACTGTATTTTTGGTAGAAGGTTATAAATGCTTAAAGTAAAACCGACAAACTACATGTATATTCAAATCATAAGCTATTGGTCTACAAAGCCATGGCCGGTCTGCAGTGTCATCCTCTAGGTATATAGCAAAAATGGAAAAGAAATAATCCAAAAAGACCTATTGGAAAATAAGACCGAAAGAAATGGGATATGTCACCAGGATCTAAGCCACCTGATAAGCCGCCCTTCATGCATTAGTTTCACGGCACCTTCACATAACTGCCGTCACGGTAAGTATAATACCACTTAGGTGACGTAACGTCACGTGCCGTTGTCATGGCAACAAGGATCAGAACGGGGTGCCGCCTGAAGGTGAGCTTTGAACATGTATGCCCTTGACGACATTTACTTCCGGCTAGGTCATTAAGTATGACGTCATCACCGGTGATCTATCTCACCGTTTCTACACTGATCCTTGGATCGCTTTTGAGACGAGATTGCTTGTCACTCATTTTTTCCTTTCATTTGAATTTCAATACTTTTCAATGTGGGTATCCTCAAACTCCACCCACCCCCCCCCCCCGTCATCCCCCGGCCTCATACCCATTAAAATCCCACATCCAGTCCCCTCCCCGCTACCCACACCTAACTCAACCACTCAGTACACTTCCATGGACGCATGCTTCCATGACGTCCTTCGATCTTACCTGGCCTAAAAGTCCATTTGCAACACCCAGCGTCTCTACATTCCGCAGACGACAATGACGCGTGTACATTTCACACTAAGACTACCTAAGTGATAGGTACAGTGGAGTGGCAGACAAGCACGTTTTGGTAAAATAGTCTCAAGAGTTCGTGACGTACTACAGGGAGATTAGTGCGTCATAGTTGGGGTTCTTACGTCCTTTTGTGTGGCCGAATAAACACGTCTCTGAAGATTCAAGCGGACCCTGTGTGTGTCTCAACTTTAGAGTGTTTACTTGTGGATTAGAGCTGTGCAAGTATGATAAGTTCAAAGAATGTCAGAGCTGAGCTTCAAAAATGGTATTCCGGTATTCAGAGGAAGAAAGTTGTTAACCATGGGTATATTTAACTTTGAAATCAAGGATGGGGGAAACATACGTTTTATCAATGTTCGGTTCCATGTATTAATGAATCCATTCCTTCTAATGCATATAGGTTGATACATAACTCTTTTTTTTTATATCGTTAGCAATGTAATAAACCTTATATCATTTACGCAAAAAAAAAAGAGTTTACTTTCCGGTCACCCGACCTCAGGCAAACAGGACCGACCGAATTTTTCGTATTTTTGAGGGATTTTTCACATATTTCAACTTTAGCATTTTTATTCGCTAAGTAAAAAAGATGGAGATAATTCAATATATAATAATGCCTAAGGTAAAATCCGACCTACCGACCTTAACTTTTTGGACCATGTTAACGGAAATTTATAATTATCATTTTTTTTTGGTCTTACACCTTATAACCTTATTATTTGAAAAAAAAATTGGCATGAATTATGCATGAAACAGAAGCAACCTAGTGCATCATGTTGCTATGCATAGACCTCCATATAACTTGCCAGTCAACAACCATTCTTGCAGGATTGAAAAGAGACTAACATTGAAGACCTTGTTCTATATGAAGCCTCTGACACGCTGTCCCTAAAATTCTGTTATTTGTCTCTTCCCCTTTTAATCTTTTAGCCGACACAGGTTGCACTTTGTAGCAGCACTTGTCAAGAGGCAATTTAAAATGTTCTGAAAACTCACACGTTTGATGTGACCCTTTGGTTCACCCCATCGCTAACAGGCGGCGCACGGATTGCCTTTTCTTTTTTTCCATGGCTTCTTCCTTTGACAAGATTAAAGCGATCTTATCTGGGGCCAAAATCTAGGGGTATCCTGTTGAGCTTCGGGTCGGGATTCTAAAGACTGTCCCTTTGATATGACACCCATGATGTCACTGGTGATGTCACGCGTCTCGCGTCACTGTGACGAGAGCGCACGAGACAAGATGGCGGCGGTCAGAGGTCAGTTGTCGAATTGTCGTCTGCTTCATGTTCTGGCCGCGGGAAAGGCTGGTGACAGAACGCAGCGTCCACGTACCCATTGTAACATGTCCCCTAGACATGTAGCATAGCGCTTTTTACACATCTTGGTCAAAAGGATTGAATGAGATTGATTTTCGAGAACAGAACAGCCTCTCTGTGTTTCCCATCCTACCAGGAGTGTTTCTCATCCTACCAGGAGTGTTTCTCTTTTTACCAGGAGGTGATAGGGGAATTTTGTATTCATATTTTTATCCATTCTTATTATCTTTTTTTGAGGCCAACAATGCCCATGCATGCACATGTGGTCACACAGTGTACATGTACATGTGGTCACACAGTGTACATGTACATGTATACCAAATCATAGTCCCTTAGAATAATAGGCCTAAGCCTAACCGTAATTCCACCTCGAAAATATTGATCTCATCTCTCTATCGTCTCTGTCTGGCGCACACATACGCGAACTCACCATCATCCATCAATAAATGCCTACTATAGCTTTCCTCACCTGTCGAAATAACGTTACAATAATTCATATTTACCATAGCCTGATTTATCAACATTTATCACACGACCTCTGTGATTTTGGGTGCTTTTTAGATATTCCAGTTCTTGTACGTGTGGATATTGCAGGTTTTAGGAGTGCTGATATCCAGGATATCGGCACTCCTAACATGTCATATGTTACATGTTAAAACCCACAAAATTTTCATGGCCAGGTGAGGGGTCGAACCTGCAGTCTCAGATCCCAAATCCAACTCCCTATGCATTGTGCCACAAGGACTGACGAGAAACGGTGTGTGTTTGCTTGCTAAGATTGTAGAGGGAGGTGGGACGAGTCCCGGTCCACTGCCATAACCACAAGACGGGGTTGCGTTCAAACCAAGCCAAGCCGAGACAGGCGCCGAGGTGTGAGACGCGGTGGTCTAGTGGTTAGTGCATTGCACTTGGCTGCTAGAGGTAGGCGGGACGAGTCTGGGCGTATATTTTTTTTCGCTACTGCTCGCATAACGGCGACGACTGCGGGCTGTCCGCTGTCATAACCGCGAGAAACAGGACGCGTTCAAAACAAGCAAAGCCGAGATGGGCGCCGAGGTGTGAGACGCGGTGGTCTAGTGGTTAGCGCATTGTGCTCGGCTACTAGAGGGTGGGATGAGTCCCAGTCCGGGCGTATATTATTTTTCGCTTTACCTGTCGGGCTCCATGGTGTGTGTACCGATGGTCTATTGGTTAGAATAAGGTTAGAATAGCATTACAATTATAGAGGACTGCAGGACGCGTTCAGACCAAACGGCTGCCGGGTGCCGAGCTGTGTGTACCGATCGTGTACACACTCTATGGCAGGCTTCGAGTCCCGGGGAGGGGGAACTTTTGTTTTCAACTTTATTTATTGATATTCTATTGATTATTTATTAATTTTTTATTGGTTAATCATGTAATAAAGACAGTAAGGAACGGGCACCTCATTCAGTGTATCATAGGATTCGACCACTCGTTACGATATCCTACGATAAACTGAATTCGCTGCCCATTAGCCCATTCATTACTCTCTTAGTAAATAACCTATATCAGTTGACAGTTGTACGCTGGGTTGACCAGGACTAACAGGTTTCTACAGTCTGCATGGACATACTCGTGTCTGTGAGTTTGTTTATTATTGTGTTGAGGGGGTGTTAGTGTAGGCGATGCCAAAGGGCCAAACACCCCTCCCTGTCGTGTGAACCCACCCTGTAGGGTTTCCTTACTGACAGGTATTAAACCCTCCAGGGACAGCATGATACCTCCTGTTCCATGCCCCCCTTTTCCATTAACTTCAGGCTGAAAATCACCCCTTTTTATGTGAAAAACGCGGATTTTAGAGGGCCCAAAAAATCCTTTAATTTTAAGAAAACACTGACATATTGAACAGACCACCCTTTTCCCTAAGAACACGGATCCTTCAACTCCCAAAAAAATACAGATATATTTACTTAATTATTTCGTTATCAACTTATCAGTTATCAATATTACCCCTTTTCTGAAAAATAGAGGACATTGCTCATGCTCCCCAAGCACCCCTTTTTCTGAGTTTTTCGTAACGATGTTGGTGTCATATATTACGGTGACTGAGTGCGGGGACCGGGCATGCTCCCCGGTCGCATGATGCAGTGCTGGTACTGGCGACAGTCCGTGAGCTCTCCTGCCAATGCTACTATATAAATGTATGTATACTCCCCATCCCTCTCCTCCTCTCTCTGCTCAGGCTCGCCCTCTCCAGCCCGTCACACTACGGGCTGGCTTCAGACCTTATCCTGAGTGGTTCGCCGCCACAGTGACGAAGCTCCACTCTTCAATCTGATAAAGCATTTGTGCAGTGACCCAACCTCTGATTGGAGAGTGAATACACATCCCACACCTATCAGATTCTTATCTAGATCAAAGGGGGCAATAAAACAATAAACTGGAATACACATCCAGTTGAATATAGAGATGCTCCCAGGCTATTGAACTGAGTATCAATAGACGCTGGCCGAGGCTGCTCTCTGCTGTGCTCAGATTCACTAAAAATTGATTCACTAGAAATATTTTAAATTTGTGCTATTTCATTCTAATTCTCTTAAATTAAGATCTACAGACTTGAGTAAGTCTAAATTTGCTGAACAGCACTGCATTTTGCAGTACTGTTGCTTTCTAATGCTATTGGTGCATCGTGCCTTAGAGCGAAATTGCACCTATTCTACACCGTCGGCATGGTGCCATCCTCGCGTCCATTCTCTCAGTGGAAGGATCGAGCCTGCCGTGATGCATGGTTTCAATATACGGCCCTTAAATTGTTAAACTGGGCGGTGGGGTCAATGGATAATATGGCCATGATAATTTTTTTATGGGGTTGGGGACGATTCCTCAACACCACCTCAATCAAAGAATATCATTCAATATATAGATGGCGTTGCAATAAACACACATGTCATGTGTAGATCTATGTCACGTAGTATCCTCATTGGATTTGCTCTAATGGTGATAACGCGTCATAAGGAACCATAAAGGGAACAAATACCCGGTAACTGGATTTGTAAAAGGAAACACAAGGTGCATGCACAAGATGTGGGGCTTTGCATTGGTCGTAGGGCAGAGCATGTGGGATGCAGGTGGTAGGTAGGTAGGGGGCCCAGAGGGATAGTTAGGCACGGTAATGTTGAACAAACATTGGTCACTATTTACCCCCAAAACTAGACATCCACGAGAAAAACGTGTGACATGTTGATAGACAACATGAACATGTCAAATACAGAGTGAGACGTTTAGCCTTATAGCTTTCAGTACCAGCCCTCGTTAATCTTATACTCGTAATTGTCAAATTCAAACGAGGAGGGTGGGATTGAAGGAATGACCGCAATCGAGACCGTTTGGCCCCTTTTCATAGTTATGGTTGGGCGGGGGATGTAGAAGGGCATTAACCAACCATTAAAGCCTTTCTTGGTTTAATCTTTAAGTGGGGGGGGGCTACTGTCCACAGTAGAGAGAGAGAGAGAGAGAGAGAGAGAGAGAGAGAGAGAGAGAGAGAGAGAGAGAGAGAGAGAGAGAGAGAGAGAGGGAGAGGGAGAGAGAGAGAGAGAGAAGACAGACAGAGGTGGAAACATAAAATTAGATGACGGAGAAAGGGAGATAGGGCGGGGAGCATGGAGACATAGACAAAACAGAAAACTCTAAATTGATGCAGACACCATGTCTGCCATTTCCAAACTTCACACGGTAGCAGACTTTTGCAACCCGACCAAGAGGCACACCACAAGGCAGGCAGTGTTGTATCAAGGTTCCATAACCCTCACCCCGACCACACCCTTTACCCCACCCCTACCTGCCCCCAATCAACCTGTCTGCCTCACCCTTCCCTCACCTGTCCATACCTTACCTGAACACACAGATTTTTGACCCTCCACCCCCACCCCCACCCCCATCATTGACATCAAAGGTACCGCCCTATTCCTTAACGAGGCTGCTTTGTTCTAACTCCTCTAACTCTCAAATGGAGCTTTTTAAACTGCTATTGTACCATGAAGTACTTTGGTAGTGGCTCATTTTGAGGTCTATTATGGCACATTGTGTGGGATTTATGGTTGGAATGGGCAAAGAGGAGCACAGGTGGTTAACACAAGTGGTATACAAGTGGTAATACTGTGTGTGTTAAAAGTACACCCTGATAAAACTTTCTTCTGTTCACTGTTGTGCCCAAAGTCGACCTCTGCCGGCCATTAAACTTTCATCAAATTCCATGTAATTAATCAAAAATCCCTAGTTGGTTACACAACAAACAAACAACAACAGCAGACTATTGAGAGTTGTTTTTTTTTCTGTGATATGATTATGGACATCATTCTGATGTATAGTTGGGCAAAAACGTTGGACATCAGTAGCATATGTCACGTAAAGGTATTTATAAGGTCTCTGCTGAGATCTGACAACATAGACACATGTTCCACAAATGTTCAGGCTTCCATTTTGTCCTGAGTGAGACTTTTTAAAATCAAATTGTAGACGCCCTTCTATCGTTTCTTTTTCTTAGCTCCTCTAGCACCCTCCATGTGATGGGTGTGGTTTGCAGTACACAAGACAATAAATAATAGAAAGCTATTCCCAACACCGTGTCCAAATTAGAAAGTCTAAACATGAGCTCTGCCTTCAGGCCTAGTGAAGAAGAAACTGCCATTTTAGATAATATTTCTTTATAAATCTTTACCTGACAAAATTGGCTCAATAAATCATGAATACGACCCAACAGAGACTGCCCAAATTGGCGAATGGTTTTACAGTATCTTGATTGACACAGCAGAGAGGAACGTGGCAGATATTTCATTTTTCCTCGAGGTTCATTTTGCTACATCTTTAAATCAACATGGTTAGAATCTTAAGGATGACCCTAACTTATTCCATATATTGTAATGCCTTTGGTACTACATGAATCGATGGCTATTCTAGATAGAACAGGGACACAATTAATGAATTAATTCTCTACTGACCACCTAGTGTGTCGCCCTCATGCATGAATGTATGGCCCTGGTCAGGAACTCGCCAGCCTCCATTTTTATTTATGCGCCAGGGCCCTCCAAGGGGCCTGATAGACTCGCAATCATGATGCACCAATGCAATGTTGGCGAGTTAAGGCTCACTAGCAGATTTTTAGTGCATCATGACTACACTGAAAACCTAAGCCAGTTTAGGTAATCTTTCCCTAATGATGAACAAAGGTAATCATTGTGATTATCCTATTTCTGCCAACAGGGGGACCTACTATACAATAATGTGAGTCATATGCCATAGTGGCCCGTTTAAGGGCCGGGGTCTAAATATTATGTGAAAAAAAATCAATATGATTAAATTTAGTAATCACTTTTGATTACCCAAATGATGAAAGGGTACTCTCCCCAGTCTACGTCATTTCGATCACCCTAAAGTGCTTAGTATTGATTACTTTTTGCAGTTGTAGGCTTTCTGTGTAGTAAATCAGAGGCGTTGGAAGCAAATCTTCATGGGGGGGGCAGTGGGGGCCCAACCACAAACACCACGAATTGTCGGCTCAAGCACAATAGCGTCTATACATACCTATAGAAAATTTATATAGAAAAGCAATTTTTGTTGAATTTTAAATCTGATTTTAGTCCCAGGCCCCATTGTCCCTTTCCCATTACTATATCAATCTGATATGAGATGCAAAGTTTTAGCTTATTGTGCAATTTATCATGAATTCTTTTAAAATTTTGCGGGGGCCCAGAAATACTCAGGCCCCACCTCCTTTATGATTGGGGGTCAGGCCCCCCTGCCCCCCCCCCTTTTCATACACCCCTGGTAAAGAACACAAACCTGGGGCATCATGCTGCCCTAAATGTGTTAGGAGAACATGGCTAAAGTGTAGGATCAATATGTATATCTTCTCCTGGCTGCTCAATCAGGCCCTTATTCATTGTAATCGTAGAGGTCACCTACCCTCTAATCAATGTGTCAGTACCCAAATTGTATTTGGGTATAAACATGAAGCACCTTGATTAAGAGATAACCTGATCCATAGATTAATGAGAATTAAGAGACATTTGTGGTTCTTTAACATGCGATTACATGATCCATATCGTACCGAGGACATGTTTCAGAGAATGGGGGTATTTCAAGGACATGTCGCAGGACATGCCATTAGCTCAATATAGCGTTGTGTATAATTTATGTAGCATGCAGGTAATTATAGATAATTAAAACAGTCTGATCTTTTTTTTCAATTTGTCTGATCTTTTTTTTTTAAGTTTTTTTTTTCTTTAAAGCAAACAAATTCTTAGATTAAAAAGGAACTTCAATGCAGTTTAAGGGACAATTCTTACCTTCAAGAGAAATTTTGAGGCGGTTTGAAGAAAGATAATTTGCTTTGAAGCGAGGAACTGTTTTTTTTTACTCAAGGCATATTCAAAGAAGACCCACAACTTCGAAAGGAACTTTAAGGCAGATTGAATAATAAATCCCCACTGCTTTGAGCGATTCCTCCTATACTCTGGGTTTTAACAAGAAAATGACATGTCATGGAGGACCTGAGAGGTTTGTATGCGTTTGTAATAAACCAATGTAAAGGTACACTGTAATGCTATACATGTGTGTGCATGATATCCTGCATAAGTCGGCCATGTTGGACAATAGCATCGTTCAGACATGGCAGTACAAATAACCCCTAGCACGGGTCTGTAAGATTCACAAGAGCCATTAAAACCCAACATTATATACCTCTGTCCTTCAAGGTAAAAATTTGATCACCTAACCCTAACAGAGGTTTACCCTTGCTTTACCCTATGAATCCCAGATATGAATGCATACTCATGACTACACAACCCACAGAAGTATTAGCATGTAATACTAGCACATGAAATGGATCCCCTCCTCCAGGCAAACCTCAATTCCACACAGCACACCTTGGCAGCACACACTCAATTTCCAATGACTAGTAACCCTTTAAGGATGGCATGATGCATTCATGTTTCTTTTATCCTCTTGGTATCAATGCAGTGCTGGTGAGCATTAGAGAATCGGCTTACCAGCATTGCATCGGTGCACCATGGAGACCCTTCGAGGTTGTATCAGTCCTGTCGCATGGTGCATGGAAGCTGCCCTGGCCAGTCGGCTTACACATCACGATGACCAAAGAACAGAGTGCAAAATGAAGCCTCTCAGTCTAGGGATTAAAAACTCCCACCCCGCCCCTTTCATGCTCCTCGGCCAGCCCTCCACGGCACACTTTTGAATGCTTCAAACGTCCTTCCACCTCTGACTCTATTATTCTAGCCTGGTCTCTAACCAAGACTTCACACCTTTTTGAATCGTGCTCAGAGCAAGCATTGACGAGACTTTTAGGCACTTGGTGCTATACCGGAGACAAACATTACGTGAACGGGTTTAGTAGACCCCACCTTCAGCGTTCACTTCAAAGCTCACGTGTGTATGGGACATTGGAACTGGAATGTTGAAGAAAATTTCTATTTTGATTAGAGCCTATATATGAGGGAGAACCTGGAGAAGACACTATGCTTATTACCAGAGTCCCAGATAAAGAAGTGTTGACTAAGCACGTGTACATGTATACCATAGCACGTGTCAATTAAGAACTGAGAGTCAATAAGCCCAAATCAATCATGTATATGTCATACATACACTGTACTCCCGACTGCCTTCTATACTACATGTACATGGGTGGAAACCCTGACTGCCTGGCTCAGGTCAACCAACTTTGTACATTGTACATGTAATACCGCCATTCCTCATGTTCATTTGTGGTCATGATACCTCAACAGTAGCGGCGAGTTACTCGCTGTGAGTGCACCATGCCTATCCTAACCAGCAGGCGTAAAACTAATTTCACATTGCTATAATGAAAAAGTGCATTGAAGGTATAAATATACGCTGCTGCCATAAACAGGGTTAACCCCCCTCCTCCCCTGCCCTCCCATGTAGTACTTTGCTGGTTCCTCCAGGGTGGTAGTGCTATATTGGAGGTGTGTAGGCTTGACTTGTGTGACTTGTGACAGGGGAGTGGCACGGGTCCGACCCGCGCACCGTGGGAATGGTAAACATGGTAAACATGTCACCAAAACATGTCATATACGGCAAGACGGCCGCCTCCTGTATGGCCACCTGCCCTAACTTCTCGGTAACTTCTACACTCACTGACATCTGAGTGAGTGAGTGAGTAATAGATGTTTAACGCCATTTCGACAGCTAAGGTCATATTCATGGCGAGAACTACATTACACAATTTCACAGAGGAATGTGTCAGTGCCCGTGCATATGTGCACCACACACATCTGAGGGGATAGGAAAGAGGAGAAATAGACCCTTTTAAGTGGGCTAGGGAAGCCCTACTGACATCTGAATGATGCACACTACTACATATATAATTATGATGCCACCACGTTCATGTTATATCGCCGTCATGATGCGCCAATACAGTGCTGGCGTGACTGCTCCCTAGCGATGCATTGGTGCATCATGCCGATCATCTGGGAGTATGATGCATTGAAATACCATGTGGTTTAAATAGGATTAAAACAGCACATCACAGAGATGGTTCTGGGCGCAGCTACCAGATGGCAGTGACGTCCTAAGATATGGGAATGGTGAGTTCCATGATGGTGCAGAGAGACGTGCTAACTGGCATGCATGGTCTTGGATGTATTCATGTCTCTTCTTTTTTTTATAACTGACGAAAAAGATCATGCTCCCGTGGTGATAATATATATCTAGCCAGAGTGTTTAGATCATAATTCATATTCATATATGAGAATACACCCTCGTCCATTAATAACCGCAGCGCATTAAACAGTCCCAGAAATGCAGTTCATGAGGAGAAAGTTGTACATGTACAATATGTAAGGGGGATATCTTAAGTAAGGGATTGTAAATGATGAATTGATACAGAAGAAGGCAAGAATGGTGGAATGGCAAGCCATAATGATAATCATGACATAAGTTTCAGCAGAATATGCTAGGTAGGGCTAGGCAGGCCAGGGCAGGGTAGTAAAGGATAGGAAATTACAGGCCAAGGATAGAAATCATGGATCAAACAGCTGTGCATACATAATTTGGATCCCTGCACACTACAACCCCGTAAGTCATACATTAACCAGCCCTCCTCCAGTGGCCTCAAGGTGAATCATGTTGGGCGTAGGATAAGGTAGGCTTCATGTCTTCCAGTTCTAGACCTGTGGGAAATGTCAACATACCTTGGTCTACCACTAATGTTGACCATTGTAGCCTACCTTTTCACCACTATATAGGGGCCTTGGAGGTCCTAGAATTGGGGAAACCAGAAACTGTATACCTCCATAGAACGCCCAATCCTAAATCCCATCCAAGCCAATCCATCCCAATTCAAGGAGACACATTTAGGGGCCAAGCCATGAGAGGGTCTGTAACTGATGATATTTGGGGATATTAGTTTGATGTGAATGTAATTTGTCCTATAGAGCTCCTAGGGATATGGTGTGCACACATTGCACCTTAACCCTTTAAGGGCCGCTAATACAGGAGTGCATCATGTCCATTGGTTGGCATGATGCACCAATGAAGTGCTGGTGAGACTGCTCGTCGGCACTTCATTGGAGCATCATGCTGACCCTCCGGGGTTTGTCTAACACTGCATGACGCTTGAATGTAGCCTGCATTTATGCATCATGGCGACCATGGGCATGATGTATTTATGCAATAGCGGCCCTTACCGGGTTTTAATGGAGAAGGAGCATGGATGGTGTAGAAGGTTCATGTTACTATTATAGATGCAGACCACATGGTCATAGTGTCAATGGTTAAAGGGGAGAGGGATACTTAATGCCTATAGGTTGCTACTGCATGTTTACTTTACAATTTGCAGGGTTTCATACCAGGTCCCGCTCATGTTCTCATGAGCCATGGCTGGAGTTTGCCAGACACAGATTTTATTATGAGGGGGTGGTGTGGAGGAAGGAGGTTAAAGGGGTGGATATTAATGGAGTATCCTAGTCCAAGCAAATGATTGTAGGCTTCCACAACCTCCGCTCAGATCTCCAGTGTGTGACATTACCTTTAAGTGCCATTTTTTCTTCTCATTTATTCATCAAAATCATTTATCCATTTAAACAATATTTAAATAATTTGTACTCATCTATAGTTTAAATATGCCTTTCCTTTTTTTTCTTTTTTTCCCCCATTTCTTTTTTCAGTTGGGGTGGGTGTGGTCAAACTAACCTTCTAAGACTAGATTCTTTGAGTTTTTAACATGGATATAGACTGGCTGCAGTCCCTATACTTTGCTTTGGTCCCTGTCCTCCTGTGCCCCTCCAGTTGATTCAATTGAGGTCTCACATAGTAAGTAGTCTCTTACATTACTTTATTTCTCTTAAATCCCAACTAATAGGCTTGGCCAAGTCTAACGTGGATGGTGCAACAAGGAGGGGCTATACACACTTAAACACATACGTTTCTGTATCCACTTAGGTGTGAACCTTGCATATTTTGGATGATGTGATCAGGCCCGATAGCCAGAATCTGCAACCACCTAACAACCTGTCACTCTAACAGACAACATGCTCCGCCTGGCCTGATCCAATTTTACCCAGCCCCTCTCTAACTAGGTACACCCATTAAGAAACCCTTTTAGGTCAGCATGGGGCATCATAATCACTTGTTGCATTAACGCAGAGTAGACAACTCGCCAGGGATCCACGAACCCATCATGCAGATTGCACCGTCTTTATATTCCCCCAAAAGATCAGCATAAAATATGACGATAAATGGTTGCAGGCGTGGTGTGCACCTGGGTATCATGACCGAAAAATGGCATGATGCATTACAGCACTATGCAGAATTTAGGGGGTTAATCTGTGTTTAGCTGTAGGATTATCCTGAGATGGCACAGTATGGGTGACTGAGCATTGTAAGCAGGGGGTAGAGGTGGGGTGCCTCTGACATACACGGTTAATTAGTGCCAGGATCCCTAAGCAGCCAGTCACTAATGTGTCCACACCAACTAATAAACTAATTAGTCACAACTGATGATGTAGAGATTCTCTATACTTTGTTCAGCCGAGAAAAATACGTGTTGAAAGACTCAGACTACCTGAAACAGGAACCAGAAAAAGCAAGTTAAAGTGTACAGGTTCAGGTCTTAATCTTAATGTTTTAATTTCTTTTTCTGGCTTTTGGTTTGTAGTGACTAACAGTAATTGTGTTTTACAATAATTTGCATCATAAAAAGTATGTCTGGATCGTCTGGTTATCTACGACATGTACATAGGATTCAGTATATCAGAACATGCCCAAAATCTTGTACATGCACCTACATTTTTGTAATTACATGTATAAAGAATAAAATATTTCAACACTTTTTTCAACATAATTATCACTGTATATTTAGTTATTGAGACTGAAGGGATCACATTATTCATTTGAAAAATAAAAACAAAAAAGTGCACAATTTGTGAAAATAAAAATTCCGCCACTTTAGAGAGAGTCTAGTGTGGCAGCACCAACTCTTTGATCCCTTTAAATTAAGTGGCGGGGTGTTAGTCCAGGCCATGGACGATTAACGACATGACGCGAACCTGTTTTCTGTAGTACTACATATAATGTTTATCATCACCATGACAACCTCAACATATGCCAGTAAGATGCTGCACTTAAAAATAAAGAAGTGTCTTGACAGACCAGACACTCAAAACAGGAGATTGTCTCATGGGAAAATCACTGATTGTGTCTCTGAATATGGGTAGGACTGCCACTGAAGAAAAAAAAGTAGAGAGAAAATGACACATGCATCACTTCTGTAGAGATTTACATTTATTCTAATGACATGATAGAAAGTGGTCGAGAAATACCAAATTAAAAACAGATGTATGAGTCTATAGTTAGGCAGGAGTCCCAAAATAATTGTCGAACATTACACAAGTATACATGATCTATAATTGACTGAATATAGCAACAATTAATATTCTATTGGGCAAAGATAACTCTTTAACCCTTTGGGGACATATATGTCGGGAGCTTTGTAAGAAAATGAGTCTTATTGTCTCTATTGTTGCTTTGACGATGAATGAATGGGGTCCTTTTCTTGGTGCCATCTCGTCATTTCTCGGACAGCGTGAGACTTGGCACGAGACCATCTGTGAGCAGCACACCCTGCTGTCCAGATGGGGGAAATAAAAGTTATAAAAACGGGGGTGAGTCACGACCAGTGTGTCGTGTGAAAGTTGTCCCACCAAGAATTCACCAAATATGCTGTGTACAGGGACAGCAGATTTACGGATGGACCCCTGCTATCCTTCCTCCCACTCTACCCTCTAAGCCACCCATCCCTTCATCAGAGTTAAGACACAATACTAATTACGGTGTATTTTTAGATGTATCTCGCCTGCCATTTTCTCTCATTTTGAATCCCGTCTCTCTCTCTCTCTCTCTCTCTCTCTCTCTCTCTCTCTCTCTCTCTCTCTCTCTCTTTTTCTCATGTGTTATGAGAAACCATGCAAAAATAACAGAAATTGATTCATGAATTTATAGGAACAAACTCCCTGACGACGTCCTGACATTATGGATATCTGGTGGGCACGTGACGTCACAAGACACAGACACAGACAGTGTCAGATCCCAGGTCCCTGAACACACCCTGACCCCCCTGTGTCCTGCAGGATACCACCACCGTCCAAGCTTGGCACTAGACGTGCTCAAGTCATAAACTTTTATGACCTACCGGCATATGTATGGGGGCTTGGTGGGATGAATTTATGACTATTGAAATAATTCCCAATAATTCCCTCTGTTTGTTCTTGAATTCAACTGTTAACCATCGCGATGACTGTTATCAGTCATTATCTCGTCCCTATCAACTTCAGCAATGGATGCGCCCACTGGATAATACAGGAGAAGCCTATATGGACGTTTCCACTTATTCTAGTGCTTGGAAACAACGTCACAATATGGGCGACCATGTCGGTTGTACAAACTAAACCGTTGACTTATTGGTCTTGTATATAGGGAGCAGTTTCAAACTGTTGAATTATCCAAATGTGGGCATTTCTTATACCTTCACAATGTCAACCTGCTAATTTCTCAAGTCTATGAGAGAATGACGGGCATGTCTACCATCTACATGTATACCTTCTCCAGGCGTGGGGAGGATGACGGTGTCCCCATGTTACCATGGTGATGCAGACACTGCTTCTCCCTCTGGTGGTGAAGGAAGAAGCTGCTGGTGCCGTGTCTGGTGTCCAACCTGTAGTACTCGGGCCTGTGCCCATCCTGACGCCACATGTGGCGTACGGACGTCGTGACACGCGTGAGGCACCAGCGGAACACCGCCTGCAGCAAGGTACCCTGGGACGGCTACAGAGGGTCTATCAACTTCTGCTGGTGCCATGGCCCCTGTCATAGGTCTTCCAGTCATAGATGCATGTATTGATAAAAAAACGAAATTGATGTATGTTATTATTGTAGCTTTGTATTCTCCTTGGTCGTTGTTCTATTACGATGGGGCCTGTCATTTTCTAATGAGAAGTGGGCCTCCCTAGCCCACTTAAAAGGGTCTATTTCTCCTCTTTCCCATCCCCTCAGGATGTGTGTGGTGCACATATGCGCGGGCACTGACACATTCCTCTGGGAAATTGTGTAATGAGGTTCTCGCCATGAATATGACCTCAGTTGTCGAAATGGCGTTAAACATCTATTACTCACTCACTCACTCTAATGAGAAGAAATGAATAGATAAAATGAAATCTTCTCAAAACCCAGGATCCCAGGTTCATCTACTTCCCAAAGTCAGGGTGCGTCTTAGAGGAGAGGATTCCAAGATTTTGGTCCCAGGTGCACCTTATGTTCGGCTTGAACTCAGTGTGCGCCTTATGCGCGGGTGCACCTCACTCTGACATCAGCGCCACATTACGTAAAATGTACAGCGCCACCCTCTCCTGGGGTACACTCTAGGAGAGGGTGGCGCTGTAAACAGTACGGGTGCACCTTATACGCGAAGTAAAATTTAGTACGATACCGCGCTCACATTTTAGACAGAAACCCAAGGACAGACACTAGTGTCGCCACCTGTCCCACGTCCATGATGTCATCATCCCGTCCAGGGTCCTCAGCACTGCTGGGGGTCCTTAGATCACGCCCTATTGGTTGCCATCAAGACGCGTGGGAGAAAAGCAGTTTACACTTTCTGAGCACATACCGGTACATGGAGTTCATTCTTCCATGACAGAGGTGGAGGCAATTTCTAAAAAAAAAATCTCTTTTTTTTTGGAGGGGCGGGGCGTTAATTATGATTTTTGGTCGGGATTTTTGGTCAGCACCATCCTTGCCTACAGGCACGACATTTCCAGCCCGGCACGAACTGGTATCAAAGCTGCTGGCCGAGCCCAAGGCTGCTGGCCAAGGGGGATGGTATCGGGGTTGGGATGGGGACCCTACGGTAAACTCAGTGTGTGGATCATTGTCTGGGTGGTTCCTGGAAGTGTTCCTTGGAAATGTTCCCAGTGGCAACAATGACTTGTAAGGTTGATGGAATGTTGGGTCGGGTGACTGGAGGAAGACTGACTACTGGAATGTCGTGTGTTTCTGTGTGGGCGTGGAAAGTAGGAAAAGGGGTATCGTAAATGGGGGGGATGGGTTAGTCAGCTTTAGACTTACTAAGAAATTATTGGCAAAATTGCTTTTTGTTGCCTAACAAAATTAATCTCAAAAGGGCATATATATCAACCAGATGCAGATCTAATGGTATAAGACGCCATTTCAAAAGTAAATAATTAAGGAGGAGGTTAGTGGGAAGTGATAGAAATGTTCCAGGTAGGCTACTGGGAATAGGTACCTCAATGCACCCTGCATTAATGGCTCTTTTCGCGGAACGTGTTACACATTTAAAGGAATAAATAGATAAATAAAAAAATAATAGAAAAAAAAGAGGAAGAAAAGCTACAATGCCTTGGCATCTTCATATACAGCTCGAGAGACTCATATGAATTCAACAGAAATAAACACATTCCATCCCCAGGAGGACCCCTCTCTCATTGCCTCCAGGTGTCACAACCCCCCCCCCCCCCCCCAGCCTTCCCACCCCTATTCCCGCACACACTCTGCGTCCCCCACACCCTGGAGGAAGGGTGTGTCCCTGGGAGTGGTACCTGGAGGAAGGTCACGTGGCACACATTACGGGTCATGGGAGACGTGATCACGTGTCAACCCCTGAGCATGCGCATTATGAGGGTGATATGGACCAACTCTGTCAAAAAGGTTATCACCAGCTATCCAGTGGCGGATTTAGAAGGGGACAGGGGCGCGCCCCTCTTTTTTTTTGTCTGTGGTTAAGAATTTATTTGATTATTTTGGACCCCAAAAAAATCCTCGTAAATGGGGGCTGCGACCCCTGCTCTTGGGCTGCGGCCCGGGTGGCAGTCTTCCCTGAACTGAAATCAGTACCTAAAATCCATGTTAAAATCAGGAAAACACAGACAACCTCACCAGAGCTGCATTCTTGCATCATACTGAACATAAGAATAAAACATAACAAGGAAGATAAAACGAGAGAAAGAAAGTAAAGATTCCATGCAGACGAGCCCGGGAGGCAAGCAAAACATCCATTAAAACGAGGACTTAAATTAGTTCTTATACTCAAGCTAAATAGCTTTGTGAAGCAACTTTGGAAAACAAATTTACGACGAAACTGCAACAGTGCAAGTGCATGGCCTGCGATTCATGCTACGTGCGCCCATGTGTGCACATCAAGATACACTACTGCCTCGTGGTGGCGTATTATTGTACTATCTACTCATCTTTTTTCATACACTGAATACCTGTCTCTCGTACAGGGCGGTCTGGTGGAGTGATATAAAAAGTGTTGTCCTGCTGGAAATGCATGATTTCCCGGGATGATTTCTCATGTGAACAACAGCCAAGATGTAGCAGAGCCAAGATGTAACAGACAGAAAATCTGGTTCTAAAACCATGAACCCCGGACTAGAATTCCATGCACTCAAGTCACAGAGCTGTAAAGAATTTGGATGAATAGAATGATCGTTAACATTTTATACATGTGATATGTACATATGTACTGGGAATAGGGACCTTAATGTACCCTGAACTAATGGCCCTTTTCGCAGATCCTGTCACACATGTCGTCGCTGTATCCCCCTTTATTGAAAAATAAAACTTGAATTAAAACAACAGAAAACAATAACATAAAAACAGGGAAGAGAAGTACCCTGTACGACAGTCGGGGTAGCTCACTCCCCAGTGTCGCACAGGTACTAGAAAAGTGACTCTAAACGAAGGTTTACACGTTGATGGCGCCACCGTCTGGGCACTGTGGTGTAGCTCACAGTGACGGCAGAGGGCACGGCAAAACAGACTACCTTCGTCAGCCTGCTGGCCAAGGCTGCAGTCTCGAACCCAGGAGTGTCAGCCAGAGCACTCGGTGTATTCATTTTCATTGAAGATATACTAAAACCAATAGTGAAATATATGGGAAAGTTTACTACGTGTACTATTGCTTGTGCTTTCACCACTGTTTCTGAGAAGCGTTGTAAAGGGGCATCATCATATTTGATATAATGATCCCGGTGGGGGGGGGGGCACTCCTGAATTAAGGCTACCATGTGCGTACACAGCCCTCAATTACATACTCCTTTTAGCGTGTCAAAATTGGGCAAAAACGTGCCTCTTTTGACGGGGCACATTCCCAAAATTTGGAGAAAATGTACCCCTTTTGATGTGATGCCCCTTATATTTGGCCCTAGAAAATTAAGTGGGTTATCCAGGCAAAAAGTTGATACCCCTTTTGGTGTGATGGTCTCTGGAAATGTTAGGAAAAGGTACACCTTGCTCATTCAGCCCCCAAAACATACCCCTTTTTACAGAAGATTTTGTCAGATATCCAACCCCA
This sequence comes from Acholoe squamosa, assembly GCA_949317995.1. Classification (NCBI taxonomy): domain Eukaryota; kingdom Metazoa; phylum Annelida; class Polychaeta; order Phyllodocida; family Polynoidae; genus Acholoe; species Acholoe squamosa. The sequence goes on from OX439050.1 coordinate 24,730,121, forward strand.
AAACTATACCCCTAATGGCGGATCCGGCAGGATCCTGCCCAAGGATGAAAAAGGTACCCCTTTCACTCTACAACAATGTAGTTCTTGTACGCACATAGTTAATATAGGCCACATAGGAAGTGCCCCCCCCCCCCGGGATAATGATCCCCTCAGTTCCACGGCTAAGGGATGACGTCATTCATGAAAGTGTCTCAGAGAGGGAGTGGAGAAACACCTGAGAGGTACCTGAAAGGGTGTGTATACCTGTACAACATGCCTCCCGTAACCTTCTTCTAAATGTGGTGCCAATGATGTCATGTATGACGTCACATGTGGCGTCACTAACGTAATGCAGGCTGATGAAGGGCGAATTTCTAACATGGGGTTAGTTTACCGGTGTACTTGTGGTTCGTGGAGGTCATTGGTAGAGTGAGTGAGTGAGTAATAGATGTTTAACGCCATTTCGACAGCTAAGGTCATATTCATGGCGAGAACGACATTACACAATTTCACAGGGGAATGTGTCAGTGCCCACGCATATGTGCACCACACACATCCCGAGGGGATAGGAAAGAGAAATAGACCCTTTTAAGTGGGCTAGGGAAGCCCGTCATTGGTAGAGGCATGGTGTAGACTTTCATGTATTTGCCACCCCAATCCCTAAAATCAGGAAGCATTGACTGTCGTTTATTCTTCCGTATTTAAATGACGCAGTTCTCTAGATAAGCCCAAATAGTGTAGTGGCGGATTTAGACTGGGGCGGGGGGCTCTTCCCTTTCACATAGCCATTATCAGCTGGGGGCCGCCATTAGACCCCGACTCCACTATGACTAACACCTTCAGCCCCCGACTCCGCAGTTTATGCCAGGGATGCCTCCCATTGGTCAATAATACAATAGCCATGTGCCGTATAGGAACCTAGCGGGATATACTATTGACCAATGAGAAAATTCCTTTCATTCAGTGCCGACTTTTCAGGGTGCATTATATAACACCTAGTACCCATCAGCTCGCTGTTATCAGTACTTATCTCGCAAGGTTTCAGCTTCAGCAGGGGTCAGCCCACTAAGGAATCAGCTAAGCGGGAATAGTTAAGAGTCTGTTTGCCTCTTTTTTACCTAAGATCTAGACATAATTAGGGGTAATTGAGGGGCACCCCCTCCTTTTCAAAATCCCGAAACAGCCACTGTAAACAAAAGGTGACCCCGAATAGTGACCCCCTCCCAGCCCCTGCCCCCCCCCTCCTACCCCTGAAACAATTTCCTCCTGTATCTGGTTCTTGGATGTGTCCCCCCCTTCCTACACCACCTGTGGATCCGTTCCCCCCCCCTGATCTAGCCCTTCATCATTTCTTAATTTATGGATATAACTTTCTTCATACATCAAATCAAACGTGATTAACTGAAAAATAAAATAATAAAGACAAGAAAAAAAACCCACTCAATTCTATTTTAATCTACAGTGGAGCTAGGACAGGAAGGGACGTATTGGCTATTATCCTTAGATTATTGTGGTTATTTTCTTTCGATAGTATTATTGTAGATAGCTACATAAGGTCACAAGGTGTGACTGTAACATTACCTGTGCCTACCTGTGACTGTAGTCATTACCTCACCTGTATGTCTATCTACGGTACTACTCTAGTACCCTGGTCAGGTGGACAGAGCGCAGTGTCACCTGACTTCTTTAATTTACAGGTGTCTCTACCACATACCCCCTCCCAATCCTGTCTGGTTCCATACCCTCCAAAATACACAAATCTGCAACAGTCTTCCAACCTACCACGTTCCCACACTCCCTGAGTAGCTATAGCTTAACCCTTAACCTCTGAAAACTTAAAAACAATATTGTTGATTTCTTATAGTTGATTGCTGGGATTTTCATGCTATTGCCTCAGATTAACCATAGCAGGATGAGTATAGGATTTCATTGAAATAGTTTTGAAAAATCGTGGGGGGTTTAGGTGAGAAATGGGAGTTTGAAAATTTGGCGGGAAAAAGCAGACGATAAATTTGCTAAAGAAGTGAGCCCGGCTGGAGGTGAGATCATACGGCGGGCTGTGGCCGCGGTGGCGGCGTGCCTGAGCCGTCCCCTCCTGCTCCCCCACCACAACCAGGATAGAATTGCCCAAATTGAGGCAGTGGTTGGAGTTGAGGGGGGGGAGGTGGTAGGCATGAGTGTGGTGGTATGGCAGTTGTGGTGGTGGTTGGGAGTAGCTTTCCCACGCCGAGCCTGCATTCCTTCAACGTCCCCCAACAAAGGGGCCCCAGTCACACGTGGACGGGCGGCCTGCGTCTATCGCCGCCTCCTATCGGCGGCTTTGTTTACTAAAGAGCCCTGGCTCTGCGCCTACCTCCATGGTCGGTGGACGCACCAGGGGGGCGTGGTTTTCCCACAGCCCACAGACAAAGCTGACGACACGTGCGAGCCATTAATACCCGTCAATCATTCTCCAGATTGACAGAGTAGGAGGAGCTAAGCGGCACGCTCAGCCAATCACAATCCAGATAGCTCGCGTCTGGCGGGAGCGCACACGATCAACAGGTGCTGGTATGCTGTGATTGGTCCTCCGGCACCGTGAGAAAGTGGAGACCAGTACCAACAGGAGCCCTTAACCAGGGGTGGTGTATAAGAAGCCCTGGAGTCCACATGCCTTCAAACAGTCGCGTGCCAAAACACCCAAAGTCACAAGCCTGCAACAGGTCGGGAGTGTGTTGGAACGCTCCTTACTCACGTCGTTGGGACTTAGCAGCCCACCACCCATACCACTGACCCACTGGAGGGAACTTGGCACAGGACTTACCTACCTACATCCACCCACCACTGTGTACCTGACTTACGACACTGGAGGAGTAACTAAACATCTACTGGAGATTTTTACCCTTCTACTACTACAGCATCAACATGTCTGACAGTGAATCTTCCTGCACCTCACCAACCCCCATGTCTTCTGCCTCCAGTAAGGCTCCCAACACCAAGAGGGTAAGTTGGATTCTGTGCCACATTTATATAAAACATTATCATCGTTGGTGAATTTAGTTGGTCAGTTGATGTGACTTGTGGAACATTAAATCGTAGGTGGGCTCATTCAATATTGACTAGCAGGACAGGAGGGAGGTCAGAATGACTCAGTCAAGCGTCAGCTGAACTGTCACACGTTGACTAATTGGGAAGGGTTTTCTGTCATATAGTTTTAAATCTCTGCTGACAGCAGACAAGTTACATGCATGTGACATGGTCTGAAACCAAAATGTGTTGAGTAAATGAAGATGCATTTTCATAGTAGTACTCTATTCCTAGTTCTGACACTGATAGACACAACAGTGCCAGTTAAGTTCGTGAAGATGCTCTAAAAATGCTCATGAAGTGGCTGTATTCTTATCTCGCTTTAATCTGTCTTGCAGTGTAACAAACCTCAGATGGAGCGGAAACGTCGTGAGAGGATCAACGTCTCTCTCAACATGCTCAAACAATTGGTCCTGGAGGCACTCAAAAAAGATGTAAGTATTGGTACTAAAATGTAATTCTACTGTTGGTATTTGATATATTTCACACTAAAACACTGGAAACGTAGGTACATTTCAGCATTATAAAGGGACATATTATAGACTAATGTTAGAAATTATGTAGGCTGTCTGTATTATAAGGGCTTCCCTAGCCCACTTAAAAGGGTCTACTTCTCATCTTCCCTATCCCCTCAGGATGTGTGTGGTGCACATATGCGTTGGCACTGACACATTCCTCTGTGAAATTGTGTAATGTCGTTCTCGCCATGAATATGACCATAGCTGTCGAAATGGCGTTAAACATATATTACTCACTCACTGTCTGTATAAGTCTAAACCAAAACACCACCACTAGCGCCCCCTACCCAGTAGACCTGGCACGTGTGCATGTCCTTGCCCTCCCCCACCACCCTCTTCATGCCCTCCGACTCGCCCCCATATCTCAGCCGGCGCGCTCCAGTGCGTGTTGTCCCCCCGCCCTCCCTCCTTGCCCCCCTCGGCGCCGGCAAGGTCTCCGGTCGCCTCTTTCCCACGACCCGAGCTTGACTCCTTGGTCACGGCCCAGCGCCCACACCTCGCCCACTTTACCTACCTGCCTACCTCACCCCCCCCCCACCTATCTCTCCCACCATGGTAGCTGAAGGTTTTGGTTGTACAGGTGCGCGAGGTAGTGGTCGGGGGGGGGAGGTGGTTGCAACAAGTGCAGGTATACACTGTATACCTATGGGTGTTCCGTAGGTCTACAGTGTAGTGCAGGTAGGGCACCTGCTCAGGTGGGCAACAGGTAGCGTGCTATGGGGGTGGGGATGGTACTGGACGCGCTGACAGTTTGCGACTGGGATTTCTGTTGCTATATATATTGGGGTAGGCATGTAGCTAAAATGAACAACAATTATATTGGCCAAGCACCAAAATAAAGACTTATTTGAACAAATTAAGGAAGTGACTTAAGTAGATATAAGTATTTCAACATTCACAACTTTATTATTTCAATATTCACAAATTTATGTACATGACTTCAAATTAGCATTGAAATACATTGATCATTTTTCATATCTACTCATGTTGATCAAACAAGATACTTATGTTCCCTTTCACCTTCCTTTACTTGCAGACCTCACAATACAGCAAACTTGAGAAGGCTGACATCTTGGAGATGACCGTTAAGCACCTCCGTGACCTCCAACGTAGTCAGCTAGTCACCGCCGCCAACAATGACGTCACCGTCGTCGGCAAGTACCGTGCCGGATATACAGAGTGCGCTTCAGAGGTGACGCGCTATCTCGGCAGCGTCGACGGCCTTAAACCGGAAGTGAGAGATCGGCTCATGAGCCACCTCAGCGGCTGCGTCCAGCGCGTCAGCACACCCACTTCCGTCGAGCCACACCCACATCAAATGACTTCCGGCAATGTTTTGAACGTACTTCCGCTTTCGGCCCCACACTCATCAGCGCAGCCAACAGTAGCGGCGACGCGCCCCATCCAGATCCAGATTCCCGCCGCCACCTCCCCCGCCTCCCTACCCGGGGCTGGTGTGCAGGCTCTCCAACTGGCTGTCACTTCCGGTATGGCCGACGTTCACCAGCGCGGTAGCTCTCCACAACAGTTGCCGACGCCGCCGCCGTCCCAGCCTGGCTCCCCAATCCTGCTCCAACAACAGGCCCAGCAGCAGCACACTACCGCCACCTACAGTCCTGTCGGCGCACCAGCCTACATCGGCGCCTTCCAGGTGATCCCCAACATGCAGCAGGTTTCACAGCAGCAGTTAGCTGGTCTTGTACATGCCGCCACACCCATCTATGCCGTCAACACCTCTCCTGTCCAACAGGCCCAACTCCAGCAGATGATCCTGTCACAGGGACATCTTATGGGCATGGCCCCGCCAGCCACCACCACCACCAGCCAAACACCGGCCTCCACGGGCACCACTAGTCACTCAGTGGCGGCACCTAGTGTGAGTTTTAAGAGGCAAGCCGAGGCTCACAGCCACAGTGAGTCGGGGCCGGCCATGAAGAGAATGATGACCAAATACAACCCTATCTGTGGGGGTGGACTCAAGGTCAACAATGGGGTCAAGGTAGCCATCAATGATGCCCTCCGTGAGGAGCAGGTGTGGCGCCCCTGGTGAAAAATTAAGGAACTTGACTTCCAAGATAGTTCCCCTTAAGAGCGACTTGAACTGAACTTAATAAAAAGACTTGAATTGAACTGTGATAAGAAATATACAACGTGTAATTGCGAACACGTGTCCTCAGGTCGTGTGCTAAATAAGCACATGTATACTTAACTCCTCCATTGTGCTATTTCTAAGAGGAGAAAAATTAATTCCCAACTGCTGAGCTCAGTTTCTCGCATCAACATAGTTGAAGGTTGAACAACTGTCAGCCCAAGTACTGCATATCACTTGAACAAATAAAAATGTGTTAACATTTTATACCACTGTGGCTACGAACGTACTTAAACTTTTGTACTTAATTCATGATTTCAAATATATATTTTTGTACTGAGCCTTACTGTTAAATTGTTATTGAAATTTCTTGATTGAAAAAAAAGCTCAAGGACAAATAAGTTTGAAATGCAAAGCGTACTTAAACATATCCAGTGTTGGAATGACTGTAAATATGATGTGTGCTTTAAATGTGACTTGTATAAATGATGATACGAATGTGACACAGGTTATTATGAGGCGTGATTTTTGTCTCGCTGAAAATACAGACTTCTTTGAAAAGAAATTATCCCTTGTCGTTGTTTATCTAACATAGCTTGCTTCATACAGATGAAAAAGGCCTATCCTTTAAAACTCAACTTGTTATGCAGTGATATCTCGTTATATGTGACACGATCTGCGAAAATTGGGCTTAGTGCAGGGGGTCCTAAGACCCCTTTCCTAGTACATCTCACATATGGAGGGACCCATGACCAGCTGAAATGAATAGAAATCTATAGACACATAACACCGAAATTCGGTTCCTGCCTTATAGTTCCATGAACATGAACGTGATTTATAGCCCTCCCTATAACGATATTTCACTCGTAATAATAGAATACATTAACCTAATTAAATAAAAAGATGTGTCAAAATCCAATCATTAGAACGTAATTTATGTAACAAATCACATATACGCAGTAGAAATGATAGTTATGAAAAGCCTGAAGTGACAACGCCTCCAGCCATACCAAGTGTAGTTAAGAAAACGAGGAATTTTGACCATTTCATGGAGTGCTTCAAATAACTTGAAAATTTCCAATCAGAGATGCCCCCTTTCCTGACTTCAGGAATTCCATATTTCTGACTCATTTCTAGACGCATAACCTATTGGGAATTCATAAAAACGAGAAGATTCTCGATTTTCCAATGATCAGTGTGGCTTCGCTGCCCATACTTGAATAAGGAACTACTAGTATTACCAAGAAGTGGCTGGATAATCCTGCATACATACTCACTGGTGTTAATAAGTCCCCTCCTGTACTTCAACAGTGCAGCCAAGTAATAAACTACTTTACGGAGAAAAAAAAGTTCCTGACAATCCAAGAAAGAAGACACATTCCAAACGCCAATCGCCGTCTTTAAAAAGCGCTTAAGCAATTATCTTGACGACTTTGAGCGTCTTTCCCACGCCCCGAGAAGACCTGTGATAGAAAAGCCCCCTCCTTCCCCCTGTTCCCCTGACAGCGATGTAGATAAAAGAAGAAAACCACCAAAGATTACTTCAGTATCGGCCATAAAGCAGATGGGGGCACACGTCTGACTCATTACACTGGCATGCCATCCTTACAAAACTGAGAGTTCTGCTGTGCACTGGGTAGCGGATCCAAGATCCTGGAAAGACGTGGCGGCGGTGGGGGGGGGGGGGGGTGAAATGGACATAGACAACGGGGGGGGGGGAGTGGTAGCCTACAAAAAAGCCAAAAATTCTGCCAAGAAGTGGCTGGTGCCCCACACGCACTCTGTACAATCCCATGCGGCGGCTGGGGGGGGGGGGGGGGTGGTGCACTTGTACAGATTTTTCTACCAGCCAGATCAGGTACATATAAGATCTTTAGATTGACATGTGATACCTTGTCTTAGGTAACAATACATACCCTATTTTCTTTTTGGGCCAACCCTCATTTATTTTTGGCATTTTGGAAAAGGGAAATGGACTTTGTTTGACCCGGCGACAGTTTTTATAGGCATATTAAAAAAGAAATATATAATGAATGGTTGGAACAATTAACGAGGGCAATGAGAAGGCCCGTCAGACTCGTGTAGAGGGGACAGGAAAGATGCGACATAGGTCTTTTTCACCAGCTGGGCTAGGGAATCCTGCCGCCGAGATTGGTACCCAATAAAGTGCCGAGAGTATAGAGGGTTATTATGGTGGTTGCCTGTAAAGGGCCTCTTGATTTTTCTTTATATTTTTGAGAAAAATAAAACAATTGTCATAATGCGAAAAAAAAAATCCCTTTTTATTCAATGCAGAATCAAGTAGGGCCCAGTCCTCCCTATTTCCCATGAACGGCTTCTCATTCCAAAGCACACATGAAAAGGTCAGGTAAGCTGTTGGGGCGAGGCGGCAACAAGTCGCATTGACGGCGTACCTGGCCGCGCGCCAGCACCTCTTACAGGTGGGGACTTGGATGTATCTGGGAGCCAGTGGGGGTGGGGGGGGGGTGATTGAAGATTTGGTTTGGGGGGAGATGTGTCTTTTAATGACAGTGTAAGTCGTCACGGTGCACGGATTTCCCATCCAGCAGGGTGTGACGGAGACACGAGTCTACACAGGTGACATATGGAGAGAGCTGGCGTCCAGGTGAAATACATGGCGGCAGATAGTGTGTGTGGGAGGGGGAAGTTAGAGGAGGGGGGGGGTGTGGAAGGGGGAATGGAGGAGGGTGGATATAGTAGGGGATCCACGATTGCGCAAGGAGTACATAGGGGTTGGGGTGGGCGTTGCAATATTTTCCTTTTGTGACTTTGGTATGGAAATTTACCATAAATACATATTTTTGTTGGGCAAAGGAAAGTACCACATAATAAAAGAAATCCGCCTCTGGTATGGGTGTGTGTGTGTGTGTGGGGGGGGGGGGTGTTGTGGCCTTGGCAGAGATAAGGCGGTGGCACTGATGGAGTATGGGTGATAGGGGTACACCAAATACAGGATATTAAGGGGCCATCCACAAATGACGTCATGCTAGAGGGGGGAGGGGGGTAGGCCCGGCATGACAGAATTGATTTTCCATATATCTTCAGCATTGCAAATTGGCAAAAAAAACATGACGAGGGGGGAGGGGGGGGGCCAAAAATGGTCAAATTTTGCATGACGCCATTTATGGATGGCCCCTAAGGTGTGTGTCAGGGCAGGGCTGGGGTAAAAAGGGGGTGGGGTAGCATAGACTCTACACTGGGCCCTTTGTGTTCATCGGCAGACACTGCTGTGCTTCGCTCCGCTGACGTGTTCTCCTAGCGAGAACCGACGGGCACCAGTCTACATAGACTCGGGTACCAGTCTCAATAGGGGAGGTCGAGAGTTATGACATCTGGTCGAGTACCCTAGAGGCTAGACTAGGGGTAGCATGGCAGCAATAAGGGATCGATCAACAATTACGTCACTGCCTAGGGGGTTCCGGTGACAAGGCTATATGTGAGCCAACAGGGGAGAACTTGCTTCCAGGGGGATTTTTAGTACTGGTTTTGGTCACTAGGGGGCAGTATATGGGTAAAACACTTACAAATATGCTTTAAAAAAAACTTGAGACCAATTTTTGATAAGGAATCCAGTGGTATGCTTAGAATCAATCCATCTTCACTGAAAATGTTCCATATTTGGAATGTTGATTGCCATGGAAACATAGAAAATTAATAGATAAGGCAATTTCTGGTTGCCATGAAAACCATCCCCCTTTTTCAATTGGGAATTTTTGCCACAATTGCTTTCTTGAAATTCCCTCAGGAACCCAGAACTGTAAACAGAGCTCACAAATTCCCTCTAGAACCAATTTTATGACAAAAACATCACATGTGACATGTACTGGGAAAGGGGCCCTTTATTGAATTCCCCCTGCACTAAGGGCCCTTTTCACAGATCGTGTCACACATTTCTTAAATTATTTTTCCACAAAACTTTTTTTTGGCATTATTAGCATTTATGATAGGATATAATGCACTTAGAGCTTATTTCCTATTTTCAGTTGTACACACCAACCTATGTTTGACAATCAATTACAGCAAAACTACCAGGGATATTTTAGCTCAAGATATCTCATTTTAAAGCCCATAACTTAAACCTTAAAAAGTCATTTCCCCCAGGAGGCATGTTTTCCCTCACCTGGCCACATATGTTCCATGCAAAAACAGTGGAGGTAAAATCAACCGAACCAAACAGTGACAAGGGAGTGGGAGGGTCATGAGAAATGCAAAAAAAAGTGACATGTAATAGTTGAACGTTCCCTAATGGCAGGCGTATAGCCAGTGTGAAATTTATATATAAATATTATGGATACATCCAGAAGAAATTAAAAGAGCATTGATTTGCACTATTTGTGCGTATTATAGTGGCCATGAGGGCACAGACTTGGATGTTACATGTACAATGTAACAGATTTCTGATGGGAACAAGAGCTGTCAGGCGAAATTGAAATGGAAATGGAAGATATTTGATATTTGGTGTTATGATGGAGCTACACGGTAACCAAGGGCCATATCTTGTCAATGCAGTAGATTTTAAATATGGAAACACAGAACACCTTTTGGAGGATTTAAAATAGCAGATACTAAGATCCACCTCCTCACAGAGAGGGGATGATCTTTTGATTACTCCTCCCCCCCCCCGACCCTTTCATAGTAAAATAATAAACCCAAACCTAAAGCCCTGGGACGAGAGTGGGGGGGGGGGGGGTCAGGTGAGATGAAAATAACAGTCAAACAAACAGTTGGAGTTGGATGGCGGAGGCATAAACTATTCAGGTGAATACTTAAGTACAGCAGGATAGGAGAACACACTCAGAGAATTATCACTAAAAGGGAAAGGAAGTGAGAATTTATGACAAGTGTGTGCACAAAAGGGGGTCGCACACTTCAGACTTTTGTAACACAACAGGCCATAGACCTAAACGGACGTTAACCCTTTAAGGACTGGTTACTGCCTTATTGCATAATGTGTGTGCATTTTCGTTGTAATATATTAAGATATAATTCTGGCACATTTAGGCTGTAAGGACCCGATAGGGTGGCCATGATATGATTTACATCAATGCAGCAATGGCAAGTATGGACTCCCTATGGAATCCTTTTTAAGCATCATGCCGACTAAAGGGACTATATCCCATTACAACATAAATGCACAATGTATCCCTTAAATGGTTATATCTTTTACACAGACACTTGAAAACTTCAGAATACCTACTGATTCGAGGTTTTATTTGAGATAAAATAGTGCTCTCTTTACATATTTATGGAGACTATTTTATATGGACAGGAAGGAACCCTGGAGCTATCAGGGATCATCAGGGTGAATTATGGGTGTTATGGGAAGGAGGGAGACCAAAAGGAATGGAGTGTGGGGGGGGGGGGCATTAAAGAAAGCCCGCTACAATCACAAAGACTAAATACTGAATAATGCAAGAGTGAAAATCATATGCTATCAGGAAAGTAAGCAATGCAGTACAACTGAGAGGTCTTCTGGCCCTACACCCTAAAGCAGGCCAAACACATATTATTGAATTCTAATAAAAGCTCGGAATTCTGAGCTATGAAAATGGTTCCTGTGTTGCTTTGTACTTTTAGACATAGCTATAACAAGTAATTTGCCTATTCTCGTACCAGATAACTATTAAATGTTGTCTTCAATGGGATTCAAATATTTTCTTTAATGAGCCTCTTAATTGTATGGGTATATAGACCATGTTTAGGCTGACCAGTGTCGGATCCAGGGGGGGGGGGTCTAGGGGGGCTTTGGCTAAACTCTTAACTGTAGGAAATGAAGTTCCAAACCCTGGCTGTGCCTCATAGACCAAATTTTCCTAGCTGCCCCCCCCCCCCCGAACACCACTTATGCACAGAAAAAAATCCATGTTAGTCAGTCTAACTTAACTTAGTCAAAACGCCCAAATAATCTTAGTTAGTACATATGACTAATGTGTGACTAACAATGTCTACTTTATTTTAGTCACATTGACTACCCAAATCAGTTTCTCTCTCCAACCACAATCTTGAATAAGGTATCTGCTGGGAGTTTCAGGCAAGCTAACTTATCTTAGTCACTGTCACTTAGTCACTTTGACTAAGATCTCTTAGTGACTTTGACTAAGCTATATTGGCATAGTATTGCCTTTACACACCAGGTGGCAGCGTGGTTTGAAACAGGATTTTTCTGGTGGCGGTGTACCATAAACTATTCGATGGATGTCAAAATGATGGTGATTTTCAGGCGCTGTATAATTTTGAGGCTTTCACAATTTAATATAACATCAAGCTTGGCAAAATATGTCAAATAGTTTAATGATTTGTTAAATAAACTAGGTAGACAGATAATTACACCTTTTCTGTGGGAATCTAGATAAGTAAAGTATCCACAGATGTATCTGCTTCTTTGTGGGAAACCCAGAGTAATTGACTCCGGAGCTCTAATGAAAATGATGTGAGGCATTTCACATGTATGCTTCCTAAATGATGAGATAATTATTTGTGGGATGTGGATCCTATACAGAGCTTACACTCACCATTATAAGATTGCATACTTAGTCAAAACCACTGAAGAATCTTAGTCAAAATCAGGCAAGCCAAGGCAAGTTGGGCACTTTGACTAATGGTTAGTCGTATTTGACTAAGAAAAAATTGGACACTTAGGCACATGCTTTTGACTAGGTATTGTTAGAAAGTTAGCCTTTTTGACTAACATCTGACTAAGATTTTGAACATTATTTTTTTCTGTGTGGATCCGCCCCTGGACTCTCTTCCCACAATGATAATGAGTGATAGCCCTTTAGCCTCTGGCAATTTTCACTTCCACATCATAACCAATTCTACCTCTCTAATGACCCTTTATAGCCATTCATTCTCCACACTCCAGTGGTATTAATTTAAATCAGATCATAGGATTTAGCCCCAGGAACAGTCCCTCCCATAGATATACTTATCACTTTACCTATGTATAATTATTCTCCACCTGTATAAATTAATATGATCTGTTCTGATGTGGACATTCTAAGGGTTCAAGGTATTCTGAAATTATGTTTGAATGATTGATGTAGAATTTGAATGTGAAGGTGCATATATCATGTAATTGCAGTTTGTCTTCCCTTAATGTGTCTGAAGCATGATATGAACAAATGTATCTCTGTACAGAAGGAGCAATTTTCCACTTATATTGTCCCCTAGATCTGACTGTGATGGCGCCTGATCTTGATTATGAAGGATTTCAAAGTATCTATTATTTCAGCTAAATCAGTCTGTTCATGAGGGAAATTAAGCTGTTTACACGAGCTATTGAGACATATGTAGATAACACTGTTAGGATCTATGAGAAATCACCACAACATTCCTCAAACTGCACAGGTATAACAATCACCATAAAAAAGTTACACGCAATATTACTATTCAAGGCTGCCTCTGACCTAAAGTTGTCTCTTTCCCTAACAATAGCACATGTCATATTCATGTATTGTCTTGGCTGGGCTTGGCTTACAATGTAAATGATATCAATATTTAAATGTGTGTGCCTGAAAGGGGACTAAGACTGTCCCGGTGTTTTCTGTGTAGTTGAAAAATTGCTCACCAGGTGGCAGATGGGAGGCTAAGTACACAGAAGCGTGGGGTGAATGAAACAAGCTACATTTTGTACTGTAAAGGTGATTTACTAATCCTGTAAGGGCAGATAATGCAGGAGTGCATCATGCCCATTAGTTCGCATGATGCACCAATGAAGTGCTGGCGAGCAGTCTCGCTAGAACTTCACTGGAGCATCATGCCGACCCTCTGTGACTGTATCAATCCCAGTTGGGTCATTTTGATGCATGAATGTGGCCCTGTCGAGTTACCCACCAGAGCTGCATGCAGACATGTATCATGACGACCAATGGGCATGATGCTTTAATGTATCAGCGGCCTTTAAAAGGTTAAAAGATGTAACAAATCACAATGAATATCACTTAAATCACACAGAATTACCTCAATATAACAACATAGGGTACCAGCCGGAAAACACGACTACAAAGAGGAGGTTGTTCTTAACGGAAACCAGGGAAAAAACACAGAGTTTTGGGGAAAAAATATATTGAATGCATTAGATACTCTGTAGGGAAGAGTCACATATGCCATTTTAAACAGATACATTTTACTCCTTTTGGAGCATACCGTAATAGTCCTACGTGCCGTGTCCCTGAAATAGATCTTTGGGTTCAAAAGAAAATAGGTGATTTTCAAATTGAGTCTCTATCCAGTTGTACAATGATACCTTGCATATAAGTCGCTGCTTATACGCAAGGATGGACCCTGGTTATACATGTAGTGGCTGATCCAGGATGTGGAAAGGGAGGGGGCGCAGCCCAAAAGGAGCGCACACACTCCCTATATTTTAGCATCCATTTTGGGGTCCAAAGTAAGTAAAGAAACTACCGACAAAAAGGGAGGGATGTGTGAGTTTTTAACTAGGACTTAAGAGACACCATTACTTTATGGACACAAATCACAGCTAGGTTTACCGAGAGTGTGGCATCACGGCTGGTCACGTGGACACGAGCACGATCTCGGCCTCTTGTGTTCTCGTGTGGCACCGCGAGATCTAGAACTATGTCCTCTCGATAAGATATGGCACGTACTAAACAGGAAATCTACATTTATGAAATTCTGACGAATGTAGAGATGACTTTTCAACTAGGTTACTGGACAAAAGATGATAATGCACACTCGTTGTAGCTTCAATAGATAAACACAGGATATGGTTTTAATGCGTCAGTCTACTAAAGAGGTAGGAGTTATAAGATAAATAATGATAGAAAAAGAAATAGGAGTAAACAAAAACAAACAAAACAAAAACATAACTGGAATTCATTTAATATATTCTGAATCTTTTTATATAAATCAATTTATACCAAAGCATGGGTCGGTATACTTGAGAGTGTGTCATTAAGACTTTTTATCCAGGAGAACATTCTAATTGTATCATATGTTGCAGCACCTGTGAGCCAATTACCTCACATCAACAGGTGGGGTATCATATGTTCAACTTAATGCACAAGGTAATAAACATTAGGCCACTGAAAAAAACAAACAAACTGGTTTCTCATCACCGCGCGCATAATAAAATTGTGTTTTGATTTTTTTTTACATATTTTTAGTCAAAAATCATGGTTAAAATAGACAAACGTGTGCAAATGTGGTATAAAATTAAAGCTAACAATGTCAGCAATGCACTGGACTAGAGATTGAGTGCATTTTCACAACCTTTTATAATCAGTAAACTCTTAAGTACTAAAAATCAAAATTTTCTTGCTCCACGCAGTTTTCACCTCGATATGCTAAAAAAAAGAAGAAATCGCCCTTGTCATATTTTTCAGGGGTTGGTGATGAGAAACCATTTTTTTTAGTGGCCTTAAAAAATAATCTAAGCGAACGGACGGATGGTCTTTTCTGCTTCGCCTGTTTTACATGCACATTGTGCATATATATTGGTGACTTATTGAGGGTGTGAAAGATTAAGTCGTTAAACTGCATAAGACTGGCCATTCCCAGATCACATGTGTGCATAGATCAAATAGATCACTTTTAAGCCATTGCATCTTTACATTAAAAACGTCAGGGTTTATCAGTCAAAGGTTGTCAGTCAGAATACCTGCCTTGATCATCTCTAATTACCAATATGAGGACCCAGTGCCAGGGATGAAAAAGTCATCCTTAACAATCATATTTTCATAACAGTAATTTAGAAGACCTCAGCGACCCTACTATTTAAGTGTATGAGTAGAAAGGTACCACTGAGACTGGGAGTGACTGTCTACGGGACAGCCTGCTGCAGGTTCTCAGCTTGAAGAATGTTGTCCCATGAATTAGCCATACTGTAGCTCCTTGAAACCCTAAACCTTTGCAGTGGAAAGTGGAGTTAACCCCACTTTCACACAGAAGGTGACGATATGTTTATCCCTCTTGTTAAACTGCCGTCAGTTTTAGAAGCACCTGATCTGCAAGTTTAAATCTCTCCCGTGCATTCAAGTGTTTGTTTCCCATGGAGGGAACCCCATGCACTTATACCTCCAGCATTGCTTAAACCTTGCAGGGCATCATGATGTATCATGCCCATTGATCATCATGATGCAGTCCTAGCGAGTAACTCGCCAGGCTGCACTCATGCATCATACCAATTATTCAGGGTTGTTACACTTCTGGGGACACCAAAAGGGTCAGCATGATGCCCGGCATGATGCCCACATGCATTGCTGATGTGTAGACTCCTAGCATTGCATTAGTGCGTCATGGTGTCAATTTTTAGGGGGTCTAGATGGATGGTCCCCATGTCACATGCCGATTTAAATATATAATAAAAGTCCACGCCACCAGGGGCTGATGCCACATGTCCTTGTCTCAAAGCTCTATGTCACATGTTGATTTAAAGAAAATGCAATGTTACATGTCGTTAACGATTAACTTCTATATGTCCCTGTCACTAAGCTCCATGCCACTTTTCAATATTATAAGAAAATGCTATGTCGATTTCAAGGGTCTAGACCCATTTTCAGGTACACCATCATAGTGGTATCACGTGGTCCTGAAAGGGTTAAATCAACTCTAGGTACCTGGACCTAAACCCTGGCTACCTTTGCTTCAAGATTTAGCCATATAACAAACAACAGAACCAAATCCCCTCAAAATTGCTCAGTTGACCCAGGAAGGTAATTTGTAACGCAAATTCTCGTGCTACACGCGTTTTCACACGTGGTGCTATGAGCTTTGAAACCTGACTTCCGCCACTCCCGCGCATGCGCCCAGGGTAGGGTTATCTTGAAGTGGAGACATCAACATTAATATATTCCCCTTGTGTTGGGGATTAGAGAAGTATGTCCAAGGGGGCTAAGGGTGAAAATCCCAGTTAATGATGGGGAGTTAGTGTGAAATAAGAGGCAGGGGTGTAGCATCAGGCCGGCATCAGGCCAAACAAACCTACCTTTATACACGTGTGTTCAGTGGCTTTGGTGATATCAGCAGATGCTGTCGTGAACATGGATGCACGCACAGAATTAAGGGTAAGATTAGGTGTGAAAGTTGTTCCAAGGATATTTTGGGGCAGTGGGGAAAATAAAGTCATAGATATGATTGGCAAGGATGCAACTGCAAGGTGAGGTACAGCATTGGACTACATTAATATATCCATTGGTATGTACCGGTAGTAGATTATTATGGGTTTCCCCTCATAATCATCTCGGGATAATCACATTCCTCAGAATCCTGGCAATAGAAAGGGGTTAGCTCATGTTGCAATGGTGAGCTCTGGTGTTTAATACCTACACGTATCAGTTTGAGCTAGCTACAAATGGGACGTTTCAGAATTCTGGTTCTGTATTGAATTAAGCACAGAAAGTGCAAACCTCAACCTATCCCCCAGAACCCCACCCACGCCTCAATCATAGAATATAGAGAGACACTGGAAGGGTATAGCTCTAGGTGCCATGCTCTACGGGCGTGTCTTATCTTCGTTATCTAGGTCAACTTTTCCTAAACTGCTACCTGACTTCCGGTTTTGAAATTGCTGGTAGAGTTCCCAAATACCCTGAATCTGCGGTCGGTAGATGCAGGCAGCTGGTCAGCCTAAGTTCCCAAAGGGCTGATTATGAGTGTGCAGAAAATATAATTTTTCTCTCGAAAATATTTTATCAAACAATTGTAAAATTTAAACGGGTGTTCTCAAGACATGTAGGGATGCTGTGTGTAAACTAGAATGCATTTGGCCCAGTAGATTCAGAGATACCGGTATCAGTCATTCTGAGAGTGTCATCAGAGATATGAAGATATAATGTGTACCTTTACATCTCTGGTGTGATTAATGTGACTTAGGCCTAAAAAAAAACAAGCTGTGTTTCTGGTATCTTGCTCAAAAGAGCTGAGGTTGGTAGGTCGGAAATTTTCTTTTCTTAGTTTTTGGCACCTGGCATCCAAGGCCTCATATGTGAGCCAGCAAGCAGAAACGGGGGTTCCTGCGGGATTTAGTACCTGCTTTCGCCACCAGGGGCACCACTAGGGGCTATAATAGAAAAAAATATGCCTAAAACTGCTATGGGGTACTTTTTTTATGGAGAATGCAATCATTGTGATAAAATGGGACATGTACTGGGAATAGGGACCTTGATGCACCCTGCACTAAGGGCCTTTTTCGCAGATCCTGTCACAAATGTTCTATTTTGGGTGGAAAGGTTCCAAATTTGGCATGTAAAAATAACGATTTTGGCCTAAATAGGCATTTTTGTTGATATCAGTTGCCATGGAAACATGATTTTCATTCTAAATATAAAACTCAATGATCCCATTTGAAGGAATGTTTCACAAGGTTCACTATGGTGAAAACAGAATGAAAATACCATTTCTAGATCAAAAGTTATGGACAAAAGAATGAAAATTTATGCTAATGTAGCTAATTAGTATAAATTATGCTAATTATAGATGTATCTCATGACCAAATATGACCAATTTGGAGAAAACGTGCATCCAGGGGGGGGGGGGGTTTAGTTCAGCATTTGACCACTAGGGGGCAGTGTATGAGTAAAAAACTGAAAAAATATACCACAAAATGGCTCAGATCAATTTTTGATGGGAATCCAGTGGTATGCTCAGAATTATTCCATTTCTACTAAAAACATTCCATTTATGGAATGTAAAAGGAACATCCGTTGCCATGGAAACATAGAAAATTGGCAAATATGGCAATTTCTGGTTGCCATGGAAACCACTCCATTATTCTAAATGGGAAATTTTGTCACCAATGTGTTCCATATTTACATATGGATCCCAGAACCGAAAACAGACCTAAAAAATTCTGTCTAGAACCAATTTTATGATAAAAGCACTACATTTCTTTGTTTATATTTCTACAAAACTGTATTTTTTTTGCATTAGGCCTATTGATTATATCAGTATTTAAGCTAGGATTCAATACATTTAGAGCCTATTTGCATTTTCAAGTTGCATACAACAACCTAGGTCTGACAAGAAATTACAAAAGAACTACCTGGAATATCTTAGCTCCAAATATTTCATTTTAAAGCTTGTGCCTCAAACTTTAAAAAGACAAAGAGCTTATTGACATTCAGTAAATGGTTGTGCCTACCCATATTTAACAAGCCATTCCTCCAAGACTATCTTCTTATGCAATATATCACTGAAAAGCTAGTGATCTGAATTTTAAAGTTGACTTTTAGCACAGAGCACCCTTTCTCCTTGCCTCTACACATATTGTCATATTTTGCTGGGTCTTCACCTGGTGGTTGTAAATAATATCCATTTCCTGCTTGGGATATGAGAAAATGACAGGGAAATATCTGAATCTATGTCAAACACAACATTTGGAAGAGAATCTTTGCTAAAGTTGAAAAAATCTTCGAAAATCATCAAAAATTTCTGGAAAAAATTCTGAGGTCAGCCCTCTTTAGCTGAGGTCATTCAGGTGACCGGAAACAACCCTTTTTTTGGCCTTACCTTACTTCTAAGAATTAAAGACAAATCTATCTAAAAATTGACAATCTATATCCATGTATAGCAAATACTTTCAACTTTAATGAGATAAGGTTAATTTAAACCTAACAGTTCAAAAACGTAAGAGATAAAACTCTAAAACTCCAGTAAGAGTTCACATATCACTCAAATTGAGTACACCCAGGCCATTGTCTCACTATCAAGCTAATCCACTCCCCTCACACCTGAAACAATAGGGAGGTACTTAGGGTGATTAAGATAAGGGCAGGGTGCAGCTTGTCTCCCTTATCAGTGTTATCAATCACCATTGTTCAGAGGTGTGAACAGTAGCTGATAAGAAATTTACCCAGAATGCAATGCTGTGGAGGTTGCACTACACTAATTGACGCTAGGTGGCAGCAAGTCACACAAGCTAGACCCGCACTGAAGGGTGTTGTACAAATATTATTGGTATAAAATCGACAGTAGAAATGTAAATGAGGCATCAAATTATTCCTTATAGTGTATACTAACTGGTTTGAGTGGTATCTAAGATGGAATTCGATGTTAGATTGGACCTCTGAGGTGAAAAGGAATTATTGATTTAATGCAAATTATTCACTGCAAAAGTGCATGATTTGGGTATGTCCGCAGGAAATGGCCTGTAAAAAAAATTAAGTCACAAAGCAACCATGCAAACGGGTCTAATTTTTTAGGAAAATGTGTGGCTATAAGAAAATCATAGTAGCTAAGCCCAACGAACAGCAGGGATATTTTATTTCGGCCCAAATCCTATATAGAAATACAGAGAGAAAACAATTAGTGTAGTGCAGCCTCTACACACCTAATACCTGTTTGTGCAAAATCCTTCAAATCTCACCAGAATTATTTTTTTCTGCTTTGGTTAGACTAGTTCCATGGATCTTAGGCCAAAACGATCAAAGAAATTGCCGGATTTTGCTCAAAATGGCCAAAAATTGTGGTTGCGGGGTTTAGCCCTCGGAGTGATTTCCACAAGATTTACTACTGTTGACTTAGAAGCTCAATATGTGTCCCAAGGTAACTTTAGGGACTAAATATGTGCTTTTCCCAGTAAAATGACATTCACATCATGTTTCCCAATTGTTTTCATCCATATATACGGATGTGGATGCTCTATGGGAGCCCCGTTCCAGCCACTTGAGAAAATCCAATTTTTCTGCTGCCGGACTATGCAACAAAGAAACAGCTACTAGCCTTGAAAATTAGTAACTGGAGGTGATCATGCCTCATGTTCTTTAATGTCACAACCCGGGGAACATGATTATTCACAAAAAAGAGGTCACAGGGTATTTAAATATGCAGAAAACGTCCATTCTAGGTGAAATATTCAGTTTTAGAGGTTTATTTATCGATTGTTCCCTTGCATTCTACCCATATTTTTCTATAAATCCGATTGTTTAGAGTATAGATGGCATTCAGTCCATGTTGTCAAGCCCCCTGGTAATCACCATGTAGAATATACCACTTATTTCTTCAGGAAATGACCATAATGCCACCCAGTACTCAGAAAATCGATAATTCTTGTGAAAAGGCAAGTAGAATCCTGGTTCAGCAGCACATAGGAAACTAAGTCTGAGAGAGAATTGAGTCATCAGATGGGCATAAAATTAAGGGATTTACACAGAGAGGAGTTAGATGGTCAGCATCTAATTGCAGTACTGCAGAGTCGTTAATTTACACAGATAGTGGTTGTAAAGTGGGCTATACTGAATCTACCACACAACCTGGCAAGCCTCCGACTGTGAGGTCTAATGCCCCAACATTAGTGCTACACATAAAACTATTAATTAAATCATTCTTGACACCCCATGACTCCTGTCCTTGGTCTTAGATGTGGTTTTACGACCACCATTAGAGCAGCTCACCCAATACCTGCTCACAATGGGGTCTTTATGTGGTTTTGGTAAGTGTCACCCTGATTACAGGCTCGCCCTCTCCAACCCTTCGTACACTATGGGCTGGCCGCATCCCTTCATCTGATTCGTCATCACTTGTGCAGTAACCCATCCCAAGCTTGTAGACTGAATACACATCCCAGATCAATCAGATTCTTATCTTCATCACAGGGGGCAAAAAAAAAAAAAAGGGTAGACAGGGTCACTTTTTCCCATTAAAATTCTGAAATCTATTATGAGAAAAAAAAAACACTGCAACTTGCATACCACGGGAAGGGGCGCAGTTCCGTAATTGCACAACTGCCGTAATTTAATAGCATCAACCCTCACACCTGTAGGGTTGACGCCTGAATGCAGCCGTGGCGAGTATGTATACATCTCTGGACTGCATTCAAATTTATCTTGCATACTGGCGACCGCTCGCAAAAAAAGGTCTTAAACTAGTGAGGTTGTGCACGTGTATCCACGTGCGGTATAACCCACCTGTCACTGTCTGGGAATGACAAGTGGGAGGCGGGAAAAGGTGTCATGTGAGGGAGGGGGCCACAGGAGGGGCCGACCACTAAATGAGAAAGGGAAGTGGTCTGTGGGGGCGGCAAGATATCAAATACACACAGATCCCCCAAATTGTCTAATGTTAGCAATGTACATAAATGGATGCATTATGTTGCTATTTGTGAGCCCACGCAGAGTGTCATCGCCCTGAGTTGGAACAGCACAGGGATGCTTAAAATACTGTATTATTAGAGGTGGGAGAAGTTGGGTAACAAATGGTTTTATGGTATTCTTTAATCACTACAACTGGAAATATATACATTGATATTGCAATGTTGAAAGCTGATATCATTATCATTTGTGCATCTATATTAAACGTGCAGCGGCTATGAGGTTATTGCCGAAGGGGATATGATCATAAACAAGCTCTACGGTCTCTATGGCGTTTGTGATACCATTTGAAGGGTTTTCATCTTAGAGCATTGTGAAATAGAAACATTTATAAGGTATTGTCTGATGAAGCGGTAGTAGGCCTAATACTATTGAACTATTGAACGTCGCATAACATCAACATCGAGATCGACATAAATCTACATCTATCATGACTTTTCGAAATATGGCAAATGAATAGACCAAATTTAATTTTAACTGAAAACACCACTTTTTATGAGATAAATACTCAACTTCATCTCGGTAAAATTAATGACGGGCCTTCCCCTACACCTCCAAGACCCCAACGCAAGCTGTGTACAGAAGACCTACAGTAGGTCTGACATCAGAACGCGGGTAGGGTCTTACCACACCTGTGGTTAACCACTCCATTATCTCTCCTACCTACACCACTACAACTATCTACATACCACATACACATGTACTGCACATGGATCATTTGGTACTTGGGGGTGTATGTGTATATGTATATGTATGTATGTATGTATATATATATATATATATATATATATATAATTTTCTTACTGAGAATCGCTTTCGTGAAATGACTCTCCCCCTTTCAGAAATCACCTCACTCCAAGTTTTGCCCCAATCCCCACCGACGATCCCTTACAAAAAAGCCCCTGCGTCCTATATCCACCCCACACCCACCCGCGACAATAAATGAGTCCTCCCCAGGTTGGGAGGAAGTGGGGTAGGTAAGGTAAAGAAAAGAGTTTGAAGAAGATACTATTCACAGACAGTGCAGATGATGTCAGGTATTTTCACGTCCAGAGTTCACGGAATCAGAGATTGTGATTTTTTGCACTGGGAAGTTTTAGCTAACCAAATATTCTCTGTTCTTGGTATTTTAATTATTTTACCTGTAATTGTGGGTATACATACATGAATGTGATAATGTATGTGTAATACATGTACAATGAAACGTCATGGCACGTGGCAATGCTTTACTAATATTTGCAGTGGGAGGGTCATTATAGGGATCGCCCGGGAGCACTTAAGCCGCACCCAAGTATAAGCCGCAACCTGAGTTTGTGGGTTGCTTTGAAAATTTTTAAAAATCGTAGTATTTTATCTACCCAATGAATTTTCAAAATACAAAAGCTATGGGCTCCTCAGGTGTACCACTACCCTCCCATGCCAGTAAATAAGTTGAGCGAAGTTATGGGAGGGTAGTTGAGAATGCTACAGCTATACCTACCCCTCCCCTACCCAGCTAACTGGGCCCTGATATGTTCCGTCTACCCCTCCCCCTGTGCCTGAAAATTAGCTCATGCGCGGGGTGGAATAGATACAGTTTATTTATGCGTATTTTATAATCAATGCAGCAGTATAATTATACAGGGAAGTAGTTCATCTTATACCTTACCTGAGGTGAGGTAGACGGAGCCTTGTCAGACATCATGATTTATCCACAAATACTTCTCCGCCTTGTTTTCCCATATAGTCTAGACACAGTTTACTCTGTATATTGTATATTGCCAATCTATTCAGAGTAAAAGAGCTGATACTAAATTCTTAATTATCCATGTCCAGAGCTCGGCACATCGTCTTCGCTATCCATTTTCCTGTTGAGCACACCAGGACATAATACACGTATACTACACGTGCACTGATCCGAATGTAAAGAATTCAACTGGCGATTGCACACCTAAGTTTGCCCTTGCAGTTCGATCTAAATGTCATTGGCACAGACGTGATAGTGGAGGTCAACAGGCTAAAGTAATCAACCATGACTGAACGCAATTAGAACTAAGAATTGGCAATTACACAATCTATAGTGGGAACCTATGTAGGGGGAAGGGATCAGGCATCCGGGATCAGGCACTTACATTTCTGGAGTGTCAACAAGGACCAGTCTAAAATTAGCAAGGATGCAGACAGACCCTTGACTGTTAGCCACACTGCATTGGTGTGTCATGCCCTTCACCTTTAGCCATTGCTTCTGTACTCCGCCACCTTGCATTGGTGTGTCATGCCCTTCACCTTTAGCCATTGCTTCTGTACTCCGCCACACTGCATTAGTGTACCATGCCCTTCACCTTTAGCCATTGCTTCTGTACTCCGCCACACTGCATTGGTGTACCATGCCCTTCACCTTTAGCCATTGCTTCTGTACTCCGCCACACTGCATTGGTGTGTCATGCCCTTCACCTTTAGCCATTGCTTCTGTACTCCGCCACACTGCATTGGTGTGTCATGCCCTTCACCTTTAGCCATTGCTTCTGTACTCCGCCACACTGCATTGGTGTGTCATGCCCTTCACCTTTAGCCATTGCTTCTGTACTCCGTTACACTGCATTGGTGTGTCATGCCCTTCACCTTTAGCCATTGCTTCTGTACTCCGCCACACTGCATTGGTGTGTCATGCCCTTCACCTTTAGCCATTGCTTCTGTACTCCGCCACACTGCATTGGTGTGTCATGCCCTTCACCTTTAGCCATTGCTTCTGTACTCTGCCACACTGCATTGGTGTACCATGCCCTTCACCTTTAGCCATTGCTTCTGTACTCCGCCACACTGCATTGGTGTACCATGCCCTTCACCTTTAGCCATTGCTTCTGTACTCCGCCACACTGCATTGGTGTGTCATGCCCTTCACCTTTAGCCATTGCTTCTGTACTCCGCCACACTGCATTGGTGTGTCATGCCCTTCACCTTTAGCCATTGCTTCTGTACTCCGCCACACTGCATTGGTGTGTCATGCCCTTCACCTTTAGCCATTGCTTCTGTACTCCGTTACACTGCATTGGTGTGTCATGCCCTTCACCTTTAGCCATTGCTTCTGTACTCCGCCACACTGCATTGGTGTGTCATGCCCTTCACCTTTAGCCATTGCTTCTGTACTCCACCACACTGCATTGGTGTGTCATGCCCTTCACCTTTAGCTATTGCTTTTGTACTCCGCCACACTGCATTGGTGTGTCATGCCCTTCACCTTTATCTATTGCTTCTGTACTCCGCCACACTGCATTGGTGTGTCATGCCCTTCACCGTCAGCCATTGAGTCTGTACTCCGCTACACTGCATTGGTGTATCATGCCAACCCAGTGCATCAACCCATGATGTGTAGATCGTGTATTCCTACGTCATGACGCAAATGAACAAAATGGATTAACAGCAGTAGCCATTGCGATCCTCAAAGGGTTTAGCAATTAAACAATGATAACAACAACAACAATATGAACAACAACAAAATCAACAACATCATGGCCTACAATAAGACACGATCATTTCTGTATCTCTTGTTTATTTGAGAAGCGTCTAGCCATTTTTTTTTGTTTTGTGTCTTCATTTACTTGTATAAAATGTGTTTTATAGAGGGTATTGCATTCTGATAAATGTCACTACATGTATACTGCAGATTTTGAGCCTTTACTAAAAACTATGAGTCGATATGACATTTTGAAAGTTGTCTGTATTACACACTTTACCATTTTGCTTGAAACACATAACCGGGTAAACATACATTCCTTTTCTCTTTGGGGTTTTGTTATGCGTGCTTCAAGGTTATAAGGGTTTTCATATTTGAGACTTTCGTTGTGATTCTACGAAACAATGCAGGTGCATTATCGGCCACATAGAAGCATGGAAATTCAGTGGGTGACTTTTCAAGAACTGGAAATCCACAGATGGAATTTGACAACCGTTTTGGTAAATTATCATAGGAATATTTCACAAAAACTCAATTGAACATTATTCAAAACGCTGCGAAATAAATCTATAGTGTTTATTAGTGACTTTACATCAAAGTCATTTATCCCGGCATTAATCCCATAGATTAACGGCAAATGAAAGTCCGACTGGCGCCACTCTAGGCGGGGAAAGCACAAACTGAAGTCTTAAAAAGTCAACAAAACAAAACAGTGGGCGCCAGCACCTTTTGTTGTGGGAGCCACGTGCGAGACAGACTGGCGCGTGACTAATATGTGACTGTATGTAAGAAGAAAGGTATTGTTTCTTTTTGTTTTGGGTTGGAGATAAACCTTTATTGTTAGGTAATTTCCCGTTAATATACAGTATATCTCTGCCGTGGGTGCAGCCATTTGGCATTTAAGCCCCAAGCTACAAGGGAAATTACAATAGGGCCAACTTGAGCCGGCTCAACGTGAGTATGTCAGAGGGTTTACCTGGAGTTTTTTTACACCTTACCATTCAGGATCAAATGCAATGTCGCCAAGGAACCCCATGTCATGTCTGAGACCCTTTCCTTTTATTCAGTAAATTTCCTTTATATAATTCCATTGCCACCAGAAATGTGGATAAGGGGAAAGGTCATTTCGGCACTGAATCGGTCACTAGGGGAGCTACAAATGCTAAAATGCAATATATACTCTATATTATCTCATGGGAGATACACTGTATATCAATAACATCATTTACATGACACATGGAGACTCATCCCTAACCCTGATATCTACCTAGGCCAGACCAAAAAATAAGTCAACGGATTTTGATTTTGAAAAAATGGTGTGAGCTTACATATTTGTGGCCAGGTGAGGGAAAACATGCCTCCAGGGGGAAATCGTTTTTTAAGGTTTAAGTCACAGGCTTTAAAATGAGATATCTTAAGCTAAAATATCCCCAGTAGTATTGCTGGAATTGCTTGTCAAACATAGGTTGCAATATGCAACTGAAAATGGCAAATAAGCTCTAAATGCATCATGAATACTTATAATGAATACTTATGAATACTTGTAATGCAAGAAAATACAGTTTTGTGGAAAAATAACCAAAGAAATGTGATGTTTATATTGAAAAATTGGTTGTAGAGGGAATTTTTGAGATCTCTCTTCAGTTCTGAGTTCCTGAATTTGAGACAAAAATTACCATTTGGAATAATGGGGTTGTTTCTTTTGCATTCTAAAAGTAGAACGTTTTCAGTAGAGATGGAATAATTCTAAGCATACCACTGGATTCCCCATCAAAAACTGGTATATGCATTTTTTTTTGGCTTTTTTTTCAGTGTTGTAATCATATATTGCCCCTTGGTGGTCAAAGCCAGTACTAAAAATCACCCTTCGAGGGGCGTTCTTGCCCGTTGGCCCACATTTTTCTTTTTTTTTTATAGAATGTTTTGTCGTTCAATGGATTCCTTGTTAGAAATGTGAGGTATGAGCAATGGAATAAGAAAAAAAAAGTCAAATGTCACAGAAAAAAAGAAGAAAAAACTTGGGGAAAATGAGGCGAGTGAAATCCTCACACAAAGATTTCAAGAGAAATTGTATCTCCGAAAACATGGATTGCGAGCCGTAGATCAACTGAAATTTTTTGGTGTGGCCTAAGTTTACTTATATTCCAATGGCCATGTCATTGATTCTATCAATGCCCTCTCTCTCTCTCTCTCTCTCTCTCTCTCTCTCTCTCTCTCTCTCTCTCTCTCTCTCTCTCTTGATGTTATCCACCAGAACATGCCCCCCCCCAAATGTCACATAATACGTATGATGGATGTGTGGTTTCAGCCAGTGTCATAGTAGGTAACTTGCCACAGATTGTCAATATACAATATGCATTCCTATACAAAAACATTGAAGCGGTTCCTATTTAACATTTTAGGGATTTTTATGCTCAGTGACTTTTTTCCCTGAATTATTTTTTTACATTTTCATTCATTCACTTTTACGATTTTCCCTTCATTTCTGGGATAGACTTGTGGCTTGGGAATAGTGTCATTCAGGATCAAGATTGTCGTCATCTGTCGCCATGATTGGTCATCAATGGTCACTCTTTTTTGAGTGATAACTCATTCCGTCATCTTTCGCCACTGTGTGTCAGACTGTGTGTGTCATGGGGCATAGCAATTGCTATTCTTGGTGATCTTGTGCTATAACGACGTCGTGTTCCATCTAGTGACATGTGTGAGCCACTTCACACAGGTTGACGAGGACTCACAACAATTTGCTGGGTGGGGTCTCCCCCTCATGCACTGTACATGTGCTTGCATCATTAGTGAGATGTACAGGTGAAATCAAACAGTAGAGACAAAGTATATTTTAAAATTAAGAAACCAGATAATTACAGTTCCATGACTACTTGATAACAATAACCATAGACGCAATAAGCAGTCCGTCTCCTATGCTGGGGGTGGTCTCAATAATTATATTAGATTGGACATAATTATCTTGAAGATGAATATGATTTGCCGCTGATATGCTCATAATTGTGTGTTTAAATAGACTACCTTAGATATAAATGGGACTACCCCGGTATACCTGATGGCATTTCAAACCATTAGGAGTGGTCATATCATAGCAACGGTAGGGGTTTCCTGCAGATGCACCAAATGAAAATACTGTCCTACACCCCTTGAGGAGTCACCCATCACTTCATCCCCATCCACGAGCTTTTTCACTAAAGACCCCTTTGTCCCCAAACTGATGATGATAAAATTTAATAGCGAGATCAGGTCCAGAAGCCACTTCAAACTTCTAACAATTATGTTGGAAAATTTTGGAAAGAGACTGGAGGGATGACAATATAGGGACGAGTCGTTTGGTATAAGGTAGGGAGGGGGGAACTTTACTTCCGACCACCCTCCCCCCCCCCCCATACACCATCATAGAAAAGTTATGATGACCCCCCCCCCCAAAGAAGAGTGTCGAGGTTTGTCAAAGTTTGCACCCCCACGGGACCTGGAGGCTGCATGATTAGGTTGTATGAATACATGCTGCTTCTGGTACGACTTGCATAGCTCACGTCGTAACATAGTAAGAAATGCCACCCAGATTTATAAATGTCTCCAAAATACAGAAGACGAAATCACCTCATGTCTTAATCAGAAATACTTAGAAAAAAATAGGGGAAAATATATAACCATGCAAAACGTCAAACCAAATACATCTCCGATGTTAACTGATAATATTCAATTCGATTCAAGGACCGCATTATATATATATATATATATATATATATATATATATATATATATATATATATATATATATATATATATAATATTGCTCAAAGCCCAAAATTTGTGTTTCTTGCTCGCCATAATGCACCAATTAATGCATTGCTGGCGAGTCTACTCGTCAGCAGTGATTTGTGACGACCACCAGACCCTTTGTTCGTGAGGGCATAAATCACATAGCCTATCATATGGCTGGCACGATGCATTAAGAATTGAGAGGCTGTAATCTTGCATCATGACGACCCATGGGAATGAAAAGTGTGCAGTATGTGGCACTCGAAGGGCTAAGATAAACGACCATACTGACAGTCAGACAGAAGTAGCTTTCTGCAGGTCCATCCATAATCAGAAAACTGGCGCCTAGTGAGGTATAAATTGTATATTCTGACCGCCCTGTGGTATAGCCTTATAGTATTTTATTCCGCCCAATTATCGCCCAGTCTAGACTACACTATGAGAGAGGCATGTATAGGTTTATTTATTTTCACCCATTTCACCCATTTCAGTAATGGAGGAGGGTGGCTTGTCTCCTTAATTCATTGTACTCTGGTTGAAATACAGGGGCGTGGCAACCAACTGTAATATATAAGCACCCCTCACATATAAGGCACACTCTGAGGCGAAAGAGATACATGGACTGTATATCAAAGTTACAGAGGGGCTTGCTTTTGAGCAGTTTAGTATTGTTTTGTAGTTAAAATGCACATAGCCCCCAGTACAACCACTATCTGTATCAACTTCTGCTATCTGTAGTGCTACAGCTGACATTCCAACCACTATCTGTGTAAAAAATACACTAACTGTAGTAGCCATCCAACCGCTATCTGTATCAACGACCGCTATTTCTGTAGTAACTTTTCTGATGCTGTGTTAGGACACATCCAACCTCTATCTGTATCAACAACCGTTATCTGTATAAGACTGTTGATGGTGTTGCAGAGACCAATGGGCTCAGTGTGCATGAGTGTAAGGGGGTGGGTTGGTATATTGTAAGTGTTTCTCAGCTATAGTTTGTCTCTCAGCCTTTTTCACATTAATTAGTATTAGATATGGGTCAATTGACTCAAGATTAGGCCAAATTAGGTAAAATGAATCAAAATAGGTTAAATTAGCCTAAGCTTAGCCAATAATTAGAGTTGTTTTGCCCCAATTTACCTTTGTGGGGTCGCTCTGGGCCATTTAACCGTTATGTGCTAATTTTATCCATACTGACCATATTGACCTGTTTTGACTCAATTTGGGACAATCTGTGCCAATTTGACTACTTTTGGCTGGATTTGACCCAATTTATCCAACTAGGATCGATCTGACTCATATTGGGGCAATCTTGGTTAATTGACCTATATTGGGTCAATTTGGACTCTTTTGAACAGATTTAACCTAATTCACCTAACTTTCCGATCATTCTGATTCAATTTTTGGTGAATCCTGGGTCAAAATGGCCCTTTTTATGCCAGTTTAAACTCTTTTGACATTTTATCCAATTTGGATCAAACTGACTCAGTTTGTGCCAATCTTGGATTAATTGATCCATCGTGTGCCAATTTGACCTATTCTGGCTGGATTTCACCTAATCTATCAAACTTGAGTCAATCTGACTCAATTTGGACCTGTTTAGAACTGATTTCCCCAAAATGACCCATTTTGGGCCAATGTAACCTCATGTGACCCAATATACCCAACTTGGGTCAACGTGTCTAAATTTTGGTCCAATCCTATGTTAATTGACCTACTGTGGACAAATCTAACATCTTTTGACCTGCTTTGAACTGATTTATCCAACTTAAGTTAGTCTGAAAAGAATGTTACTACACTTAGCGTAAGGAGAAATCCAATAGCCAGTTGATGCAGATAACCCCTTTTTGATACACTTAATTTGAAGCAGATAGCGTTTCTTTTACACAGATAGTGGTTGGATAGACAACGACTAACTGTAGTACTACTGATAGCGGTCGTTGATACAGATAGTGGTTGTACACCCCTGATTTTTTTTTAAAAGATCTAATACTAACTAATTATTTTTGTTTGGAGGATAACTTATGTTTTCCTATTTCCTCTACTCTGATCCTTCCACCTTTCACCATCAAAATATGCCCTGTGTGGACTCTGGGTCAAGTAGCATCTCCTCAGCAAATATCTCATCTGGGCAACGCAAGGCTCCATCAAGCACGTGCGCAATGATTTAACGGTCGTAATCTCCATATAATAACTCCCAACAAGAGTCCACAATCCAGCCTCCCCCTCTCCCCTTGCTCACTGATTGGACAGGCTTAGGGTTTTTTGTTTGGAGTCGTCTTAGCCCACCTCTTAGCGCCCAGACTCCCTTTGCCATACCC
This sequence comes from Acholoe squamosa, assembly GCA_949317995.1. NCBI lineage: Eukaryota > Metazoa > Annelida > Polychaeta > Phyllodocida > Polynoidae > Acholoe > Acholoe squamosa. The sequence continues at coordinate 24,761,368 of OX439050.1, forward strand.
GTGTCACCGGCGCGTTTTCATACCCCTGCACGCGTAAAGAAAATCTAGTCCCTCTTACTGAGGGATCAGACCCCTCCGCCAGCTCAAGTAGTTCTCCACTGGTGTCAGAATCTGAAGTGGATTTACACCCATTATTTCTAGATCCTCTCCTGAACAAAGAGCAAAAGATCCCTCCCTTCCCTCACACCCCTTCCCTCTCTCCTCACCAGGAGGTGTTGAATAGAACACGTCAGATTTATAAACCTACGTCCTGATCCCTTACGTCACGATGACGTAACGTCACGCGAGTTTTGAATGGCGCCCGCAGGGTGCGTTTGTATGGCGTGATTGCTTAGTGAATGGAGCGGCGTGAGGTTCCCGGGCAGGGAGAGGATTTAGGGGGCTGGTTCATACCAGGGATTTTCTCCAGATTTTATAGGTGGTGTTTTCTGAGGACTGAAGTTTGTCTTTGCCTGCTGGATAATCAATGTATCACACAAAATAGTGTTAAAACTACTGAATGATGTTTGATGACCACAACATTGAAAGCATAAAACGTACATGAGAGGAGGGAGACTATCTGGCTTTAGGAAATTGATAATGTCTGACCGGTAACAGGGCAAAAGGCCCCCTGGATTAGTAGCCCCCTGACCAGAGGCCCTAGGACGAGAGGCCCTTGGATGAACAGCCCTCAGGATTTATGGCCACCTGACAAGAAGCCCGCGGACAATTGGCCACCAGGACCAGACGCCATTCTTCATAATGCCCGTCAGCCTATGCATACAGTTATCTCTATTCAGTCTTGTATCCACTAGATTTTCATTTTATGGCCGCTAGTTTCTAACGTCCGTCAAATGTTCACTCTACACCCACTAGATTCTAACCTCCGTCAGATTTCTATACTTTTCAAATACCAGATGTATTCTACACCCGCTAGATTCTAATATCTGTCAGATTTTAATTTAATGCCTGCTAGATTCTAGATTCTATCGCCGCTAGATTCTATCGCCCGCTAGATTCTATCGCCCGCTAGATTCCAATCGCCCGCTAGATTCTATCGCCCGCTAGATTCTATCACCCGCTAGATTCTATCGCCCGCTAGATTCTATCGCCCGCTAGATTCTATTGCTAGCTAGATTCTATTGCTAGCTATATTATTCTTGAAAGGGTAGAATCAAGTGGGCATAGAATCAAAAGCTGATGGAGGTTAGAATCTAGCGGGCGTATAATCAAAATATGAAGAATGTTAGAATCTAGCGGACATAGAATCAGAATCTGACGGATGTTAGAATCTAGCAGGCATAAAATACATCTGATATTTGTAAAGAATCATGTAGCGGCGATATAATCTAGCAGGCATGAGACAAAACCTGTCTGATGGGTAACAGAACTAGCAAGCAATGGAATCTGGGCAATGGAATCTGGTGGGCACAGAATAGGATATCTGATTGGTAAAAGAATAGAATAAAGATAATCTTATGGGAAAGAGAATAGAATAGAGATAATCTGATGGGTAAAGATGACGGGCGTGAGAAAATAGGGCCTCCTGTCCTGGGGCCATTTGTCTGTGGGCTATTTGTCCTAGGGCCGTTTGTCAGCAGGCTAGAGATTATGGTGGCTATTTGTCCTAGGGCCCCTGGTCCAGGTGGCTGTTTGTCCTAGTACCTATGTGGCCATAGCTATGGAAACTAGGGAACTAGTAATTATAGGGAACAATAATACCAATACATGTATCAACTGACAGAAATATGATATGTGGATTTTCACAAGGAAAAGTGCTGTCTGGGTTCTAGTGGGAAGGATGGGGAATACATGCATCCTGGGAGAATTGATTTACAGAATGGATTTGCGACATCCTATTGGTTATGTTTCCAACTACAATGTCATAGGTTTATTTCGCCTAAAGAATTATCGTGTTTCGGTATAACTATAACATGGCTAGAAAGGTAGGGTCGGTAGGACTAACACACAACCTGCATAAAGTTTGCTGACAGTTTGATATTGAAAATTTTGGGTTATTGAGAACGAACTGCATCCCGGACACTACATGGGTTTGACTCAAAATGTGCACTTATCTACTCCGTTTAAAAGAAATAAAAGGCGAATAAACAAATAGATCAAGTACATAGCAGCATTTACACAAAAACAATCTTTATTCTTAAATAAACATAGATAATACCTGGACATTATGGATGGCAAAACACTCATAATAAAGTTCTATTTACATATTAGATTCAAAGTATAAGGAAGCACCATTTATACATCCATGCATCTTAACTGCATGAAGAATAGAGGGGATCGTATTTACAACCGGGTTGGCATTTTGAATCACAAAATGACAATAATTATGCTCAATAAAGGTGCACTCCTCTTGTTATCTGAACTTGTTCATGACAATTTTTTTTTTTGAGCTCCCTCACTCCTGGGTCTGAAAAATCCCACCCCCGGACAGGAAATGGACATATTTCTAAGGGTGGCCTTATGAACACTGGCATATTTATTGGCTTAATCAGTGGATAGAGATCTTTCCATAAAGTGGTCTGCCATTTTTGTACCTCTATTGATATTGGAAGGGGCTATGGTCTTGTCCAAAAAAAAAGAAAAAAAAAGTATCGACCCTGTTTTGCTAGGGTCGGTCGGTTAACTGGAAACAAACCTTTTTTTTGGCCCAATGGGTTCCATTTGCGCATTTTTCTTTTACCTGAGAAAGGATCCATACATAACAGTATATACACCTGACTGTAATTATCTTAACATTTACAAAAATACTATAGGCCTAATCATGATGACATAGCAGGGCGCCATGGCCGCCATACATCGCTCGTGGCTCCCTCATCGGCGGATGCCTTAACTTGACTTGGATCCTTTTTGAGACTTAAGTCCTGAGGCTCGCCTACAGGAGATTCACACCTGTTTCCATTGTTTCCATGACAACAGGCACTTACTCCCTGGTAACACACATACTGTGCACTCCCTACTCTATCATTCTCTGTACAGTGTCGACAGGAAATAACCCCTCCACCGGAAGCAGAAGCCATCCGCTCCTCCACATTGGAGAGCACTTCTGGGTTCCTGAGGAACATTGGTGACCCTACATCATGATCATCAACCTCCGATGTCATCTCTGACGTGAAGTCAGACATCACACTCTTGTCATCACGCATAGCGACGTCATGGACGCTGCCGATGACGAAACCGGCACCATTGTCTGTTGGCTCCTGCTTAATATCCACATTTCCAGCAGGACTGGGGGAATATGACGTAGAGTGAGTTGGAGAGGAGACATTTTGTGAATGGTTGTCTACAAATTGAAGATAATGGTGAATTGTGATGAGGAGGTCGTCTTTGACGCGGTTCGTCATACGTCGGTGCGTCCTGACGTAGGTCTGTAGGAGTGTGGCGCATGCGTGGAAGCCCTCTCTGAATATGGCATTCTCGTCTATTCTCGGAGGTGTGTTTGACTCTCTGGTACCTGGTGAACATAAGGAAAGAATGGCATTTTATTTCATGTTGATATGCCCGAGATACTGACAGCCCATAGCTCTAGCACTCGATCGGCCGTATCGCACACCCCCCGTGCGATAACCCGCAAAAATATCACACGCCGAGGTCACGTGACCATTTAGTGATGTCATAGCTCCAAGATGGCGATGTAAACAGTGCGCACGGGGAGTCATTCTGGTAAATTTGATTCCATTTTATCTGATTTAGATGAAAATAACATGAAATAAATGCAAAGGCACACTCGTTGGAGGAATGTCGGGGGGTTATCGCACTTGCCGATCAGGTGCCGCATCACACTCTGCCCTGCGGGTGTCGTGCGATGCGGCACCTGATCGGCGCGTGCGATAACCCCCCGACATTCCTCCAACTCGTGAACCTTTGCTTATGTATCATACTGTTTGATGTTTTATAGGGGACTTAATAGGCACAGGTATCCCAAATACCATGGTATAAGGTAGACCAACACCACGGAGGATATGCCTACGGTAGTTAATGGTTATAAAAATCGGAAGTATATGTCTGAAGATAAGCTCATAGTATGGAACACAGGTATCCAACCTAAGGTGCAGGCGTACGGTCTTAACATTTATAGCCTAAGACACAAAGAATAATAACAGTACAAAAATGATAAGTTCAGCATTATACATCTTTTTCTTTTTAGAAAAATCCAATATAATTTATGTGGTGTTACAAGAACATATCTCAAATGGTGTTAACCAATAATGACTAAAATAGTATGATAAGCATAATTATTCATATCCATACAGAGAACATTATTAGTCACTCTGTACTGTATGTACCCTATGATGATTTACTAAAAACACATTGTGGGACGAGAGCACAGTCAGCAGGATATGGTTAAAGTCTGATAAGCCGACACAATTACACCATCCTGTGTGTTGTTTGCTTAAAATAACAGATACATCAGCAATATATATATATATATATATATATATATATATATATATATATATATATATATATATATATATATATTGTCAGCTTTAAGTTCTGTAATCAGCTTTAAGTTCTGTAATCTGTTTATCTTTTATTGTTTTTTTCCTGTCTTAATGTGCTAACCATTTTCTCTACCAATTGGCCTCTACAGGGCTTTTAAAAGGAGCCTTTGATTGGTTTACATCTATACCACAGTTGCAGGTCTTCCTGTAGCTGCTAGTCCCATACAGGCTGGGCATGGAGGTGTGTCTACACTGCAGCCACCAGCTCAGCCCTAATTAACATGCATTTTCGCGCGACTTGGAGCTTCCAGGGGTCAGAATACACTCTATACATGTGTGCAACTCCACAGCTCTAGGTGTGAATAGTGATAGCCTATATATTTAGCATACCTTTAAAGGTGTAATTAGATATTCTTAAGCCACCATGAGCTTCTTAAATGAGTCCTTACAGTAGTGTTGAGTATAAGATGGGAGAGAGTGGATTCCCACCAGTAACTCAAGGTATTACATAACTGACCCCTACAACCAGTGTAAGGTACATGCTGATAACCAGCTTCAGCTAGACACAACGGCACCACCTCCAGCCCGTCAAGTCGGTATACATCGGTGATGGCTTTCTTTTGCTTTCCAGTACAATTAGCTATGTATATATAGGCCTACACAGGTTTTTAGAATTTTGAAAACCCACCGGGGAAACCGAGCATACGCTATTTGCTATTATGCGGGGAAAATCCACATACATGTACTCTTGGTCTACATCTGTGGTATATAGATTATAAGCGAAATACTCAGGTAATTACATTTTGTATATCTAACCCTTAAACGTTGGAATGATGTTCATTATAGCACTGCCCGGGTGCATCATGACTCCCAAGGAAGATACACCAGTGCGTGAAATCAGTATGCCTTTGCCGGCCATTTTTGGGTTTAATAACTCTATAAATCATTCTTATTTCTAAGCCTACTCACCTTCAGGTACCACACGTTGTGGTAGACCCTTACGGAGTCTGTGTATAGGACGTCGGTCTGGTGCCACTCTGGTCGTGTCCGAGGGACGAGGGCTCCGCACCTTCTGCAAAGGACAAGGACTTCTTACAAGAGTGTTTGGTTGCAAACGGACATTTCCTGTACTACTTATGCCGAAGGTCTCATGGACTGAGTGTGTTCCAGAGACTATTAGTTCTATGGGTGTAGGGTAGGGGGGTCTGTTTATGCCCCCCTCCTCTCAGATTTGACAAGAATCTTTGATAAAATGCAGAGAATTTCAAATTCTTACTTCCCGCATTAGATTAATATAGTAATGGGATAGGGGGAAATCCAATAGTCAGGACTGCTCTTCCTCAAAAACTACTTTTCTAGATAACTCCTAATTAGGTCTACAAGCCGACGGCTCAAGGTTAGGGTTATAAATGTTATTCTTAGATGCCTTTGTAAGCCCATCATTGACAGGGCCTCTTTCACTTGAATACCCCTCAACCTGTGTCAACTAACCTTTATGGACCTTGGGTATAAGAAGCTTGGGGTGGCTTTTAGTTGTCAATTCCTTTTACTTGACATAATAAACTAGATGTAGATACAGATTAAAATATTCTAATATTAAATCTAATATTTAATCACAAGAAAAGTCCTCTCAAGTTCCCATCAAAATTGCCATTTTGGCCGGAATATTCCAAAGCATCGTTATTGAGAAGTCCTGAAGAAAGATAAATATAACTTACCCTAAGTTTGTAATCAATTTGCCTTTGTTCCATATCCTCAGTGGGGTAGTGCTTATGAAGTGGGGACATTTCAGGCAAAGTATAAAATCTCCTTTATGATGATGCTTTATCCTATTTCACTAATCCAACTTAGACAGTTGTATATGTGATTCTGGTGATTCCCTGGTGGTAAATGATTCAGATCCCAGAGTGTGGTCTCTATATATAACCCTAGTACACAAACAAATACATGGAAATAACGAAGTATGACTGTTGCTTCAGTTAGGCCAAGGCAATTCTATCAGTTACTGTATGACCCTAGCTCCGGAAAAAAAATCTGGAAAAACAGTTTTTTCTTTCTTAGGACATTCACATGCCAATTTACCGAAAGCCGAGGCTGAAATTCAAGGAACAAAATTTTGAACTTTCAAAGGTTGAAGTCAACAATAAATAGCTTTAGCCATTAAAAACAGTGGACATATATTGATATTATTAGCAAACATAATTTTGCTTGGACGTGTGACAGTTATACTACATAGGAAATCCTGGTCACCCGGTATTGGGACTATGGTCTCAGTTGGACCATATCCTATGATCGTGGCGATGCTAAACTGAGTCTATATGTATCTCGTGAGGCTGACAAAAGCTGCCTAGATAAGCAAATCTATAGCATCCAATGTTTAATAAAGGTCATCAGACGTCTTGGGTGATGCCATCTTTGACTCATATACATTTTTTTCTGTTAATAGGTCATGGCTTAATGTCATCATAAGTTGATATAATATTATGAAACTTGCAAGTTCAGCTATTTTGACATCGCCCACATATATACATATATAGCAAAATCTAAAATTCCCACTGCGTCATGGGAGGTTTCATCAAGACAACACACTGATTACCAGTTTTCTGTTCACTTACCAAATAAGAATGCGTTGTGAGCATCTCTGAGGTCAGTGGCCTTGCAGAGACAGTTCAACTCCTCTTGTACAGTCAGAAAAGTAATACAAATACTACCTACTAGCAGGTTATATCACTGCTACGACAGCTCTTTGTCACTACCTACACTTACAAACTTACTGGATCTGTCAGACCGTGTGTAATAGGTTATAACTGATAAGGCTGATAAGAGCAGTCGTAAAAGAGCAAGGGACATGGACCTGGGACATGTCCTTATGATGGCTAAGGGTCACTGGGTGTCTGTTTAATCTTTCCTATACTTTGGAGCTGTGCTGCTGTAGAATATTATGAAATTACCTCCCATCACCACAACTAGGCACGCATGTACCTGGACCTTCTCTCACCATTATCTCTTTGCCATATCAGCGTACACAGTGTATACCTACAGGAGGGGGAGTAGGATGGGGGCCAGGACCATATCAGTGTTTCAGAGAAGGTGGTGGTGGGTGACCAGGGCGCCATGTGATATCATTGTACCATCCTCCTACTGCTCACAAACATGTAGACATCCTGTAATCATATCACACGATAAGAGAGGGCCTGGAAATTCCAGTGGATGGATGCTGGATAGCAACACAGTCAAATTCTATAGCATATTTCCTCAGCTGCCCCTTTGGGTATATGTCCAGGGTATGCATGCATGACCTCCCCCTCCTTTGTCTCCAGCTGTGTCATTTACTATGAGCAATGGGAAAAGCAATATGAATAACAAATAAATTGATGAGGCCTAAAAAAGGTTTGTATCCAGTTACCTGACCAACCCTACCAAAACAGGGGCAAAAAAAAAAAAGCTTTTCTTTTTAATTTTTGAGATTTTTAAAGATTGTTTCGTGAATTTCCATCAATCTTTCATGATTTTTCCCAATTTTCCATAAATTTCTATCTATTTTTCTATGGGTCTTTAGTTTTATAGGGCATGTCTTTTCCATATTTTTCACATCTCTCATATACTTTTCATTTTCTACAGTAAAGTCAAAGAACCTGACATGTCTGATCATATGTTGGTATACAAACTCACAAATTGAGCTTTGTAACTGGAAACACACCTTTTATTTTTTTTTTTTTGCCTGATGGAAAATTCAAAATGAATTGTTGATAAATGAATAATTGAATATAAGACTAAACCAAATGGAAATGGAAAATGAGTAATGCATGAACAACAAAAGGGGCAATTATATCCAAAAGTATGCGTAAATGGGTGTTGATTCCTGACGGGAAATTGATCAAAGCTTCGAGTGGGTTATAAGTTCAAAGTACTTCTTAGGTAGGAATGGCACACTCAAGATACTATGAAGGAGAGGAAGGGATGGTGGTAGCATTTAACAAGAAAGATATATGGTAAGGATAAGTGTATGGGAGGTGGGGGGAGGGGTTCACACATATTGAGAGTAGGCGGGAAAATGCCTGACATATCCTACACATCAACCATTTATGCAGCCTGCTCATACAGTCAACATTACCAGTATAATAAACATAAAATATAGCCCCATATTTAATAATATAACCGGATGGGACCAAGTACTACTGTCAGAAGTCTCATTGAGAGGCTATAATTTGACATTGAGAGCTCCTTCTGGGTTGACTGATCTCTTTATGAGTCCATCTTTAATACTTAGTGTTCAAAGAGTGATGTATCCACACTCGAAGACGCCAGGAGGCGCCTCAGACTGGACTTCCGGTTGATGACTTCCGCTGAACCGCATATCTACTAATCTATAGGCTATAAGTAAGTCATAAACATGGTCATCAAATATTTTCTTTTTCCTTTTAAGGATTGGAATATGATTGGTATTTTAGACAGGATGGAGGGCCTTTAGAATGCACGTCACAGAGTATATGAGTGCTATAGTTATCTGTGGTACCTGGTATCCTACAGGGATATGCATTCTATACTCTGTTCAGCCCTATGAACACTGACACCTGTCATAGTCATGTCCCTACACTTCATAACCAAAATGAATACCCACTTTCAATCAATTGAGTTCGTCGTTTTTGTCCAGATATCATCCTTTTATAAAGGGCGTATACAGGCTGCATATATTTCACTCTCTGTGGGGGGGGGGGGGGTCTGTTCATTATTTTTATACAATTCGCCATGGGCACCCACAACATACGATAAATGAGATGTCAACGGACGTCCTGTTTGCTGCATATAGTAGCTCCGAGCTGCTCGGGTGCCTCGCCAGTCTGCTATACCTGGAAAGAGATGACTTGCTCTATTATAAACAACAGGACAAGGACATGTACTTTGATGCATATATGGGACTTGTTTACGACATGTCTAGTTACCTTATGACTAATGTCTCATGCTATATTTAGTTAACTGGTTGCACCCATGACCACGTCACCCAGACATATCCTAGTCCTAGAACACATATCACGTGTATCTTATTTATCTATTTTGGTAGCTATATTATTTCTACAATATATTCTACCAGGGGTATTTATTCTTAGGGCATCAAGCTCAGTGAAAAAGAAATGTAATCATAAAATTTTCTTGGTTGGATTGAAGACTGAAATATCGCAAGGATCTAGGAATGGTGGACAGGGGGGTTGCCACAACCCCCTCAAAAAAAGAGAGAAAAAAGGCGAGGTGGGCTGAATTATGTCTGTACCCCCCCCCCCAAAAAAAAACAAACAAACAAACCCAAAACCCCCCAAAAAAACAAGATAAGTAACGAGAAAAAAAAACCAAAAAAACAAAAAAACAAAGACCCCACATAAAGATGGCGACGAATCCAAATGTTGCTTTTCCAATTAATTTTGATCAATAATTATGGTGGTGCGGTCGGAGAAAATGGCCAGCATAAGCCTTAATCAGATCATGAGGGCTACTGTTAGGGCACACGGTAAATGAATGCAAGCACTATCATCGTATGAAGCATGCTATAAAGGAATTGATATCTGAATAGCCATGAGTAAATTAATAGAATCTTATTGACATAAACGGACGAAGCTTTGTGATGAAAACTGACAATAAAAGGTATAATGTTATTCAAGTTTTCTCAGGTATGTTTGTAATTTCTGCACCCCGGGTTCTGTACCCATTGTTGAACTGCTTACACATAAACAGTGGACCGACAACACGATCTGACTTGAGCAAAATCAGACCAAAAGAAAGGAGAAAATAGAAAATGAATTAAGTCGCATGAAAGGCAATGTCAACATTATTTGACCTTGGGTGCCAAACCTTAGATCATCCTGAATACTCACCTGCCCTTTACACAGAGATAATCAAACAAACGTATATTCTAGCCCCATAATATGTGAGCATCATATTAGTTTATATCTATAGACTATACCAGTCACATCTTCAACAGTAAGAATTCTGTAGTATAGAATGCAAACAGGATCTTTGAGGTGCATACAACTCATAAAACCCACAGAATGGGCGAACTTTGTGAGAATGTGAGGAATTCAATTATTAATATAAAGGGCCCTGTGGGACAAACTGAAGGTTCGGGCCTCTGTTATCCCTATAAAGAGAGAGAGAGAGAGAGAGAGAGAGAGGGCGGGGGGAGAAGAACAATTTAGGAGTGTATATACCCATATATATATACTTGTGCTGTTGTGTTTGGACAATAGTGAACAAGTAACCAATGGATAACTCATGACGAGTGTGTGTTAGTGAAGGATAATGACATGAGGCCATAGGCCCAGTGTTATTAGCCTTTGCTAACACACACGAGTCATGAGTTATCCATTGACTACTTATTTTATACCACGAAACCAATAAATAATCAATATAATACCAATAAATTCAAGTTGAAAACAAAAATTATTCCCCCTCCCCTGGACTCGATGCCAGCCATTGTGTGTACACGATCGGTACATACACCTCCTCGCCCAGCAGTGGACAGTGACAGCGGCCGTCTCGGCTAGCCTTGGCAGCGGCACACGGCGAAAAATAGTGTACATACACCTCGTCGCCCTGCAGCGCACAGTGACAGCACACAAGGCGAAAAAAGATGCTTCTCGCGGTTATGTTTGTGTAGAATACACCTCGTCGCCCGGCAGCGGACAGCGACAGCGCACACGGCGAAAAAAGATGCTTCTCGCGGTTATGTTTGTGTAGAATACACCTCGTCGCCCAGCAGCGGACAGTGACAGCGCACACAGCGAAAAAGGACGCGTCTCGCTGTTATGTTTGTGTAGAAAACACCTCGTCACCAGGCAGCGGACAGCGACAGCGCACACGGCGAAAAAGGACGCGTCTCGCTGTTATGTTTGTGTAGAATACACCTCCTCGCCTGGCAGCGGACAGCGACAGCGCACACAGCTTTGTATCATATCCAGACGTGGTTCGAACCAAGCGTTCCTTGTCAGTCCCTGTGGCGCAGTGCATAGGGAGTTGGATTTGGGATGTGAGACTGCAGGTTCGATCCCTACCCTGGCCTGGAGTATTTCGTGGGTTTTAACATGTAACATATGACATGGAAGGACATGTAAGGTGTGGATAACCGCACACCTTACAAAATTGATGTTACAGCCTACAGGGTGTGCAATATCGACAGATATGTGGATGGGAATAGCCACCAAAAAGCACTGTGTAACCCAGAAATCGTGGTATAATCACAGATACATCTCCAGAAAGGTTATAAAGTCGCATTGCTATTTTTGTTCATAAACCCTTTCTTTCCTTTGTACAAGGTTATCAGAGAAAGCATCCCACTTGCTAACACATATATAATATAAATATAATGCATCCTGATCTGATTTTCCTAGCATCCGTTCTTACCTCAACTGTTCACATGTTACATGTATACAGGCAGTGTCAATATCACTACTACTATATATCAACTATCCCACGCCTCTATAGACCCCTGCCACAAAAAACAACTCTTTGCCACTGAGTTCTCTTTAAACTTTGATCAACCCATCTCGGGTCTTAATATCAACAATATGATCCATTTTCATATTTATTGTAAATGCACTTTTATATTCAGTGCACGTTTATAGTGAACCGACTGTGATGCTATTGTTTATAAAGGGTATATACTGGGGAAAATACCATCTCTTTTTTGTTGTTGTTGTTGTAGTAAATTCAAAAGTATAATATAACTTATTGTTGCAAAGGGTTATATCAGGAATAATGCTTGTTGTGAAAACAGGAAAAGGTGAAGTGCCTGTGTGTCTAGGTTTACATGGAGACATCTCCACCCAGAACCGTGTCAGGATGTGCACGCGGAATTGTTACAGTATATAGAGTGTAACAAAGATAGTAAAAGTTGTATGTATATGTATGTAATTTAAATATTGAATCTTATCTATGAACTTGTTTTTACATGCATGTTCGTAATATTGGTTTTATATAATGTATGTTTACAACATAGTATTTTCCCAGATTCATGGAAGGCTGGGACAATCGTCCCCCTCCATAAGAATGCAAACTTGACTTAAGACCAATTAGTCCACTGCAACTCCCTGATAAAATTTTAGAAAAGATTGTTTGTCATAGACTGCAGAATACACGGAAAATAATGATCTCTTATGTCCTACACTGTATGGGTATAGAAAGGGACACTCAACCCAAAGCACAGTCACTGAGCACCTCAGTACGATTATAAATAATATCATAAGTAATAAGCCGACTTATAGCTTATATCTCAATTACAAAAAGGCTTTTGATACACATTTTAAATTATTAGAAAAATTATCACTTTTAGGACTAGATGCTTGTACTTGTAATTTTTTCAAAAACTATCTTTCATCTCGGACTCAAACTACAATAGCCAATGGCAATTGTTCAGACTCTAAATTAATTACACATGGGGTGCCTCAGGGCTCCGTGTTGTGCCCTGTCATTTTCTCTATTTATATTAATTCCTTGTCAAAAACATGTAGTTTTAGCATGACGTTATATGCAGATGATGCAGTCGTCTCTGTCACATCCCCTGATCAAAGGCGTATAGCCTTATACAGAATTAAAGAGTGGTGCTTAAATAATTCTTTGATGATTAATGGAAAGAAAACTAAATGGATGCTGTATAATGATGTCCACCACGATAATAGTGTTTTTATGTTGAATAATGTCATTCTGGAAAGAGTGTATAACTTTCCATACCTTGGTGTGACCTTAGATCCTGAATTCAAATTCAAATACATTAATTACTGGTGGTCTATTGTGACATCATAGAAGACACAAAAAAAGCTCCCTGTTCTCCCTTATAATAGCAGATATGATCATAAGTAAACCCGATTCTTTTTATTCAATATAAAGTCTACCAAAAGAAGGCATCATGAAAATAGGCTGGTCTTTTCTTTTAAGCCTATTGTTATGAGAAGTGCCCATTTTAAGGCCAGAATACGCTGGAATCAACTTAAAGCTCGGTATACATTAATAGATACTTTAGAGAAATTTAAGAGAGAAATAATCCGAGATTATCCCAACTGGTTTATGTAAAAGATACTGTTTGATATACTGACATGTGATTTTCTTTAGAACCTCATCCCTCATCTCATCTCATCATTACCCCTAAGATACACTATGTCTTTGTAGATCTAATCCTTTTCTTATATATAAATCATGGAAGCTGTGACATTATTATTATTATTATTATTATTATTATTATTATTATTATTATTATTATTATTATTATTATTATGCTTACGCCATGCCATTTACATCTTTACTGTATTGTCATAGTGCGTGTCTATTTTAGGGGGCCTAACAGAGGTACCTCAATGCCTGGACGCTAGGTTTAAATACCATGTAGTTTGTTTTCTGTATTATTCCCAATAAAACACAATAGCTGTTTGTAGACAAATTGTTCAATTCCAAATGTACACAATTGTTTTGAGGGAGATCATAGGGTATATCTTTTATTTTCAAACGATCAAATGAGACTGACACCAGTATATATATATATATATATATATATATATATATATATATATATATATATATATATTTGTTATATATATATATATATATATATATATATATATATATATATATATATATATATATGACCCATCAACGGAGGACACCCCTCTGCGGGGGATTTTTAATTCCCCATTTGGCCACCAGGGGGCATTGGAGGGCAAAATTACTCTAAAATCATTATAAAAATACATTAAGCTAATTTTTGATGCAGAATCCAATGGTTTCATTTAAAATGCACCATTTTCGGTAGAAATGGCCCATATTTGGATGGTAAAATGAACATTTTTCATGAGAAATTAACCTATATGCCTCTTCCTTGTTGCCATGACAACTATCCATTCAAATAATCAAAATTTTTTTAGATTCTTTTGCCAATTTTTGGGGATACTCACCAAAAACCCAAAACTGAAAACAGAAATGGAAAATTCCTTCTAGATCAAAATCTATGATAAAAATCATCATATTATTATGTATTTTTTTTATGAAAAAGGCTGATTTGTTGTGTTTTTAGACAATTATCATGGTTTATAATGGGTTTAGAGCTTAATCATCGATTTTAGATGTGAATAACGTCCTATGTTCAAGGAGGGGTTCTGCTATAACTACTAGGAATATTTAACCTAATGATGTCTCATTTTAAAGATCTTGAGATGAACTTTGATAATGAATTTCCTTGCAGAGGGGTGTTTTTGCTTGCATATATTTGTTATATATGGAACTATATATATATATATATATATATATATATATATATATATATATATATGTATATATATAGCCAAATACATGTAGCAAACCAGCTCTGAAAAAGCGCCACGGCTCATAATAAACAAACAGAATAGAAATATGGTCTAGTGAACAGACAATACGCCTAAAACAATATGGGAACATGATTCTAACGCTACAAGAAAGTTTGAATAACTTCTCATTAGAAATTAGTAGTTGACTAGTATCTTCACAACACGTGTAAATAAATTTATTACGACACACGATTTGGATCCGCAATGGGGAGGAACTAGATTGTAGACACGCCAAGGGGAATATCCGAGGTCATATTCATAATTACAAGGGACTTATCCAGGGGCAGTAACTAGAATCCTACATCTTTTTCTAGGAGTTTATTAGGAAAGAGGGGAAATCCCTTATTTTCTTTTTATGTACGCTTTGTATATTTCTTAAGTTCCCGAATACAGTCTCTGGGCTATCCCTACGTCCTTGAGAGTACACATTTTATTTCAACGTTTCTCATTCATATTCCCGGCTCACATATATACTTGGTATGTACATGTAGATATATACATAAAGCCTGGTGATTGAATCTTTCCAATATCCAAAGTGTGTACCTTGTCTAACTATACGTGTTGTTTCATGTCTTCCTTATATAAATCATGAAGCTACAACCGTTGTTCTTCAGCCAATCTTGACTAATTGATAGGCTTTCATCCTTCAGCCCAAACAATGTATGGGTGTACCCTAGGAAATAACCTACAATTAGCATAGGGATGCTGTAATGTGAGCATGGGGAAAGGACGCCCAGGGCTCATTAACCCTTTAAGGAGTGCAGGATGCCTTTAGGTTTATGTTTCCTGTGTGGCATGATGCACCAATGCAGTACTGGCGAGTCTGGACACCATAACTGCACCGTAGTAACAAGGGCGACCCTTCGGGAGTGTATCAAACCTGTATAGCACTGGCACGATGCACAGATTTACCCTGCTAAGTAGACAAGCAGGTATGCAGTCATTTACAATGATGCCCAATAGACACCATTAACAAGAGTGCATCATACCTATTGGTCGTCATGATGCACCAATGAAGTGCTGGCAAGACTGCTCACCACCACTTCATTGGAGCATCATGCCGAACACACAGGTTGAAACATAAACTCCAACTCCCAGGGGGTCGGCATGATGCTCTAATGAAGTGCTGGCGATCAGTCTCGCCAGCACTTCAGTGGTGCATCATGACGACCAATGAGCATGATGCATTAATGCATCAGCTGCCCTTAAACGGTTAAAATGTTCACGTGCTAAGACAAAGGTGGAACAATCTGTGCAAGTGAGAGGAAATTGAAATTGGTGTTAACTAATGTTTAACTTCCACCTCCATGGGGGTCCTTTTGTAGACCCGAAACCGCATATTTGCATTATAACCTATTAAGCATTTTAATTGGTTAATTACTTTGGTGGAATGCCAGCACTGGCATAGGAAAGCGGGAGGAGACCCGGTTGACGGGGCAGCAATAATGAGATGGCCCTTCTTGCCTATATATACATGCAGGTATGATAAAACAAAAAGTGGTTCCCCAATCGAGATATATATAGACATGTGATTTCTAAGCCCCTGGCATGGAAACTAAAGGTTCGATGTAGAATAAAACTATTTCCATTTGGTTGGTGTGGTAATGATGCAGATAATGCTTAAAGTATGCATATAATCACAGGTTCCTTTCCTGGCCTATGTATATATACTCTTTACTGATCAATGTGGAAATTCACCTGTGTTAAAAGAGAAGAAGTAAAAAGAGAAAATTGACATGAGTTGATTTTCAGCTACGTCCAAGTAGCCTCTATCTTGGGAATGCTGCGCGAGAACCACTGAATTTACAATCACTTAAATCCCTCATAAGAAGACAAGCCCTAAAAAACATTATAATGGCAGTTTAAAGCAACCAAATATTCGCGTTTTCTACCATTAGTGGATTTCTTTTTAAGCAGGTGTGCCTTTTTTTGCCTCAAAATGCGAGGATAAGGGTGAGGGAGAACCCAGGCAGAGAAAAACGGCAGTGAGGATGGCGGCGTCCAAGGACAGGTAGACGTTACCTGCGTATTGCAATTAACAAGCCGTCACCATTGTTTCACCTTGATTTCTGAACAATCACGTCACCATTCCACAGCAAGATTCCTAAAATCACAAACCAAAACACACATTATAAAACCAGACATAGGCGTCAATAATGACTTGTGTGTAGCCGAGAAAATACTGACATTGTTTGCTCTCAAATAGTCTATATTTGTTTTGTTATCCATGTTAAAACAACCCACCATGGCTCCCTACACCTAAATCTGTATCACCAATTTGTATGGCCATTCCTTTTGAGATTCAGGAACCTCATTGTTCATTTACAGGGTCCACCCATTAGGAAATATGGATGGCGAGACCTGAAAGTTAAGAAAGAGTGGGGGAACGGTGAGACAGGTGCATGTTGGAAACTGTGGCCGGTTCCGGTAGCTTGTACAAATATGTATGTGAAAGTCTAATGTGTTTGTTCAGTAACTAGGTGATTTTCTGTAACAACTTTTGTGACACCTATTGTAACTTTTACGACATATAGAACGGTGCTAACGACTTCTGGCAACGTCTCAGATGATACAAGAAATGTTTGATATTCTCAATTGGAATTAAGAGCAGAGTTATGATTCTTAATATATATTTTCACCATAAAGTGGTGCTTTTCCTTGTTCAATCTCTTTTATAGATCTTCTAGATTAATCTTGATTTACTTTCTACATTATTGTACAGTATATATATTTAAAGGAGTCCCCAAAAACAATAACTGAAATACTATAGCTAAGTTTTAGTCAGACCTTTTGAATTCCATATCACAACACACGGTCACATATATATATATATATATATATATATATATATATATATATATATATATATATATATATATATATATATATATATATATATATATATATATATATATGTAGATTTAAAGCTTCTGTAATGAAAATATCCATATGAATTAAGTGCCTGTTTCATCAACCCGAGCCGAAAATCTCTTCTTACAAAAGACGTTTATTCAAGCCACATTTATATCAAATTATCTCAATTGCCATAATAGAAGAAGCCTTAACCAATGATCATCACCATATCTGTAGCCCCACATGTACAGGTGTATATCTATCAGGTCGTTATCTCAGAGATCCACCCTTCAACATACAAGGCACTTCAAAGACAGAGAGGTTAATGTGACCCTCACCTAACGTCATGTATGACGTGCGACGTCACACAGATGTGTCAGGTAGGATCATGGAGATCTGGAGGACTGTGGCTACCGTAGAACCCTGCATACAAGCCGCACCTGCATATATTAGCCGCACCCTGACTTTGGGAGGGTGCTATAAGCCACATCTGCACACGTGGCTTATAGGATGTTCCTGAATTCTGGGTGTGGCTTGTGGGCGGGGTTTCGAACATAATCATATACTAGTAATAAGAAATGGGAACATTTTCAGGCCTCAGCGGCGGCTAATAGCATTCTCCCGAGGTCAGGATGCGTCCTATTCACGGGTGCGACTTATACACAGGGGGTTTATGGTATGAAATAGATACACAGACGACAGGGTGTGAGGGATGAGCAGGCACTGATAATGTCCACATGCAGCTGTGAATAATATCTTTCAGTTGTCTATCTAAATCCACACTGAACACACAGGTGATCAAAGTGATATTACTGATGTGTGATTTCTTTAGTATAAATCTAGTGTCGTCTGTGATTTACACTGGGAGTCCCGCGTCCGTTATCTTATAGGCAGGTTTCACTGAGGTAAAAGTGTAGGGTAGCCCTCTCTAGATCGGACGACTCTAGATAGTGTGGTACCCATTTCTGACCAGTACAAGAACATCCTTTCAGGTAGCACACAGCAATTATTGACTACACAACGAAGAATTGCACAGACAGCCCCCTCCCAAAAACGAAGGTTAATAAAATTTGATAGAAATAAATTAAGATCTAAGAACACACATTTGATGATAAAATAGATACTTTAGATATCCTCAAATGGCTGAGTGGTCGCGTCTCGGGCGCTTTACCGCAGTCCACATCATGATGAAGGTAGCGGCAAGATACAGTTTATTCATATGTGTGGTTGTGATGGACACCAAGGTAACTTCTGTCACTATCGGTCCACAGATAAGGTCCAGGGACCTATGGTTGAGGGCTATGCATACTCTATCTCCAAGGGTCTGATGAGCATGAGCTTTTCTTGAAATTACAGTTGGTCGTTTAGAGTGAGTGTGTGTGTGTGTGTGCTTGAGAGAGAGAGAAAGAGAGAGAGAGAGAGAGAGAGAGAGAGAGAGAGAGAGAGAGGAGAGAGAGAGAGAGAGAGAGAGAGAGAGAGAGAGAGAGAAGGAGAGAGATAGGGAGAGACAGACAGGCAAAGATAGACAGACATACATTTGATGGCACATTGAGTAAATGGGATTAGTCTTTAGGCAGCTTATAGTGCACAGCATATGAAATGCAATACAACAATTAGACTACATATAGCACTGTATAGTTGTTTCTGCTGCCCAACTAACTACCATTCTGACCACATGACAGCTAAAACGCTTTATTGTACATGTATCCCCAAAGCCATGGACACATAGTTTAGTTCACATTCACATCTAAGAGATGAGCTTTATACCTGGATCTGTCCAGATCTACAGACACGGACAGATCAAAGGGATGATCATTTGTGCCGCAAGGGCCAAGGTATTAATGGGGGATTGGGAATGAATGGGTAAATAATCAATGTTGTAAAACACTTAGTTTGAAGTAGTAGTTGGGCAGGCTGGAGTGGCTGCAGATTGGTCCTAGAAGTAAATCAAGTGGAGGTATAACAGAGCTCTTCAAACTGATCAAAGGTGCTGAAAGCTACTGGGGAAATTTACCGGTTGGTTGAATGGGGACGACTAGGATCGATGTCACATTGAAGAGTTTGGATCCAAAAATGAAAAATAAAATACCAAAAAACCCTTGGGTTTCAAAATAGAGACTACCATCAGTAACTATAGGGCATTAGCACATTAGGCTATGGAGGCCGCCATTAGACCCCGACTGCACTATGACTAACACCTTCAGCCCCCGTCTCCGCAGTAAATGCCAGGGATGCTTCCCATTGGTCAATAATACAATAGCCATGTGCCGTATATGACAACAAATATTTAATGCTGCTAGAAGTTGAAGATTCAGGTGCAGATTTATAGCTGACTTCCTTAGATTTAAGAGGAGTCCAGACCCGAGTCCAGAGAGGGATACGATGCTAACCGTCATAAAAAGTGATGCACTGGTATACTACAATTAGATACTAGTAGCAAGGTGTAGCCTACAAATCATAAACAGAGGTTATTTATACTAATTGTTGCTTTTATTATGGTTCATATAAACCTACATGTATTCAACAAGGCAATTCTCTTTTCATTCATATATAAAGTGCAGAAAGAGGAAAAATGGCAAAGGAAACCATTTCATTCAAAATCATTGTATTATATCTATCAATATGAAAATGGTTGATGAAAACAAATGAAATGAGAGAAATATTAGAGCAGGCAAAGTTGACAAAAAGCAGCAACATAGACAGAATGAGAGACATCCTCTCACGACTACTCTTTTTTAGGGGGGGGGGGTAAAACCAACAATTCAACTTTTTCTCTCCCTACACCATGCACACCTGCAAGATCCCTCTCCACATGCCTCTTCACAATATGACTCCTACACGACCAATTTAATATCAAAATAATCCAAACACGGCCCATCTCCTTCCACATTCCCCTCTATTCACATGTCTCCCTTCACACACAAATGCTCAAGATGGGTGGGTGGGAAGGAATATATTTAATAGTAGAAATAAATTGAGCGTGGGTTCACGAACCTGTCCGCATGTAATGGGTTGGAAAGGGAAGTCTGGATGCCTGAATGACTGAGGCCTATGGACAATTGAACATGTCTGGGCTGAGGGCTGAGGTTCTGGTGTGTTTGCTAATAATTGTGGTTTGGTGCATTTACTGAAGGGTTAAGGGTGGACTGTTCACCCTTTCAGGACAGCATGATGCCTAAATGCATAATGCCCAGCTGGCTTAATGATGCATCCATACAGCCCTGGTGAGTAACTCGCCAGTTCATCATTTATGCAAATTCCCAGCCCTATGTTGTCCATACGCTCTACAGAACCACATAGTCTGTATGAAGCTTCAATGCAGTGTGACTCACGATCCCAACAGCCTAGGAACATGAATTCAGAGGCATCATATGTGATTTAAAGGGTTAACATATGGGCAGTGGTGTGACAGGAGACATGAGGAGGAGGGCAGGGCCCACTGATAGGGATCAGGGAGGGTTTGGTCATTTCACCTGACACAAGTCTCTACTATTGCCTCTCCCATTGAGCAATTTATTTTCGTGGCTCTCCCAATCAACCATGCTCAACAAAATCACATCACCATTTTAGAGAACCCACATGGTTTTTCCATTTAAGATCCTGCAAAGATATATATTCTACGTTGAAGTGAAAGATAAATTTACAATAGACTTGTGAATAAGTTTGAGGTTCATATTTTTAGTATAAGTTGGAAGGAAAATTTGGTGGTTTAAATTTTAGCCTCACACAAAACTCTCACAAAATTGAGATTTGTAAAGGCCACTTTGATAGGCAGACAGGGAGTTAAGATAAAACTGTCTGGGCTGACTAAGACTGAGTTTGGCAGCAGTAATTGCAGTGCTTTGTTATGTTCGTTCATACCTAAACCCCTAAGGGTTATGGTCTCCTTTAGCATAGTCACCTCGGAAGTATGTACGCATCTGGGGGTAGTTGCACTACCTAGTATTTTTCATTTCAAGGTCTCTCCCAATTTTCCTGCAGCTGGTATGATGGTATGTGTCTCTGTAATGGAAAGTACCAACCGCATAAGCAAAATTTGCTACTGAATTTAATACTGATTTTGAAGTAAAATGAGCAGACAGAATACAACATTTTCTTGAGATGTTGCTAGGAGATTTTGAAATCTTTACCCCCCCCCCTGTAAAAGACTTTTCCTGTCAAAGAATCAAGATGTCCCCCAGTGCAGAGTGTATTGGTGGGTTGGCTGTTATCATTCCTTGTCATCTACTGAGGTTAGTGAGGGTCAGGGGGAACAAGACTGATTCCCTGCCTCAATTGTGCACCAGGAATGTCCATTGTAGACAATACTGAGCGTGCTGACTGTCAGGGGTTAAAATAAACAGGTAGTAAGGGGGTAGGGGTTAAATGGTAGGACCTGATTGGATCTAAGGTAAAAGTGCATGCACTTCCATATTGAAGACTTTCCCAATGATTTGTGAAGGAAAAGGTCAATGTGAATCATTCGAAAGGTCCATCTACCATGGGTGAAATGTTGGGTGGGAAAGGCCATTGAAAGAAAGCATTTACCTAGATTGGAAAATGCATGTGATTTTCCCAGAGATAGTTCCAATGCTAGTGCAATCATGGGTTGGTAGGATGAAATTGCCTCCTGAAGGTTTGGGTATTCAAATACCACAAAAACTTGCGATTTTATGATATTACCACAATAATGATTGGAGAATCTCTTAAGATGTGCCATTTTCCCCATTAAACTACATGAACTGACTTAATAAATTGCATTCTAGATTTCTAGGAGAATTATCAAACCTCAAGTCCCACTTTAGAGATCAATGTACCCCTGGCACCAGAGATATTCTTTACATGCACGCCAATGAAAATAAATCAAAATAGGGATACATTTTGGAGAATGAACGCATCATGCTTTTGATAAGAAGAGGAAAATCAAAATAGTAACATTATGGTTTTCGAATGCTTTCACAGTATTCGCCTTCATGCTTTCACCCCAATACATGCCCTATATTCAGGGACAATGTGAAATAGATCCCTCTGTCTCCTCTATTTTCGGACTTAGGTGTGGATTCTTTTATCTGACAGCCTCATAAACACCTATAATCTCAGCAAACCTGGATGTGGCTCAGGGCAAAGATGGAATCTAGTAAAGCTGAGGGATTTAGCACGTTAAGTACTGCATATTGCCTTCAGAGCCATGTTTCCTGGTCGGCATCATTTTTTTTCAGGGTTTGCAAAGTCTTCATTGTCATGTCACAAACTGGCACATTAAGTGCCAGAATTTCTGACAATACAATGGAATACCTTATCATTTCAACATCCTCATAAAAACAAGAGAGATTATCATAATAGATATGAAGCTTAAGGGATAGTATTTATACAAAATAAAATGGAGAGAAAAAAAGGATAATGCAGTTCAGGCAGTATGTAGCCTACACTGTGGGCTCTGGATGAATTATAAAAAGCGGTAGATTAATACACCAGGATGACTAATATGCATGATGTTCTAATACACTATGCGCCCCCTTCAGGGTTGTCTATTAATATTGCGGTCGCAAAGTTCCTGTCCAGTTAGGCATGCTCCACACTTGCTGTCATGAATAGTAAACGACTAGGGAATATGGACAGTAGAGGTCAAGATGGCCCCTATGTCATAACCTACCCATTCACCCACAGCTAACCCTGCCTCTAGGCGCCGAATTCAGCTCTCTAATCTCGCGGTTTTAGGGCGAGATTACTCGGAGACAACAGTACAAATCTGATACAGCTGTAATCCTGCCCCCTCCCTCCTGATACTAAACTGATAGGATCGCTAATCCCTGACACGTCCTTAGCCTACATCATGTCTACAGGTAGATAACAAGCACGGCGCCGCTTGGCTACAATATAGCCGTCTATGGAGCGCTCCTTTATTATCGCCTATTGTTAGTGCATTCTTCTATTATCGCCCACAGCTCACAATCGCTCAGCGTGTGACGTGGGAACCATAGGGGTTAGGGATCAGGCTCGGGGATCAGGGAGCTAGGGTTGGAAGTAAGGTCGGCGCCAGACTGACAGGAAAGCTGCTATGATCCCTGGGATAGGATGGACGAGTTGTGCCTGATTATCGCCCACTTTCCCACGGTTCTGTCCCCATCTATAGTGGCGACTACCTGTCGGAGGGCAGCGTCCCGGAGAGAGCTACTGGTCACTATTACATCACAGATGACCCTTATGATGGCAGGCCTAAAATTATGCATCCGTTTTTGGTAATGCCCCCATATGCAATCCGTTTTATTGACACTGTACATAACTCTTTCAGAAATGATAGAACAAAGCAATACATTATTTAAAAAAACAACAACAAAACCAAACTGATCTAATCCCAGTGCATCAAATCAAAGCCCAAATCGTGTGCTATGGAGAAACCTTTTGAATATTTTATTTTCATTTTATTCAATTCACCAATATCGACATTCTGAGTTATCTCAGTTCCAATGAGTATCAATCTAATAATTTCCTCATCTTTTACAATGGACTCACAAAGACTAAAAGTGGCTCATAGGCTTGTAAAATGTATTTCAAAAACATGTTTCAGCTGGAAGGTCTGTGAAATGTCCCGTAAAATGTATATCTGCCAAAAGGTGAATCATGGAAATAGGCAGGTGTACACTTGGCTGATGTCTTTCGACATTACTTGGGTACATTAAGAACTATCTTAAGGCTTTTAACCTTACTCTAAGTTAGCCATTTGGACTTACTTAGTCAAATCTCTCCAGGATCTTAATGGACTGTTCACTAACTTAAAATTCAATGTCTGTGTTTGTGGTGGCGCTTAGACAAGTGCAGAGACCCCTTTAGGGATCATACTCTATGTTGTTAGATTTTTAGACTTAGGGATGCTATTAACCACCTACTCAAACATTTAGTGAGCATATAGAGAGATTACCAGCACTGTGAGTTTTGTTGATGGATATGAGAGATTCCATGACAATTAAGCTTTGCATTTTTGGCCATTGCTTACTCTGGGAAGAAGGTTGATGACAGTCAATTTCACTGTAATTGGCCTGTTAGAAACATAGACTCTCACGGTGGTACTGATTAAAATAGATTGAAATACTCGAAATAAAAATTAAAATGTACTATATTAAATATTACGTTGTGCTTAGTGTCGTTTGAATTTCCTAAACAGTTATAAGTAGAATTTAGATCGACAGAATCACAAGTTGATATAGCCTGGATGAAGACGTTGTCATGAAACCATTAACATGCATCTCACAAACTCTTTAGTATACCCAGATTGCAGCATCTCACCAAAGGAGATAAAAGGAAAAAAAAACCTTTATCAATTGATTGAATTCAATGCCCTGATATTGCACACCTTTGTATGCCTCCATAGACCTGAAAGATTTGTAAAGCACACTTTACTTCGTTGTTTAACATGTGGTATTTTCTCTTTCACAAAGAAGTTTTCAATGGAAACTCATGACACCATCAACCGCCATCAGCATCAAAGTGCTGCACCCATGATACAAAACGATTATGTATCACATTGATATGCAATATGACTGATACTAAACTTATATAACATACCAATGTCTGCTCTACATTGTCTAGATAAGATACCAATCATATCTAAAAGATACATTCATATCTAAAACAGACACTGCCGACTTATTTCACAGCCAGTTGTGAAATTTGATAGAGACACAAGGACTGATAGAAATAATACATTTATGTATCGAAAGACTTTTTGAGGTAGATAACAGGCAGATCCAATCTGGACACATAAACACAAGTGACAATCTGTTATCAGGAGTTTCTGACAACTTTCAATCTATTTATTTCCTATTGTGTTATATACATGTATATCGGGCATAGATAATTTTCTCATACATGTACATAAAACCACATTGTGTTTTTGACTTAATGCCTGAATATATCCCAAACGAGGAAATATTGAAAATTGATAGATCTCTTCCAAAAATGAAATGATAAATTTCTAGGTAGATAAACAGAAAAAAAAATGAATCAATGCGTTCAGAGCAACCTGACCCTACATCGCAAAACAAAACTAACATTAATATCTGTTCGCGATGTCTTTTGCCAGTATGGGGAAACAATTATAATATAAGGAACTTTTATGTCATTTTGAATCTTTTTAATGGTATAATCAAGAATAGTATAGGTTCCCTATGATGTGTTACTGAGAGCATAGTCTATGAGAAGAGTGTAACAGGCCACCCCCCTCTACCCCCCCCCCCCGTTAAAAGTAGGCTGCTTTGTGTTGATTTCTATAGAGGATTAGGTGGTTTATGGATTTGTGGTGCGCCTTTATCAGGTTGATACCAGATGGTATGAACCCAGGTAACAAAATGATGTAATTTTAACGTTAAATTAACGTCATTTCAAAGTAAAAAACCGTTCAACAGTGGTTCAGCTTAACTCCATTTCGTGGACTCAAAACAACATTGAGTAAATGTTGAAGAAACATTGATTTAACACATGAATTCTCATGAAAATAGACATTAAAGTGACTTTGGATTAACCTTGAACCAACCTCATCTTGCTCCCTGTGATACCTGTGTATTAGCATAGGATATTTACTTTCTTTTTACTTTTCTTATATATTTCATAGAATAGGATTCATCCCCCTCATCTCCTGGTGCTCCAACGGTACACAGATCCTCTTTGGCAAAAGGATCATATGCCCCATGTGTTAGAGGAGCAGCATATTGATTCATAAGGGAAGACAAAACAGGAATGGCTTATACAAATTCTAAATGTTTCAATAACGGTGTCTACCACACCATGGACCATAATGCAGGGACAATTTTAATTTATTCATGAATATTCTTCCACAAAGATATATCTGAATATGGGATCTTGATGATAAGGTTGATAAAACTAGCATATTATCATTACTCTGCTACATATCAGACAGATACCTGTGTACAGCATCCATCCCAGTTCTACCATAACATTCCCTGCCATCTAGTGAATCATTTGGGAACCATAGAATAATGTTAAATCAACATTTTTTTAAACCAGTTAAATCAACGTTGTTTTGAGTCCACATTCTGAACGTTGATCAACGTTAGTCAAGGGTTATCTGAAAAAAACGTTCTCTGCTGAACCTTCTTTAAATGTTAAACCAACAATGTTTTCTTGAAAACCGAAAATCAATGTTGAAACAACGTTTTTCAACAAATGTTAGTCCAACTAACCATCAGTGAACGTTGATTAACGTTCACTTAACGTTTCTTGTTACCTGGGAAGGTACCAACTAAATATTATATCAAAAAGTTTTATATTAGGTGAAAAACAAAAACAAACATTAAAAAACAATTTACAAACATTAATCAGATGTTAAAAAACAAATATCAGAAGACTTTTTATTATGTTCAAAAGTCTTTTTAAATGTACATATTTTCAACTTGAAAATAAACGTTTTTCTTTTTGCATATTTTTCTACCAAAACCCATTTGAAACATTTGAAAACATCTT
Organism: Acholoe squamosa; assembly: GCA_949317995.1. Taxonomy (NCBI): domain Eukaryota; kingdom Metazoa; phylum Annelida; class Polychaeta; order Phyllodocida; family Polynoidae; genus Acholoe; species Acholoe squamosa. The sequence goes on from OX439050.1 coordinate 24,788,459, forward strand.
TTTGCCATATGTGACCCATCCTTACAAAATGGTACGGAAGTCGCACACACAAAATGTTTAGTTATTAGCATATTCATTTACAGCTCATCAAGAGCTTTCATTTGATATATAACACTTGCATATTTGAACCAGGTGGTCCTCTAAGGATCTTCCGTCGGTAAATTTAGTCGGATGAATTAAAAATCATTTAAACTGAGATAATTGACATTTTAAACATATAATAATTTATGAATCCTATATAATTCCCATGTAATTCTATATAACCAAGAAAACTATTGCTATGTATTCTAGGCATTTGGGGCTTAAATTCAGTTTAGTAGGCAAGGATTCTGAAAGATATCTACCCATAGGTTAGAAAAATGCTAAAATATCAATTTTAAAAAATCTAATATTTTTGACACTATACCACTTGAGAAGCCTATATCTAGGCTTCTAAATGTGCGACTTCAGTACCACTTTGTTAGTGCCAAGTGGGATATATGCCATGAAGGATTGGCAACCTGAAGGATAGGTAAACGGAAGGATATGTAGTATGGATGATAGGTAGATGTGTGGTTGAGGTAGACTGTTAGATTGATACCTTAGAGGATAGGTTGACTTCTAAAGATTTGCTCATCATAATGAAGATTGGTCATGATGACCAGGAAAACTATAAAGTGAGCATGAGGGATAGGACCTGTATTCAAAAGGATGGGCAACAAGGGGGATAGGTAGCATGTGTACTAAACAGTTTAAGAGAGAGGCACAGAGAGTACCTTGTAAGGTGAGCATTAATTAAAGGAAATATGAATGCTAGGGAATATGACAGAAGTCAAACATGAGGGATGTGCAGAGTTGGGGGATAGTCACCATGAGGGATTGATTTTAGGTAGACTAATGGAATGTACAGATAAAGTTAGGTGCAAAAGTAAGAGGTAAAGTTTGATCCTTTAACCCTTTTGAGGGAAAACCTGATTTAACTCTAGATTTCAAGAGAGAGGAATTATGAGTGATAGGTAGACTAAGGGATAGGCAGTATGTGGGATAGGCAGAGCCATGCACAGGCAGTAGTTGTCAGGTTTAGAGATAGGAAGACATCAGGATATGTAGATTGAGGTACTGACTTTGATTAGCATGTTATATTTATAAAAAAGGCCCAATAATTGTTAATATTACTTTTGTACATTTTTAAAATATTCTCATCATCAAACCTCATTTTTAGGTACTTTCAGTCAATTTCTGAGAATCAAGATCACAAATTTCTGGATTCTGCAGGATTTTTTGGTATAGGTGGTACCTGGTTTGCATTTAATATCAGTCTGATCAAGATTCTTTGCATCTCCATAAACCCCCTTATCTTAGATAGGACTCAATACTGAACATAAAAGGGAGCCTACTTTTAAGGGGGGGGGGTAGAGGGGGGTGGTCTGCACTATAGGACTCTAACCTGTATCATCCTTGGTATGACTATGGAAGACAAACAAACAAGAGAGGGGGGGGAGGCATATATCTGTATCTTTTGATTTATGAATTGCAACTGGACAAGGCATGCACTGCCGGGTTGCACTGACATGGGGGTGTGCTGGAGAGAGCTTACATTGCGGTGCATTTTCATGAAGAGAGTCAGTACTGACAATAGAAGAAGCCCTGGAGGAGGTAGCTGTCACTTATCTTCACCCCTACCCATTCGTCCCCTACCACCCTCCCCCTGCACCACCCTGTAATCTCACTCCCCTCCTGCCAACAGCCTACCAGCGTCCCCTGCAATCATCCCGCCCGTGCAGTCAAAAGGGCGGACCCGTGGTCGCTTCTTCTGCCACCGGGCGTCTTGTCACAAGTCACTGTGTTGTGATACGCACAATTTCACTTATTATCGCCCTGTCCTTTGAAGTCAGCCCAACCTTTTCTCCAACTCCTGCCTACCTGGCCAGAAATTACACGACGCCAACCACGACGACGCCTGGCGGGCGGGGACAGAACCACCCCGCAACAAGTCACGCGGAACGATAAGTGTGTCGCGAGACTTTCTTCAATTGCTGCGTTCCTGTTGGACTTTCATGTCACTCTATTGTCGCCCACCAGGGGTTTATGTATGGCTTTGATGGAGGATGAAAGCCTTCTAGAAGTTCTTTATGTTCCCATAGAAAAGCAGACGACATTCGACACGTATAGCCGAGGTAATCGGTACGCCGGAAATGCGAGCGGAAGTATGGAAAAGCAGACAATGTTTCATTCTTCGATAAATCATTATTAAAAACCTAAAGTCTCTCTCATCATTTCACTTTACTTAGTATAGGCTTTTATCCGAAATATAAAAGTGTATAGGCCCTACATAATGAATGAATGTTTAGTACCCTATGATCATCAATTTACACAGCCTCCTTTTCCCATCAGGCATACCTACTCGTACTGGTCTCTTTAAGCACCCCAGCGTTTATAGATTTCGACCGCTTGTTCAAGACCATATTATCTGATATCCCAATACGACTTTCTTTATGATAAAGCAATGATAAAAGGATAGGATTAACATTAGCCTAAACTATATAATGTTTAACACAGTGAGCGATAATAGAAGTAATTTGCAGTTTATGAGCGATACCACAGGAAAGTTACATACCGTATTGGCCTGTATAAGCGCCGGTTCTTGAATAAGCGCCGGGGGTACAAGGGCTTTGAAAATTTTAAATACACTATAATTTAAGTCTTGAATAAGCGCCGGTCAGGACTGAATGAGCGCAGGGGGTATGGGCTACTTGAAATTAATGAGCGCCCGGGCGCTTATACAGGCCAAATACGATAGGCCTACAGCACATAGCAGACGACTTTTTACACAGGACCAATCTTCACAAACAGCCAAGTACAACGTCCAACATGGCGCCAGTTCCGCTTATGTTACTGTCAGAAAGCCAAGCTCAAAATGGTCACCTTCTCAGTGATAACCATCTGCTGATTACGACTGTGCTTTCTAATCTTCTCGCCAATTTATTTAAGTAGAGAAACGTTCACATTCATGGCAATGGAGTGAACAATGATGGAGATCTCGTATCTCGGGACTGAGGGCATTCTAGTTGAATGGGGACCTCACAAAACCTGAACAAGATCTGGAAACTTGATAGTTTTCACTCCAAGCCCACCCAGTGAGGGTGGTGTGAGATTGTGAGAAAAAAAGATACAAAAATGCAATGTTAACTGCGATTTATTGCTGTCAAGCAAAGTGGTACCTCTGTCACATATGTCACTGTTGATCTAACATTATTTATTTAGACATAAAAGTACCATGGACTTTTTTTTTTATATAATATGTATTTCCACTGTATTTATGAGTGCGCTCTGAAGACTGTTAAGGCTCAAGATCTTCAGATGACGTTATCAGATTTCCAAAGCTTGATTCATCCTAGAGATATGATACTGATAACCATAATGAAATAAAAGAGATTTTTGCTTTAGATTTCCCCCATTTTCTTCTCCATTTTCCTTTGTTCCATTATATCAGGTTACAGGAATTTCAAAGTATTGGACCTCATAGTGCCAAAAAACGTGTAAACAATGAATCCTGTTATTGGTTTCTGCTAAAGACCAAACGTTGGCCTTTCAATTTGGCAAAACATAATTCAAAAAGTAAGAAATAAATGTTAACAAACTCTATAACAGGTTATATCAGCATGTAAGTCCAATCTTCCCAGCAAAGTCCAATCTTCCCAGGGACAATTCATCTCTGATGACAACTTGATTACCCAGCGATCATTGCGACATGACCATTCTGCGCATGCTTACAATGACGTCATTGTTCACCTGTGGCGCCATCGTCAGAGTCTGCGGCCGTTTCCAAGCAATCCAACAGAGAGAGTAGAGATAATCTTAAAGTACCTGTCTGTGAAGTCAAGGTGCTTCTATCTGCTGTAGTTCCCCAATTGAACACGCACGTTGGTATTTGTAGAGTTGGTTTAGCAACTGATGAAATATACTCGGTTCTAGATTGGGAAAGACCAAAACCAGGAAAGCTGTGGTTTATGATACAGGACTAGAGACTAGAGCAAGCAAACTTTTCTTCTGCATTCCACTATCTATATAGGTTATATTTGACATCTTTTACAGTTGAGATTGAGGGAAAATAGAGGAAAGAGAAACTCAACAAAAAGAGTGAGTATAACCTGTACTTTGATCCATGTAGTACATCGTGTCAAGAGAACTGCATATTGGCATCATTGCGATCAAGTATTACATCGGCTCGTATACATGTCCGGACCTCAAATGAGGGTAAGATATGACCTCAGTACAGGAGATACTGTACCAACTTTACGACCCCACTGACAGTGACTTCACAAGGGAAGCCTCCACACAAACCATCTGTCTTTCAGCACCATTAAATATGACAACATGGAGGACACCACCTCATAGATCTGGAGATGAAAGCCCCCACCTCCAATACTCCCATACTCCAACAGAGACATGGTGTACCCAGATACTGATCGAGTAGGGCCATCAGAGGGGGCTGCATCTTGGTTTTATGGAGCCTTATCTGTAAAATTAGGGCTCCTTGGTTTCAAATTGTTCTCCTTTGTAGAGGTGTTGGTCACAGATACCTGGGAAGGTATACCAGCCGTGAAGACAGACACTTTTGACGTTGTGATGGATGAGGGAGGGGGAGTTTTGGAGGGATGGAGGTGAGTCGACACAGTATTAAAAAAGTCGTCCTAACAACCAATGAAATCCTTGTCCCAAAGTTGCCATAGATCCATTGTTATTGTCGCAGAGATTCCTTGTACAACTGCACTGCCACCTGGGGCTTATTGTAAACCTACACTAGTTCACTGCAATACAATTATGGTGGTTCACTGTTCAGTTTTACAAGGATCCCTGGTAGATTTAACAGTTATTTATTACAATGCACAAAAAGAAAGAAAAGAAACCCCACAAAAAGCACAAAAAACACACGTTCTTCGAGGACATAGTTACCAGTGAAAAATAAACAAGTTCAAATTATTTATAACGTTTGATGATTAAACCCTCTAATCAATAGACGCTCCACATTATCGGCCATTTCACATGGCATCACCAGGTTTCATGATCAAGTGACGCCATGAGGAGGTTTCTTGGAACTTGTAGATTTATTTGCTGATCTGGCCAATAGAGAAACAGACATTGAATGGGTTCTGATATTGACAGTCCCTGAATTTAGCAAACAGAAATAAAATTGTGTATATAATTGCAATGCACTAGACTTCATACAATGGCCCACAGAGGCTCGATAAAACTGACAAATCACAGATAAACAAAATCTTCTTCAAAAAGTTTGCACCGCCATTTGCAAATTTTGGAAGACGACATTCGCACGTGACTCCGCTTGTTCATTGCAAAGGTCCTAGAGAACATCAATGTTTGCTGGGTCCAAGCGTCACTCACTCTATAATGTTGCCATAGCAATTTCCTAGATCCTCCCTTCTGTCCTGCCAATACAAAGGGGAGTTTACTGCAGGCGTCTAGGGGTGTACCTTGATAAAACGTGAGGGGTGAGCGAAAATAAGGGATAACCAAAGGGAGATGTGAGGTTTGCTAAGGGGTCCGACTTATGATGCCGTGATTGTGGAAAATGACACTGGGATTTAGAGTTGTTTGCTCTGAGGTGACTATTTGAGTGCAACTAGCTGGAGGAGGAGTAGAACATTTCTAGTCAGCACGACTAAAAACCTTGTGTGTCTTTTTGCATATGTTGTATACTTGTATGGGTTGGCAGAAAGTGCCCAGAGGGTGCATAACCCTTTGAGTGTCAAATAGTTTTTTTTTTTTTTAACATATTCTGGCCATTTTGTTGGCATGCTGCATAGATGCAGCCTTGGCAAGTCTGCCCTCCAATGCGGCAACCATGTAAATGATGCTGATTTTAAGGGGTTGACACACTCATCAGAAAAGGTCGGCATGATGCACCAACCCGGGTGCACCAATGCTTCATGATGCACCAGAACCGCCTGCATTGGTCCATTATAACGACCAAAGTGCCTGGCACTTATTGGGCTAAGGTACACAAGATGGGACAGGTTTGATGAAGCTTCAAGGCTTTCTTATAGTGCAGTCGGTGCCTGGGACTCTGTGATAGGCTGGGTTGGTTTTAAAGATGTAGAGAAGTCTTTTCTTTTTTTTTTCATCATCGAGTTGTTGGATTCTGATGAATGTTAGGAATGGCATTCATGAATGACTTATCAAAAGCAAGAGGCAATGCAATGTGCGTCCATGAAAGTTGTGCTGTCTAGAAAATGCAATGTGTGTCTATAAAGTTTGATGAAACTCTCCCATGTGAACTTAGTGTGCACTTCCCCATTTGACCTGTCTTTAGAGTTTTTTTTTATTATTATTTCAGGCCCCATCTTCTTCACTTAGAAATTTTGCACACTCCCACTTAAAAGTGAACACGACTTCCTAGAATCTATACTTGTCGAATTTCCTACTTTGATTGATATACCAGCGCCGAAGGCGCTGGGATAGTGTAAAGGGTACACTTAACTAAGGGAGGGGGCTGGTGGGTTTGTGTACGGACGTGCCCTTTTAACCTAGAGTAACACGTGGGTTTTTTTTCACTGAAAACAGGTCAATTATTTTGATCCCCTGGCCAAGGGGTTAAAAACATTTTTACCCCCTCAAACCCTCCAGCACCCCCTCTGTTTTTAAAAGATGATCACTGGAGGTGGATTTTGGGGAAAGGGACAAAAAAATTCAGACCACTAAAAATGTTAACCCCTTCTTAGACTTAGATCTAGGTAATTTTTTAACAAAGGGGGGGGGGTGAAATGTACCATGCATTCGCGACAAACAAATTTTCCCTCCCCCATTTTAAAGAGCCTCTGGAGGTGGATTTGCCCTGTGTGCCATGCTGCACATCCTCCCCTCACCCTGCGTATCATGCACACACACCCTGCCCTGTGTGTCATGCCGCACATCCTCCCCCCCCCCTGCGTATCATGCACACACCATCCCCCCAGCCTGCATATCATGTGCACACACCCTGCCCTGTGTGTCATGCCGCACATCCTCCCCCCCCCTGCGTATCATGCGCACACCCTACCCCCACCCTGCGTATCATGTGCACACCCTCCCCCACCCTGCGTATCATGTACACACAACCCCGTCCTGCGTGTCATGCCGCACATCCTCCCCCACCCTGCATATCATGCGCACACCCTCCCCCCACCTTGCAAATGTGTTGGGTTTTCCGTGCGAGTGTGCAAAAATTTTTTAACGACCTTAATGTATAGAGTAGTGCGTTGGCTAAAAAGAGAGTACTGTACCGGTAATTTTTTAGGCCCCCTCAAGAGGGTCAGAATATTTTTAGCCCCCCCCCCCCTTGATAGATGATGACCACTCCTCGAATTAATAATTCAATCGTCACTGACACTGTCATGTACACATTACTCATTGGCAGTGTTAGAAAATGACCACTCCCTGTCTAATTCAATTTTCACTGACACTGCACATTGGTCAGTGTTATAGAGGGGGAGAGGCCGTTTTAATCAGCATTCTGAATCAAGTTTAAAACATATACAAACTCGGCCGAAAATCATCAACAAACTTGGCCAAAATTGTCAACAAAAACTCCAGCCTGATAACTGTTAAAACTGCTATGTTGTTGCCTGAGATAAAACAAAAAACAAAAACAGTGTCCCCATCTTCTCCCCCGGCAGAAGTGTATAGGGCTTAGTAGGATAGGCTACGGATATAGTCTGATATGCAACTTTTACTGCGTTTTCAATATAAACACTTCCGGTATGCTTTTTCAATACAAACACTTCCGGTATGCATGTGGCGCCACCCCACGCCAAAAGCACTGCAACTTTACTGGGTCACTTTCGCTGGTTGCTGTCAGAGTGAGTTTGAGTGGCCAACTACGGGAACATCCACGTCGACGCCGACGACTTCCGGGGCTTAAGTAGTGCAATTATAATCAGATTGGACGTTCCTTACCCCTGAATTTATATGGTTATTCCCTTCCCCATACCCATGCACCCATGTACACTGGGCCACCTGTGTTCATCTAGCAGACACTGCTGCGCTTCACTCCGCTGACGTGTTGTTCAGGTTAAGACCCGAGAGAACCGACGGGAACCAGTCTAGCACCAATGTTCCCTACAATGTCGGAATGTCACCTCAAAATGGCCAAATGTCGCCATGTCGTTTTTTACCCCTTGGGGGCCACAGCTGGGGGAGATTCAGCCCCCCCCCCCCCCCACAGCCCCACAGACAAAAAAGGTCAACATCTTAGAACCCTGGATACTGGCTATCTAGGAGGCTTTCCAAATTTGAAAGACGTTTTCAAACAATCCAACTAGAACAGAAATTATGAATTCATTCTCAAGAGTCACCAGAATGCATGTTTTGACATTGAAATTCTAAAATATTTCTCAGAAAATTTTATCATCAACCCATCTGCCCAATTAAGTCCCACAAAACTGGTGGGAGTAAACGGTTTATTAGGCTGGGGGTTGAGGGTGATGATAAATTAGGATCCTGAATGGGGGATCCCCTATGGCCCCTTCAAGAAATGCCCATGCCTGCTCGCCCATGTCACCATTTTGCTGTTAGGAAATGATGGTGTCTACTACCTTCCTCTTCTTTATCCTGCCTTTGCATTCCCCTCCTCCTCCCCCATAGCCTCCAGTCGATCTACAAACTCATCTCCCCAGTTACTGATCTCCCTTCCCACTGCCTCCCTCCTTTTTCCCAATGTCTAGAAGTCTTGATCTTCCAGTGCCTGATGAGACAATGGAACTGGACCACTTTATCAAAGTTTATGGTGGGACTGGGTGTAAGTGAGGTTGAGAGTGGGGGTAGGAATGGTGGGGATAACGGTGGCACCAGGGTGTTGTATGTCATTCTTTTCATCTCCTGCCCTTACTCCAGTACTACCATTTCCCCATTAGCTCAGTCCCATGCAGCCCTTAATAGACAACTACCCCCAGTCGTAGTTATGCCACACTCATTCTCCAACCTCATCCTCATTTTGCCCTTTACCTCACCCTTGGACTCCCGGGGGGCACTGAATCTTTGATATGTAGTACCAACTGCGAAACTACAGCCTCCCATACTTGGTCATTTCACAACCCCTTAAAATGTAGCTTAATTTTTACAGCCCCCTTTTTTCAAGAAATGTGATAACAGCCCCTCTTTTCACAGGCCTCTTCTGTGTAAATTATGGTTCTCAGACAATAATATTCAGGAATTTCACAACCCCTGAGGGATTAGAAGGAATATTCAAGTTGTTTTCTTATCATCCAAGTTATGATAGATATTAACAGCCCCTTAATCTCAAGATGCAATTCAGCTGACAGCTCCCCGATTTCCCCCTCGTTGAAGCATTGACAGCCACCGCTCCACAGGGTCAGTACCACAGTTGGTACCAAAACCAAGGATCAGTGCCCCCCCCCCCCCCCGGGCTTGGACTCATCATTCCCCAAACCCAGTCTCATCCTGCACTAACCTCCAGTCCCACCATTCTCTGAACCCCAGTCCCACCATTCCTGAACCTCTGTCCCATTCTACAAACCTTATCATCAGTCCCATCACTCTTCCACCTCTGCCTCATTCTATCCTTATAATCAGTCACACCGTTCCACCACCTTAGTCTCCTCCTGCCCTGATCTCCAATCCCACGACACCATGTTTTCCTCCACCTCATTCATATCCTGCCCCTCCCCACTCCGATGACACCATTCTCATCCTACCCTTGTCATCAGACTTACCATTCCCCCATTCACTTCAGCCTTAAATAAAGTGTTGTGTTTAGATAACGCTACCTACCCTATTTTTTTGGCCCTACCCTAACTTTTTTATGTGACTTTTGGGAAAAAAATCTCATTTTTTTGGCACTTATCGAGACATGGAAGTTTTTTTTTATGATTCCGCACGTAAAATTCACGTCGTGTAGATGCGAACATTTACAGCCGGCCTTAAAAAAAATCTCAAAAATCTCTCAATTTGGGTCTAAAAATGCACCAGAATGCACCACATAACCTCTAGAATTATAATTTTCCTGGGGGGAACCCCCAGACCCTCCTACCTTACACGCTTCTACAATGTGCTCTACTTGTGGTGGGTGCACCAGCCAATCCTCTGGCCGCAATATAACCCAGACCCCTCTAACAGTGGTGGCGGAGCCGTGGGGGATGCAACCCCCACACTTTTTCAGGATGGACCTATAGATTGTATAGAAAATAACCAAAATTTACACCCCCTATCCCCCACACCTTTTGGGCTGCTCTGCCCCCACTGTCTAATTATATAAGTTAATTATTACACTTCGCCTGCAAGGATTTGTCGCTGTACATTACTTCACTATCACCTAAAAGGTCCACTTTTTCAAGCAAGGACCCCCCCCCCCATGGGGAAGGCTGGGCACGGGCCTGTATAGCTACTTTCAAGAAAAGCTCTAAACGCCACATATCACACAAACTTGTGGTCAAGCAATGTGCCACATCCCGTTTTCTCGCCGTTTCTCGCACCGCATGAGAACACACCAGGCGTCACGTGGTCACTTTGAACTGACCAATCAACACGCAGAACACAATGGGGGGCGTGCGTTAGAAAAAGAGAGGGGTGCTTTAAACTTTGGCGCAAGGAATCACACTCAAATAGGTATCAATTTGTGGCCAAGGAAAGCGTCAGGCTTGAAATTATTAAGTGTTTCCCCTTGGCACCATAGAAACCACAAGGACTTGTGTGTGGGAAAGGGAGAGGCTATTGCCTTATCAAGGGTCAATGGCTATAGTTAAGGAAAATAGCACTAGAGGGCAATCAGGACCTCTATAAACAACCTTAGACAAACTAAGCCTGAATTGAAGATACAAAAGCAATATGTATACATGTATGCAGTTCACTGTAATGTGTGTGCTGGATACAAGGCTTATACTTCCATTTTTGTTTTTCTTAGCTTTTTTTGGAGATTAGAGTTCTATGAAAAATTGATGTAATAAATGTTCAAATGATGTGGAATATTCATGAGATAACTAAGCCCATTACTTAAATCCCTTGATTTTAATCAAGAGGCTTGCATCCTTGCACAAAATTAATCTTAAAATTCAAATACTCACCAGATCATTTTGTTTGGAAGGGATTTCATGGATGAGCCATCTCAGCTACAAGGAACTGTAAGGTAAAAATGCTAAGATTTCAATGTCAACTATAGAAGAGCAGAGTCATCCAACCAGACACAATGTGTTTCGAGCAAATAACATTTCACCAAATCCTGCATTCTGGTTTGAAAATAAAATTAAAAACAAAAACCCACAAAACATACACATAAGAAAAACATTGACATATCGTTTTAAAGGGGACTGACACAAGGTGTAAGGTAATCAAAGAGAAATAATAAAATTAGAATGAAATGCACTGAGCTGAAATGAATCCCAGTCATCGACTGAAATCAAGAAGAGTTGAACCGATTTATTTCTCATTTTTAGGTACATGTATTAGAAAATGAATGGACATGATTCTTTGGTGGTCCTATTTGATTAACCTGATGTAAACAGGTGAGGTAATGGGATGGTGAGGAGGATGAGGTATTATGTTACCGCTGAGATGTGATAAAAACAATCTTGTTTAACATTGGCCTCATGCCAATTTCAAAAGTAGACTTTTTAATGAGAAATAAACTAAAGATATACGTTCCATTTCAAAGTCCCAACGTCTATATCATGCAGACACTGTTGGTACACTCTAAAAAATGTGTTTTGTTTTTAAACACTTTAACCTGTATTTAAAACCCTTTCTTGTAACACTTTGTTAAACACTTTTTTGGACAAAACACAAAACACTTTTTCAAAAAGTGTTTAAAAATTAAAAAGTGTTTTGATTAAAATGTGTTTTAGATGAAAAAGTGTTTAAATGATCCTGAGAATAAAGTGGTTAGGTTCAGAAAGTGTTTAAAATGAGCTTCAGGCAAATTTATGCCCTTATTATTATTTCATTTTCCTTATTTATAACCCATGGTCCCAGTTTTAGGATTAGTGAGTCCTTCCTACTGCATATTGCTGTCTCTCTGCAGGTAGAGAATATTAAAGTTATGTTGATAGCAAGTTGATGAATGTTGATCATCCAGTTATGAACATTGATTCTGTGCTAACCAGGCTTGGCCTACAGTCAAGATGAGTTCAAACACATTGATGCACAGGGTTAGTCAGAGAGTTTAGGACTGGAATGTATGTATTAATCCTGAATGATACAAAATGGGTGTTTATCATGGGTTACATTGGAATCAAGGTATTGAGAAGGTAATTTTTAGATATTTATTTTACAAATCCATTCTAAGATAAAGTGTCAATGTTTCGTTATATTAGGATGCTGTGTATCATTATCAATTATACTTTAATTCAGACATTTGTGTCCATATGAATGTTACAATAGTACCATCATAGGTGGCCCCTGCCACCTGGTGAGTTGGATTGGAACCAAGTATTAAAACACTTTTATAAACCTAAACACTTTTGCAGGAAAAGTGTAAAGTGTTTTAAGAAAAGTGTTTAGATGATGAAAATGTGTTTTATCAAAAAGTGTTTTGGTAAAATATGTTTTAGTTAAAACACATTTTTTAGAGTGTAGGGCTTTTGGACAGGTGTAAATAAAATATTGCCGTGTGCTTGTTGCATAGTTTGCCAACATGATTGAAAGTGGAAACATGCATTATGAGTTCTATACTTATGTGCCATGTGATATCGGATCTTGTTATAAATAGACAGTGTTATAATGTGTATTTTACCCATTCCTATAACATATTTTCCATAGCATAGCATAACGTTCAGCAATCCTAAAATATTCCATATCTTTAATCTTAAAAAGAAAAATAGAATCCGGAAATTGGAAAATCTTCTCTGTACCGCTGCCTTTAGGGACAGACAAACTTTAAAACATGAAGACAGCGTTGATGTCTTTTTGTGCTATCCTAAAGACAGAGAGATTAAGACCATATATTTCAAGGTAACTATGTGAGTTTGATAAAATGGCATGACCACCCTTTCCCCAAAAATGTCAGAGCAAGAACCGAAGTGTCTCCAAAATCCTAAACCATCAGATCAAAATACTGCTGCTTGTCTCTCTCCTGTCTCAATAAAACAAATGAGAGAAAAGAAAGCCACACTTTTCAACGTCATCAGATTAAATGCCATTGCCCTTGAGTGATCTTGAAAATTCAGTGATACTTGGGGCGTGGGTTGATGGATCCCAACTTCACAGCTATGGGCTACTTGAACAGATTAGCAGCCTTACTACGATTGACAACCTACAATTTGAGTCCTCCTCTTATAATTATCTCTTCTACGCTCTATTTCAAGACTCATAGTAAAGATGGCTGCTGGATTAAAACATTAGTGACCTCTATACTGAATACTTTTATAAGATAAAATATGATCATTATTTGCTAATTTAAGGTCAGTCATGTTTTCTTCTTTCCTGGACCAAACTGGACATCTAAGCTGAAAAGTCTACTGCGGTGTTTCAGCAAAGGAAGTTCATTTGCTGTGTGTTTTTGGACGATATTTCAGATCAAAGGGGCGCCACACCTGATATCTGCTGATTATCAATAGACAGCTGAATTCATCAACTCGTGGGGATCAAGACAGATCTATTGTATATTTAAGTATGATATAGACAGTTGAGTGAAGGATGGATCTAGGATCTCAGATATCAATACTGTCATTTATAATTAACTTCAAAGGCAGACCAATACAAAGTGGGATGAACACAGATAACATAGTACATGTAAATAGATGTCAGAATTCAAAAGATGTGATAACAAATGAAAGAGGAATAGCAATAATGTTTTAGCCACAGCTATCATTGACACCTAAAAATGAAAGAGCAAAGAAAATGAGATTATTATGGACAATAAATTAAAATTATCAGATCTTTAGAGCTGTACAAAAGTCTGGAATTCATTCATTTTAAACTATTAACAGAGAAAAGAAATGGAGTCACATTGACTCCCAATTGGGAGTCCAGCTTCTATCACTGAGGCGACCCCCTCTGTGACTCCTTTGTGACTCCTTACAAGTAGGGAGTCAATAATTGACTCCTTATGAATACAGAGTCAAGCTCATTGGACTCTCCACTATGACTCCATTGTGAAGCGGAGTCAGGATTAGTTGCATTTTATATTGAAACAGCAGATAATTCGTAGGGTATTTTCCTTTTAGGGTCTTAATTAATTTATTCCATAAGAATGCACCATATTACAAAAATTGCTGAGATGCATAAATTTACATTGGTTAGATGCATTTATCTACACCAACCATCAACTTTTCTAATGTAATAACCTAGCACTCAGAATACTTTGAGGTAACACCATAACCAGGGAAATAGTGTCTAGGCCTCATTCTGACTTTTGTTGGGACATTTCAGGGAGTAGAGCATACCACCTTATAGGCCAGTTACAATTGTTTGTATTTGTAATTACATAACACCACCATTTCTAGATGAATATTAACACCCACAATCAAACTAAATGAAACACCCTCTATGTGCAAAACCTCCTAACGGTATTGTGGGGCCCTCTGGTGAAAGTAGTGAGAAGCATCAGCCACCTGATTCATAGAGTCAACAGTGAGGTAGAGAGTCAATCATGTTTGACTCTATATAATAGAGTCAACCATGTTTGACTCTATATGGAGTCTGACTCCACACAGAGAGTCCACCTGGCTGGGACTCCCCTCCTACAGGAGTCAAGCTGCAATGACTCCTTAGGGGTAGTCAAGCAGAGAACAGAAGAGAGTCAGTCATCAGGGACTCCGGTTTTGCTAGAGTCACTATAGAGTCCAGATCCACTGACTCCTTTCTTGACTCTATTTCTATTGGGTTGACTCCATTTCTTCTCTCTATGAGTTTGCTAATGGGTTGAGTTAACACAGATCTATACCATCTAAAATCATGACCCGTATTTCCAAGCAAGGGCTGACATTGTTTGCTTTAAACATCTTACTATAGACACTGCAGCTTAAATTGAAATGAAACCAACCAAAAGAGAATTTTAGAGCTATATAAACACATTGAAATCTCCTAAAATCACACAATTTGCATGCTATTGACCTAAACGTGTGTAGAAAAGGATTTTGTGGACAGTTAAGAGGCATGACTATATTGAGGAGTGTGTTAAGCACCCAAACACTCTTAGGTTTATCATTATTATTAGATTAATGAGTCACTGCAATGAAAGTTGTAATGTTTGATTTTGTATTGGGGACCAACGTCTCAGGTTCTGCCACATTACCTTCTAAGAACAGCAGAGGTCTTTCCAAATACTAAATAGTCTGAGAGAGCTGAATAACTTTGGCAAACTTGAAAGGTTTCTACTGGAAAGGTATTCCTTAGGCGGGAAGCATGTTTACCACGCTCCTGTGGAGGAATCAGGGCATGTGACACATGATGCTGGCGATGTCGACTCACTAGAACTACACTGGTCCGTTATGCTGAATTTAGTATGGCGTATCGACCCTGTAGGGTGGGCATGATACATGGATGTGAATGCCTCAGCACTGCAATCATGCATCATGACGATCAAAGGGAATCATGGTTTAAAGCATTATGTAGTCCCTATTTGGTTAGTCACGTGACAGTCCCGGCGCCAGCCGAACTGGCGCCCTCCAGTGGCAGGGAGTGTGACTAAGGCCCTCGGGCACAGGTAACCAATAGTGGGTCGTGTCGGCCCAACTTATTTACATACTTAATTGATGTTCCTCACTCTGAGTGGTTGACCCTGGCGATGGGGTGAGCCACTATGTCTCTATGCTCTTGGCATTCGGATCAGCCATAAATGCTAGGTGTCATGACGACCATTCAGTATGCATTAAAGCATCGATCTTTAAAAGGGTTAAATGGCTCAATTATAATCATTATACGGATTAATTATATTTTCCTCAGATATCTTGGATCTAAAACAAAGATAATGCCTCCAAGATAAAAAAAAAAAAAAAAAGCCAACAACCCATCTTTAAGGTGCAGTTTATATGCGAGGGTGCGCCTTACAGTACTTGAGGTGCGCCTTGTACGCAAGGTTTTGTAGTACTTGATCTAATTAGTGAATAGGACGCGTGTCACATGTGTATTGTATATTGGTCCCGTTGAGTACCGGTATCCCTCAGCCTCGGCCAGCGGCTATTGATACCAGTTCTATGACAGACTGGAGAGGGCGAGCCTGAGTATCCTGTTTGTATCTGTCCACCTAGACTTTGGGTTACCGTACAAAGTGGTTGTGAAAGTTGTTTTTTTTTCTGTATCAAGGGGTCTTAAAATCCATCTTAGATATTCCACAGGTTATTTGATTGTGCTACATTATTCAGACTCAATATTGTGGAATAACTTCATACTTTATCCTAAATATTGGTTCAAAAGTTAAACGGATTTAGAAAATTTTCTGATATAGAAAATGATTTAAAACGTGTTGAAAGGGACGGTAAGGCACATGGGTCCTTTCTGTTCTCTTTGCAAAAACAATCAAAACAACTTAGGCCAGACATATACATTTTGTATATGTGAACTGCATATGGGGAAATCTAGTTCCAGATTTTGGACTTTGTATCTTTCCTGTCAGAGCAGTCCAATCTTCTACATCTGGAAGTCGTCGATCATCTTAGTCTGAAGTGTTATCGATCACTTCTTCTAATCAAAGATAGCAATAAATTTCGATCAAAAGAAAGAGATTTGTATTCTTTTCACTCCCCAAACCGCTGATTGACGCGTCCCTCCCGTCCTACCAAAACCACGATCAGCGTCCGCCTGCAGAACCCGGATGATGAATCTTATCGCGTTTTCTCGTGCTGTCTCGCGTTTCGACGAGATCTGTCACTTGTAGCTGGTCCCTACATATCCTATTGCATTCTTATCTACACTATCGACGTTCAGGGAGGACCGACTAAGAAGCGAAACGTTGCGAACAATAAAGAAACCAATAAAAGATGAAAAAAGGGAGAAAAAAAGATAAAGTGCTGTAGAAATCGACTTAGATTGTCAGCCTCGCTGTGTGGTCATGGGAATTTGCCTGCAGGAGAGAAAACAAGATGAATAATGGGCGAGCAGCGCTCTAGCTTGATTCATGCATTTGCTGATAACATCTGAATATGCCTGACAAAGCAGAGGGACATTTCTGTAAAAGGAGACTGACCCTCCTCAGGGCTAAAGGCAATGGGTGGCTGAAACATCAATACATTACAGAGACAGGCTACATGGGGACTGCTGGAATTAAGGGGGTGGGGGTTAGAAGAGGCCAAATGGCGAGGAAAAAGAAGGAGAGGACCACACTAACCCCAGTGGCTTGATTCTGCTAATCCAACCACTAGCTTGGAGGGACTGTGGGATAGCTGACCGGCACTATTTCACCATACCCCCAGCACTGTGGCGTAGGAATAAAAATCTTATCAGATATAGGTCACGCCTAACCCACAATCCCACCACGCTAGCAAGGGAATTAGGTCATTCCGAGATAGGGCTAGCTTGGGAGAGGACAGGGGGATTCATGGAGATTAACGGGAACTGTGGGCAGACTGGAGGAAGGTACAGGTCTATGTGACAAGAGGGGAGACACTTCAGGAAGGTATGGAATGGCAGGAAAAGTAAGGATTAGGAAAGTATGTAAGTCTCATTCATTCAAATTCCTGATTGAATTGTCAAGCTAAGGCATGTATTCATAATCCCTCACTGTATCATTATTTGCAATTTCGCAGAGAATCGCTCAATATTCATAGTTACAGTAGTAAATAGGTTATATTCAGTTCCAAGTTTATCGATTGCTTTGGCAATCTATTGTATGGTCCACTCTAGAAACATCTTGGCCACATCAGTTATTTGTTGAGATTCTAAATCCCTGTCTCCCTCTGTGAATCATCCAATAAACAAAACACATACAAAAGGCACTAAGACCATAAACTGTTACAATAAGCCCTACACCTTCACCTTGAGTTATATCCATTTGACTGTGAGAAGTGTGGGAGGTAGGGGTGACGAGTGAAACCTGACGAGAGCCTTTCACACGTTGCCAATTTTTCCCCCCAGAAAATAGGCCCTGGATGGGTGTCTACTTTATAAAAACTGTCCCTCACTGGAGATCAAAATGACCCTGTATCTCCATACTTCACCTGGGCGCAGGCCCTTTGAAATAGGAGTCAGGTAACACAAGAAGACTAGTTCTCAGGGGAAAGGATAATATAGATTTCAGTCATTTAAGACACAAAAGGAATGCTAATGGAGGCTGTCTGAATGTTTGCACCACACTGAAAAAAATAATCTTCAAAATCTTAGTCAGATGTTAGTCAAAAAAGATAACTTTCTAACAATAGTTAGTCAAAAGCAAGTGCCTAAGTGTCCACCTTTTTCTTAGTAAAAAAGAGACTAACTGTTAGTCAAATTGACCGACTTTCCCTGGTTTGCCTCATTTTGACAGCTGCCTTATAGACCATCTAAGTATCCTACATTGGCTTATAGCATTGTCCTAAACTTAGGATGAGGCTTATATAGGCAGGGCATATCCACAACTGCACCTCATATGCTAGGTTTACCGTTAGGATCCATGTGGTTTTTGACCATGTACCCCAGTACGCTAATATCTTGACACACAGACTTCTAATTAAGAGTTAGGTTACACACCTGTAAAACATCATTTAGGCATCATGATAAATGCTTCCAATTTCTTTCTTTTGCAAACCCTGAGCCAGAGCCCTGTGTCTGCCACACAATTTGAGGTATTGATTGATTGATTGAATTTTTATCTCACCTTGTGCCTTCCTTACGGCCGACACTCAAGGGTGAGAGGTCCCACGGGTTGTATCCACAGCAAAGTGAGATTACCCTTGTGGCGTTTTTGCCCGGACCCTAGTCTAATGGGGAGGGGGGATGGTGGCGACCGAATCTGTGGGAAGCTAGAAAACACGCCCCTACACATTTACTGAGGCAATGGTTCTTTAACATCCATCACTACATAGGCATAGTGAGAGATGGACAGGCCTGTTTTAAGTCATTTGTCTGCCATGACCGCTGAGAGACTTTCCAGCACAGCCTAGCCAGAGCTAGGAGGAACTTAAACGACACCTTACAGCGATGTTTGGAACCACCACTGTGCTCCGGCCGGGCCGGGAACCGAACCCACGACCTTACGGTCCGTGAGCAGATGCGCTACCGACTGTGCCACGCCTCCCGAATTTGAGGTACAATAGTGTGCATACATGTTTGTATCTAGATTGCCACAGAATAGATGTTATCCATCTCACTACCTGATGCCTTTGATAACTCATCAAATAATTTGATAATTTTTGTCAAGCATGATGTTAGGTTGAATTGTGAAAGTCCTGAGCAGATTGGGTAATCAAAAATCACCATAATTTTGACATTCATAGCACTATTTGTGGTACACACTCACCACAAAAGTCCTGTTGAAAACCAGCCTACCCCCTTGGTTGTAAAGGTGGAATCATTCCTTAGTCAAAGTGGCTTACCTTGGGGTAGTCGATGACATTGTCTAACATAAGTTAGTCATTATTAGTCACCTGTTAGTCAGATGCACTAACTAAGATAATTTAGATGTTTCGATTAAGTTATGTTAGACTGACTAACTTGTTTTTTTTTCTGTGCATAGACATTCATTAAACATTGAGCAGTGCCAACTATATAGACTCGTGTGTTGCCCATAGCACTGTTTCATAATTTTAAGTGGGCGTTTCCATATCTGATTATGAATGCCTTTTAACTGTATAGCATATTAAGAAAATGACGAAACTGGTGCATATATCTTTAATCTACCCATGTAGCAAGCCCGCTCGGGGCCAAATTGGTTTTACCCGGGATAAGGTGGTTCAAAGCGGGCAGTATTCAGTACATGGGTTTTAGGTTCGGCAGATGCTGGGTTTCCAGTCAGGGCCACACAGGGCAGCCCAAATCGGGCAAACCCACTTGAGCCCGTTGGGCTCCCAACGGGTTTTGTCCTCAGCATACGGTCTGGGCCACATTGGGCCGCCCGATTTGGGCACTGGTCAGCTTTAAAATGGGCAAACACATTGGGCCCAGGATGGTTTCAAAATGGGCATCCCAAGATGGGTACTTAGCTGCATAAAGTCTTCCCAGTATGGGGTGAGAGTGGGTTTGGAAAGGGCAGCCTCATCTTCTGAACTGTTCTAAACTCTGTGATGAGTGTTCCCCCTCCCTCTCTATTTTTTGTTCGTCCCTCCCCTATCCATTCCCTACCCCTTCCATCTCCTCCTCATTCCACTCAACCTGCCCTGCCCTTCCCCCTCTCACCCCGCTCTGCCCTGCCCTTCTGTCACCCTGCCCTCCCTGGGCCTCCCTAGCCCACTTAAAAGGGTCTATTTCTCCTCTTTCCTATCCCCTCAGGATGGGTGTGGTGCACATATGCGCAGGCACTGACACATTCCTCTGTGAATTTGTGTAATGAGGATCTCGCCATGAATATGACCTTAGCTGTTGAAATGGCGTTAAACATCTATTACTCACTCACTCTCACTCCCAGCCCTCACCCTGCCTTGCCCTGCCCTGCTCTCACCCTACCCTGCCCTGCTCTCACCCTGCCCTGCTCTCGCCCTGCCCTGCCCTACTCTCATCCTGCCCTGCCCTCCTCTCACCCTGCCCTGCCCTGCTCTCACCCTTGCCCTGCCCTGCTCTCACCCTGCCCTGACCTGCTCTCACCCTGCCATGCCCTACTCTCATCCTGCACTGCCCTGGCATCTCCTTCGCTCACATGCCCTGCCCTGCCCTGCTCTCACCCTGCCCTGCCCTGCTCTTACCCTGCCCTGCTCTCACCCTGCCCTGCCCTCTCACCCTGCCCTGTCCTACTCTCACCCTGCACTGCCCTGGCATCTCCTTTGCTCACATGCCCTGCCCTGCTCTCACCCTGCCCTGCCCTGCCCTCATCTCACCCTGCCTTGCCCTCTTCTCACCCTGCCCTGCCCTCCTCTCACCCTGCCCTGCCCTCCCCCCTCCCTTCCCTCCACCACTGCTGTAGGACACTTTCCCTATACCATTAATACACAGGTAGGTTCATAGTAGGGATCCAGATATTTAATGTAAAAGGCAACACTGACTAGTCCTGGAAAGAACAGCTTCATGTCTTTCTTTGTACTAGTAGGCTTGCAAGGTGTATTTGTGGTGTGGGGGCAAACAGGTCCCACACTTGGCCAGGTATAAGAGGACTATATATAGAGGCAATTGAGAAACCAAAAATATCCCCTGCCTCTGTAGGCCAGTCCATGGCAGACTCACTACAAAGTGGTTTCACAGCACTCCAGGCAGAATTCTACTACCCATACCAAACTTATTTCTTTTAGACATAGGACAACTGGAATAGACTACTAAATCGGATATGAAGTAATAATGTGCAGACTTTCTCATAGTCTGGAAATACTTAGATGTTTCTAGTCAAAAGTGCAAATCAAGGTAATCTGAGTAGTAGTGGAATGGCAACACCATTTCTATTGCACTGAACTTGGAACAAGAGCAGATATGCAGAGGTACAGTCATTATGAACTTGAAGGCTCTCTTCTCTACTCCTACATAGGGAATTAGTGGGGGAAGATTGAGGCCAGAATGTCACTTTAATGAATCAAAGTGCCTTGTGTTGGCTGGATGAGTTTGATTCAAATGAATGGTACTGCTCTGCCTTTCCACTTGGGTAGATATTGCATTTACTGCTTTGGTGATATGGGGGGGGGGGGTAGATTAGCTCAAGGATTTGTTGCTTATTGACTTTTAAAAAAAGAAAAGATTTTGGATAAATTTCTCAAAAAGAATTTTTAACATGTCACCACTAATTTTTCATCAAATCGGGCAGCCCACTTTAGGCCACACCAAAAACCCATGTTAAATTCACTTTGAGCCCAAATCGGTGAGCCCAATTTCAAACAGATCTGTGCCCGAATCGGTTAGCCCAGTGTGGCCCAGACCCTTTGCTGAGGACAAAACCCATCGGGCGCCCACTGTGTTAACCCAGTGTGGCCCACATCAGGAGCCCGCTCTGGCCCAGACTCGGGCCACACCATTTTTGCTACCTGGGTATATTCTATCCAGAACACACTAAAGCATATTTAAGTATCTAAGGTATCATATAAAAAACATAACTAGACTTATTAAGGTCATCTACTTTAACTACATGTAATACCAATAGTCCATTGGGCCTCTTAGTCTGATTTTTGTGTACACTGCAAAAATGGTGTTTAGATCCTAAACACAATTCTAAACATATTCTTGCAATGGTTTTGTAATCACATTAACTTCCTTAACATGTTTAGCCAAACAATGTGCTTGGCTCAAGTGTTTAGAAATGTAGGTGTTTAGGTTAAAACTTTGTGTTTAGATATCTATGAATTTTTGTGTTTAGGTGTTTATGAATTTTTGTGTTTAGATGATTAAATGATTTGATGGAGGGTTAAGGTTTGTAGACATGTATGCATTAAAAAAAAGAGATATATTTTCTCATTTACTGGGGGGGGGGATCAGCAGGTATTTACTTGTCAAAGTCTCCAAAGATGTCATCCACAGCTATATACATGTACATGTATTACACACTGCATTAGAATGAGAGACTTGAGAAAGTACAACAGCTTGGCAGGAAGGACATTGCCTTATCTATTCCAGAATAACATCAAATAGGTGTCAGGCATGGAGCTTATTGATTATTTAATGCTAATGATGGTGGCATAAGGTGAATCTAGTCAATTTTCTATTGCCCTTTCTATTCACATGACATTCTATAAAATGAAACCATGATAAACATGGGATTTGGGGACATTTGTCACAACAATTGATTATAACTATGTGCAGATAGTCCATTCAAAGGTAGTGCTGCTACCTGGTGTGGATTCAACATCCAAGTATCTAAACATATTGATGTTTAAATCTAAACACCTATTATTCAACTGTTTCAACTCTAAACATCTAAACATGTTTAGCATAAACGTTTATGTAAATAGAATAAAAGTGTTCATTTCCTAAATGTGTAGTCGATGAGACAGCTAACTGACCTATATGTTTAGGTTTTAAACGTGTTTAGACCTAAACATGTTTAAAATCTAAACACCATTTTTGCAGTGTAGAAAATGTATACTATTGGTATAAGAGTGGACTATTGGTATAAAAGAAATACTTGCACATATTTCCAACAGGAAATGAAGGGAACAACTATGATGGAAATTAAGTAGAATAGATTTTTCAAAAAGAATAAGTAGGGAGAAAATCAAACAAAGAAAAACAAACAAAATCAGCAATAGAACCTTTGGGATCAGCTGTTATTAACTCTTTTTTTGATAGGTCTAATGTTTGCCATAGAGTGCCGAGAATGGATAACTAGGCTGATATATGGCCAGGTATGCCCTGTACAACATTTCAAAGTTTTACCTGTGTCATGTCTAGAAATATGAGGGTTTGCTTACCGCCCTACATGTAGGACAGTAGGACATAGCACTGCTGTCCTTTGAACTTAGTGTTTTTCAGGTGGCCATGGAAATGGCAATTCCTGTTGGTGAGTGCCAGAAATTGAAGAATTGGCTTATATATGACCATTTATGCCCTACAAGAAATTTTGGAGCTTTACCGATAATGGATTTAGAGATAAGCATTGTGATACATATAGGATAGTAGGACTTTTGGCATCTGTCCCCTCTGCGAAGGTCAAAATCTCTAACGGTAGCAATCTCAGGTGTTTTGGTGTTTTGAAACATGTGTGGAATGTGTTTTGGTGTTTTGGAACATGTGTGGAATGTCATAGAAGTATCTAAGAAAACATATATGGGGCATTTCTGGAAGCCTTTGGCCTAGAACTGTAGGGTACAACATTTTACTTCAATATGTATTAATTTTACATCTGGATACGAATAGGCCTATTATTATATCCCATTCAGGTCTCCTACATGTAGGACAATATATAGGGCTATCTGGTCCATAAGTCTAAGAACTGTCACTCTCCGATGCCTCCTGCATCTATCCACACCCATCTAATTGTACGTGGTTAAAGCCGTGGAAGCCGCCCTAGGGGACACAAGACATTTTTGATTTCTACCTTCTCTCGCTAAATACCAGACTCCTGTCAAAGGATCTAAAAGTATGTCCTTCTCTGTTATCATATCTCATTATATCTCCTCTGACTTTTCCTTAAGTTGCATTTAGCGTATAATCAATAGAAAGAGGGCTACAAGAACAAAGACGAATTAATCAGCTTTTATATATGTGTAAATATACGTTGTACAAGGCACTAAGAGTTCCTTGGTTCATGTAGCCATGTCATTGTCTCTAATTAAGTCAAGATCACTCTTAATTTGATGTCCCCACTTTAACAAGCTGTCAACTTTCTTACCACTTCTGAGGGGTGAACTGAACCCTGTGACATGGTTATTAATAGCCCAAGGAGTTCTGAAGAATTTGATATAGAGGTGCCTCTCATTGACAGGTTTTGCATTTCTCAACGGAAGACGTGGGTATAATGGGCATTATTATGATGGTGAAAGGCAAATAACCCTTTGATGCGTATGTAGTAGTCTTGCAGCACATTTGTTATATGTACATATGAGATGTCTAACGGCAGATTACAGTATCCATATATATATATATATATATATATATATATATATATATATATATATATATATATATATATTACCTAGAAGGAGAACGGCCCTCTTTTGCATTGCTTCCAGTATGGTTGCAGCAGTATATTCTAAGGGAGTGATCATTTTTTAACAACAGGGGGGGGGGGCTGGTAAGCGCGGACGTGCGAAAAAAAATTTCAACCCCCCCTCTCGAGGGGGTAAAATTTTTTCGACCCCCCCCCATAAGGGACAAAATTCGCGCGCGAACGTCCCCTTTTAGCCTATAGTAACGCTTGGGGTTTTCCACTGAAAACAGGTGAAATTATTTTGACCTCCCCCATCAGAGGTATTGAAAAAATTCTGACCCCCCCGGTCAAGGGGTTGAAAAAATTCTGACCCCCCTCAAACCCACTGCCCCCCCCTGTTGTTAAAAAATGATCACTCCCTAATACAGTTGTTTATGAATTGCCCCGGGTGAATTCATCCAATTATTCAATGATTGATAACCATAATATTATACATGTATATGCATAGAGGCATTTAGCAAGATGAACCAGAGGTGTAGGTATAGGTAATATGGACCTTAATGCACCCTGCACTAAGGGCCCTTTTCGCAAATCCTGTCACGTATTGAGATGCTGACCTAACTGTGGGGTCTATAACCACCTGCACTATCTTGTATCCTGTGGCCTAAGACTTGTTGAGACTTGCCCTGATATAAAACTTTCCCCCATTTTGGTACTTTCCTCCCTAGTGACGTCGGCCCACAGATGTTTCCATCGAAATAACACACAAATAGAGAAAAGGAGCTTGGGCTGGTCTACATAAGAGATAGAGAGAGGAGAGGGTGGGCTCTACTGCGTGCTAAGAAAATACACAAAATGTACATAGAGATGTAC
Organism: Acholoe squamosa; assembly: GCA_949317995.1. Classification (NCBI taxonomy): domain Eukaryota; kingdom Metazoa; phylum Annelida; class Polychaeta; order Phyllodocida; family Polynoidae; genus Acholoe; species Acholoe squamosa. Next base: position 24,813,885 of record OX439050.1, read on the forward strand.
ATGGTGTTTAGCATGTAAACTGACAAGACAGAACATGTCAGATCATGTGAGTGCAGACACCTGTTGTTAAATAGCTCCACATCATGTCCATGCACCACCCGTGGATCTCAGCTACCGGTTTCATCTATTCTCGGAATACATACATGAATATAGGGCTATAGGCATAATATACAGTGGAGGTAAGAATGCTTACTTATCTGTCTAAGTGCTTTTTTTTCGTATACATGTACTTTTCAAGATGTACAAAGTGTTAAGCTTCAAAGAGAAAGAGGGAAAAAGGAGTGAGTTAAAGAGAGAGAGAGAGAGAGAGAGAGAGAAGGAGAGAGAGAGAGAGAGAGAGAGAGAGAGAGAGAGAGAGAGAGAGATCCAGAACAGGATAAGAAGACAGGTGTCTAAAAGGTGGCGCACAAGTGCATACATTTGCTTTACTTCCTTTCATTCTTTTTGACCAGGGTTGGGAGAGTACTAGGGTCTAGAGACCACCACTTCATCTTCAGAGGTTTTGATGTGAGGTATACATTTTCACACTCTATTAGTAGTATTTGAGGTACTCCTATCTCAACGTACAGATAATGCCATTTGTATTATAAGGTAGGTAGCTGTTACATTATGTTTATACTCAAGTGATTGGTGCTAGGCAATTTTCAGGGGGACAATTAGAAAGCGGACACAGAATTCCAAATCAAGTCAGACGTGTCAGCCCTGAATGTTGAAAGAAAATGTAAATAGCTATGGAATTTCACTCATTACATGGAATTACAGGGAAACTCCAAAATGTTCTTTTTTGGAGTTGCTTGCCGCGTAGCAACTCCATCATGTTTTCGGTTTCCGAGTGATGTCACAATCATTGCGTACGGCCCACATGTCTCAACCACGAAGTTTGTTTTACGATGTGAGGGAGGGAGGGGGTGCTTCATGTGTGCGGCTGGCAAGGGTTTTTGAGCAAAGTCCCTCTGGGCAGGGGTAAGGGATGTGAGAGTTAGATCTACAGCCTCACACCCGTGTCAGAAATGAAGTAAACAAACTCTTAGTCAACCTATCCCCTAGGATAGGTTGACTAAGAGATCAAAATGAAGGTTGGTTGTGAGCTATCCCAGCTGAACAAGCTGTGATAGGTAGGAAAGCTATAACATGAGCATGAGGGATAGGTATTGAAGAGGATGGGTAGCAAGGAGGATAGGTAGCAGTTTAAGAGATAGGCGTACCTTGTAAAGTGAGCATATTCAAAAGATACATTGGTGCTAGGTAATATCACAGATGTGCCAGTCAAACATGAGGGATGTGAAGAGTTGGGGGATAGTCACCATGAGGGCTAGGTAAAGTGAATGATAGGCAGGTAGACTAATGGTAAGAATGTACAAAGAAAATTAGGTACAAAAGTGAGGGGTTAACTTTAATCCTTTAAGCCATTTGAGAGAAAAACCTAATTAAACTCTAGATGTTTCAAGGGATAGGTAGTATGAGTGATAGGTAGACTAAGGGATAGGCAGTATATGGGAGAGGCAGAGCCATACACAGGTAGAGTACTTGTCAGGTTGAGATAGGTAGACATTAGGATATGTAGATTGAGGTACTGACTTTGATTAGCATGTTGCATCTATGAAAAGTTCCAACCATTTTCAATATAACTTTTGTACATTTTTAAAATATTCTCATCATCAAACCTCCTTTTAAGGTACTTTTGGTCAATTTTGAGAATCAAGATCACAAATTTTGGATTCAGCTGGATTTTTTTGGTATAGGTGGCCCCTTGTTTCCATTTGATATCAGTCTGATAAAGATTCCTGACATCTCTATAAACCCCCTTATCTTACATAGGACTCAATACTGAACACAACAGGGAGCCTACTTTTAAGGGGGGGGGGTAGAGGGGGGGGGGGGGCTGTTGCACTGTGTCCATAGGTAAAGCTCTGAGTTTCGCCTCCTATCTATTGAAGCTTCTTGGTCCCATGTCGATTTTAAGAAATGCTCAATTCACTGTGTCGATTTTAAGAAATGTCCATGTCACTGTGTCGATTTTAGGAGAAGCTCATGTCCCCATGTGAATTTTAAGAAAGTGCCAATGTCCCATGTCACTAAGTTTAAAAATGCCCATGTCGCCATGTTGATTTTAGGGGTCTAGGGCCCTCCTACTCCCAGGCAGGGAGCTTCATCTTTCTATGGCGTAGGTGCTAGGGTTGTTGTTTACAGAAGTGGGCAGCTGTCGCCATGTAGCCAAAAAGTTATCATCTGTCGTACCTGGGCATCTCTAAGCCTTGGCTACAGCTGCTGCTGTATTGGCTCCAGGTTTTCAAGATTTGCCCACCCCTGGTTTATCTAAATTATGTAAGAAGAGAGGGATATTGTCATGGTTAGGGCCTAATCGTTTTCAAGAAATTATGTATTTCCAATGATATCCCCTATCTCAGGCACAGAAGAATTCGTCTTTGGGGCGTGGGCAGCTCACACGCCAGTAGCCACTCTCGTAGCCCTACCAAAGTGAACGGCAAACCTGTGACCCGCCTGTGACACAGACGATACTCAGTTTAGCACGATACTCAGTTTAGCACGGCAGCTGTCACCAGTTGAGGATTTGTTGATACCAGTCACGGTTTTCGCCCTCCCATAGCCATGGTGATACCACTCAGGGACAGTCACGTGAGGTGGACAGGCAGATGCTGGTTTGTTTCCCGCATCAAAAATGTCAGGGTGGTCACTGAGAAGATGAATTCTTTACCCCCCCCCCCCCTCTCGCCGCCTTAGGTTGGCATGCATGTCAAATCCTGCCCCCGGCCCTGAGAGGTCAAGAAAAGTGTGGCTTGGACCGCGGATAGGAGTGGCAACTCCTACCCGTGGTCCTTGCCACATCTTTCTTGTTCATCCAAAACATACAAAAGCTGTGCAAAAAGAAAATAAAAAGATCTGTGCACCCAAGTCACCTGAACAGTCACATGCCTCATTCCCGGCTAATTAACACCCGTTGAAAGTGCTCAATAACCCACAACGGTGTATGTACCAGATGACTTTAAACCTTTAAGGACGCTAATGCAGGTGTGCATCCCGGGAGCGCATCATGCCCATTGGTCTGCATGATGCACCAATAAAGTTCTGGCGAGTTTGCTCGCCAGCACATCATTGGTGCATCTTGCCGACCCCCTGGACTGTATCAATCCTGGGAGGGTTGGCATGATGTATGCATTTCGCATGACGACCAATGATGCATTGATGCATTAACTGCCCCTTAAAGGGCTAGGGGCAGATCTTTGAAGGCAGTGAATTCTCTGGCTGCAGCTACCCCCAGTGGTGCCAGCTTTGGTGCCTTATACATTGACTGTAGGCTGTAAACATGCATATCTCTGCCAACACAGGTATGTCTGTATTGTGCAGCTTTGGCACCAGGAGGTGATAGAGGATCTCATGAACAGCCTAGGTCATACAGTTTGAAGAACCTGCTTCTCAAAGACCAGGAGCTTAATTCAAAACATCCTGGGATCCCAACCCCAGCAATCTTAGTGTAGGCACATATCATAAGACCTGGCTGGTCTACCCTATGTAATGCAGTGGTTGCAGGCCTGTCCAGAATAGCTAGTCCTGGGATCACTTCACTATTCAATTTCCATCACTAAGATCACTGCGATCTTAGTGAAAGAAATGCATAGTGGTTTCACCTAAGTACAAGAGCACTTACAGGGAACACTCCTGATAGAAAGAGTGAATAGCCTGCTGCATACATAAAGAGGGGAGAGAGGACGTTTGCTGAGTGTCCTTGAGGGCTCTTAGGGCTACTCATGCGTTAAGTGCACTGTAAGGTAATTCTTCCCTTCTCTCTCTTTGTCCTGGGGAGAGGGCACAATGCTTCTAATAGGCAAGCATAAATCATACATTCATGGGAATAACTCTTGAATACTGTACGGGGGTCAACTGCACCCTGTGCTCTTTTGTTAGCCCATATGGGGACGGGGAACAATGGTATAAGCACTTTTTTGAAGAAGAGTGACTCCACAGCTATTCCTTTATTTTGGGACTCTTACCCCTGTGCCTGGTCAGTTCTTCTTGGAATAGTGTAGGAGGGCTGAGGATAAGATCGATGCGATCTTAGTGCTGGCTAGGATATGTGAACCCAGTCAACTCTTAAGATCGCTTAATAGGATAAGGCTGATTTATTCCTAAGATCGCTGGGGTCGTGATCCCAGGATGTTTTGAATTAAGCTCCTGGGGAGATTCTTCAACGTTGGTGACGGTGTGAAGCATAGGATAATTTGCCAGATTATTTATTTATGATATAAGTGCTATTTGCAGAGGAAAGGGCTGATTATGGAATTTGATTTTGATAACTTGTTAAAATCGTTTCCCACCCTTTATGCCATTGTAAATAGAGTATGGTCCTTCAACCAGCGACAAATATAAAACCAAATTATATGGTTATGAAAAAGGCAACTGAGGCAGTGCCCAGGAAAACGATGACAGATGAGGGTGCAGCCAACTTTGGTTTCCAAGAAAACAGTACATTTTCAATTTAGAACTGTATTACAGAATGGTAGAAAAGGTTTTGTGCAACCTTTAGTCTGTACTTTAATGCCAATATTCCGTGCTTTTCTTCTGTAAAGCGTAAAAAGGGCATACTAAACTTGAGCATTTTCTTAGTGACAAAAAGATAGTGCAGAATAGTGCTATTTTACATTATTGTACAGTACTGCATTAATGTAATGACTCCTAGGTAGAATAAAACAGGCAAGTGCAATATCCCTATTTCCTGGGCCTATGGTAAAGATAAATTGATTGTCAGTAATGCCACAAATGAAGTCAGATGTCAAATTAAGAAATCAACCATAGGTATCTGTGACAATGTTATTTAACACTTTCTTCACCAATGGACAAAAGCATAGGCATACAGAAGATGAAAGCCCCAGGGGCCTGTTTTTCCCTATCTTACGGACAGATAAGGACGTCCGTATGTCACATATGGACCCCCATATGTTGGAAAATCAAATACGGCTAGGGGGGGTACCAGGTCGTATCCTAAAAGTGACATACGGATGCCCGTATGTAACATACGGACATCCGTATGTGATATACAGACGTCCATATGACATATGGAGGTCCGTATGTGTCCGTATGTAGTGTCCATATCTGATATTATTTTGTATCATTTTAATACATTTTAACATAAGGAAAAACAGGGCCCAGGGGCCTGTTTTTCCCTATCTTACGGACAGATAAGGACGTCCGTATGTCACATATGGACCCCCATATGTTGGAAAATCAAATACGGCTAGGGGGGATACCAGGTCGTATCCTAAAAGTGACATACGGATGCCCGTATGTAACATACGGACATCCGTATGTGATATACAGACGTCCATATGTGACATATGGAGGTCCGTATGTGTCCGTATGTAGTGTCCATATCTGATATTATTTTGTATCATTTTAATACATTTTAACATAAGGAAAAACAGGGCCCAGAACTAGGAATCTAAACAAAAAAAGGATTGTAAGGGAATTAAAGTCTGTATGCACCTCATGTACTATCCTACTTCTAGCATTACATATATCCACTCATTCACTCATACCCTGCCCATGTGAACACTGCTATTACCCCATCAAATATATAACAAACTATGGCCTCTGGTTAGCCACAAATGTGATGATAACCATAGAGATAAATCACAAAAAAAGGAATTGTTATGAAAAAAGTCTGAAAAATTACCAAAAAGAGCAGTTTCAATGGAGGTTGATGTGAGAGGCGTGAAATCTTTAGTGTAGTAAAGTGGCATAAATGGATAATCAATAACTAGTGGGGTGAGGTGATGGGAGCTTCCTCTGTGCTGTGTAATTACTCAGGTGGGGGTCCCTTACCTGTCCATTACCCAGCTACATGTATACAGGTAACACAGGTGGGCATCATTCATCTACCATCACCCTGGGTATCGTGCTATTTACTGTTTGGCACCTGCTGCTTATAATCATGCAGTTCCTATATAGGTATGGTTGTTGGGCTTATAAAATTAAATATAGTGTCCTTATACCACCCAGTAGATTCTCTTATATTAGATTGTGATTTACGATGTATCAAATTGTTCAGATAGGTTCCAATGCTACCCTATGTACCTGACCACAGGGAATCACCAATTGATGAGTGAAAAGGCCCAATGGAGGTCCCTTTGCCTTTGATGATCCATTTATGTTAGGGTTTAAAGTAATTAAGTGCAATTGCAATTCATTCCTATTTAATTGACGAGGTATTTTATGACATGAAGCTTAAAATGAATCCAGATTAGATATTGATGTGAGAGAAAATGTAAGAGAAAGCCTTTGATAGATTGGCCTGTCAGCAGATGCTGGATGAAGTATTCATACGAGGTTGTAGGGAGTGGGACTAGTGACCCAGGTAAAGACAGGGGCAGTCAGTAATCATAGACAGGATCTAAGTCCAACAACTCTACCCACCCTGTCAAAACTCCACAGTATGACAATATGAGTTTTGCACAAAATACTACCTAGAGAAACACCCCCAACGCCTTCTGGCTGTCAGAGATGATGAAGTACCACATATCATATATTCAGTCTAGGTTTTGCTTCTCAGGTATTTCTGAAACTGAGTTAAACTTTAAAGGATGTGAAGAGTATCCACTTTTGTCATATGAGAGCATGTTTATTTGAAGATCTGTCTTTACAGGGAGGTAATGCTAAACGCTGAGGAAGGTAGAGAGACTAAAGCCTTGGCCAAACTCATGCTGAGACTCCCTCTTCCAGTTGAGAGAACAGTTGAGAGATCAAAATAGTTAGGCACAGTTATGAATTATTATCTATAAATCCTATGTGAAATTAATCAAATGCCACTTCCCTAAATGATTTTTTTTTAATGGTGTACAGAGTAAGATGTGCTGACAAAATCTATTAGAAACCGTTTTTCACTAATTGATTTAAATCTACACTGCAGAAATGGTGTTTAGATCCTAAACACAATTCTAAACATATTCTTGCAACGTTTTTTAAACACATTAATTTCCTAAACATGTTTAGCCGAACAATGTGCTTAGCTCAAGTGTTTAGAACTCTAGGTGTTTAGGTTCAAAATTTGTGTTTAGATTATTGATGAAATTTTGTGTTTAGATGTTTATGAATTTTTGTGTTTAGATGTTTAAGTTATTTGGTGGGAAGTAAGAGTTTGCAGACATGTATCCATTAAAAAATAAAGGAATGTTTTTTGTTTGTTTTCTCATTTATTGGAGGCCATCAACAGGTATGCACACAGCAAAGTCTCCCAAGATGTTAGCCACAGCTATATACACTTACATGTACACACTGCATTAGAATGAGAGACTTGAGAAAGTACAACAGCTTGGCAGGAAGGACATTGCTTTATCAGTTACAAAATAACATGAAAAAGGTGTCAGTCGTGGAACTCATTGATTAATTTAGGGATATAATGGTGGTGTAAGTTGAATTTAGCCAATCTTATATTGCTGTTTCTATCTTTCATGACATTCAATGAAATGACACTATGATACACAACGGGTTTGGGGATTATTGTCACAACAATTGATTATAACTGTTTGCAGATAGTCGATTGAGAGGTAGTGCTGCTACCTGGTGTGCATTTCACATCCACATATCTAAACATATTGATGTTCAGATCTGAACACCTAGTATTCAAGTTTTTAAACTCTAAACATCTAAACATGTTTAGCAAAATTGTTTATGTATTTAAAATAAAAGTGTTCTTTTCCTAAATGTGTAGTTGATGAGACACCTAACTGATGTATATGTGTAGAGGCAAGGAGAAAGGGTGCTCTGTGCTAAAAGTCAACTTTAAAATTCAGATCACTAGCTTTTCAGTGATATATTGCATGAGAAGATACTCCTGTTAGTTTTGGAGGAATCACTTGCTAAATATGTGTAGGTATGACCATTTCCTCAATGCCAATAAGCTATATGTCTAAATGCTCATGAGATACATCGATAATTAGCATAATTTATGCTAATTAGCTAAATTAGCATAATTTTTCATTCTTTTGCCCATAACTTTTGATCTAGAAATGATATTTTCATTCTGTTTTCACCCTAGTGAACCTCGTGGGAAGTTCCTTCAAATGGGATCATTGGTTTTTATATTTAGAATGAAATCATGTTTCCATGGCAACATAAATCAACATAAATGCCTGTTTAGGCTCAAAAAACATTCTTTTTACATGTCTGATTTGGAACCTTTAGGCCCAAAATAGAATGTTTTACCAATAATCATTGAATTCTCCATAAAAAAGTACCCTATAGCAATTCTAGGAATATTTTTCTTATTCTAGTCTATAGTGGTGCCCCCTGGTGGCTAAATCATGTACTAAATCCCGCAGGAACCCCCATTTCTGCTTGCTGGCTCACATATGTTTAGGTTTTAAACATGTTTAGAACTGAACATGTTTAAAATCTAAATACCATTTTTGCAGTGTACAGACTGTACATTAGATATAATGCACATTTGATTGACATGTTAAGAGAGTACTGCCTACATTCTAAAAATCGCTATTGAATCTACCAAGGACCCTTGTAAACCTTAACAGAGAACCACTGTAATCATATTTCATTGAACAATGTAGTTTGTACATGGAGCCCCCCCAGGATGCCCCAGCCCAGTAAACACCATAACAAAATGCTATGTAGCTTTTTTGGTATAAGGTTTGGTGTATACCAATTGGTCTGAATTACAAATTTTTGATTGATATATGGAGGTTCAAATGTTAAGGTTTACATAATTATGTTCTAGAGACATAGTCCTCTAAAATACATATTTCTACCTCATTTAGACATAGGTGGATCAACAAGGTAAAACATTTTATCTTGTTGAACCAGAATTAGATGGATGTAGTAAAACTACGTTGAAAGAGGAATTTTTCAAACCATAGAGATATGTGATTGTCATGTGTTTTACTTATTAACCCTTTAAGGACAGAGCAAAAATTGTTGATCTGGCCATGGGGACGGCCTCTGAAAAAAGTATAGTTCCTAGAGGACGAGCCTATTTTCAATTCCTATACTAATCCTATATAATGGGCGTCGATTATAGTTGACGCTAGGCCTGCCATGGTGTCGACTATAGTCGACGCTAGGCCTGCCATGGTGTCGACTATAGTCGATGCTGGCCCTCAATGGGTTAAAAGTAAAGGTTGGTCTCTGTCTAAACCTGGTTCCAGCTTATCTCACCAGGTGGCAGTGGGTGGCCACTTAGTCTATGATTGGATTAGGATGGGTATTCCATATCATATTTGAATGAAATATGTCACATCATTCAGGATATATGCAGGGGTTTATTAAACCAAACATTAGTATTCAAGCATGCACTATTAATTATCTCTAGTGATAATGTATGAAAAATAATCATAGACAACCCACCTAGATATATCATGAGTGGTCAGACACCTTATACAATCATTTCAGAGAGAGACATAGCCCAGCAGAGCCCAGCTGGGTCATCTGCACCATGCAAATGGGTCATGTCCTGTAATGGATGAAACACCCAGAAGAATTCTAAGTTCTATGATGAGCCTAGAGTGTCCACAAAAAAGGGATGAAGCCATTGTTTCAGAATTGAATAACATAATTCATTTCAGCATTAATTCAACATCAATTTATGTAGATAATGACATGAGGAATAGTCAAACTTTGCATTGCAATGATTGAAATTTTTTTTTAAATTGGTCTATCTATCTCAAAAAATATGTGCTGGGAATGTAAGGTGATAGAATTTTTCAAATTGGTTTATCTATCTCAAAGAATATGTGCTGGGAATGTAGAAATACATGATATTTAGACGTAAATCTATGTCTAAAGACGTAGAAGAACGTAATTCTGGCATCTACGTATCTAGAACATAACTATACGTTTGAACCTCCACATACCAAGCAAATCTACGTAGTTGGCACCAAAATCCTACGTACTTATACCTTCTATCTACGAATGTGTGTTTACTGGGAGATAGCAGCAATTCCATGGTACAAGCAATCTCCGTGAAAATAACAAAGGATCCCTGGCGACGTTTGGACAAGGATTTCACTGTTATTTCGATGACATCTTTTCTTTTTTTACAGTGTATGCCATACAAACATTCAGTTGCATGGGGGAACATTTTCGAATGATTCACCTTGGTCTTGTAAGTAGAAACCTCATTTAGACGTTTCCTAGAGGAGAGAAATATCTTTCCAAAGCAGAGACATCACTTTCCCCTTTGCTAAAAGATGCCTACTTCATTTCACTTTCGATAGGTAGATGTGCTTAGGTCATGTAAGAAGTACATACAAACACACTGACTCAGTGTAAGAGGAATGCCATGTCAGGGAGGGTACCTAGACAGTCCATTAGGGGCCACACATTGCCTTAATACACCATGCCCATTGGTCGACATGATACATGTATATGAATGCAGCCCTGGTGAGTCTTATCAACATTACTACATTCATGCACCAAACCAACCCTATAGGATTGACATTATATGGTCCCATACGGTAGGCATGATCCAGCAAGAAGTGGTGGCCACCAGACTCCTCAGTACTGCTTGGTGCATCATGGTGACCAAGGGACATGGTATTGAGGTATCATGCCGCTAAAAGGCTATATGGTGAGGCGTGGGTGGTTCTGTATCAATATGCTCAGCTCCTATCAAGCAACACTTCCTTTAAACCTTTTGTGCCCAGAATTATTTTGAGAAAACTAATTTTTCAACATGTTTCACAAGTATATGTCATTGCTTTTACCAGATTGAGAACAAATCATTAATTCAAAAGGGAAAGGAAGTGACATCGAAATAGATGTAATACATTGTAATATGAAGCATGATACTCATTATGCCAGAGAATCTCATGTATTGACAGAGCAGGATAAGGGTAGAAGATGTAAATTAGATCTGTCTCGGATATAATGGATCTTTTCATCAAATTTTAACATTTTCGTCTGGATAATATAGGCCTTTTTTCAACATGTAAAACCATTCTTCTGGTAGTGAGAATGAACATATTCTTATGGGTATAGAAGATAATCAATACCATCATCCAAATCTATGGCAAAACTCAAGAAAACCTATGTTTATCAGAGCATGTCCAGAGCGCGCACCTTTGTGTGAGTTTCAAACCATTGCATTGATGTATAATGGTTTTATAATAATGGCAAACACAAGGGACCATGATGTATTTGGTACTGATGGAAAGCCCTTCTCATGACGATTCTCCCAGTCTTTAAATCATCTCTATCCGATAAACTCAGGGTGCCTCATTTAATACATATACATGCTGAGAGCGCACTTTTTTAATTCTGGGAACGTAAGGGTAGGCGATACTTCATCTAGTTAAAAAGAACATACTGGATTCATTTGGACGCACAAAGAGAGGGATATTGGTGCAAGAATTTTTGACATTGGATGAAGGTTTGTGCAACTTACTGTACCTAAAATTAGCAGATGTAAAAGATGAAGTGAAAAAGGTAGACGGGTAAATCTTTTCACCCTTAATGTGCAAATCAGAAATGCACATGGGAAACTCTGTGTCCTAATCATTAGACTTATTACATTAGAGATATTGAAAGTGCGTTTTCTGAAACAGTGCTTAGTACGGCAGGCCAAGCGAGAAAGAAAGCACACTTTGTGGACAGACATCATGGTACTTTGTAAAAGTACCGTGATATATAGAATCAACCAGTCCTCCTCTGCAGTTTGATGGACAAGTGTCTTAATGTTATTATATCATATTATATGAATTCATTGAAGTAAAGTTCTGCTTTCTTTCATATGAAAATTATATAGGAGGGGAAACATATTTACCTCACAAAGGTAGTCAGAATTAGGCACCCTACACCGAGATATGATATATTAAAGTACACTTATTATTATTATGCCTCTGGTAATGCCAACTCATATGTCGTTATCTGTGACAAAACGTGGGAAAACGTACCATTACGGGGATTTAGTGTTATTTATGGCCACCAGGTGGCCCCTATCACTGTTATGCATGGCATAACATCATATATTGTCAGGGAACTTTCACCCACTTCTCCTTGTCAGATTTTGATGATCCATATACCAAAATGATCCCTAAGACCTCTTCATCGCAATTTAAACAGATATGGTTTAATCAGTTCATTGGATATTATATTGGTTAACTCATGTACTCAAATCAGATAGGCATACCTGAACTAAGAATCTTACAATTTCTGTCAACTTACATGGAAAATATTAGTTTTGGGCATGATGACTTGATAGTTTGTGCTGTAAAAGAAATTCATGCCCATTATTCAGGGTCTGTGATTGTCCAAATGTGTAAGAAGACCTACAGAAAGTATTCTGAAAGGTTACAGCAGAAATGCCCTCTTGTATTATTTGGTTGTGCCACCTAATGGCTGTGAATAGCTCGAAATCCCCGTAATGTTAAATTTTCCCATTTTGTGTCACCGATTGCAAGCCAAGGGTTCCAGGATGAGACTCACGAAAGTTTAAACTTTTCAAATGTTGAATTCGCTCAGGTGTTTTTGACAGCCAGACCAGACTATGCCTGAAAAGTAAATTTTTTCTATTGTTTGTAGGGATGGGCCATCTTGCCATTCAGATTATCAATTATTATTATGATAAAAGATTAACAAACTTGAAATAAAAATTGCAGTTACAAATGTGTTTCTATGAAAGGGAAATTTGCCTAATTTGGACTGCCTCCTAAATTGGACCATCCTTGTTTCCCCTAGTGGCAGTATCAGGAACTAGGTTCCAATGCTGCCATTTTTAGTCCATATCACTAAAGTTCCTAATAAATTCCGAAAACTTTTTGGTTATTTTATAGACATTATCCATGAAAAATCGTTTTTAGACCTCTTGATCTTATTTGTGTACCTGCTTACTTAAGCCCTCCTAGTTGATAATTTGATAAAAACCATTGTCATGATTATAAAACAAACCATCAATGAGAAAGATGAAAAGTTTTTGGATTAGCTTAAGTTTCCTAAATCGGACCATAGTTGTACAATGTAATATTGGGTCCAATTTAGTTTTCTAATTGGACCACTAGAAAGGGCTTAAGCCTAGTTTTCTAAATTGGACCAAAGTGTACCCTTTTTTCACTCCAGTACGGAACCAATTCACATGATATATATATATATATATATATATATATATATATATATATATATATATATATATATATTCAATATAATGAAAGTATAAGGAAATAGAGAACAATCATGTACATTGGTCCAATTTAATTTTTAATTGCACACTGACTGGAGCATTTTAAATTCCTAGATTTTTATGCTATCACCAGAAAGCTATAAGGTACCCTCATAAAATTTTACATTAGAATTCATAAAAATAACCACTGGACAGGAAAAAGTTCTTAGGGGCTCCAAAATTATTTCCCCTACATAAACCTACATTGTTTTAATTGGATATAGTTGATGTATCAGATGTAATACCATAATTATAAAGAACAAAAAAGAAAAGAAAAGAAAAAATACCCACAAAGCAAACAAGCACAACAATAAACAAAAACATAATGTTTGGATGTATGGTCTTAAAGAGGCGACGTCCAGGCTATAACTGAAGATCTATAGTGCATTGAGAGAGGCACAGCATCTATCTGTATTTCACATGACCTGCTCCCTGTGATAAATGGTGATTCAAAACAAGGTAATAAATCCAACAATTTATGAGCAAGGAACAAAGCATACACAAATCCTCTTCAACATTTATAGCCAGCTCTCTGAGAACAGGTACTAGGATGGAATGGACAAGCTCTTGTCTTCTCTCCCCTACTCCATCCAGCCGTTGCTTACCTCTCCAAGGGGTGCATGGTGTTGTAAGGAATCATGCCCATTTGTCACCATACTCAGCCTCACCAAGGCTGCATGCATACACCATGCTGATCAACCGGGGTTGATCCCAGTGGGCACAGAACATTGAATCAACGTTCAAACAACGTTGCTAATTGTTGTTCAATGTTGTTTCAACGTTCTGTGCCCACTGGGAGATACTCATAAAAGGGTTGGTATATTGCACCAATGCAGTGTTGGGGGGATATATTCCCAAGGCCTGCAGACATACCGTAAAAACCAACGTATAAGCCGCATCTTATATGAATAAGCTTATATGTGGGGTTTAACAGTTCGAGCCTATAAGTCGCCCTTTAACGGTTAACCATATATAATCATTTTTTGCTTCTTTTCCCTGACTTCTCTGCTTCCCTCCCACTTGTTTCCTACTGCCAGTGGGACACATTCAGACACGTCTGGTAAACATCCTCACACTTCTGTAACGTGCTCAAACTCTGTCTCTTGTGTCTTCGGGGATCTTGGCAAGATAAAGGTGAGATGTAAAACTCAGGTAGCAGATAGGTAAATCTACCATCATGTACTTGTTTTAAAAACCCTGGTTTGACTGCTTACCGGTATGTCACATACAAGACCAGCATTTATTTGTCGTAATTTGAATGGTTCTTTACCATTCACTCTAAAAAAATAACTGTTAAATCTACCAGGTATCCTTGTTAACTTGAACTGTACGATGGTGTAAGAGAAATCTCTAATGGATAATAATGTGTAGTCAGCAGTGTCGACAGTGGGGAGATATGTAAAGTGATTTAATGGAGATGCGAAGAAAAAGGCAGTAAGGCAAGACAGAGTAATGAATATTTATTGGCAAAGCGGTCCGAAATGAAATAAATTGGTAGCATGTTCCATGGGAATTAGGGTGTAAATTGTAATGTTCTAGTCCATAATAGGATTTGAGACAGAAGGCTTGATTGCTCCAGCTGAGAGATGAAGGAGACAAACAGGAGATTCCATCTGAAAATGAAAGAGATAATTAGTTTAGGACCAGCAGAACCAGAGGGATTAATGATGAATAATGGGAAGGAGAATATTAGATTAAGAAATAACTACTTTACAAAGTTGAGCAATAAAGGGAAAATAAATATGAGCTAGTGATGTCATGAGACAACTACATGTCTCTAGGCAGGCGCATTGAGATAACAATGCTCCTCTAATAATATATTTGTGGAATTCTGAGTCGGGAACAGAGAGTTCGTTCTGAGGGAGCATGGAGACAGCATTGAAAGTTAGGCACTCATGTTTGAGCTAACAGTTAACAACCAGGTCCTATTGGATCACAGTAGGGAGCAGCCTACACATATTAGGGAACAAAGTATTATATTAGAGGCACGACATGCACATTCAGAGATAGCACCCTCACCTTTCACCGCTGAGGAGATTTAGAAGTTTCTCAGACATATTCATTCAGGGCTCAGAACAGCACTGCCTGGGAATGATTGGCTCTCAGCCTAGGGACTTCATGCAAAATGGAGATAGGAATTAAGAGCAGTGATTAACATCAGCGAACTCCAGGCCTGAAGAAGGCCTCTCCCTCTTCATGCAGGGAACATCCCTGTGTGGACTTAGGACCCACCTTAAGGTGGGCCTACTATAACCACTATTCGGATTCTTCATGTGAGTACACTGCATTGACTATTTAGGAGTTAAAGTCGGACTGGGCTTGCCTTCTGCCTTGCCTACTGTATAACATCATGTGATTTTAATAAGTGGAAGTTGTCATTAGGAAACCTTAATGTGGAAATGAAATAGAGATTACGATAAGACCATATCATCCAGAGAACATAATTGAGTGTTGACCATCTAAGAAGTGCTGGAACATTTGACAAACCTTTGTACTCTTATAATGCTTGACGTGTTAGTGGCCGAGGAGAAGAACCAATAAAAGTCTTCAGTCAGGAGGTATCTCTCACTGGCTTTATTTGAGCAGGACCGCTGCCCAGCTTGATAGGTGTACTGGGCTGAGGTAGTGGCATACTCTACCCTTTACAGGAAGCTAGCTCAGACCCCAAAATACACTTTGTTACGTTTATAGACAATGACCAGAAAATAAAACTAAAACAACCTCAAATAAATAGAGTAAACACACAGTACAGAACAATGAAGCACTGTAATTGAAATGCAGTGAAGCCGTGTAAGCCCAGTACTTAAGAGTTACATATTTTGGACCCCAACATTTGTCCAGAAATAGGGGATGTGCCCCCTCCTTTAGGGCCGCGCCCCCTCATTTTTTAAATCCCGGACCCGCCAATGTAATGAAGCCCCAGGTGGCAGTGTAGTAACGGATTGTTGCTGAATCAATCTCTGTAAAATAACAGTGAAAGCTTGGTCCCAAATTGCTGGAGAACCGCCATTGATTTGATGACTTTTTTTTTACAGTATTGGCAATAACTCAAAATCTTAATGAAAGACCAGACATTTTCGAAGGCCAATGTAGTATTCCTTGTTGTAGTGCTTGTAACCTTATTACTACCCCTGTAGTAAAGCAATGGTGAGTGAAGAGGATCAAAGTCAATATCCTCACTACATTTGATTAAGGTGCAATTTATTCGGTGACATAGGGCAACAAATGTTATTACAAACATATAGAATTATTCTAGAACTACAGGTCTAGTCTCTTTCTGTAACATGTCCCAATAGTGCAAAATCCATTGGGAGAAAGTATAGTAAGGTAGACAAGTGGGTGGGAGAATACATATATAAGAAATAAGGACCTATTCATAAAATATCGCACTGTAGGTCTTCCCATTGAACATCTCAAACATGTGGGATTAAAACCAAACAGCTGACTGCTAATTTGATAATCCTAACCAGGCACCCAATGTCAGAGAACCAAAATCAAGTATCCATTACTGGATGCAGGGACACCTCTATCCTGTCACCATTATAAGTATAGTCAGAACACAGAGACAGCTTTTTCTGAAAGGATTCAAAGCAGATGTCCTGAGACGAAATGGAAATCCCTATAAAGAAAATCTCCCTTCACTCAGAATAGAAACCGAGCAAACAGTATGCTTGAAAACATACCACGCATGTCAATAAGATAATGTTGGGCTAAAATAGAAGTATTAGTCACAGGCTGTCGGGGTGGACTCTCAGTGGAGTGCAGTGCAGAAAAAGTGGGTGGAACTAGACTATGAACCTAGCTGTCAATCAGCAAGCAGAGAGACACAGGATTGGCTATATTTTGACTCCTGCCGGTCTCGAGCCTAGCACATGTCACAGGTGGGAGCCTGCTGGGTATGTGTGTGACCGTGGGAAAGAGGGATCCAAGGTATGGGTAAGATGCTTGGGGAAGGTGGTGGGTGGGGGTAGGGGCAACCTTTGATCTTTTAACTATTGAGCTGAAAAGTAACTGATCACTGTTGACAATGATTTGTGGCTACCTGTGCATATCTCTATATGCTATATCCCCGGTGTCTTTTCTCCCTTTCTGTCTCTGAAGGTGTTTATTGTTCATTGGTGGTTTTTCTCTCTGGTATAGCACAGGTGGTTTATGTATACGATATTATACACAATGTCTAAGAAAAGGAGAAATTTAGGGGTCCCGAATTACCCATGCTAAATCAAGATTATTCAAGATTTCGAATGGTATGATAACGTTTCGGATTGTGTATCTAATTGGTGCATAAGACACATTTCTTGGACATCCAATGCCCTTACCTTAATAGATACAATCGAGAGGTGCATTAAATGTTACTTAATATCTTCATTTTTACCTTTACATAAGAGAGTATACTGTTGACTTGTTTTAACCAAAAATTTATACAGCAACAATTTGTTGTGAGAGCATTGGACAACAATGGACAACAATTGTTGCCCAAGAAATGGTACTGCATTAGTTGTTACTATTAGTTTATGCCACTTAAAATTACACTAGACACTGTACTGTTGACTGTTATACAGCAATAACTTTGACAATGTGCAGGCAGTTATCTAATTATCTACAGGGGCTTCCTACAGGGTCATTAACTATAACCAACCAGCTTTGATATTTTCCAGAGGAGAACAACAAAGAGAGAAATCAGTAGAAATCAGAAATACCGTGCACATAATTACTATTGATCAACGATGGGGAATTAATGTCAACGTGTCAATGTGTATGAGAATAGATCCAGAACAGAGTTTTGCCTGTTTTCAAAGAGAGAGTACATGTATATACCACAGTGACCTACATGATCAATTAGATTTGCACCCGATATCTATCAGCTATTAGAGGTAATTTAGGAGGGTTTTGATGACAAAATCTAAGAGACTAGTAATTATTTCCACACAGACCCACATTCACTACCGAAGCACACTGGCAGGAAAATGGGGGGGGGGGTCATGGAACCTCAACCCCCCCCCCCCTCTTCACACAAGAGGTGGGGAGGGGGCCTCAGTATATTTGCCCTACAGAATTTGCTGGATCTTAGAATAAGATACATAGGATTACCAAACCTAACCTTTCATATTAGACTGTCCTAGACTAATATATTAATGGGGTAGGGAAATGGGAGCCAAAAAAGCATGGGAATTGGTCCTCAAATAATGATGCGTTTCCTAAGTCAAACCTCGGATACAGTGAACACTACACACCCATCACAGTGATGTGTGAATGGCGGGGGTGGGTCTCCTTGGTGTTAGATTCCTTGGGAATGTGGGGAAGTGTGAAGGTGGGGGGCTGAGGCAGAGATGTTGGAGAGAGTAGTTGTTCCATAACTTGACATTACTACCAGGACTACCAGAGAGGTGACACGCCCCCTGTACAGGACTAACAGAACTAAAGTTGCCTAAGGATACTCTGAGTGTATCTGGGTTGGAATCTGGATAGGATATACATAGTTGATGTATGGAGATGTAGAAGAATCTGGCTTTTTGCCCAGCTCTGGAATTCTTGGTGGGTGTTTTACCTTCAAAATACATTGCTTATGGTAAACTTTTCATTATCAGAGCAGTAATAATTAATGTCGATATTGGCATAATGGATAAAGGTGATATAATCTATGATATGAGATGCAAAAGCAGTAACCGAATGTAGATCCTTAAATAAATATTACATTAGATATAATAATGATCGATCCTTAAATTTGCATTTAATCATGCCAACCAGCATGCATTATGTGCAATATTCGAGTGGTCTTCCTGGCAGGAAAAATCTAACCACATCTTTAGGGTCCAGTCCCTACTATACCTGCCACTGAAAGTGACTTACGAGACATCCTTATCCGATAAAGGACTCAGAGAAGGAGATAAGAGGTTCCTTAACTGATCTTCGAAAACGCTTTTCAGATTTCAAAGATTTATCTTGAAAATTTGTGATTCAGGTTTCAGCCTTGCAAGCACTGATCCTATTTATCAATAGCCTTTGGATATCAGTCTTGTTCTACATAGCAATGCAAATAGAATATAATATTCATTTTTTTTTTGTCCTTTTCAAAGAGAAGTTTGCCATAAATCAAACAAAGAGGATATGGGAATCAGGCAAATATATTTTGGAGAGTTCTTAGACCATGAATTTTAAACACAGATTGTAGGTCATATTTTGTAAACCTTTTGGGCAAAGAACGTTGAATTAATGTTGAAACCTGGTTTATTGACATTGATCAACCAATTGTTAGGAACATTTATTCAAATTTATGTGCTCACTTGGACATGTGATCCAAGTGAGCACAAAATTCAGGAGTTCCAGTAACCATAAATAAGGTCTGAATATATTTTGGTTGCTAGGAACTCCCCCCCCCCCCAAAGCTACTCCCCATACATCAACCATACCCATCCTTAATATGAACCACCAGAACAATCCCATAACCAAACCAATATAAGGCAATATAAAGCAATATACACGGATTAACCGCAGGACCATAATATCACCTCAATACTGCCATACCATATCATATCCAGCAATTTCTGATGGCAGATTTATTACAATAAGCCGTCCTCTCCTATCACCCCCTCCCCCCATGTCACCTGCCTTGTCCATGTTTCCCACGACACGGATTGACCATCTTATCAGTGCTACAGAAGTGGATAGATAAGAGACAGCACTCGCGTGCCAGCTCGAGCAGGGAGGATCCAACTTTGTTGACAGTTCCCACGACCGTAGATTCACCAGGTGTATAGTGTGTCCAGTTCTAAGGTGGTCAAAGATAACAGCAATGCTTCTCACATGCTCCTTAAGAGTTTAAGTTCGGCATAGTTCATTAGAGCATTCTGTTAATTTCTGTAGCCACAATGCAGGGAAATATGCCAGGAGGGTGATTCACAAAAAAAACCAAAAAACTGACGATATAGAACTTTTCTAAGGATCCAATGATCATCTATAGAATTTGATGTTCAAAGTTGGTGACAGCTATTTTTACATCATTTCTAGTTTACCGGTAATCTAGGCTTAGGTAACATTGGAAATGCATACTCTCTAAATATAACATGTACATTTAATGTTTTTTTCATCAATGTTTCTGTTTTATTTCTTCAATTTATTCAATCATCAATGCTTATTACATGCTTATTTTATCCATCGTATGACCTCAAAAAAGTTTTTAAGAACCGCCACCGTGAGAGGTCTATTTGTGAAGGCTGCATGTATTTAATCGTTCTGTAAAACACTGACCCTAGATGGTCGAGGTGATACTGAGGATCATCATGATGCACCAATGCAGTGCATCATGCCCGCTTCATGGCATGAAAGGAATGTGAATCTAGACGGATCATTATAAGGGCCTAAATGGAGAAACAGATTACTACAGTATGATATGCCCTTCTCTATCCTCTTGTAATTTTTGATTGGCAGAAATACTGTTTTTTTTTTATACTATGTAACTCCATAGTGTTTTCTTTTAGCTGAAACTCTATTTCTATTGTACTTTTCCCTGGTATTCTGGACTTCTATTTACACATATCTGCCCATCTGTATCTGTCTATCTTTGTCTGTATGTCTCCTTCATTTCAATCTGCTAGTCCATTCATCTGAGTTTTAATATCTTCCACCTTGCACCTGATACCAGCACATGCCATTACCTTAGTAGGTGGTTCCGCCACCTTAGGCTTAGATAAGGCATAGATCTAGGCCTACAGGTGTCCCACAGGTAGATATTAGTGTCGACAGGTGAGAGGCCCTAAGTGTGGTGAGGTTATCATCACCACCCACCCCTTTAAGTGTGGGACCTGTGTGTTGGGACCGTGGGAAAGGTGGGCCTTTGGTGACTGATCATGACTTGTGGGCTCACTAATGATGGAGTCATGGCATCTTCATTAGCATGCACACCTGTGCAGTAATTAAAATGGACGAGATAATAATCATTCTACTGTGACTCCAATAGTAAGCGCTATTAACCTTCTGGAGGTATTTTTAGACATCATATCGCTAGTTATGTGGTAAATTAAATGTTGCAGAGTAAATTTATACGTCGTTTGAACCCAGGTGTTTATAAATTGATACAATTATACATAACATACACAGCGATGGTGCAATTATATTAATTATAACATACTGTATATGTAATAATTTCTAAGATACCATCATATTTATAGTGAGTGGTCATATTCATGAGTTTGAGTTTAACAAGTTTATTGGCCAAATAACATCATACAACACGAAGCTTTTCAGGATCAGCTAGGAAATGACAATAATTATAACCATACACAAAGGAAAAAAATGTTCACAATGCATTGCATATGGGAATACAATAGGCACTTACTAGGTGATTCCAGGTCATGCCAGCAATTAGTCTTCATAATAAAATACATTGAAATCGGAGTGGGCTCCCAACAGACACATTCTTATATTCAGTGACATACTAATACTCAATTACTAACTAATTTTCAACATAAATTGCTTTTTGGATTCCAATTTCTAAACATCAGCATCCAGTTTATCCCAAAGCACCTTGCCTCTGACAAGTGGACTCATATCATATACAAGGCATGTAGATCAGCTAACATTTAGTTGCACTTTAACATTGCTCCGGAGTGCACGTGGTGGAACATATACATTATCTTAGTCCTTAGAGGCATCGAACATAATGTCGAGGAGACATTTATTCCTTCTTACCTGTAATAATTTACATCTCGACCTTACATGTAATTCATGTATCGTTATATCACGAGGGTCCCTAATCCGATAACATAATCGCAGGCAACATAATCACAGGCAATGATTCTGCATGGTCTGCAGTTTATTCACCACAGAGTTAGGACCACATTCGTGTATAAAATTGGCATGTTCAATAGCAGGTAGCACCATTTGTTTATACAATTTTACAGCGAGGTCAGTGTCAATATACTGTCGGATCCGTCTCAATTGGTACATTTTTGATTGAAAAATATTTTTCACCTTATCCAAATGTTCCTTAAAGGACCCCTAGATAATTGAAAGAGTCGACCACTTTCAAAAATACACCACCCAGACTAACTGAGCAATGCTTAAGCTGCATCCTATTATATAACAGGCGAGAACTACATTACACAATTTCACAGAGGAATGTGTTGAGGCCCACGCATAATGTGCACCACCCACATCCTGAGGGGATATGAAAGGGGGGAAATAGACCCTTTTAAGTGGGCTAGGGAAGCCCATCATATTTATAATGTCAAGGAGACATTTATTCCTTCTTACCTGTAATAATTTACATCTCGACCTTACATGTAATTCATGTATCGTTATATCACGAGGGTCCCTAATCCGATAACATAATCGCAGGCAACATAATCGCAGGCAATGATTCTGCATGGTCTGCAGTTTATCCCTTTTGTGCCCACAATTATTTTGAGAAAGCTGATTCTTTCAATATATATTGTCATAGCAGAGGCTGTTTCCTATACCATGTCCTGATTAAAGCACAGATTCAGATGGTTATGAAAAGGGCAGTAAAATAGCTTTCAGAAAATGTAATATGAAGCATATGTTAGAATATTATATGACTCGGGAGGGAATGATGAGGGCACAATAAGTTGAAAAATGGGCTGATTTGGATGGAAGTGCCTAGATTATCATGTTTTTCTTTATTGTTGTTTATTTTGGTGGGGAATAGGCTATTTTCAAGTCATAAAAAGTTATTTTTACAATTCAAAGAAGGCCATATTGATGGAAATTGGAAAAAATATGTATTGTAATTGGATAATTTCATTAAATTTTTGGAATTTTTATCAATATTTTTGTGAATTTAGTTAATTTTCTATATTTTCTCCTTTATTCCCATGGCTAGAGCGCGCACTTTTCATGTAATTTAAGTCTATTTTCAATTCATTATTTTCTGTAATAGGACCTACCTTTAATTACATACTTAATGCACCATATTAGATTTGGTATTGTTGGAAAGCCCGTAACATCATGAGTCTTCTGGGGTTAAAATCATCTGAATCTGAGTAATATTAAACCCATGGTGGTCTGTTGAACATACATATATGCTTAAGAGCGCACTTTTTCTAATCTGGGCACGTAAGGGTTATTCACCACAGAGTTAGGACCACATTCGTGTATAAAATTGGCATGTTCAATAGCAGGTAGCACCATTTGTTTATACAATTTTACAGCGAGGTCAGTGTCAATATACTGTCGGATCCGTCTCAATTGGTACATTTTTGATTGAAAAATATTTTTCACCTTATCCAAATGTTCCTTAAAGGACCCCTAGATAATTGAAAGAGTCGACCACTTTCAAAAATACACCACCCAGACTAACTGAGCAATGCTTAAGCTGCATCCTATTATATAACAGGCGAGAACTACATTACACAATTTCACAGAGGAATGTGTTGAGGCCCACGCATAATGTGCACCACCCACATCCTGAGGGGATATGAAAGGGGGGAAATAGACCCTTTTAAGTGGGCTAGGGAAGCCCATCATATTTATAAGATAATGCGGACCCGGCTGAGGCTGAGCGATTACTACAGGAAGATGTGCATGAGGTGGGGCAGTGGTGCAATCAAAATTATATGACTGTTAACACGGATAAGAGTATGACAATGTTTTTCGGTTCCAAGCACAGGCTAAAGCATCTTGGTGTCCCAAATATCCTACTTAATGGCACAAGACTGCCTAGTTGCCAAAGCTATTCCTACCTGGGTGTTGAGCTCGATTGTAACCTGAGCCTAAACCCGCACATGGCCAAAGTTAAGAAATCAATGGGTAATAAAATATATAAACTAAGTAAGCTGCGTAAAAGCATGACTAAAGACACTAGTCTTTGTGTGTATAAGGTGATGATTCTGCCCAGTATTGAATACTGCTCGTTTTACTTAGGCAGTGCACATGGTTATGATTTAACTAAACTGCAACGTTTACAAAACCATGCACTCCGTATCTGTCTAGGTATTGGCATTAGGCAAATAAGTGTTGTGGATCTGCATAAAAACTGTGACCTTGATTGTTTGGAGCACAGGCGTAACCTGCAACTACTGATTCTAATGTGGAAAAAGTCTGTTAACGGTGATGCTCTTGCTCAGCGAGAGGTAAGGACTAGAGGGGACAGGAAGATAAAGTTTGCTAAGAGAAGAGCCAAAACTACCTTCTACCAAAAGTCGCCTTACTATAGAGGTGTAAGCCTTTGGGATTCCCTCGACCACATTACGCAGCGTCTGCCAACAAGGCGTCGCTTTAGGCTAGCTGCTGATAAGTTTCTACATACCTGACCCGACATGTCCTTGCCTTCTGCTAAACACATTATACCGTCATATTGCCTTCTTTGTATTGTTGTTTGAACATTTATTGATGGATCGGTTCACTTGTTATTATTTTATGTACATTAATACCTGAATTGACCCATGCAACCAATGGATCCGCCACATCACTGCTCAACGGTACTGTTACAAATGTGTGCGCAGAAAAACGTCCCCTTGGGACGATTCCGTGCAATAAAATTCAATTCAATTCAATTCAATACTATCATAATGGTATAGCACTATATGTGTATATAAATATTAAAGCCTAAAGATCAATTTCATACGTCGCATGTTAAATCAAAATTGTGAATTCAGACCAGGCAGCTAGTTACCACCCATTATGCAATAGTGGAAATGTCACAATGTATTCTTAATCAAAATTGAAGAAAATGATGGATAATTCCAATAATGATTCCTCATTTTTCTCTATACATACGCAGGTTTAAGCAGGTCTAAGAGTCATGGCTGAGAAAGCAAACCCTGAAGTCACCAGCGAAATCACTCAGGAAGCCACCCAAGAAGCCACAATAGCAGGTATACATACACACACACACACACACACACACATATATATATATATTGTAGCGCCCCGAACCCCTGTCGTCTTAGCTCTATGAAAAGGACCACGAAGACTCCGTCAACTTTGATATCAACACTGTTTATTGCCTGGCTTCTGGCCACACCATCTAGTCCGTCGGTGAATCTCTCCTCTCCGTTTTCACACTTGGGGGTAAGCCTTGCTATGTGTCTCGACCAGCACGTAACCCGGACTGACTGTCGGAGAAACATAACCACTATATATACGCTTACCATTTCACCGACGCTGGCACCGTTTGGCACGGTGCCAGCACTGGGAAACACTCCCCCGAGCACCGCCAGGGTTGCTCGCTCCTAACGTGACTCCGGGATCGGCGGGTTCCACGCCCCCATGCCAGGATGGTTTCGCTTCCACCGCCTCCCCCTCGGTCTACGCCACTATATATATATATATATATATATATATAATCACACACACACACACACATATATATATATATATATATATATATATATATATATATATATATATATATATATATTCTACCAGTTACAAAATGCCGGTCTGCATGAATAGACCAAAATTTATTGTTGTTTTAAAAAAGAATTTGTAGTAAATTTCGTACTAAAAACACAACAGATTAAGGGCATTGAGCCGTGTTCATCATATAGGATTGACCCAGGTTGCATTATTGACCAATCAGATAAGTCCCTGTATTCACTGCAGAATATCTTGGGTACATTATGTAATACCTGGTACCCATCATGTTGGTTGTTATCAGAGCTTATCTCGACCAGTACCGGGTCAAGCAATGATGGACCCTCTAGGCCTCAGTACTAAGGCCTATAACCAGAGGGTGTTTTCCTACAACCCAAAGTCCTCCACAGACAATGCCCTACGAGACCAGTCTTACAAAGTACGCCCCTATATGTATCATGACACTCATATTGAATAAATAAATCAATAATTAAAAAAACTTAAACCTTTACAGCAGAGAGCACACAACTCTCACAAGACATCATCCTTCACAAGGCTGGATTTATCGAATGCCTTCATGAAATCAACAACTTCATGTCTCAAACCGGAAGTACAGCGGAGGACGCTCTGCGCACGCGTCTGATAACACACCTGACATCCAACTTGGACTGTGACCGGAAGTCGGATATGAGCGATAAAAGGCTGATATCTGAGTGCAGTGGGAGTGGATTAGAGGTAGACGGATTAGAAGGGGTACAGGAGGGGGAGAGTGAGGGGTCACGTGGTTTGGAACCTGATAAAACATAGCACTCAGGTGTCAGGTGTCTAACTCTTTATTTATTAATTGTATAATGTGTGTACAGTTTGTACTAAAATACTTAGATTGTGTATATTCTTACATTTCTAAGAGCACGTGTATGTATAGAATGTACAGAATATGCGTAGATTATGTACATGTTTGTGTTTCTGAGCGCATCCTTGGACTGCCCTCGATGAATACTCCTGCCATGAAGTTAGATAACCATAATTATATGTAAAAGGACAGCAATAGTAACTGCATGAAGGACACCTCGCCGTTGTCATTATATGGAACGGATGAGACCTGGCGGCATAGGATGTTGGGCCTTGCAATGGTGCCATTAAAACAAAACAATATCATATCTAAAATTAATTTTAGATATGATATTGTTAAACCTTGTGTGCTCTTAATTTACGTGTCAACCCATAGAAGCATGATGTGCAATACTCATAATGGTAAAATGAAATGGAAGTTAATATAAATAAATTTGTGTATAGGAATCTAAAATAAATTATTAATATTTGTACAATGTGTTTTAAATATTATTCTTTACTTTGGTGTTAGCCATTAACACCAACCTTATTTTTATCCTTTTTATTACAAATTAAGAGATTGAAATTCTATGTTGTGATTTTTTGAATGACCCCCCTGAGGACTTCTTCTAGAAAATATAGGTACATGTGTCTAACCTATATTCACATTATACACACGACTATATAATAGTCTCAAATATGGTCTTTGAAAGGCTGGTCTTGTGTTCATATTTATTCATAAAGATACCGAGAACTGTTTAACGATAGATCCCACAGTGCAGCTGTATAAACCCATTAAGGGGTGCTTAACCTCACTATGCCTCATGATTTTGCCAATTTACCCCAGACAATAATAAACACACACGGTATAAGCCCTAACCCAAAGCTCCCCTAAATCTTCCATTAACTTTCCAGCATTGGCCGGTCTTTGGTCCCTGCTCTCAAGAGAGTGACAAGGGGTACAGGGATTACTTATATAAAGACAGGATGTATCAGAGAGGTAAAGAACACATTGGAATATATATTTGGGGAGATTTAAAGTGTTAGATGGAATGGACTTAGCATTCTGTAAGGACTATGATAAACATTTATTTTAAGACGGATTGTATGCAGTGTTTACCAAATATAAGAAACAGCTTTGCAGGTGGAATGGGTGAAAAGCAAGTGTATGGTTGTGATGCTGTGGAGAAATGGAGTGGCTCGAAGTGGATTGGAGGGTGGAGACAGTTTAGGCTAAAGGCATGGCTGGGGTAATTTTGGCCACGTCGACTGACAAGAGCTGGTAAGATGGGGACAAGCTTGTCCCAGGAAATGGGTGCATACCCTGGAAATGGGTGTTACCCAGGGACATGTCTTATCAGAGGAGTTTACCAAAACCAATGAAATTCAAAATGCCTTACCCATTAGGCGTCCATGCTAAGGCCTGTGAATTGTTGTGAGGATAGGAGCTGGGATATGAAGGGAGGGAATATCTTTCATGAGTTCCGACTTCCGGTACAGCGCGGATTTTTAAATGTAAACACTCCAGCATTTTTTTTTCATAAAATGGGAGGTAAAAACCATGAGAACTATACAAATCATACGCCTAAATGGAACTAGATACACGCTGCACCTACTGGAAGCAACATTCTCTAGTAAATGTGAGTAAAATGTGCGTTTAACAACACTGGAAAAGTGACTCAAAAATCGCGTCACATCAATTTAAAATGGCGGCCGTCACTCATCACCACCACCACTAAAATCATTGTAGCACAAAGACTACTATGAATATCGTGAAATACTGAGCAGATCTAGAGAGAGGAGATCCGTAGCTCTCTCATCCTGAGCACAATGGAAGAGCGGGCTCCATTCACCTACAGAGGTTGCGAATACCGCTTTGCAGAAGTAGCCTACCAGACTGAAAAAGTTATCCATTCCTTAGGAGAGAACTCTTCCAAGGTGAAGGAGATTATGGACCTCTCTGGACTTGAATCCAAAGACTATGCTAGGGACATCCTTTACTTGAAATCTTGGCAGTCACATAAGGAGAAGGTACTGGAGGATATATGTAGCACCCTAGCAAACCAGGACAACACCTTTAACTCTTCCTTTACCAGAGTATTTCAGAGCAAATGTTTGGGTTTTAGTTTATAACATAAACTCTCAAAAACCGTTAGAATTGTGTTACTATTCAAATAAGAAGGGAAATGATGACCAGTTAAACTAGGATAATCAGTTAGATAGTACAACACCCGAGTTTTATCTTTCTAGTTTGATTAATGATATATATCATCATAAATGTGGTGACATGATGAGAAAAGTTGATCTCATGAGTTAACTGCAAACTGCAATATCTCAGCACTCCCTGTATCAATTGCAATGATGTAAAGTGCATATTGTAGTAAATATTTAGTTTTGTTGAAATTCTGGCAGATAGTGGGTTTTGAAAGACATTCTTTTTCGGTTACCATGGCAACCAAAACCATGCAAAATCAGCATTATTTCATATCTGTTGCCATGGTAACCAGCCAAAATGGCCAATAATGCACCAAATTACACAAATATTTTCCATGCCATTTTGTTGAGCATGAACAAATGTACAAAGTCAATTTTCACCAAAAAAATGATACTATTTGACATTTTTCATGATTTTTAGCCTAAATATTGATTAAATCTATGGAAAAATTTTAGGGTAATTTAAGATTTTGTCTCAAGTTTGTAAAACTGCCATGCTAAAAGTATAAGAGATAGAGACTAACTCTTTGGACTCTCTGGAGAACCCAACTCAAGCTAGGTCTAACAAAAAGTTCGAAGAGTTTCAATGGATTTTTGTGGAAGTTATAGTGTACCCAATATGGGCCAAAAATCGGCCAAAATCGGCCAAAACTACGCATTAATGCGGGTACGGGAAGCTCCTGACGAGACTACGAGCCAGAAAAAAAGGAATGCAAGAATACAGCAGAAGATCTCAGCAACTGGAGATAGCAATGACTTCAAAGCTGCCATCGACTCTGCCACAGAGGGACTCGTTATCACTGACTCACAAGGCAAGTTCATAGATAAGCACTATGTAGGCATCAACAACATCCGTGATGGACAAGACGTGCAGGAGGTTTGCTCCATCTTAGAATCTGCCCTACAACAGAGTCGGAAACCCTGGCCTTCCACATGGAGGAGTTCTGTGAGAAACACAGCATCTACTTCATCTACCACAACATTTATGGCCACCTGTACATGGATGAATTCCATATATCAGAGGAAGGAACAAAGGTGTACGCTGCAAATGTGTGCCGCATGATGCCCTGGAACAGGAGGCCCTGGAGTCACCCACATGGGGTCTCTGATTGGGACAGCCAAAGCTATCAAGACTGGAGTCCTAGGTCAAGGAATGGAACCTTCCAGACCACACACAACCGGTACCATGATGACCGCAAGGGTCAGCCATGCTACACTAACAGTCAGTGGGAGAACAGATCAACCCACTCTCACTACTCTGAATCTACCTCTCACAGGAGCGGGTACAGGCATAGGTACTAGGGAGCTTTACTTCTTAGCAGAACAAAAGATCCCCCCCCTTAGACCTCAAGGTCTTAGGTGCAACCTGAATTCAGAAAAACAGAACATACCATCAATTCGAAGTTAAATAGTGAAAAGCTGGTGCTAACTTTTAAATCAATAACCAAAGTAAAGAGAGAAAAAATAAACAACAAAAAAGACAAACTTAGTCAGGTCTCACCGTTACACTAGTCATATCAAAAACTTGAATAAAAAACTAGGGGGTCTGACATATGAAGCCTCTGAATATTCATCAGTATTAGACTAATTCATTGCTATATTTAATCTCATTACCATTACTAATGATACCAATACATGAAAACAACTTTATTAGCCTTAAGATTACACTTAACTCTTTATTGTCCTTGAAGCATATGTGTCCATGAATGCTATATACTGGTACTACAAACACAAGAATTGGAAATATCTAAGTCAGGAGTCCTAAGGATAGACAGCCATAATATACAAGGTGGTGTGTCAAAGAAAGTAGTCTGTAGTGATGTAGATAGCTTCATACAAAGTTTTGATATCTTATGTATCCAAGAAACATGGCTGACAGAGAGTAAGGTTCTGTCAGTACCATGTTATCATATCTTCAGAAATGACAGAGGTAAGCAAAATAGACGTAAAGCTGCTTCTCGAGGTATCTGTGTATCATTCCGTTCATACATTGCTAAAGGAATCCAAAAGATTGGCAGCTCATGTAAAGACTACCTCTGGATTAAGCTGGATAAAGGCTTCTTTGGATTCAGGAACAATGTGTATATTTGTAATTATTACATGATTTCTGTGATTCTGAGTGCTTTTCCTGGATATTCCCATGCACATACCTGTTGATATTGCACACCATGATGCATGCATCATGAGTTTTGTAAGGAGGCATGTTATCCATGTAAGGCGGCATGTTATCCATGGATAACATGCCTCCTTACATGTCCTTACATGTGATATGTTACATGTTAAAACCTATAAAATTTTTCATTGCAAGGTTAGGGGTCGAACCTGCAGTCTCAGATCCCAAATCCAACTCTCTATGCATTGCCCCACAGGGACTGATGAGAAACTGTGTGTGTCTGCTTGGTTACATTGTAGAGGGAGGCGGGATGAGTCCCGGTCCAGGCTGTCCGCTGCCATAACCGCGAGACGCTGGACGCATTCAAATCGAAACCAAGCCAGGCGCCGAGGTGTGTCGCCCGGTGGTCTAGTGGTTAGCACATTGCGCTCAGCTGCTACAGGTAGTCCCGGTCCAGGCAAATTTTTTTTTTCATGTCCAAACCAAACCAACAGCTTCCGGGCGCCAAGCAATAGACCATCGGTACACACACCTCGGTGCCCGGCAGCTGTTGGTTTGGTTTGAACTCATTCTGCAGTCCTCTATAATTATAATGATATTCTAACCTTATTCTAACCAATAATAGACCATCGATACACACACCTCGGCACCCGGCAGCTGTTGGTTTGGTTTGGATGCAGCTACACCTCGCCAAGCCGGGCGCCGAGGTGTGTGTACCGATCGTGTACACACACTATGGCAGGCTTTGAGTCCCGGGGAGGGGGAACAATTTTTGTTTTCAACTTGAATTTATTGATTTTTTTATTGATTATCTATTGATTATCGTGTAATAAAATAAGTAGTCAATGGATAATTCATGACACATGTGTGTTAGCAAAGGATAATTACATGGGGGCATAGAAGATGTATCATTGAGGAATGAAATATGTATCTCAAATGAAAGCAGAACAAAAGCCTCTGAAATAACAAAACGAAATAATACTGATACCACTGTAAACTCATTCGGACGTAAGCTGTTGTCAATTGTAAACCAAAGCCACCTCTACATTGTCAATGGGAGAACAATGGGGAATCTCAGGGGTAAGACCACCTATGTTACCTATAACTGTACTTCCACTGTTGATTTTTGTATTGCCTCACCCCTGTTGTATTGTGAGATAATAAGGTTCGCTATCTTGGACCAAAGATGGTTTTCAGACCATAGCCCCATGTCATGCGTATTGAAGAAAAATGTTTCCAACTACCTCAAAAACCAAAAGTGCAGTGAGACACTGAAACCCATTTACAAATTTGTATGGAAGGAGGAGTATAGAAATATATACATATGAATAATATGAACAACATTGATGTACAAGACAAACTTATATCCTATACAACCACACAGGTCAACGATGCAGACAAAGCCCTGAATGATCTTGTACAAATTATCTTTAGGGTAGGTAAAGATTCTTTGCCTCTGAAGAGAATAGGTATACAAGTCAAGATGAAAAGGGGCATAATGAGAGGCATGAAAATGTCTCAAAGGTAGATGAGAAAAACCTTAAGAAGCATAAACATGTATTTAATCGGGAAAGACGTCTCTTTCAAAGTAACAGAAACAATAACCAACATAGGATAGAGTTTGTTAGAGCAAGAAGATTTTATAAGAAAGTGAAGTATCACATCATAAGTAAGGGCCAGGAGGAGAAAATCCTTGAATTACAAAAATTAGAGCTAAAAGATTCAAAACTCTTCTGGAAGTCAATAAAGAAGCTTTCAAGCACAAAATGTAAAGGTAAAATGAACATTGGCCCCTCTGACTAGGTAACATACTTTAAGAAAATACTAAATGTTAATCAGAATAAAGGCAGAGAGCAGGCCTTCCACGATTATATCGAAACAAGTCTCCCAATCATTGAGAACATAACTGGGGGTGGTGATTTAGACAATATCATATCTGTTAACAAGGTGAAAGAAGCCTTGAAGACACTGAAGAATGGAAAAGCCACAGGGCCTGCCTGACCTTATCAACAATGAGATGCTTAAGTTTGGGGGAAAATATCTACATTCGGCCATCATGAAATTATTCAATGTAATACTATCCTCAGGTTATTACCCGGCAAACTGGAAGGAGAGCCTAATCACTCCTATCCACAAAGCAGGGGCCTCAGACATGCCAGAAAACTATAGGGGGTAGCGGTGGCAGACTGTCTAAGCAAAAGGATTCTGTAAGATCATTAATGACAGAATTGTTGACTATCTGGAGGGGAAAGACTTCTGGAGTATAAATCAAAATGGCTTTAAGAAAAAGAGAAGAACAGAAGATAATATTGTTAAAAATTGGAAGGGTAGGCTGTACATAGCCTTTGTTGATTTTTCTAAATTCTTTGACTCAATAGACAGACCAAGCCTTTTCTACAAATTTCTAAAGGCAGGAATATCAGGTAACACATATCGAGTCATTAGAGCAGCCTATGACCGGAACAAGTATGCTATAAAAACTGACTGTGGCATAAGTGAGAGCTTCATATCAACAACAGGTGTAAAACAAGGATGTAATCTTAGCCCTACTCTATCAAACCTATTTCAGAATGACCTTCACAAAATGTTCGACAAAAACAGTGACCCTGTTGATCTTGGTGATATATCTATGAATCCACTCTCATGGGCAGGGCTAGGACAGAATATATAGCATTGAGGCGGGGTTTAGGGGTATAAAGGGCAGAAGGTACATGACATGGGAGGTATGACTAGGGGTTTACATCTTATAAAAAAAGCAACCCTACTCCATCCAGGCCCATTATTTGATACCTTTGGTGCTGCCCCCAACGGCTAACCTGGGAACTAGCATACAGATCATGTCTTTCCCCTCTGTCCACTGTCAACACCCTCTGGTGGTAGCTAATTATCATATTTAAAACAGTGACCCTGTTGATCTTGGTGATATATCTATGAATCCACTCTTGGTGATATATCTATGAATCCACTCTCATGGGCAGGGCTAGGACAGAATATATAGCATTGAGGCGGGGTTTAGGGGTATAAAGGGCAGAAGGTACATGACATGGGAGGTATGACTAGGGGTTTACATCTTATAAAAAAAGCAACCCTACTCCATCCAGGCCCATTATTTGATACCTTTGGTGCTGCCCCCAACGGCTAACCTGCGAACTAGCATACAGATCATGTCTTTTCCCTCTGTCCACTGTCAACACCCTCTGGTGGTAGCTAATTATCATATTTAACCCTTTAAATGCCACAGTTATAAATGCCCTTTTCTAATCATGATGTAGGGTTGCTAACCTGGTGGGTCTACCCATATGGTACTGCATGCACTGTACTGGATAGAGGACTGATACACTCCCAAAGAGGCAAAATGATGCATCAATGCCGGTGAGTTGACTAGACAGCACTGCAATTGTGCATCATGACAACAAAGGAGTAGGAAGCTGGGTGTATGCTGCAACATTTAAATGGTTAAATCCCCTAATCCCCAACAATGGGTTCAACCCGTGCTCTGCCTGTGAGCCTGCACCCAGGGTGGGGTATAGACAGGGCAAATATGGGGACAATTTATTCTTGATCCAAGAGTAACTTGAGAGATAACCAGGGATAGTACCAGGTGTGATCCAAATATAAATCATTTATATTCAACAATAGGAGGGCATTTTGGGGGTGTTTAGTGGTAGATAGCTGACACTGCTTACCTTTGCTGCCCTATAGTAATGCCGCCCACCACCTGTATAGCACCAGCCTACCCCCTGAACTCTTTTCACTATCTATATATACACATCACCTTGTGAATGCTAAAATGCCTATAGATTTAAGCTTGGGAATTTTAAATGGGAAGGGCTCTTCTTATTTTCAATTTTTCTTGTATTTATGTCTGCAATAAAGGAAATTTGATCCAGAGGTTTTTTTTATGTGATTGGACTGCTACGGATTTTGCTTCCCAGTACAACATAACAAAGTTGTTTCATAACAGAATCATTGGGTACACTGTTAAAGAAATGTCCCCCAAATAACGGTGGATTCGTCGTTCCTAAGTTGCCAGGGATCCATCATCATTTTCACAGAGATGTTGCCATTTTCACAGAGATTCCTTGTACACTGCACTGCCACCTGGAGTTTCATGTAAAAACTACACTGCCTCCCTGTTACATAATTACAGTGGTTCACTGTTCAGTTTTACAAGGATCCCTTGTAGATTCAACAATTAATTTTTACAGTGTATAGGAGGTTGATGTTGGCTTTGTTCAAGAGGGCGCTCCAAGTGTAGTACACTTGCACACACTGGAGCTGGTTGAACCACAATTACTTCATTTAAACAATTTTGTGCTGATTATAGCCGTGGAAAAAACAGAGGATTTTAGTGAAAGTTTCGTCCCTAGGTGCTGACTAGTAGAGAGAAAGAAGTTCGGGGGGGGGGAGCGATCATAATTATAGAGGAGAATTAAATATGTTGAGCCCCCTCCCACCCTACAAAAGGATCTGGCAGGTCTTCTGAGATCTATCTGATTCCCAAACAGGGGCGTAGGGAAGGGCACCCCCCCCCCCCACAATTTGCCAAGAACTCATAAGAAAATGGGGGGAAAACTAACACTTTGGATCTCAATTTAGATTTATATAGTGATGGAAAATGCGGGCCTGAGCCTAAAATCAGATCCAAAATTGATCAAAAATTACTTTTTTTTAAATACAAATTCTATAGACATTTCAACAATTCAAGGTGGTCGTGATGGGCCCTCGCTGGGCCCTCCAATGAAGATTTGCTTCCTATGCCTCTGCCAAAACCCTAGTTTTAGTTCCAGGGGATGGGATACGGAAAATGCGGGCTTGAGCCTAAATTCAGATCCAAAATTGACCAAAAATTACTTTTTTACACAAATTCTATAGACATTTCAACAATTCAAGGTGGTGGTGATGGGCCCTCGATGGGCCCTCCAATGAAGATTTGCTTCCTACGCCTCTGCCAAAACCCTAGTTTTAGTTCCAGGCCTCTGGTACCATAGCAGAAAGGTGGGGAGAGCTACACAGGCCAATGATTCAAGTTGATTGGGCCACCTTAGACTTCTTTAATGTAATTTGGGCTTCCTATGCCTCTAACTGTACAGGGTCTATCCAGAAACATGCTAGTGAAAAAAGAACGTATACCGGTATATGTAGCAACACACAAATGATAAATGTTAAAGCAAAAACAGATACAAATTGTTCATTTTTTCTGAGTCAATGAAATTGACCAATGCATGCACCGGAGACCATGGTGTATAGGGCACATCAGCCACGGGGGAGATTACGAGACAGCACGAGATTGAACGAGATTACAGGAGACATGGCGGTCACTGAGAGGTTAAATGGTGAGGTCAGAAAGTCATGAACCCTTACAAAGAACACGGCTACACATTCATTGTTTAACCCTTTAAGGACCGTGTGCTCAAGTTGTATAATGCATTTTATTCATTTGTCATCATAATGCATAAGGCATATGAATCTTACCAGGGGTGTATTCCTGCATCGTGCATTCCTTATTGGGCTAATACACCCCGAAAGGGTAAACTATGATACGCCAATGCAGTAATAATTAAGAAGATTCTCCACCACTGCAGGCATCAGCCCTACCCCTATCATGAAAGGCTTATTGTATATAGATAACTATTACTAGTATGAACCATCTGACCCATCCATGGGTGAAGGAGAGTGAGAGATAAATATATAATTAGTACTCGGGGACATGCAGAGTTCAATGGGTTAATTCCACTTGTGTGTATTTGCAGTAGGAGATGTTGGATAATGCAAAGAGGGTCAGGACCC
Source organism: Acholoe squamosa (assembly GCA_949317995.1). Lineage (NCBI taxonomy): Eukaryota > Metazoa > Annelida > Polychaeta > Phyllodocida > Polynoidae > Acholoe > Acholoe squamosa. Next base: position 24,850,325 of record OX439050.1, read on the forward strand.
CATTTACAATTTCATCATAGGAAGTGGAGTGACACCTAAGTGGTGGGGGAGGGGGGAGGGGATATGTAGGAAGGGGGGAGGGCAGATCAGAGGGAGGGTTAGGGAGAAATTCTGTAAGCACTTATGATTCCTCATATATATACATACATACATATATATATATATATATATATATATATATATATATGGAACTATATACACTCGTGTATATTTATATAATTATTCGCAACGGTTAGGGACTACTTGCAACGCGCATTGGTATCTATGATGTCATAGTATGACGTCATGATCAACACCTCTCCAGTATATAAGAGGGGATTTTCAAGGTAACGGTCATTGGCTCGTTTTCACCTGTACAGGTAACACCACGCTGGGTGTTTCATTGATTTTTAACGGTTTTCCTTGGTTGACACTTGATTTTTGGATCAAGATGGGGAGGAAATCAACTAGGAATGCTACTACTTCTAGGAAATCGGCCAAATCGGCAAATAAAACGGTGGAATCGGCCAATTTAGGATTTTCGAGTGAGTTGGATTCGTCTGGTGTAGATCGGAGATCTACATCGCCCCAGCACGCTAAGGGGTTGGAAGAGAATCTATTCACTGATCAGACGGAGAGGCTGGAATCGTTAGAAGATGAACTATGCAATATCAAGGGTTTGCTGCAGGAGCTGGTGGCTGGAAAGGACAAGAAAGACGAGACGAAACCAACGGAGGGGGCGTGGCAGCATACACGTGCGAATGTTGGTAAACGACCTATGACGTCATCGCATCAAGTGCGCAGCCGCGTATCCAGGCAGCGGTCTCCTAGCGTCCTTAGTGACGGTTCGAAATGGGAGGAAGTCGGGCATCGTGGTCGTCGCCGGAGATCTAAATCATCTTTCTCTGCTCGTCACAGACCCCGGTCGTCTTCAGGAGGGTCGTCAATAGATTCCTCTACGTCCAGGCTTCACACCAGTACCAAATATGGTGAGTTTGACCATGAAATGTATGTAAAAAAACGGGAAAAGATCGATACCGTTGAGAAGTTGATGTTGGTCAACTTGAATTTTGTCTTGGACTATTACAGGGAGGGCAGAGATGTAGAAGGCATGTTAAAACATCTCCAAGTTCTGGTTGAAAAGGCTGGTACTAGAATGTATACTGTAGCTGCTCTATTGGCATATGATAAATCAGTTAGGACCAGGGCAAATAATGATGGGATAGAAGCCTTTGGTGTTATAGACAATTCGGATATTCTGAGACACTTATCATATGATGGTACTGTGCAAGCACAGAAAGCATACATTACCAAGGCTAGGAATGGTATCAAACAAAAGGTCTCAAATAATTCTTGCTATGCCTTTAACAGGGCGGAAGGCTGTGTAAGGGATCCCTGCAAATATAGACATGTATGCAGCTCATGTAACAAATCAGGCCACAGTAGAGTGGACTGTCAAGTTAATAAGTCTGAATAGGATGTTACAGGTGGCCAGGTTCCTATATGTGATAGTGTGTCGATGCCAAAATCGTGTATAGTAGGTTTGGTAGATCCTGGTCCGCCTCCACCCGTTGCTCCAGCTCAGGGTGTTGGTGGGTGTAATGCTGGAGTAGTAGAACCTGTCCCCTCTAGTGGTTGCAGGGTGGCAAGTTTACAAACTAAATTTGGAAATGATATTAATATTAAAGCCAACTCTGTTGGTTCGGATGTATCATATATTAGCCCAGTACAGGGCGGAGTTAAACCACTGTTTACGGTCGCTATTAATGATTTACCTAGCATCGAAGTGTATGATAGCTGTATAAATGGTGTGTGCAAGTGTGTTCATTATATTGTAGTGATCATATCACTTGTATAATAATTGTAATGTCGGGGCGATCGGTCCGGTGGTAGCCACTGGTACGGGAGCGCTAGTTAGGGTCCGTCTCACCTGGGGGCGACACGGTGGCGACCGGTGACGTCACGCTCGTGACGTCACATTTAGGGACGCCATATAAGGGCGGTCCGGTGGTCGCGAGGGGAGAGGGCAATAAGAGACTTGCAGGTGGCAGAAGTGTGGTCGGTGACTTCGGGTTCGGTGGTTGCGATCGGTGGAGACCTGCAAGGGTGGTGCATCTCAATACAAGCAAGGATAATTGATGTCAATTAATGAGAACTGTTAGTGATAAGGCCAGAAAGAAATAAACCAAACACCTTCTACTGTTATCAAACTTTATTGGCTGCGTCTGGTCCTTTTTGTGTTTACTACATTGGTGACAGCGGTGTTGTTGCTTTTACGAACCCGCGCATTTACAAAGGATGGATAAGGCTGATAGTGACTATAGTGGAGGGGAGGAAGGAGGTCTAGGTCAGGGAAGGAAAGGATCTCTAGTGGAAATAGTGGACGAGGAGATATTATTTCGGAGACAGATGCAAAACGGCGGCCCGGTGGCGTCCGGTGGTTCCGCCGACTTGACCGGTGGTGGTAAAAGGTGGTATGGAGTGCGGAAAGATGCTACAAATTGGCAGGAGTGGAAGAGAGAGGAGGATAAATCGGGGGAGAAGGAGTTGGGGGAGCTCTTGGACGGAGCGGCTAAATCACAAGTTGGGGCTGGTGGAAGTTTCGCCAGGAGGGGTTATAATCCGTTCCGTGGGGCGTCCGGTGGTACACCCGGTGGTGCAAGCGATGGAGCCGGTGGTCCCACCGGAGGGGATACTTATTGGAAACAAGAGAGAACGGGGAGAACAACAGAAGGCGGTAACTCGGGAGCGGGTGACCAGTGGGAGGAGAGGAGAGAGCCGGAGCTATCTAGGGATCGGAGGAACACCCCCTCATTCGAGTACAGGGGAGAGGGTACATCGCCAGTGGGGGTGGGGGATCTCCCTACTCCTGGGGAGGAGGCCCCAGGGGCCGGGGGTGACAGCCCCGCCCGCAAGCCCATCGTGATGCCGGGAAAGTATGACGGGTCAGGTGACCTGGAGGAGTTCCTCTCGCATTTTGACCTCTGTGTCTTAGCCAACCGATGGTCGGAGAAAGAAGCAGGGACCTTCTTAGGGATCAGTTTGTCGGGGGTGGCGAGACGGTTGCTCGCAGCCGTGAAACCAGCATCAGAGAATGGGTACAAACTGTTGAGGGAGGCACTGATAAACCGGTTCCAACCTCAAAGCCAGGTAGAGTCGTACAAGGCCCTGCTCCGCACCCGAGTGAGGAAGCCGGGGGAAGAGCTCCAGACGTTATCCGAAGAGATATCCCGATTGGTCCGTCTGTCATACCCTAACGCAGACGCGACAACGGTGGACGTGATGGCCAAGGACAGGTTCGTGGAATGCTTAGATGATGGGGAACTCCGTAACTGGATATATCAGGGAGAAACAAAGAATTTGCTCCAGGCTGTGGAGAGGGGGGTACAAGCGGAGGCATACCTAAAACAGGAGCGGGAGAAAAGTAAGCAGGTCCGCGCCGCGTCACTGTCCATGGCCGAAGAGATGTCTGAGATCAAGGAAAGGCTGGCGGGTCTAACTACCGAAATTAGAGGGGGCCAGGTACCCAAGACCGGGACCTCACCGATGGGGCCGCGGAGGTCATGCTTTGAGTGTGGGGCTGAGGACCACTTTAAACGTAACTGCCCGGCCTGGAAGAAGCGAGTGGAAGCGGCAAAGAAAAGGGATGCTGAGGGCAAGCCGTCGGGAAACTAGACGGGGTCTCCCCCGCCAGCCGGGGGGAGGCCCAGGGGGTCGAAAGGCAGAGAGAATGGCTGGGACGGAAAGAAAAGAGCGGAAACGGCCTAGAGGTGGAGGGGGTGCTATGGGGACAATCCATCCATCTTGTGGTGGACACCGGGGCAACTAGCAACTTGTTGTCCACGGCATGGTGGAAGGGGGCGGGATCCCCTGGACAGGTGGCTCCGGTCACTTCGGCATTTCACACCGCCGATGGAAAACCACTCCAGGTGGAGGGCAAGGTTTCTACGGTCCTGCAATGCGGGTCAAGGAATGAACGCGCTTCATTTATTATCGCTGACATTGCGGCGTCAGGGCTCCTAGGCGCTGATTTTCTGCGGGAGACGCGGGCCACCATAAACCTAGCGGAAGGCAAGTTGTTATGGCCAAGGGAGGTCGTGGATGGCAGTTGCAGGATAGTGAGCGTTGCTACGGAGGTGGTGGGAGGCGCAACCGAGCGGGTGATTCTGGGCCGTGTCTCACCAGAGTTTGAAGGGGAGGAAGTGATGGTGGAAGGCTTACCTCGAGTGGAGGGCGCAAGGGGAATCCGGGTGGGACGCACAGTGTCCATGCCAAGAGGGGGCGAGGTGCCCATGTTGGTCTGTAACCCGGGGCCTAACCCTGTCACGGTCTACCGGGGTATGCACCTGGGTCAGGTGGAGTTAGTAGGCAAGCCCGTGTGCCGGCTGGTAACGGAGGATAACTCAGGGGGCTCCGGGGCCAGTCGGGACAGTACGGGCGACGACCTCATAACCGTCTTACTAGGGGGAACTAAGGTGGAGAAGGATCCTGTATGGATACGGTTGTTAGAGCGTAACAGGGCGGCATTTCAAGAGGGGGATGAGGACATGGGCCATACAGACGTGGTGACACACTCGATTAACACTGGGGAGGCGGCCCCCATAAAGATGGCGCCCCGCAGGCTAGCCCCACACAGGCGGGCGGTTGTCGATCAGGAGGTGGACAAGATGCTCCAACAGGGAGTGATCGAACCAGCTTCGGGCCCATGGGCGAGCCCAGTGGTCCTCGTGAAGAAGAAGGATGGCCGTGTCAGATTTTGCGTCGACTACCGACGATTGAACTCGGTCACAGTGAAAGACGCTTATCCTCTCCCCAGGATAGACGACTCTTTAGACTCAATGTCCGGAGCCTGTTGGTTTAGCACCATTGACTTGGCGTCAGGGTATTGGCAGGTCTCTATGGAGGAGGACGCTAAGCCCAAGACAGCTTTCGTGACCCACCGGGGGTTGTTTCAATTTCGCGTAATGCCCTTCGGGCTATGTAACGCCCCCGGGACATTCGAAAGGCTGATGGAAATTGTCATGAGGGGTCTCCAATGGACGGTGTGTTTGGTGTACTTGGACGACATCATTGTATTCTCCGAGACCTTGGAGGGGCATGCGGAGCGACTGGAGTTGGTCCTGGGACGCCTCCAGGAGGCCGGGTTGAAGATAAAGGCCACCAAATGCCAGCTAGTACGGGAACAGGTGAGCTTCCTGGGGCACAGAATCGACAGGAATGGGATTGGCACGGACCCTGAGAAGATAGCTGCCGTGTCGGAGTGGCCGGTGCCTACCTCAGTGACGGAAGTACGCTCCTTTCTAGGCCTGTGTGGCTACTATCGTAGCTTTGTGCCGGGGTTTGCTTCGATAGCTAGGCCGCTCTCGGAACTAACCGAGAAGGACAAGAAATTTTCCTGGAACCGAGACTGTGCGGAAGCTTTCCAGGCGCTCAAGGATAAGTTAGTGAGTGCCCCTATCCTAGCCTACCCGATGGCAGAGGGACGGCTCCTGGTGGACACCGACGCCAGCAACCTGGGGCTGGGGGCTGTTCTGACTCAAGTGCAGGATGGTCGGGAGCGGCCCTTAGCTTACGCCAGTCGCACATTGAGTAGATGTGAGAGGAATTACTGTGTCACCCGCCGCGAACTGTTGGCGGTGGTTTTTGCGGTGAAGAAGTTCCGCCACTACTTGGTAGGGCGCCCTGTGCGTATAAGGACTGACCATGCCGCCCTGAAGTGGTTGGCCAGTTTCAAGGAACCTGAGGGGCAGGTAGCCAGGTGGCTACAGTTATTGGAGACTTTCGATCATGTCATCGAGCACCGCCCAGGGAAGGATCATGGTAACGCGGATGGGCTGTCCCGGAGGCCGTGTAATCAATGCGGCATGGGGGAGCCCTCCGGGTCTCCGTTGTTCGAGGACTTCTCAAGCGAGGGGGCAATAGATGCCCTGGCCGAGTGTCGTGCGGTGACTCGTAGCGAAGCCGCCACCGATAGGGGAGCAGAGGAGAGGGTGGGCCTGGAAGTGACGGCCGAGGAGACGGACGGGATCTTTATGGACCAAAGGGAGGCCTGGAGAAAGGCCCAGGAGGGCGATCCCTTACTCACCAGGGTTCGGAAATGGATCGAGGAAGGCGAGGTCCCCTCGAGGGATGCCCTCTCGGGGGAGGCCTACGACGTGCGCGCCTTGGCGGCACAGGTTCCGCGGCTGAGGGTGGAGGGCGGTGTACTCTGTAGGGTTTGGTGGGAGCCGGGCGGCCGCACCTTCCTGCAAGTAGTGGTGCCGGATAGTAAGAAGGAGGAGGTGTTGGCCGGGGTGCATGGGGCCCCGTTGAGCTGCCATTTTGGTCGGGCCCGGAGCCTGAGGCGATTCCAGCAGGCCTACTATTGGCCCGACTATAGGAGGGATGTGGTGCAGTGGCTGGCCTCTTGCCCCCAGTGTCTGAGCCGTAAGGCAGCGCCCCATCCCCCTCGAGCCATGATGCGGCATGTACCGGTAGCGTTCCCAGTGGAACGCATGGCTATGGACCTTATGGGTCCTCTCCCGCGCACCCCGCGTAAGAACAAGCACATCCTTATCGTCATGGATTATTTTACGCGATGGGTGGAGGCAGTCCCCCTACCGGACCAAGAAGCGGAGACGGTGGCTCGGGCCTTCGTAACGGAGGTGGTGTGCCGGCTGGGGCCCCCGGGCACGATCCACACGGATCAAGGTCGAAACTTTCAGGCTCGGATGTTCCAGGAGGTGCACCGGTTGCTGGGAGTGGCGCAGACGCGCACTTGCCCCTATAATCCTAAATCCGATGGGTTAGTGGAGCGTTGCAATCGTACTGTGGAGTCGATGCTGGCCATGTCGGTGGCTGAGGACCAGACGGATTGGGATCTGCAACTGCCATACGTAATGGCTGCGTATAGGTCTTCGGTCCAAGCCTCCACTAACCAAACCCCCAACTTTCTGATGCTGGGAAGAGAAACTCTTTTGCCTGGTAACCTGTTGTACCCGCAACCAGACTTCGTGGGAGGGAAACCCGACGACTACGTCGACTACGCCGCGGAATTACAAGGAAGGATGGCCAGAGGGCATGCGTATGCCCTCCGGCAGATGGGGGGGGCGGTCCGTCGTCAGGAAAGGAATTACTCCACCCGGGTACGGGGGGAGCCGCTAGAGGTAGGGGACACGGTCTACTATATGGTTCCCCGGAAAGAAGTAGGCAAGTGCCCCAAGTTCATGTGCCCTTGGTCAGGGCCTTGGAAAATTCTCAGGAGCCTAGGGGGTCCTGTATGGGAGATCCAGATGGGACGGAAGAGGAGGATAGTGCATTATGACCTACTGAAGAAAGTGGAGAAGCCTCGGGAGGAGGGTGCTGGGGAGGCCCGGGCGGTCTGGGCCCCCGAGCGGTGGCTCAGCTCTCCGGTGGCGCCACCTGCCACCACCGCGGTGGGAGTGCCACCGGTGCGCCACCTAGAGGAGGAGAGCGGTTTCCCGCCACATCCGGGCCCTGGCGGGATTACCATGGCAACTGCCGCCGCGGTGGGAGAAGGGAAGAGGGAGGACCAACCTATGGCTCCACTAGAGCAAGAAAAAGGGCAAGAAGAGGCGTGGAAAGGAAGGGGAAGGCGCCTTTTACCTTCTTTCATAGTAAACTTACCTGAGAGGGGCCCCCCCGGCGGGGTAAAAAGGGAAACTTACCTGCAGGTGGCCGGAGGAGGGCGGTCGGCGGGCTCGGTGGAGGTAGTTCCCGGGGCAGCGGCGGGGCACGGCTCTCCTGCAAAAGAAAAGGGAGAGAGATTAGTAGGAAGGAGGGGATCAAATGACGGGGAGATGAGTCGGGCAGTAAAAGCGGTTTTCACAGCTAAAAATAAAAGGTGGGAGGAGCAGAGGCGGGCAAGCGAAATGTGGGCCACCGAAGAGGACCACCGGGAGGAAGAGGCCACCTGGCGAAGGGGCCGGGAACTGCACCGTGACCTAGTTTCTGCCACCGACCACGCGGCACGAGAACGAGGCGGTAGCTGGGCCACCGAGCGGTCAGCAGAACTAGACAACAACACAATGAGGAAGTCGGAGACTCCACTGAATTGCCCGGAGTGTGGCCGCACTTTTTGGCGCAGGGATGTCCTAAATCGACATATCTCAGCGCTGCACAAGTCCTGCGGACCGGGGTGGAACTGTCCGGTCGAAGGATGTAAGTTTCAGGTCAAAGGAGGAAGGTGGGACGATCTCGTCAACCATCTGGTGGCGCTACACGCCGGCCATAGCTGGATAAAGCTCCCCCGAAGCCAGCGACCACCGAAGGCTGTGATTCAGTATCACACGAGGGAAGCCACCTCCACCGCAGGGTCACCGGCCACCGCGGCGTCACCGGCCACCGCGGCGTCACCGGCCACCGAGGGGTCGCCAGCCGGATCGGTGGAGACAAGGCAGAGAGGCGAGGAAGGAGAAGGTCAGGAGAGCCTTGACTCGTCACAAGGATCTCCTACCTCTCCAACCGTGCGACGTAGGAGCAGCAGGAGGGCCGCGCACTTGGCCACGGAACGGCTGCTGGAGAGCACAGGAACGGGGGAGGAGGAGGTCCGGACTCCTACGCCGGAGGGGAAGGAGGAGACGCCGAGGCGTTCACCCAGACGGCCCAAGCCTCGTAGCGTGGTGGGGAGGGTCATCTCCGGGGCGTCCCGGCAGCGCAGCCGCTCACCGGTAGGCCGGCCAGCTGCACCGACCTCCAGTATCGGCGGAGAGGTCAGCCGGAAGAGGAAAGGGGTACCGGAAACGGGTGGAGAGGAGGCTCCCTGGGACGCAGACCCACCGGCGATCGTGCTGGAGGAGGCACCAGGCGGCGAGGGAAGTCCGCCCTCCAAGGTCCCCAAGACGGCATCCGACCCGGTGGCGCTCACCTCGGCGGTGACAGACGGGGCCCAGGAGGGGACACTGGAGGAGGAGTGCAGCCCCCCGCCTAAGATGCCGAAAACCACACTGGAACCGGTGGCCTCCACGTCAGCAGCTGCGGAGGAGGATCTACTGAGCACCAGGTCCATGGAGGACTTCGAGGCCGCGCGGATATTAGCGCAACAATTGGGACAGGGGGAGCCGGAGAACCTGGCAGAGGAGGCGAGCCAGGTGCTGGAGCAGGTGGTGAGCGGCCCGGCGTCCAGTGGAGACGGGAACCCCATATTGTTGCAGTCCCTGATGATTGACAGCGACGGGACCCTGGTTCCTGCTGAGGTGGGAGAGGAGCTCCTGAAGGAGACGAACCGGAGGGCAGAGGAGATGGCGGAGGCTGCTAAGAAGCAGTTCCAGAAACACCTGATTGCGGAAGCACTGCGGAAAAAGGCGTGGCTGTCTCCTGCCGGCCACGAGGTCCGGATAGCGTCGTCCCCACTCTTCGAGGCAGTGGCACCGGAGACGGAGGGGCCGGCGGCCCTCAGAGATGCAGAGCAGGTGCGCCAGATATTGACGTCGTCACCGCCGACGGTCCCAACCCACACGTCGGATAACAATACACCCGTGGTGGGAGGGCGGTTGGAGCGTTTGATGGCTTCCCGAGTGGACTTGGGGGAGGAGCCGGAGGAGCTAGACTGGGAGGAGGAGGAGGAAGACCCGTTGATGCTCCCACCCAACCAAGTCTCATACAAGGCCGTCGCCTTAGACACCGAGTCGGAGGAGGGAGGCTCTTCGCCTGATAAAGGTGATGTCAGGAGAGTGGTGTGCAGGGGGGACCGCGTCCCCGAGAAGACCCCAGGGGCTGACACATCTCCGACGGGGGAGACAGATGGGGCTAAGGGGGTGTCGCTGCACGAGTCGGATGCGGAGGAAGAGACCGCGCCTCTTGCTAGGAGAACGGAGGGGGAGGATAAAAGCCAAAGGAAGGAGAGAGAAGATAGAGATCGGCGGCGCGACAAAGAGAGAGAGGGGAAAGAGGATAGGGAGCGCCGAGACAAGAGGGAGAGAGAGAACGAAGGGCACAAAGAAAAAGAGGGGAGAGATAAACACAAGGAAAAGGAGGATAAGGACAAAAGAGAAAGGGAGGAGAGGGAGACACGCAGGAAGGAGGATAAAGATAGGAGAGAGAGGGAAGAGAGAGAGAAACGCAAGGAGAAGGCGGATAGGGACAGAAGAGAGAGGGAAGAGAGGGAGAAACGCAAGGAGAAGGAGGACAAGGAGAGACGAGAAAGGGACGAAAGAGAGAAGCGTAAGGAGAAAGAGGAGAGGGACAGGAGAGAAAGGGAGGAGAAAGTGAAACAGAAGGAGAAGGAGGACAGGGACAAGAGGGAGGAGGAAGAGAGGGAGAAACGGAAAGAGAAGGAGGACCGAGAAAGGAAGGAGAGAGAGGAGGAAAGAGAAAGGAAAAGGAGGGAGAAGGAAGAACGAGAGAGGAGGGAGAAAGAGGACAGAGAAAGGAGGAAGGAGAGGAGTGAGAAAGACAAGAAGGACTGGGAGGAACTTAATGCGAAAGAGAAGAAGGAGAGGGACGATAGAGACCGAAGAGAGAGAGAGGAGAAACAAGCGGAGGTGCGAGAAAGGAGGGAAAGGGAGGAGAGACAGAGGAGAGAGACAGAGAGGGAGCAATCGGGAGAAGGAGCGAAGGAAAGCAGGAGAGAGGGAAGAAATAGGGGTCAGGAGGACCAAGATCTTAGGCGTGAAAGAGATAGCGAGAGGCGCGGACACAGGAGGCAGGAAGAGGTGGACTTTGGGAGACAGCGAGAGTATGAGGAATATGATCGACGACGGGATCAATACGAGTATGAGCAGGAAGTACAGAGAGGAAGCCGGGGCGGAGATTGGGGGGGTCCATGGCGACGTCACGAGAGGAGGGACGAATGGGCCGACGAATGGGGGGAGTACTTCCCTGAAAGGCCCCGGGAGCCGGGGTTCCCCCGCGTGGAGGGGACGGACCCTCTTGGGGGTCGGCCTGTTTGGTATGGCGAGCACCCTGAGCGTATACCCTGGAAGCGGGTAGAACAACCGGATCGCCTCCAGAAGTGGGCATCAGGCCGGCCCCATCGCCGGACTTAGGGGAAGAGTATACACCTGTAGGGGGAAGAGCGCACGGTTGGGTGGAGTTGATTGGGCCGTCGACAGTGCAAACCCATTATTATGCTACGACCGTCCAGAAGTATACTCCAAGGGGGAACCAGGATATGGCACCTCCACCGCCTCCCCCTCCAGCAGCGCGGCCAGCAGGGGGCGCGACCGGGGTAACACCTGCAGGATATCCCGCACCACCAGCACCAGCCTTCAGCTCAACCCTCCGGGCGTCCGGAACACCAGGGCTAGCGCCCGCGGCAGCAAGATTTCCGGGCCCCGGGCCAGCTCACGCAGCAGCCAGGTTTCCGGGTCACAGGCCGGGCCACCTCGGAGGGGACCTGGAGGAGCGGATACGCCGCATGATACGGGAGGAGACGTCCCGCCCGCCCCAGTCCAAACCGCACCGGGACGGTTGAGAACAGGGGAGGTGGGGGGCAGTTCACGGAGTGACCGGGCGGCATCTTTGAAGAGGCTGAGGGGGTCCGGAGTAAGAGAGGCATTGGTGGTTGGGTATGGAAGAGCCGACGGGCCTCCACTTGTTGTCCAGCTTGGGCATGCAAGGGGGAGGAGGAGAGACCACCTGACTGGGTCATAAGCAAGGAAGGGGGAGAAGGGAGGGGTAGTCGGGGGCCTGCGGGGTGGGGGAGTACTGGTGGGGGATCGAGTACCTGCCGGGAAACCCCCCCCCGTGGGTCACCGAGACGCCTCGGTCCCGTCCCAACCAGGGTGGAGCGGAGGCGGCATAAGCAGACACCGACCAGAGGGCCAGGACAAGGGAGACAGCCGGACGAGGCCGGACAGGGGACGTCGACCAGTTAGCTTCGTGTAACAGCGCCCATCTAGACCGGATGTTGTATTATATGTTCTGGACTATTGTTATAGACTTTACCCAAGTTCACATATAAGAGTTTATAGTAATAAGAGGGGGGCCCATTGTAGGAGTCCCCAGTTAAATGTATAAATGTTAAAATGTAGCGGTTACGACCGGCGTAAATGTTGTAACACCTTTGACCATTATGGCAAAGATTCACGGATATATTTTCTACAACCTAAGTTTGAAATGATAAGGGGAGAGTGTAGTGATCATATCACTTGTATAATAATTGTAATGTCGGGGCGATCGGTCCGGTGGTAGCCACTGGTACGGGAGCGCTAGTTAGGGTCCGTCTCACCTGGGGGCGACACGGTGGCGACCGGTGACGTCACGCTCGTGACGTCACATTTAGGGACGCCATATAAGGGCGGTCCGGTGGTCGCGAGGGGAGAGGGCAATAAGAGACTTGCAGGTGGCAGAAGTGTGGTCGGTGACTTCGGGTTCGGTGGTTGCGATCGGTGGAGACCTGCAAGGGTGGTGCATCTCAATACAAGCAAGGATAATTGATGTCAATTAATGAGAACTGTTAGTGATAAGGCCAGAAAGAAATAAACCAAACACCTTCTACTGTTATCAAACTTTATTGGCTGCGTCTGGTCCTTTTTGTGTTTACTACAATATCAATGGAAAAAATTCCCAAATTTTACCTTGCAGAGTGGCCCCTTTTTTAACCCAAAAAGGAGTTATTAATATAAATGATAAAGAGGCACTATTCTTATGGCAAGGCTTTGTTGAGGGGTTCAGGATAGTTGATCCTGACTGCAATACTTCTTACGATTGCAGAAATTATAAGTCAATCCTCGAAGGAAAATTCTATAATGAGTACTGTGGTATATTGTTAGAGGAACTAGAAGCTGGTCTAGTCTCTAAAAGTGTAAATAAACCCCGGTGTATCCATGCCCTAGGTGGTGTAGAAAAATCAAATGGCAAGTTAAGACCCATAACTGACTGTAGCATGCCTGATAAGATATCCATTAACAATTTTATGGAGACTACTAGCTCGATGTTTTCTTATAATAGTATTAGCACGGTGACTGCTCAATTGAACAAGAACGATTTCATGAGTGTGGTGGATTTAAAGTCAGCTTACAGGTCTATAAATGTGTATGCACCTCACACTACCATGCAAGGTTTCAGATGGGATTTTGGGCATGGAAAGGATTATTATGTAAGCAACAGGTTAACCTTTGGCCTGAAATGTGCCCCTTATATTTTTAATAAAATCTCTGATTTTATTGTGGAGGTGGCAAAATTCTACGGTGTAGAAAAAATTGTAAATTATCTGGACGACTTTATCATAATTGCTGATACTTATGATGAGTGTCTTAGACAGAGGAATTTATTAATGGAGTGTATGACCTACATGGGTTTTGTAGTATCCAAAGAAAAGGTGACTTATCCGTCTCAGATTTGTAAATTTCTTGGTATTAATATAGACTCTATTAATCTGGAGTCATCCTTACCAGAGGAAAAGGTGACTAAAATGAGAAGTATTTTAATGGAAAATGTTAACAAGAAATTTATTTCAAAGAAGAACTTGGAGAGGATTGGAGGTTACATGTCTTTTTGCTCGCAGGTGGTTAAGGGTGGTAGAACATTCAGCAGGAGAGTCTTCGATTTGTGTGCTCGAGCTAAGCCTAGGGGCTATATAAGGGTTTCTGAATGTACCAAACGTGACCTTCAGTGGTGGTTGGATTTTTGTAGAGTTTTTAACTGTAAGAGGTTAATTCTAAATGATGATATTAATACACCTATGTACTCCGATTCATCTATGAAAGGTTTCGGTGCTTGGATGGGTAAGGATTATTTATATGGTGACTGGACTTCTTACGATAAATTCAACCTAGGTAGTGGTCATTTTGCCCAACCACCAATACTGGACAATTTGAGAAACCACCATCGGAATATAAATGTATACGAGTTATATCCCCTTCTTATGGGACTTAGACGTTGGATATCTGGCTGTAAAAATAGAAGAATACATTGTGTCACTGATAATATGCAAGTATTAGCTATGGTAAATACCGGTAGGTCAAAAAATAAGCTTTGTATGGAATGGCTTAGAGAAATTTTCTGGCTTTGCTTCATCAATAATGTGGAGGTGTATGCAACTTATATTAAGTCAGAGGACAATGTCCTGGCTGACCAACTTTCTAGACTTGCGTATAAGGGTATGCCTGGTAAATGTATAATTTCTCTCCATGAAAATGATATGTGTTGCTTTAATTCCAGAATGGAAAAGGTTACAAAAAAGAAAAGAGTGTCTTTTATCGAAGGGTGTGTCAGAGAGCACGAGGAGAGCAAGGAAACAACAACTTAACAGGTATAAAAAATTTTGTAATCAATTTAAATTAGCTAGTTTTCCTTGTTCTCCTTCACAGGCTGCTACATATGCAGTATATTTATCTGAATATATGAAACCCTCCTCTGTAAGGAATTATTTATCCTCTATTTGGTATTATCAAAAACTTAGAGGTGGTTTAGACCATAGCGGTAATTTCATGCTAAAAAAGGTGTTGGTTGGTATTGATAGGAATTGTGCTGGTCCTTCTAGGGTTACTCACCCATTGAGTCCGAAGGAAATGTTATGTATTAGATCATATTTGGATCTCTCTAACAGGGCTGACTTGAAGTTCTGGTTAGCTATTCTCTTATGTTTTAGAGGTGTACTCAGGGTAGGACATGTTGTATCTTCTCCTCATACACTGAGGGTAGGTGATGTTAAGATTTTTAATAGTTATGCTAGCCTTCGCATTAAAACTTCAAAGACTGACCAGCTTGGTAACCATTCATTCAACATATACTTATGTAGGGACGATACCTCATTGTTATGTCCATGTAAATACTTAGGAAGATTGTGCGCTGGTAGGGGTGGAAGTGAGTTATTATTCAAAATTAATGGTGTTCCTCTACAGTACCAATATATTAATTCGAGGTTGAAATCTCTATCTATACGGGCTGGTATCAAAGGTTCAGTCTCCACTCATTCACTTAGGCATGGTGGTGCTACTATGTTAAAGGATGCAGGACTTAGTGTAGATTCTATTAAAAAGAAGGTAAATTGGAAATCTAATTCTGTTTTTACATATTTACATAATCATAAAAATAAACTTTTGGAATTAGATAAACTTTGCCAATCTCAATTGCATTGTTGATTGGTATGTGTTTTCACATGTGTTTGGCGTGTTTTTATGTGTTTTTGGCATGTATGGTGCTGATAGCCCCAAGGTCAGTAACCCACCAAACTCATGTGTCTGTGATATGATCATTTATTATACTACTAATCATATATCATTATTACTGTATATATCAACATTATTATTATCGTTATTACCGGTTATATTATTCCCGAAAGGGTAAACTATGATACGCCAATGCAGTAATAATTAAGAAGATTCTCCACCACTGCAGGCATCAGCCCTACCCCTATCATGAAAGGCTTATTGTATATAGATAACTATTACTAGTATGAACCATCTGACCCATCCATGGGTGAAGGAGAGTGAGAGATGAATATATAATTAGTACTCGGGGACATGCAGAGTTCAATGGGTTAATTCCACTTGTGTGTATTTGCAGTAGGAGATGTTGGATAATGCAAAGAGGGTCAGGACCCCATTTACAATTTCATCATAGGAAGTGGAGTGACACCTAAGTGGTGGGGGAGGGGGGAGGGGATATGTAGGAAGGGGGGAGGGCAGATCAGAGGGAGGGTTAGGGAGAAATTCTGTAAGCACTTATGATTCCTCATATATATACATACATACATATATATATATATATATATATATATATATATATATATATATATATATATATGGGTAAAATCTTTTTTAGGGGTCTCAACTTTCGACACTTATGTAACACTGCTGTGGAAAATTCTTAATGTCATATTGGCTGTTCTAGCCATCATCAACGTATAGCAGACACTTGGATCTAAAAGTGCTTTTTTTAATCAGTCCATTTTGACGATTTTTAGTGGGTTTAAGCCCTAAATATCATGAAAATCTGAGCTTTTTAAAATGTCACAAACAGCTTTTTTATATATCTAGGAGTATAATTTGATGCAGACTCCAGTTAAGAGGTCAATATCCATTTCAATCAATCACATTAGGCTGGAAAACTAGATAAACAAAATATATTTGATACATCTGAAGGCATTATCTTAGTATTTTCAGCCTGATTTTGCATATAGGTGAATTTATGGCAATGTAAGATCCAGCAACTTGGTCATAATTTCTTTAATTTTGTAGTAAAATGCTTGTAAAATCACAAGTAATTCGTCCCCTGGGGGCTGTTTTTCCTCGTTCGGCGGAGGGTCCGCATTTAATATGCGGGGGCCGTATTTAATCAACGCGGCGTTAGGTGTTTAAGCTCAAAAATATGATCAAATATAATTACCAATACGGACTTCCGCGTTCAAACGCGGACCTCCGTGTTCAAACACGGATTTTTCCTGTTTTTCCTCATTTCATGGAGGCAAATATTCTGCTCCTTTTTTAGGTTTCTGTGGGTTTTACACGGGGGGGTAGGTGGGTAGGATAAGTAATATATATATCAAATTACAGCTCAACGCGGACCTTTTTCCTCCGTTTTCACCCCCGTATTTTATTATAATATAAATTAATTAAATGAAAACAGGTCATGACCTCGACCTTGACCTTCATAGGGCGGTTGTTTTGATAGTGGTCAGAGACAGACACAGAACAGCAGTAATGGGGTTCACTGTACGAGCAAAGAGACAGTACATGAAGAGGGTAGATCCCATGAGCTTCTTTACTGACAAGAAGTTTCAGGCTCGGTACAGGCTCAGCAAAGAAGTGGTCCGTGTGCTGATAAAAAACTTCGTGGCCACAAGAAAGAGGAAGGTGCTAAGGGGCATTCATGCAGTCCCTCACAGGATACGTGTGAGTACATTCACTTCCCAGTATAAAAAAAAATGATGCCCCAAGACCCAACCAAACCATATGGAAATCTTAGCTATGACCCCCCACTAAGAAATATAAATTTTATATGCCCAAGGAGCCACCTGACCTAGTAAATCCTGGAATGACCTATATATATATATATATATTTCATGTGCTCCTTCTGTCACAAGAAAATGACTTTCCTCTCTTTCTCTTCTTGCAGTTCTGTATAGCCCTGAGATATTTTGCGACAGGCGCAAACTACTCAGCAGTAGGAGACTGCCATGGGGTGTCTAAGAGCATGGTGTCTATCAGTGTAGCTGCTGTGTCTGATTACTTCCACGACCACTTGGCTGAGTACGTGCACTGGCCTGATCTGGAAACAGAAAAAAACATCAAAGCTGTTGTTTTCCTGCGCGAGAAGAAAAAACCAGGATGTTTTGGCCTGGTAGACGGGACTCATATCGCCATACACTGCCCCAGGGGTTTAACAGAAGACGAGAACCAGTACTATTGCTACCGGGGTTACTACTCGATAAACACTATGGTAAGTCATTTTATTTTCTTGAGGAAAAAAAACCAATTTTCCTTTCTTCTCCATAATATTTTAAAGGTAATAACGTGTAAATTCTTGATAATAATTTATGTTAAAATCAGAATAAAAACAAATTAATCTCTAAAAAAGATTTTTAATTTTCAGATAGTCTGTGACTTCGATGGTCTTATCATGCATGTCAATGCCGCTAACCCCGGTAGCTGTAATGACGTATACGTGATGAATGGGTCCCAAATAAAATATCTCGGAGAAAGACAGGACTTCAAGGGACTCTTCTTGCTCGGAGACTCCGGGTAAATATATTTCTTTTCCTTTCATAAAAATCTTTTTGCCTAATAGACCATTTACTTTCTTTTGCTTTAATATGAGTTTAATTGCATTTCATGTAAAATAATGGTTATGATAAAAAATAAATTTTTTTTATCTTTTTTCGTACAGATATGTCCTGACTGACTACATTTTGACCCCGAAAGTGCCGAAAAGTATGAGAAGGGGGGGAGGGGGAGGCTCAAAAAAGGGCCAAGAAGAGTGGTCTATACTGAAAAAGGGCTTAAAAAAATAAAGGTCAGGGTAGTCCATTTTTTAACCCGATAATTTTTTGGTTCAGCAGATTCCTTCTCCCCCCCCTTTTTTTATTGTTCCCCAAAAAAATTACTTGACAGCTATTCACACGTCACAATCCCATGTTATTACAAGTTGATTGTTTCAGTTCATTGTCATAAATAGGTAGGGTGGGTGAAAGGACCTTGAAATAAAGGGCGCCAACTACACCAGGCCAGAAAGTAAACTGATGTTAACCGGCGTCATGAAAACCGATGTTTCTAAGTAGGTAATCTAATTAAAAAAAAGCATGTCATATACAATGCACATACAGGAAGAGACAGGAGACACAGGCCTTTCATTTAATAGTTTGATGGTTGTGTTACTCACCCTCTTTTCTCCACGATTCATGATTTTTCTCGGTGTACAACTCGAAAAAGTTGACACCGGAAGAGAATGGCGAACACGGGGAAGACCTTCCGGTGATGACGTAGGACTGAGATCCCGCAGGGATTCCCCTCTTTTCTCGCGTGATTGCAGGGTTCTCCCTATTTTTTCAGTAGGGCAGGACAGAACGCGGACCCAAACACGGACATGAACACGGAGGTCCGCGTTCAGGTCCGCGTTGAGGGCCGCGTTTAATAAAATCATGTTATATTAGCCGGACGGAAATAATTAGGCGAACTTATACACCTTTGACAATAAAAATAAATATGGAATTTTTTTATTCCGGGTTAGGAGTCCGTGTTTATATATTTACTATTAAATGGGGAAAAACAGGGCCCTGTGAGTAGTTTGACTATACAAAATATCAATGAAAATATCGTTGAAAAAAGCATAAAGATACAATTTCTAGATCCAAAGTTATGGCCAAATTTATGGAAAGGGATGGGTTTTTTTTGATTGATTATTTAAATCATATATGCTAATTAGATGCCTGATTTAATTAAAACAATGAATGATAGCGCTTATTGGCTGTTTTGACGCAGTCATGTCATTCCATTTTCGTGAAGCAATATCTCCATGACTAGACGGCTCTACAGTTGTTGTATCTCATTTTAAATCTGATAACATCAATTTTATATTTCATATTTAACCTCGGAGGACCCTTTCCCCTCACCTGTTCACATTTATTTTCATGTTGTTTCTTTCACTTCTCTTTTCTCTATGTTCAGAACTGTTTGACCTACACACTTCTCCTTTCATATCTAATTTCACTTACAAATGCCAAATGCTTTTATGTGATCATGTTCATTATACTGAGCAACCACCAAAGACCAACTGGGGTAAAACCATCTGATCTTAGTTGATTCAAGGGTGCTGAATTCAGAAATCATAATGGAATTGCTGGGTTTTATCTCATTTCTGAGCTATTTGATGTTAGAGATGCATAACATGCGATAAAACAACCAATACGAGTGAAAAATTGGCCAGGTAGCTTATTTTTTCCAACGTTAAATTTATGTATTCTGGATAATACATTGTGCAAAAATGTTCCTTGGTGAATTATCTAAGGAAGGAATAAGACGATTTTGGGTTCTATAAGACTTGTAAATCATGATAATTTCTGGTCACCCTCTACCTTCTCAAGTCACCCCCTGCCCCATCTTGGTTCACCTTCACATCTACCTTCTCAAGTCATCCCCTGTCCCCTCCTGGCCCACACTCACATCTACCTTTCCAAGTCACTCCCTGTCCCATCCTGGTCCACACTCACATTTACCTTCCCAAGTCACCCCCTGCCCCATCCTGGTCCAACTTCACATCTACCTTCCCAAGTCACCCCATGTCCCATCCTGGCCCACACTCACATCTACCTTCCCAAGTCACCCCCTGCCCCATCCTTGTCCACCTTCACATCTACCTTCCCAAGTCACCCCCTGCCCCATCCTGGTCCAACTTCACATCTACCTTCCCAAGTCACCCCCTGTCCCATCCTGGCCCACACTCACATCTACCTTCCCAAGTCACCCCCTGCCCCATCCTGGTCCAACTTCACATCTACCTTCCCAAGTCACCCCATGTCCCATCCTGGCCCACACTCACATCTACCTTCCCAAGTCACCCCCTGCCCCATCCTTGTCCACCTTCACATCTACCTTCCCAAGTCACCCTCTGCCCCATCCTGGTCCACCATCACAGCTACCTTCTAAAGTCATCTCCTGCTCCTAACTTGGATCTTTATGATGTAAATGAAAATCATTGCAATTGGGTATCAAAATTAGGGGCCTAAAGGTGCTAGGAAGGCGGTGTCTTGGGTCCCAAAATGTGGACCTTTTTCACTATGTGGGACCATGGTGGGAGGGGGGTGACCAAGTCACTCCCCTGGCTACGGGCCTGCCATAGACATCCATTTGCTTATGACATGGAGCCTTTAGAACAGTAAAGGAGAAGTGCAATCCCTACGTGTCTATTACAGTCTTTAAGGGATCTTTGCAGGATGCATTTTATCTGAATACATTGACCTAAACATGTTTAGGAGAACATTGTACTTAAGATATACAGAGGGTTTGTGTCTAGGATGACGTTTAGAATCTAAATACTTTTTCACAGTTTAAATTAAATACAATCTTAAATAACAAACTTAAGAGAACGAAGTGAAACAGTTTCCAAGTACAATTCTCTTATAGCTTCCACTTGGTAACACTGAAATACCAAAAATCTCAATGTAGTTTACTCGGTCCTCTTGATCACACGTGCAGACTCCACCTTTAATAAAATCCGCTTGCTTGACGCCCAGTTGAAGCAGTAACAGTAGTAGCTATTGACAGAGAATCTCTCAAAGCACATAAAATTGGGAACCTTTCTCTTTTACTTTTTTTTATGTAAGCACTCAAAGTAGGCTATAAAAGGTTGCCGTGTGGTGGATAATGTTTGTTGTCTTCAGAGGATTCAGTTTCTGAATCTACTTAAATGGTAGGATATTAATGACATTTTCTTGAATGTTATTTTAAGACAATTACTCTGAATTACTTATATATATATATATATATATATATATATATATATATATATATATATATATATATATATATATATATATAGGGTGCTTTACTAAAACCTGACGACATAGAACTGTAATTTTCGTCAGGATCCATAGGTCTTATAAAGTGTTCTAATTAAATCATTCCAGTGACAAAGGGGCACATTGGTGTTGCACTTTATCTCAATGTTTATTTTATGGTGACCAACCTTTCAAAAAGGCTTGCTTCTAAAAGTATGGTTCACCGAAGAAAGGTCGTCTGTTTTTATGAATTGCACTACTGCTCTAACTAACTACCCCTCAGTGACAGGTCACAAATGTGCTCAGTGGCTTTAGAGGGGGGGGGGCGCCCCCTCCTTTTTGCAAGTACTTAAGAGTTTAATTGCATATTTTTGGACCCTTGAATTTGCTCAAAAACAGGGGGTGCGCCCCCTCCTTTGGGGGCACGCCCCTCCTTTGGGGGCACGCCCCCTCCTTTTTCAAATCCTGGATCCGCAACTGCTGCTAAAAAAAAGACAGTCATGTATGGCTGACAAATCAAAATTTGATAAGTTTAACAGGTTTAAGTTCAATTTGATTTTTATGTCTCTCATCACAGAAGTATGAGTAACCATGCTATTCTAGTTTTTGACATCAGAGACCCTATAGTGTTTAGGTGTCACCCTTTAATGTTAAGTCGTCCGATGAAGGACACAGCTTGACAGGTATATTTACCATTCCCAATAGCATTAATAATCTGTAGTCTTTCAATAACCCAGGCCCATAATCTCCAAGGTTAAGGGTCTCCAAATAGAGTTAAGGCACGATCGCCAATACCCACTCAAACCTTATACCTTAACCCATGCTTCAATGCCTGATGCCTAGGGTGAATCATTATTTAGGTAGTGATCCATATAGGGTTTGGTTGAGGTCAGCTAAAACAAAGAACTCACTGTGATCCCATATCCTACTCCTAACAACTATCTCTCAACCATCCTCCCCTCCTTTATGCAGGTCTATACTATATCTCTTAGGGTTTTGTGGTGGCTTGTGGTGCACCTACAAGTAAAACTAGCTTTAGGGTTCACAAAATTGAATATTACCATCCTATGAGATTCACCTTGTCATTCTTAGAAAGTATATATGGCTAATGGGACAATATTTTTGCAAAACACCGGTATGCACTTTTAGTTCCCTTTAATACCATGCTCTTTAGCAGCAATTCTCCAAGGAATTATTAGAACGCCGTGTGAGATCCCGCATCCTATCTATAATTTTTCTTAATGAACTATCAATCTCAATTAAATGAAATGCCCTGTCACTCTATGCAGCGACCAGTAGACTATAATCTGCGGTGTATATCTGGTCCAATGCCCACTTAAATGGGTGGTTATTAAACCTTCCCTTTTTTAAAACTTTCATATATGATAT
Source organism: Acholoe squamosa (assembly GCA_949317995.1). Taxonomy (NCBI): domain Eukaryota; kingdom Metazoa; phylum Annelida; class Polychaeta; order Phyllodocida; family Polynoidae; genus Acholoe; species Acholoe squamosa. The sequence goes on from OX439050.1 coordinate 24,872,571, forward strand.
ATTATTATCTATGACCATTATTGGCTCCATGGTCCCAGGCACTGACTCTGGACTAAGATGGAGGGCGGGGGGGGGGCAGGTTCCCAAGGATGTGCTGTCTGTTACCTGGCAGAATGGCGGCCACGTGATGCCCCCTGACTCCAGGAGGGGCCTGGAGGACCCTCTACACCCTGGAGGACCACTCCAGGTAGGACCATCTTATCTACCTGTGTTTGTTCTTCTCACGCTCCGAGCACGGGTCGGCCATGGAACGGAGTGTGTATGTAGGGTGGGGGGGGGGGCTTGCACACACTTTGGAGGGATTTTAGATAGGAAGGATTTTAGTTTTAGTAGAAGAGAGATGTAAGAGGATTGGAATGTGAGGGAGGAGGGCATGATGGAAGGGGAGGAGGGAGCTAAAGGAAATGGAAAAGAGAGGGAAGGGCAGAGGGTCAGATATAACTATACAGATTCTATATATTTCAATGTAATCCGCAAACTCAGGGTGCGACTTATATACTAAGCTCCACTGTACCTCTACTGGTTTACTTCAACCTGAATATCCTGTAAAAGGGTGCGGCTCAGAGAGCATGAACCTCTCAGAAGCATCCAAACATTGTGAGCATCCATGAAGGTAAAATCAAAAGAAGTATAAGGAACCATGCAGAAAAGATCATCCACACCCTCTGGATATATAGAGTATCATTTTGCCTGGTCACCGTTACTATAATCATTTTGGTGGATGGACGATGTGGCCAATGGACGATGTGGACACTGGACCATGTGGCCAAACCAATGACTTTGTGGCCAAATTTCTGGACGATGTGGCCAAAAGTTGATGATGTGGACAATCTGAGAAAATGGACGATGTGGCCATTTAGAAGTAGATTTACATTGAAATCACATCTGTTTCACTTTGGCCACATGGTCCATTGGCCACATCGTCTTTTGGCCACATCGTCCACAGAGATTAGTGCACGAATTCGGGTTAGAATTGGGTAGAATATTGTCAAAATAAATACATGTGTTATGTCCCGGGGTAAAATTATGTTAGTGTAGGTAAATGGGTTCGTTATAGAACCCTTGGGGGACCCATAGTCTTATAGCAGGTTGCATTATAAAACATTAGCCACATCTTCCACCCTGTTTGGCCACATAGTCCACAACTTTGGCCACATCGTCTTGGCCACATCGATATATTATTATCTATGACCATTATTGGCTCCATGGTCCCAGGCACTGACTATGGTCTAAGATGGAGGGCAGGGGGGGGGGTAGGTTCCCAAGGATGTGCTGTCTGTTTGCGCGATTGAAATCTGCAGGGCAGCTAAAATATGTCTTGCACATCCAAATGGAAATCTATCTTGTCCGGATCGCCCCATCTGCTAAGTTTTGATAAACCCCCTAGAGTGTAATCTTTTGGTGTGGAGAAACCTGGATCCCAAACACCAGATCACAAAGTCACTGGATCCTTCTATTCACACTTGTCCATACACACCTACCATTCACACCCCTCCACACCTTCACACACACCTGCTGACTTTCACCTTCTAATCCTGTTTGCCGGCCCACCTTAATTTAACAACCTCAAGGACCGCTAATGCAGGAGTGCATCATGCCAATTGGTCGTCATGATGCACCAATGAAGTGCTGGCGAGTCTGCTCGCCAGCACTTCACTGGAGCATCATGCCGACCCTCCGGGGATTGTATCAACCCCATAGGGCTGGTTGAAATCATGCATCATGACGACCAAGGAGCATGGTGCATACATAGATGCGTTTATGCATTACCGGCCCTTAAAGGCCTATCACCCTCAAGGATAAGGCCAATCCCCCCTCTGTCAGGTTTAATTCTCCGGTGCTGTAATAAAAAGTCGGCTTCTCTCGTCTCTTTGTTGCAAGTACAAAAGGCCATATTGACTTGCAGCATTGCTTTGACAAAACGGCAAGGTTGCGGTCGAGGATATTTTCTATGTTGAGAAAACTTTCCTTTAATACAACGGAAGATTACCCAACAGCCCCAGGACAAGTCCTGGCAATGGGGGGCATTTTTGTGGGGGTTTTAATTTCAACTTCTCTTGTGTTTTTCTTTCAACCTCACGACTCATTTGTTAGCTCTAGGACAAGTATGTAATAATAAGGCATTTGTTAAGAAGAAAAGAGAATCAGATGTGTCTATACAGAGGCTAATAACTCAAAAATACGACCTTTTCATATGTATTTTCTAGAGATATTTTCAGGACGCAAAACTTGTTTTTATGAGGAAATACCTCTATCTTAATCCCCATTTTTGCATAAGGATGTCGATGTGTAACAGGGATCATGGGAATGATAATGGTCGTCACGCATGACTGCAGGGACATGCCGCGCATGCGTAACGCGTGCAGGTGTGTATTATTTACCAGTAGTCAATATGGACAGATAGCAAGGTGTGAAATAGGTAGATAGGACGGGGGGGGGGTAGGGTTTGTACAGGCACTGTTGACTCTCTATTGCAATCCCCAAATAAACAGCCTTTTCGGCATTTCGGTATTATATCTGGGTGATGTTGAGAAAGGATACAAATTCCCACATTTCAAATTAAATTTGGAAAAGAAGATGGGTTGAGGTGGTGACCAAAATATAATTCAAAGTACACGAATATAATCCTTTTAAATATCTTATCTCGTCAAAATACCCTTACAGTATGGGGAATGGTACAGTATCATTTATTCTCAATTGCTCTCTGTAATCCCTTAATATAATGATAATGGTGACTTGCCCTACCCACCCTCATTCCAATACACAGTTTGTAATATATTTCGAGAGTCTCTAATTCCTCAATGGTCCAGAGCATATGGACTTGGACTAACTAAAGAAGATTCTTTGATGGAGGTAGAGGTGTCATGATGCAAGAGGGAGGATGCTTAGGCTGATTGACAGGTGAGAACAGGTAGGCAAATGGTGTCAGCCGGACACGTGCTTATAGCTTTGTTGGTAGATTAGGCCAGATCCAGTTTAGGAAATTTTGCGTTTCTATTCTGCCCATAATATGACGGTTGGATTGGAATTGTAGTCCTAACCTTTGCTTTACAGCAGACAGAATATCTACCCCTGAAGTTAACAATTAACAAAAGCAGAAGCCAATTTCTGAATCGCGCGGCAGGGGGAGCACCACTTTGTGGAGGGAGGGGCAGATAATCAGGGGTTCATTCCATTGGTGTTTTATTTTGGTTAAAATATCCATCTGCATAATTCTGAGTATAAGATAACAAAACCCTGTCCATTCTGAACTTAGAGTAACAGCACTGCCTGGGTATGTAGAGGGTCAAAGGTTAACCTTCTTAAGCTGGTAGCAGGACGGGCACCACACCTGTATGTATAAGAACCGTATATGAAGGGCATGGATAGACGACTTATATGCCAATCATTGTGGGTAACTGACATTGAAATATTCTGGCTCTTTCTGGAACCCCTTTCTTGCTTGAAATAGAAATGGATGTGTATGTTCTTGTCTGAATGATATGAAATACTTTGAATGCCTACATAATTTCAAAATAAGATACGTGTAGTCGTTGGCATATCTAAAATTCCAATGAATCTCCCTCTAAAGGTCTTATGGGAAGCATTCCAAGTTGTTAGAGAGATTAAGTGAAATATCTTGGAATATTTATATTACAACAGCTAATAAAACACAGATATATCTTAGTGTCATCCACGTAGCAAACTACAGATTAGGTTCAGGATGAGAAAATATTCTCACACACTCTGAGCTCAACTTCCCCACTATTCTCCCATAATTCCCCTTTGCCCAGAGTGAGACAGTTGTCAGTTCATCCTTGAATCCAGCTATGATTAGTAACAGAATGACAATAAATGATCCCTATCATCCGCCACATTGACCCCTAAGCCCCCTCCCACCCCTTTATCCCCTGTCATACCCCTTTTGTAGGGGATTAATCCGACAAATTGGGGGTGCAACGGACGCCATTTTGTCTCCGGATGTAGAACTCTTCAGCGGGATTAAGCCTCCTCTTCTCAGGTCGAGCACTGACCCTACAGTTTATATTTGTGTCTCTATAGACTGAGCTGTCTGTCATATGGCCAGTTTTCTTGTGCATTTGTTATTCAGCTTTTTAGCATGGTATAATGAAGGTTTCATTGTAAATCCACATATCACATGCAAAAATGGAGTTCTTGAAAGGTCTTTCTAGATAAAGGCCACCATATTGAATCCTGTGAGGATGGGGTGGTTGGGGATTAGGTAGTCATTGTTAAAAAGTAGGCCCTCCGGCTTGAGTATTTCAAGTTGTTTGTCAACAATGGGTGAAAACAGTAATTTGGTCTCGTGCGGGCACGTGGTTTTGCGTTACTTTGCGAGAACACTACATCCCTTGAAGCAACGACACAAATCGCACCAGAAGTGAAGGATAAGATTTCAAATGTAACAAAAACTCCACTCAAATAACTCATAGACATCCCCACAACGAACAAGGCCCCTTTTGTTAAAAAGAACTCTCAAAGTTTCCATATATAAGTGGGTAGAAAGAGGGGGCTGAGAAAAATCCTGAAAGGAATTGTACTGAGTAGAGAGGCGGTGGACACAACAGATTGGGATTTTAGTACTCCAGTCTCCCGTGACATTAGTGCTTTCTACAGCAGACCCTACTCATCTACATCCAGTGCATGTACATCTTTTTGTAAACTACCCCTTTTTAAGCTTTATAAGACTTCAATGCCCTATGTCATCATGATGCATGAATGCAGCCATGGTGCGTAACTCACCAAGGCTATATCTATGCATCATGCTGATCCTGCCGGGTTCATACTATCATAAAGGATTGGTGTGATGTCCAAATGCAGTGGTGGCAACACATTAGATTCACAATCACTGTGCATCATGACGCCCAAGGATCATGGACCTGGAGCCATTATCTGGCCCTTAAAGGGTTAACTTAGTTTAACACAAGGTATAAAGGGGTAGTATGCCAGCAGACTGGGACACTCTACGGCCAGACTCTATATATATTCACACAGATCATGAAACCAATCCAATAGGAACTATATATAATGGATTTAATTTCGCTTTTTAAGTCTTTTTTTTTTAATCAAGAGAAAACGCTGTGAGCATTGGGTGTATAGAGATCAAATGGGTTCAATATACTGCAAAAGCTTAGAAAAATACTGGCCTTCTAAATAATTTTTTATTAAGGTGGGTCGCTACTATTGGATTTGAGCCTACTGCGCAGGTCCCAGCGCATAAATAGGGTATCTTCATCAGAATCAGACCATTTATCAGCCCTAAATGTTCACAAAGATCTTTGGATAGCTCCGATCAAAATTGTGTATTAAAATTTTTATGACACTTTGAAATTTTGGGACATTTGAATCTAGACTTTTCTCATTATTCTCTAACATTCTTTTGCACCTCAGTATTATAGCACTTACAATACCAAGACAATGTCCTAGAAGTGGTAGGCTATTCACCCGGCTATTCACAGTGACCGAGAGTATATAATGAAGCAGTCCAATGACAAGGGTTTGCATATTTTACCCATCATGCAATGCTTTGAATATGGATTTTTGTTCATTTTTTCAATACTTCTTTATTTCAAATGGCCAACACTAAAAAATAATGCATAGGACCCCATATCAAAATCACACTTATTGAAAGGCAAATTATCTGAACAATATTCTGAAGAAGTTTAAGAAAAATCTAGTGATTGGAAATATGAATTTTATTTGTTTTTGTTACGAAATTATAGAAAATTTACCCCCCTCTTTTTGGAAAAATGAGAAATTTACCCAGAATGCCATGTTATGGCGTTAAAATCAAAAGTCCTTAATAAATAAGGATATCAGACCGTTTACCATGGGAGGTTTCATATCTCTGTATTTAATAGTTATGACAGAAAAAATTCTCAAATCTGATACTCTAATTTCTAGGTGAAGATTAAAGACTTTCACTTTTTTTTAAATCTGTGGAAAAACGTAGCTTGGGACCCCGTACTTTTCTTTTCATATTCTTATTCTAGATGGTTTTTGTACCTCTGGGAGAAATTGAAGAAAATCTAGGATCTTTGATTCAATGGTAGTGACCCACCTTAAGAGAGAAGACACGATGAGAAATGAATACCTTACCTACCCTATGATTCAAATGGGTTCAATGCACCAGAAAGTCTAGAAAAATATCGGTAGAGATCAGACACCCAACAGTAGTCTACATCTCCAATAAATGAATTATATCCACTTCCTATGTTTTCTTAAAGATCGTCAATTTCATTCCCAATAAATCATATAAAATAACATGGAGTTAACAGAGCCTACAGGTAAAAATGATGGCAAGAAACTTGATGAGAAACGCGCCCTGAGTTGAGAGGAATGCTATAAGGCGCATCAGAAGCTTCATTTCTAGGAGTTTAATAATAAAATTTTATGATTATACCTCACCTATACGGCTCACCCCTTCTTTGGTGAACACCCCCTCTTTGGTGAATGCAGATCTGAGGCACAGGAAGCCTCAGATCTGCATTCTTTAAGATATCACTTCTATTCTTTTCTTCACATGAGGATACACGTATTAACTTCTATGACCCATAGTCCACTGGGCCTCTTCGGCCAATTTTGGTCATACATTTCTTACGCAAAAGTCGGCCGAAGAGGCCCAGTGGACTATGGGTATAAGTATCATTAAGCCAAATAATTATATTCAGACTCGAACTCAAAGTCAGATTCGTGGCTTATACACGAGGTACTCGGTTATCATGCATTTGCCAGGGACGGCCATAGTATACATTTTCTGTAATGTAAATTGTAAAGTGCAGATGTATGCATAGAAAGAATTGCTGAATAGGGAAGGGGTAGGTAAAGGTTATTTATGTCTAGGTATGCAGCGTCTGGGTTGTGAATATACACTTGGACAGGATGTACAATGTAATAAAAAGAAAATTAAATAATGACAGAAGAGACGCTTTCTTGAATGGGAAAGTGGGGTCATTGATAGTAGTAGGCAGGTTCCCTAGCTGGGGTGGTGGGGTAGCACTTTATTGGCCATGGTAGCGATTAAATGCTCTATGCTCTTTAGTCAACATGGGTCTCTAAGGGGTTCATCATTCGTGCATCATGTGCACTCTAAAGGGTTGATACAGTCCTGAATGGTCGGCATGATGCACCTACGCAGAACTTGCAAGTAGATTCCCCAGCACTGCATTGGTGCACATGCCGATAATGCAACACACACTTTTGGGGGTTATTCTGCCCATGAAGGGTTAAAGGGGAAGAGTATAGATAGTATAGATTCTGGGGGTACATGGGGGAGGGGTGTGTCTGAGAGGATCACATCAAAGGGTCTGTTACAGGCGCCGCCCCCCGCTGTCAACCTCTTATACCGTTTTCTACAAGCGTCAGGGTTTTATCTATTGCCAGTATTGGCGTCAGGGAAGCCTATTTTATATTTTGTAGGGGATTCAGATGAACATGAGGACAAGGATAGACGCTTTAAATCGGTTTAAGAATCATCTGAATTCTGCAAGAAATGTAGGTCTATCAAGTACATACATGTATGCATCATACCCCAGCATTTATGAATAATCTAATTTCACCATATCCATTATGAGTAAAAAGCAAAAGCTCGGCCAGAAGAGCACTTAATACATTTTTTATAAAGAAAATCAATGTGAACATTAGAAAACAACAAAACCAGTCTATTCTTACACATCCAACTGCTCTTACCGTCCTAAGAAATAAGTGTATATTCACTAATTGTATCAAATGGTCACTACAAGTACCAGTCCTCTCTCCCCTTCACCCCCTACCAACTAAGATAAAATGGTCGTTACAAGCGTCACCCCCTACAGGCGTCACAACTCCACCCCCCCCACCCAACCCCTTAAGGACTATGTGATGCTTTAAATCCATTTTGCCATCACGGTGCATGAATGCAGCCATGAAGGGTCTACATATTCCCTTCATGCATCATGCCAACCCTACTGACAGGGCTGATACACTCCCGATTGGTCGGCATCATGATGCACCAATGCACTGTTAGTGAGTAGACTCTCAAACACTGCATTGCTGCATCATGAGGCTGAGTGATTGTGAAGATTAAGGTATTATTCGGCCCTTAAAGGGTTAGCGTCTTGGCTCGTGCCGCGTAGCGTCTGTCGGCCACATCAAAGGGACGCGGGCACGTTCCCACGCTCCGCGCGCCCCCTACTGGTAAAGGAGGATCTAGTCATGGTCTGGTAGATACTAGAGGCAGGTGAGAAAAGGAAAGGAGACGGTGATGGGGGGGGGGGGCTTGGAATAGAGAAAGAGAGATGAAAGATATCAAGGAGAGACAGAGAGAGAAAAAGAATGACAGAGAGGAATAGAGAACTCAGAATATATATATATATATATATATATATATATATATATATATATATATATATATATATATATATATATATATATATATATACAACGATGAAAGTGGAGGTAATGAAAGAAGACACATCCTGTATAGCTTTATAGGCCACATCACGATACAATCTCTGTATATGCATACTGACAGTAACAAAGAGATGCTTTCATATGTCTCCTTCTGGAAAGGGAAATTGCATAATAAAAGTCTAAATCGCTTTACTGGAGGCAGAAACGCGTCGACAACGATGTAAAATGTGTCTCCGGTACGCTATTTCGATTAATAAGCCAAACAAAAAATTGTGTGATTCCAGCAACATAGCTCCGAGATATAGCAACGGTAGGTCGGATTTTTTTTTTATTTTTTATTTTGTATAGAAATGTATGGACAGACATATCCAATTCTTTGATTTTATGGTAAAAATATGAAATATGAAAGACATATGAGACATGTGAAGAATATGTAAAAGGTATGAATAACTAAGCCATTGAAGGTACATACCAATAGATGATCTTCTTGAAAATGGATGAAAAAATTATAAATAATTAAAAAAAAGTCCATATAAATTTCCAAAAATTCTAAAAATGAATAAATAGATAAATAAAAAAAAAATCCCAGGGTCTGCCCCGTTCTGTTGGGTTCGGTCGGGCGACAAGAAACAAACCGTTCTTTTTGCATCCACAGACTTAGAAGGGAGTAGGGGGAACAAATCAGTTAATTCCCTTTACGGACCTATTTTGCTGCAGAATTCTCTGCTACATTTATATGAAAACTGGTCCCCACCGTGCTGCCTGTTATCACTACTGCGTATCTCATCAGCTACAAGATCAAGCAATGGCAGTCCCGCTAGGGCTCCAACCTTATAAATCCTATCTGATGTGAAAATCAAACCGCCCCGTGGCGAGTAACGCCCTGCCTTGCAGTGGCTGAAAATTTATCTTCGCAATATCTTAAGCGGTTTTTATTTATATATTCCATGCTGATCAGTTTGGGAACCTAAACCATTCTTCTGATCTACATATTTCGAGTCCCAAGATTCTTATCAGGATAGCGAGCTGATGTATCAAATGAGTCAGCTTGATCTCTGTCCAAGTACTCTACACTGCAAAAATGGTGTTTAGATTTTAAACATGTTTAGGTCTAAACACGTTTAAAACCTAAACATATAGGTCAGTTAGGTGTCTCATCGACTACACATTTAGGAAATGAACACTTTTATTCTAACTACATAAACATTTACGCTAAACATGTTTAGATGTTTACAGTTGAGACAGTTGAATAATACGTGTTTAGATTTAAACATCAATATGTTTAGATACTTGGATGTTGAATCCACACCAGGTAGCAGCACTACCTTTAACTGGACTATCTGCACACAGTTATAATCAATTGTTGTGACAAACGTCCCCAAATCCCATGTTTATCATGGTTTTATTTCATAGAATGTCATGTGAATAGAAAAGGCAATAGAAAATTGACTAGATTCACCTCATGCCACCATCATTACCATAAAATAATCAATAAACTCCATGACTGACACCTATTTGATGTTATTCTGGAATAGATAAGGCAATTTCCTTCCTGCCAAGCTGTTGTACTTTCTCAAGTCTCTTATTCTGATGTAGTGTGTAATATATGTACACGTATATAGCTGTGGCTGACTTGGAGACTTTGACAAGTAAATACCTGCTGATATCCCCCCCAGTAAATGAGAAAAAAACACCAAAATATATCTTTGTTTTTTAATGCATACATGTCTGCAAACCTTAAATCTCCATCAAATCATTTAAACATCTAAACACAAAAATTCATAAACACCTAAACACAAAAATACATATATCTAAACACAAAAGTTTTAAACTAAACACCTACATTTCTAAACACTTGAGCTAAGCACATTGTTTGGCTAAACATGTTTAGGAAATTAATGTGATTACAAAAACGTTGCAAGAATATGTTTAGAATTGTGTTTAGGATCTAAACACCATTTTTGCAGTGTAGTAGGCCTATATTCCTTGTATGTCGATGTTTAGAATGATTTCAGATAAGGAATCTACTAGACAGGCCTGCACAAAAAGGAAGATTGGTATGCAGGAAGTGGTAGGCACATGGTAAATGATTCCCTAAAACTTTGAAGTGCACAATGCTGACAATTATAAACGACAATTACACAGTAGAACAGACTGCTCCGCCATCCAGCTCTAAGTGATACCGATACCGTTTACTCTGAAGCTAAGATAACCAGCAATTTCAGTTTCCACATTCATAGAATTCATGGACGTAATTGCAGCTGTTTTACAGGCCAGACATGACCCTGTAAATCAAGGGAAAAAGTAAAGGGCCACCATGACACTGGATAGTTTAAGGTTGTCAGGACTCGATGGTTATTATTTTGACATGTTCTCAGTCATATTCCTTCAAAGTCGACATGCCGACGGTGCTACTTCCGGCTGGATGGACTGTGCATGCGTGCCGGAATGCATTATGCGAGGTAGTGTCTCGTGAGAGACGAGAGGTCGCGAGATCTGACCCCTGAGGCAACATGAAAGTCTACAGGCGACGTAGCTACGTCACGGTCGATGACGTCGTCAATGGAGCATGCGCAGTAAAGCGCGACACTCAAACGAGGCCGTAGACGACTTAGAGGAAAAGAAAGAAAAAAATGGAGAAAAAAGTAACTGCGCGTGCGCATTGTGGCGAGCGGCACTGGTTCCTGTGGTTTTTTGACAATTGTCGCCTGCCTTTGAGTAAATCTCACAGGGTCTCGCAGGTCACGGGACTGTTTGACGAGATCTAAAGGGGACCTTGCCAGTCGTCAAAAACGCACGGGTGTCTGAATAATCAGAGGAGAAATCAGTAAAACTATTAAAGCAGAACAGTCAAGTTCAGCAAAAGGTGACACAGTGGAACGGAAACAGCGGAATGGCCTTCCCAAAACAGCGGGCGATAACAGAGGAAAACTGCAGCAGAGCGGAACGTCGATACACCTTTGAAGGGTTACAAAAAGGAAAGGGTCCTTCTATTTGGCCTCAAGAGTAAATCTGGTACCGTTTAATTACAGATTCTACACCGTGGACGCTCGATTGATTCCAGAGGGCACGGAGGCTAGAAACACGGAGCGGCTGTATTTTTAATTATGGTGTTCGCCACCAGGTGCGCCACCATCGGGTCATGGATGACTGGAGACAGGTCCTGTTTGAGAAAATATGCCGTCTTATTGTCATTTGGGAATTTCCCTTTTTGCTTTATAAGAAAATTGTGAAATTCATGTTTATTTAGGTCCACTTGCTATGAAAACGATTGTTAGTACACAATGCAGACAGTAAAATACGGCAACAGCATCTGAATCCACATATTACTATAATGCCCGCATATACGGCGTGGATATATGCGAAGATAGACCACTACTGCATCTTACATAGGTTAATCAGCAAAAGTTAGGGATGCATCTTTTACGCAAGATTTTTATACTATAGGAAAGCATTTAATTGTCCTAAGTATGAATCCATGTGCGTTCTATAGTGTATAAATAAGGCTCACTGCTTCAGGGTGATCCTTATAAATATGCAAGGCATTATGGTACCACCAGTTCAGTCTGAATATTGTTTGTAAGAATCTACTAATAACACGTAACTGGCCCCAACGTCAAAGCCCTGGAGTGACCATGTCGAACCGCAATGTCTATATACTACTCACGCCTTGGAGTGACCGCATCAAACTGCAATGTCTATAGACTACTCTCGCCCTGGAGTGACAGCGTCGAACCACAATGACCATATACTACTCACGCCCTGGAGTGACCGCGTCAAAACACAATGTCCATATACTACTCGCGCCCTGGAGGGACCGCGTCAAACCGCAATGCCCATGTACTACTCATGCCCTGGAGTGACCGCGTCAAACCGCTATGTCCAAATACTACACCCGGAGGAGTCTGCAGAGGCCGGACTTAAACCTAGCTGTTAGTGATGGTTTTAGACGGGACCGGAGGTGTAGGTGCTTCCTCTTCTTTGTAGAAAAAAGATTAGATGCCCCCCCCCCCCTTTTTTTTTTACCTCTATTCCATCGAAAATTCAGGGGATGCGTCCCCTCCTTTTGGGGTGCGTCCCCTCCTTTCCCAATCTAGGATCCGCTACTGGACGGCCAGCTATTTAGAGGGGTGTGATAATACTACCTTAAAACCTCGCCTACAATTTATAGGTATGTTCTATAGTGCACCCCCTTCACACACACACACCTCTAAAAGCCCCACCCTGTGACAGGAGGATTCCGGGCCGGATTCCGTAAGCCACAGTAGGCGCTTATTCGAGACTGTAGCTTAAGTATACGTGAAGACTTTGTGATAACGTTTACATTCTATGAAAAGGAAGTGTCAGCGAAGCAGCGGGCTAGACTTTTGCAGAAAAAATATAACTAAAATATGATTTAATTCCTAAATGGCCCATAGCCACCCCCCCCCCGCGCTATTTGGCATCAATTACTTACCAAGAAGAAAAAAAGTCTAAAATGTACAGATTCTTGTACTGGGGTGTAACAGGATATCATTCTCGCCTTGATCATACTCAATAAAAGACCACAGGTAATTTGGTTACAGATTTAGCGCCATTTGCACATTCTTATAGATGTTGATATGTCGTGTTATAATTTTGTTATCACTCAGTGGAGGAACTGGATGAGGAGAAGTCGCGACCCACCCCCCTCCCAGAAAGTGAGGGGATGCTTTTTGAGCAAAATTTGGGTTCTAACAAGGAAATACGAACACTCAAAAAGGAGGGGGCGCGTGCCCCCCGTCCAAGTCTCAATTCACCACTGATAGCAAAGGGTAAGTTTCTCCTAAAGAAGAGTTCCTTTGTGGAGATTAGACAGGTATATACTCACACATGGCGAGGGGAATTGTGCATGTGTACGTGGAGGCCTCTATTGCTGATAAACTGCTGCTAAATATGGGCATAACTGGTCGTCATGGCAAATTCTGGCACTGAAAAATGTTCTTTTATCACCCCCGTCCCAAACACACAGATATAGGTTACCTTCGACAGCCCCTCAGCGAACTGAACTGTTAAAATGGGAGCGAAAGGACAATGATTTTACATACCAAACTATAATTAATTTTCTGAAGTTATAATTATATCATTCTATAATCGCACACCTGCAGGTTTCATGAATCATCCATTTGACACATTTATGTTTCTCATGGACCTAAGATAATCTTATAAGTTATAAAGATGCGTGTTTATGGTTTGACAAAAATTAAGTGGACAGGGAGGAGACTGAGGTTTACCAAGGAGGCAGCATGTTCTCACGGTCCCTGGTCTATACACTCTACAATACCACCATCCTCCCTCCCCTATACCAATTGGCCAAAATGTGCCAAGCCAAGGAAAAACGATAGCCCCTGCACCCCCTCATGGTCTACCCTTTTTGCTTGGCTGGAGAGAAATGTGTTTGTCACGCGCGCCATATCTGCACGTGGGAACATGCTGCCGTCATACCCTCAACTTCATACTTGTGGGCACACCCTCCCCCCGTCCTGCGTCCCATTCCTGTATACGCCCTCACCTCCTCTCCACACCCCCTTAACCATTGAAGTACTACCTCATGTGTTTAATGTCCATATGTTGGGAGGATGCTTTCTTTTCAAGATTTCAACATTTATAATGGACGTGGAATAAAGTGGAAAACAAGTACAATATAGATGACCATCTGATGACGCTCTCAGTCGATATCAATCAGTTTCACACCAATGATAATTATACAAGATATACATGTAGTTATGTATGAATGCAGCCCTTGGGAGTAACTCACCAGGGATACATTAATGCATCATGGTGACCATATGCATGTTTGGTACATTCCTGAACAGTTGATTTGATAGGCATTGATGCATCCTAATGGTAAAAGGACATGAGACTAGGGTCATGATCCAACCCCTCAAGGGTTAACCACAAGTTTCCAAGTCTCCTCGTTCCCACCCACTTCTAACCATGCCTTGTCATCAGACCGCCCCATGGACACAGGGGTACATCAGCATGCAGTCCTCCCATGCAACAATATGGGTCCTGTGAAAAATTGACTTGCATCCACTTGTTGCCATATAATCCCAGACCCCAACCCTGTCGTCCCTTACCACCAACCACCAGTAATTTACATATATTGCTATGGTTAGCATGGGTGGTTGGAGGTGATAGGGCCTTTAATTTTCCCATCACCTGACATCTGTGTGCTTTTTGTCCAGGCTGCAAGTGCCTGCAATTTTAGATTTAAACCTGCATTGCTATTAAAGGAGATATAAATGGGAGAATTGGTCAAATTCTGTTCCAATTGTGCATTCTAAGAAAGTATTTTGATGAAAGAAGAAGACAAGAAAATTGTATTGTCACTCTGGTCAGTGCATTGGAGCGACAGGTGAATTCATTCCTATGAATAACATCACACTACTTCTGCGTCCTTTTCAAGTTATAAGGGGGGGGGGGATATTTCAAAGCGATAAAAAGTGGACATCATTTTGCTTCAAATGGCAACACTTCAAAGTTCTTATATTATTTCCTGTGGTAGTAGTAACTTGAGAATGGCATGGTAAATATCTAAATACTTTTTTCCGAAGTGGGTATACATGACTTTGTACTTGTATCTTTTGCTATGCTATATAAAATGTTGTAAGACTCCACATAGATTTCTGTCCGTATTGGTTAACAGATTGTGGAGGAGGGAAATGACTAAACAAAGTTTTATATTTGGGAAGAACACAATACCATGGAATGGTATCCAAAAGTAAATATCTCTAATACATGTACAACCGACTTCAATTTTCAATCCAAACATGAACTTAGATAAAACATAATAGTATAATTATACATAATACCGCTTAGCAGTCAAACGTGTATAACTGCTCAGATAATTGGTAGCATTGAGATGGGGTATTAGAATGGTTCATCAAGAGTTTGGGTGCAAAGATCTAACAATTTTGCACTTGACAAAAGCAGAATGTGTAAACTGAGGATACAGAACTTCAGGAATTTAACTTACGGTATTTCATTCTTGTGATCATACCAAACAGGACCACTTTGCTATAGAAACTATTAGAATGAATTGTACATCAATTCAAGAGCACAAAAGAGGGAAATTTGATGCCCCTGTTCTTCCCTCCTACCCTCAACCCCCCCCCAACCCCCTCCCCTCTCCAGATCCACAGAAACCCTCTACACCTCAATGGCTCTCACTAAGGTAACAATAGACCACATGAATGACACCTGAACGCATTCCTAAACACCTACCTCCCCGACCTTCCACATTCCCTACCTGTACACACCTAAGTCTCCATGGTAACCAGGTGAGAGGAGTGATCACCTGGAGGAAGTCTCCAGCACCCACTGCTACTTCAGGGATCCACTTCTAGGTCTTTAACCCTTTAACTCCCTATACTACATATATGCATGATGCCTGCAGGTTCACAGTGGCATAATTTAGTTTTAAATTTAGACTTTTTCTGTCAGTACGTAAGAATTAATCTTCATAATTTAGACCCTGAAATTTTCTCAGAAATAAGGAATGCGTCTGACTTCTGGGCCTCGCCTCCTCCTTTTCCAATTCCTCGATTGGGTAAGGTCACCCAGCCACTGGGTTCATGCCTCTTAGGTTTCATGATGCAATCCTGGCATGTCTACTTGGTGCATCATAGCAACAATGCTGCATCAAAGTCATGAGATATGATGCATAAATGCAACATTGGTGAGACACTCACCAAGGCATAATGACATTATACATTGTGTTACAGCACAGTACAGCCCTTACAGTGCTAGGGTTGGGTCCCTGTCCTCTCTACCTGTATCAGGATTAAACTCAGCCACAAGAAATACCCAGAAGTGGTTCTTGCTGCAGGAGGAGAGATGTCCAGGTGTGACCAAGTGTACAGGTACCAATATCAACTACCTGGCTGGAGTTCTCTGTCAATGTTGGTTTATGTATGACAGTCTTTGGTACCAGATTATTGTCAGTATTAGTTTTCAGTTTACTCCAGTGCCTATCGACCTTATTTCGCTGTTTGATATTACATGCTTTATATCTGGTTGGGTATGAAGGAGGTCCTATACTGGTGCTATATTGGAGAGGGTGGGTGGGCGAGGGTTTCTCAGTGGTCCCCAAAGGCTGAGTTCTAGCACATTGTTAGAAAGTCCTTCGACTCACTTGCATGAATGTATACAATATCTGAATCCTAAGGAGCCTGCAGGAGGGGCAATCTCGGCAATGCAATGCATGATAGCTAGATTCATGTTTTTTTTTTAAATGAGAACGAAACAGACGTATCCTTTTTGCAGTATTTCAGAAATTGCTATGGCCAACCAAGAGCATGTAAATTTAATAGTGGAAGAAGAGTAGACACCATTTTCATAGGCTGGCATGGGTAAGTGTCTACATGATGTAATTGAATGAATCCAAATCAACAAATCATAATTGATTCCCAGTGCTTTGAATAAAACTTGTGATGTTCATTCACCATAGAAGTGTACACGGTCATAAAGATATACCACACAAAAAGGTCCACCCTCACATTATGATCGATTTCTAGGACAAGCGTATGATAGAAATGTACGGAGTCAGAGGCATAGAGCTATACAATACAAATAGATCCACCCTCTAGCCCCTTTAGATACACTGGTTATTGTAACAGTAAGCCTTACAGACCACCTGTTGGATTTTGGCCACCTGACAGTCCTCACCAGCTGGTCCCAGCAATAGCAACTGTACATATATCTTTTATTGCCCTTCTACACTGTCCTTTCCCACTGTTAATAGGCCCCAAATAGGCATCTGAGCTTTTGTAGAAGGGAAAGTAAGCCTGAATAGTAGAGAAAGGTTTGAATGATTAACTTCTGAGTCTAACTACATCAGATGTCAACCCTTTGTCCACTACCCCCATAGGTAGGCCGTTTCCCACGCTGCTGACCATCTTGAGATAGGCATTGACTACTATGTCCAGGCTCACCTGTTCGACTCCTGTCCTCCCCTACCTGACACTGGTCTGGTGGTCAGTTGACACCCTCCCTCCCCTTGTCCAGGCCCCATCCATCCCAGCTATCCACCTGTATGCTCCTATACACAAGAACCCCAGGTAGTATCTGGCCATACCCCTCCCACTGCTCCCTTCCCCACCACTGACCACAACCCCTGACCGCATGTTACTGTTTCCCACGGGCTGGACATGCCACTCAAGGTCACCCCAAGGCCATTTACAAGGTCAACACCAAGGTCAAGTAGCCTGGAACCACGTGGTGGACACGAGAGGTCAGGCAGACCACTGCCCAGCCCCTTCAGTCCTACCCCTTACCCTCAGTTCACTACCCCTCCCATTTAAGGGTGATTAAAGAAAGAGGATTGAAGGGAGAAGGCAGGGGGTTTCTCAGGGTTCATGGGGTCTTACATGACTTGGGGGCAAATTACATCAAAGCCAGGTAATGTTAGCCACCAGGTGGTTCTGCAGTCCTTTGAAGTCACGTGACTGGGGGTCAAAGAGGTCCTCAAAGGCCCTAAGAGGTCATATGGTCAGTGTAGTGTCCAGTGACCCTGTTGACCTCACAGGAGCTGCTTACGGCGTATTAGCTGATGTAGGGGTGTGAAGAGGTACTGGTCAGTGGGTGTTGGGTACTGGAGGGGTAATTAGCATGTCACAGCATGTAATCACATGTTGGGGCTGAGACACCTGTACTTTACACCTTCTAACCCGTCCAGGGGGTTCCTGCCTGCAGGCCTGGTTAGGTGCAGGGCAGTTCAGGGCTAAAAGGGTCAACAGGAAGATATGAGCAGAATTAGTGATACCAGAGGTACCCATGTTAAATCTGAGGCAAGCAGTGAGAAATATTGATATGGCTATATCTAATTCTAAAAAGGATCGGCGTCACCAAAATGTATAAGGTTTTGTGACACACCTATTAAAAGGAAAAGATAAGCCAGAAAACCTAAGCTGAAATTGATTCTGGAGCTCGACCATCATGCTATGTGCAATAACCCCCTCATTCACAGACCCTTGGCATAAGCTATAGGTGTGTAGTTAAGTATTATGATGACACAGATAAGGGCGGTTAGAGATTACAGGTAATGTCATCAGATTATACAGCTGTGCATCACCTAGGTCCCTGTCAAACCTCACCTTGTGAACCACCCTTATCACCCAGGTAAACCACTTTCCCACGCCACCCCCCCAGGTAAAAAGAGGGCAGGGGGTTGGGGCCCTACCGGGAGGCGCATGGTAGAGAAGGGTATACTACTATTATACAGGGTTTATGTAATGATGATACTGCCCACCAGAGGGCAGTGCCATGCATGCATACTCCCATCATGCACCTCTGTGGTCATAGATGGGTGGGCACCACCCTGGGTGACAATACTGTCTCCTTCTACCACCTGCTGGTCCTAGCCATAGCCTCCAGGGCATAGAGACTGTCTCTGGGGACGTGGAGAAAACCCTAGAGCTACCTGCCCACAGCATATGGTATCATCCTCTTTGTTTAGTGTCTCATTTTTTTTTCTTTCTGAAAAAGATGATTATCCTGGTGAATTTTCCTTGTGAGATATTTTCTGGAAAAATAGATTCCATACATGTCATGATGACACTGTGTGACATAAGTAACATTACTTCTTGTAATACCTTAGTGTTCTCAGCCAAAGAAGGCTGCCCAGAGTTATCAACTTCCTATGTCCACCAATAATCAAAATACAAAGAAAATACTGGCCTCAATCAAATCACTGGTTACTAAGAAAATACTTATTGCTGATGTATATTGGGTGCTGGTTATCTTTTATCTGATTTCTGGTGATCTGGATCGCAAGCAATTCAATATTCTACCAAATTCCTGATGTTCTGGCTGAAAACTCTATCTTCTACCTGGTCTTTGATGTTATGGATGACAAATATATGAAATATAATATAAAATCCCTTATTCTAATACTTATCCAATAATAAAAGACCTGAACGCCCTATTACGGTTCTTAACGATCTATCTTATGCCTGATGCTCTGGACAGCATTAAATTCTATCTTCTACCTGATTTTAAAGATTGTTATTCTATCTTTTTGGTTGTTCTACTCAAGCTTTCCATAGCATCGCCCTCTACAAGTCTGTGCACAGAGTATAGATGATGTGGGGAGGGGGTGATAGGGTGTGAGAGGTGAGGATGTAATGGTGGGAAAGTATGGTCTCATCCTCTTGTTGACCACATAGCTGCCGTAACGTCCCCGTCATCTGACACGCAATGACAGCACGTCAAGGTATCTCTGAAAAAAAAAGGAAATTGAAAAATGAGAAAAGAACAGTGAAATTGGTGGGTGTGGGGATTTTGGGAAATGGGGGTAATCTTGTATTGTTCACTTTGAAAGATGGGGTAATATTCAGGCAGTATTTGCCCTAACAAAAATATACCTAGAAGAGGATTTAGAGCAATTTTGCAACGGAAATTAGGGTTTTTCCTGGGACGAAGAGAGTGCCGCGGTTTGCACTATAATGCTAAAATATACAGGAGCTGGGAGAAAAACTTTTTATTGGTGACTATTCCAATTACTGCTTTGTGGATGATTGAATGAATGAATTTATTGATCTAATAAAAGATCTCATTGCCCTGGTAAGTTTTAATGATTTCAGATGCGAAATGCTGATGAGGGTTATCACATAGGTTTTACTTGTCTTTTCTGATGTAGACACTTTTTGTTGTGGTCTTTCCAGAATAGTTGCACAATGTAGGAATTCCTAGACTGTTCAACTGTAGCAATAGCCCATTCTGGAATTGCGCAAGTTCCTATATTGCGGTAATATATTCATAACTGCTTGTTCCATCCCATGTTACTCCATTCAACAATGGTCGAAATGGGGTAAATTGGATCTTTTTAAGTGTTAGCTCAGAAAGACTATAAGAAATTCATTCGCAATAACATTTGGACAAATTAGAATAATCTTCCGCAGGGTGATTCATAAAAAGGGCTGTAATTCTATAACTGCTATGAAGTATCAGTATTGACAAAATTTCACAATTCTCTGGTCGTCTTCCCCTGCTGATATCGGAGGTAAAAATAGGGAGGCTTGACACCGTTTTGTCAAATATTCTGACCGCATCTTTCCTTTATGTGTGTCGTATAAACATACATATTTTCTCGTGACTTAGGCTTTTGCAACCTTTCTCTGAAGCCGAACTGTTGGACAGGTATAACATAGTATGTTAGAACAAATTATTACCAGAGTCTGAATTTTGAATTTAACAAGTTTTTATTGGCAAGAAGCATCACAACACGCAGGCTTTTCAGGTCAGCTAAATATGAACAGGATAGCTATGTTCGTAATAGGGAATGACGGATAGTGTACTGCAAAGGTTACATCGATCAGAGTTGACAACAATTCTAAACTTCAATGTAACTAATTTCAGTAATAATGTCCTGTTCCCCAGGGTGTCAATATCTATGTATTGTAATATTAATGCCATTGGGTAAGGGCATAAAGATATCAGCAGCACAGGGACCCAGCATGGGGCTGTAACGTAAGGTTAGAGGCCATTACTGAGGGGAGGAGGGTGAGTCCAGGTGAGCACATTCACTAACCTGTGTCCATTGGTATACCTTAAGCCCACACCTGATTTATGTTCATCCCCTGACCCAGTACGGGGGGTGGGGGCTCTGCCCAGGGGCCAATAGCCCCACACCCCTAGAATCTCTCCCCACCCTAAGCATAATGGAAACCCCATTCCCATGGGAAACATCCCTTTGTTGGACCAAAA
Source organism: Acholoe squamosa (assembly GCA_949317995.1). NCBI lineage: Eukaryota > Metazoa > Annelida > Polychaeta > Phyllodocida > Polynoidae > Acholoe > Acholoe squamosa. The sequence continues at coordinate 24,893,688 of OX439050.1, forward strand.
TCCTGGAGGGGTCTCAGCCACCCTGACCCCTAAGCATAACCCCTAGTATACCCTCTCTCCAGCAACTATTCCTTAAAGATTGACTTCCAGGAACGATATAGTACACACAATATTTATCATAGTTCAATGTAAAGATATTTTTTTTTCAGGAGCAGCATAGTACATGTATCATTAATCAATACTTTAATAGAATAAGAGATGTTATCATTCATTATTTCAGGAAAATGTCAATACCTGTACACATCCCCCTATCTTACTGCCTATACCTGTCTACTCGTCCAGGTGTGCCTACAGACTAGCAGCACACGGCGGTCAGCCATCTGTCGTCCTGACCCTGCGCACTGACCACTACTGACCCGTACAGGTAAGAGATCCAGCCTCACGTGCCCACTGCCCTCTCACATCCACCCCTTTCTTAACCCTCCAAGGGTCACATTATCGCTCTTTATTCATGTGTTGTTATGATGCGCTGATGAATTTAGAATCGCCTCCTCTGCACTGCATTGGTGCATCATGGCAACCATTCTGGCTGTGCATCAGTCCAGCAAGATCGACATGATGCACCAATGCAGTTAGGCTGACCAGAACTGCATTCCTGCATCATACCAACCAGAAGATTTGTCTTCGATTGAAACACTCTGCGGGCCCTTACAGCCTGGGTAAACCATCCCCCTAGTCCCCCACAAGAGGTGTCATTGTCAGACCCCACGCTTAAAAGGTTACAACCCCAAAGTCCTTCTTCTTCACCACTCTCCCCCTCCAACCTTTGGTGACCACCAAGACGCCCCAGCCCTGTCATGCGCGTGCGTCGTCCGTGTCATCGGGGTTGGGAGGTAGTTGGGAGACTTATTTGTCAGATGTATAACTTTTCGATTCATGTGGGGATGTTTGGCAATGTGGTGGAAACTAGGTTGGACAGCTGGCTGCAAAGTTTGAAATTTTGATACCCTCAACTTGCATTGTTCATTATAAGAATCTTATGAAAGTGTGTGCAGATATCCCTCGGTTCAAGTTTTCATCTTTTTTCTTTTCTTTTTGAATTTTCTTTGAATTTTCAAACTGCCACTGTGCGTCCAAAGGAGGTGTCTATGAATCCTAGAATTGCACTTTATCCAAACTAGTTTAAAGAACTCACAATAAATGGAGGTACCTGTACGCTAAATCGACGGTTTATGTCTTGGGGCAATGGCATACATGACTAGGGTCCACTCCAGTTACCAGGGAAACCACAGTAAGTCCTCAGGATCCACCCCCTCTACAATCACACCCTCACCCCTGGATCAAAAGGATGGGTCACCAGTACAGACCCCCTCAGGTGCACAGGTTATCTCTACGTCATTGATAACGCGGGGACACCTACATATTACCTGATGACGTATGTGGTCATAGGGATCATGCAGGTTGACCCCTAGAGGGCAGGGTCAAGGTCATTCTCAGAGGGGGGCTTTAAGGTCCTCTTTGTCCACTTTGAAGACAGATTGAAGACAAGGTGAGGGATGGAAGTGTCAGGGTAGAGCACGTGTCTGATAGCAATCTACTTGTTAATGTGTAGCTGAAGTGGAGCCTGTATTTGAAAATGGAATACAAGTATTAAAGCCTGTTCTGTTTTCAACATATTAAAAGGCTTTACCAGAGACCCTAAACAGCGGTACAGTATATATAAGGTATCTGTCTTAACATTGTCAAAAGGACTTGTGTAAGACGTGTGGAGTGTTGGTATGAATTAGCATGTTCAGTAACCTTAAATCTATACGTATTCAACCTCATACAGATTTCCATTATGTCTTTATCAGTTACTCATAACTATTTTCAAATAGAGTCTAAAGGGCCGAGACAGCCATACCATATTGCACTTATAAAACGTTGTAATTGCAGCATGATATCTTTTCTTTTATGACCAAGTAGAAGCCAATTGGAAGATCTTATATGCAAAGTGCAACAGAATATTCTGTCATGTAATGGAAATGTATGGCTAACCACTGTATAATGTACAAGTAGATGATGGAACTGGAGAGGGCCCTATATAAAATACAACAGTCGCAAACACTCATGTATGCATGATGCTGACCACTCTATTGGACACCCTGACCACCTGCACTAACCCACAGGTCACTAGAGGTCACTCAGACGCCGCTGACCCTCACCTGACCTTGACCTTGGGGTCGATCCCTTCTCAGAGGGGGCCATCAGGATCTACTGGGTTACCATGACAACTGGGGTGTGGTTCTGGAGGTGGCAGCTGTCTAAGATACAGGTGTTTCCTCCTTGGTCTAGGCCTACCTGCAGACAGGTGACACTTGACCATTTAAGGGTAGCATAGTGCCTTTTTGTTTATTGGAAATATGTATCTAATTATTTTCTCAAATCTAAGACCTTGCCTGGTTCAACTGTGGAAACCGCCAGGCTTAGAAGATAGTACATAATAATTCCACCATCTTACACAAGACAATGGTACATTAGGACATTATAATTCATTATGCTCGTTGGTCGTCATGATGCCTGAATACAGTTCTGGTGATTTATAACGCACCAGGCTTGCATTCATACCAACCTACGTAGGGTCTTCATGACGTATAGAATCGCCAGTACTCAATAGGTGAATCACGGTGATCAATACGCGACCATTAAAGGGTTAAGGTAGGGCGCGTGTGCGTGGACAATAGGGCTGAGGAAGGGGTGAGAGAGATGAGGGAGAGGATAGGATACATTGTGTATTATTTCTCTCTTGTATGGTGGCTTATTTAAAGGACTCAAGGTGGAGGTACAGTAGTTTGGTGGTCTTGAAATTGAAAATTCATGGCCGGGTCCATCCTCACTTCCATTGGTGTGGTTCTATCGCATGAAATAATCAAACCTTTGCTTAGATTTCCATTTTCTTTTTCCATTGTCTTGGTAATATATTTGTATAATACAAGAGGTTTCGGCATCGTTCTGCCCTAATCAAAATACAATTACCCTATATATCGCTGGTGTGGTCCTCCCCTATGTTAACAATATCATCATCATTACCAGATCAGAGGCAATTTTAGTTTTATTAGTTTCCAAGTTAGTGCACATAACCACACCTCCATGAACAATGAATAAACCCTTTCCAGGTATCAAAGTTTACAATCCTTGATCTTAATGATGCATCAATGCATTGGTGCAGCATGCAGGATATTTAGGATTGTATCAACCATGTAAGGTCGACATGATGCACAAATGTAGCCCTGGTGCCTCAGCGCTTGAATCCGTAGATCTTGACAATGTATATAGGGAATACATTAAATCACTTTTTAATCTTTAAAGTATTAATGAGGGTTAAGCTGTTGATCCAGATGTATAATTGGAGTTTAATACCTGTGATCCGTAGAGGATGAAGTATAGGAATCTAGTATAATTACCTGTACATGTCATCATTCTGGTATGGTAACGCATTTGGAATTATGATCTTCTAGACTGAGGTGATAATGGTCCCTTGATCTTGGAGCGTAACATTTTAATGTCATGTAAAAATAAAACAATTATAAATGGATTAGGCACATTGTGCCTGTGATGCGACATAGCTGTAGTGTCGTTATGTGTGTCGTTTAGATTCTGGTGTCTGGGAAATCAAATTAAGTTTAGAAACAGGTTCATGTGTTCAAATACATGTCAATCTAGATTTAAGTCAGAGGCTTTAACCCCTTCAGGACCCTGATGCATGAATGCATCATACTCATTGGTTGTGAGGCATGAATGCAGCCCTGGCATCGTGCCAACCCTACGGGTTAGATGCACTCCAGTTTGGTCGGCATGATGCTCCAATGAAGTGCTGGTCTCGCCAGCACTTCATTGGTGCATCATGACGATCAATGGGCATGATGCACTCCTGTATCAGCAGTCCTTTAAGAGTTCAAGGGGTGATTGTTTTTCAGGTAACATGTACAGGATCTATGACCAGAGTGCCAACAAATAGAAGGTAACACATCAGATCATAAAGCAGGAAGATAGGCCTACTTTGAAAATAAAAACCTTTGACAATTTGATGAAGATTAAAAAGAAAAGATAAAAAACCCCATAAAACTGGAGTCGCCCAGACCTACATGTACACCATAACTTGAAAGATACCAATGCTCACCTCTCTAAGTTATATACGCTATATTCTAGACTGTTCAGCAACAATGATTTTACATGCTTACATCCCGGGGCTAAACAATCAGGTGTTTCTTGTTAATATCTGCTAAATCTTAATGATCAAATTCTCCTTCAAATTCCAGTCAGCACTCTCTTTTATTATTATTGTTTCATGCCGGGCAGCCTAATCTGTACACATATGTATTTCAGACCTTCCAGTGCCTAGAACTAACCACCAAAACGCCGTTAGACTATAACACTATAAAGGATGAAAAGCCCGACAATATGGTGAAGAAGAAAGTGTGGGGTGAGGGGGTCATTCCTCTCCTAAAGTAACAGTGACACCTAGGCTGGGAACCTACCCCTGAATTCCGCTCCCGCTACTCTCCCACTACATAAGGTTACAGACCGCAGATGCCCAGCGTAAGTGACACCACAACACCACCTCTCGTGTGATCTCGTTATCTCTTCTCACGCTCCGAGATGTCGGCTGGTTGCCCGCAGTTGGCACGCCACCAAAGTGCAGCATCAAGGGACCAGCGAAAAGAATGATTCAGATGAAAGAAAAAAAGAAAACTTTTGGGGTGTTTGGATCTGGGGGCGCTTTAACCATGAAAATTACCGTCCATTTCCTACCGTCAAATCGGAGGATGGGTTCAGATATCCACTCTTTTCTGGGATCGCTTTCTAGAATTTTCAGAAGCAATACACGTCAATTCGGTTTTATTGAATTTTTCCTCATTCCCTGCACTTTTCCCTTTACCCCCCCCCAAAAAAAAAAGGAAAAAAGATGATACCGATAAGATAAATATCCGAGAGACAGGGAAGAGGCCATTGCAGTACTATGATATAGCGAACATCCAGGAAGATCATGAACATTCTATAATTCTCTTGCCAATGTCTCACAAGGAGGTCTCGCGTGGAACAACGTGATCGTGCGAGGCGTGACTCTGGCCAAACATGGCGGCGTCTACTTTGAAGTTCGTGCTTTTGGAACCTGGGAAAAAATGTCGTCTGCTCCAGAGACAAACCGCAGAGTTGGCCGCGTCACTTGTTGCACAAAGATAAGGTAAACATGGACACCACGCACGCGCACTTGTGGGTCTACCGTCTACTGTCCCATCGTGCACTGCTTCTTGGCACAAGAATGAAGAATGCTTGGCACAAAAATGCCTGCAAATATCATCAATGTTTTTTTTTTGTTTTTTTTTTTATTAGTGGGATATAATTGGCAGATATTATTATAGCCACCGCAATGAAAATACATATTCTTTATTACATGAGCCTTTCCAAGTCCTTTTGCATCTTTTACAGCAGAGAGGTGCATGCAATATTCTATATTATACTCATCAAAAAGTCACCTGATTCTTAAAAATATCATTATTTAGATGTTATTATTTTAGATTTACTATCGGGCGGATGGCGTTATGACTAAGATGGATGAGGTTTCAGGACATCCGGAAGAGGCTGAGTGCAGCGTTCCAACTCCAAAGCCACCTGCAAAGTGTCAGGCTGCGATGCGTTTCTATGGAGAAAAAGGTACCCCACGCCCACACGTGTGGCACATCCTTTGTACATGGCTACTCCCACATGGGGAAAATATAATACTTCTACATGGCTCATCTTATACAGTAAGCTACATCAACTGTTCTACATCCCACCCACCTTCGTCTCACACCTGCCAGCTTATTCAGTCATAACCAGGATAGTAAATAATTCTAGCGGTAATATGAGTAAAAGCTTTTGTATAATGAGACTAAAAAATGAATCACATCCTCAATGGGGCCCCATTCAATTCATGGATGATGTCACCACCTTGCTTTCATTTTGTGTAAAGAAAAGCACCCCTCCAATTGTCTTGTATTTGGTACCCACGTCAATCCTTGCTCAACATTCAAACACCCCCGCACCCATCTGACCTAGTCACAAGATGACATCATGTTGTACCTGGATGTCCCCTATCTGTCATACCCATAGGTGTCCTAGTTAGGGATTTGCGGTTGTATTTTGCCAAGTACTTTTAGCTGAAATAATTGTAATTCAAATGATTGATCATTCAACAACCTGAATCACGAGACGTTTCTCATCAATAATTGATGGCATCATTAAATACCTCTCTCAGCTTCCCATCCCACATCCTTGTTTGAAAAGAAAAAAAAAGAAAGATAGAAAGAAATTGGTCAGTATCTAATATACTGGGGAAAAAAAATCTTCAATATTAGCTTCCACCCCCACATACCGTTATCCCCACACCTACCACCGCCTACACCGGATCCGGAACCTGCATATTTGAGGGTTACTACTGCACCCCGGGAAGGCACGTGACCTGCACGCCATAACCCCCTTCCCTCAACCAGCGTTAACCCAAAGGTCGCGTGATGCTTCCAGGTCGTTGTTTCGTTGTCGCCATGATGCAGTAATGCAGTGCTTGAGGGGTGTGCTCCCCAGCACTGCATTGGTGCACTGATCCTACGGGAGTGTATACATGAGTCCAACAGGCTACAGTCCAATGCGCACAATGGGTTGAAGCAATTTGTGACTCATAACCCTTAGGAACGGCTAATGCATTAATGCATCATGCCCATCGGACGGCAGGATAAACATGATGGTTGAACGCAGCCCAGGAGTAAGCTGTATTCATGCTCGGGTTTCAAGCATCATGACGACCAAAGGGTATGATGCATTAATGTATTAGCGGCCCTTAAAGGGTTAAATCTTCCCCTCCCAAAGCCCATGTATGGGTTAGACCACCTTAACCTGGTGTCTACATCTGTTTTAGAGTCCCCGACGAAGGAGGGGACTATAAAACCCTGTAGACATTGCTTTTATGACCCAGGGGACTACGGCATATAGCTGCCCTCAACTACAGCCCACATTTACAACCATCGTGTTCTAGGGTAGAGGCACCCTGAGTCAGACAGAAACCTAAAGTCGGACACCTTTTGCATTGAATTACATAATAGATATGAAGAATTCAGCTATCATTTGAGTTAGAGATGGAAATTCAGGTATCATACTCTCTAACAAATGAGGAATAAAATATAAACCTCCTGCAATACATGGTTTTACAACTGTGCAAACCAAGGGTGTTTTTGCTATATTTTGAGGATGAAGAATGGTGACTAAATGGAGATCCTGGTTTGATTTCTCAATTTGTCATGTTTTAACCTTCATGTTTCTAGGATTTCTACACATGTCAATGGCAATATATATATATATATATATATATATATATATATATATATATATATATATATATATATATATATACTTTTGCTAATAATTTGACTTGACAAACCTGAATATATCCCTCATCTTTCAATATGGGAGTTATTCTTAAAAGACCTTTAGATTACACCTACAGTCAGATGCCAATTACACCCCACCCTGGACACAATTATATCACAATTGAGATACGTTAATAATGAATATTTCATCACAAACAGAATCCCTCATAATATACATGTACTCCCAGATAGGGATACTTAATCTGTGTTTAGTTTACCTACTGTCTAACACCTAAATCTAATCACTATGCAATCTGCCCATAGAAGTCATACTCATCTGTGCCTGTAGACTAGCCTGTTACAGGTATGCAAAATCAGACATCTGAGAGTATCCTGGAGAGAAGTTTTGTATTAGCTTGGATTCCTTAGTGTTATATGCTATATACCTCTATAGCATATTTCAGATATGATGACCCCTTGTGTCTCTATCAATTAGATAACAAAGTGTCTGACTCTAGGGTCACCTCTGGCATGAACTGTCCAACCTGAGGTGCAATTTGAAGTTTTGGAGACTAAATATGTACAGCTCATTTATTCATATGTATTGGAAGGTTTCATCAAAACCTTTTTATGGATCTTGGGAGTAAAGTATCATGTTTCATTTGGTACAATAAAAAGTCGAATTTACCACATTTAAAGGTACAAGATTTGAGCACCAAATATGGCCACCTCTTAAGTGGTCAGGAGCGTCCGAGATGGGTGCCTCTACCCTAAGTGGAGTTCTTTCTACCCTATCTGCCCCCTCGCCCACACCATGACTCTCCATGGTGTCACCCTACTCCTGCCCCCTGTCGTCCTTTAGTCACACTTCAATGCACAACACCTGCTCCACCTACAATTCTAGGAGAAATTGGTTGGTCCAACTGGATGTTTTTTAATTAATTTGTTTATGTCAATTTTTATCTGCGGTATTTTTCTTTTCCATCAAGTTCCACCTGCTCCACCTACAATTCTAGGAGAAATTGGTTGGTCCAACTGGATGTTTTTTCATTAATATTCCTTTATGTCAATTTTTATCTGCGGTATTTTTCTTTTCCATCAAGTTCTTTTTAGCGAATATTAGGTTACTGGTTGTCTATCCATATGTATACTTTTAACATTGTGTGAGTTTGATTTTTTAGGTGTTTGTCTATTTTTCGTATGGATTCCGATCCGTTGCCTGGTCTCACCCTGGGTTCGCATCTTCAGTGGCAGACTCCTGGTGTGCACTCAGTGACTTATCAAGGGCATAGCATACGGTTACCCGCATTGAACTTTGCCTAGAAATGAACCTCCCTCTCTCTCTGTCTCAATACCGATTTTTTTCGGATTCCTTAGAATGGGGTATCATAGCTTGATCTAGTAGCCTGCGAGATAAGCACTGATAACAACCAGCATGATGGGTACCAGTTGTAATGCCCCGCACTGTTCATGATCTTTCTGCACTGAATGAAGGGAATTATTGACCAATAATGTTTCCCGCTCTGCCTCTGTCTCTGTCGCTCTTTCTGTCTCTGTGTCTATCCCCATGGTCACTCTTTGCCCAAGATCCTTTCCTGCATAATTTATCATCGTTATATCATCGACAGCTCCCTCCATGTCCGCGGCTTTCTTCAAAGAGTTCTTAGAGGTGGAACCCTCACAATAGGTGCAGAGGGCATTGGTATTAACCCCCCCCCCCCTTCTCAACCTACACACATATTATATCTGGTAAGTCACCTGCCTCCACACCTTCTGTGTCATAGTAGGGGTTAACCCTTACAGGGATCAAAAATGCATCATGGCCGTCATGATGCACCAATGCACCTCTTGTGAGTCACCCGCCAATGGTGCGTTCAAGCACCTCTGGGCTCTGGAGGGTCATGCTCCAATGCATATACACAGGGCAGAAGACTGACAAGAACTACCTGTGTGCACCAAAACACCCAAATAACACAATCCTTAAGGCAATATGTGCTCAGTAAAGGGTTAAGGGCATGGGCGTCCTGCGGGTATTCACCAGGTGATGTGAATGGTGGTAAGATCAAAGCACACCTGTACAATTAGACATGACTTACATGGGGTGATGGAGGTGCCTTAGGCTGGACGTGTGACTTCTGTGGATTGTATTGTTGGCAATGGTGGCCTGGGAGGTAGGGGGGTGGGTGGGTGGGCATCGACCATTTTAAGGGTATTCAATTGTCCTCTCTTAGACTAGCACTATTCGTTGGTAATTGATAAGACTGTATGATGTCTTTTAATTTCAAAACCCCATGATAAAATTGTGCCTGGTATCTCTGTCTATGAGTGGCCCCCACCTCCACCTCTCCCTATACCCTTCCTTATTCAAAAATGAAAGCAGGGCTAGCTGGGGTGCAGTATTATCTCCTACAGCCTTTGGCAATTTCTCACTCAGCCATGCAAATTTGAGGTCAAGTTGAAAATCCTATAGCATGTTCTCCCTTTGGAGATCGAACAGAGGATCAAAGGATGAACTGCTGAAAGGAGGAAGGGGAGGGCGGGATCCGAAACTATTGCTGATCACAGGGGACAGCGACCACGGTACCATTCATACACACATAGTGGGAGGGCCAGAAGGAGATGTGGGAAAGCGTCCCATGATTGAGTTAAACATGACATGGCTACTTATAGATATTCCCACAAGTCATAACTCACCAGGTTGATTCATGCAATTTCATTCTGCACAAATAAAACAGATCTATACGGGGATCTATATAATGTTCAGATGATATCTGTGAGGATATCTGGAAACAAAATGACCACTGGAGTACTATGCACATAAATTGTGAATGAAGTTCTTGACTCGCAATTCCAGAACGAGCGCTTGATACATAGAGAGTTTACCCGGGGGAGTTTATCATGCAGCTACATGTGCCTAAAATGATAAGTCTTGTAATCAAGAATCGATTATGATGCTTCATTGTACACTAATGTTGATGGGACATCAGTCGTAGCTTTTTAAATCATGCTTCATGCCCTACTGCAGGATTAAAACACAATCAAAGGATCGGAAAGATTTGCATGTGTACCAGAGCACTGCATGAAAGGGGATTCGCCAACAGCTGATTTGTTCACCATGCTGCCGTTAGAGGGATAATTCAGATACATCCCGACGAAGGCCAACCATAGCCGAAACGTCGATCACAACCTACAACCACTATCTATTATATATCATCAACATTGTTCTATGCCTGTAAAACAACTACTATATGTTAATGAATTTTACAAAAACAAAAAAAAAAACAAAAAAAAATTGGACTGAAGTTGGGTTTTGTGTGACATATTTATTTAAGTATGGTAATTCAGATTACATGGATGTGTGGGTTGAGCTCATGTTTAAGCACTATTAAAATCTAGGGGCATCATGCGACCATTGAAGGGTTAAAATGGACTATATACTGTAAAGAATGTTGTCAAAATAACGATCCTCGTCCCAACGTTGCCAGAGATCCATCGTTATATTCACAGAGATGTCACTATTTTCACAGATATTCCTTCTACCACTGTACTGCCGCCTAGGGCTTCTTGTAAAAATTACACTTGCTCCATGAAACGGTGGTTCACTGCTCAGTTTTACAAGCATCCCTGATAGATTCAACAGTTATTTCTTACAGTGTAGGGAGGCTCAGAAATGGTGATGTAAACAAAGTATTGACCTGTGCGTAGTAAATAGGAAGCACTGTAAACAAAGAGGTGAGGAGGATGCTGAGGGGATGGAGGGAAGGGAGGGTGTGGTTTACAGAAAATTTGTAATCTCATTAATTCGCTGGAGTGTTGTCAGTTATCAAGAGGAATCCACTATTATCTGCCCTTAGCCTGCCTGGTGTTGACTTTTCCCACACTGTTATGACGACCTTATCAGGTCCTACAGATAGCGGAAGTATGCTGAGGAGGTGCAAGTGACGATGAGGGAGTGGGGGGGGGGCGGGTTAGAGGACAGGGGGAGAGGGGAGAGGGAAGGAGGAAGGGGCAATGGGGGGGGGGGTGTGTTCATGCTTCAGGCGGGGCTCCTGGTTTGCTGTTCTCCCGGGCAGTTCTCTCCATGGAGAAAATAACATTATACAAAAAAAAAAACTTAAAGCGATAGAAAAAATATCATAAATGTACCAGCGCATGGTGGAAGGGGTGGGGTGGCACACTGGCAAAGAAAAGATAGGTTGACTTGACGGGTATCCCCGGTCCCCCAAATCCCCGTACAACCTTTCCTTTTGTGTAGCCCACGTTGATTTTACTTCCGGTTCCGGAGAGGGAACGGTCACCAGCTGGTGTCATTTAGATAGGGGGGAGGGATTCAGTCCGACTGACAGTGGTGGCAAACTGTTATAGGAAAGGAAATACCCTAAAATGGTGACGTGGGAGTTGGTAAAAGTTCCCCAGAATTTTCGAATGTTTCCCCATTATATATCCTGGAGACACAGCCCCCTCCCCTCCCCCATTCTCTACAAGACGTCCACCACAACACACAAGCCTACTTTGTCAGATCTCTTAATTTCCAAATATCTTTTCCATAGAGGGATACACGCGACAGACCGCGAGGGAGGGGGGGGGACTTTGAAAATAATGCAAATAAGGAACATATGCACGCTCATATCATGGGCTTAAATCCTTCAAAAATGCAGGAACTTGAAGGGAAGAATTCAAAAATTTTCCCGGGGCCTATGTCCCAACACACGAGGATATTTTTGAATCATACTTTTAGGTGGCCTAAAGTCCCCATCTACCCTGCCCCCAACAGATGGGCAGCGGAGTAGAGGGGGGAGGGGCAGGAGCCAACCCCCCAAAACCTTCTTGGGGCATAGGGCTCCACAAACCTAATCTATATATCTAAAAATAAATACCCCTAGGTGTGGGCCCTGCCCCCTATTCTTCAAGCATGTTCCGGCGTCCCTGCAACATCGGGGGCGTAGGAAAAGGGGGGGGGGCACGGGGGCCTGGGCCCCCCACTCATACAGGAGGGGGCCCTGAGTATGTTTGCCCCCCCCCCCCCAAAAAAAAAAAAAATTGCCAAGAACTCATGGTGAAATGGAAAAGAAGCCATAAAGTTTTCATCTCAAATTAGATCAATATGGTATTGGGATAGGGAAAATGGGGGCCTGAGCCTAAAATCAGATACAAATTCACCAAAAATTACCTTTCTATACAGCCGACAATTCAAGGTTGTCACAATGGGGCCCTCGCTGGGCCCCTCAATGAGGATCTGGTTCCTACGACTCTGAACATTAAGCATGACCCCCCCCCCCCCCCGTGGGTTGCGGACTAAAGTGGTCCGACAAACAGCACACGTCGGTCGCCAGCACAACACGTGCACTTCACACACTACTTGGCGGGGGGCGGCAATTTTTGGCGCTTTTCCACGGGCGGCAGACGACACTTTGAGCCTCGTGAAGATTGTCCAGAGAACAGCAGAGTGCGGGGCAGGGTAGAGGGGATAAGTTGAGAAGGGCTGACCGACTAGTGACCTGACCCTGTGACCTGGGCTTCATGATAGAGACACTATCTACCCATGAACGCTGATTACTCTGTGTGTTTGTGGCGCTGTGTAACAAGGGGGTTGATATCAAATGTACTTTTATTTTGTTTGATGTCTTCGGGTTATTAAGGAGCGGTCATCATTTATGAACAGGGGGTGGGGTGCGTTTTCGCGTGGACTCGCGGATTTTTAAACCCCCCCCCCCTCGATGGCGGTCAAAAAGATTTCGTTCGCGTAAACTTTTCACACCCTCTTTGATCTATAGTAGTGGGCAGGCTTTTTTTGCTAATCAGAGGCCAAATTCCCGCCTTAAGATTGGTCGAAAGTTTTTACACCCGCCTCAGGACGGGTCAAAAGTTTTTTTTACGACGCCCCCCCCCCCCCACCTCAAAGTTTACTATTGTGTTGGTCCATGACCGGGACCCGGGACTATCCTCAGATTGAAGGGCCGGTGGGCTGACCGCTCGCGGAGAGGGCCACTCTCCCACCTGCCATCTGAAGTGTAAATTGGGAACTACAGTGCTGCGTTTCGCCAGCACGCCACCTATCGGGGTTTTCATTCTCTCACAGTAAAATATAACCTGAATACCTTGGTCGTCTCGCAGAGTGTATACTCAGTGTAGGTAAAAACGCAGCCTAAGTAATATACACTATCAGACTGGATACCTTCCCAATTTTCGCCCCCGCTTCTCTACCGCTACATATACGGATGCAGAAGTTCAGCGTAATACACTACATGTACATGTTGCTATCAATACGGTTAATACACGGTCATGTTCATAGCGAGAAAAGTACTCAAAAGAATAGTTTGATAAAAAAATTTCTACAATTGCTAATGTACAACGATTAAGGGATCTTAATCGACCTTACCAAGGAACCTTTTGGTATAATGGTGTGAGTTGACACCCTCTACTCTTTTGCTTTCTCTTCAAATACCCAGTGGGCACACAACATATATCAATGTTGAATCAATGTTGAATCAATGTTGATCTTTGTTGATCAACAATATTTGAACATTGATTCAACATTATGTGCCCACTGGGTAGCCACTCCCCAGTCAGGACGAATAATAGTAATGGACGGTAGTTAATGATAGCTTGAAATAATGCAGACATGTGCAGAATAAAAGCCAGAGACTTCTGTATTTAGGGTTCCATACCCGGGAAGCCCCAACGTGAAACCTACGAGGAAAGCTTTCAGTGACGTATCTAACCATTGTACCATGACCATGTTGGGAGGCACGGTTTTGTCAACTCCGTTATGAAAACACATGTATTTTGTTTTAATACAACGAGTTCCCAAAGAAAGTCTCTACCCCCATGCGGGACCCCCTTCCTTTGGGATCCTTAATTCCCTCCTTACACCAACTGTCTGTGTCCTAGGTCTCCTACACAATGAGAAGAGAACTACGTTCAATATTGAATCAAATAGTGATAACTGAGCGATCAACCATGCACACCTCCATCGAGGGAAAATAAATCTAGTCACTGATAAAAGTGAGCAGATAAGATACTGGCTGGAATTATGTCGAAGTGGAGGAAGAAGCCGATTAAAAGAATTATGTGATGCATGGAAAATAGGTCTCTAGTGAGCACAGGTCTCGTATAAGCAAATGGAGCAACATACCATTGAAACAGATTTGAGTCCTGAAACTGCATGTCCACGGCAGTATATATATAGTCTCCAGCCATATCCCTTCCCCTGCCTCCTCTATCTATGGGTACAAGGGCATGTAGATGAGGGATAGGTAGCTGAGGGATAGAAGAGGGAGAGGGATGGGCTAACAGATGGCCAATCAGAGAGTAAGTAAGCATGAATGGGATAGGTAGGTAATGGAGGAGAGGTAGGCATTGGGAGGGAAAGGTAGTGGAAGGGAAAAACAGGGGATAGGAAGGAAGGGGGGTAGATATAAGGGATAGGTAACTGAGGGATAGGTCAAGGGTAGGCAGGGGAAAAATTGGCAGGGGATAGGTAGAAGAAGGAAAGGGATAGGCAGATGGATAGACAGGCATAGTAGGCATTGGAGGGATAGGTAGAGTGGAGGAGAAAGATAGGTATAAACTGGGATAGGTAGTTCAAGGGACAGGGGATGGATTCAAGAGGTAGGTAGGGGAGTGACAGATAAAAGGGATATGTAGATGGGGGATAGGATGGAGGTTTTTAGGAGAGGAGAGGGAAGGGTTTGTTTTTTTTAGTTTTACATCCGAGGAACTCAGACATTCAAGGGTTCTCGGACATTAAGTCCTTTCTTTTCTTTTTGGACAGGTATTTATATGCTGCTTGCCCAACACAGCAGTGACCGAATCTATGAATGACCGAATCTATGAGATGAATGACCGAATCTATGAGGGGTGAGGGGGAAAACCGCTACCGGGGCTTCATTCCCCTACTCTTTTCGAAGGATAGCAAGTGTTCTTTTATTTGCCTGGTCCCATAGGCAGGGCCAGACAAACCATGGCCTTTGATCATTCAGACATGGTTCACTGAGGGGGAATCCCATGGCAAAAGAGAAACATGTAGACCCGGGCCCACGCATATGGACACCAGCTGCCCACATGCCCACCCAAAGCCACAAGAAACCCCATCTTTGTCGCCTTTTACGAATCTGGTATGCCCACTGTCAGTATGGAAGGAAATTTCTCCTTCGTGGACTCCCAATAAAGTTATTCTGCTCCTCCATGCCCTCACATGAAGGTCCTCACTCCACAGGGGGAGGAGGGAAGGATGGATGGATAGAAGATGGAGGGGCACAGGGAGGTATAGGCAGGTGGAATGAAAGGGTATGAGGGATATGTAGATGAGTGAAGGGTGGTGGTATGCAGGAGAGGGGATGGGAGGGGGATAGGTAGTAGAGTGAGAGGCATAGGGAAAGATAGGCAGGTGGAATAAAAGGGTATAAGGGATATGTAGATGAGGGATAGGGTGGGGTGTGCAGCAGATGGGGGGATAGGCAGAAGAGGGAAAGGCACATAGGAGGGATAGGCAGGTGGAATGAAAGGGTATGAGGGATATGAAGATGAGCAATAGGGTGGTGGTATGCAGGAGAGGGGAAGGGAACAGGGATAGGTAGAAGAGGGAGAGGCATAGGGAAGGATAGGCAGGTGGAATGAAAGGGCATAAGCGATATGTAGATGAGGGGATAGGGTGGGGTGTGCAGGTGAGGGGGGATATGCAGAAGAGGGAAAGGCACATAGGAGGGATAGGCAGGTGAAATGAATGGGTAAGGGAGTGATCATTTTTTAACAACAGGGGGGGGGGGGTTGGTGGGTTTGGGGGAATGGACAAAAAAATTTCAGATCCCTCTTAGGGGGGACAAAAAAGTTTTTGCGCCATTTGATTGAAAAAGCCAGCATGCCACTAAAGAATAAAAGGAAGGGGAGGGCGTAGGAAGCAAATTTGTATTGGGGGGGGCCCAGGGGTCTCGGTTGGGGGGCCTGCTATATTTTTATATAGGCTTATATAGGAAACCTTTTCATTATTGGGGGGCCCAGGCCCCCCTGGCCCCCCCTTTTCCTACGCCCCTGGCTTCTAATACATAAGGAATGTGGGGGAAGGGTGCTTGGAGATTGACACTCCTCCAAGGTGGAGTCTTGGTCAGCCCTCCAGGCCCCCACAACAGGGCATCTGGTGTTATGTAACATTGCATTCCCAGCTCCTCTCCTCCTCTTAAAGTCCCTATACCTTAATATTGGATTTTGAGGATGAGTATATCCCTTTAAGGCGCGGCTTATGCACGCAGAACGCTAAAATGCTCAAACAAAGTCAAGTCCAAGGTTCGACAAACCTGTCCTTTCAACCTCGAATGCACCTTATAATACTCTTGGTGCGCCTTAGGGAGTGGTCAGAATATATCAATATATACTTTTGACCCCTCCTGAGGGAGGGTGTAAAAGCTTTTGTACCCTCTTTTTGGCAAAAAAAACAAAACCTGCGCTCCTATAGATCAAAGAGGGGCATGGAAATTCTCTGCGCCTCTGGCCTGGGGGGAGGGCACAAAAAACTTTCAACGCCGTTAAGGGGGGGGGGTTAAAAATTGTCGCTTGGCCGCGTCAACCCCCCCCCCCCCCACCCTTGTTAATAAAAAACGAACACTACCTTATATACTGTGTGCTTCTTGTACGCCTGATGCTCCTTATACGTGAGGTATAACGGTACTTACAAATATAAATGTACGCCATAACCCACCCCTCTGTGAACACAGGTATACAGGAAACAAAAAAAAATGCCTCTAGGCGTTTTGATGCAATACTTGGCAGGTACAATGGTTTGATGAATCCCCTTGTCCTAGACCTGGAGCTAGGGGATGGGGCAATTAATACAAGGCTCTCAGAAGTAAAGCCCTGGAGGGGTAGCACTGTCATGGTCCAGGGCTATTTATCTCATCTGGAGGAATTTAAATCTTTGTAATTACAATTCTGAATCAGTGTCAACCTGTGTCTGTAAGAAGTAAGATAGGGTAATCTTTTTGTCATCTACCATGGGAATTAATGGTAAATCTTGACATTCTCTCCTCGCCTTAAACATTTAAGGACTTACATTAAATTACCAACAACACCAGACAGTCTCTCGAGTAGAGGGGACGTATAGTGAGGGAAATTATTAGAACATACACGGTTTAGGTCAGTCCTCTATAAAATATTGTGTTCCCTTCATTATTTCAAGGGAGCTCTATTGTCTTAGAACGTGCAAACTTGGTCAACCGAGACACCTGAAAACATATTTAATTTTCCCCAAGAAATCTCTGGTTTATAGCCCACAGATTCGGTTGTATTTCTCCAAAATGATTTGATGTAGATAGTAAAAAACAACAACAACAATAACAACAAAAACTTGACGCAGTACCTCTATATATATTCTGGGGATGTCATTATAGACTGACTTTTTGAGGGTACGCATCGAAAGCAAAGCCCACAAGAATTTTTTTTTGAGATGACAGACACTAAGGGTGAAATTTCCTTTTTTTAAAGAACATAATGTATGTACTCATATACAAAATGCAGGGCTGTTGCCCCCCCCCCCCCTTTAATCTGGCAACAAGTGACAGCCCCATATCTTTGGACACACAATCACAATACTCGGGCCAGTTTGGCAGTGGTACCCAAGGTTAGGTTGTGGACTCCCAGAACCTGTGTATAAGTATGGATACACCCCACTGCCTGTACCAAGCCTGCAGGCTACCACATTCAGGTATCATTACCCATCATTCATCATCATCACCAACTCAAATTCACTCCAATCTAGCCAGCCAACACGCGCCAAGCCCCTGATTTTCAGACCTCAGGGCATATATTAAATCCCCCTTCGCATCATATCTAATACCAGTACATAAACCCCACAGCCAAACGCCAACTGCTATAAATGTACAATTATAACTTTTAGACTGACTTAGGGTGGTCCTCTTACGTTACCCCATCCAAGTCTCACCCAATTTTAAAGGCATGAGTGAAGTGGAAAACTACACGGAGTGTTAGTGGCTGTCATATGGAATATCATAATGCTCATTTATGATTATGATTGCTCATAACTGCAATTATAGCACACGCAATAAGCATATTAAGACTGCATAGGGGTGGTATAATTTTATCATTATTTAGAAAAAGTGGCTTAGAAGGAGCAATACTGCTCCATATGGAGTCAAAGTCAATTCTGTTGCTGCAGAGCAAACTATGAGCATGCAAAGCTGTAACCATATTGATAGGGATCCTAATTCTTTTTTTTTTTCAGCTTAAGTGATTATGAAAGGGCTCATATTTCAAATTTTCATCTTTAATCTTCACAGTTTTTCAATGATAGTTGCAGGAAAGTGAAAATTCAAATGCAGTTGGGGTTCATGTAATGAGCATAACATGTGTATGTAATTGCTATTACCCATACACAATGCCCAAGGGAGGTAGATATGAATTTGTCCCTACCAACATAATACATTTAGAGAATACATTGACTATTTTGACCTATAATCAAAAATTTGAGTTTGTCATAGCTATATTTTGAACGATACTTGGAAAGAATAAGGGGGGACCAGTATCCATACGCCTGCATATATACCCAAACCACATATAATGGCCAATACTTAGCTCTCATCTTCATCCCAATTTCAATGTTATAATTGCGATCTGCCCTGGGGTAATGTTTGTCTAGGGCCCTAACAAAGTGCATTTGAAATAATTACATCAGAAGGAATTGTCATCTGACCATCTTTATTATTTCAATAAATCAAGCTGGATTCCTTAAATTCATTTTGCTCGAGGCGGACATAAAGAGACGAGGGTTGTTGGCTTGAGCTCTTTATCAACGTGTAGCTTAATTAGTACTCACGCTGATTAAGCTGAGTGTGTCTCTTGCAAGAGTGTGAAAGATTTCACGTGATTATGATAAAAGTGGATATGATATAGTTTGTTATCCAATGTATCTGAGGTATTTAGAATTTGACGAGATGAATGAATTTGTCAAATCTATATAAAGCCTTTATTTTAGGGATAAAGTCGTTCAACAACAACAACTGCTTTGGTGGAATCATACTCGGTGATTCCCTGATGATGTTCTGCCTCTCAAAAAATACCATAGATAATAAAGGACTCACGAGAATATGGCAATACATCAACGAGAAGCATCAACTCAATGGATATGAAAGGGGAAAGTGATAGGAAATTAGATTTCAAATGAATTATAGCATGTTTACATTGAATAAATAGCATATATAAGTCACTAGGAAATTCCCTCCTCAAGTTTCCTACCACATCATCTTCAATTCAAAGCTTCCCAGATCTGTAAAACCAACCGTTAGAATTTCAAATCCCTCCAGTATACCCAACACCTGAAATCAGCAATGCTGTATTTTAGCACCAAACATACAAATCTGACTCAGAACAACCAAACCCTATGTCCATTTGCAACCCTACCCTCTCTGCCAATACCAAGGTGAAGCTGACATCTTGTTGCCATAGCAACAGTGATAAGAAGGTGGCAGGTAGGCATTGGTCAAAGCTGGGGTGGTGCTGGGGAAATGGGATCAAATTAACACTGCATGAATACTTGAGGATTTAAGGTGTGGTAGAGGCACACTTTGCACAGGTATATCAGGCTTCACATCATCATCGGTCCCACAACAAGGGAGTCAACCATTAGTATAGATATAAGGACTCATGTTTGCACATCCCTAAATCAATCCATCTGCTTTTATAGATAAAGCTATATTCTGTATTGGAACTTTATTTAGGAAAGCTGAGTCTATCTTTACCTTTGTCCTGACACCAAAGAGTATGGATGTCAGTAATTAGCATATATGAACACTGGCACTGTTGACTTGGGTATAGGTAAGGCTATGGGAGACATATGTAGTTAGTTGTGTGTAGAGATGTCAAACACCCTTGGTTCACAGGTGTGCCTAAACTCTCAGGTATTTACCATTATTGTAGCGTGCAGGTAGTGGGTAGCAGAGGGGTGCAAGTTGTAGATGTTGGCCATATGTGTGGCAGCTAGGAATTGGAAAATTTAAAGGTGGGTTTCTGAACTCTCGTCTCACGCATATGAAGCTGCACCTCCAACTTGAGGGAACTATTTTACAAAAGTACATTTACAACCCGATCTTTACTTTAGTCTAGTACTACTTTGATCTATATCGGACTAGCATATCGCTAGTACTGAGAGAATCAGCTAGGTGACTTTTGTAGTCTAGAAAACATTTATAAACCTCTTTGTACAGTTTTCTTTGTCAGGCTTCTAATTGACAATCTGTAACCATTTTGTAAAATTTATACCTAGCATATACCATGAGCTTTAACAAGACAAGTTCCATACAGGTTTAGTTGTTAAAATACAAGTGAAATTAAACTTTAAAAGTTCTGTAGGAGGGCAAATATTATCCCTGCCTCGCCAGCAGCTATTGATACCAGTTCACGGGTTGGAGAGGGCGAGCCTGTTATAATCCAGACTGGGTAAAGCCAAGCCATGCATTGTCTCCCTATCAAGCTACACGGACTCCCCTCCCAACACAATTAAAAAAATGGACAGTTCTTTAAAAGCGTGTTTAACTCTTCCTTTACCGATTACGCATTAATGCGTAGTTTGGGCCGATTTTTGACCGATTTTGAGTAGCCTGTAACTCCCTTATTTTTCAACAAAACGCGTAGATTTTTTTTTTCACAGTCATAGGGTCAGTTGGGTTCTCTGCAGACTGCAAAGAATTAGTCTCTATCTCTGATACTTTTTACATGGCAGTCTTGCTAGCTTGACAGGAAGATTTGAAATACCCTAAAAGTTTTCCATAGATTTTATCAGTATTTAAGCTGAAAAAACATAAAAAATGTCAAATAATATATTTTTTTTGATGAAAATCGACTTTATACATTTTTTAATACTCAACAAGATGGCATCAAAATTATTACTGAATTTTAATCCATTTTTGGCTATTTAGGGTGGTTACCATGGCAACAGATATGTCAGATTATGCTAGAAAACATTAATTTTGCCTAGTTCTGGTTGCCATGGCAACCTGAAAGACCATTTCTTGCATCCAATGTGTACCAAAAATTCAAAAATTTGCTGTATGTATATCCTACAATGTGCACTTTATTTCATTAAAATTGATAAAGGGAATGCTGAAATATGGCAATTTGAAGTATCTCTAAATTATCAAATTTTCTTATCAGAGCATTATCTTTATGATGATATATGTCATTAATGATAATAGATAGAGAAAACCAGGATGGTACATTTTGAGATCAACTGACCTAGCCTAAACCATCACCATTTCCCTTCTAATTGGAATATCCATATAATTCCAACAGCTTCTGAAAGCTTATGCCACCTACTACAACCCAAAATTTGCTCAGAAATAGGCTCGTAGATTACTCAGTCTAGGGTGCAGCTTATCACTCTTATCAGTCAATCACCATTGTTTTCTGGTGGATGGGGGATAAGAGATTGCCCATATATAGTCCTTTGCTAAATCCAAGATGACCGTTGGGGGCAGTTATATATAACTAATTTCAAGATGCCACCTTCATACAGGAATGGCTATATTTCCTATAAGGCACACCCCGATTTTGAGACAATCCTACAAGATGAGGCTTATATGACAGTACCAAAACGCTATATAACAGAGTCATAAACTTGTTTACAGATGAAGTGGGTAATGTTGTAAGGAAATATAACATTCAATTATGTTCAATTAAGTCAAATAAAAAGATTCCCGCATGGTTATTGAACTATGTGTCACTACAGAGGAGATACCTGTAGATGTATCTGACGACACCAGATTGCCTAAATACATCCATGGACCTTGTTTCAATAGATTCTATGACAGGTTCAGCCAGGTACGACTGGTGATGGGCCAAATCTTACCAGCTGATCTTAGGATTTTGGCCATAGTGACTAAATAGCTGGCTACATTTCTAGGTGATCGTACTGCCTACTGGCTAAATAGCCATCAGAGCTGTGACTCAATAAGGGGTGCTTGTATGATAGCCCTCTGTGTGAATAATTAGTAGGTTGTCTTAGCTGCTGCCTCTGCACTCCTTTGCTAAAATGTAGCCAATCTGTGCTTTTTTCTTTGTAATCATATAAATATTCTCTCTATATAGACTACTGATCCAAAAGGTCTTGACCACAGGCCACTCACTCACAGATTTTTCCAATTAATTGTGTTGTACATTACATATATATATATATATATATATATATATATATATATATATATATATATATATATATATATATATATATATGTAGACCATTGACCTTGAATTTAAAACTATGATCCATTTTTATGAGAATTGACCATGTTTGTGACCGTGTAACCAGGTGGGATAACCTTTTTAGTTAGGGACAACTATTGTCAGGTGGGGGGGGGGGGGCTTGATGGATTTTTGCAGATGGGCAGATTTTTTTTGGCGACAAAAATGCCCCCCCCCAAGAACTGATTTTGCAAAATGCCCCCCCCCTAAAAAACAAAACAAAATCAGATACATACATGGAATGAAACATTGCGATGGGTATTTGAATTGCCCATAACTTAGTTTTCACCCCCCCCCCCAAATATAAGTTTTAATGGGGTTGCTCCCCCCCTGCCAAGGAAGTCTTTTTCAAAATGACCCCCCTAGATTTAACAAGCCCCGCACCCCCCACCTGGCAATAAATCACTTAACCCTTACTGCAGCCCTATGCTCATTTGAACACAGGAGTGCATACTAGACCATGAAGGAGGTATGACTGGTCACTATGTAGCCAATAGTGGCTCCTATGACTGGGTGCTATGATTTCATAGTGGTGGGTATTGAGTCAGTAGTTGAATAAATAGCAGCTGCTATCTTTAGGACTTTACTGTAGCTCACTATGTAGTCAGTGGTATGGAGTCATTTCTTATACCTCCCACTACGATTTGAGGCCATCCTGTCATGGAAACTATTAAAACACGATCCAGTTGTGCTTAGGGGTAATTGGATTATTTACCAGCCAATGAAATAATATCAACTATTCACTGCGGGCCTCTAGAGGGGCAACTGGTACCCATCTGAAAGCTGTTATTACCTCATTGGGGAAAAGCTTCAACAATGGCGCCGCCCATTTGACAATGCGCTGCATTCTCAGAGAGAATGCCATGCTTTGATATTTCCCTTGACAAATATCAGTAAATAACAGAAGCTTCCTGTGCAATACCAATATATTGTACCTTTTACTATTCTAAATAAAACACATTTTGCAATACCTTCCATTGATAAACAATGCAACATCTGATGCATTTGGGCAATCGTGACGTTATCAGATGCATCAGGTAAACTTGCTGCTCTCCTCTATAGTGCCAGATATTTCAATAACCATGGCAGAGTCAATTTATTTGAGCTATCATGGGAAGAGAGTAGTGTTTTTCATTACCGCCCTTGCTCATTATCCAAACTCATTTACCAAAATGGTATGATGGTTTAATTTAGAAGTCTATCAAACTTCGAAAACACTGCATAGTTGCCAGTGAAGAGAAATCAAATTTGATTTCCTCGATGTTCATACATTTCTTACCACTGAATTTACTATATATACCAGAAACTTTGAAATTGCATTTGAGACATACATTCGCATTGGGCACAGAACGTTGAATCAACGTTGAAATAACATTGGTCAACCATAATCAACGGTTTTCCTATTTTGATTCAATATACAAGGTGCATTTGAAAATGCCGGCAGTGTCAAAGGCAACACAGGAATTGCCACTCCAATTCATTTTGCTTGTATGTCGTTCAAAGATCAACAATAAACCTGCGCCCACTATTAACCATAGCCTAGCTGTAGTAAAAAATGAGCACTTGAACTTTGCCAATTTGAAATGTAGTTTTGAATAAAATCACCATTTGCTTTTGTACAATTTAGGAGAAATACTCAATTGTCCAGGTGCCCTTTGATCCTACTATGCGAAGTAAACCTGCCCAATCCTTCCACTCTAAGCCCTATTCACTCTACATCCTAAACCCAAACAGGACAATTCAAATTAATTCGCCAGTCATTTTTCCCTCGGTTCTCCGGTGTCTTTCGCTAAGCCGCCATCTTTGTTCCAGCCTCCGTTTGAAGTTAGAGACCATATGTTACTAGCCACAAGAGGTTATGCTATCAAAGGGCCTTATTTGTAACTCTACAAGCTAAACCGTTGCCCGTGCCTCCTCAAGCCCTCAGCAGGATATTCTCTGGCTAGGTTCCCTGTTGACAGAAGCAAGCCTCAAATTTGCTTTACTCGGAGGAGGCAGTCAGTTTTGGCGGCAAAACGCCTTCAAATTGTCGTCTGCTTTGGAAAGGTCACGGGAACGCGTGTGGCCACTGACCTTGACTGTTAACGTTGACCTTTCCTCCTTGCTGACCTTGACCTTGACCAGAGACAAGTCCAGGTGCATGGTGACTAGCCAATGGAAGGTTAGTGGCCAAGTTGTTTTACCAATAGATTAAAATGAGAAAAAAATGGCGGTCGTCTCCAAGGACCCTTGTGGCTTTTTTCGGTATTGCCAGTGCGCATGGGCAAATATTGAGTTCCGGTGGGTGGGATGAAGGTCTCGAGGAGGTGAGGGGGTTGTCAGGGAGTGGTCAAGTGGACAGTGGTCAGTCTCAAGAGGTGGTGCTGTCTTTTGACTGGTCATCGACAACTAATATAGAGGTATGTTCCTCTGCTGTACCTGACCCATGGTCAAGTTACCTTACCCTTCAGACTCCCACTCCAGGCATGAACACATTGGAGTGCCATGGGAAAAAGGGACTTTGTGAGGACAAAAGGTACAGAGGCACACCTGGTGTGGAAGTTATTGGAGAAAAGCAATCCCAAAAGCAATTTGTTTTCTTTATCTTTGTTAAAATAATATCTCAAATGTAGCCTTAGGTTCTTCTAAGCGTTTGCCGTATAGTGTGAAAAGCTAATAAGCTAAGGTCACATTCATTGCAAGGAGACTTATATTACAGGGCAATTTTCCTAACATTTGAAACGGGATAGCTGAGACAACGCAAGGCAATTACCCAGCATAGTTTAACTAGATTGATAAGAGTGAGTGAGTAATGGATGTTTAACGCCATTTCGACAGCTAAGGTCATATTCATGGCGAGAAACCTATACCAAACAAGTTTTGGATCTATATGAGCAATTAGATATTTCAAAAACTGCGATGAGAAGGGTTAAATAGAAGGTACAGACTTATAGCACTGTAGACAAGCTGGGTGAGTCAGACCCAGACCTGGCAATTATCTTGATATAGATAGTAAGATTTCTGAAAACACATGTACCTCATAACATCTGAGGTACAGAACTGTGGAATACCTAGAACAGGACCTCGACCCAATGTTTGCTCTACAGTGTAAATAAACGGAATTACTACTAGGGTAGAGGCACCCTGAGTCGGACAGACACCTAAAGTCGGACACCTTTGTGGCTGAATAACATAATCAATATCAGAAGCTTGCCTGTTATATCAGCCAGATATGAAAGTTGAACTAATAATCTCTCTAACAAATACAGTATAACAAACATGGTTGTCTTCATAATTGGCTTTATAATTGGGCAAACCTGGTGTGTTATTGCTATATTTTGATCATGCAGAATAGTGACGGAATGAGAAATCTGATTTCATTCTTCATTCTGTTGTGCCTTAACCTACATGTCTATATAGGATTGCTATGTATCTCAATGGCAAAATATATTTTTGTTAAATGTGTGACTCAACAAAACTGAAAAAATTGCTCATGTTATATTTTGGCCATCACTTTCATATCACCATCAAATTACACCTAAATTCGGACACCAATTGCACCCTCTTTCAGACACAATTATGTAATGCTTTATGTAATTATAGAATGAATATTTTTTCATAAAATGAATCCTTTACAATGTACTCATGCTCCCAGCCATGGATATTTACAATTTCCTTGGTTTGGCCTAATATCTAATACCTATGTCCTGTCAGTCTCCCAACTACCCTGTGGAAGTCATGTTAGTTTGAGTGTGCAGACCATCCCATCAGATGTATGCAAAAAGAGATATCCCAGTATCAATATCCTACCTTGTAGCTTTTAGAGTGATTGTACATGTCTTTACAAGACATCCCATATGCAGTCATCAATCATAATCATATAACAAAGTGTCTGACTCTAGGGTCATTCCTAGCAAGGACTGTTCGACTTAAGGTGCAATTTGACCATATGAAATCAAATTATTTACATTTCATTTATTCATAAGTACTAGGCAGAATCATTAAACTTTTATCAGGGATGTTAGTGTTAATACATCATGTTTTGATATGTACAGCACAACTTACAATTCACAACCTCTGGACACACTAGATTCAATGACTAAATCTGATCACCTCTAGCATGGTAAGGAGCGTCCGAAATGGGTGCCTTTACCCTACTACTAGAA
This sequence comes from Acholoe squamosa, assembly GCA_949317995.1. Classification (NCBI taxonomy): domain Eukaryota; kingdom Metazoa; phylum Annelida; class Polychaeta; order Phyllodocida; family Polynoidae; genus Acholoe; species Acholoe squamosa. Next base: position 24,920,398 of record OX439050.1, read on the forward strand.
AGAAGGGAAAGAATGAATGTGAACGAACACAGAGAAATGTGAGTTCAGATGAAAAGTACCTGTCAGATGAAATGTTTCCTGTTCTGGCAATGCCATGTACCAAAAACAAACTAGTATGAAGAAAGCGAAATTGAACCATTTTTTTCCTGTCAGATGAAATGTTTCCTGTTCTGGCAATGCCATGTACCAAAAACAAAGTAGTATGAAGAAAGCGAAATTGAACCATTTTTGCTTGTCAATTAAAAATATTCTAAATGACTCTTGACTGAAGTTAAACACAGTAATTCACATAAAATCTCTCACTCCATCTATACAATGCTAGTGCCTGTCGTGTCTACACCCTAAGGTGGTATCTCTAGCCATCTAGATGGTGCATTCTGATACTCACCAAGGTTTAATCAACATGTCTAGTTTCTGGTTATTTATCTCTATTGTGCTCACCCCATGTCAAACCATAGACCACCTTAGACGTCTACACCTCCACCCATGCCACCACCGTTGGCGCGCCTTGATAAGGCATGGAGAGGTGGGGGTTGGCCTTACCTGTCACCATTTAACATTTCCTCTCATATTATTTTCATAACTTCAGCAGTTAAGCATTTTCATTCATAAAGATGAAGGTATCAACTCGCAATGACCTTGTAAAAAGGGGAACAAAAACTGAAAAATACTGTCGACTGTTGCACTGCATGTGCAGGATTAAATCTGTATTCTGCATGCAACATTCTTTTAACAAAAATTAACACATTGCATTAAGACCTTCAGCGGCATTTGAACAATATATCATTTGAAATTCCGCCAGATAGTAAGAATTTTGCAAAGGTGCGTCCCGTTCCACTTAAAAATCTATGAATCGCCCACTAAATTTTTAGCAAATAGACATGCTTTTACATTTAAGATCCCTTTCCTTACTTCTACAATCCAATTATGGTGGGCCATGTGGCGAACAGACATCTCTACTCTCTGACTTGGTAATTGGACTTTTGTCCCCTGATGAGATGATAGGACACGTGTATATTGCTATAAAGCCTACACTGTAAGAAATAATTGTTGAATTTACCAGGCGTCCTCGAAAAAAAACTGAATAGTCTAAACAATGTAATTGTAATGCAGTGAAGCAATGTAGCTTCTACAATTAAGCCCCAGATGGCAGTGCAGTAAAGCACTGTGGTACAAAAAAATCTATGGGAAGTAACAGTGGAATACTTGTCCCAAAGTTGCCAGAGATCCGTCGTTATTTTGACAAAATCTTTTTACAGTGTATATTGCATTTTGTGAATACCTTGTAGTCAGTCACCAACACCCTCATGCAGCTATCAGAATGTTCATCAGCGCTAGATCATAAATCACACTTACTTTAACAATCATCTAACAATAATTACACCATCTGCCTTGAGTCAGGACATCCTGGGTTGACTTATCATACAGTATACAGTCTAACTCTATAAAATAAGCATTCTTACTTTCACACTGACATGGAACACTCCATGTTGTAGATTCTTTCTAAAGTGTACACGACTCAAGCCAGAGATTTGTGTTAGAGGCCAGGCTAAATTTATATCTTCATGTAGGGAGAGGTTGCTATAATTGGGGCGGGTCCTTGATTAGACCACCTACCTTTCCAAGAGCATGCTTCTTGCAAGAAAGTATTACAATTCCTAATTCCTAGCTTTTGATGTTTATTTCCATTTTGAATGATGAGGTTAGAATTTTGCAACTCTATGATGATCAGTTTGGAATGTTTCCCATTTTTGGAACTTTTGATGTAATTTTGGAAGTTTAAAACTTAGGCTCTCATAGTGCAAGGGAATCTCTATGATCCAATATATACTCAGGTAGAGAATAATCCTCAAAACAAATGTCCAGACGTGTTAAAAGAATAAATAAATGTAAAATGAGTGGCCCTTACATGGTGCCAAAGAAAATGCGAAAGGTTGCCTTAATTGGACCACCATCATGATGTTAATGATATAGTCACAAGAAGAAAGCCCCAAAATCAATGTTTCTTTTCTTTTAGATGTCCAAGAAATACCCTGAAATGCCCCAAATGGTCTAAGAATTGAAATAATTTTCCATGTATGAAAATTACCCAAGAACCAGCTCTTGAGCTTTCTGCATTGCATTTAATAGACTACTATATAGGCAGAGTTGGGTAACCCGAAATATAAAAGCATACCATTTATTTTGCTTGACCAAAAGTACCCTGTCCTCACTCCTATTTTCCTACATTAGGGCGAAGCTACTTCTGCAAATGAAATCACTTTATGCATTTAAACGTCTATATTTTAGTTTTTGATCGAAATATCATTTATTTTTAACATCCCTATGAACATCATGTTAATTCATAAAGGTTCCCCTTACAATACACAGTAATGCCATTACGCACAGAAACAGTCATTAGCCATTTGTGAATTATACACACAGTTATGGACCATGATTTGCCATTAACATGGCCATACATAAACCACATTCAACAGAGCTTCATTAGCATCAATAATATTGATCAACCATACAACCACGGTCTCAGTAGGAGCTGTAACTATTTTTGTTGAGACGTTGAAATAAGATAATATTCTGTCATAAGTATTACTGCACAGCAGTCTCTGTGGAAAAATACAATTTCGAACTTAATTAAAATGATAGACAAATGTTATCGTCTTGTGCAGAAGAGAATATACTGGTAAGAATGTTGGTATAAGATATTATTGATCTTAAATCTTGTACATACAGTAGCGTACCTTTTACGAGAATCAGATCCATTTTGCATATTGGTATCGTCCACTGTAGCAGTACAAACGATGTTTATAATAACATGAATAAGTGACTAGGATAGTTATTCAAGAAAATCACTAAATAGATAGAAAAAGACTATGGTTGCGTCTATTCTGATACAGCTGCCGGGACAGAAGCAGCTCTCCATCGCCCCCTGGTGTGTAATTTAGGAACCTCTTTCAAAAGAGATCTGAGGTAGACCGACATAGTGGTGCCCCCTACGCTGTAATGGTGTACTATCACTGCCTGTCAGCATTACTTTTGACCAAGGCTGGAAACCTACCCCTGAATTCCGCTCCCGCTACTCTCCCACTACAGCCTTGGCCAACTTGTTGGAAACTCTTGGATGTGCATGAGTGAGCACTCTCCTAGCAGATGTTATCACTGATAGTTTATCTGAATATGTGGGGGAGAGTGTGAAATGAGACTGAGACAGACAGAGTGCAGAATAAATATCCACTAATCACCCCCGATTAAAGGATTAGGGTAAAAATCTCTTTGATATAACAAGATTATATTTCTGTAATCCTCCCTCTCACTGTCTGTGACCTGACATTGACACAGGAGGAAGAATGGGGAGAGGGGTGCCTGCGGTAGTTATACAGACCGCAGATGCCCAGCGTACTTTTAACCCCTCCTGATACTTGCAGATATGTTAAACTTCCCATCGAGGCGGCCTGGTGTAGCCAGCATCCACATCCACAGTTGCATTCACATTTACGTCCTAAGTGCCTTTTCCAACAGAGAGATGCGTCCAAAGTGGTTGGTCATTGAAGAAGGAGATCCCATCAAAATCATTGCTCAAGGTGATGCAAAAGATATATATTCCCTTTGGTGAGGAACCAAACTTGCAGTGATATATGCATGCATGATCTTGGTGAGATGAAGGGAGCATGCCTATCATGGCATGCATGATAAGTCAATCATCGCAATGTACAGTGCCATAGTACAGCATGCAGTGTCACTTTGAAACACATTCTGTTCAAACTTGGCAGCATTGCTAGTTTGATATATATATATATATATATATATATATATATATATATATATATATATATATATATAGTTATATATATATATATATATATATATATATATATATATATATATATATATATGATATCCAGTGTACCCAAGTATCAGTCACGTTTCTCATGTACACCATCGCACAGCACTTTTTGTATGTTCTATAGCTTCTTTCACACATAATTGCCTTATAACTTCTTTGTTTTATTTGACTTGGCCTATAACGGCACATGGCTATTGTATTATTGACCAATGGGAGGCATCCCTGGCATATACTGCGGAGTCGGGGGCTGAAGGTGTTAGTCATAGTGCCGTCGGGGTCTAATGGCGGCCCCCAGCTGATAATGGCTATGTGAGCTTATACGCCATTTTCCTCTGTATTCTGTCCCTTTGAACTATATAAAGGATCAGACGGGTGAAAATCCTTCAAAGAAGGAACAGTCTCCACAAAGCCTAGAAATCTCAAGGATTTTTTTGAGATTTTAAAGTCATTTTCCATTCAATGAAAAAGGCTCTTCTTGTAGTCAAACCTTGACCTTGACTTTGACTTTGACCTTGACCTTCATCTTCATTGACCTTGAGCAGGTTAGTGGAGTCGTATATAACTGGTCATTGCTAAATAACTCAGGACCAGGAGAATACCGACTATGACACTCAGGAGGAAGATCCTACTGTACCGGAAGTTAGTCCAGCGTTCCCGGAAGTGTTGCATGTATCCTGCACTAGGCGGGGCTTGGACATACTGACCGGAAACGACGTCAGAAAAGCTATAAATGAAAGGATAGTATTAATACTACATAATTGGAGTTAACAACCTTATATGCCACACTGTAAAATTAGTGTCTTGTGGGAACACGGAATATAGTAACACACATGGATTTTTAACCCACTTTTAACATGTTACTCACTTTATTCTTGGGAGCAGCAGTGACGTCATAGCAACCAGTGCGGCCCTTATCAGTCTTATCTCCCTACTGATAACAATACTCATGAAGGGTCAAATTAAATAGGAAATGTACTAGCAAAAGGTGTTAAAACTCGTATCAGAGAAGATCTAGACCACTTTCGGCAAAATGCATTACAGAATCTGAAAGATGTTCAAAATTTACATCACATACTTGATGCATTATTTTCTAATTGCAATATTGGAAGAGAAATCAGCAAAAAGGTTACTTTTTCTAGTACATTGCCTATGTAATTTGACCCTTTGCCCGTCCCTAGCAACCACAGTTCTGCTCCCTAGAATGGGTATTAAAACACTTTTTCTAACACACTTACACACTTTTTCCTCAAAAGTGTTTATATACTGAAAAGTGTTGAATCAATCCTTTGCAATACACAAATTCCAGCTCAGTCTAATCAGCACTTAATTACCACCCCCCCCTTCCACCGCCCCCCCCCCCCCACCCTTCTGATAAGGCCTACCGCCAGAGCAGTATGCAACGGTCAGTTGGGCCAGTTTAAACCTACATCTGTTGGAGAGAGGAGTGTCTTCACTTGTCAGTCTTGTGTGTTGTATTTCTGGTAAGTAATTTTCTATATCATTCATATATGTATAATTATATATATCATTGCATTAATTAGATGATTCTATGAATAAGTGAAAGGAAAGGAAGACTCCACTTGTGGATCTATAATGTTCAAGGATTACAACAAATTGATGAAGAATGGCGGAAGAATGATGAAAATAATAAAGGTTATTCACAGCTACCCCTGCTTGTCCCCCCCACCTCACCTCACCCACCAAAAAATCCCACCCCACACCCTAATTAAAGAACTAACACACTTAATTATTCAACACACTTTCAGTCTACATGTTTTCCAGCACTACACACATTATCTTTAACACACTTTATATTGTACACACTTTTTATGCAACATACTTCTAACATTAACACACTTTTGACAAAAGTGTGTTGTGTGTTGAGAAAATAAGCGAGTAAAATTCTGCTGCAAATAGTGTGTTACAAAGCGTGTAAGCTCAACACACATTATTTGCAGTGCATTATGGCCAAAGAGCCATTGTTTGAAATACCAGCCAGAAAGCTAGCAACTAATTTGCCTCCTATCTTTCTGTACAAGCAATCAATTTAAATAACTCGCTATTGATAGTTATCAAAACTAGTCATTCACCTTTAGCAAAGCTTTTCAGTTTCCATGCTTATATCAAATACTTGCATTTTCTAGTCAATGTAACAATAAGGTAGGGTTATAACACTGATACGAATAGGACAAACCAGTACAATTAAGAACACTTCCTTACCTCATTGACAGACTACCCTTTCCTGACATTTTGATACTTTTGTTATCCAAATCACAGAGTATGACTCACGTCAAACTGAGCTTGATCACATTGATGAGCACTGTGGTCAGTGTCTGACTTACTACAAATGGTGTTATCCCCGATATATACATGAAGAGACACCAGACCCTTCACACAACACATACCATCTGTTACCTTACTGTTCGTTCTATTTACCTTGCTCTATCTAACTGGAAAAGAATGGCATTGGGAGATGGAAGAGAGAGAGAGAGAGAGAGAGAGAGAGAGAGAGAGAGAGAGAGAGAGAGAGAGCGTTATACCTCTCTTTTTATCAATTCAAACCTTAATATTGCTACACAATCTGATTATGAGCTATGAATTGGTGTGGATTTGTGTCCATAAATATAGAGGGTGATAACAAGAGAGCAGAAAGGTTGCTATTGTGTGGTGTGGGCAGTCCATGGTGTATTGATTATAAGAATCTGTGGGTTATTCACAACATATGTTAGCCCAGCAATTCACGACCAGGGGGACTATTGGTGGTGTATAACTGACTGATTTACAAAAGCACATTGATGTACATCCACCCCATACATTTAAAGTCATACTGATCTATTAGAGGACAGAGGGTCAGCTGATAGGGTAAGCTGACAATTATGGAATTTATAACCTGGTGGGACAAGGTCAGCCAAGTAATCAGTTGTACATATAACAAGTTTGTATGCACACTGTATTCCATATACATAATTATCTTTACATTGTGCTAAAAGCTTGTTTTAGATTATAGAGGAAAGCAGAGAGGAAGAGTGAGACCGACAGATAAATGAATACGATCAGAGAAGAGACAGACATACATACATACATACATACATACATACGTACGTACGTACGTACGTACGTACGTACGTACAGACAGACAGACAGACAGACAGACAGACAGACAGATAGATAGATAGATAGATAGATAGATAGATAGATAGATAGATAGATAGATAGATAGATAGATAGATAGATAGTCAAATAGATAGATAGTCAAATAGATAGTACTATTCCTATACACACATACACCGATCAAAACGGAAGCAAAAGATGTCCTCCTATTATTTTGACCTCCAAGTCCAAGAACCGATACTGACAGATGAACCAAAAAAGGGCCTCCCTCACCAGCAATCTACAATGTCTGGAAAACATGAAAGCACATTACTGTGTCCTGAGGGAATGTGTGGAAGTTACTCATGTTATCTCGTCTTCTGTATCAGCACTTAGGGCTGTCCTTGAAGTGAGGGCAAGGAGGTATCATTATGTGATAATACACCACACATTATATGTCATCCCATTTGTTGTCACGTCTTATCTCTCTCTCTCTGTTCCCCGATAAGTCTTTTCTACATTGCCAAAAATGTCGTTGAAATAATGCTGAAATCCTTCTCTCACAGTTGCCAGAGATTCATTGTTATTTTCATGGAGATTCCTTGTACCAACGTGTGTACTGTACTCATTCATTGTAACAACTACACTACTTTACTAAAGAGTTACGGTGGTACAGTTTTATCAGGATCCCTAGAAGACTAAATAGTTATTTCTTAAAGTGTTCTACTGGAAGACGTTAGTCACAAGAATGTTACAATTGTCATTCTATTTGGCAAGTAACACGTAAGCACCAAATACACCGGACTGACTTCTTCAGACCATCTACCCTTGCCACTAATATCTTAGGTTCTGACACCATCCAACATCTGGATCGTGTTTCAAAGGTTTCCACGACAGGGTTGCCTCAAATCGTAGTGGGAGGTATAAGGAATGACTTCATACCAGTGACTACATAGTGAGCTACAGTACAGGCCTCAAAATAGTGAACAAGTAATTAATGGATATGTCATGACGCGTGACTGTTATATCCAACAATAACATGCAACTCGGGGGGGCTCGGGGGGCTTCACCCCCTCGTTGCATGTTATTGTTAGATAACAGCAGGCAGTAAGATCACCCAGTAATGTAGCTAGCTATTTGGTCACTATGGCCAAAATCCTAAGATCAGCTGGTAAGATTTGGCCCATCTCCAGTCATAGTGGTGTATATTGAGCCAGTAGTTGAATAAATAGCAGCTACTGGAGCTCACTATGTAGTCACTGGAATGGAGTCATTTCTTACACCTCCAACTACGATTTGAGGGTGTCCAGTCGTGGAAACTATTGAAACACGATCCAGTAAGGATCTTCCTCAAGGTTAATGCAATTTCGATTTACCTTGACAGCCGAGTCATGGCTACACTACTGATAGAATTTGAGACTTATAAATATGATTGCCTTTTCCAGTTGCCGAACACAGAATTGTATGAACATTGAGTGCCTAGAAGGTCAATGAAGATGGTTTAAGCCATTGTGACACTGAAGCTTAGATTAGACGTTTGACAGGAGCAATGCAAATCTATGGACATTTCATATAGCACAATGGAAGTGGAAAGAAGCCACTGAAATCTGTGAAAAGATGCTAATGAGTTCTTTCAGCTCAAAACACCTGATGTGCTTCTTAGAAAGCTGTATCTTCAGCATCAGGTATAGCTCCTCACACCTACCATAATACCCAACGTATAAGGCGCACTCCATCTATAAGACGCACCCTGAGTTCAGGAGGATCCTGTGGTAAGGTGCGCATGGGCTTGATTTTGAATAGTTTAGTACTAATCTAATGTAATTCATCTCAGCCTACAAGGCGTATGATCTCTAGACTTGATTAAGGTACACTGTAGACCTATGGGCGTTCCGTACCTCCACAATACCTACAGGGAACAGAGTCTCTATGTAGGTCACTCTACCGACGGAATGACGGGAGACTGGGGTCTAGATAAGAATCTGATTGATCTAAGATGTGTATTACAACCACACACCTCCCCTCCCCTCCCACTACAGTCTAGTACAGATAAGGATCTGATTGAAGTTCAATGTGTATTGGCTCTCCCTGACCCCAGTCTCCCGTCGTTCCGTCGGTAGAGTGACCTACATAGAGACTCTGTTCCCTGTGGGTATTGTGGAGGTACGGAACGCCCATAGGTCTACAGTGTATGATTAAGGTGGCTGGCGGGGATTGTTAGTTCAGCATTTGGACACCAGGGGTCTCTGTGGTACATTGATATCATGGATAAACAAAATATGCAAAATACTTGGCATGAAATTGAATTGAATACTGGGCCCTCTGAGTGGAAGGCACATTACACATGGGCCACAGTGGCTGTTGAGCTGATCACTTACAATAAGCTATTATGATCCACCTGTCAATATTCTACCCATATCCTTACATTTTTTATTCCAATCATCCAAAACTTAAGAAATATGTCTGGGACCATACATTGTTATTACAACCACTGCAAATATATCCTTGCAATCTAAGTGCTGAGGAAGTTATAAACAAATCTAGTTACTTTTGGACACGAATCTGAGGATTTATGTGACAAGCCTCTATTATAATCCTATGTAAGATTAAAGCTTCTGTATCTCAAAAATATGCCTGGGACCCCCACACTATTTTTGCATATATGAAAAGTACATATCATTTTGAACCTCTGAAGAGAATATGGCGAAAATCTAATTACTTTCAGTCTATCCCCGCCAGCCACCATCTGGAGAAAACATGCATCCGGGGGGATTTTTAGTTCTGCATTTCGCCACCAGGGGGGAGTGTATGAGTAAAACATTGAAAAATATACCAATTTTTGATTTTTTAGATCAGTTTTTGATGGGGAATCCAGTTATATGCTCAGAATTATCTCATCTCTACTAAAAACGTCCCATTTATGGAGTGCAAAAGAAACATCCATTGCCATGGAAACATAGAAAATTGGCATACATGGCAAGTTCTGGTTGCCATGGAAACCACTCCATTATTCTAAAGTTGGAACTTTTGCCACAAATGTATTGGATATTTACATACGGAACCCAGAACCGAAGACAGACCTGAAAAAGTCTGTTTAGAACCAATTTTATGATAAAAGCATCAGATTTCATTTTTTCAACGAAACTGTATTTTTTGCATTATCAGTATTTAAGCTAGGATATAATGCATTTAGAGCTTATTAACATTTTCCAGTTGCACACAACCTAGGTTTGACAAGCAGTTACAGAGAACCAACCTGGAATATTTTAGCTCAAGATGTCTCATTTTAAAGCCTGTGACCTGAACTTTTACTTTAAGAACCCTTTTCCCCCCTGGAAGCAGGTTTTCCCTCATCTGGTCACCTATGATTATTTGATAATTATTTATGGTATATTGTCAGAGAATAGTATTCACTCTACACCTACTCTCCCTCAATCACCCAATACGCAGGCTGTTGTCGTGAAGTAGGGTGGAGAGGACTACAGTCAGTCTCCAACATTTGATGCTTCTATAGCCTAAGCTCCAGTAGGCAGCATGGGGCGGCAGCGTTACACAGGTTTTCCTTGCATTGGGGTACCCTTTCTGCCTTCCAATGTAGGAATGCAGCGTTTCACGTGAATGTCGCAGCAATTTCGCGTGATATACGTAACTGATGCACAATAAGGGAACAATCAGAAAGGGTACCCCAAAGTGTTTCGCATAGGAACGCTGCTGTCACGTGCTGCCTAGTGGAGCCCTGGCTTATAAGGCACACTATAGGAGTCGATTCTCGTGTATAATCCACACATTATGTGCAGGATAGCACGGTAGGTGTAGACCATAGAGAGTTAATAGCTCTTTTCCTTAGGTAACTTTAGGGTGCATTATTACACGACTTTTGTGATTTTGGGTTCTTTTTTGTGGATATTCCCATTCTGATACCTGTCATTATACCATGATTTCTTGGTTACTCAGTGCTTTTTGGTGGCTATTCCCATCCACATATCTGTCGATATTGCACAGCATGAATGCTGTAGCATGACTCTTGGAAGGCATGCGGTTATCCATGGATAACCCACACCCAGTGTGGTTATCCATGGATAACCCGCACGTGCCTAGCATGTCCTTCCATGTCATATGTTACATGTTAAAACCGACAAAATATTCCAGGCCAGGGCAGGGATCGAACCTGCAGTCTCACATCCCAAATCCAACTCCCTATGCACTGCGCCACAATGGATAGGGATACAAAGCCGTGTGCGCTGTTGCTGTCAAACATAACTGCGAGACGCATTCAAACCTTTAGCTGTCCGCTGCCGGGCGACGAGGTGTATGTGCACTATTTTTCGCCGTGTGCCGGGCGAGGAGGTGTATGTACCTGTGTACACACACTATGGCTGGCTTCGATCGAGTCCCGGGGAGGGGGAATAATTTTTGTTGTCAACTTGAATTTATTGGTATTCTATTGATTATTTATTGGTTTCGTGATATAAAATAAGTAGTCAATGGATAATTCATGACTCATATGTGTTAGCAAAGGCTCATAACACTCGGCCTACTGCCTCGTGTCATTAGCCTTCACTAACACACACTCGTCATGAATTATCCATTGGTTACTTGTTCAATATTGCATGCCATAATGCATGCATCATGACCTTCAGGGTAACTGGCTATGGATATCCATGGATACCAGGCACCCAGTGCTGTTATCCATCGGTATCAGCACACCTTACATGTCATATGTCACATGTTAAAACCTATGATAATTCTATTGTTAGGAGACGAACCCATACCCTACTGATCCCAAATCCAACTCCCTATGCAATGCGCCACGGGGACTGATGAGAAACAGAGTGTGTTTGCCTGTGTATATACAATGCCATAGGTTCTACCTGGTTAGGACGAGTCACATGCTAGGCATTGATTACTTGTTCAATAAAGGAGAACTGCATGTAAGAGGAGTGGCAGGATTGCACGTGCCAACCTCCATGCCATCCCAAGGTGGGGATTAGTTGAAGGATGTAAACTCAAGGCAAGCCTGGATAAAGAAAGCAAAGAAGGAAAAAGTCACCTACCCCTGCACACAGAGTCTAGTAGGAGGTAAAGTTTCAAAGGGGTGGTTTTCAACAAAGCAGAGATATTTAACAGGGAGGCAACTCATTAAACCAAGAAGCATTACTAGTTTTTTTAGACCATTATGTAGATTGTTTGGTCGATAGTGGTCAGGGCAGTTGTTTGCCATAAGCTTATTTGATCTTTAAAACTTAAACTTACCTATCTTTGTTAAGAGGTAGGAGAATGAACATATTATTTCTACTTCCGCTTTCACTGATTTCATACCAATATTCTTCATTTCCTTCTGAGAATTCCTCATTTCATGTTTTTTTATTGTGGTATCATATAAAACTGGATATAACACAACCTGGTTGGCTGTCTTTGGATAGGGCATTCCTTCTAGGTGTAATAAATCCAGAACTTAATGAACTAGAATGATCAGATGGAGAATGTCTTGCAATAAGAATAAAGGAGAAGAGAAGAGAAATATCCAGAGATTTTGGAGGCAAATATCACGCCACTCTTTGTGATGGCCCCAACCTATCCAGTGTGAACTTAGTAAGCAGTATATTGAAAGTGGCATTTAACGGTGGCAAATGTGAAGTAATAGGCAGGTTTAGCAACCACTACGTTGACAATATAACGCAGACGCACAGCATACCTCGGGGCATACCTACAACATTGCTACGTTTGCGTTAAATCACGAATAGGTGACGTACGTCGTGCTTGCTAAACCTCCCTAATATTACAAAGCAAGCTTGGGAAAAGAAAGCTGCCTTCCAAATCAAAAACTAAGGGTGGAAACAATCGTTTCTTTCATTGTTTTGTGTCACTTCAATGGAGGTGCCAATTTTTGAGCCGCCCTATCCCCGTTCCATCCACTATAAAGAAAAGTGATGTAAGCACCTGGAGCCGTAAACCAGCCTCTTGGCTAGGACTATTTACCTAGTTGTCCTTAGGCCAGTTACCCTGAAGGTCAAATTCCTAGGGTCCCATGGGTCCCTGGAGGCTAGTTGAACCACACCCTCTATCATCTGATCCCGTCGTGGATCTAGAACATTTGTACATTTTAGATGATTTCTACTTATTTATGATCTGACCTTTTGGAACATTAATAGTGATCGAACTGTCTGGGTCCCCCATTGGTAAGGCCCCCTATTCATTATCACAGGCCAATTTGAAATAGGAAAACATACTATCTCAAAAACCTCACCCAGCACTCACAACAGCAACAGGAGCTTAATTCAAAACATCCTGGGATCACAACCCCAGCGATCTTAGGAATAAATCAGCCTTATCCTATTAAGCGATCTTAAGAGTTGACTGGGTTCACATATCCTAGCCAGCACTGAGATTGCATCGATCTTAGCCTCAGCCCTCCTACACTATTCCAAGAAGTACTGACTAGGCACAGGGGTAAGAGTCCCAAAATAAAGGAATAGCTGTGGAGTCACTCTTCTTCACAAGAGTGCTTATACCATCCCCATATAGGCTAACAAAAGAGCACAGGGTGCAGTTGACCCCCATACAGTATTCAAGAGCTGTTCCCATGAATGTATAATTTATGCTTGCCTATTAGAAGCATTGTGCCCTCCCCCCAGGACAAAGAGAGAGAAGGGAAGAATTACCTTACAGTGCACTTAACGCATGAGTAGCCCTAAGAGCCCTCAAGGACACTCAGCAAACGTCCTCCCTCCCCTCTTTATGTATGCAGCAGGCTATTCACTCTTTCGATCAGCAGTGTTCCCTGTAAGTGCTCTTGTACTCAGGTGAAACCACTATGCATTTCTATCACTAAGATCGCAGTGATCTTAGTGGTGGAAATGGAATAGTGAAGTTATCCCAGGACTAGCTATTCTGGACAGGCCTGCAACCACTGCATTAGATAGGGTAGACCAGCCAGGTCTTATGATATGTGCCTACACTAAGATCGCTGGGGTTGGGATCCCAGGATGTTTTGAATTAAGCTCCTGAGCAGGTGATAACCATAACCACTGTAGCCAATCCCAGACTGTGTTTACAGTCCAGCCTGAATGTTCGAGACTGAACTGTTGCTGTTGGCTCTGGTAAATTCTATCGAGGTAGAACCTCTGTTTCCTGATCTAATGACAACCTCCTCATCGTATCTCCGTCCTAATTTGTTCATTTGGATTATTTTATTCATTTATTTTTGAAGCTTAACTTAAAGGCATACTTTAAAAAAACACGTCGTGTTAAAATTTCGAAGTAGAATAAAACAGATTTAGAGCTATCTAAATGCAGATGTGTCACCACTCATGATTCTGATTGTGCACAAAAAAAAGAAAGGTCCATGATGAACTAGAAAACAGTTTCTGCCACTTTCTCGAACAAGAAAAGTTAATTCTTATTCTTATTCACACCACTGTCAAGGGGACAGGGTCTTTCCGATGGTAATATCTCCTGGAATTATCATGGTTCCTTTCTGTTCATCTTTCCTGTCAATGTATGGTCTGATAACATTTCTTTAGATATTACAACAGTGTTTCTCAAAGTACACTCTTGGTGTTTTTAAGCTTAAGTTAAGATTTTGTCTACTTTAAAAGTCTGATATCCAGAGGGACAAGTGAAGGTTTTTCTTTTTCAATGGAAGTCTGGGAAGCTTGTATCCCTCTCCTACTTTGTCACTGAAAAAGAGGATTTGGAAATGAATTTTTAACATAATTTTAGTCTCCTAAGACTCTTAAGAGTTCCACGCATGGGAGAAACACACAGCTGCGGATACCACTCTTAGTAAGAATGAGCCGATAAAAATAATGTGTTTTATGTGGCATGATCAGAAAATCCATGAGTGGTTCTTCTTTTTAACAATAGAATGTAGGCAAAATCGTGCCAACAAACCAGGATTACGTGTGTTTATTGCATACAGCTTTATGTGTTTTCACATGGTTACCTCTGGAGAACATGACAGTCATACTTTGTTCTAATGACAGGAGTCCTCATGAAGTACTTCTTTCACTCACACCTTTTAATTCCTTTTTCCACTTACCGAGATGATTTATCTTGATCGTCACGGGATGTTCCAGAGCAATGTCATGTTCTAAGAGTGATTAAAATTTTGAGTATAGGTACAGGCAGAGCTATTCTGTACTGAAACTTCAGCAAATTATCCCAACCCCCTATTTGTCTATCAAAACAATTTTCCACCTGTTGAGTTCTGAGCCATATCTCACTTACCCCCTCCTCCCGGGGGGAAATATATCACCGGCAAGAACTGTGAAGAAGCAGCCAGTTTGGAAAGACTTTAGTGAAACTCTTTTCCATACACCATCTCCAATTGTTTGATCATCTTTTGTCCCCCCAGTCATAAGCAGTTCAAGTTGTTGTTGTTAAATATTTCTTTTTCACAATAATTATATACACACAAATTCGATTTTTTTTCCAGGATGGCCAGCATAGAATGCAGTTAAGCAAAACAAAGTCAAAAACAAGAATAGGGTAAGAGGAGCCCAATAACTATAGTGGTGGTGATGAGGACAAATATAAGGCTTTTGTCCACAGGTTTGAAGAAAGGGTTCGGCTAATTTTCTAAAAACCTACTGTTCTGTCCTGTATATAAGGTTTTATTTACGGCAGTTGAAATGCTTAATTGTTCCAAACCATATCTGACCAATACATAAAGAGCTGAAAGTCAAAAACATGCTTCCCCATTTTTGTAGCTCCAAATGACTATGTGTTAGAGGTTCTAAAAGTACACCGATAAAAACAACTGTTGAATCTACCAGGGATCCTCGTAATGAACCACCATGTACCTTTTACAAGAAGATCCAGGTGGCAGTACGGTGGTACAAGGTGAAAATAACGACGCATCTCTGGCAAATTTGGGACAAGGATCCTGCCGTTATTTCAACAATTATTTTACAGTGTAGCTTTTACTTGTTACATCTTAAACTAGATTAACGAGGTAGATAGTGAACTGGTACATCTTTCTTTACATAATTTTTGTATTTATCACAAATAGATTCCTTCAAATCTATTGTAGTCTACAGTTATGCATATGCCTAGATATACACACCAACCCTGGAACTTCCAAGAAATGGTAAATGGAGTCCAAATTTGATATGATGTATCCTGTATTATCTAACGATTTTGGCTTGGACAGTGCATTTTTGGTTATAACCTCGGTGCATTATCAGGCCATGACCCTACTCTAACACCTTTTGGACTTCTTCAAGAAGCCTTTGGTTATAATCTGGACTTGTTAATAAATTGGAGAAGTATACAATGTCAACCTCGCCATACATTTCCAGTTAAAACCGTTCAGTGTTCTATGGGGAATCGTTCCCCGGCTGCTGTGGCAAGAGATGGACTCGCTGTCCTTAGATATCTTATATGAACATGCCATGCCAAAGGACTCCATAACATTCAAAATAAATAAGAATCAAATGATTTTCCATAGCTATATGTCTCAGCACCCGCCCGTCATCCTGCGGCAGGCTGACCTACATACGGGACCTTCCCACACTGTCAACATGAAGCCGGCATGGTGGAAGAGGGTGGCAAACTGTATTGATGTGAAAAGTCATTGGATTCATTTATATTTCTAATCTAATGGATACAAAAAGTAGACATACATCACGTATGGATCATATATTTCTTGCTGCTAGGTGTACAAGAGCTGGCATGATTGGATTCTACCCAAAAAATATGTGTAAAGGTGGAGGTATGTCAGGCAGAGTGATAACATGCCCATGGGGGCTTGGCAAAGCAAGTGGATCGCATGCACTTTCAAAATGTCTTCTCTGCGGTCATAAGGTAAGAAATTAATACAAAATGGAGGAATGTGTTAGATAAATGCCTTAATTAATGGTATGAGACAGCACTCGTGGGTTTACTGTTCAATATTCCACTCCCTGCTGTGCGGGTCATGGAATATTGAACCCATAAACCCACTCGTGCTCTCTCATAACATTGATTAAACGCTATGTAATAAAAAAGAAACAGATAAAAGGCAAAGCTTGTCATGCTCGCAGTAATTTATTCTTTCATCTAAAACTAAATACCTAGATACGGATACTCTGATCACGTCTTGACTAGGTATTGTACATCTATATAAAGGATAACATCATCTAACAATGGTAACATTTGCCAGGTGGGACAAACTATACTGAAACATTGGAGACTGATAACTTATATATGCAATTGTAATGGCAACCATTTCTCTATCGGAATTATTTACTTCTCTCAGATTGCCATGCTTATTATATTAAAGGCAGTTATTTTTAATGTATCATCTTTATGCACACACTTTTTAAAATCAGATAATCACCAGAGGCATGCGATATAGGTTTGAGAGACTAAAGTGAGAAGGTGATTATTAAGTTTAGATAAAAGCAGGTGTTGCTAATTAATCCCATGATGTTTGGGAAATGACCATGATAAACATAGTAATGAACACTCCTAAGGAAACCACAAAGTTTTAGTAAAATAATTTTGCTTCTATGTCATATTGCAATTGTATAGTGATGACATACGTTTGGTACCTCATATGATAGAATGATATTGATATTCCACAAGGGTAATGGTCATGAATCAATTCTTGAATGAAGGCTCTAACAGAAGCGGTTTTATGTCAATTAGCCATTAGTTTGGCAGCATGGATAGTTGTCAACCTTCCCTTTAAACATCTAGATTTATACTATTTAACAATATATACATCTCCATGATAACACATTGGTAATGATCCCCATGGGCAATATCTCACCCATGGACTAACTCTCAAATACGTTCTTACAAGCACTAGATCGCAATTATCATTTACATTATGTAGACCACATATACAATGTAAAGATAAATATCTCATATGATTCCCTGTCATTTAACCACAGGAGAAATACTCAGACAATAGGGTCATTATATACGCTATACCATTGCTCTTTTCTACTCTGCTCACGACATTCATAACTACATTTTAGCTAGGACTCTTTAACAACCTTCATTTGAAAGACTATTTCAACTACCTACCATAAATATATCTCTTAGAGATCATTCATAGCTATTGCTATCTCGTTATCATTCTGCCTTTCCCATAGGGAATAGAACCCCAGGAAATGACAAAGGTATGAGAGTGAATGAATACAGTTTACATATCTCTTTATGTGAGTCCCTCCCACAACGTGAAAGGAAGGATTATACATCACAAGTTTATTTGAATCGATAATTCAATGCTATTGAAACAATACCTCTACTTTAAGAGCTCATCAGCGAAATAATGTTATTCATTGATCTTCAATTGTATTACTTAAAACTTTGGTTTATTTAAGTTGTCATCATTTGTGAAAAAAGACCTCAGCTGTACATTGCACTAAACTCCCTCCACCATGTGTAGTACATTTCAGATGTACTAATCAGGAAGTAGTAACAACCAATGAAGGGATAGTTATTGACTAGAGATAGTCCAATAACGGGACTACTGAATATCTTTCTTAGTCACACATATCAGATGTAGATACAGATAAACACATTCTTTTCATGGTTATCAAAGTCTATATGTTAAACATGTCTATGGTATATTCCAAGTACACTCTGTATATACCTATTTCATTTAATGTCCTGAAAAGATCAGAGACCTGTCCTGTGTACCCTGAGAGCCTCAACAAAGGTATTGCTGTATATTATTATTGATTTTCAAGATTATATTAATGATTTACATTATCCCCAACCCCTCCTTTTCATTTTCTCTTGTCAATAAATTGGTTCACATAAGACACACAGTACAGTATTTTTACAACGCACTGTGACCCTGTTCCCTTATTTAGTTGGTGTTACTTTCGATGTTGAAAATCATAAGGTTCACACTTTTAAGGTGGGATATATTACATTACTTATAATCTTCAAGTCACAGCAAATATTCTACTAAAGCTACATAAGGGGGAATTCTTTTGAGGTCATAGGAAGTATTTTCTTGTGCCTTGTATGTTCTATTATTCTAAGAAAAGAAGATGGCCATGTGTCGAACATAATCTATTAAAATGATTACATTTCAAATCCTGTCAGTGTGGAAATAACCGTAACAGATTATTTCTTACATCTGTTTCTTATTTTTGACACCTAACAGGACTTTAAAACAGATAACCTTGTCTGCCCATATTCAATTATTTCACACTAGACACAGTCTAAATATTAATTAATGGAGTTATATATCTTCTGTGGTTGTTGTTCTATGGGAGTTGATAGCTGGGTCGTTTGAGTTTGGGGTTTTGTCATGGAGGAGTCTACACTTTCATCATCATCCTCTTCCAAATTCTCATAATTCTCTGAGAATCTATCATTGAGATAGCCCAAGAGGACCAGTAGCAAGATCAGTACCACCTGCAGAGCAATGGCCACCTCAAAAGTGACCTCCTCAGAGGCAGCAAATGTCTGCGTATAAATACTGAGGAAGATGAAAGCCCCAATTAAACTTGCAGCTGTCTCGACGCAACTCAATAAGGAGAAGACCCGATTTAGTTCTTCCCGTTGGACTACTTTGGAGATGAGAGCCCGAAGGCCACTGACCGCTATACTTATGGGAGAGCCTAGAATTATTGCCAGGTATAGGATCCCTACATTTTTAGCATAGATGAAAATGACCAGTCTTAGCATGCGGGCTGCAGTGCCAATGATAATAAGGGCTACATCACCCACACGGAACCAACCGGAGAGCACTGGCGCAACAACACAGGTATTCAAGGCCATGCAAGCTGACTCAATGGCTAGTAGGTAGCCATAATGTCCGTCAGTGAGACTGAATGGAGATCGTTCCGCAAAGAGTACCAGGATTTCAATTTCACCAGCTTTCCAGGCCTGCGTCATAAACATGAGACCAAATAGAAGCCATAGTTTGGCTCTCTTGTAGCAATCACGCCGCACGATGAGTACGTTCAACGAGTCCCTTACGTATGCAAGGCTGAACCAATATGGTCTTACTTTTAGCACTGGTTCACCTTCATCATCTGAATCTTGTCCTGAAGTACATGGGGCGCATAGACTCATGGTGCGAATGTCTGTCTTCTTGTCGGTCATGAATACTAGCGTTATTGGGATGACAGTCAGAAAGATGCAGAATACCAGGATGAAGACGATCCGATAACTTGTGAAGTCCAGGAGGACACCAAGAAGGAAGGAGCCTATCAGGTAGCCAAAGTAATTCATGGACTGGAGAATGGAGAGTCGTCCTGTTCGCTGCTGCTCTGTGCTTACATCTGAGACATAACTATGAGTGGCCATAGTGATGATAGGCGTTCGACCGCAGAGACCCCTCAGAGAAGCCCCAACTAACAAAAGCGCGATGTAAGTCCCTGGGTTGAAGGTGGTAACAATGTAGAGGCCCACACCCAGTAAGTTTCCAAGTGTGGGAACTAAGACTGGAAGTCTATTCCCAAACTGGTCGCTCCAGGAGCCACAGAAGAGGCCTATGACCAGGATGGGGAGTCCTAACATCAGTCTGCGAATCATCATGTATTCGGCTGCCAATCCCTGGATCCCTGGCTCATCTTCAAGGTCAGCTGTATTATTATAACAACTACTTGGTGATGGCATTTCATGTAAACATGAGGAATGGTAGAGCAGCAAGCGTACTGTCGGTTCGAGGATGGCATCGCCAAAGTTGACGAGGAAGTATATGATTTCACCAACAATTTCTGGGATGGGTGTGTGGAGCTTAAGCATACAATCCTTCAGGAATTCACTAAGAAGTGTCATTGGGTTCATGGTGGAGGGTTGTTGAGTGCAGATTTCTAATAGGATAAATAGTGACTGAATTGGGGATTACCGGGTGCTAAGCCGTTTGAGGAAAGCTTGTTTCCTTGATGGA
This sequence comes from Acholoe squamosa, assembly GCA_949317995.1. Lineage (NCBI taxonomy): Eukaryota > Metazoa > Annelida > Polychaeta > Phyllodocida > Polynoidae > Acholoe > Acholoe squamosa. The sequence goes on from OX439050.1 coordinate 24,941,175, forward strand.
TTAGGATTAGGATTTGATGGTGTCACGGAGTGGAGGGGAAGGGGACTTTTATTTTTTATTTTTTAGTGGATTTTTGTTGTTGTTGTCGGAGATGGTGGGTGTCTACGTTTTATTGATTATCAAGGAGGGCAGGATAGGGACATGTCCGTGAGGAGCTGGCGTCTCTCTTACTGCCCTCTAGGGGGTCACTACCTTTTTGTTCCTTTACCTAAGATTACTCCCCGCTTGTGTCAAACCACCAGCTCTCTTGCACAAAGCTTTGACACCTACACCCAGCTAAATACCATCAACTTTTCCCCTTTTTCGTCTGTTGAGTTCTATTGCCTTTTTTTGCTGCTTTTTATCTCCCCTGCAGCACCACCGACGCTGCGGGGCCTTGCCTTTGTGCCGCACGGATTCTTGATAGCCTCGTTTTCACAGCTGTTGACCTTCCCGTGTGCGCACGCATCTGCGCAGGTCACGTAGTGTCTTCCGCGCATGCGTGGTAGAGGCGGTGAGTCTCAGAGCGGCGTTCTGTGGAGCCTTCTACTGGAGAAAGTGTCCAATACGACTGGTTGGCCTGGTGCCAATGGGACTTCGGAGCCGTGCGGTTATGCCGGGAGGAAGGTGGTCTGGGGGAAGGGGGAGGAGTCTCAGTGGCCAACTCCTGTCTTGTTTCCTACTGATTGATTTTTCAAAAAGGGATCCTCAGGGAGTGGTTGACTGCTGGTAGTTGGTTCCGTAGGCGGCCTCCAGGGTGGAGCGGACGGACGTTGAGTCCTGTGAAGATAAGAAAGATAATTTTTACTCAATGTGTTAATACTTTATAATAAGGCCTATGCTTGATGAAATGCATTTAGCCTTTTTTCTGGAATTAACATGCTGCAAAATCACCCAAGTGTACATTGTAATTCATGACCAAAATCGGGGTCTTTTCACTGAATGTACCATGTTAATAGTAAATATTTGGCATAATCGTAAACAGCAGGAGTATTTTGCGAATGATGATGGATTCGTGCTATTTTGCAAGAGGCAAGGTATACAATACACTAATTAGGTTTACACACATTTCGAATCACTCCCTTTCTTGCACAGAAAACATGCCGCCGCCTAAAACTGCTCAATACAGACGAGTTTAGGGTGGTCAAGGTCAAATGACCACATAAACTCATCATACTGACAATAGAAGGTCGTCATACTGATGCCTTAGGTGGTCAGGATGATGAACTAAAGTCGTCACTTTGACGACCTAAAGCTGTAGTTTTAGGTATCGTCAACCTGAGGACTTAAAGTCGTCTGCACTGACTAGTCCGTGCCTCTCAGTTTTTCAGTGTGCTCCCTCGCCTGTATGCCTCTCTGTCTGTCTCTATCTCTTGCTAAGCCCAACCTCTTCCCTTTCCATGACACAAAACACACATTATCATCAGACGTTCCTTATGAAGCCTTTAACCCTTTAAATCCCATGCGATGCACCCAAGTGAAGTCTATATCATCATTATACACCAAATCAGTTAGCAAGTCTAGTCATCACGAATGGATGTATTATACCTTCCCATTTGGATCGTATTAACTTTATAGGGCTGGAATGATGCATTCATGCAGCCCTCGATAGTAAACTCACCATGGCTGCATTTATGCAACAAATCAATGGTGCATTGATGCACTTGATGGCCTGAAAGGGGTTAAAGTGATACAGCCGCCTCACTAATCCGGAGCCCGTTAATCCGTTCAGAATCGACACTAATCTGGACAGATGGAGCAGTAGACAGTCATGTGACATATCATGTGACCTTCCTATTTAGAGATGGGCCCTCCAAGACAAAGTGAGGGTGGACTAAGAGATGGTAGAGGGGTGGACGTTGATGCCCTGTGTATGAGATGCGCCTTAGATGTAAGAATACAAACCCCTGCTGTGCCTTGTAGAGTCAGGCCAAAAAAAAAGTGGTATTTCCAGTTACCCAACCGCCCTTACCTTTTCAAGTCATGTTACTGGAAACAAACTATTTTTTTTTGGCCTCAGCAAAAATTTGCAGGTGCACTTTATAGGCGAGAATATCAATCAATAGAATAGTACTAAAATAACCAAAATGTCACTCTAAGTGCGCATTCTAGGGTTGAGCTAGGTTTGGGTGTGCCTTATACCCGATATGACCTTATAAATGGATGTTAAAGTAGGTAGGTAGGATTGTGCATGGGTATGATACTGGGTTGGGCCATACTTCATAAAGGATATAGCCCTAAGTGCAGCTCACCCTGTATACGCCCTTCTTTTTTTCCAGAGAGACTAGAACATTCCTCTCTATATTCTATATTTTTCTTCTGATGACAGACCAAGAGCAGCATTTTGAATTTCAAGATCCAAATACCAAAAACTTTCTCAGGCTTCTGAACTCCCCAGAAAACATCAACGGTAGTGGCCCGTTTTAGCGCACCTGCGGTAATATATTTAATTCTATGTCTTGCCCTGCGTTTATATGAGACCTGCGCTTATTTGAAGCATAAAAATGTATGGAAAATCAAATTTTAAAACCTCCCTCTACCCTGCGCTAAAACAAGACCTGCGCTTATTTGAGAACCTGCGCTAAAACGGGCCACTACGGCAATGTGTTGGAATTTCAATCTTTCTTTGGACTGTTACATACCCTACAAACTAAAAAAAAAGATGTTAATCATAAAGAGGAATGGTGTGAGGTTCTGAGACCAGAATTAAACTTTAATAATCATCAGGATCAACATTTGGGAGCTGGGTCCCTCAACTTAAACACCTTTCACATTCCCGTACCTGATTTTCAAGGGCCCGAAACCTTTTCTTTTCTGATGAGAGGGTCAGTACTACGGGACAAATTGTCTGCTGAGGCACAGCATATTGGGGATAGAAAGGAGTTTATGAATCAATTTTGAATCTGTCACCTGATAGATTTGCTACATTATATTACAACTTTGTCAGGCTAACAGGGGTAGACATTAACGCTGGCCTGGTGGCCAATGGCCAGTAGTTTGGGCTGTGGGCCAGTGATTCTTTCTGAAATTTCTTTGAAATTGGCCATTTGGCCAGTAGAATATTTGAAAATACATTGCTATATACTAGACTGCTGGCCCGGGTTGCAAATGGTCCGAAATGTTAGTGTCTACCCCTGGGTTTACCTTTGTCATAATGCAGTATCAACATAATACTTTGTCATAACATGTCTACTCGCACAATTATATTCATTTACTGAAATTTAGCAACAAGGTATATTGAATCTTAATTCCTGTGTGATAGTCTACCCGTGTGCAACATTGCGATACAGTACTGCCTTACTGAGCGTTTTACTTTTTCTATTTTTTATTTTGTTGTCTGTTTTGGTTGACCTGAAAAACGTACATGTATGATTTTTGCCAAATAAAACTTTGCCAACTCAAAAGTCAATGACCAGTAATATTCATTTAGGACATATGCCTCACGGAATATAGGAATCTGCGCTATTCTGGAATGGACCATGCCTACAGTTTAGGAATTCCTACATTGTGCAACTATTCTGGAATTGTGCATACATAAAGCAGTATACATGTTGTATAGCAGGGAAGAATATTATTACATCCATACAAGTTCAACTCTATCACCTTACCTTTATCATATATACATGATGGCGTCCACCAAAGACAGACGAGTATCGGGTATATTTAAGAAACGCCCACTGTCCTTACCTAGACATCAAAGGTATCAGAGACCAGCCAGAAACTTTGCCAGAATGATGTATACACAAAACAATGTATAGGGTCGCTAGGGTCTAAGTTAACAGCATGGAATAAATAGGTTAAAACCTGTCACAATTAACAATCTAACAAGCTAAATTTGATAGTTTTTGCCTCGTTTATTTTATACAGCTAAAACTATACAGCTATATATATCTATATATATATATATATATATATATATAAAACTATATGTTAGAACTTTATATATATATATATATATATATATATATATATATATATATATATTCAGGTAAGGGTATCCTTGTGATTTATTGCTTCTTGGATGGTCAGTCCTTTGTGTAGCCCTGGGGTGAGGCCTACCAAAATAGCCATATCACTTCTATGTCTCCTTTATACAGTTGTAGAATGTCGAGTTGGCATAGTGGCAGCCATATTGAAAGTTTGGGTGCTTAAGTTATTACAGGTACACCTGTCTATATTACACAATCACATGCTAGATATGATGTAGGAACAGTAGTAGTACCTTAACTGTAGAACAGTCATGTCGAAAAACGGTGATCATTTTGGCAATAGTTGTATTCAGCACTGTTCAGCTATTGTACATTGCATTTGTTGTACGGATGTGTAGTTCGGTTAAATAGTTAATACTCTAGGTGTTGATGCCACTTACCATTGATTCCTGCAGAAATTTGTGTTACTCACTGGTAGGTATGAAAATAATGTGGTAATTCCTTCAGGTAAAATGTCAAAATAGATAGGCACAAAGGTATTCATGTCCTGCTATTATATTGTTGTGGAGAGGTATCCTTTAGTGTGTAAGAGGCAAGTAGAAATAAAGTAGACCAGCAGGTCTTTAGTAGGTATATCTGTGACTGTGGCCACTCATGCATGACTTACTACGGGCCAGTAAGCTTATAGATGATGGATATCGGGGCCCTAGGGCTGTATATGCTGTATATACCCTCGCCGCGCAGGAGAAGACATTTTGTAAGTGCAAGCGACACGGCCCGTGTCTGCTCTGCGTGAAGCCATTGTTTTTGTTCCTTGCCGGGAGGGTTACGCCATGTTCACACTCACTTTTCATATGGAATCCAACCATGAGAAGTCTTCAAATTAATACATACATATCATTAGACATTCTAGATGAGTACTCCATGCTTGATATGTCAGATACATTCAAAATAAATAAGAATCCATTGATTTTCCAAACCGGTCCGAAATTTTCGGCGTCTTCCTCGTACGACGAGCAGTTGACCTATATCTACATCCGGGCCACTGACACACTTTCGCCGGACAAGGAGGCGGGTGGGAATGGCCAGACCGCGACTCGCGTACATTAGGAAAATCAATGGATTCTTATTTATATCGAAGAAAATGGAGAAAATTACCACGCATTCCTCGTCTATGGATCGAAAACTACTTGGGATTTTAATATTATAACATGCCATGGTTGGATTCCATACGAAAACTGAGTGCAAACATAGGACTAGGACCTCAGGTTAGAACTTATTTATTTTCGCATTAGGTTTTCATCACCATTCAGTGTGGCGCTATGGCTAACGTCCTCGCCAACCAGCACTGCGGCCTGGGTTCAATTCTCCTACAAGTTGGGACGATTTTTCACATTTAAACAATGGCGAGACTAAATTTGTATGTCTGCCAGCGTCTCCCAAAATATTCTAAGTCCAACCTGACCCCGAAAAAGTATATACCAAAAATTTCAAAAACACACATGAGTGGTATATGCAGAATATACCACGTATATATCGCATATAAAACCACCGGAAGTGCCAGAATCGTGGTATAATCCAAAATGATGTCTATAGCTATGGTTTTGAAATGCCCTCCAGAGGCTATGAATGTAATATCTGATGATTATGCTTGCACTACTGCCTTTTAGGTACTGATAGAGGCACGAGGCGAAGTCTAGTGCCTCTATCCAGTTTGGGCACCCAGAATTGTTCTGGAATGTGATAACCGTGGTATAACCTATATGACAGACGTGTATATGATTCACTTTAAGCATAAAAGCTTTATGTTGGATAGAGCACCTTCAGAAATACTATAGAAGACTTGAGAAACTTTATCTCCTCGTTGGATCCACCCATTTTAACCACAGCGAAGCTGGCAATAGAAGAGAGACACTGTCAAAGAACATTGAGTCAACAACTCATCCTATTATCAAACAATCAGTGGCGGATCCAGAGGGTGGCCATGGGAAAAAGGAGAGGGAAAAGAAAAGAGTAGAGAGGGCTCCAAACAGGATTACTGCACTGATATCTCTTATTGTAGTATTGATATCTGTCTGCACTGACATCTCTTATTGTAGTATTAATATCTGGCTGAGAATGCCTCAGAATGCACCATTTCAAGTCTAAACCCTAAGAATTGTCTTATAGGCATGCCCCCCACCCCCAAACCACAGTCTGACTACTGTGCATTGCTTGCGGTGCTTGGGGCCATAGTGTACCTCATCAGCATTCACCAAGTATACCCCCCCCCCGTTCTAGACAATCCTGGATCCGCCATTGATTCTGAATAGCTGGTTTTGTAACGTATGTCTACATTTACTGAGCATGTTCTTTGAATCACCTTGTGTGCAGAGCCACACCCTTCTGCACCTAGTAATACATGTATCAGGTTTTTCTAACTATAGACTTAGAATTGTAATGTAACCATGTTGATGGGAGATAATTGTAAGGATTATTTTATAGCGATAACTCGGCATCATTGGGTTTACACCGCCATGGTGGTTCTCATCTTGTAGAAAGTCTCCAGGACTGCCATGAGCTGGGAATAGGTGGTAGAGAAAGAGAGAGAGAGAGAGAGTGAGCGAGAGAGAGAGAGAGAGAGACAGACAGACAGAGGGAGACAGACAGACAGAGACAGAGACAGCCTGACAAGCTGCCCCCTAAATATTAACAACACAACCCACCAGTTCGCTATAGTTCCAAAGTAGTGCTGAGGGACTACCTCATCTACAGGTGTATGTGGATGTGCATTATAGGGGCCTACACATGCAACATCACCAGTAGTGTCCATCTCTGATTAAGTTTTTAAGGCCCAGAAGATGTTTGCATGTGTTACATTTATTTCACCAGGAGGGCATTTGAATCCGCAATGATGCAAATAAACGTTGAGGGGGGGGCGTAAAAAATTTATGCGCGTCCGTGCGAAAACCCACCACCCCCCTCTGTTGATAAATAATGAGAGAGCCATGGTGGTTCTCATCTTTTATTTTATGTGAATAACTTCTTCCCATAGAGATAGCATTGCAGGGCCGATCCACACACCCCCAGTGGCGTAACGTGTGCCGATCCACCACAGCGGCCGATCCACCACTGCAGCCTCGTTCTGGGTGCATGTAAACATTCAAAATGGCGGACCGGCGCTCATACGGGGGACTACGGTAACGGATTTCGCTAATTATCGGTTAATTAAAGACTCTAAAAACATAAAATAAATATAGAAGTAAACTCCCCTGGTGTCCTCGGTGGCCGATCCACCCCTCGGGAGTTGTCTCACCCTCGGGCTAACGCCCTCGGGGGAGACAACTCCCTCGTGGTGGATCGACCACCTCGTACACCACGGTCGTTTAGTTCTATCTATGTATCTGTTGATAAATAATGACCACTCCCTAAGTGCATAATCATATTACTCTCTGTAGACTATACTAAGGCAGTAACGTATACAGAATAGACAAAGGCTGCATACCAGTAGCGGTAGGTTTCTTTCTGTCCTGGAGGGTCATCCCCAGCGTTTATAGGGACAGGAGAACATGGGCTAATCTAATCTTATGACACTCATTAAGAATTCCCTGTGTAATTTCTCAGGGGACTACAAGTAAGTATCTGACCCAGCTCTAAACACAGTGTACACTCCCATTTATAGGGGACATGGTGTCACTATACCACGGTGGGGGTGATAACAGTGTATAGCATGAATGGTTCATCTACTGGAGAGTAACACCTTCTTCTTCAAGGTTTCTCGTATAATTTAGCAAGGGTAGAAACATACACTGTGCAATCTCAATTCACGATGGTACATTCGAGGTGGTTGTGGGTATGATTAAGCTGACTTGCAACTGTGAGAAAAGAGAGAAATGGTGTGGTTCTTTCACAGTGTCATTCTACACTAAAAGAATAACTGTTAAATCTACGAGGGATTCTCATAGAACTGAACAGAGAGAACCAGTGTAGTCTTTACAAGAAGTCCCAAGTGGCAGTTTGGTGGTACACAAGTGTACAAGGCATCTCTGGGAAAATAACGACGGATCTCTGGTAACTTTGGGACGAGGATTACCCCAGGTGGTATTTAAATGGCGTATTTTTTTTCAGTGTACCTTCTCTAGTGTCTTAAATGGACTAGAACAAAACTATCAAATATGCCCCTGGTAGCACCAAAAAGGTGCGAGGGGGTCCCGGTGCTGCCTTCCCACCTTTTCGAAACACATCACCAGTCTGAGGGTAAAACTGTATAACATTTTAAGCTACATGTTGGCGTTTCGCTGATACTTTGAGGATGGACACCATGTGTTGCTGGTACACTGCTGGTTGCCTGTTTTACCCACATCAAAGACACACGGGAACCAGTGGCCACATCCGGGTCAGAGGTCACCGAATGCCCGTATTTCCAGTACATCTGGCCACCTGGACAATCTCAGGTGGAACTGTGGTTCTCTTTACCTAATACAACTGCATAACACATAGTCATATCTTTGCGATGAGCTGTATAAAGGTACATCAGTAAATGCCGTTCTAGAAATGCACAAACTAATGCACTAGAGTTCTTCTGATTTTCAATTGGGAGCAATGGGGTGCCATTAAGTTAAGGCATAGAAGGCTGTCACATTCGCTTTTAATTGGCTAGGATCCTTCGTGTCTACATAAATTTAGGATTGGCTATGCCTATATATTCAAACTAAGAAATAATTGTTGAATCTACTAGGCAACCATATGAAATTCTACATTGGATCAACATGAATGTAATGCAAGGAAACAGTATAGTTCTCACAATGAAGCCCCAGGGGGCAGTACAATAAACACTGTTACAATGAATCTTTATCGAGATAAAAGTGAAACCTTTGTTATAAAATCGCCGTCAATTTGACAGAACCCCTTTTACAGTGCATGCTTTGTCGAGTCGCCACATGTCTATGTTCAAAATGCCTTTATATCTATCAACATTTGAGATCCCTTTATGATGTGAACACCTTTGGATGAGGTTGGCAATATGATACCTATACACTCACAAAGGCTTGTTAGCTATTCATGCTAGGTATCATGTCAGGTTACCAAGCACCTTATGAAGCTGTCTACCAGCAGTCCTTTGCATCATTAACACGCTTTGCACCTTTGCATCTTATACACGCTTTGCACCTTTAGCAGGCACTGTACCGACACGACACCTCTATCCCAGCAGGTGTCAAAGGACTTGGTTTCAGCACCTTCTATCTAGTGTGAAAATAGAGACATAGACACAGGCAGACTCTATGTCATGTGTTCTGCTATGAGAGAGTGGCTGTAATTCCACATTGAAAAAGTGAAGGGGCACTATACTAGGTTGATACTTGTCAAATTGACGTGAGTCATCCTCAGCGCAGTGTTTCTGCTTTAGATGATACCTTTGTTCATCTAACTGAAAACCATTAATCACATCCATGGGCATATCAACATGAACACTCAATGCCAGGGCTGGTATGAGGGCTGATATGGTACTTTTTATTGCTTATAGTCAAATTCATAAATGATTTTCATGGCAACAATCCTGGTATAGATCGAACTATCATTGAAAAAATCAATAGATATCCTTTGAAATATGCATATCACAACTGTTTGATATATAAGTGGAATCAATGTGTAAGTAAAAGCTGAAATAATGATTGCAATAATATTATGAATGTTCGCAACATAATAGCGAGGTCCTTGTACAGGCATACACGTCTATTTACCTGTTTCAAATATATCACACATGACAAAGGTGAATGTTATTTTGACAGAGATGTCATTATTTTAATAGGGATTCCTTGTACCACCATGCTGCCACCTGGGGTTTCTTGTAAAAACAGAAAACTGGCTCCCTGCTTAATGTTTACGATACTCCACTCTACAATCTTACAAGGATCCCTGGCAGATTCAACAGTTATATTTTACAGTGTGTCTCTATCTTTCTTATTCCTCACTTCCTCATTATTGTTGAGTTGAGTTGAAACTCCTTTATTTCCAACCAACCTTACTTCTGAATCTTTAGAAGTCACTTCTGGCTTGTCATACAACCTAATTAATTCAGAGGTTTTCTCCCATTCAAGAAGGACATAATAAAACTACACGTTGTTCTATACCAAAGGTCCTACCCTTTGGGAATGTCTGGATAGGAACAAGAAGGTTACCGGTGGCTCCCCTGGTGACTTCTACCAGAAGCTAAGGTCACATTCATGGGTCATGTGCTGTCCCACTGGGGGAATTAGGGACCTTGTGACCTCCGGTGGAACACCCTGGAGGAAGGTAATCAGGCCTAAAGATGACAGCCGAGGTCCCTTATATGTCAGCAGAGGAGATGGTAGTGTTTAATAAAACATAGAATCAAGGGACACCCTTCAAAACAATTTAGTGTTAGCTTTTCAAGGAGTGTCCATTAAGGCACTTTGGAGGTGGTCTATTTTAAGACTACACGTACTTGACATGTTAGGAAAAAGTTATTCTGCCTTTGTGCTGAAAGTTGAGCAACATGCATGGCCACAATAAAGTACCCTTTGGAGGTGTTATTGCTTGCCTTACTTATGGTAAAACCCTGTGATGATGTGAGATGTATAAAGCAAAAATAAACCAAAGTTTTATACTATGTTCAAATACTTAACATAAGTATTTGAACATAGTATAAAGTAAGTAATGCTCTAATACAAAAAGAAATGATTTTCCAGTTCAATAACCATGAAAATCCTCATAACCTTACTGCAGAAAAGTCAAATCTAAACAGTGGCTAGAGTATTATAAAAACTGCTCGGGACCAGTTACCCAGCTCGTAGTATAGGTAATGTCTGAGACTAATGCAATGCTGGCCATAACCAATTTCATTATAATATCAGATACTAATCACAAACCCTTATCACAGACCCAACACGACCAGCATGATAAAAATTCCTGACATGTTCAAGAGCAATTATGGACATTTTCTAAGAAAAGCGTAGCCACTATTTTTCTGAAATAACTCAATTTTCAAAACGTTTTGCATTTGTAACACTTTTCATCCTTTTCATCTGAAGACTCCACAAAGTTAAAACCCTACTGGTGCTGGGAATTTTGATGAATTCCATCAAATTCGGCAAAACCTGCAAGAAAGTAGGTCAAGAATAAAGAGCATCCTCGAGCAGATCGTTGCATTTTTACCAAAGGATTTCATTTAATAGCTGTTAAACGAGTCCCAGGTGTTTCAAACATTCTACTGTTGTCAATAACCCCCATTCTATCATATCGATTATCATGATTTTATCTTTGGCTTTCTAGCTCTTACTATATCTCTTCATTGAGAGACACTATATCATTGATGAATGCTTTTTTTCTGTCTAATAGTCCAATTGTACATACTTAGCTGACAGAAAAGCAGGTGAATTGGATCGTTTTATGTGGTACTCTATTAAGGATCAATTGAGAATAATTGCAATATTCTAAGTAGCATTGATGCTCAATCTCATTCCATCACTATGCTCCTTCTTTTTGTCACTGAAGCCTCTCTAAAGAGGCATTGATGTATGATTTTCACAAGGCAGGCAATTCCATAGTTTTATTTTCCAAATTTCTTTTAGCCCAAGTCTGTTCATTCACCCACACTAACCCTGAGTGTCATTTAAATAAGCTCTCATATTACCTTATTGTCTGTATTCAATATCGATTACAAAGAGAACCTATATTTTCTTCTAACCCAGGTAGCAAAAATGGTGTGGCCCGAGTCTGGGCCAGAGGGGGCTCCTGATGTGGGCCACACTGGGTTAACACAGTGGGCGCCCGATGGGTTTTGTCCTCAGCAAAGGGTCTGGGCCACACTGGGCTAACCGATTCGGGCACAGATCTGTTTGAAATTGGGCTTACCGATTTGGGCTCAAAGTGAGTTTGACATGGGTTTTTGGTGTGGCCTAAAGTGGGCTGCCCAATTTGATGAAAAATTAGTGGTGACATGTTAAAAATTCTTTTTGAGAAATTTATCCAAAATCTTTTTTTTTTTTTTTTAAGTCAATAAGCAACAAATCCTTGATCTAATCTAACCCCCCCCCCCCATCACCAAAGCAGTAAATGCAATATCTACCCAGGTGGAAAGGCAGAGCAGTACCATTCATTTGAATCAAACTCATTCAGCCAACACAAGGCACTTTGATTCATTAAAGTGACATTCTGGCCTCAATCTTCCCCCACTAATTCCCTATGTAGGAATAGAGAAGAGAGCCTTCAAGTTCATAATGACTGTACCTCTGCATATATGCTCTTGTTCCAAGTTCAGTGCAATAGAAATGGTGTTGCCATTCCACTACTACTCAGATGACCTTGATTTGCACTTTTGACTAGAAACATCTAAGTATTTCCAGACTATGAGAAAGTCTGCACATTATTACTTCATATCTGATTTAGTAGTCTATTCCAGTTGTCCTATGTCTAAAAGAAATAAGTTTGGTATGGGTAGTAGAATTCTGCCTGGAGTGCTGTGAAACCACTTTGTAGTGAGTCTGCCATGGACTGGCCTACAGGGGCAGGGGATATTTTTGGTTTCTCAATTGCCTCTATATATAGTCCTCTTATACCTGGCCAAGTGTGGGACCTGTTTGCCCCCACACCACAAATACACCTTGCAAGCCTACTAGTATAAAGAAAGACATGAAGCTGTTCTTTCCAGGACTAGTCAGTGTTGCCTTTTACATGAAATATCTGGATCCCTACTATGAACCTACCTGTGTATTAATGGTATAGGGAAAGTGTCCTACAGCAGTGGTGGAGGGAAGGGAGGGGGGAGGGCAGGGCAGGGTGAGAGGAGGGCAGGGCAGGGTGAGAAGAGGGCAAGGCAGGGTGAGAAGAGGGCAAGGCAGGGTGAGATGAGGGCAGGTCAGGGCAGGGTGAGAGCAGGGCAGGGCAAGGGTGAGAGCAGGGCAGGGTGAGAGGAGGGCAGGGCAGGGTGAGAGCAGGGCAGGGCAGGGTGAGAGGAGGGCAGGGCATGATGAGAGTAGGGCAGGGCAGGGCAAGAGCAGGTCAGGGCAGGGTGAGAGCAGGGCAGGGCAAGGGTGAGAGCAGGGCAGGGCAGGGTGAGAGGAGGGCAGGGCAGGATGAGAGTAGGGCAGGGCAGGGCGAGAGCAGGGCAGGGCAGGGCGAGAGCAGGGCAGGGCAAGGGTGAGAGCAGGGAAGGGCAGGGTGAGAGGAGGGCAGGGCATGATGAGAGTAGGGCAGGGCAGGGCGAGAGCAGGTCAGAGCAGGGTGAGAGCAGGGCAGGGCAAGGGTGAGAGCAGGGCAGGGCAGGGTGAGAGGAGGGCAGGGCAGGATGAGAGTAGGGCAGGGCAGGGCGAGAGCAGGGCAGGGCAGGGCGAGAGCAGGGCAGGGCAGGGTGAGAGCAGGGCAGGGCAGGGCAGGGTGAGAGTAGGGCAGGGCAAGGCAGGGTGAGGGCTGAGAGTGAGAGTGAGTGAGTAATAGATGTTTAACGCCATTTCGACAGCTAAGGTCATATTCATGGCGAGATCCTCATTACACAAATTCACAGAGGAATGTGTCAGTGCCTGCGCATATGTGCACCATACACATCCTGAGGGGATAGAAAAGAGGAGAAATAGACCCTTTTAAGTGGGCTAGGGAGGCCCAGGGAGGGCAGGGTGACAGAAGGGCAGGGCAGAGCGGGGTGAGAGGGGGAAAGGACAGGGCAGGTTGAGTGGAATGAGGAGGAGATGGAAGGGGTAGGGAATGGATAGGGGATGGACGAACAAAAAAGAGAGAGGGAGGGGGAACACTCATCACAGAGTTTAGAACAGTTCAGAAGATGAGGCTGCCCTGTCCAAACCCACTCTCACCCCAGACTGGGAAGACTTTATGCAGCTAAGTACCCATCTTGGGATGCCCATTTTGAAACCATCCTGGGCCCAATGTGGTTGCCCATTTTAAAGCTGACCAGTGCCCAAATCGGGCGGCCCAATGTGGCCCAGACCGTATGCTGAGGACAAAACCCGTTGGGAGCCCAACGGGCTCAAGTGGGTTTGCCCGATTTGGGCTGCCCTGTGTGGCCCTGACTGGAAACCCAGCATCTGCCGAACCTAAAACCCATGTACTGAATACTGCCCGCTTTGAACCACCTTATCCCGGGTAAAACCAATTTGGCCCCGAGCGGGCTTGCTACATGGGAAACTAAAATCTTTTGCAATAAGTCAATCTCAGGCAAGACGTTAAGAGATGACATCACCAATAAACCAAATTTCATTCCCCTTTTATTCTTTAGGATTCTTCATTATTAGAAAAAAAAACTATATTATTCATAGTACAATAGTTTTTTTTTAGATTTGCAGGCCAATCACGAAGGTGAAGTGGTTCATACTTTTCTTTCAAATCATACATTGACGCCTAAAATACAGGCCCGTTTAAAAGGACCTAGTAGGGGGGTAGGGGTGGCCAGCCCCCCCCCCCCAATCACAGAGGAGGTGGGGCCTGAATATGTCTGGGCCCCCCCCCCCAAAAAAAAATGTGTCAAGCCTCATCATAAAATACACAAGACTCTCCCCGCACACCACTCAAATTGGTCAACTATATCATTAAGATAGGGAAAATGGTAGCATTGGATGAAAAAAAGCTATAAAGAAATAATCTTTTTTATAAATCCCATACAACCATGCATCATCACCAGCACGTTCAAGCCAATAATTCACGGCGGCTGGGGTGGAGGCCCCCTGGGCCCCCCCAATGAAGATTTGCTTCCTACGCCTCTACCTACACACAATGGAAGAAAGGAAAAATAAGAGATACTACATAGTGCTGAACCTTAAGCCGAGACAGGGCTGAGGTATCCCACCAAGATGTTTAAGATTACTTTTGAAATACAAGAAGGGCCATGTGAAAGTTCATAGGATAAGGGGCAATCTGAGTGTCCAGCCCTTTGTAATGCACCTCATTACACCCCTTTCGGCACTGCCCTCCCTAATAGGCTTTCCTATAGGGGTCTGGTGGTATATGTTTTAGACCAATCAAAGAAGAGAGGTGTAGGAAGCAAATCTTCATTGGGGGCCCAGCTGGGGGGCCACCACGACCACCTTGAATTGTCAGCCCAGGTGTGATGGCGCCTATACATTCCTATATAGAATTTGTGTTGAAAGATAATTTTTGCTGAAATTTAGATATGATTTGAAGCACAGACCCCCATTTTCCCTATCCCATTACCACATTAATCTAATTTCAGATGAAAGTTTCAAGTTCTTATCCAATTTATTATAAATTCTTGGCAATTTTTTTTTTTTTTTGGGGGGGGCCCTGTCCCCCCCCTTTTCCTACGCCCCTGATAATTTCCTACATTCTCTGTGGAATTCTTGGGATGCAATGGTTCCGAATTCAGCTGAATGTAATGGGAAGTACATTTTGATGGGATATCTGGGGTTCACAATTCACAATGCTGTGGAAAAGGGGATATCATATATGTATTGCTTAATTATGTATAGTTTTCACATGCACTGTACATGTGTTTAAAATTAGTTAACTGACAGTGAGTGCGTGAGTGAGTAGTAGATGGCTAGTGCCACTTTAACACCTAAGGTCATAATTATTCATGCAAGAATATACTACACAATATCACGGATATAACGTTGTCTGCACATATATGTTATGTGCATCAGATGCACCAAGGGGATCGGAAAGAGGAGATTTTAAGTGGGCTGGGGAGGCCCTCTGACAGCAAATAAACTGCCAGTTGTACATGAGTGATAAAAGGTGGGTGTAGAGAGAAAAGAAAAGAGGTTAGAGGGACACATGGGAAGATGGGGTGAAGGAGCAACGCGTGCAGTATGGGTGCTCAAGAGCAGGAGGACCATTGTCAGGAGGGTTGTGGTGTGTCAGTGGAATGGTCTAACGCCTTCAATATTTGCTGTTGAGGATTTGATGGATGGGTGTTTTGTCCCTAGTGGTGAGGTCGGCAGGTCATCCGAGGGCTGCTGAATCCCAGGGAATTATAATACAGACATCTCATTAATAAACCAAACCTATGCACATCATCCTATTGCCTGACTTCACCATTGTTAAGGATGTTGTACTGTTTATGCAAAAATCAGTGGTTTTCTCATTCTCCCTGCTGTGATTCCCCACTTTATTACTCCCTTATGTTCTCCCTAATGGCCCCCATGGCTTCATAAAAGACACCTCAGCTTATATAAGACCCTTTTTGAGATAACTGTCTTTCCACCTGTTTCGTTTTCCCGTTACACTACCTTGAGTCCGTCCTTCCACAGTAATTTCCATCTGTTTAGCCACCTCTATAAACAACAATAGATTTTCAGCCACCCACATATCGTCGCCTTAGTGCAAGAAGGTTGTATTTGCATCTTTCAAGTTTGACAGGAGAGGCAAAAGAAGTGTTCCACTTACTATAGCACAAAGTGGAAGCAGCAACATTGCACTGTCCCTTGTAGCCACACATATTATAGACAGAGCTTCAGTAGTTTCATAATAGCTAGATAAGGGTCAAACACTTTAAAACACAAGAAAACTCATTTTTGCCAGAATGTCAGTTACAATCTTCTTGCACTAAGGCGAAGATATAATGTATGACTACCTATTGATCTGAATATTGCCTTTGTAATCACCTAGTTTTCATGGCAGACCAAACCCTCTAAAACGGTTGGTATTTCATTCCTTAGTCTAGATTTTTAAAGAGATAATATGTGTAAGTATGGATTTCCCTGAGTGGATTTATTGTGAAATAAATACCTATGATTGCCTCTCACAGAAAAGTGATAGAAACCTCAGCTACCATAGGAATCCATATGAAATCACCTCCTGGTGATCGGCTGAACCGTTTAGTTATAATGTAGCAGTGTTTTCTCCACCTTGCTTCTGTAACAAGCTTACAGTTCGCTTGATACCTCCTCTCCAATTTTGTCCCTCACCCCAGCCCTCTGTAAGCATTCCCATTTCTCTTCCCTCTCCCTAATATACTCCATTTCTCTTTCCCTCCATTTCCTCATTCCACCATTCCTCTCTACTTATTTAATCCCTTGCCACCACCAACAGTGCTCTCTCCATACCCCCTGACCCCTAGTCCTTAACTACCACTCACCCCTCCCTCTTTGACCCGGTGTACTATGCAATTATCTGCACGTATGCATGTAATGGACTGTGTATGCATGTATGTTGATGTCACTGTTATGGGGTTCAGTCTGAAACAGGCCCCAGAGGAGTCCTTACAAGAAAGGTCTCATTCAACAAAATATTCAGAAGCTGAGTGCCTGCGCTGTGTGATGATAAATTATAATACTCCGTGTGAAAGCGTCACCTTGGGGTAACAGCAGATGTAGTAAGGCAAACATTTCATTCAGTACACAGAGTATAAGAGGAGTCACCATGGGCCATTGAGATTCCAAATACTCTAAAGGATAACTGTTGAAACTACCAGGGATCCTCGTAAAAAAACTGAAAACCATTGTATTTGCATTGCAGCGAAGCAGTGTGATTTTTACAGGGAAGCAGGCCAGTACACACTATGGTACAGGGAATCTCCATGAAAAAAACTCTGACAGTTTTGGGACAAGAATTTCACCATTATTTTGACGTCATTCTTTTACAGTGTAGTTTAGATCCAGACAGACATTCGGGGAGGAATTTGATATTTTCCAACCCTCTTAAGGGCCAGATGATGCTTTAATGTATCATTTGTTGTTATTATCCATGTATGTAGCAGTGACAGGTCTATGCACCAGCACTACATGCTCACCATACTGAATAAGAAAACAAGTTCCATATCGGGAGTACAAATTAGTTCACTCGAAAAGCATGTTACACACAATAATTGATATCACTATAATCTATAGAAAAATAAGCATTGATGGATTCAACGTTCTCTGCCAACTGGGGAATATGAATTAATGACATGAGACCTTTCTTGATTGGGAAAACATCACAAAAGGAAAAAATGCTTTTAAATGTCCATGGTCATTAAAATGCATATCATGTAAGGTTCTCTCATTATAACTTTATCGATTTTAATTTTTATGATAACGACTAGTTAGTAACTGCCAGTCCCATGCCCTTTATGAAGTCACAAATCATTTAGCTAACAGACAAAAAGGGAAATCACATTAAAACGTACGACAATGTGACTTATAAAAGTATTTTGTTTCAGTTTGAAGCACAGATAAATGGCAGTTAATGGGCCAGCGAGAAAGAGCTCTGGATTTAATTGTTTCTAGTCGGTACCTATACAGTCATATAAAACGCCAATGAAATGGGATGCACGATTAAAAGAAATGCCACCACAGTTAAAACCAGAGATTCCCCATTAACTGCACCTGATTAATCATGGTCTTACTTCAATGATATAGCAACCAGATATAGGTCGGTTACAGAGCTTACTGTGTGGGAACTGGCGTTTATAAAAAGGGAAGAAGGCTTCCACTCTTGAGTGCAAAAAGCTGCAGGGATTGGAGACACTGATGGTAAAAAAAGGGAATGGGGGAAATACAGAGGGTCTGGTGTCGTGAGTCGGAGTGGGCACATTCTGGTAATGCCGAGAGGAGCTCGTGTTTCGCTCGTTACCTTTAGGAAAGAGATGTATAAGGATATGGTGGTGGTGGGTGGGGGTTGTGGCTGAGTGGGGAGGGACTGGGGCATAGAGGTAAGGAGAGATTCCTGGTGGTTGTGTGGGAATACAGGAAACTTGCAAGAAGAAGACCTATGTATTCCATAGAGATTGGCATAGGTAGGGAAGATAAGAGGCATCCTCTTGGCTAAATTCAACATTTTACATTTTCAGAGTGGAGGCATTCAAAGCAGTTTCAAGATACAAAATCTCTCTGCTCTGAATCCACCCTAGGCCATCAATGTATGACAAAGATGACAAAGCCATCAAGGTATGATGAATTCGTCCTGCATTGTTTCAATATGAGGTTATGAATAAGGAATAAAGGTCACATGACTTTATTAGCATCGTGAAAAAGAGTAACCCAGAGACTGCATTCACAGTTGACTAACGATCTACTGCAGCATAATGGCTTCCAATGCCATACCTGGAGTAATCAGCCTCTCTAAATGTGCAAGGCCTTCAAAGACAATGGGTCACTATAATGGCATAGCACAAATGGCAGAAAAATTTACAAAACAGAAAAGGACTCTGTGTTTGATTGGGAAATTGATGTAAACTGTTGTGGTGTGAGTGAAAAGATACCCCGAGGCAAGAGTCCCCTCCCTCCTCCCCTCGCCCTCCCTGGTACCCCCTACCATGCACTCATGCCACCCCGGCTATTGTTTTAATCGGTAGTGACAGTTAGGGGGTCTTTAAAGGCTGATTTGCTGACATTGTGCTTGCCTCTCACGCCGATAACCCGGCTTATCACCACTATCACCCACCATCGGCCGAGCTATCCGATTAGGCAGTGGATATCGATCCAATGCCTAGCCCCAGGCATATAAAGGGTAGGTGCAATGGAGTAGGGACTCGATCAGATAACTATCTCAACCTGCCAAAATCAGCTGTTGATAATGGCTATAAAATGTTTATGCATGATAACATGTCAAATTAAATTGGTTTTTTTGTGTTTTTTTTTTACTAAATTTGAGTAATCCAGGGTCAGCATTCATGTTCTTACATTGTACATGCACTAATTCTCCACTTATACTACTGACACAAAGTGTTCCTTCCCTATACTACTGACACAAAGTGTTCCTTCCCTATACTACTGACACAAAGTGTTCCTTCCCTATACTACTGACACAAAATGTTCCTTCCCTATACTACTGACACAAAGTGTTCTTTCACTATACTACTGACACAAAGTGTTCCTTCCCTATACTACTGACACAGAGTGTTCTTTCCCTATACTACTGACATAAGGGACTCTTTCCTTATACTACTGACACAGAGTGTTCTTTCCATATACTACTGACACAAAGTGTTCTTTCACTATTGGCCATGAGCTGGTCTGCAGCTGGTCCTGTCGACGCACACTGATAAGATGGGACCATCATGTCCCTGGAAGTGGTTGTTAACCAGGGACACGGTACCCATCATGGTATGTGTTATCAGTGGGTTTTACCTCAACCAGCGAAATTCAAAATGGGGGCTCCACTAGTGTCCATACTGAGTCCTATACTACCGTAATCTCCCGCGTATAAGGCGCGTCTTATACGGGGGGTTTTAGTTCTCTTTTGATCCAGAAGGGGGACACCAAGACCTTTCTTTTGATATCTTACATGCCCCCTTGGTCAAAATAGGACAAAATAGGGCCCAGGAGGGCCCAAGGTGGCCCAAGCTACCCATAGATTTTTGAATTTTGAAAATTCATTCAGTAGAACCAAAGTTATGAATTTTTCATTTTTTTGAGAATTTTCCAAAACTCTAGGTGCGCCTTATACGCGGGCTGCGCCTTATACGCGGGAGATTACGGTACTGACACAAAGTGTTCCTTCCCTATACTACTGACACAAAGTGTTCCTTCCCTATACTACTGACACAAAGTGTTCCTTCCCTATACTACTGACACAGAGTGTTCTTTCCATATACTCCTGACACAGAGTATTCTTTCCATATACTACTGTCACAGAGACAGACAGAGGCAGAGAGAGGCAGAGAGAGAGAGAGAGAGAGAGAGAGAGAGAGAGAGAGAGAGAGAGACATACAGAGGCAGACCGAAGAGGCCGACAGAGAGAGACAGACAGAGAGACAGGTAGACAGACGGAGACAGCGAGATTTTTCTTTTCGTAAGCTCTCTCTGTCGGACACAACATTAGTCAGTTAAAGTAAACTTTGCTCATAGGCTACTATCCATAGAATGTTTTCAATTATTAATATAATAAGGTCCATTCCCTATGCTACTCATTTTAAATCCCAGTTTCTTATATGAGTAATATGAAGTTTACTTTTCTACACTGTGGATATAGACTGATCATTTCTTCTGAAAAGTCTCCCAGCTATATTCACCTACACTCCATATATGAGGCATGAGTAACTCCTATAAGAAACTTATCGCTATTGTCCCTGAGGCACAAACATATTACACCTACATTAAAGCATTGTTTTTAGACCTAAGTTCTTCCGGCTATTAGAGAGGGGTGTGAGAATAGGCCATACAGGCCACAGCAAACTCGGTCTTGTAAACTATGGTAGATAAAGCAACAATGTGAGAACAAATCTATTGGTCATAGGCCTGTCAGCTTGTCTATTTAAAAGTCACGTCAGTTCATATATAACACTCCTGTATTTTCCATAGATACAACAATGCACACAGACAAATTGTCCACATGTTATAAAAGCAGACAATGCATGGCATAAACCTTTAACAAGAAGTTAATTTTCATGTTTGATAACTCATTTGTAGAAAGCAACTCAAAGAGGATCCCACTTTACATAAGTACTATGAGGCATCTACCGATTGTCAGGGGTTTCGCTGGAATTTGACAGAAAGAAACTGGCTGTAATGCATTTGGCTGAGTAAAGTGTACCTTAATAGAAAGCCTTTGTCCCGGTAAAAGTTGGAAACATTAACTCACTGATTGATTTCCCCCAGGGTGAGAATCGATGCATCACCGTAATTCTTCTTCTGGATTGTACAGCGACTACGTGAACCCACATAGAAGACCTTTTGGCTTTTATTCTGATTTCTTTTTCCTTTATTTTTGTTGTCAATATGTGACTCCCTCACAATCTTGGTGATGTTAATTAACTAGTAGCCCATATCTCCAGTACCTTCATGGACCTTATGACTTCCCCATGTGTCATCAATTATTCACACCCAGCTAGGCTAATCATCTAATCATGTACAAATTGATGATGGACACCAAGATAAGGATGTCCACCATGTCATTGTGTATCACAATACTGACCTCCAGGTTCTCAAGCAAAGCGAGAGAGATCGAATCGTTATTGCTATTTTAGGGGCCAGGGAGCTTAGTGGGCTGAGGGCTGCAAAAAATTTCCACAGTGGGATCGGGGTAGGCCTGTTTGGCCTACGAGTAGGCCTGGTTTCCTCTTACAGCTATGAGTCAGAATGCCTACCTTTACCACTTCACAGTCTCCAAACTCTGGGATGGTACCACCAAATGTTATACAGTTCACTCAAATCACTTCCTAAAACACTTCTCTGCAAGCCTACCTTGTTGTCAGCATGTGTTATTAGTCCCTTTCAATCATTTTTGGACAGTTATTGTCAGAATGTTTTTCAAAGAGGAAGTACTGCTCTGCACACATGCAAGGGGAAGTTTTGCTTTTCAGGAGTTGTGCCTGGAGAGTGAGAAAGCACATGGCAATGTTTACATTCTGAACAAGGTCACACGTGGGCCAGGTGGCATGGCCATGGGTCACTGTTGGCAAGGTGGACATTGTTGACATCTGAGTCATTGTTGACACCCCCATATGTGGGATCACTCTCCTAACACAGTAGGTAACCCTTGCCAGTTACTCCCCCTTGCACATGCTCTCTGAGGCACTTCCAGTCAAAGCAAAATGGTGGTGGATTTAAAAGGCAGGGAGCTGATACATTCAACTTGGATTCTGACCAGCTACTAATTCAAGGTAAAAACAGTATTAAGAGGGAAACTGAAAAGGGGACCAGCCACACTTTACAGGCTCCTCAATTGTCAGCCCATTACCCAAACCAGAACCCAGAAAAGTTATTGTCTGGGTTCGTAACAGAACTAGGATCGGGGGTGACCAAAACAAGCATAGTGGTACATCAAGCAAAGCAGGAATTCTCCTTTTTCGGAAGGGAGGCATTTTGAAAAATCAGTTCTCAGTGGGTTGGGGGAGGGATGGTGATGGCTAAATTTACGTAAGAATTTTTGGTGGACAGATCAGATAAAATTAATCTGACCCAACAAGAAATCCCACTTGGTCTAACCCGATTTAAGGTTACAGATGACTGGTCTCTTAACCCTCTTTTCCTTGACCTCGAACCTGTGTTCTCTTGACTCAATGCATGCATTTACGATGGATCAAGACAAACCTTTAAGATTCCAGAGATAATGTAAAACTTCAATCAACCACTTTCAGCATATTCTAAAGGTTCTTTTGGATGATGAAATGAAAAAGAGTTATAGATACAAATGGAAATAAAAGAAATGTCTACCTATTGTCTTTATGGAGGGATGGTATCAAGCCTGACTTCAAGGTAGAGGGCCACGATTCACCATTTCTAACAATTATAGTACTACAGCATACCAATATAATACAGAATCGTCCATGTGGTTTATAATTGAACCAGGGAAGGCATATATGCACAGAAATCGGTGCCTCCCCTTTTAATTTTCACAAAGTACCAGCCACTTTAATACGCTGGAAGTACAGCTAGAACCCCCTATCCCTAGCAATAGAAGAAACTTCTGGTGGAGCAATTCCAGGTTCTTGATATCTGATTTTGATATGAAGCTTTTAGTGATTCTTCGAGCACCTGTAGGAATGAGAACTTTATAAGTGAGAGGTATTCTGCTGTACATGTTAGCTTTACTAATAGTGTGGTCACGTGTACCCCTGCAGAAGTACTGCGATACCCAATTTCGTATCTCCCACTTCATATCATAAGCTATACCAGATTACTGCAAGTCTGCCACATTACTGACTAAGGATTAAGAGAAAGTTGTTAGCCTAACGGAAACATGGGGTTTGAATCCAAGAACATGTATACTTCTTGCCCACTACAGTAACCATGTATGGAAGTGCTACAATCAAGAACCAGGAAGCCATTTCTTAACATGGTGCAACCGAACACAGCCACTTTGATTTGAAACCCTCGAGAATTGAGTGTGTGATTGTTGGTGATGCATTACAACTTACTGCAGTACTTAATGCAGTAATACATTGAGTTTGGTAGGGCAGTCGTAGCGGTGAAATCATTTGTAACCACTTGAATCAGGGCGTCTGAATCTTAAGTGAGTATTCCACCATTTTATTGTATCCAGTCTGTGTATCGGGAACATTCTCATATGAGCAAATGAATTACCCATCCAATCTCATCTGACGATATCAAAATAATTCAATGTTTAGACTAGATTGGGGACCAACTTCATATCCACCGTTAATGAAATAGAAGTAAAAAAATTCTTCTTTGGTCATTTAAGAAAAAATAAGTAAGGCCTAAAAAAAAGAAGGTTTGTTTCCAGTTACCCGACCGACCTTAACAAAATACGGCTGACCCTGAAAATTATTATTTTTTTTTTGTTTTGGAATTTTTGACACATTTGGTGGATTTCTAGGCATTTTCCCGTAGTTTTCATAACTTTTTCATCAATTTTTCGTGGAGCTTATCTAGGTCCTCATCTATTGGTATCAGGTCATAACAGTCATTCATATCATTTATATGTGATTCACATTTCTTATGTTTTTCATATTTCTTCTGTTAAATCATAGAGTCCAACATGTCTGCCCATACATTTCTATAGAAAATCAAAAAAAAAAAAAAAAATCCGACCTACCGACCCTAGATATTTGGGTCATGTAACTGGAAACACACACTAATTTTTTTGGCCTAAGTGTAAATAATTATCATCAGTATTTTGCCAAAAAAGAACACATGGCAACGGGTCTTACTTATACTTCAACTGAAGACAGGAGTAGCAGATGCTTGCACTACACTTTTTAATTACATGTCAAAGAAAGTTATTTTCATTCAGAACATTTGCCTTCTTAGTGGTTTTCAATTTATGACTTGTGAAATCATGGAAGGAATCTTACAGTATGTTTTATCCAGAGGTTGTCACCGAGTCCAGCTGTTTTCCATCAGTGTGGTGTCAGGCAATAAAATATTCACCCTAATGATTGTCAATGTTTTTTTACCCATGAAAGGATAACTGGTTAAAACACAAGATAAAAAATATATAAAACATAGATGTTCATTTGACATCTGCTGTAGAATGAAGTGGTAATTACATTCACTCTCAGCCTGCATTGTAAATCGGCTACAAATAGCCCTGTAATTAGGCAGGGGAACCACTTGTAGCTACAGTACTTTGTACATCTGGTATGGGCGTTCAACCCTATACACGGTAGTACTGTAGGTCACAATAAAAAGCGTTGCACTGTTTATTTACAAGGGCGGATTGACAGTGTTGATGATGCACCTTAGTGGTGCAAGTGAGAAAGTGACATAGAGCGAATTGGATTTTCAGCTTAGATGTGAGTAAGTCTGATGAACCCCAATTCTAGTGAATTGTATTCATGACGCACTATTGTACACTGAAAAAAGTCTTCCTGACAAAATGACATGTATATCCATGTCAACTTGATTTGACACATAGAGCACATGTCATCGGGACATGGCACATATGTCACCATGACAACTGTCTTCATTACGCATGTCAAGTGGAGTTGACAAACCAAATGTGAGAGTGTCAACCTCATTCAACATACCTTTCACGCATGTCATGTGGGAGACAATCGTGACCTGTGTAGTATGTGTCAAAGCGATCAGTCTTCTTTTCTCTGTGTACCCCATGTATAAGGCGACGATGGACGCCACTGAACCGCGCTTTCAAGGATTAGCAGAAGTAGGGGATGTCCCTTATAGGATGGGACAGCATATCATTTGTATAGAACAGGACAAAGGCTTCAAAAATATACCCTACTAGTGCCTTGTAGAATGGGGTGCACCTTATACCTGAGATGGGCATTATACACAAGACTACAATACTATGAATAATCAGCAATGTTCGCAATCCCGCAATTTTGTTCCTCAAGGGGAACAATTTGTTAATAATATTCAGACCTTTTTTTAGTCATAATTTGAATATATATATATATATATATATATATATATATATATATATATATATATATATATATATATATATATACATACATATATATATATATATATATATATATATATGGGTGGGGCTCCAGAAAATGTCCAATTTTGAGAAAAAATGATCAAATTTTTTAATTACCCTTAGACTTCTATAGTTTTACATGTCTGTGGAGGAGGTGATAAGCCATGAGAATGCTAAATATTGTGAAGTTGGGGTTTTTCCATCATTTTCTATTTTTTAGCTCAAAATGCATATATTTTAAGCATTAAGAGGGGTGTTACGTTCATCAGATTTGATTAAATGAGATAAAATTATGGAAAAATGATTTTCAAACAATATACCATGATATATATTCACTGGAACCTGGTAGAGATGTATCTCTTCTATGCACAGAATATCATATATAAATTTTTCCATCGTTTCCACATATCTTGTGTCATGCTTAAAATATCAGGTAAATTGAGAAAATAATGGATTTGCTCTAAGTTCATTTAAAAATTCTTGTAAACAAAAAAAAAAATATAAAATTGAACAATGTTCTACTAACTGACAATTGGAAATGATTGTATTCACTTTTATTAGCTATACCTAAAGATATTTATTTGATCTACTTATGCATTATAAAGGATTTTATCTTTGATAAGTCATTAGCCTGAATCCGATGAACGTAACATTTTTGGGGAAAATCATGAAATATCTCCTTAAAGAATATATCTATCTGGAAAATTCATATCCCATGCTGATTAGGTTGATTTTCTCAGGTTTACTGGTTGTTTAAAATTTTCTTCATGGATGATTTATGCCATACATATGCTATCATCAGTTTATCCGAAGAACGTAATAGTCTGATGAACGTAACACCAAAAATCTGATGAACGTAACATAAATCCGATGAACGTAACATAAATCTGATGAACGTAACATTTATGATTGCATTCCTATTACAGCAAAACGATAATCTACATTGAAAAAATTCTTACACTAGCTGGTGCAGTTCACTACTTGGGTACCCTATTGATATTTGTTTTAACTATTATTGAAGAATTAGGCAAATTAGAGGTAAATCATCCATGTGAATCCGATGAACGTAACATAAATCTGATGAACGTAACATTTTCAATTTTCTGTCTTTTATCATACTTTGAAGTGGAATTTCCGGAATCAAATGGCAAGATCCTTTCCAGGCCCCCACCACACACAGTGTCAACTGAATTTCATCTTTATATGCCTTATATTTATATAATAAATTATTCCCCAAAGAAAATAGCCTTAAAAGGGTCATTTTTCTACCCCTCTTTGTTTTCTCTCCATTTATGGAGAGAAAACAGTAAAATATTCAGATTTTTCATATCTGCTCCAATATGTGGGTGTCAGACTTCTACATACTGTCAAAAAACTACCTCAAATGCATTCTATTCATATAGATAACACATTTTTAAAATAAAAACATGATTTTATGAGAAAAACTCTATTTTTAAAGATTTTCATCAGATAATGAAAAAATTTGAAAATTTTCTTGAAAATTCACGGTGATGTACAGAAGGGTCTCTAAAATATGTTGTATTAATTGCAAAATGGGTTAATACAATGCGAATAGAGAAAAAAAATGAATGAAAATCATTTTTTCTCAGGGGACATGGATCTTTTGGTATTTTTCAAGCAAAATATGGGTAAATTCAGAAAATTACAGGAAAAATATAATTTATTCCTTAGTTATTACATAAGTACTTATTAAGATCTTTGTAACCATGCTGTTCATATCACCTGAAATGATCTTATTACAGAGTTATTAAAGAAAACATGACAAATTTGCTTAATGGACATT
The DNA here is from genome assembly GCA_949317995.1 of Acholoe squamosa. Classification (NCBI taxonomy): domain Eukaryota; kingdom Metazoa; phylum Annelida; class Polychaeta; order Phyllodocida; family Polynoidae; genus Acholoe; species Acholoe squamosa. The sequence continues at coordinate 24,968,625 of OX439050.1, forward strand.
TTCTGGAGCCCCACCCATATATATATATATATATATATATATATATATATATATATATATACATGATTTCCACTATATGACTACCAAGCAGAAACAGTGACTTATTCACAGCAACTTTCTACCTGAGCATAGCAGACCTAAGGTGGTGTTGGAGTCAAGGGAAACATCTTCTATTGTACTATAGGACTATTGAGAACCTACCAGTTTCTGAATACCAGGTTATGTATACCTTCCTATTATTGGAAGTCACAAAGCTAAGTGTTAAAGTAACATCACACTATCCTGCAAAGATAATACAAAGGTCAGCATCTGAATAGGAGAAGCTAGGGGCAACTCAGATCGGAGCGGCTCCCATAGCTCTGATGCACTATATTATGTTGATCACTGTAAAAAGAAATGTCGCAATAATGGCAAAATCCTTGTCCCAAAGTTGTCAGAAATCCATTGTTATTTTCATGACGATTCCTTGTACCACCATACTGCCATCTGGGGCCTCATTATATAGAAACCACACTACTTCATTGCAATATGATAACAGTAGTTCACTTTTCAGTTTTACGAGGTAACATGGTAGATGTAACAGTCTTTTTCTTTTACAGTGATCAAGGTGAAGCCAGTGTGGTAGTATGGACAGTGGTGTAGAAACCTGGGGTGGCCACATTCTTTTCTAAGGACACAGCTAGATGCCTTTTCTGCACCCATTAACTACTGCTATAGGCCTATATTAACATAGCACTGAGAAAAAGAGGAAGGGTACATGTATCATCCAAAAAATCTAGAGTAAAATGGGAAATAGTATCCTGAGGCCTTGAAATTAACTCCTGAATCCTGGAAATTACTCGCAGTTTGCTAAATTGATTCAAAAGCACCAAAAACCCTCTTTGTTTTTTAAAGGAATAAATATTTCAGGATATTTTTAGGTAAGTCTTGTTTTGCTATGTAGACTCGGGTTACCTGGAAAACACCCTTTTCCTTTTTAGCCTGAAAAGACTGAGAAGGATTGTTAATAACGCAGGTCGGGGTAGCCAATTGTGAGTGAAGAACTCTGTTCTTTAGATGTGCACTAGGTGCAACATATCACTTTGCAATGGCAAAAATGTGCATTAGGTGCAAGAGATCTCTTTGCAATGACAAAACACTAAAATATCATAGGGTGCTAAAGCAGGTAACATAGGCTGTGTACATTGTTTAAGTTTCAGTTTCCCTCACTTTCTGTCATTCACATTCCAGTCTGTTTCATTTTGATAAAATATCTAGAGCAATTCCGATTTTCTGCTCCAATATGAACAGCAATAACTTGAATGCTGAACATTTTGGAACAGGTTTTAAGGGATAAAGTTGCACCTACACATAGCTGGGCATATTGATATTGCTAGTTAAAAAGCAACCCCACACTCTGTTTTGCTTGATGGGCCTGGGTAATCTGAACATATATATTTTTAGGCCTAATATATCATACCCTGTGCCTCACTGGGGGAAGCTCCTCACATATATATCCATCTGTTATTCACGGGAGGTAGTCAGCGTAAATATGTCACAAACCATCATGTAAACTAGGTGGCACTGTGGTACCATACAAAGATGAAACATAACCTTTGAGACCCCATGGCATCTTATAGTAGTGGCGGATTATGCTAAGAGTCGTCCAGAAGAGTGATATCATAGAATTAGGATTACATCACTCTTCTCTGAATGCTCTCCATATTTGAAGCCAACGCTAGGTTTATGTAACACCTGCTATAGATGGCACATTTCTAATTTCGCATATTTTCAGTTAGTTTACGAATTATTCTATGTTCTAAATGCCTTGAGTAGTGCCCCTCAGCTAATCCCGGTGGTTTCCGTTAGCTTCGTAACACCCTTGCTGTAAATCTTAGCTACAAATTGGATTCTCTAAATTCAACTATTCACCTTTTATTCCACTGTGATAGGTCATGGATACAGGAAAAGAAAGAGAAAGGCACCTGGTTGCCACCTTAATGAACTTACATAAAAAGGTGATGCCCCCCCCCCCCCAAACAGAGGCCCTTCCCCAAAGCTTCATAGATTCCCTGATAATCCATTTTATGGTTGGTTTCATGTGAGATCCCCTAACCTGTTCCTACCCACAGCTTTATGAGAGCAGCTCACACTACAGCCAGTGTTTACCTACGGGATAACGAAATAGAGTAGCTCAGGATGAACTGATCCGCTCACTGCCAGGGGGCGCTCCAGTCAAATGTAAAAATAAACGCAGAATAAACAGGAGTCCCCCCTCACACCCATCTGTGAGCCTCTCACCCCCTCCCACTCCCCCTCCTCCGCCACCTCCAGCTCAGCCTAGGGTCAATAATGTATTAGTGCCCATTAATACCTCTTTAAGTCAGACATAGCTATAGTACGTGTAGAAACTCTGTGTCAGCTATACTGATGAAAAAGAACCAACACATAATACCAAGAGTGTAAGACGCACCTTAATGCGTGAGTCACATCCAGAGATGGTAGATATGATAGGAAAATAACGTTATCATCAATGGATTTAGAAAAAAAACTATAGGGATCACGGGTACAGGTCTGTTCATATGACTCTAAGGGGGTGGCCGCGGGAGATTTAAGGACATTTTAGAGACCCCCCCCAACCTATTCATAATAAGGTTCACCAGCGGTCAATCTTCGTATATAAATCAGACACCAAAGGCAGTGAAATAAAGGAGAAAATAATTATAGGCATTGTAAATGTAGCAGTCCAATTAGAATGGAATGGGTATACTAAATTTCAGATGACCGCGAAATATGTAGGTCGATTGCAGGCAGGAAGTTGCTAGATCGAATCTAGCAGTATCTATAACTGTTTACAGCAAGAAGACCCGAGAAGAAATTTCAGTTTTCATATTCTACCTCACAATGAAAAAAGAAAGAAAAAGACGTATGTAAAGAAGTAAGAAATACTTCATTAAATGGCATGAAAGGCCAGGCTAGATTAAAATGAAAAAAAGAGGGTATGTTCAGAGTTGTATGTAATGCTCCTTGTGTGCTTGGTACAGTGAGGTCGCCTGGTACTCATCCTTCGACCATTATTCCAGGCCATTTCCTGGTACCATGCCATTACTCAAATCTGTACACCCACAATCCATACCAGGAACATAGACATGAAGTATACCTTCCCCCTAGCCTCCCATACCTCATATGGTCCATCTGCTCAGCCCCTACACCATCTACTCTCAGAGCTACTCACTGTGTGAGACAGTAATACATTACTTCAATAACCCAGCCTGATGTGTGTGGGCCTGTCTACTGTATCTCTGCTGTATATATACTTTATATGGCTGAGGCATGAAGCATTAGATTAACTCTTTAAACAGTCTAGAGAAACAACTACCCAACACTGCTCACAGTGAGCAACGGTAACCTTTCCAATCAGCAATGGAGCTGTGGGCCATGCTTGTCCATGCTTGGCCCAATATAAGCTGACATTGGCTCAATAAAATCCTGCATTGACCCAATGTATCCTTGCTACCTGGGTTGTGGTTAGGCTGGTATGTAATAGGCCTCTATGGGATTTATGGCTTTTTAGATTGGAATCTGACCCATAGACAAAATAGGCAGCAGGTTTGTGGACTATACTGTAAAGGGGTTCATGTTTAGTTGTTATAATGCGCCAATGCACCGGTGGTGAGTCTAGATCTACTCGCCAGCACGTCACTGTTGCTTTATACTGCGAGTATATGGTATGCCCTACTTATACCACGGACACTGACGTTGTGGTATCGGATTTATGTATCATGTTGGACATTAAAAGCTAAAATAATGTCCCTTTGGTCTACTTATATGGCACAAATACTATCAAACCTAGATTAATGTATCTTTATAACTAAGCTCTGATGTGATTCACAGTAAAACCTTCAGTCTGCTTATTCATTATATATCTAATTTACATGTCCTACTAAAAGAAAACATAATATACTAAACTAGAAAACATAGTTTGTATAGACTTGTATTTTTGCCACCATAAATACATCATATTCATAATACATGTATTTCAATGAGTGACATTATTATTCCAATGTCAAATCAGCCTCAATGCGCGAATGATATTTATAAATGAATACGTGCGCACCAGTATGAGCTCCACCATCCACTTCCCCCTGATTGGGCTGGCCTACCATCCCCCCTTCCATACAACAGTGTTATCTGTAGTGACCAGCAGTTGTAGACCACTGATACCACATCAAGCCATTATCATCAACTCTTATGGCACATGACTGCTGGAGCCAGACCACTAGTCTGAGAGCCCTAATCACTCTTGTCCAAGCAGTGGACCACAATCTGTATACGGTGCACAATACCTCTGTAAACCACCATTGTCAAGTGGTTAGAGCAATTAGAGTCTAGGAGCTGCTCAATGGTGGATTCGTTGGCAGATCCAGGGTGTGGCGAAAGGGCGGGGGGCAAGAGACACTGCTTCCTCAAGTTGCTTTTGTGCCCAATTTCACTTTAGAATAGGCATATAGATAGCTTTTGCCAAAAAGTGTGGGTCGATGCACACACCCTCTGAAACTCCCACTGCCGTTCGTGCCTTCTTTGCATGAAGGTCATGGTGCACGACCTCTTGTCATAGATGAAATCATAACTTTGTCACTATCAGAATGAATTGCCCACAGACTATAACATTGTTTTACGCCATCCGGGTTACACATAGCCCTGGCAGGGAATTCTGGAAGATCCCAAGAATCGATCTCCTTACTTTTGATGCATTTATAATTATCGCAAAGACTAAAAGTTGGCATGGACATTTATGGGATCAAAATGAACATGATCTTGTAAATTGTAAATAGGCCCACACCAGCATCTAACCCATTTCTAAGTTGGAATGGGATGGTGGCAACCCGAATCTTAGCATTCCTATGACATACAAGAAAAACCTTTAGGTACGATGTTTATATGAGAGGCAATTAATAAAAACTCCACACTTTAATACTTTTCATTCAATTGGTGGTTTAACTAAGCAGGCTGAGGGTATTGAGTAAATCAAAAAGGCAAATGGTGTGGGCCATGTGGAAGATGCATGGGGGATCACTTTACCCAACCCAGCTCTGCTATCTAATGTTTATAGGTTTAATATTGGCTCTGCCCTTTGATTATATTGTACACTAACTTGCACCTGCTATACTTCTCTCATATCAAAATCAATAATACAGCTGGGCCATACATGTATATCAACACTCCCTTTAATTAAAGGGGCCCATACATGCTTTTGACACACTTGGAGACATCCTGAAACCTTAATGGTCCCGCCTTCTTTTCATTCTTCTATGCTCCACCCACAATCGATACTTATGATAAATGGTTTATGTATATGCTTATCCTTATACCGAGTGGTATTGTTTCACCTAGTCAATGGCATATCAAAGGGCAAGTCTATCGACATGATATTGATCGGCGAATGGCTTATTGCCCTATTATCATATACGCCCCTTCATTAAGACACATTATACCTCATTTATATTGGTGAAATTGTATAGGCGATGGTGCAATTCTTTTCTTTTATATCCCTTATTTCCATTGTTGAGCCATTAGCAGTGAGATATAAAACCCATAATTATCCCCCCTTCCCAGTGTAAATTACCATGTGTGAGTAATAGCAATAGATGACATTTCAGTGTGAGCTGGGTGATTATTACACTTTATATAAAAATGGGTTAGTAGATCGCTGGTTACATTTTCACAAATAATGACTACTTTAGCCCAGGGTACCTGTGGGGTACCAGATGAAGCAAAATTGTCAGGCTATGAACCAGGTATGAAAGTGCCAGCAAACTAGACCTGTTATTCAGAAACTATAGCAAAAGTATTTTTATGAATATATTAACAAATACCTACCTAGTTGGCCTTAATGTTTTACTATTAAGATTTTATTTAATCTATACTTTGGCAAATAGATTTTATAACCTCAAAATTTATCATCTTTTTTGTATTTTCGGCCATCTTGGATCTCAAATCGGAGAGATCGGCAGCTCTCGCAGAGTTATTAAAAGAGGAATCCTCTTACTGATTAGATATCAGGATCGCACTCCCTGAGACCTTTAATTTGATAGCTCATATGATCCGATGAGTACTTCCAGAGAAACTCACTAAAACTCCGACCTCGGAGAGTATCTGCTTGGAGAGTGCAAAATTGTTTGAGCTTGCTAAGTAAAGTACTGTTGCTAAGTGATGCGCAACTAAGTGATCTGCCGCTGCTGAGTGATGCGCTTCTGATGTCAGACAACAGGTGGCAGCATTACTGTGCCCAAGGTAATGGTCCCATTACCTTTTTTTCCTCTATGAATGAGAGTGTGTCATAATGAGGTACGTTATTGGCAAAATGTATATATGGTGGTGTATTTTATTGAAATAGTCTAATAAAGGTTTGTCTTTACTATACAAGATAGCCTATATTGAAAGGTATACCGTAGTAGTCCATTTAACAACCCGCCATTCATAAATTTCAGTACTCCTTTACCCTTGGCCGTTATGTAAGACTGCCATTTATTTGAATATAAGTTGATCAAAGATGTTAAAGATGGTGAAAATAGGGGAAAATAAGCATTTTTATTTTTTTTTTGTAACCAACTAGACAACTTTGGAAAGCTCTGTAAATCTTAATACTTGGAATATCAAGAAGCGAAAAAAATGTCTCTAGAGAAAGACTTCAGGATTAGACCCCAATCATTAAATTAAAAAGTTGTGTCAATCATTCACCCCATAAGGCAGTTCTATGGAAAGGAACTAAAACAGCACATTTCTGTACCATTCAGTTTCCTTGGCAACCAAAACCTGTATGTGCTAAAATACAAAAAAGATATATAATCATATTCTTGTGACTCAACATGGAGTCCTTATGGTCCTAATATTAAAAAACCCCTTTACTTGATCCTTATTCGAAAAGGTGCTAAAATACACAAACGTGTGTGTGTGTGTGTGTGTGTGTGTGTGTGTGTGTGTGTGTGTGTATGTATATATATATATATATATATATATATATATATATATATATATATATATATATATATATACCGAGGTAGCGGATTGTCCAATGGGTGCCGCCATTGCTGAAGTTGATTACCAGCAGTTATCACTGATAGTAGTTATGAGATGGGTACCACCTGCCCCCCCCCACCGAGAGGACCGCAGTAAATATTAAATTTTGGTGTTATTTCATTGGCTGATGATTAAATCAGATAAGTAGAATACGGTATGTATAGGGGACTGGGAGACAGAGAGTGAAGGAATGCATGGTCGGGGTAAGACATTCTGATACTAGAAGACACTGGCGAGGTAAGCTATCCATACTTAAGGATATGATATGCCTCATCATACAGGAGTCCCTCTCGTTAAGGTGCACTAAATCCTTTCTATCCGACTCTTTTCTGCCTCGGGGCATCTGATGTACTTAGTGAGGCAATAAAACTAAGGTTAAGAAGGACTAAAACGTGACAGCACTATGCAACAACAAGCCTGAATCTGATGTGCAGGGTATATAGGAGATATCATCTTGTCTAAATGCATAGGACCTTTTATTTTCTATGTTAAAGAGGAATATGTAACTTGTTCTATGATTACAATAACACCAGTATTAGGTCGAAAATCATAGAAGGTTTGCATATGACGAATTTGGAGGTATTCCAGCCCCTACTCTTCGTATTTTAGTTTCCCCCTCTATTTTTTTGGCTCAAAGTGTCAGGCTGGATGAGATCTTTGTGTTACATATGGGTTTTGATGGTCCCATATGAATATTTTGGGCTCCAGGGGGGTAAAATGGGCCCAAAATTGTCTGGGCGAAATTGTGTCTGGGCGAATGACATTTAGGGGTCTAAGTTACAAGCCATGTTGGGGGATTCATTTCCTACAGAAACAATCTTCATACCTCCATGAAAATCTCAGGTCCAGACTATTTTGACCTGTAGATTAAGAAAATCACATTATCATTTATGTCAGATGTGTCATAAAAGAAGCATACTTATAAGAATTATTTTTCATGATTCTGGGCACATGTCTGGGCGAATGACATGTGAGGCCCCATATGCACACTTTCTATGATTTGTGACCATTAACAGTTTTGGCCATGTATAAGCACTTGGTCGCTTAACTATTTCAAATTCTGCGTGGCTGGAACATTTTGCGGCCCGGGATAGAGCCGCAAAATCTCACTCTCTATCACTCGTTGAGATTGAAATAATGAGGCTAAACTGTAATTTTTAACCCATCAGACGTGGCACATACTCTTCACGTCATGGGCGTGTACTAAGTACCAAGTTGAGTCTGTGTATGACAGAGGCCGCCTCACCTCTATCACCCATGGCTATGCATAGAAATAGAGCTGCCAGAGGGCAGCATCACTCCTAGAGTGTCACACCCTCTCCTTAGTATAAAGATAACAACTATGCAGACTCAATTTGGTAACTAGTACACGCCCATGCTTCACGTTCACACATCTGTTCCTATAGATTATGTTGACAACTTCATAGCACAGCCTGTCACCCAAGGGTTGTCGAGTACTATAAATAAAAAAATGTCGTCGAAATAACGAAGGATTCCTCGTCCCAAAGCTGCCAGAGATCCATGTTATAATTTTCACAGTGATTGGTTGAACCACCACACTGTCACCTAGTGATTCTTGTAAAAACTATGGTGGGACCCTACTATACACAGGTCCTATCATGGTAGTACAGATTTTTGGCATCACGCACAAACCCCAACCTACAGGGCTCCCGTTGGGCTATTTGCCTTTTCCTAGTGTGGGAGTGTCCGCACCGTCTGCCGCTCAGGAGCTCTGTACATCATATGCCTAGGGACCGGTTGGCAGGTCTACCTATTCCTTACCATTGCAGGAGTTAACCACAGTAGTGAAGCAGTGTAATCTTTACAATGAATCCCTAGATGGGACTACAGTAAAGCAATGTGGTACAAATAATCTCTGTGAAAGTAATGATGAAATCCTTGCCCCAAAGTTGCCAGCGATCTGCTATTATTTTGAAATTTCCTTTATTTGATACACTCTACTTTATGCCAGGTATTCTTTCTTCAACTTGGAGGTCTAAATCTGAGATTGAGAGGTGCCCTCATAGACTTCTTTTTGGGAATGATCACCATATTTTTATCAATTCAAAGGGCAGGGTGGTCAAATCACTAAATGCGTCATGTCCTTTGTTCGTCATGATGCATGAATGCAACACTGGCAAGTAACTCGCCATGAGTACATTTAAGCATCATGATTAATACAGTCTCGGAGGGTTGGCATGGTGCTTGGTGTTGGCAAGCAGTATCGGCAGCACTTCATTGATGCATCACGAGGACCAATGGGCATGATGCACTCAGGCATTTGCGGCCCTTGACTTACAGGGTTAAACCAAGGAACGGATTTGAATGGGAGGGTAGCACTCAGATGAAATCTGGCTTCTAAAAGACTACTTCATCATAGGCTGTTCTTACAAAACAAAACGATAACCATAACCAAGCCTACTCTATCCGATAAAACATCAACATCATTTAACACAAAAGGGGACCAACAAACACCTATTCTTAGCTGAGGTGCCTATCAATTACTAATTACTACTATCTAAATGGCAATTACTGTTAATAATTAATTAGTGATTGTTAATCAGAGAGTATTACTTCCTGTAGCTGAGCATGGCTCCTAGTGCTTTAAAATCTATTGATTTACAAAAAACTCAAATGCTTTTATTGTCTGCTAACCCAACACCTCCCCTCCAATTATCATCCATCATGATAATGAATTTATGAGAAAAATAAATCACTTCACTACCTCCAGGCACAGGAGAGGGCTAATTGGTGCACAGTGTTAAAATGAAGGGTGACCAGAGTCTGATAAGTGAACAATTTTAAACATACCTAGCCCTGGAGTGGGGTGATCATTTTACAGCCAGGGTGAGACTTCTCACTGACGGTTCTTAAGTGAGCATCGCTAAAGTTGTCAATTTGAAGACCCTGAGACAGAGCCGACAAATCATTTTTGCAAGTTTTAACTTACCTTTTTTAACTTTTCACAAGTTCTAACTTGCTCATGGGTATCAATGTTGGCCACTATAGCAACCCTGCACGTTTTCTGTGTGGTATTCACACAGTATATATATATAGTACATCTGCGTTCCGGTTGCGGATATCGCCACCGCCCGTCTCACAGTCGGCAAAGTAGCAGCGGACGAGTCCATCAAGGGCACCCAGAAAGTTCATGCTGCTGTGCCCGCCGAACCCGGGAAGTCCCTCGCTGTACGCCACAAATCATGCTTCAGCGAGTGCTGCTGGGCCGACCTTAGGTCCATTCGTGGGTGTCCAGACTGGATCACACACCCAATGAAATTCAACAACAAGAAGGCTCCTCCCCCACCACGGCAGACGCGACAGAGGACTGTCCCTGCTGAGGTGGACGGCGATGATGTACCCCCGCCAAAGCAGACTCGAGGTACTTCGGTACGGAACACTCTCCCCACTCCTGTCGCTAGCACCTCTGCCTGCAAGCGCCAAGGGGGTCCCTCACCCGTCGTGGCTGGCAAGCGCACCCGCAAGAACATGGTTCCTGCCCCAGCCACGGCTAACAAAGAAAATGTGCCTCCGTGTGCCGCACGAAAGCGTGCTGCGGAGCGTGCAGTTGAGGCCCCCGTCACAAAGCACATGCGACAGGACGGACCAACCTCACCTCCCGTTTTTGAGGGCGGATCGACAATGGACATTGAGGATACGGCTGTATTCGTGCAGGATGAGTACCAAGAGGGACAGTTTGTCGCCTGCGCATTCCTGCATGAGTCAGACTCCACCAAGGACGCATGGCACATGGGCAAGGTCTTAGCTGTGGACAGTGAGAGTGACATGTATGAGGTCATGTTCCTCATTCATCCGGCGAAAAACCTCACTTGCCACAAGTTCCCAACCAAGCCCAATGTCCAGTTTATATACCATAATACCATCCTTGGCTATGTGAACAAGAAGCGGTATGGGAACTCCACCGTCTGGGGCCACATCCTCCATGATAACACAGTCAAAATGGCCAACATGAAACTAATAAAGCACCGTAAGGAGGAAGACAACAGACTTGCCAATAGTTGCTAAATGGTTCTGTTTGTTTCACACAAGTGTTACATCTCAGTTGCTGGAGTGTTAGCGAGTTTTTAGGATCAATGGTTAAATGACTGTATATATGTATTATGATCTCATTTACCCTCAGGAAAGAGTATTTAAGGTATATAAGTGTATATTTTTGTACAAGATGGGCCTTATGTATGTTTAAATGACTCTAGATAGGTAGTACAACCTCTCTTGTGATGGTGTATGTGATAACAATGGCATATGATGGTGTAGAGTTGAGCTGTGGCCATTCTTTGATAGGTTAACGCCTGGGGTACGTTAATGATCGGTACGAGCAATTTTGACATTAACAAAGTTAAAATTCGATATTGTCAACCTATCACTTGGTCTGGTGTTTCTAACATTTCTATTCAATAGTAGAGGTGTGTGGTTTGTAAAAAAATACTATTTGGTGTATATAAAGATACATTTTAGCACTCCATGACATGCCGATGTTGCGAGAAGTGTAGAAATTTTGTGATTTGTTAATTTTCAAAGCCACAGTGGCCAGACAAGATGGACCTTATGCATGTTTAAATGACTCTAGATAGGTAGTACAATCTCTTTTGTCAATGTGTGTGCAATGCCAATGGCATATGATGGTGTAGAGTTGAGCTGTGGCCATTCTTTGATAGGTTAACGACTGGGGTACGTTAATGATCGGTACGAGCAATTTTGACATTAACAAAGTTAAAATTCGATATTGTCAACCTATCACTTGGTCTGGTATTTCTAACATTTCTATTCAATAGAAGAGGTGTGTGGTTTGTCAAAAAATACTATTTGGTGTATATAAAGATACATTTTAGCACTCCATGACATGCAGATGTTGCGAGAAGTGTAGAAACTTTGTGATATTTAATTCTAAAAGTGATATTGGACACCCAAGATGGGCCTTATGCATGTTTAAATGACTCTAGATAGGTAGTACAATCTCTTTTGTCAATGTGTGTGCAATGCCAATGGTATATGATAGTGTGTATGTGAGCTGTGGCCATTCTTTGATAGGTTAGCAAATGGGGTACGTTAATGACCGGTAGGAGGATTTTGAGATGGTTAAAGTTCTATTGTTATAGTGCCAGCCTATCATCTTGTATGGTGTTTCTATTATTTGTATTCAATCATAGACATGTTTGGCTTATGAGAAAATACTATTTGGTGTATATAAAGATGCATTTTAGCACCCCATGGCATGCATGCTTTGCGAGAAGTGTAGAAATTTTGTGATTTTTAATTTTCAAAGTGATATTAAACACCCAAGATGGGCCTTATGCAGGGTTAAATGACTCTAGATAGGTAGTACAACCTCTCTTGTGATGGTGTATGTGATAAAAATGGCATATGATGATGTATAGATGAGCTGTGGCCATTCTGTGAGAGGTTAAAGACCAGGGTACGTTAATGACGGTACGAGGATTGAGAGATGAACAAAGTTAAAATTGGATATTGTCAACCTATGACATGGTATGGTGTTTCTAACATTTCTATTCAATAGTAGAGGTGTGTGACTTATCAAAAAATACTATTTGGTGTATATAAAGATACATATTAGCACTCCATGACATGCAGATGTGGCGAGAAGTGTAGAAATTTTGTGATTTTTAATTTCCAAAGTGATATTAAACACCCAAGATGGCCCTTATCAATGGTTAAATGACTGTGTATATGTATTATGATCTCATTTACCCTCAGGAAAGAGTATTTAAGGTATATAAGTGTATATTTTTGTACTTTGCTGCAAGCGAAGGCTGTGAGAAGTGTTGAAAAAGTTGTGATTTTAATTTTCAAAGTGATATTGAACACCCAAGATGGGCCTTATGTATGTTTAAATGACTCTAGATAGGTAGTACAACCTCTTTACTCATTATGTGTGTGATGCCAATGGTATATGATAGTGTATAGGTGAGCTGCGGCCATTCTTTGATAGGTTAGCAAATGGGGTACGTTAATGATCGGTAGGAGGATTTTGAGATGGTTAAAGTTCTATTGTTATAGTGCCAGCCTATCATCTTGTATGGTGTTTCTATTATTTGTATTCAATCATAGACATGTTTGGCTAATGAGAAAATACTATTTGGTGTATATAAAGATGCATTTTAGCACCCCATGGCATGCATGCTTTGCGAGAAGTGTAGAAATTTTGTGATTTTTAATTTTCAAAGTGATATTAAACACCCAAGATGGGCCTTATGCAGGGTTAAATGACTCTAGATAGGTAGTACAACCTCTCTTGTGATGGTGTATGTGATAAAAATGGCATATGATGATGTATAGATGAGCGGTGGCCATTCTGTGAGAGGTTAACAAATAGGGTACGTTAATGATAATATGTGTAATATAATGGCCTCTACGCAAGCACCAAGTATGAAGTATAGGTAGGATATATCAGGCCAATTCTTATTATTATGTACAGTAGGTCTACTAGAGACAATGGACAGTTAATATAGTCATTGTATGAAGGATTTTGAATGAGCTAGGCTAAAGTTAAAAAATGGTAAAATAAATTCACAAATTTTCACATTTTCCAATTTATCCACCTATGCGTAACTTCAAGAGTTTTTGGGCCTCACTTTAGCTTTTTGGTATACATAAAGTCATGTATTGTACCAGTCTGGCCACAATATTTGGTGTTTCCAGGCCTCTTATTAGTGGTGTTATTCATGTTTGTTTGATTACGATCATTAACGTACCCCCTTTTTAGAAGGTTTTACGGCATCTGCGATAAAAACTGACCCCCTAGGAGTTGGATCCTTGAATGAAACTTTTTAATAAGCCAAGATATAGGGCTATCAATAAAATATAATGTTATTAAGAAATACTGAGTTTGTAGATTCTTGATCCAGGCCCCCCCTGACCAGTAAAACCTGGAATGACCCATATATATATATATATATATATATATATATATATATATAGTTATCTCGCTACCAGGGAATAAAATACCGTTAATAAAGACATCATAATATTATAAGTGATATGATAAATATAGTGTGTAACGAATGACATATTAAATATTATTATAAGTAATAAGTTATATGAAGAGTGTAACGATGAATATATAATAATAAATGATCTATCACAGGAACACATGAGTTTGGTGGGTTACTGAACTTGGGGCTATCAGCATCATACATGCCAAACACACACATAAACACGCCAAACACATGTGGGCAGATGAGGAGAAAGGGTCCTCCCTGTGGGATTTTTAGTACTGGATTTGGCCACTAGGGGAGCTACAGATGCTAAGAATACAAAAACAAATTGACTAAAAATTGCTATTAACATAATTTTTATGCAGAGAAATATGGTTTTCTCAAAAACCATCCATTTTCTGGCACTTGTTGTATATTTGGAATGTAAATGGAACGTTTTGAATCCAAAACAAGATCTAAATATGGGTTCTCAGATATATCTGTTGCCATGGCAACCAAAATTACATTTAAAATAGGTAAAACACCAATGTCAAAGGATAGAATGATTCATGGAGATTCCTATGCTGAAAAAAGTATAAAGATATCATTTCTTTGCCCAAATGTATGGAAAGGGTTGGTCATGTTTTAATACGTTATTTAAATCATTATGCTAGTTAGATGCCTGATTTAATTAAAACAATGAAGCATAGAGCTTATTGGCTGTATGGGTATAGTTATATCATTCCATTTTCGTAAAGCAATATGTCCAAGAACGAGGGGCTATCTGAAAGTGTTATACCTCATTTTAAAGCTGAGAACTTCAATTCTGAATGTCACATTTCACCTTGGAGGACCCTTTTCCCACATCTGTTCACACATGTAAACACATACCAATCAGCATTGCAAATGAGATTGGCACAACCTATCCAATTGTAACAATTTATCTTTGTAATTATGTAGATAACCATACACAGCATTGGATTTCCAATTTACTTTTCTCTTAATATCCTCTATACTGAGGCCAGCATCCTTTAATAATGAGGTACCACCGTGCCTAAGTGAGTGGGTAGAAACACAACCTTCTATATTAGACTGTAAGGCTAGATGTTTTAACCTAGAGTTGACATACTGATATTCCATACCATTACCTCTAAATTTAACAAGAGATCATTTTTGTATCTACCCTTACACAAATGTTGTAAGCCCCTATATGGGCACAGCAAAGAGTTGTCATTCCTAACCAAGAATACATAGAAAGAATCTTTACCAAGTTGGTCCGTTTTAGAAGTTTTAACATGTAGGCTAACATATCCACTCTCAAATTTAACATCACCTACCCTCAATGAATGAGGGGATCTAACCACATGGCCTACCCTGAGTACACCTCTAAAACATTTTAATATAGCCAACCAAAAGTTCATATCTGCTCTGTTAGACAGGTCCAGATTAGACCTTAACTTTAACATTACCTGAGGAGTCAAAGGATGAACTTCCCTTGTAGGATTAGTATCAAGTCTTTCGATTCCATCTAAAGTCTTCTTTTAACATGGAATTACCACTGTAGTCAACAAAACCATTCAATTTTTGTTTATACCAAACTGCAGACATGTAATTTTTTACAGATGATGGCTTCATATAATCAGACAGATACACTGCATACTGTAAACGTATATATTATCACGCAGCAAAATTTTCACACACCTAGCATAGAAAGACATTTTCGCGCAATCATATTTTAGCGCAGCGGCTATCAGCACAACGGCAGGCTATTGTGCAAGCTGCCATCATGATGCCACACCCCCACTCACCCGTCAGTTGCTTGGTGTGGATGGACAAGTTATGACAGCTTTCTCTCACCAGAGACACCCTTAGTCCCTGTACAAACAAACCCACCCATGCATTCGTATATCCGATCTATTTACAATTATTAAAGCTTTGTGCATTATCTTAACATGATTGTTTGGTATATTTAACACTTAACATTTAATATGATCTTTGTACTTCTGGGGATTACATACATAAACTTAGTTTAGTTGCACTTGGTTGGTCTTTGAGCTAAATACAATGGAAAATGGGTGTCTCACAATTTTATTGATTGTGTTGGTAGAGTTAGTATTTCAAAATAGAGTGCTATCTTCCACTCTGTAGCAATGGTTCCTTTTATGTAAGTAAAATGTTGTCAGAGTTCATCAAAACTTGAGTTGTTTCATTGATACCAGGTACTCAATAATTTTTCATATAATTTCCTTTCATTTAATCGTTCATTACATACAAAAACATCATGCTTAAGTCTACCTGATAACTAATCCATGGAAGTTTTAACTAAAGATCAAATATGCATGCCGACTAAATTATCTCTCATATCCAAAAGGAAGGGTGATATATAGAGTGTCTTACATCATTAGAAAGGTAATTTTTTGGGTAAAAATTCCACGCACGTTATAATTCCGCGCAGGTAGGCATGTGCTCGAAATACGCGAAAATTTATACTGAGTGAAAATTTCTACGTTCACAGTATATTGAACCTTGAGATGGAGAACAAGGAAAAGGTTGTAAACTAAATTTTTTACAAATTTTTGATACCTTTTCAGTTGTTGTTTCCTCGTTCTCCTAGTATTCTTTGATACACCCTGGTCCAAAAGATACCTTTTTCTTTTTTGCAACCTCTTCCACTCTGGAATCAAAGCAGCACATATTATTATCCTGGAGAGTGGTAATACATTTACCAGGCATACCCTTATTAGCAAGTCTCGACAATTGGTCTGCCAGGATATTATCCTCCGACTTAATATAAGTAGCATAAATTTCTACATTGTTGATGAAACACAACCAAAAAATTTCTCTCAACCATTCCATGCAAAGCTTGTTTTTTAACCTACCCGTGTTGATCATAGCTAGAACTTGCATATTATCTGTTATACAATGGATTCTTTTATAATATTTTTGTAACTGGAAATCCAACGTTTTAAACCCATCATAACAGGGTACAATTCATACACATTGATATTTCTATGATGGTTCCTTAGATTATCAAGTATTGGAGGGACAGTAAAATGGCCTATGCCAAGGTTAAAGTTATCACAAGATGTCCAATCTTCATATAGAAAACCATTGCCCATCCAGGCTCCAAAGCCCTTAATAGAGGAATCCGAATACATTGAGGTATTAACCAAGTCATTAAGGATTAACCTTTTACAGTTAAAAGTACCACAAAAATCCAACCACCAACGCATATTCTGCCTGGTACATTCAGAGACTCTAATGGGACCCCTTGGTTTTGCTCGAGCATACAAGTAAAAAATTCTTCTACTAAACGTTCTACCACCCTTTACTACCTGAGAGCAAAAAGACATGAGACGACCAATCCTCTCAAGGTTCTTTTTCGAGATGAACTTCTTATTAACATTGTCCAATAAGATTCCTTTCATTTTATCAATTTTATCACTAGGTAAGGTTAAATCCAGCTCACTAGAATTAATGATAAAACCTAGAAATTTACAATCCTGGGATGGGTCGGTTACCTTCTCCTGTGAGACTATAAAACCCATGTATTCCATACACTCTATCAATAAATTTCTTTGACTGAGACACTCCTCATACAAGTCTGCAATGATTATTAAAATCATCCAAATGATTAACAATCTTGTTTACACCGTAAAACTTTGCTACCTCCACAATGAAATCAGAAATTCTGTTAAATATATATGGAGCGCATTTGAGACCAAAGGTTAATCTGTTACTAACATTGTATTCCTCACCATGTCCAAAATCCCTTCTGAAACCCTGCATAGTTGTATGGAGACCATATACATTTACAGACCTGTAAGCAGATTTTAAATCAACCACACTCATATAATCGTTCCTATCCAACTGAGCAGTCACCGTGCTAATGTTATTATAGGAAAAAGTTGAGCTAGTAGTATCCATAAAGTTATTAATAGAGATTTTCTCAGGCATACTACACTACAGTCAGTTATGGGTCTTAACTTGCCATTGGATTTTTCTACTCCACCAAGAGAATGGATACACTGAGGTTTACTATCAGTTTTTGAGACTAGACCTGCCTCCAACTCGTCCAATAATATACCACAAAATTCATTGTAAAATCTTCCTTCAAGAATAGATTTATAGTTTTTACAGTCATAGGTAGTTTGACAGCCTGGGTCTACAATCTTGAAACCTTGGACGAAGCCATGCCATAGAAAATCAGCCTCAGTATCACTAATATTAGTGAGACCTCTTTGTTGGAGAAAAGAAGCCACCCTGCATGGCAAAATTTGGGCTCTTTCCCCATTGATATAATGAACACACATACATACACCTACAATTGTCATACACCCTGATGCTAGGCAAACCTTTGACATTCACAGAAAACAGTGGTTCATTTTCACCCTCAGCATACATATCCTTTGGGTCAATATAACTATTAACCTCATATATATTATCCAAAGAATTATTCTCTTGGAATATACCTTGATTAACTACGTCAACCAAGTCCTTCTGTTCTGATACAGGCTCAGGAGAATGAATGAAACCATCAGGCCCATCCGCGTTTTTCGACTCCTGTACTGGAGTTGCTTGTGATGGTAAGCCAACATCTACCAAACCTACTACAACTGGGTCGGGCACCATACATACATGACTGCCAGCTATAGGACATTGGTTACCTACAAATTCCTAGTCATTTCTGGATTTTTGGCAATCAGTCTTACCATGTCCAGTAGCATTACATCCGCTGCAAATATGCCTATACTTGCAAGGTTCCCTCAAACACCCCTCTGCTCTATTGAAGGCATAGCAAGAATTGTTTGAAACTTAGGCTTAGCCCCGTTTTTTGATTTAGTGGCATATGCCCTTTGAGCATGGACCGTACCATTGTATGAAAGATGTCTAAGAATATTGGAATTATCAATAGCTCCAAATGCTTCGATACCATCTTTGTTAGCTCTAGTCCTAACAGACTTGTCATAGGCTTCTAAAGCTGCAACAGTATACATTTTAGTCCCTGCCTTTTCTACTAGCATTTGTAAATGTTTCAACATGCCCTCCACATCGTCACCTTCCTTATAGGAGTCTACTACAAAATTCAAGTTGACCAGCACCAATTTCTCAACCGTATCGATCTTATCACTTTTTTTAACATAGTTTTCATGGTCAAACTCACCAATTTTGGTACCAACATGGAGCCTAGATGAAGTAGAATCCATTGACGACCCTCTTGAGGAGTTACGCTCCTTGATGAGCAGAAAATGACGATTTAGACCTCCAAATACGACCCCGACGAGTTACTTCCTCCCATCTCGAGCCGTTGCTATGGACGCTTGGTGAGCGCTGTCGCCTCTCCCTGGAAACGCGGCTGCGTCCTTGCCGACATGACATCATCGCTCGCTTGTGAAAAACAGCACGTGGGAGCCCCACCCCTTCGGTCGAATTTAACATCTCGTCTCTCCAGTCCCCTCTGGTAGCAACCACTTCTCGCAGAATACCCTTGATTTCGCGTAATTCGCCCTCCAGCGAGTTAATCCTGTTCGTCTGGTCAACGAGTGAATCATCTTCTAACCCAGTAGCATGGTTGGGTGGTAACGGTACCTGACCCCCACAAGATGAATCCATGTCGCTCGAAAATCCTAAATTGGCAGATTCTGCTGCATGTCTAGCCGATTTGGCCGATTTCTTCGAAGCAGCAGCCGTTTTTGTACTCCTAGTTGATTTTCTACCCATTCTGATTGAATAATCAACTTGTAAATCAAGAAAATCAATTAAAAATCAAGGTGACACCTGGCGTGGTGTTACCTGTACAGGTGAGATTAGCCAACTGACGGTTAATTCAAAGCGGACCCTTATATACTGGAGAGTGAGTGAGTAATAGAGGTTTAACGCCATTTCGACAGCTAAGGTCATATTCATGGTGAGAACTACATTACACAATTTCACAAAGGAATGTGTCAGTGCCTGTGCATATGTGCGCCACACACATCCTGAGGGGATAGAAAAGAGAAGATATAGACCCTTTTAACTGGGCTAGGGAAGCCCGATGGGGGAATGTGTCAGTGCCCGCATATATGTGCACCACACACATCCAGAGCGTACACCCTTTTAAGTGGGCTAGGGAAGCCTGTATATACTGGAGACCTGTTTACTATGACGTCATAGAATGACACCATAGATACCACTACGTGCTGCAAGTAGTCCCTAACTGTCCGGGGCTAATTATATATATATATATATATATATATATATATACACGAGTTATAGTTCCATATATATATATATATATATATATATATATATATATATATATATATATATATATGTTGAATCTCAGAGCTATCCGGTGGAATACTATCTGCAACAGTCTTCCCTCTTTTCATTCTCTTGATCCCTCTTTTTCAAATTAAGTTGTGTTTTTTTGTTTTTTTTTGTGGCAAAGGCCCATATTAGTCTAAATAAGTACCAGTTGGAGATTTTGAAGGATAAAATATTAAAAGGCAAATGACTAAATGTACCGCAATGCTCGGCGATTAAGTCCGCTGTACTGGTCAAATTAACCTTGACTTTTTGCAAAATGCCCTATAGAACTATTTCCACCTTTCTGAGGAGGAAGCAGACTGACAGAAGAGTCCTTTTTAAGACTGAGTTAAGAGCCACAGACTCCTTGTCTGTGCGAATGTGCGGTCGGCCAGAACATTATCCTTGCGTTTAAACGGGTATGAATTATACAGTACAGTCGTTTGTATTGATACAGAAATAACCTGGGAGGGGGGGGGGGGCTGAATTCTTGGCTGCTTCAGAGCTGCTTCATACATTAGCGTTTTTATATGCATGTTAGTCTCCATTGTCAAAACCGCCCACATAGACACATTTAGTTATTTGAATCATGCATGTCCCAGTCAAAAATTGCTAAGGTGACACCTTTTTGCTTTAGCATTGTAGTATTTTCCCAGCTATGGTATGACATTCATGTGCATTCCGAGGTAAGGACTACCAATGAAAGTGATGCAACTAACCAATAAGGAATAACTTCAGTTATTGCTCCCCCATTTAAGACATTATATGAAAATGAAATTCTGAACCTTCAGAGGGAAAGAACATTAAAGAAAGGTAATTAGATAGAGAATGATCCAAAGATAACGCATGCACCATAAAGTCATTTCTTGTGGACTGTGGACAATTTTCTGTATCTAAATCAATGGTTTTTTTTTTTAACTAGGGGAGGTATATAAACAGCTGTTCCTTCCCTTGATCCACATACAAAAACAAACAAACTTTTTTTAATGGACCGCTCCTTGCTGCTGTCAGTAGTCTCCCCTTACTAAATGCACTGGAATTTCTACACAAATAATACAAAGGCATAGATTGTTTTAATCCGTTAGCTGTAAAAAGTATACCACCTATAGAAACACCATCCTATAGTATATTTTCTATAAGCCTCTTTCACTAAAAGGTACTTAGGATCAATATAGTCTAGGTGGTATTGGTTAGGCCAAGAAAAAATAAAAGGTGTGTTTCCAGTAACATAGCTCAAAGAGCTAGGGTTGGTAGGTCGGATTTTTTTTTCATTTTTTTTTTTTTTTACATTTATATAGGTAATGTTAGGGCACATATCAATGAATGTATCGAATTATTTGATTTCATTGTAAAATAATGATGCGAAAATGGCAACTATGAGAGAGGGGAAGAACACAAAAAGGATATAGGAAAAATCCTCAAAAAGTAATGAAAATTTCTTTAAAATATGAAAAAATGAGACAAAATTCTTCAAAATCACAACAAAAAAAGTTTTTTTGCCCCTGTTTTGCTAGGGTGGGTTTGGTTACTGGAAACAAACCTTTTTTATTTGGCCTTAGGTTCATAGATATGAATAATTGAATAAGCATTCTTTCAGCTCTCACAAAGGCACAAATGGCACTGAAGTTATCAGTCTGCGGAAATTGTAAAAACCATCATTTTATCTGACAAAAGGATATTGTCCTTTCTTATCTTCTACATGATATTATTTATTCTGATTGGATTGGGCTCAGAAGAATACTAAAAGGATTATAATGTGTTGTTTTGTTCAACAAGAGGTACGTATAGGCATTACTGATATAAGCGGGGTGTTTCAGAAGCCATGGATAAGAAAAGTCACACAATATCCATTTCTAAACTGAATTCTGACCATTGTACCTGAGTTCATCCAATATGTAAGTAGCATCTTGGGTGATATTTTGGCCACTTAATCAATACTCTTCCTCACCTATAAAGTGCACCCTTTGCCAGGAGGTTATTTCTTAAGGAACTACGATCGCTCACAATCCTGCCAGTGCTTTTCTGATGGGGATTCTGGTACGACTTGAAGGGTGCAGTCGTAGTATGTATGGTCTCCAGAAGGATTCTATAATATACCCAGGTTGGTCGGTTATTGTGGGTACATTATGTCATTACTAGCACAGATTATTTATTCTCCAAGCAATGTTTCTTTCTATGCATCTCCCCAACCCATATAAGAACATGATATTACAGATGTTGTCTTTGGACATGTCAAGGCTAGACACCTAGGATAATGAATAACACACATAAAGGTAAATATCTCTTCCTATTCATTTTTGTAAATAAGAAAGATTATAAGGGAACTCATGAGGATGATGATGAACTTTGAAGCTGGTATGAGGCCAACAGGCACTATTATGTTCTAGCGTAACGAGACCAGAATTGAGAAGCAATGAATGCCTATCAACGCCCAGACGAGTAAAATCTCAGACGCACCTTTAGCAGGGACTAGAGAAATAGAAAACACTGCATAGAGCCCCCGTGTATATATTTCTAGTGATTGATACAAAGGAAGCCCTATAGAAGGACCCCATATTCCAATAGGCACCTCTTGACCCTTTCATGATAAGGGACCAATGCTATCGATTACACTCTGGAAATAATAAGATAGGGGTATGTGTGACCTGGGCTAGGTGCTACCATCTATTTCCTCATGCTGTGTAATGCTAAATGCTGCCCTAACATGTATACAGTCTACTCTTCATTGGAAACACACATTGGGTGACGAAGTGGTGTTGGGACACCCCATATCTAAGTATTTGATATGATCTTGAACAGTGTCCCTGTTTCATTTGAAAGCACTGCAAAGAAATAGAAAAATCTATCAAATTGATGACGGTTCTTCTGCAAGTACAGGCCAAAGATCTCACTACTATTTTTACAGTGATTCCTTGCAATACATTGCTTTATTGTAGAAAGTACATTTATATGGCTTCACTACATTACAATTATGGTGGTTCAATGTCTATTTTATGAGAATGTCTAATAGATTATTTGTGAGAGTGTGGGAGCTATCTAGTTATCGTATAGGGTGGTTTCAGGTGTCAAGAATGCTGGGTTTACTTGAATGAAAAGATTCCTTCTAAACGCCCTATATTGAAGGTTAAACGTAATGGAGAGAGCAGGTAGACAATAACAGTGATGAACATAGACTGGTTAGAAGTCAAATATTGTATTTTAAAACCAGGAAGGCATTTGACAATGATGGAATCTCAAATGTCTTCATGAACCCCATACTTCCAACATAATTTCCACTTAAATGTCTGTCCCTTCAGCTAAGGAGCATACAATGTGCCAATGTAGTTAACAATAGCCAATTTGTACATGCATACAATATATGGCTACAAGGAATTGCATAATGTTATGGGAGTTCATCCCTGCCTGGTATAGAGAAGGATGGGATTTCCCTTTGGGACAGAATTTGTAATTAGGGGGGTCTGTGTGAGACATTCAATACATATCTCTGGCCTTAGGAGCAGATATATGATAGTCAAAGAACTAGTTGTTTGTATTCATTTTTTTTTCTGATTTGTGATACAAGTTCCCTTTGGCTCTTATGACATGGTTTCGGCTGTTAAGACAACTACACGCATTAGCATAAGAGAAAAGGTAGTCACTGAAGCAGACACAATCCGTCTCAGATTGGTGGTCTTACTATAGACATCAGATCTTCAAACTTGTCTGTTATCATACCGAAAACCTGAGAAAAGAGCTCCCAGTTACTGTTGTAACTTCCCTTGGTGTTGTCTAGCATATGTATACACTTACATGATGGGTATTTGTAGGGGAGGAAGGCAGGGCCGATAAATCAGTGTTGTAGATATTTCAGAGACGTTCGATGGCCATGAAGGTCAGGGCCCCTTTTGTAGTCAGTGTAGGATGGGAGTAGGCCAAAGCGCATTTTGTGAACGTATTATGCAAACTTGAACAGTCCCCGGATGGCATTGTTTGGACCTCTCCATCCAACATCGTCCCACTAAAATCCCCTTCAACCATCTAAGAGCTGATAATGCCTTTATATATCATGACCATAGGTAGTCATGATGCATGGGGAATGCAGCCATGGTGAGTAACTCGACCCTCAGATTAAAAGTCTGATGCTCTACAGACTGAGCTAACCGGCCAGTCTAAGATGTTGACCATCAAGGCTGCCTTCATGCATCATATGAACCCAATTTGATAGATACGCTGCCTGAGGGTAGGCATGATGCTCCAATGAAGTGTTGTTGAGAAGACCTGTCAGCACTTCAGTTTAGGGCGCCCAGGTCCATGTGTCCTTTTCGACGTGATGCACCAATGCATTGGTGGTGAATCTATTCACATTTCAGAACGATTCTGAGTGCCCAAACTGGATAATCTGAGTGCTTTTATCTCAGGATAGAGGCACTGAGAATTGACACTTGAATATTGACCGTGTTCTTTTTCTATACTGGTCTTATATGTGACAGCAGCTATGACATAGCTTTGACAGTGGTTAGTGGTTCATACTGAAAAAGTTCAGTGTTGCCTGGGATCGATCCAGGGACCTTCTGAGACAAAAGTTCTGCATCCTATCCATTAGGCCATGGGGTAAGACAATAGTGTTGGGTTAGCTGAGTCATATGCCTGGGACCCTATGGATACTATATAATATTTGTATGTCAGTGAATGCAGAATGCATTCTAATGCATTCTAATGCATTCTAAAGGTGAAGACTTGCAAGCATGCCTTTTATAGGTACTTGATAGAGGCACTCGGCTCCGCCTCATGCCTCTATCAGTACCTAAAAGGCACTAGTGCAAGCATAATCATCATATATTACATTCATATAAAACAGTACTAAGTGAGAAATTTCTCTCAAAGTACGGCCTATCTGAGTGGCTCGAAGTTGGGGGTACGCCCCATATGTAAGGCGCACCTTATACATGAGGTGGACCTTATACATGAGGTGCATCTTATACATGACGTGCACCTTACACATGAGGTGGACACCTTATACATGAGGTGCACCTTATACTTGAGGTGCACCTTATACTTGAGGTGCACCTTATACATGAGGTGCACCTTATACATGAGGTGCACCTTATACATGAGGTGCATCTTATACATGACGTGCACCTTACACATGAGGTGGACACCTTATACATTAGGTGCACCTTATACATGAGGTGCACCTTATACTTGAGGTGCACCTTATACATGAGGTGCACCTTATACATGAGATGCACCTTATAGATGAGGTGCACCTTATTCGCGATGTATTAGAGCATTACCACTGGGAGGGTTCTTGTCAGGGCGATATTCATGCACCAAGAGTTATAGATTCTTGATGCAATGTGCAGCCCTTAAAGGGTTAAGATCGTGTCTGGGCCCACTCCTAGATTCACGCCAGATCTGACACGCGGAAAGATCGGTACCTCCACACATTTAGCCATATCCCTTACCCATGATTTCTCTCACCATCATGCAAACATGATCTTGGATTTTAGTACATGATTCGAATCTCGACCTTTTATCTCCATTCTCATCTTTCAAGATTCGATCCCCTATCAACAAAACTTCTCTATGAGCAAAGTGGTCAGACTCTTTTTAGCCATCTACCAAAGACCTTGAGATATCTATCGTGATTGTATTCAGGCCTTGAAAAGAGTTTACTTCTCTCATGAAATGTCTGACCGACTACGCGAGGACAAGCTGCTTTACTCATCTAATGTTAGGAGGCGTCCCGTGGGGTCTAAAGGGTTAAAACTTTGTCCATCTTTGCATGAGAGCAATCATTGCCTGTTGTACGAGGGACTATACAGTAGGCTGTTGAATCTATTAGGCATCACTATAAAACTTTACATGAACCACAGAATTTGTAATGCAGGGAAGCACTGTGATTTCTATGATAAGACCCCAGAAAAGATTACATAAAGCACTGTATTATGAGCATGCTCTGAAGATGGTGGTGACAACTTTATCCCCAAAATGGGGGAGAGCCGTCTTTAAGTTGACAGCTTTTCTTTTTGTATGCAATGTAGTTCCCACACCGATTGCAGTGAAAATATTTGTAGAGGCAGTGCTGCCCTTCCCTTTTTACCCGCCCCCCCTTTCTCCGAGAGACTAAGGGGGGGGGGGTGAGAAGTCATAGGACCTTCAGACTAAAATCAGAACTTGGTAAGGGATTTGGTAAACAGAAAATGATATTCAGGCACATTCTTATGGGAAAAAGGCAAATCCCTGGAACCCCAAAACATTCTCAACATAGCTAGTCACCAGGAACAAGGGATGAAACGACGAAAGAGAGTGTACACGTAGGAGGTGCTAGAAAAAGAGAACCACTAAAGAAAACCTACAAAAAGGGAATTCATCAAGGTATCATATAGCAAATATGATCGGTGAAAATACGATTTGAATATTGATGCATTGGCAATCACTCCTGCTTCAAATTCAAATCTGTTTCCCAATATGACTGAGGCCTGTTGAGGGTAAGGCCTAATCCTTAAGCCATATTGGCTCTGGAGTAAATAAAGGAGTGGTATTGGCCACCCTGGAGGAATAGGACACCAGCATAATGAAGAGGTGCACAGGTAACAAGAGGACATGAATAAACATGGATCCCATGCTCTTTAAAGGCTCACAGAGGAGTGAAATCTGGTATTTTGGCTCGATGGAGGGGGAGGAGGGGACAAAAAAAAGGAAATAAGCTTTCCATTTTTTTCTCATCTCAATTTGCATTGGCAACAAATACCACAAAGAAACACCACTGATTCAAAAGGCAAGCAGGGGAATCATACTTAAAACCAGCAGGAATAAATTGAGATAGTTGACAATTGTAGGCTGTGATTAGGGGGACTGGAATGCCCTAAATGAGGGATTCATTTTCATCAGGGATATTCTTTCCTCTTGATTAGTCTCATAAACTATGCCTGCGAAGCATCTTAAATGAATTGTACCATGTAAGTACTTGTAAACTGTATTTGAGGCAAACTCCAATGGTGCCAATACCTCTCTTAGTGAGTGAGTGAGTAATAGATGTTTAACGCCATTTCGACAGCTAAGGTCATATTCATGGCGAGAACTACATTACACAATTTCACAGAGGAATGTATCAGTGCCCGCGCATATGTGCACCACATACATCCGAGGGGATAGGAAAGAGGAGATATAGACCCTTTTAAGTGGGCTAGGGAAGCCAGAATACCTCTCTTACATAACCGATAGAAGTATAGCACGCTACTTATTAAGCAGGGTTCAGCCTTTTACATATTTCTCAATGGATAGGTGTTTATAGTTGTAGAATAATCTTTCATGAGAGTATAGTTGATTAGGAAGAATTGCTAGTTGGCCACAACTAACACAATGAAGTATAAGCAATCTATGTAAAAGATTTAATGAACAGCTTCACCAATAACACATCAATGAGGAATTATTAATAAGCATAAATGTCCATATAATTAAGAGCTGACTAAGTGTAAATGGAGAATGCTATTTCATGCACAACATGCATAAAGGGATTTTTAGACTCTAAGCTTAGTTTGTGTGTCTTCTATCAAACCTCCAGGAGGGCGATTCATAAAAACTGACGATATCAAACGAGGAAGACGACCAGTGAATTATGAAATTCATCAACACTGATACTTTATGGAAATAATAGAATTATAGCCTTTTGAACATGCTATTTCATCCACAATAATCTTTACTTTAATCAATACCCTTTGAGGTTTGAAAGGTTAACAATCATATGAATTTTCTGCAAATAAATGCAGAAATATCTTTCTAGAATGATTGTTTCTAAATTCATTGTTTGATTATAGATGGGTCGTCAGTTTTTATGAATCGCCCTGCTGGGTGCATACAGGCAATAATCTCTTCTAGCCTAAAGTGCTAAGCTTGGCATCAAACTACACCATTTATATTTCCCTTTATTCATCTTACAGCTATAGACTATGAATACGACCTGTTGGCTATCATAAGTACTTACAGCTCCAGTTACTATGGAAACCTTCCCTTAGTCAAGCACTTAACCCATTAAAAGCCGTTGATGCAGGAGTGCATCATGCCTATTGTTCATCATGATGCACCAATGAAGTGCTGCTGAGACTGAAGTGCTGGCGAGACTGATTGCCAGCACTTCATTGGAGCATCATGCCGACCCTATAGGGTTTATACATATATTCCGGAGGGTCAGCATGATGCTCCAATGAAGTGCTGGTGAGCAGTCTCGCCAGCACTTCATTGGTGCATCATGACGACCAATAGGCATGATGCATTAATGCATCAGTGGCCCTAAAAGGGTCAAGAATCTGCATACAGATAGAGTGGTTTACTTTAGCTATACCCTTACCCTAAACGGAGGGACTATTAAGTCATCTGAGTATGTTTAATGGGAATTGGCCTCAGGGACAGCAGGTCAGGGCTCAATATTGTATCAATATAAAACTTAGTGCTGGGGAATATGGAATTCAAGGCTGGAATTAGTTTTATGAATTATGAAAAAGAAACTCTTTGTGGTAAATCTCCATATTGCTATAGAGTTTCTCATCTGACATGAAAACTGCTTTTAGTTGATTTACACTGGAAAGCTAGGTTTTGTTTAATAATTTTGTCAATGGTAGCCTCATAGTGAACAAGTAATCAATGGATAATTCATGACGAGTGTGTGTTAGTGAAGGATAATTACATGAGGCCGTAGGCTGAGTGTAATTAGCCTTTGCTAACACACACGAGTCATGAATTATCCATTGACTACTTATTTTATACCACGAAACCAATAAATAATCAATAGAATACCAATAAATTCAAGTTGAAAACAAAAATTATTCCCCCTCCCCGGGAATCGAAGCCAGCCATAGTGTGTGTACACAGTTACATACACCTCGTCGCCCGGCAGCGGACAGCGACAGTCGTCTCCTTCCCGGGCTTTGTATCATATTGAGACGTGGTTCGAACCAAGCATCTCTGGCCAGTCCCTGTGGCGCAGTGCATAGGGAGTTGGATTTGGGATGTGAGACTGTAGGTTTGAGCCCTGCCCTGGCCTTGAAAATTTCATGGGTTTTAACATGTAACATATGACATGGAGGGACATGAGAGGCATGCGGGTTATCCATGGATAACCGCAGGCCTTACAAAATTGATGTTACAGCCTACAGGGTGTGCAATATCGACAGGTATGTGCATGGGAATATCCAGCAAAAAGCACTGAGTAACCAAGAAATCGTGGTATAACATGTCATATTCAGCTTCAGCTCTGATAGAACATCGTCAGATAATTTAGATTTCCACATAATTCATATTCAAAGGGGGTTATATGTGCACTCATATTCCATTTATTTTCAATATTTCATTCTTTTTTTGGTGGTCAAGAGGTGGAGGTGTCAAAATGGATATTTCTGCCCATGTCCCAGTTTACCTGAACATGGAAGTAAGATGAGTTAATAATAACTGCTAGGCCTACATGTGATTGTTAGATATCATATGAAGGATGATTCTCTACAAGAAAATTGGTCTTGCCTCTCGGCACTTGACAAGGGCGAAAGGAAGAGTTGATATGGAAACTTAACATGAAAAGGGAGATATCTGTCACTGTGCTATTATTACTGCATCTGGGCCATATTAAGATATTGCTTCTAAAACAGATCAGAAAGAATGTCAAAGTCATAGGCACCCTGTATATAGCAGAAAGTCGCACATTTATCTGACTTATCTGAAATATTGTAATGGCCAAAATAAGCACCTTGGTGCTTTAGACAGGCACTTCTTTGAGACCATCAGGAGCACCCCACTGAACCCTGCATTTGTTTGAGACTGGTCCATAACTTTGTGATTTCACCATACTAGCTGTAAAAGAAATGCCACTAAAGTAATGGCGGTTTTCTAGCATATGTAAAGAAATATAAATGGCAAAATAATGATGGAATCCTTTTCCCAAAGTTGCCAGGGATCTATCATTATTTTCACATAGAATCCTTGTACCACTGTACTGCCACCTGGTGCGTCTTGTAACAAGAAAAATGTGGCAAGGACTACGGATAGGAGTTGCCACTCCTCTCCCCGACCTAGCCACTCGCGTTACCTTGGAGAATCACTACGAAACATAGTTACCATCTGCACGAATTGCCTGAGAAGCGGGCAGCACAATGGCTTGTGTTGTTGCGTAGCAACATTGCTAGCCACTCAAGTGATGTCACTGAGGCACATGCCGTCACCAATGATGTCATAGGTGACAGGGAGAAAACCAAAAACATTATGGAGTTGCTACGGTCGCTACGCTCCCGGCCGCTGACACGGCTTGCAACTCCAAAAAACTACACTGGTTCAATTCTATATAATTCCAGTGGTCACAGTTCAGTTTTATGAGGACCCTTGGTAGATTCAACCATTATTTCTTTTAAAGTGCAACATCAGGGCAAGACTTTCACCGTTATGTTAACAGAGAAACAAAATATCAAAAGATATATTATTGTTTCCCTGCATCACAATTATTGGGGTTCATTCCTCAATTTTACGAGGCTTTCAAGTAGATCCAACCGTTATTTTTTTAGGTTATACATGTAGTTCTATTTCCATATGCTGCCATTGAAATACTTGTTGCAGTACTGTAAGATCTAGCACATTGCAATTGGCCGATGGTGTCCTGTGTGGTAACTGATAAGAAATAACTTCTATTAAATCAATAAACACCAAGCAACAAAAAACAGTAAACCTGTGTAAGATCAATAAGGATGAGAGTGAGTACAAAAAGGTAGAGTGTGAGGGGATGGCTCACTGTGGTGTGATATGTGATGAGAGTAGTATAGTGTTGAAGGGAGTGTGGGAATAAGAAAGATGTTAACCATTTAAAGGCCGAATGACCATTTATTGGATATGCTGTCATGATGCATGAATGAAGACTTGGCAACTTATTTAACAATGCTATGTATTTTAGCCAGTGTCAGATTTAGACATGCACAGAGAATATTGATACTCACCGTGAGCCTGACGTTAGCCTCAGGCAAATGTCGCCAAAATGAGTATATTTTGATACTCAGGGTAAGCCTAGGGTGTAGGCATACTCCAGCAATACCTGACACTCTACTCCAGATTGTTTATGGCCTAGCTGTACCCTCTCTACTGCCCTACTCTCACAGTGCAGGAGTCTCTTTAGAGACAGGCTCAGGGTAAACTGGAGTAACATAATAGAAGAGAATAGGACATTGCCTGAGTATCTCTATGAAGAGGGTCAGGCAATGCGGGATCCTACCTGAACAGGCTCCAACATTGCAGGAGTCTTTCTTACCAATGGTGTAATGTACTGCCAGAGTATCCCAATACATAGGATCACACTTTGCTGGATTCCACCTTCAGAGTGAGTCAAGCAACACCACCCAGTGGGCACAACCCCACTTAATGAGTTACTAATCAGCACTGAATTGTAGGGCTTACAGACAGTCTAAATTGTAATGGTTATGTAGCCCTGCATTTGTAGCCCTTATTGAATTACTAAGCTGTAGGGTGTATTAAGCCCAACACAAAGTGGTTTGTTAAACACTATAAAGAAATATAGAAATTAAGGTCACCGTATGAAAAAAGCCCATTATTTCATACACACAAGGATTTCAGATGGTCGAACATTCAACTTCCTGAGGCAGTCTAATTAATCGATGAATACTTTGTGCATTCCTTGTTTCAGTGTCCTTATTGCTCCTTGGTGGGATTTGAATAGGGTACCTCCTTATTGTGACTCCTTTGTGCTCCTATCTGTGCTAGCGGGGCAGGTGTTGAAAGTGGCACTATCAATATGATATTTCAACCTTAGACCTACTACAGTGAGATGTCATTGGTCATATGAGGCCCAGTAGACTAATAGGAAACACAGACTGGAGTGACCATAGTGATATACCATTTTATTATTCCATAAATTGTAACATATTACTGTATTAATCAAAGAATATCTATGAAATTAATACATAGGTTGGTTCTAAGAGCTATAAGAGCACTCAAACTTTGTATAAGAGCGTTCATGCCCCACTGCACACCAGCCAGAGTCAGTTAGACAGAGTTTCTGACATCAAAGGCTCCGACCTAATGGTTCACTGCACAATATAATAAAAATGAGGGTCTCAGTGTGCGACCTCATGGTTCAGTGCACAAACTAATAAGTTGTAAGTGAATGCAACTGGCCGTCACGGGTGCCTGAGCACCGCTGACGCCGTCATGAGTGTCTGAGCACTCTAATAACTGAACAATGGGTTACATAAGCACAACGCCATAACCGTCCGGTCGCTCTAGCGTCGCTCCTGAGCAAGCTAGGTCAAATATCAAAGCATCTATGGGAAGCCCATAATTAGACGGTCAAAATGAGCCCAAGATCAAGGCGGAACTCCCATTATTAAGGAAGTTACGCCATGGAGACTGAATTGAGCTCCGAGTGCACTACAGACAAATTGGCGCAAGTTACGCGCCTATCCAGCGGGCAGTTTAAACTTGGCATATTCAACTCCGTGCATGCGCAAAATGGCGGTTATAGCGGCGTAAACGATCGAGATATGAGGGTCTGAAGTCACAGAACCGACCAAGACAATGGGGGACACAGCGGCGCCCATGGGGGTCCTTTGTGGACCCAGTGACACATGAAAGCCTCCCCTCAAACAATTGCAGAGTTAGGCAGATGCTACTGGCCCCAGTCAGTCTGGAGGTGCTTTTCCAAGATTTGCTACAAATAGCCTGTCTGCACCTCCAAGAGGACAGAACACCAAGAACCGCTCTAGAGGTAACATCTCCAGTCATCTCCTGCTACCTGCTATACCACTGCACTATGGTGAAACTATGCTAGACAGGCATTGGTTTCTATCATTAGTGGCCAGAGGGTATCTTCCTCAAGACTTCCACCAGAGGGTAAAGTTATTCATTATTACATTATTCCTCTAAGCAGCAGGTCAGGAGCTAGGTGTGGGAACCCACCTAGAACTATGCTGGACATTGTATTATTATTACCTCACAGGTGGAGTGGAACAGAACATTATACTTTATAACTTACTGTATATTTACTGTATGTACAAATTACCTACATACTAACTACTGTATGATTGATATTTCTTACATGTTGCCTAAAGCTGAATAAACCAGTGACAACTGGAAATAACACTATTTATAAGAGCCTTGAGGTAATTACACTATATACCACTAGTCATATGATATTTCTCATATGACAACTTGATCATGCACATTTACTAGTATGACAATAGTAAGGAAAAATGCCCATAGTAAGGACAAATGTCCACAATGTCCTCAGTAAGTATGGCACAGTCCTACTTATATGCGTATTGCAACCTGGCTCACCAGTTATAGAGGTGGCACAGTGGTAGGATTCTCGCTTTGCATGTGAGGGGCCTCAGGTTCAAGTCTCGGTGGTGCTGAGAAACATTTTTCAGTTTAGTAGGAAACATCTCATCTATTGCAGTGTATTTTTCTAAGACCTAACTTTGTAACTAATTGAAATAGATGCTTGCTTGAAAACTGACAGAATCTTCAAAATCTGCCAAGTCAGAAAATAGCAAGAAAATAAATTGTTTGCATAACAAAAAATTTCAGGTTGAAAACTTGCAGCTTTTGAAAAGCATCCCTGGGCTGGAATCGAACTCAGGACCTTCTCATATGAAGGTAAACATGTTACCACTACACCATTTTGACTGTGCTGAAAGATCTCCACTTGAAATCTCATATGATCTGCTCCCTCTGTGTGTTGAAAGCTGGTATTCTACTTTTTTTCCAAACCCCAAAACATTAAAAATATGCCTGGGACCATATATGTCACTTTTACATTTACTGCAAAGATATGATCATACTCTAAATGTTTTAGTGATTAATTCCTATTATATTCCTATATAGATAAGATTATATTCTTAGATATCATGGTTACAAGGACTAGAGGATAATAGAAAGGATATTGAGTATGTGCAAGAACGGGCGAGGGGGGGGCTTAATAGGGAACAATTTTCTCACAAACCCATTATGAATGCATATTCATGCTCGCATTGTAGCAATAAGATTGACTTACCGAGATTGACTTTACAAAAGTTCTCAATGGAGCTTGAACTTACCACCTCCAGATGCAGAGTTCTGTGCCATTTCAACTGAGCTAATGAGGCACATGCTGTGGTTGGTGCTAGGATATGATATAATCTCAGACATCAGTGTAGGGGCTAGACCCCTGCTTTGCTGGAGTATTCAGTTAGATTCAGACTGAGTATGGCACCATGCCTGAGCCTTGTGCCATACTCATGCTGATCCTTTTTCCCAATGTGTGGCATTGAAGCAGGCTCAGCATGAGTATGGCATGTCAGGGGAGAGCCTCTAGCAGAGGCTTTGATGATACTCAGGCAGCACCAGAGACTAGGTGAAACTCAGGCCGATGCTCTTTTTTCCGTCAGTGTGGGGCACAGGATTGCACACCCCTAGTTTTTGTCTATATTTTTCCAAAATCATCAGCTATAATGTGTGTATGGGGGGTGTGCTTATTTTGGGCCCCTTTCCTATCCCTAGATCCACCACTGTCATAGTTACAGGTCTTTTGGCATTGAGCCCCCCCCCCCCCATGAAAAGCGTCGTTTGGGATTGAGACCCACATTCAAAGCGTCTTTTGGGATTGAGACCCACATTCAAAGCTTTGACACAATGCACCAGTGCAGCTCTAGCAAGTAATGTGTATGGAATGCATAGGTGCATCAGGACAGCAAAGGAACTCATACCTAGAGCCCTCAACATGCAGTGCGCAAAGAGTTAACAGTATCTTAAAGTGATATGCTGGGGGAAGGTGTTGAGTCTCGGAGAAAAGAGCGAGGAAAAAACAGAAAATGGCTGGTATGGATTCCACAAGTTTGGTAATAGAACTCTTAAACTAAACAGGCGTTATCAACTGATCTCAGTCAATATGGGTGATACAGAACTGATCTGACAGAGAGAGAGAGAGAGAGAGAGAGAGAGAGAGAGAGAGAGAGAGAGAGAGAGAGAGAGACAGACAGACAGACAGACAGACAGAGACATACAGACAGAGAGACAGAGACAGACAGAGTGACAGAGAGAGAGAGAGAGAGAGACAGACAGACAGACAGACAGACAGACAGAGACAGAGAGAACGATTCAGGTACATACGGACAGATAGGGGTGTTTTATTAGAGTGTCAACAAATGCTTGTCTTGACGTTCAGACTATTCCCTGTAGATATATTATGCATACACAAGAACCACTCAAATTCCCTACAATTAAGTAACATGCACATCACTCTTGTTAGCATACAACCTGATACACACACAAGAGGGATATTCCCCCGGGGGCCACTGGTGGCTTCAAAGTAAGTAACAGGTGGCGCCTCACAGTCCCCCCACCCTCTCTTCAAGGTTGTGAAAGTTGACAGCCTCCCTTTTCAGTCATAATTATGTCACAACACGAAGAACACAGTTTGGCGATAAATGAATAATAACTTTTAATGAAAACATTTTTGTAACCATGACAGCGAACATATTCAACAATACAACAATACACGCCACACCCATGTGTTTTTATTAAGTCAAACCATATGCTATAGGGTGGTGGGTGGGTATCTGAACCGTCTCAGTCTACATCTGAAGGAAGAATGGCCGAAGCAACGGCGCGCATAACGCACTTCCGGTTTAGTTAACCTTAAACTCTCTAGGTGGCGTGTGTGTGTGTAAATAAATGGTAATGGGACATTACCTATAATGACACCAACAGCCCCCCCCCCATTGTCAGTTATAATGGCACTGACAACCCCCATTTTTAGTCATAATGGCACCAACAGCCCCTATTTTTAAGTCCTGATACACCTGACAGCCCCTGCTTTTCAGTGTCCCATGGTGATTGACAGCCACGGCTCCACAGACTTGTGCTGCAATGGTTACCCAAACCATGGTAGAGTAGCCAGTGTCTAGAGTTGTAGACTAATCCCTAGGTATTCACATGTAAAACACCCTTCTCGTTAGTGAGCTTTGTGCCTGAGAGGATCTCTAGTGGGAATGTTCCTTGTATTATGAAATTCCCCCCAGACAGACCCTTGGTACAAACCAACAATTACAACAGTGTGGTGCAGACACAGTGCCGGCTAAGTGGTCCCCACAGAGAGTTTAGAGTAGATCCACCTAACTCGACCATTTCTCTGGTTGGTACCTAATTACGACGACATTAGAAGGCCTACTTCTGGCATATATGGCCATCGGTTATCGCCACATCTCATACCAGTATTAGGGGTTGTCATTATGCTATCATTTAAGAAAAAAACAACTCATGATTTGTTCTGGAAAGTACAAATCATGAAGAGGTTCCCTTGTTAAGAGTGGTTGTTATATGGTTCTAAACTAGTTAGTGGTTGAGTCAAGGGCATTCTACCCTCGAACACTGCGCTGCAACTCTACCTGACAATAGGGATAGAGATCCATTTGGTGAGCTCTGATTATAATGCTATTTAAAAATAGCATCTCTAACTCTTAAATGATAAAGAATCGTTGGTTTGGCAATTGGTTGCCTAATTGTTACAAAGACTCGCAAATGGATATGAGTAATTTGGAGGTCTAATCTTTTTAGACTGCTAACCATTACAGTGTAAGGTATTGTCGTTATTGCCAGTTAAGCAAGTAATGAGGATGATTATTATTATGTAGAATAGTATATCTGAGCTGTGAAGTAGTGTTTAACTTATTTCATTTCTATGGAGCAGTGAATTTAACTAAGGGTCGTTATAGGCTGACCCGCAAAGCAAAGCTGTTAAAATTGACTTATCAGTTGTGACAAAAGATTTTCACATTAGCAACTTGCAACATACACTGATCCAATATTTTCTTTCTAAACATTTATTACATTCCTCCTATCTGGATTAAGCATTGTGGAATAGAAAAACCCCTCTCAGATGCCCAAACGAGTATGACAGAATGACAAACCATGTATGAATGTATATGTATGTAAATTCTTTTACATTTTTCTACTACAAGAGAAAACAATGTCCGAGGAGTGAAGACGTAGTGTAGAGAGCTTCGCAACTATTTACAATGGTTTATCTTACTGCACTGGATACAAACATTGGCTAACTAACACAACTACTTAAATAATTAGCTGGGGTAATTTATGTATCATACTCTTATAGGGTAATTTCTAGGCACTTATCTGTTGTGATCTGACGGTTATGCCAAGGTCAACAAGGTCCAAAGAATTCCACTTTTCTTTGTAATAACAAGGCCATTAGGGCAACTCTTTATCTAAATCATGGACCATGTCTGCCTCAAATTACATTAACCACACATTAACATTAATATTAACCAGAGCATGTCAGGGGTTTGCTGTCAACATGCCAAACATGGCTGCTCCAGTTCATCATTACATGCCTGGTAAATCAAAACCAATGGCTTGCATGTACATGTGCCTATACATGGGTGCACAAAATTCACAGGATGTCACTCCATCATTTTTTATGTATATGCCAATGTACTGGGGACCGTCCATCATTTTCTAAAACCCCTGCGTTGCGACCGTCACTTTTTAAAACCCCTCCATCTCAAGTGTCACGAGCGTCACTTTTTACCCATGTATAGGCACTTGCACCACAACAACATATATAACAATTGCAACAAACACAACAGCAGCAGCAATAGCAGCAGCAACAATCTAAACCTATTTATGTCATGTAATTTCTACATGCTTTGCAAAATTCACAAGAAAAAAATACAGGAGTCACTGAATGGACGAGCCACAGCACAGCAGGTAGAGACATATAAGACCTGGATGAAATATTCACTGAATTCCACAACACTCTAAAATGGGAAGTTGAGACTCTAAAAATGGAACTTGCAACTAAGTTAAGTGCAGACGATGTAAAACATAATGCCATATTTGACTTTCAAGAGGGAATTACTAAAACGTTTGCTGGGCAAATATAAGTCATTGATTGATCAGAACCAATCAGGCAGCCAAGCGTGATCATGAGTAGACGGTCATTAGGGGATAGGGCAGCAGGGCCTCTAGTCCGTCGAGGGAACCGGAGGACAAAACCCTATCACATGCCATTCCTGCAACAGCATCCTATATTTCCTGTGTGCGATACCTAGTAAATCAGGGTTAAGGTGCAACTGGTATCTCAATCATTGCCACAGAAAAGACATCTCAACCGACAGAAGAATGACACATGATTATGCAAACTGTTATAAGCCGACCCCTCCTGGTTATCGGATGACCCTTTAAGCTGACCCTCAACCCTTATCAAGTGCCCTGTATGTTGTTTGACATCATGTTAAAGATAACTTAGATGCTGCTTGCTTATGGGGTCTGGATAATAACAGCCAATTTTCACCTATTGAAGAAGCAGGTGATGCCTTTGTTTTTAGAAAAGCTTCATGAGGCAAGAGTAATTGGCACGAAACAAGATTTATGTCCCATTATGGATTCCTAAATTAGGGTTTATCTCTCCAACCTTTATCTAGCTATAATACAT
Organism: Acholoe squamosa; assembly: GCA_949317995.1. Lineage (NCBI taxonomy): Eukaryota > Metazoa > Annelida > Polychaeta > Phyllodocida > Polynoidae > Acholoe > Acholoe squamosa. Next base: position 25,007,382 of record OX439050.1, read on the forward strand.
AAGTCAACACGCTGGAGTTTCCTCTTTAAATTTGTACCCTGATAACTTTCTCCATTGTTGTTTTATAACAACAGTGCTACACAAAGATTGAAGATATTAGTCTGCAATTAATATCTTGTATGATGACAGGGGCCACACAGGGATAAGGTTAATTATTACATGACAAGAAGTCATTGTGAGGGGATAGACCCGCCTGAGCAGCAAGTCTTATCTCAACGTTGTATAGATTAAATAGGGTATCCGCATATAAACATATCATAATAGAACATAAGGGCCAAAAGCTACAGGTGTATGGATATCTCTGGGCTGGAGGTTCTCATGATAACACAACCTTTGGATCAGATTCATCCCGATGGGCGTTTTGTACAATAATACCAGAGAAAAGCTCGAGTATCAATGGGGGATAACTGTCTATCCACGACAATCATTTCAACACTTTAATCGCTGTATAAACCCTTAATGCAACCCTGACAAGTTTCTCACCAGGGCTGCATTCATGCATCAGGACGGTGGGTACAGTGAGATGGCAATAATCTGCCATGCCAAAATCCTTGTAAATATTGACTTAGGGAGGCTGTAGAGGGTTAATAGAAGTTGACTGGTGCTTCTCATTTCCATAAATAATTTGTCACAGCCTGCCTACTCACATAGTCAGCTAATTGAGATCTCACTTAACAGGTTTATTATCAGATAAATAAGTACATGGGTGGGAACATCTATGTTCACCAGGTGCCAATATCCCTTGCACTGTAAAAAGAAAATGTCAAACACACAATGGATCTCTGGCATCATTGGGACAAAGATTTCACCGATAGTGTTACAGAGACTCCTTCTACCACAGTGCTTTATTGTACTGCCATCTGGGGCTTCATTGCAATAAGTACACGGCTTTGCTGCATTGTAATCATAGTGATTCACATTCCAGTTAAACGAGGATGCCAGGACGATTCAGCAGTTATTTCTTAGAGTGTGTTTCTATTTCATTTCATGATAAGCAATAGGTTGTTAATTAGAACACCACATGACACCAGGCCCAGGCAACACCAGCACATGCTTAAATGTGCCAGATTTCCCTATATCTAAGCAATCAACAATTCCTAGAACAACGACAGTCTTAGATTTATAGTTACTAAGCAGGGGGAGGCATAATAACAGAGGGGATAGCCTGAGGGTAACTTCAAGTAACCAGAGCAGAGTGAGCACACACCCACCACTACAAGGGACACTAAAACCCTACCCTTGGGACCAAGCCATGTGTGCTCTCTATAAGTCTTACATGCCCTTTGATAAAGCACAGCTCAGGTTCCCATGGATCAAGTCACTATGATATAACCAGGTCCCACTCCAGGGGAATCTTACCGGCAATGGTATTGTTCTGAGACATATTTAGACAGGGAATAAACCTATGGTTAGGAGATATGGAGATGAGAGATAATCTTTAGTGTAGGTATTAATTATTGCACATTGTTTTATGCACACATGCTCTATTATTTTCATTCTCATGGGGATGCAATTCACTTCACATACAAAGTACCTCATTGTTATTGTAATTGTATTGTAATTGTGATTGTACGAAGCTCTGAGAAGAATCAAGTGCAAACTCTGCACACGTTCTAGACTCCGAGTAGGCTGACGGAATCAAATGTGTTCATACACACGTGTGCTCTGGCTGTTGTAGGCTGTTTCAGTATCTATGGCCATCTTCCAGGTTCCTCAGTGCATTGCCCAATATGAATACTGTAAGGACACCTTATTTGCTTTTAAGCTTTTCAGCTTTAGGCGCAGGATCCCTTCAAGTACTATCAGCAGAGTAGAGTACTGCCTTCTGACACCCATCACACACGCATACAATAGCAATAAACAGTGCATAATGGCAATAATACCCTCTGTAACTACTACCCCTTAGAGCAGGAGTATGGCCAGGGGCTGTGCCTCCAGGTACTTACTCCAGTGTTGATGTCCTAGTGTACAGGTGATATATACATAAGGCAATGTCTGCTCTTCTGTACTCTGATGGAGAGGACTCAAAGGTGAGTGACTCAATGGAGTGGTATTCAAAGGTAATAACTAAGAGTATCGGCCCTTATAGGCTTAATGGTGTAGGCATCTGTACTTCATTATAACTGTGATTGTAAGGACTAAGCGCATTAGATGTAATTGTGATGTCTATTTAAAAGTTTCAAATTTGGAAAAGAGATATTATTTAGAAAGAAATCTTTGATCAGGGTCATCAACGAACACTTCTAACATTGATTCTATGACCGGGAAACACATCTGCGAAGTACATCAGATTATACTTCTAGAGGAAAAAATCATCTGTATAATTACCATTGTCAATAGACATAGTAAGCGCAAGATGTCATTGATGAGTTATTCCGCACAGAATTAGCATAACCACCCTAGAGGCAGCCATCAATTTGATGTATTATATCCCCAATAATTCATTCTGGACATTATCTTTAAATTCTATTTCCAAGGGTCTGAGTAAGCAAAACGTTTCCAATAATAGTTCAGAATGCTGTTCAAATCACCATGACAGCTTGACATTTCTGCATAAGGCCACAATTCAAGGGGTCACTTTCTCACACAAAACACCAATCATGCCCACCTTTCTGGGTGTGTCACAGGAGATGTGTGGTATTCAGATGTTTGACTCTGTCTGGAACTCAAAGGCAGAGAACCTATCAGTCCAAAGGAGAAAAGAAATCCCCTCATACAGTGTCGGCCATGGAGTTTATGACTGCAAGTTATTTGTTCATAATCAAGTGATCCTGTGATTAGATGGATTTTAGAAGTCTTTTATCGGATTTAAAATTGATTGTAATCTATTTGTCTTTTCTGACACAATTTGATTTATAAAGCAGAAAACATAGAATTAACAGTGAATCTGATGAACTCACATAGGTTCTAAATATAGTGATATTAGATGAGCAAGGGCTTAAAGATTAAGTCAGTGTCTCCGTAGAATGTCAGTGGTGCTTTTCCAATTGTCCCCGAGCCCCATGAAGTCACGTACTAGGTATAACTTTATAGGTCTCTTTAGAGCTTTTCACAAAGTTTTAAGAATTGTCTGGCTGCATCTGCAATTGGCGCAGCCGGTTTCTGTTTTTATATTATCTTTCCTCGTTCTGAGACTATGGTGCATAATACATGTGGAGAGAGGTACAGAATTACACGGCCATTAATGCTAATCATTGTGACATAATAGTATAATTCCTATTGACTATTAGTCCCGGGCTACTAGTATAATTGTTTGAAAAGATGTATGGGTTGGTTGATTGGAGTAGTGATTCAGTGTGCGTTAAGTAGGTAAGCTCAGTACCAAATGCCTTCATGAGGTTAGTATCCAAAATCATTCTAATAATATGTGACAGGATTTGCGAAAAGGAACCTTATTTCAGGGGGGATAAGGTCCCTATTCCCAGTTCCTATACTGCAGTGCGCACCATTACTTTTCAAAGCATTTTGTAATTCAAATATAACCAAAAACCTATAAAACATTATTGCATTTATTCGACCAATGTCAGGTGCCCCTGGTTGGTAACTTCTGGTGAATCTCGCCACACTTAGAGCAAATTACGATAATTACTGGGGACCACCCTCACAAGCCTGCCATGACCTACCAACATGACCCAGCATGACTGCAAACCTTGAGCCTTGCTCTCACTGCATTGGTACACCATCCTGGCCCTCTGCTAGCCCTATTACAGTCAAGTCGCGATAATCCAGCCACTGCCATCACAGCTGTTTGGTGGACGGATATCAAATTGACTGGATGTCTGAAGCAGCCTGGTTAGGGCCCAGGATGGGAGGGGGGGTATATGGTGATGGGGGGGGGGGTGTACACATCAGCCCATAAACTGACCATTTACAATTATCATAACATAATAGTATACATTTCATTTTATAGATCAATATCAAAGGCAGCTTTATACAAACACAGACAAACTGACACTGAATACTTCCTGTCTGCAAGTCCTAATCTAACCCGTATTGCCCCCCACCCATGGTCCCCTACATGTTTAGGTCTGTGATTATATCAACTGGGATCAGTGCTCTTCTTTTGTGCCCTCTGATGTCAATATGTCAAGTATTATGCAGAGCCAAGTATTCATCCAATGGACTGGAATATCAATTATAATGCTAAATACACACACTATCCCCATAATTTCCTGACTGGGATTTGAAGCTGATACAACTGGATTACCAAATACAATAATTTATTCTAGTGAGAAAAAAAGTCCCCTGACTGTAAGGTGAGGGACTGGATTATCACACACTGGATTATCGCGGCCTAGCTTTATTAAATGAGGATATCAACCTTTGGCGAGGACACTCCATACTTACTATTTTACCTGTGTGCATTATGTAGCCATTCAGGGGGTAGCAAATCACCAAAATACCACTGAACGGCTATTGATTTAGGTACACCAAATAATAGGTGTACCTAAAACAATCTCCATTATAATATAATTATATTACAAATTGCCAGCAATTCCTTTAATTTTTTCTCAACACTATGCTCCATAGTGAGGAACAGAAATAGCCCCTTCCCCGATGGCTAAACAAAGCCTAACTACAGTAGCCTATACTTACTCTCTTACACAACTGTTAGTGTTGAGGAGGCTTTGGATAAGCCACATACAAAGGGAATTATCCCCAGGGAGCTGGACATTGAGCAACTGCCGTGCTATGAGGAGCAGCTCAGGTGTGGGTGACCCTTCAACTGCCAGGTCTGAATGAATAAAGCCCACTTTTAGGCATGATGCATGAATACAACACAATATACCTGTTATAAGCTTCATTTATGTATTATGCTAACCAAACAGAGTTGATACACCCCATAGGGAGTTAATGGTGCATGAAGCAGGCATTGCAAACAGACCGAACACGGCTGCATTCATGCATCATGAGGTTAAATGGACACAATCCATTAAATCAACATGTACTCCTTAGAGGGTTAAAGAGCTTAGGGCGATAAGAGTCCACACCTAGAAGCCAACCACATGTGGCTAATTTCCTACCTGAATCTGAACTACACTCTAAAGCGTATGTTTTACCAGAGCGGATCGAAAAGAAGTCGGGGTTCATCTGAATAGGGTTTGTTGACAGAGTGATCAACGATTCTTGTTTGGATGTATTCCTGATGGTTTTTGATTCATTCTTGAAAAAAAACCCGTTTTGAATGGTCCTAATTCAAAACTGGGAACAAAAGCGTAGAATCAAGATATATAAGATCTGATGGAGTATTAATTGGGATACCTTCCCCCCAAAAGAGGCTTGCACGATGTAAACTAAGACAATGCCAAATTGTTTATTGAATGTAATACATTGTATAGAGACCAATAATTCCAATTTCTCTGATATGCATGGTCATGTAGCCCTAGCTGTATTTAGTACCGATTCATTTATTTTCAGTCATTAAAGGCAGTATTCTATTAGCCTTAATCCTAGCCAACTGATGCTTAGATCTGACAGTTATTTATCAAGTAAATTACTAAATATATGACCGTCGGATCAGCGCCTGTCATTGGGAAATTAGGATGATGAAATACTGCCTTCTTAATAAACCATGAGAAAAAGTCTGAAACAGGGAGAAAGGGACAGACTGGGAGCAATTAGTTTCATACCTTCTATTCTTTGAACGGGCATGTAAAATTAGAACATTACATTTCTACTATCCCAAGTATCATCCCAATCATTCTTTCCACACCTCCTCTCTAATTACCTAATTTGAATAGGGGGTGAATAATACCATACTTCCTAACGATCAACTGGGAATAGCGTTTAATTTACTGAGGTAGAATTCGAATATATACATTATGACATTGCATTCTTACCACCAGACAAGTGTCACCTTTATATAGTAGACTAGAGGAACATAGACTGTGTGAATGGTTTCACACATCACGCACTGGCCATACTCTTCTCTCCTATCTATCATTCCTATCTCTTATTCAGGATTCATCTAGAATTTGCCCCATGTGCTCTTTTCACAATATCCTATCAATAACTCATTGAGCAAGCTATTAAGCGATTTTCTTGTTGAGCATAATGTCATACTTGGTTTGGTTTGGTTGATTTTACCTCAACTAAAAGTGTCTAAAAGTTTGCAGACTTTCTGTGGGTTTCAGACATTATGTCATTTCTTTTCTGTTTGGACAGGTATTTAAAAGCTGCTCTTCCAAACAGCTAAACAGGTATTTGCATGCTGCTTGCCATAGATATGACAGCATCTATGAATGACCGAATCTATGAGATGAATGACTGACTCTAAAAGGAAGTGTGAGGGGCAAAACCACTAACAGGGCTTCATTCCCCTACTCTTCTCAAATGATAGCAAGTGTTCTTTTATTTGCCTGGTCCCATAGGCAGGGCCAGACAAATCACAGCCTTTAATCAGCCAGATGTGGTTCACTGAGGGGGAATCCCATAACAAAAGACAAGCATGTAGGCCCGGGCCCACCCCAAGCCACAAGAAACCCTGAGTTTGTCACCTTCTACGACTCTGGAATGCCCACTTGTAGTATGGAAGGAAAATTTCTCTATTATGGATATTTCCTCTCATTTGCAACCTTTCTTGATGTTATACTAGATCCGCTGAAGTCTTCCTCCAACCACTCTTTCAATGTAGTGACTACTACATCCAAGGCTTAGTCCTGACAGTAGTCCCCTGTAACACACATCCATCATTCCCAGCTAAATCTACGCTTGGAGAGTGTGCAGTGCCCACCCTAAGCAACTACTTAAGTTTCATCTGGGAAGCTCAGGCTTCAAACCAATACGGTGCCAGTGGAGATATGGGACATGCAATGTTATAGACCAGTTTTGTGGGCGGTGTGTGAGATTATCCAATGTGTTTGTAATGACCCTTAATTGTTTCACAGTATTTATAGAAGCTAGTATACACATGCACTAGTATTGATTGGTGGAATTGTGCGGTGTAGTAGCGTGAGTGAAAAATTAATCATTTAAGGGTTGTATGACGCATTAAAATGCGTTACACCCATTGGGGATAGTTTGCATGAATGCAGCATTGATGAGTCAATAATATATAGCTAGTTGCTATTGCATTGTATCATACTGATCCCCAGGGAGTATATAAACCCAGGGAGGTCTTTTATTTTGGGGTTGGGCGTGGGGGATGGGGCCCGCATGATATATGATTGTGTATAGTCCTGGAGAGTACTCGCCTTTCATACACAGAAATTGATGCAACTTATAGACGTACTGTCCTTGTGAGAGAGACCTTCTAAAATTATATCTAAATTACAGAGACCGAGTGAAGGGTAATTCCAACACAACCCCTATGTGCCCTGCCTCCTATATTCATTTCTGTAATCGACTATAGTTCATTTGAGGAAAGATATATTATGATGAATTTAAAAGAATGGCATAATCCAAAAGATGTATACATATCCCCGGGTGGCCTTTGCTCAGGTTAATTCTTGGCTATCACTTGCATAAGTACTGATGGGAGAAAGACAATTCTATGTTATCAGTAGGTATTTTTATCTCTTTGAACCATAAGTACCCCAATCATCCCAAATGACCGAGGTAACATCATGATAATGTAGCTTATCAATACATACCGGGGGCGGGGAACTTCTCTGCAGCTCTCTCTATTATATTGAGGAGAGGGAATCTGTGTGTTTGCCTGTAAATAGAAAAAAGAATAAAAATAAATAATGTTAGGCAAAAGCAAAAAAGAAAACAAAGAAACAACAGATATTATGCCAATTCTATACATTGTAAAGAAAATGTCGTCAAACACATAAAAAACAGAGCAAAAATTGCCGTCTTGGCCATGGGGACGGCCTCTGAAAAAAAAATAATAGGGGTCAACTATGGTCGGCATTAGGTCTATCATGGTTTGGACTATAGTTCATGCTAGGCCTACCATGTGTCGACTCTGGTCAATGCTAGCCCTCAATGGGTTTTAACAATTATTTTTGTTTTGATAACACAAGTTCTGCATGAAATTCCCCTAACCCTTGTATATATTGGAGTATTTCCATTGGCTAATCAACCAGTTAACAGTGATTTTCTCATAGTGTTAAGTTTCAATTTCAGTTCCTCATCTTACAATAATGCCTCCATCTAGGCTAGACTTTTCTAAATACTGGGAGGAACATATTACACTGTCACTGGTGACTACTCCATTTCAATTGAATATAATTTCTTTCCATATTATTTTGAAACAGAAACATTCTCATTTGGCATTATGATAAAGATTTGACGTGTGCAATAGAGCACTCATGGCCCAGGTTACCTACCATATGAGACTTGTCACTATAGTGACAGTGTGTCCAAGTCGTCAATGCTTAAGGCTATGGAGAATGCACCCATTATCGCTCGCATTTTTCATTGGCGAATGACTCCTCTCCTGGCGAGTTAAGCATTGCACAATATCAGCAGGTGTTGCATAAGGATCCATATTAACCATAAAAAGGCATGAGACACTGGAATTCTTCTCCATTTTGTTATTTCGACCCCATGTCGACTGCCAGAATTGACCACCCAATGCTATCCTATGGAGCCTCGTTTTCATCAGAAAGTAGGTCAAACATGTCAGATTTTTTCTTCAGCCTTTTTCATAGGTAAAAAAATTTCTTTTTTGGGGAATTGCGCATGTACAATGAAAGACTAGATCCTAAAGAACATGTTTCCATGATTTTTTGTTTAATTATCCCCCAACTTCGATGAGCAATTCCCATCTAAAGTTCCAATTCATGACCATCAGTTTTTGACTGAAAAGGTGCCGCCAATAGCCCAGGTGAACCTGGGCCAATGAACCTGGACCAATAATTCATATGGAAACAGTGAAATAATTACTGAGTCATTGATCAGAGGGTATCTGGATATGTGGTAGGCTGAACAGTGTCGCATATAGCCTACATTGATCTTGTCTTGGTACCTCATGTATAAGATGAACCCTCAAAGGCCTATAAGATGCACCCTGAGTTTGAGGAAATCCTATAGGGCGGACTTGATACAAAATAACCCAGCATTTATAAACATATCACGCATTAACTACAGGGTTATCCCAGAAATTTTTACTTAAACTCGAATGAAGCTCACTGAATGAAAAATGAAACCCATGGAATAAGTCGCCACCTTTTGCAGCGAGAAAAAAATGATTGCAAAGCGCATTGCAGCCAGTAGTATAAGAAGAGATGAGAATTGGTGAACTTAGTTTGAAAAGACTCTTCAAGGTTATTCAGTGACCATTATTTTTAAACTGTGATGGAATCCATGCTTATGAATTATTTATCCTGACCTGAAAAATTGTTTTGTGAATTGAATGATGAAATCAATTTCTTCCCAGAAGAATCACTGCTTAACTAATGCATCTGCATGTAAGCATTGGGCAAGAATCAAGGCAGTTCCCCAAGAGACACAGGGGGTGGGACAGATTTCTCTCATGAGAGGCTTGCTTCCATTTGCTAAATCCTGATCACAAGGGTCAGTCGTGTCAACAAATTGGAAAATTAGGCATGACCAGAAAAATAAGGGAGAATTGATTTTTGTTCTTGAGACGATGCAGAAATGTGTGTGCATTCCCATGAACTACAGTTCGATTTCACATGACCCTGGCTGCCTATATGCAGGGATTGTGAACGGTTAAGCCGGTATTCCACTGAAGCGAATTGATCGGCCTGATTAGAGAGAAATAATGGATCAAATTTCATGATTTCTCATGGTGGATTACCAATGCATTTCCCAACAAAAAAAATTCCGGCAAAATTAATTTAAAAACAACAACCAAATTGAATGGAAATGGGTGGAAATGCTTCGGGAAGATGGTCGATTTACTCCTAATTCAAAATCAGGAATAAATCAGCTTTGGTGGAATACCCGCTTTAGTAAACCTTCGTTCAGAAACTATCATTGAGAGCATAGATCTGTACAATAGTGTTATTTATCTACAATCATTAAGAGCATACACGTATTACCAGAATACACTGGCCACCTGTCTAGACATATATATATATATATATATATATATATATGGGTCATTCCAGGTTTTACTGGTCAGGTGGCTTCTTGGGCATATAATAGCAAGGGAAACACTTCTACACCACCAATAATATTTTTATTCCTTAGTGGGGGTTCACAGCTAAGATTTCCATATGGTTTGGGTGGGTCTTGGGGCATAATTTATCTTCTATATGCATTTAATTATAAATTTTCACGTGGGGTACGTTAATGATAGAGCCTATCTAACCTGGTTAGGGAATATAATCAGTGTTCTTATTATATGCAATTAAGAGGTACCCTAGGGGGGAGTCTTCCATAAAAAAATTTTTCATGTACTCCGGGAATTACCCTTGCCAGGCACATATAAGTGATTTTCAATGCACACCGCGATCATTAACGTACCCCGGGCTTTTGCCTCTAAATAGAATAAAATAAACCAAATACATACAATTCCCACAGTCTATGGCCACTTTTAGAGTAAATACATCATGCCTGAACAAGAATTGTGGCCAAATACAGTCTGGTTTGGCTGTATGGGGGGTCTCTTCGTAAGCGGGGTATGTTAATGATCGGCGGCGGGAAAAACAGCACGGGAAGAGAAAAACGACTTCCTGTTGCCCGGCGGAAGTGGCCTGCATCCGGGTACCGTGTTTCAGCTCAGAGGAGGTCACAGCTTGTTTATAGCTACCCCTAAGCAGAGTTCTACTGCAAAAGGAACCCGAAATTCACGAAAAAGGTAAGGAAATTCCACGAAATTCCATGAAATTCCGATGAAATATTGTTGGAGATGTCTGTGGGGGGCCGTAGATCGCTTTTTGTGTACCCAAACAATGTATTTTGGATGCTAGGGGGTAAAATGTGTTGCCGGGGGAGGCCTGCGATGCAGCCCGGGGCCCCGGGGTGAAGCTTTGGCCACCCCGGGCTGTATTTTCAAAATTGGGGTACGTTAATGATTTTTCGCTCGGCAAGCAGAATTTGGCCTCTCCTGGCCGAGATGATGTACCCTTGGGTCTAAATTGTTGATAATCCTTTAGAATAGGACCCCCTACGTGTGTAAGATTCATTTTGGGCCATGTTTGGGTGTTTTGAGATGACCCCCCACCCCAATTTGGGCTTGAATGGCCAAATTTCTGCCTCGTCGTGAACTTTTAGGCCCCCTCACAGCCAAAATTGTGCTTATCCCATGGTTTTTTAGGGTTATATTCCTTCTCCTACCTCTATTCGGGCATTTTGGTGTGTTAATCCTCCTGTGGGATCGAAAGCATAGCCATAGTGGCCAAATTTAGGAAGATAGTGTTCGTCGGTCATTAACGTACCCCGGTGGCAAGATGCCTGCCTACTGGTCGCCATCTTGGATTCAGGGGGATGTTTTATGGTGGGTATGTTAGACATGTCCCCCCTCTGTTGTGTTGACCAGGTAAGCTCACCCTTGCACAAAGCCACCACTGCTGAGTGGTTATAAACCTTTGCGATCATTAACGTACCCCCCCTTCTTATTCTGTATTTTCCACACAAGTGGCACTTCCAGTGCACATAGCTCCATCATATTTCACCATGACATGCCCCTATGGTACCTCTAACTCACACAAGTGTCATTAGTTAGATACTGAATACTTTTTTTCCAAAGAATTTTTGTGGTGGGTATATTTCAGCATTTTCCTTATATTTTGTCAGTATAAATTTCCATATTAGCAATTAATCAGCTGATTGAACTTCCGGGGTTACTGTACATCATTTGTAAGCATATAGGAACATGATGAATATTTCTTTCCTATTTATTTATGTATATCTTATCAGTATTCAAACACTAACAAATTCCTTATTATCTTAAAATCTACTGATTTCCTCACTATGAACTACCATATCAGCATAAAAACCTCTGATAAAATCTTTGGCTTTGATGTACATCCTTTGTCAGCATATAGGAACTTGTTTAATCACTATTTACCTTTTTATTTAATGTATTTCTTCTCATTTTTGCAGATGGCTGACGTAGCCCCGAGTGGCGGTGGGGGCGACCCCCCCCGTCGCCCTAAGAGGTGTGTGCGGGAGCGCGCTCCCGCTGATGCTCCGGACCTGGAGGAGCAGGAGGACCGGGAGGACCGGGAGAAGGCGGCCCGTCTCCATGCCGCAGCTTCAGCCCGGTACGAGACCAGGCTGCGGCAGGAGATGGGGGCGGCCGCCTATGATGCCCACCGGGCGGAGATCTCGCGTCGCCAGCGAGAAAAAGACAGGGAGAGACTGGCGGGAGACCCTGCTGAGGAGCAGCGGCGGCGCGAGATGCTCCATGCCCGGAAGAAGGCTTACCGGGAGAGACTGAAAGAGAACAAGGTTTGATAATTTTCCGTCCTCTCAGTCTCTGTGGTGCCTCAAAATCTGCTACTCTGGTGGTAACATTTTATTGTGATATGAGATTAGGAATGTTAATAAGTATACAAATTTCAAGGGACAGATACTGTAAATGCTAAGTCAAAACACTGCTGCGAGTAACTCGCCAGTGTGACAGTTTACTTAATGTGTCTTTCCCTTTCTGAATTCAGAGACGGAAGAAGCTGGGCCTCCCGCCGCTCCCACCCACACCAACAGGGAGACCGAAGGCCAGGGCAGGCACTGGGAGGGGCACCCCAGCTGCGACCGCTGCTGCGGTGTTGGTGCCAGAGCAGGCGGCTCCCGGGGCTGCAGCGGAGCAGGCGGCTCCACGTCCGGCTGCAGCCTCCGCACCAGCACCTGCGGCAGCGGGAAGAGGGACACCCGCAGGGGGCCGGGGCAAGGGGCTCGGGAAGCTGACCGTTTGCCTCCCCTTCGCCCCTCGCCCCAGGTACCAGCGGGTGTCCTTCTCGTCCCCCGACGGGAGTGAGGAGGTAGGTGGATAGTTTATAATGTCACTATAGCATTCAGATACTCTTTTATAGTAAGCCACACATCTCTACTATTGAATAGAATGTTAGAAATACCTTACCAAGTGATTTGTTGACAATATCGAATTTTTACTTTGTTAATGTCAAAATTGCTCGTACCGGTCATTAACGTACCCCAGTCGTTAACCTGTCAAAGAATGGCCACAGCTTATCTATACATCATCATATACCATTGGCTTTGCACACACATTGACAAAAGAGATTGTAATACCTATCTAGAGTCATTTGAACATGCATAAGGTTCATCTTGTTTTACCCCTGTAGCTTGACATACACCAAATATTCGATTCTCCAAATGTCTTGCTTAATAAATACTAATGGTTTTGCCCCTTGCTCTACATTCAAGGAGACTCATGCGCCTGTGGCTGGTGTGGACCCTGCCACAGCCATCCTCATCTCGTCGGGGGATGAAAGCCTGGCCGGGTGCTCCTCCCCAGAGCCCGTCGTGGCCACGGCACCACCACCACTACCCTCGGCAGCACCACCCACAGCACCAGCCGGGAAGGGCAAGGCAGGAGGCCGAGCTGGCAGGGCAAAGACCAGCGCCGCGACGGCCTCACCAGCACCGCCCGTGGAGGAGGCACCGAGGGCAGCGACCACGGAGGCGGGGGGGCGAGGACAGGTTGCCCCGGAGGTGGCAGAGGAGAGCCGGACGACTCGACCGGTCCGTCAGGCTGCGCAGAAAGACTCCCCCAAGAAGAGGCGCAGCCAGCGTTCGACCGGATCGAGGCCGGCCGACTCTTCGCCGCCACCACCGGGCAACCTGGCCCTCGCGGAGGATTATGTGTAAGTATTATGATCACTTTAAAGGTATCAAATCACTTGTGTGCAGATATTGTGTTTTCTGTGGATCCACCCTATGTTAGTAGAATTGTCGTTTTTACCATGCATAAGGCCCATCTTGTCTGGCCACTGTGGCTTTGAAAATTAAAAAATCACAAAATTTCTGCACTTCTCGCAACATCTGCATGTCATGGAGTGCTAAAATGTATCTTTATATACACCAAATAGTATTTTTTGACAAACCACACACCTCTACTATTGAATAGAAATGTTAGAAACACCATACCATGTCATAGGTTGACAATATCCAATTTTTACTTTGTTCATCTCTCAATCCTCGTACCGTCATAAACGTACCCCGGTCTTTAACCTATCAAAGAATGGCCACAGCTCAACTCTACACCATCATATACCATTGGCATTGCACACACATTGACAAAAGAGATTGTACTACCTATCTAGAGTCATTTAAACCAGCATAAGGCCCATCTTGGGTGTCCAATATCACTTTTAGAATTAAATATCACAAAATTTCTACACTTCTCGCAACATCGGCATGTCATGGAGTGCTAAAATGTATCTTTATATACACCAAATAGTATTTTTTGACAAACCACACACCTCTACTATTGAATAGAAATGTTAGAAATACCAGACCAAGTGATAGGTTGAAAATATAGAATTTTAACTTTGTTAATGTCAAAATTGCTCGTACCGATCATTAACGTACCCCAGTCGTTAACCTATCAAAGAATGGCCACAGCTCAACTCTACACCATCATATACCATTGGCATTGCACACACATTGACAAAAGAGATTGTACTACCTATCTAGAGTCATTTGAACATGCATAAGGTCCACAATCACAAATTTTTAACCTGGTGGTTTATTAGCCTAACCTATTTATTAGTCCAGATAATTCTTATAATTGCCATTCATTTTCCAGTGCTACCTTGAAGCGCTCCGTTGAGCAGGAGTAGCATAATGTAATTATACAGTAGAATGCTATATTAGAATAGACTAGTTGTGTTGCATGTTGAGATGTTGCTTGTTTAATGTTAGTTGTTGCTGCTTATTTGACTATACTTGTATTGCCACCTTTTTAGAATTAGCTCATGTACATGACATCGTATTGTTATTACAGTTACTGGTTAATATTATCACCATGACATAATATCACAAGTAAAGCATAAATGATTAACAATTTAATTTAGCTCATGTAGTGAAATTAGCTCATGTAGTGACATAATATTCGCTTTGCTGACTAATGCCTCAAATGAATTTCTAAATACCAATTTGTTAATGCTTTCTCATTTCCAATTTACAGCACCTCCCCGCCTACCGGTCAGACGAAAATGATGACGACCCCTGCAAACCGACCCCCGACAATGACAAGGAAGACCACAACACCTAAAACTAACCGCATCAAGTACCTCGAGAGGACACTGGCTGCAACGCGAGAGTCGGTGTCCTCTATGCAGGCGCGTCTACAATCGGATTTGGCACAGGCGGCCGGTCCAGCTGCTACACCACAGAAGCAGCAACAGTGTAAAGATCTTATCTACGATGGGGTGGCGGCTCTCAACAGCAAAGACACACTAGACTTCATGCGGAAGGCCTTCCCTGAAACCAACCTTCAAGCAAAGGGTCTCACCACCCAGATGGCTAAGGACATTAAGGTCAACCGCAAGTCTCTGGCGTCACCCCCTTCAGATCAGCCCCATAAAAGCACTGTCAATGCAAAGGCACGCGAGGCAGCAGTCGTTGAGTTCCTGTGCCTACCGGAAAACTCCACCATGATGCCAGGCAAAGGTGACTCCATCATTGTTAACTTGGATGGTGTCAAGGTCAGAGAACAGAAAAGGAACCTGGTGGAGTTTGTGTATGTCCTCCACAAGCGCTACCTTGACACCAACCCTGCCTGGCCTGTGGAGTCCACCACCTTCTACAACATCAGGAGTAAACATAGTTATCTAATTCCGGTAGAGCTGCAGAATGAGAAAATCTGCCTCTGCCAGAAACATCAAAATTTCGCTCTCATGCTGAAGGCAGCTAACATCAAGACTTCAGTGGACACCCTGGTCCAGAACACCACTGCGGACGTGTTCGAGCAACAGCTGACCCAGTCGGTGAAGATGGACCATGTAGACTACCTGACGTGGAAGTACGTTCCGGTTATCTACGGCAAGCCCGAGGAGAAGAAGATGGTGATGAAGCTCCGGCCCACTTGGGTAACCGATAAATCCAAAAAGGAGTTCATCACGTTGGTCAAGGACGAGTTCATGTCCATGGCCGACCACGTCGATCGGGCCCGTAGCCAACACCGGATCGTGCGTGAACTGAGAAGTTCCTTGTCAGTGTACGAGACAGTCATCCAGATGGACTTCGCCGAGAATTGGCTTGTCTCGTATCCTGATGGGCCACAGAGTTTCTATTACGCCAAAGACCCGGTTACGCTCCACCCAGCAGTCCTTCACTACCGGCATGGACCAACTGGGGAGATCAGACACCACTCTGTGGCCCTCGTCACCGACGACAGAAAGCATGACACCGGTGCGATCCTGGCATTCATTCAAGTTCTGGCAGCGTTCCTGCAAGAGAACCTGCCCCAGGTCGCGTGGGTGCACTATGCATCGGACTCCCAATCGAGCCAGTATCGGAACATCTCCATCTTTTCCATACTGGTGCGCCACGCAGAACTTGTCAGTGGTCTACAAGCGACATGGACCTACTTCGAGGCGGGACACGGAAAGGGCCCCTGTGACGGCGTTGGAGCTGCAGCAAAACGCAACGCAGACAACCTCGTCAACAGGGGAACGCTAATCCAGAATGCAGAGCGCTTCGCGGCTGAAGGCAACCTACTCGAAGGCCGCGTCAAGTACATCTGCGTTCCGGTTGCGGATATCGCCACCGCCCGTCTCACAGTCGGCAAAGTAGCAGCGGACGAGTCCACCAAGGGCACCCAGAAAGTTCATGCTGCTGTGCCCGCCGAACCCGCGAAGTCCCTCGCTGTACGCCACAAATCATGCTTCAGCGAGTGCTGCTGGGCCGACCTTAGGTCCATTCGTGGGTGTCCAGACTGGATCACACACCCAATGAAATTCAACAACAAGAAGGCTCCTCCCCCACCACGGCAGACGCGACAGAGGACTGTCCCTGCTGAGGTGGACGGCGATGATGTACCCCCGCCAAAGCAGACTCAAGGTACTTCGGTACCGAACACTCTCCCCGCTCCTGTCGCTAGCACCTCTGCCTGCAAGCGCCAAGGGGGTCCCTCACCCGTCGTGGCTGGCAAGCGCACCCGCAAGAACATGGTTCCTGCCCCAGCCACGGCTAACAAAGAAAATGTGCCTCCGTGTGCCGCACGAAAGCGTGCTGCGGAGCGTGCAGTTGAGGCTCCCGTCACAAAGCATATGCGACAGGACGGACCAACCTCACCTCCCGTTTTTGAGGGCGGATCGACAATGGACATTGAGGATACAGCTGTATTCGTGCAGGATGAGTACCAAGAGGGACAGTTTGTCGCCTGCGCATTCCTGCATGAGTCAGACTCCACCAAGGACGCATGGCACATGGGCAAGGTCTTAGCTGTGGACAGTGAGAGTGACATGTATGAGGTCATGTTCCTCATTCATCCGGCGAAAAACCTCACTTGCCACAAGTTCCCAACCAAGCCCAATGTCCAGTTTATATACCATAATACCATCCTTGGCTATGTGAACAAGAAGCGGTATGGGAACTCCACCGTCTGGGGCCACATCCTCCATGATAACACAGTCAAAATGGCCAACATGAAACTAATAAAGCACCGTAAGGAGGAAGACAACAGACTTGCCAATAGTTGCTAAATGGTTCTGTTTGTTTCACACAAGTGTTACATCTCAGTTGCTGGAGTTTAAGCGAGTTTTTAGGGTCAATGGTTAAATGACTGTATATATGTATTATGATCTCATTTACCCTCAGGAAAGAGTATTTAAGGTATATAAGTGTATATTTTTGTACTGTGCTGCAAGCGAAGGCCGCGAGAAGTGTTGAAAAAGTTGTGATATTTAATTTTCAAAGTGATATTGAACACCCAAGATGGGCCTTATGTATGTTTAAATGACTCTAGATAGGTAGTACAACCTCTCTTGTGATGGTGTATGTGATAACAATGGCATATGATGGTGTAGAGTTGAGCTGTGGCCATTCTTTGATAGGTTAACGACTGGGGTACGTTAATGATCGGTATGAGCAATTTTGACATTAACAAAGTTAAAATTCGATATTGTCAACCTATGACATGGTATGGTGTTTCTAACATTTCTATTCAATAGTAGAGGTGTGTGGTTTGTCAAAAAATACTATTTGGTGTATATAAAGATACATTTTAGCACTCCATGACATGCCGATGTTGCGAGAAGTGCAGAAATTTTGTGATATTTAATTCTAAAAGTGATATTGGACACCCAAGATGGGCCTTATGCTGGTTTAAATGACTCTAGATAGGTAGTACAATCGCTTTTGTCAATGTGTGTGCAATGCCAATGGTATATGATGGTGTAGAGTTGAGCTGTGGCCATTCTTTGATAGGTTAACGACTGGGGTACGTTAATAATCGGTACGAGCAATTTTGACATTAACAAAGTTAAAATTCGATATTGTCAACCTATGACATGGTATGGTGTTTCTAACATTTCTATTCAATAGTAGAGGTGTGTGGTTTGTCAAAAAATACTATTTGGTGTATATAAAGATACATTTTAGCACTCCATGACATGCCGATGTTGCGAGAAGTGTAGAAATTTTGTGATATTTAATTTTCAAAGTGATATTGAACACCCAAGATGGGCCTTATGCATGTTTAAATTACTCTAGATAGGTAGTACAACCTCTCTTGTGATGGTGTATGTGATAACAATGGCATATGATGGTGTAGAGTTGAGCTGTGGCCATTCTTTGATAGGTTAACGACTGGGGTACGTTAATGATCGGTACGAGCAATTTTGACATGAACAAAGTTAAAATTCGATATTGTCAACCTATGACATGGTATGGTGTTTCTAACATTTCTATTCAATAGTAGAGGTGTGTGGTTTGTCAAAAAATACTATTTGGTGTATATAAAGATACATTTTAGCACTCCATGACATGCCGATGTTGCGAGAAGTGTAGAAATTTTGTGATTTTTAATTCTAAAAGTGATATTGGACACCCAAGATGGGCCTTATGCATGTTTAAATGAATCTAGATAGGTATTACAATCTCTTTTGTCAATGTGTGTGCAATGCCAATGGTATATGATGGTGTAGAGTTGAGCTGTGGCCATTCTTTGATAGGTTAAAGACCGGGGTACGTTAATGACGGTACGAGGATTGAGAGATGAACAAAGTAAAAATTGGATATTGTCAACCTATGACATGGTTTGGTGTTTCTAACATTTCTATTCAATAGTAGAGGTGTGTGACTTATCAAAAAATACTATTTGGTGTATATAAAGATACATTTTAGCACTCCATGACATGCAGATGTTGCGAGAAGTGTAGAAATTTTGTGATTTTTAATTTCCAAAGTGATATTAAACACCCAAGATGGCCCTTATCAATGGTTAAATGACTGTATATATGTATTATGATCTCATTTACCCTCAGGAAAGAGTATTTAAGGTATATAAGAGTATATTTTTGTACTTTGCTGCAAGCGAAGGCCGCGAGAAGTGTTGAAAAAGTTGTGATTTTAATTTTCAAAGTGATATTGAACACCCAAGATGGGCCTTATGTATGTTTAAATGACTCTAGATAGGTAGTACAACCTCTTTACTCATTATGTGTGTGATGCCAATGGTATATGATAGTGTATAGGTGAGCTGTGGCCATTCTTTGATAGATTAGCAAATGGGGTACGTTAATGACCGGTAGGAGGATTTTGAGATGGTTAAAGTTCTATTGTTATAGTGGCAGCCTATCATCTTGTATGGTGTTTCTATTATTTGTATTCAATCATAGACATGTTTGGCTTATGAGAAAATACTATTTGGTGTATATAAAGATGCATTTTAGCACCCCATGGCATGCATGCTTTGCGAGAAGTGTAGAAATTTTGTGATTTTTAATTTTCAAAGTGATATTAAACACCCAAGATGGGCCTTATGCAGGGTTAAATGACTCTAGATAGGTAGTACAACCTCTCTTGTGATGGTGTTTGTGATAAAAATGGCATATGATGATGTATAGATGAGCTGTGGCCATTCTGTGAGAGGTTAACAAATAGGGTACGTTAATGATAATATGTGTAATATAATGGCCTCTACGCAAGCACCAAGTATAAAGTATAGGTATGATATATCAGGCCAATTCTTATTATTATGTACAGTAGGTCTACTAGAGACAATGGACAGTTAATATAGTCATTGTATGAAGGATTTTGAATGAGCTAGGCTAAAGTTAAAAAATGGTAAAATAAATTCACAAATGTTCATATTTTCCAATTTATCCACCTATGCGTAACTTCAAGAGTTTTCGGGCCTCACTTTAGCTTTTTGGTATACATAAAGTCATGTATTGTACCAGTCTGGCCACAATATTTGGTGTTTCCAGGCCTCTTATTAGTGGTGTTATTCATGTTTGTTTGATTACGATCATTAACGTACCCCCTTTTTAGAAGGTTTTACGGCATCTGCGATAAAAACTGACCCCCTAGGAGTTGGATCCTTGAATGAAACTTTTTAATAAGCCAAGATATAGGGCTATCAATAAAATATAATGTTATTAAGAAATACTGAGTTTGTAGATTCTTGATCCAGGCCCCCCCTGACCAGTAAAACCTGGAATGACCCATATATATATATATATATATATATATATATATATATATATATATATCATGTGTACGGGGGAGCAATGGTGAGTGATTGGTTATGGTTTCAATAGCTAAGGTCACATGACAATAAAACTATATATCCGCACACACCAGGAGAGGGGGCAAAAAAGATGAGATAAAGATAATTAATTTTAAAGATGGACTAAGGAAGGTCAAGTGGTAGATTTTGGTGGTATTTAATATATATCTATGTCTCACAGCCTGTAGTGGGTACACTTGCCAACGAGAGCTTTATTTCGACTTATGTCATTTGTTATATAAAATACACAAAACACATGAAGTCCTCACTTCTCTGTGCTCAATGTTGTATAAATGCTAATCCCAGGTCAGCTATGTTTTCATGCACACGAATGTGATCTGTTGAAGGACAGATAAAGATTTTCAGATAACATCCCTTGTCAAGTAATTACTATAACCTTGCTCTGTCATATGTTCCTGAGCTCTGTTATCGCTGACTTAACAATTTGTTGTGTTGCATATTTACCTATGAATGGATAAAAAAGGAAGGCAGGACGAACTATCAGCGAAATGTAATGATCTACCTACTACGATTTTTCAATTTCAAACTGTAAGTTTATCTGGCTTTATTTCAAGAGAAATAAGAATTTTGAATAACAGAGGGAAATTAGGTTAATTTGCAAAACAATGTCCAGAAAATAACCCGCCGTTAATCACTACACGGACTAACATATATTAATAGCTCTTCCCTTCCACTATCGTCTTGTCTAGCCTGACGTTTCCAAATTCTCACCAACTAGAAATACCCTAGCCGTCAGAGTGACCAACACGTAATGAAAAATTGCCAGCATTTTCAAAACGGTTACCTTGGGAAATCACTAGCACAAGAAGAAAGCGGCCTTGGGATGGGGAGGGGATGACCAGAACAGAACAGAAACCCGAATATCGCAACCCTTTACGGGCGACTGATGCATTAATGCATCATGCCCATTGGTTGTCACGATACATAAATGCAGTCCTGGTGACTGGTGAGTAACCCGCCAGGGCTGCATTCAAGCATCATGTCGACTCTACAGGGTTGATACACTCCTGGATGGTCGGCATGCATGATACTCCAATGAGGTCCATTGGTGCATCATGCCAACCAATGGTTATGGGGCTAGGTGTGATCCAAGGCCCACAGCTGTATGCCAGTGTGTTCATTGGGTCGGATGGAAAACAAATTTGTTTTCCTGACGATGGCTGTGTGTTGAGCTTGGATAAGGGCCGTTTTCCACCATCCGACAGGGTACCTCTTTCGGCCGACAGCTGCCCCAATCAACCACCTCGGCCGACGGGGCTGCCATAGGGTTCAATGGTGGGGCATGGTCTCTGTTGGCCGAAAATACTATCTACTATGGGTCTAGCGGCTGATAGAGGGGGCATATTTGGTGGTGGAAAATGGCCCTAAGGCATGAGTGCCCTTTGAAATGGAGTTGGGTATCATCAGGTTTAATAACGGGACGGTGTGATATCAGTTAAATGTCTCCCTTTTCATACACATTAATATTATGAAAAGAACGTATAAGATAATAATATGTACAAGATGAAATGAATGGTCCTCTCAACGTATCTCTAATTCTACCCTGGATACCAATGGTGCTGAATGGTAAAGGGAAGTTTGAGATTTTGTTAGGCGAACATACCATAATATGCAAGGGACCTTTTTCATAGTATATCAATTTTAATAGCTGTATTCGATACATCAATAGTAATATGTAGTATATTGTTACCTTTACTAGGCTTAGTCAATCATACCCCTTTGTCTACAAGCTATTCCGCAGTGGCGGATTTAGACAGGGGGCGCAGGGGCACGTACCCTCTCCTTTAACCCAACATACATATAAGAGTTTAATTGCATATTTTGCACCCCAAAATCTGTTCAAAAGTCAGGGGTGCGCCCCCTCCCTTTGGGCCGCAACCGCTCCTCTTTCAAATACTCGATCCGCCACTGATTCTGAGGTTGATAGTCAGTTTTTTTCATCGACTGGTGTTGATGCTGATGATCTATAAAGGGGTATAAACCAGTTGAAATAAATCTAACTGATAAGATTGCTACTGTAACCTTAAGTGTGCGAACAATGAGACATTAGGCCTGTCAATAACTGAAAACAGGAAAGGTATGACAAAGACAAATACATCATCCTCAGGAGGTGAAGATGATTATGTTAGCGGTAGCTGTCTTTAATTTAGTCAAACCTTGACATTGTTGCTTCCTATTCACCCACTGAGCTGCTCTTTATTTTTTTATATACGAGTCTAGACTGGATGTAAAAGAGCACATACCAATCCATTTACAGGTGTACAAATGGTGTCTAGCTGTTTTGTTAAAATATCTTTCTTTGTGTCTCTATACCAGACACCTCTGACAGGAAGCATAAGTAAAGTTGAAGCTGCATCTAAATGTATAAATATAACTGGGCTTTTATTATTGCTTTGGTACAGTCATTGATATTTCCTATGTCTATATATCTGACTCAATCAACCCCCTCTCTCTTTCTCTCTGTCATTTGCTCCCTCCCTCCTCTCTCTCTCTCTCTCTCTCTCTCTCTCTCTCTCTCTCTCTCTCTCTCTCTCTCTCTCTCCTCCCTCAACTGCTCACTCATCCACTCGGCCTCTCTCATTGCCCATTCACCCACCCACTAACTCACTCAACTGCTCACTCACTTCAATGCTATCATCAAAAGGTAGATGGCAGCCATTTAGAATACCTAATCCTATGGCCAAAGTGACAAGATTCAACATTTCATAGCACATGTACATGGTTAAAACTTTAAGAAACTGTCTGACTGTAGGCTTTTCTGGTCATTATCAACATAGAAATATGACTTAAAGTTAAATATATATTTATATACTCAGGGAATTGGTACCTATGATTTTTATAAATGTGACATGTACTGGGAGAAGGGGTCTTAGAACCCCCTGCACTAAGCCCCATTTTCGCAGATCGTGTCACAAATATAGGAGGCAGCCATTTTGAATTTTTAATGTGGTCATCTTCAAAATCATTTTAATCATATGGCTGAATTGATATGACTTTTCCTTTCATGGTTACTACTTGATTTTGGCTGAATGAGGTAAATCCCATTGCCAAGACATGCCATAATGGATGCATTGTCCTTGGATAAGGTGTCACCATCCCAAAAGCCTTGTGGCCATCCAAAAAATCACAAGTCTTCCACCTTTGACCTGATATTGAAAATCCTTAAAGTTTTCACAGTGCTTAGCAACCTAAATGATATTTTAGCTTATGAAATGGAGAAAAAAAATAAGATAGGTCCACTTATACATAGTCAGGCTAGATTTTGCGTAAAGTGCCATGGTAACCGGGTAGTGATTTTTGCAGAGTGAGGCCTGACCAGCGCATGAATAGACATCAGGACCCCTTCACCCCCATAAAATTCCACTGATTTTATGTTTTGAACAAAAAATATATTTGGACTATTGAAACAATCCTCATCACCAAATTCCTCAAAATAGCTCAGTTCAGAAGGAACTATTTGGCCAGTAAACATGGAAGTGGTCTGATTTAGGGTGGTGAGACCATAACACCTACTTTCAGAAACAATCTGATCCCTACATTATCACTGTCTATTGCCTGAACCAGCTCCAGTCCTGATTAAAGCTTGTAGGATCAGGTCAGAGTCAGGGTGTACCTTGTATATATGTGGTGAGTAACAAAATCTCTTTTTTTCTGTGGGGTTCTGATGGAGGGGTGAGGATACAAATTCTGCAACCCCTTCTCGCACTGACCTATAAACCTCAGTTTCCCTGCCAGTTTGTTTGTTGCAGAAAGTGGATTTTTTTTTTGCAAATTTGACAATATGATTAAACATGTTGGTGATTACCAGAAGTCCTACAGCCAGCCAGTTTCATAAGGTTTTAACCATGAAAAGATAAGTCATCAATTCAGCCATATAATTAAGATAGTTTTGATGATAACCTCATTAAAAATTCAAAATGGCTGCCTCCTATATTTATAAAAATCATAAATACCAATTCCCTGAGTATATAAATGTATATTTAAAACCTAAAGTCATATTTCTATGTTGATAATGACCAGAAAAGCCTACAGTCAGCCAGTTTCTTAAAGTTTTAACCATGTATGTGCTATGAAATTTTGAATCTTGTCACTTTGGCCATAGGATTAGATATTCTAAATGGCTGCCATGTACTTTTTGATGATAAAATTGAATCCCTAATCCTCAAAAACAGATGTATTTTGTGCCATAAAGTTAGTATTCATACCAGATCAATCAGATCTTGATTATCCTCAAATATTTGCAATGATTTGACCATGACCTCATTAGATATTCAAAATGGCTACCACCTAAAAAAAAAAATGATAAATTTTCTAGTAATTCTGATATTCTGGTGGCCATCTTGGATACCCCCCTAAAAAAAGGTCTGCCCCTATGAATTTTTTTCCTAAACTTTTAATATGATGTAAAGACATGGCTAAAAAACATGGTAGGAAACTGTTCTAATGTGTTATGGGTTGAGCCCTTTTTTGCACTGGATTGACTGGACTATATGGCTCACCAAATATCCAAGCCACACATACATTCACTTTATCCAAATTTTAGTACAATCCTATATATTTTCTCAGTATATTCATAGCCTTAAGGATCCAGACTATGGTAACTTTTGCATGTAGACAGGGTTGAAGATGCTTTTATCAGTAATCTTTCCTTAGGAATGAAAGACGGTCTGGAAGTGGGTGACCTCTTTCCCCAAGACATTCACCCCTTCTTTTCATATTGCATTGCAGGAACTTGCAAGCTTTGCAATGTAATGAAATCAATCTGACGGTGATTCCACAGTTAGCTCTTGCCATGTGATGGTTCCATGTTCATGCATTTATGTCATCATCATGCCTAAATGCACTGCTCGCAATAAGATTCACTAGACCTGCATTGATGCATCATGCCGACCCTTTGCGAGTATTAACCCCAATGGGTTGACAATATTGATGTGGCATTTGCCAAGGCTGCGTCCATGCATCATGACAATCAAATACATAGTGCATAACACGTCATGTTGCCATGGGGGTTAAGGGGTAAAGACCCAAGTGATATGACAGAGTCCAGAATGTAGTTAGCCACCAATTATTGGTAATTCGCTGAATGACTCACCCTGTCATCTATTGATATGAAATACCTTTCAGGCAGATTGCAGCCCAGTAGGTATTGATTTGCATTGAGTACCCTTGTTGGTATGTCCAATAAATAGAATGAAGCATTTCATAGATCTGAGTAATAAAACTGACTCTTAATGTGCTAGGCGGACTATAGCTACCCACAGTGGCTCTTTGATGCATTAATTCTATTGTACATTCCCGCAAACTTATGTTCTTAGATGTGATTTCGCATATATATATATATATATATATATATATATATATATATATATATATATATATATATATATATATATATATATATACGTACTTGCCAGTATAAGCAATGGGGCGGTCAACAATTCCAACCACACTGTAAAAGGAATATGCTATTTATTTCATTGTACACTGCCCCATGGCCATTGTATAACAAGTATAATTATTAACTTTGCTGTTTTGCAGGAATCCCCAGGTGGATTCAACACACATTGCTTAGAGTGCGTGTCCGTACAAAACATTATAAATTGTATACAAGGTATTATTCTTTAACAATTTTCATTCATAAATTCCAGCACCACCGGCGCTTATCAAAGACTGACCTATTCAAAGGCCCAGCACCTAAACAGACAAATACGGGATAATGCATGTTTTGCTGCCTCCAACAGCGCTGATCAAGCAGATTCGCCATATTATTGGAGACCCTCTCATCACAAAAACCATAAGGGGCAACATGTACAACGGTTCAAAGACACAATGGTTCAAAGGTACAGGATGCATGACATCTGACAGCAGGTTACAAGAAATGGGTAACTGGTATACACGCAGAGGGATTGGTGTTCTGTGTTTTCTTGCACTTTCTTTTGGTTGGAGACGTCAGAGCATGGTTTCCTTTGGTGGATATTAGTCAGCATGAGATGGGGAACAAATACAAAGAAAGGGAGGGATAAGAAAACAGGGGGAAGGTGGAGGAGAAGAAGGGGGAAGAGAGTAAGAGAGAGAGAGAGAGGGAGAGAGAGAGAGAGGGAGAAAGAGAGGCAGAAAGACAGAGACAGACAGAGAGATGAGAGAGGGCACACAGGGTCTAAGGTGTAGAAAGCAAATCCTCATTGGGGGGGGGGGCAGCGGGGGCCCAACTTGAATTGTCGGCACAAGCGCCCTAGTGCCTATACATACCCATATAGAATTTGTATAGAAAAGTGAGTTTGGATAAATTTTAATCTGATTTGAGGCCCAGGCCCCCATTTCCTTATACCATTTCTATATATAAATCTAATTTGAAATGCAAAGCTTTAGCTTCTTGTCGATTTATCATGAATTCTTGGCAAATTTTGGGGGGCCCAGACATACTCAGGCCCCACCTCCTTTATGATTTGGAGGGCAGGCCCCCTGCCCCCCCCTTTTCATACGCAGGCCCCCTGCCCCCCCCCCCTTTTCATACGCCCCTGGGTGTACAAAGGCATATAGGAGTCAGAGAAGAAAGGTTAAGGCATACAGGAATGGCGCATCACTAAAAATCAGATGTCAGTGGCGGAGTTGGTTCTTAGCTGAGGGAAAGACAAAGCCTGTGTCTTGTGTAGTTAGGGTACATGTATAAAGGAGGGAGCCATATTCTGTATGCTGTTGGCAGTGGTTCTGTTCCCACAACATGTTCCTTCCCACCATTCTGGTATTTGAGTTTGCTTTTAGGCCTACAGATGTAGTCTATGAAGTCCACATTTATGGTTATCAAATAATTTAGGACCGTATGGTGCATTGATTGATATAGTTATCATGCCTTTTAATGTCTTCATGTAGTAATCAATTACATTATGATGATCCGATGGGATGACAGGATTCTTGTGATTCGGCTTGCTACAACAATGCAATTGCTGGCCTGTCAACTGTCCAGCACAGCATTGACTCATTATAACGATGGAGTCCTACTAAAGTATATGGCTCCCAATATGTATAGTCCAATATAGTGCACTATCGCCAGATCTTATAAGTTAAGATACATTTTTGGTGCTAGTGTAGGGTTCCTTCTCCCATTCGGTTGCGCAGATGCCTCCAGAGGACTGTTTACTTGATGGTGTCACTCCCCCTGTGTATACCATACCGATCTCGAACCCGGGACCCTCCAACTCCGAAGCAGAAGCTCTACCCCTGAACAGTGAACAGTTCTCTGAAGGCATCCGCGCACCCAATTGGGGGAACGAACCCCTACACTAGCCCCCCCCCCCCCCATGAAGATTTGCTTCCTACGCCTCTGACACCCTGTGTGCCCTCTCTCATCTCTCTGTCTGTCTTTGTCTCTGTCTGTCTGCCCCTCTCTCTCTCTCTCTCTCTCTCTCTCTCTCTCTCTCTCTCTCTCACTCTCTCTCTCTTACTCTCTTCCCCCTTCTCCTCCTCCTCATTCCCCCCGTTTTCTTATCCCTCCCTTTCTTTGTATTTGTTTCCCATCTCATGCTGACATGTGCTCGCCTCCTTTAATGGGGATTCTCCAACAATGCTGCTTTCATTCTGATTCGAAAATTGGAGACCATTCTTAAAGACACGTACTATTATAAGTAACCAAAATAGGCATGCCATCCCTGAATTTTGCTACGCCCTGGAGGGTGTAGAATAGATGTCTATTGCCATTTCGACCGCTAAGGTCGTATTTATGGTGAGAAAACTACATTACACAATTTCACAGATGAATGTGGCAGTGCCCTCGCATATATATGTGCACCAGACACACTGAGGGGATAAGAAACAGTAGAAATGGACCCTTTTCAGTATGATAGAGAAGCCCGCAATAACCCTCAAAGCACTTTGACAGACTTATTGGTACATCAGCGACCACCAGAAACCCTGTTGTATTTCAGTAGTCCCAAGTGTCAGGCATTGGGTCCAGGTTCGGACTATGATATCAAAAATTGTTTATTGACATTGCTAGCACGTTGTTGGTCTCATCCTGTTA
The DNA here is from genome assembly GCA_949317995.1 of Acholoe squamosa. NCBI lineage: Eukaryota > Metazoa > Annelida > Polychaeta > Phyllodocida > Polynoidae > Acholoe > Acholoe squamosa. Next base: position 25,035,980 of record OX439050.1, read on the forward strand.
ATGACCTGGACCTGATGGTTTAGTATTTTGTGAATGGATAGATGCCAGGCTTCAGGTGAAAAGTGAACCTTAGGGAAATACTTCCTACTGTAGGGGCTTGTTTAAGTGTCTTTGTGCGTATAAGTATTAATCTCACTGTAGGGACTTATACCCCAGGTGTAATTGTAAGAACTTATCTGACAGCTTTAGTGCTTCTCACTTATCAGAGGCGTAGGAAGCAAATCTTCATTGGGGGGGGGCAGAGGGGGCCCAACCTTGACCATCTTGAATTGTCGGCTCAAATGCAATAGCTCCTATACATACCTATAATTATAAAATTTGTATAGAAAAGTAATTTTTGATGAATTCTAGATCTGATTTGAGGCCCAGGCCCCAATTTTCCCTATCCCATTACTATATCAATCTAATTTGAGATGCAAAGTTTTAGCTTCTTGTTCTATATATTATGAGTTGTTGGCAAATTTTGGGGAGCCCAGACCTACTCAGGCCCCACCTCCTTTATGATTGCGCGGGGGTGGGGGGGGGGGCTGGCCTTTTCCTTTGCCCCTGAGTAACTTATGTTAACACTATTCTACAGTCGTCGCTTATTCAAGACCAGCAGTTATTGACAGATCTGGTGCTAAAACGCGCCATTAAGGTAGTCCCTATTGACATCAGGATTCAGACAAGATAGTGTAGGGCTGAATTTATATGGAAGAGATCTGTATTAATGCCAATCTCACTTAACCAGCCAAATCTACTAATGGAAAACTCCAGTCCAAAATCTTATGAAAGATGTGAGTAGCAAGATCATTTGCTTAAGTGCTAAATTGAACATTGACCTGAGATGGTGAAGTGTTTATCGGTCAGTTCAGGTGTCACAAGTCGGAATTTCCATTAACATGAAAATATGAATAGTATATTCCCAAAGTGGATTAATTCTGAAAGTGCTTGTTATTTGAACGTGTGGTTTTGAAAGCATGTTTTCTTGTACACTGCCTTCAATGCATGAGTTATGGAATTAAGGATATACCTTTCAGGGTGCTCTATCCAAGAACCTGCCTTGCTGCTAATGCCAAAGAATTAAAGTGAAACAATGATGAACTATAGTTTTTTTCTTAAGATGATAATCATGACTGTCGCACCCCTCTAAGTTGTAGCGGAACTTTGTAATCTAATAGTACTTGCCTTATCAATCGTTGGGCCTGTCTGCAGCCGTAGTCACTAGGAACCTATCTCCAGTGAATAGTTTATGAGAGTAGAACCAGGTGGTGCTGTACCAAATCAGTGATGAATGAGGGAAGGTATGTTTTCTGTAGCAATAAGCTGTTCCTTTAACGACCGTCAGACAATGTTGGCCTCACCATTACTCTTGTGTGGCCCCTTGCCATAGTGTCTAAAACTAGTTTAATTGTCTTCCCCTCTTGGAGCTGTAGGGAGGTTAGCATTGACATAAAGGAGGAACAGGAGTAGGGGCATCATGCTACAGTGTGAAAATAATGTCTTCCAAATAACTGCAACTTTCAGACAAGGATTTCACTAGGAAATTCCTTGTACCACACTGCTTTAGGCCAAAAAGAATTTGTTTGTGTCCAGTAACATGATTTGAAAAGGTAGGGTCGGAAGGTCGGATTTTTTTCTAAATATTTTTTACAATCGTTTTTCTTCAAATTCTTTGATTTTATTGCAAAAAAAAATGATGGAAAAAGTGTCAAAGAGGGGAGAATATGAAAAGGAAAATGAATGAAAAAATATAAAATTCCTCTAAAAAGTATGAAAACACAAAGGAAAATTTCTAAAAAAAGAAGACAAAAGGTTTTCAGAGTCAAAAAAAGATATTTTTTTGGTCCTGTTTTGCTAGGGTCGGTCGGGTTACTGGAAACACAACTTTTTTTTTTGGCCTTACTCTATCACGATCTAGGGCTTCACTTCATGACAATTACGGTGGTTCACTGCTTAGTTTTACAAGGTGAGTGAAAAGCATGGATTCCACTGAAGCCGATAGTTGTCCGATTTTGTCATCGGGTTGCATCGGGGACGCATAGGGCAGCATCGGGAACTATCGGCCAGCTATCAGGCACTATCGGACAACTGTTGGGCAACAATCGGGCTCAAATCAGGTTCTGTGGAAGAGCTCTATTTTAAGTATCGGAAACCATCGGGAACCATCGGAAAGACGTCGGGGATGGTCCCGACAGGTACCCGATTTTTTCTAACTGATTAGAAAAAATCGGGTACCCATGCAAAATCGGCCCGATAATCAATACTTTTATGATTTTTATAAAAGAGGAAAATTTATTTACCCAGGAACAGACTCAGCATGTATATATATATATATATATATATATATATATATATATATATATATATATAGTAAATCATTGATTTTTATCACCAATATCGTGAACGATTTCATTTTTTCCTTGGTGGAAGAGGTCAAAAGAGTGAGATTTGTGGCTGAAAATTCTCCTATCGGGCTGCTATCAGCCCGACAAAAAATTGGGCCGATAGGGAGCCGATACCCTAAAACGATGCCACTATCGGCCCGACAAAATTGAGGGTTTTGGTGGAATCAACGCTATAGATTCAATAGTTATTTCTTTGAGTGTACTAGTCAGTTAAGCCTTTGGTCTATTGGTCTTCTGATATCAGGATGCAGATATATGCTGGCGAGTAAACGCATCATACTGACCAATCAGTGACATCCACTGGGAGGGCGGCGTGATGCTTGGATACAGCGGAGTTAAGACCATTTACCAGAGCTGCATTAATGCTTCATGCTGATTAATGGGCATTGTATATTGAAGCTCTAAATTACCCCCAAAAGGGCTAGATACTATGGCTTCTTGATCATTCATAGTCAAGGGGACAGACATTCTGCTTAACCTTTATTAGCATAATATAGCCACCACTTCTCTTTCTGAAACTCTATCCCTACATAACACACCTCTGTAACAAGAATTGGCATTTGTTAAATGACAGATTCTAATTACTATGCAAGGAATAAGGGATACATACTAGATTAGCTATCAACATAAGGGTAATATTCAGCAAATGATGTATTTAATGACATGCAGGCAGGGAATTATTCTCAGATATCCTACATTTAGTCTCAGCCTTCCTGCCAATCCTTTGACAGATATACTACCTTTTCAGATATTATGAAGCTTAGCAGGAACCGGTTTCCTTATACAGATACTCATTCTCCTGAAAACAAAACTAAATCAAGGTGTTAATAGGCACTGTGCAGTGTAACTCCCATTATGGGCCCCCAGTGTATTAGGGCAGCCTGCACTGGGGCATCCTTAAGGACCCAAGAGATGGGTCTACATTGTTAGATATATATTGAGCAGCAGTTAAGGTGTCTATGGCTTATTGTACTACCTACACCATTAACTTAAAACTCCCAATGGGAGATACAACAAAAACGGTTCCATTCAACTCCCAGAGTGATTTCAAAACACCACCTTTCTTCTTCAGTACGTATTAGTTCAACCATAAAAAGAGGTTTGTTTTAAAACTTCTAGGGACTTTTTTCTTCTTCCGCGAAACCTTTTATTAAGGATGAATTATCTTGATTTGCTTTTTTTGGAGAAGTTCCATTGCAAGTATGCACTCTGTGACTGCTTCGGTATCCTGAGGCATCAACCCTGGAAGCGCCAGGTAGTGCATTAATGTGTTCGGCCCATTGAGGGCCATGATGCAGCATGATGCATATATGCAGCCCTGGATACTCCCCAGTCGTACATCAATGCATCATGCCAACCCTACCAGTTTGACGCATTCCAAAATGATCGTCATGATGCAACAATCACTAGCACTGCATTGGTGCATCATGGCAAACAAGAGAGAGGACCTCTTAGAAAGCATGATGGGGCTTATAAATGGTTAAAGAAGCCCCTTCAACTGCACATCGATCCCTATGCCCACAGGGTGGTTGATTCATATGTTGTTATAATCTAATTCCCAGTCTATTGATATCACCTCAGGGATAGGCAGTATCTGTCTGTGCTGTCCTCCAGCCAACCGACCTTCCTGATACACATAGCTGAGGTGTATGTTGGTGTGATCAATGTATATAATCAAGATAGATATCTTTCATTGGTTATTGGTGAAGGCGTTGATAGGAAGGCTAGGACTAAAATGTAAGGAATCTGAGAATAATTCCTGACTGCATGCATGCCAATAAATACTTGCAGCTAATTAAGTATGTAACCGTAACCCCTTCTGAAACACTAAAAAACACTCTGCTATAAGAATTGACATGTGTTAAACGACAGATTCTATGTCAGGAATCAGGGATGCATACTAAATTAGCTGCAAGTATTTACTGACATGCATGCAGACAAGGAATTATTCTCAGATTCCTTGCATTTAGTCCTAGCCTACCTATCAACCCCTTCATATATAAAATACCCTTTCAAGCAATATATGTGAGTAGGCAAGAAGAAAAGGTAGTCCGTGGTCTCTCTCCTGGGGTATCCCCTCTGCGTATCTCTTATCTTTCATTGGTTATCGGTTATCACACCTGAATGAGTGAATGCATAGGGAATGGTTGAAAGATAAAAGGAAATTATTAATGCATACTAAATTAGCTGCAAGTATTTACTGACATGCATGCAGACAGGGAATTATTCTCAGATTCCTTGCATTTAGTCCTAGCCTTCCTATCAACCCCTTCATATATAAAATACCTTTTCAGGCAATATATGTGAGTAGGCAAGAAGAAAGGGTAGTCCGTGGTCTCCCTCCTGGGTTATCCTCTCTGCGTATCTCTTATCTTTCATTGGTTATCGGTTATCAGACCTGAATGAGTGAATGCATAGGGAATGGTTGAAAGATAAAAGGAAATTATTAAGGAGATGAAGAGGAAAGGGGACTAGAAGAGAGGTTTGTTTTGCTTTAATATCATCACAGTCGATGAGCTATAAAGAGAATGTAAGAAAGATGAAAATACATTGAAGGAAATAGAATTTTGGTCAAAACGATTGACCAAATGGACCAGGTTGGTTATTTTACTGTTTAAAGATACAGAATACTATGAGTTCAATTTTGCTAAAATTCATCTCATTTGGGAGGCACAAACACTGATAAAGAGCAGCAATTAGGACGATAGCTATAGCCATTCGAAAGGTGTACAGATTAAAATGCAGCAAAAGTAGGGGCTCATTGTAGAAACACAAAAAACCTGAGAAGTTAAAAGAAGAGTTGACGCGGGATAAAGGCCATCAGGATTAACGACAATGAAAGCCCACACAATTGAGTGCTTGGGTTGAGACATCTGGAAAGACCCGCCGCCTCTCCCGTGAAACATTGCCTGGTGGCTCCTTTTTATGTCCTGAGGTTGAAATCGTTATCAATTTCGATAACATGAAGAATAGAATTACAATTCCCTTTTTCCCAATAACAAAGAAATGCGGCCAAGGAATTGTTTGTTCGCATGAATGGGCAAACGGAAGGGCCTGTGATTAAACCGTGTTTCCCATGAATTAGCCATTTTTCTTGATTGCAGGATGGAATCTAACCTAACCACGTCAAATAAGCTAGCTCTGTTTAATGCCAGTGGGGCCTCTCAGGTGTTTCTTGTTTCCTACATAACCTGCCAGATTTCCCAGACTCCCTGTACAACCACTATTTGTATCAACGACCGCTATCTGTAACACTACAGATAGTGGTTGGCCATCCAACCGCTATCAGTGGATCAACGCGGTAAAAGGTACGCCTGCACACCCCCTCGCGGGCGTACCTTTTACTGTGTTGATGCACTGTGTAAAACAAACTCTATCTGTATCAAATTAAGTGTATCAACTGCACATTGTATTCTCCTTTATGCTATGTGTATGAGTTGGGTCAATTTACCCTAAATTGACCCAAATTGAGTCAGATTGACCCAAAGGTCGGTGGATCTAGTCCCAACATGTCCACACCACTTTTATTTTCCACTGGAGACCCATGTCCACTTTATAAATAATGGAACAAAAGGATTTTTCATGTTTTGGCATTTCATTTATTTCCAAGTATAATGGGATCGAAAGAGATATTTAGGAACATTGGTAATGCTGTGAGAGGATGGGAAGAGTAGCCATTACTGCTCGTACTATTGACCTTCGGATCATACAGTGAACTGGGCTAGCCCACGTAGGCACCACCTGGGTGCCCTGACATTTACTAGCATTTACCCATCTGGGCCTGGCCCACAGGCCCGGAGAAATCTCATCTTTATGCCATGGCAGATACGACCGTTACTATAGATTAGTACTAGAACCGCCGTATTCAATGGGGGGCATTGAATACAATATGTGCGTATTCAACGGCTGATGACCACGTGACCTACATGATGATGTCATAGAAAGTAGTCCCGGCTATAGCAGCGTTCGTCAATAGTCAACATGGACGATCACAGTTATTTCTATGGTGTAAATTTGTCAGAGTTTGATACGGACATTGGCGAGCAAAGTATAATTGAGGGTGAAAGAAAGTTTGAGGAGGTGATAGAGATCGAATATGGCCAGTTTGATCTTTATATAAACGAAGAAGCTCAAACAATTGACGACGCCATTCCCGACGATCCCGACGATATAGCCAGGTTAGTGAAACAAGTTGAGAGGCAACCACCCGCAGTCCCCGACCAGGTTATTGACGACCAGGAGACGAGTTGTGAGGTTTTAGAGGCTGAACACGGCACAGAGAATGTAATTGACGAGGGTTTGGGTCCCAACGAAGTTCGTCCTGACGACCACCCTACAATGGCGCTCGCCGAGAAAAGTACAGAACCACTACTGGACAAAGACGGGATTGCAGCATATGTAGATAGTAGTAAGAACAGGAATACCACACGGAAAACTAACCAGGTACATCATATTTAATAATTTTTGGTGTATTTTAGAAGTTCTGCGATACATAAATAAGAAATTAAGGCCGGCGTCTGAAAAAGTAAACAAACCGAGCGGAGCGCTGGCACCATGCCAAGTCCGCCCGACGTAAGGTCTTAGTGCATGTGTACCTAGCGTGCTACTTTTTTTGCGCTGTATTGACGATGTAAAGAAGCATAGTAGGGATTTTAGCAGTTTATAGACGATGTTTAATTGTATTCTACATTTTTTTGTACAGGTCGTCAATGCCTTCCAGAAATGGTTAGGTAAATTTTGTGATGAAACACGGCCAATACACGAGATTGGAGCTCAGGAACTAGATCAGTTTATCTGTAATTACATAGTGGGAAAGAAGAAAGCTAACGGTGAGGAGCATGAGCCTGACACCTTGACTTCTATTCATCGAGGTATCCTGAGGTATGTGTTATAAATTTATTTTTATTTTTGTGGAAGCTTGATATATCATTTACAGTAGTATTTAATTAATATTTTGACATTGAAATAACCCAAAAAAATAAATTTCTTCTGTACTATTTACCATACATTTTATTGGATTTTTTCAGGCGCCTCAAGGACATGAAATATGGTATTGACCCACTGAAAGATCCAAGATTTGAGATGTCAAGGGAGGTACTGCATGCGAAACGTATCAAGTTGAAGGCTGCTGGTAAAGGTAACAGACCAAACCGAGCTGAAGCTATCACTGTGGAGGAAATGGAGCTGCTATGGGAAAGAGGGAGTTTGGGTATGGGTGACCCTGAGACCCTACAGGAGACTGTATTCTTTTTTTTCGAGATGGGATTTGGTCTCCGTGGCAACCATGAAGCAGTACAAATGTGTTTTGGGGATGTAGAACTAAAAACTGACACAGATGGTGTTGAATATCTGGAGTACACTGAAAAAATTACCAAGACAAGAGGTGGCAATACTGCACCCAGGGCTTTCCCACCAAGGATTTGGGCTACTCAGGGGGACAGGTGTCCGGTTTGGTTCTTCAAAGAATACAGATCAAGGCGACCACAGGAAATGCTTGATTTGGAGGCACCCATGTTTCTCACACCCCATCCCACTGCAACTATTGATGATGAGATCGGTTACATCAGGGGGAATATGGGTATTAACACTATGGGTGGTATTGTGAAGACCGTGTGCAAGAAGGGTGGGGTGGCAGGGAAAAAAACAAATCATTCCCTGCGTAAAAGTAGTATCGGAGCACTGATGGGGGCTCAAGTACCAACTGTGTACGTAGCACAGCATTCAGGACACAAAAATGAAGGGAGCATCGCACACTACAATACAGCAAACAGGGCCCATCAGAGAGCCATGAGCTATATCGTTTCAGGTACAGCACAGGGGGGGAGGGGTGGACATGAAATGAACAATGCCTTACCTGAACCACCGGTCAGCGGGGATCATCTCCAAGTCGCTGCCATCAAGCGTAAATCCACAGGAAATAATCCAAGCTTTGCCAATACAAAGTCCAGCACCTCAGTGCCTATGATTAATCCCAAGAAGAAGAAACCTTCCGCCGCCATGGGCCGACCTCCTTCCCCGGGTCCTTTCCAAGAATCCTTGCCGGGAGACGATGAGGGGGAGGGCCGCCAAATAGTCCCTGACAACACGGCCTCTTCTACGTCGATACATCGTGACAATATTCAGCGCTTAGCTTCCTCAGTGCAGGGCATGTTTGCCAATGCCGCCATTACAGGAAATATAAATCTCACCATCAACTATAATGTGTCCTCCTCGCAGAATGCTTCAGTAAACATGTCGCCCACCATTCCCAATATTAAAGACGTATAAGTTCCTTCTTGTTTGAATTTGCCGTGCGCCATTTTTGGCGCCAAAGTTTGAAGTGTCCCGGATGTGGGCTCGGGTTTATAGAAATAAAAAATGTTGAAGTTCTCATTGAAACTTGCCTTTCTACCCTTATTGTATAGACATTTAATAAAAAGAAATGAAGGTGGTAATTAAAAGAAGAAATAACCTCTATATTTACACAAAATTGAGTTTTAAAATTAATACGGACATTTTCGGCGGTGCTCGGGTGAGTTCGGGGCGGCGGCGCTCCTGAGTTCGGGTTGGCGTGGCGGGAAAAGGCATATACGGGGGCGACAAGAAATAGTGCACGGCGTAGGAAGATGTCGAGCAAGGTGTCATGGCGGATCAAAACAAACCGGGACGACTCGACACGTTGAAAAACAGTAAATATTGTTGTCTTACTTTATTTTAAAGCAAATTCATCCGTAGGGCCATGGCATAAATGCAAATGTCAACTCACAGTGAATAATTTAGGATCGTATTCCCCTCGGTGCTTCTGGCCGCATTCAACTCGGCCTATAAGGCCTCGTTGAATACGGCCAGAAGCACCTCTGGGAATACGATCCTAAATTATTCACTGGTCGTTGACATTTGCTTATGGGGCCCATCTGGTCATGCTGGCTGGGTTGACCCAAGATTGACCCAAATTAAGTCAGATTGACTAAAGTTTGGTAATTTGGGCAAGTTCTCATCAAATGAGGTCAGATTGACCCAAGATTGGTCCAACTTAGTCAGATTGGGTAAATTGTGTCAAAACATGTCAATACAGGTCAAAGTAGATAGAAATAGTACAAAATGGGTTCAATGGCCCAGATAGACCCAATATGGGTATGTTGGGACAAAACAGGCCCAGTTGGCCCATCTTTGGCTAATTTGACCTACTTTGACCCATATTAACCTGATTAGATCGGATTTACCTAACTTCGGCCAATCTGTTTGATTTGCCCAATGTGCCCTCTCGTTGGCCAACTTCACCCACTTTTGACCTAATTTTCCCACATTGACTTGTTTTGACCCAATTTGTCCATGTTGGGTCCATCTTAGTCAATTTTGCCCAGCCTCTTGCTATCTGACCTATTTCAATCCACCTGATTTGACCCATTCAACCCATCGTGGGTCCCTCTTACCCGATTTCCAAAGTCCAATCCTATCTCATCTCACCCCCTGAAACTCATGCACAATGAGTCCATTGGTTGCTGCAATAATGACACCATGATACAGATAGCGACTTTCATACAGATAGTGGTTGGATGTGTTTAAACATAGCATAGGGAAAGTTACTACAGATAGCGTTAGTTTCTACAAATAGTGGTTGGAGGGTTGGTACAGTTAGCGGTGTTTTGACACAGATAGTGGTTGGATGGTCACCCTTTATCTGCAGTACTACTGATCGCGGTCATTGATACAGATAGTGGTTGTTCCATTTCCGGACTTTTTGTTTCCCACCTCCAGGACTTGTCCTCACCCCTCCCCGCCACCAACATCCATTCCAAACCTTCTATGTAATATAGATAATGCCTTGTATGGAAGTGGATTGACATGGACTCTTCATTCAGCAGGACTACTTCATGTTTTATTTTACCCTCTTGTAGGCCACATTAGGGCCCTAAGCAAGCAGATGCATAGAATCCATATTTTTGCCTTTGTGAAATTTTATCTGGAATTATCAGAATAGGTCTATGTAAAATAGCTTGCTACAAAAGTTGTAGCCAGTTACCGACCGTAAGAAACGTGTGTCTTAATGACGACTACGCACTGTCTTGCCACACAACCCTTGTTCAAAAGTTGCCAGAGATCCATTGTTATTTTCACAGATATTCCTTGCACCACCATGCTGCCACCTGGGTCTTCATGTAAAAACCAAACTGGTTCACTGCAAAACAATTGCGGTGGTTCACTCTTCAGTTTTACGAGGTTCCCTGAGAGACTCAACAGTTATTATATTATTTTTTACACTGCACCGTCGCTCAGAGCTGTTGTAAATCGTCAAAGAGACAATGATAAACATGAATTTGTAGTGGGAATTGTCTTGAATCAGTTATACCAGGGGCAGCTAATCACACTGTATATAAAAAGGTATAAACTGTGATTTAGAAAGTGGTAAGGAAAAAGCAAAGATGAGGCACATCATGAGAAGATGGAGAACAATGAAATCAGCTCAGACACTGGGAGGACCACTAAAATAAATCACTTGCCATGAGCCATTGTTATTTGCTATTGAAGTGGCCTTTCAGCCAATTTGATCACAAAATCTTTTTTTCTTCAGACAGGTTCTCATAACTGATAACTAATTTTCTTTCAGATAACTGACTAAAAGAGATAAAACCAGACCCATAGCATACGTCATTGAGACCAGATTTGACACCAATCGAGAATTTCTTTTCAGAATCTGAGACAAGGGAGATATTGAAGGCCTAATAACGAAGACAGGATAGGCCCCTCTCAGATAACGACAGACATCCCTTTGTTGGTGACAAGAGTATGAAAATATCCTACCTGAAAAGGCAGAAATATTCTAAACCAGATCGGAAATGACAAAGTATAATATTAGACCTCTAAAATGGATAAGGGGTCATTTTAAATTTAGAATGAAAATGGTTTGATTAAAATAATGAATGTGTCATACGATGCATGGTTGCAACTATAATGATATATGTGGATCAACACGGTAAAAGGTACACCCGCGCACCCCCTACCGGGTGTACCATTTACCATGTTGATACACATATAACATAGCACATGTATATTTTTTAAGATCAATGGTTAATTATTTGGACCATACCAGGATATTCTTCTATGAAGAGATAATCCCCTCTTTAATAGCTTGGGATGTTATTTCACAAGCCTCTACGATAGACAGTGCTCAGCACTTCAACTTGGACCATAACTCCAGATAAACATGACAGACGTAAGATATTGTAGAGTCATGCCCCTCACCCTGCTAGTACAGCCTAAGCTAGCCCACAGGACACTCTAAAAAAACTTACTAAGATCGCAGACACCGATACGACTGCAAATACCTATGGGATCTTTGGTACGATGTGGAGGGCTCAGTTGTAGTATGTTAGGAAATGATCCCCAAAATGATTAATGTTTTGAATAACGTTCATGTTGTTACATGTAGTCATATGAAGATGCTATCATATCTTTGATAGATCCACGCTCTCACCGGGAACTCAAACGAACATGGGAACCAGTTCAGAACAAAGGGCCATGCATTGAATTGATATTTATTTTGACAACTTGCTGGGATTTCAATCAAAATCAAATAGACACTGCATATTTCCCATTTCCAAAGATCAATTTTCATTTTCAAAGACCAAACAAGATCCTGAGAAAGGAAAATCGCAATAAATCTACGGCTGTTTTCTTTCTTATCTAATGCCATGCATTAGCTATTCATATGTTGTAGGCTTTATCATCAGGAGGGTTTATTGGAGGCCCAAACACAGTGACTTGACGTCGATCTTCAATATACTAATATCACCCAGACAATCATCCTCTTGCTGATCCTGTATTTCTCAGCTGGCTCTGCAGTCTAACATCCAAGGTTGCATTTCTACCCATTCTCTTAGGCACGGAGGTGCCACGATGTTAAAAGATGCTGGCCTCAGTATAGAGGCAATCAAAAAGAAGGTTAATTGGAAATCAAATGCTGTGTATGGTTATTTACATAACTATATAGATGAATTATTACAATTGGTTAGGTTGTGCCAATCTCATTTGCAATGCTGATTGGCATGTGTTTACATGTGTTTGGCATTTTTATGTGTTTTGGCATGTATGGTGCTGATAGCCCCAAGGTCAGTAACCCACCAAACTCATGTGTCTTGAATTAGTTCATCCATTATAATATTTTCATTATAATATTCATTATACCCTACCTTTCCATATTACATGTTTCATTATTACCGGTATATTCTCCCCTGGTAGCGAGATAACTTATGGAACTATATACACTTGTGTGTATATATATATATATATATATATATATATATATATATATATATATATATATAATTAGCTGCAGATGGTTAGCGAACTACTTACAGAGCGCAGTAATATCTATGATGTCATAGTATGACGTCATGGTAAACAGTCCTCCAGTATATAAGGGGGAACTTTGAATCAACGGTCAGTTGGCAAATCTCAGCTGAACAGGTAACACCACGCCAGGTGTTTCCTTGATTTTAAATTTTTACTATTTGTTATATTTCATTACTGACTTATGCTTATTGTCAACTAATCGTTATGGCATGTATGGTGCTAATAGCCCCAAGTTCAGTAACCCACCAAACTCATGTGTCTTGTATTAGTTCATTCATTATAATATTTTCATTATAATATTCATTATACCGCACCTTTCCATATTACATGTTTCATTATTACCGGTATATTCTCCCCTGGTAGCGAAGGGAAAGGACAAACAGTTGCAAAATGAACGTATGCATTCTTCAAGGGCAATGATAAAGGAATAGAAATTATAAAACAAACCTCCTTTTAAAAAATGTATTAGGAGTGTGGACGAAACGATGGACACACATTTATGTGCACATTCTAGGCTCTGTGCACATTTTTGAAACAAGAGGTTGCTATGTAGATCATTGAATCAAATTTGTGATCTTATTTTCCGATCATCCTTCTGCCTTCTATCTACTAACCCCATGCCAGCTGAGATCTTACAACAGGCTATCAGTTTCGTATACTATAGCAGAATGTATCACGCTATCATGGTGGATAAATCGATGTGAGGATGCGTTAAGCTCTATATAAATGTTGTTATATAAAGTTATGCTGACCAGCCATATAAGGGATAAAGCTACGGCATGTGGGAAGTCACATGTCAAATCAAGCTAGCAGCTTCCATTGGCTGCTGACCTCAGCTAAATCCAACTCAGTATCAAGATGTGACCTGTAAAGCTATCCCTATTATGTATTATTCCACGATTTCTGGAATTCTGAGTGCTTTTTCTGGATATTCCCATGCACATACCTGTCGATATTGCACACAATGAAGGCTGTAGCATCACTTTTGTAAGGCGTGTGGTTATCCAAGGATAACAGGCACCCGGTGCCATTATCCATGGATAACTTGCACACCTTACATGTCCCTACATGTCATATGTTACATGTTAAAACCCACGAAATTTCATGGCCAAGGCAGGGCTCGAACCTGCAGTCTCAGATCCCTAGTCCAACTCCCTATGCATTGCACCACAGGGACTGACTGGTAGTGGCTGGCTAGAACCAGGTCTGGATATGATACAAAGCCCTGGGAGGTCATTCACATATAACTACTATACATTCAAAGTGTGAAAATCCCCAGCATTCTGGATTGTGACCCCCCCCCCCAGCAAGCCTAGCCGGACGCCGAGGTGTGTGTACCGATCGTGTATACATAACCACGGGACGTGTTCAAATCAATCCAGGCCGAGACGGCCGCTGAAGGAGGAGACACGGTGGTCAAGTGGTTAGCGCATTGCACTCAGCCATCAGAGATAGGCGGGTCGAGTCCCGGTCCGTGCGCATCTTTTTTTTTTGCCGTGTGCGCTGTAGCTGTCTGCTGCCGGGCGCCGAGGTGTGTGTACCGATTGTGTACAAAAACTATTTTTCGCCATGTGCCACTGCCATAACCGCGAGACGCATTCAAAGGAAGCCAAGCCGAGACGGGCGCTGTCGCTGTCCGCTGCCGGGCACCGAGGTGTGTGTACTGGTGGTCTATTGGTTAGAATGCCAACCCAGAGGCTGCCGGGTGCCAAGGTGTATGTACCGATCGTGTACACACTATGGCTTCGTGGAATAAAATAAGTAGTCAATGGATAATTCATGACTTGTGTGTGTTAGCAAAGGCTAATTACACTCGGGCTACGCCCTCATGTAATTATCCTTCACTGAGACACACTCGTCATGAATTATCCATTGATTACTTGTTCAATGTACCTCATGTATAGGCAATACAACCAACTTAGGGTCCATTGACATAATGCAGTGTGACACTTTTTGAGAAATCCTCCTAGGTCATTCAAAGGGCAACGATTTCTCATGGGATAGCAGCATTAATATATTAATTTTGTCAGTTAATCTTCAGAGAGGTAATTATGCATGCAAGGCTGTAGTGTATTCCTCTGAACGACCAAATTTTTCTAGCTGCATAGCTACAAGGCCTACTATTGATTCAGCGTATTGAACATGTGCAATGATGATACCAAAGTTCTGTATACTTCAGCCCCTTTGGGATAGAAAGGGGATCTTACTACATAAATATGCATTATCCTGCCCACTGTTCCTGACATATTGATTTTGGTCAGGCCTTGTTATGATATGATACTGTTGTAATTATCATTTACAATGATCCACTGATTGACAGTAGATAACATTCATACTTGACTTTCAGGTAACTAAGGCTTCTCAATGGCTGTAACCTATAGTTTTGATATCACACTCTGTCTCTATGTGGCTATCAATAAATTCCATGCTAACCACACCATAGTCTATCCTTGTACTGCAAAAACACTAATTATACGTGTGTATATTACCATTTTGGCTCCGATCGCGTGGAAGGTACCGAGCCCCATGATGGCTGAACATTGACACTCTAAGGAGCAGGCAGTGCACGAGGACAGAGCCTAAACTGCATTGTAACTCCGCTGCAATTCATGAGGTCATTTATTAATGCACTACGATCACACCAAGCCCTATGAATGCAGACTCATGCTGTTTCTCTGGGACCTTTGGCACAACTAGAAGGGTACAGTCGCAGTGTGTAAAAATTGGCCCCCAGACATATTAGCACGAAGCAGCAACATGTACAAGCATTTATCTCAAGTTTGATATTAGCTCCATATGCCCAAGCAACAATATGAGATAAAGGTAAAAGTTCACTAAATTTGGTCTGATTGAGGCTTATCCCACTCGGCTCCACCATGTGAGATAACCCTCAGTCAGACCGACCTGCCTTGTGAGATAGCCCTCAGTCAGACTAATTCTCATGAACCTTTATCATTCACTGCACACCTCTCCAGTTGTGTTCTTGAAGCCCACCTGCCTCTGTCAAGCTCCCAGACAGACCATTATCTTATGCAGTACCATCACCATGTAAATCATCTTGATAGAATTAGATTGTAAGGCAAAGAGCAGACCAGACTGCTCAGGCCTATTGTGGGACATCTTTTATTTCCAGGCACGATCTTCTCCTAAATGGAATAATGGCTCCAAAGTGTTTGCAGCTCATTACTAAGCATCAATTGATACAACAGACCATTAGTTTCCTACACTATAGCAGTTTGAACTACTGTTTGTCTGAACTTTAAACATGGACATTCCATTGATTGTTCAAACCCGATTATTGATTAAAGACACTATTAACACGTCTTTACTGTGTACAAGTGAGTTAAATGAGGAAAAGTAAGGAAGACAATTTGGCTGATTTACAGAACTGCAGAGAGGGTCAAAATATGAGACAAACTGCATAGAATGGTCTGTGACACTGCATCTATTGCTCATCAATGTTTGAGAACACATCTGAAAAAAAAATTAATTTTGATATAATAAATAAAATGCTTATGGTTTTCTGGCTTTCAACTACTGCCCTGAAACTCGAAACTTGTACAACACTTAGATGTTTATTACTCCTTTCCATCTGTAATTTAGGCTACGTCTGTACCAGTCTAACTCTCTCTGTCTCTGTCTCTCCTCCCTCTCTTCCTGTCTCGTTGTCCCTCTTTTCTTCTTCTTTCTTTCTTTCTTTCTTTCTTTCTTTCTTTCTTTCTTGCCTTCTGTCTCTATATGTCTGTCTCCCTCTCTGTCTCTCTCCTACCTCTCTGCCTTGCTGTCTGTCTCTCCCTCAAAGAATGACAACTGATCATACTACTAACTGTATAAGTATTCTATTTCAAACGAAGAAGATTTGCAATGTCACTATGACCATCTACTGAGGACTGTGGATAAAATGTGCTGCTCACAACCTGCCGATTCTATCTGCTTTTAGTTGTCTACACAGCCAATTCAATTTGCAGAGTTATTACTAAGTCATCATAGAACCTTCTTATATACGTGGGCCATATGTTCTGCTTTCATCAATTCTACACTCTGGATTTCCAATAACATATAGAGCACTATCTCCCACAACACAGTAGATACGATCAACCACATTGAAATGGCAGGTTCAGTCTAGAATGGAAGTCGAAATGCCCTGACTCTCACTTTAGGATATAACTCAGACTCTTTCTTTGGGACTTTACTCATTTCTCATGTCGACATTTTAGGCAGCCTGAAAGTTCAAAAGCTGCTTATATTCCATCCATAACACAAATAAAGATTTAATGTGTGATATATATCACATATGGCCCAGGGTCTACTACCATAAAACCCTCTATCAACCCTGTAGGGTCACAGGAATCAGCATTTGCGAAATATTGACTAATTACTTACAAATAGAGACTATTATCTATACATGTACTGACACCAGTCTGGCATAATCTTCTCTTACTAAACCCCTTGGACTGCTGGCCCCCGGTGTGCTGGCCCCCGGACACCTGGCCCCCGGACACCTGGCCCCTGGACACCTGGCCCCCGGACACTTGGCCCCCGGACACTTGACCCCTGGACACCTGGCTCCCTGGACACCTAGCCCCTGGACAGCTGGCCCCCTGGAAACCTGGCCCCTGGACACCTAGCCCCCACAGAAAACTTTATCCTTAGCATGCTTAGTTTATCGCTCAGTCCCCAATGTGTTATGTGTATAGCTTGGACACTGTAAACATTGCCGGCTGAAAAAAGTGTCTCACTTGGTGATTACCCATAGGACTCCATGTGCTAATTTCATCTCGAAAATCTATCTGACCCATAGACCCAATGGTTAAAGAACTTGTAGTCAGTATAGCTCCCAAAAACATGGCGTAAGTACAGCAGCTTTTTTCGTAGAGAAAGACATCACTCACCATAAAGGACAAAATGTTGTCTGATAGATGAGATTTGAAACTTTTCTTTGGCTTTTGAAAAATGTGTAAACTAACAGTATATCACTGAATGATTACACCCTAAAGTTGGTGATTACAAATTTGTGGATCTGACTGAAAACCCGGCTCCAATAGTTGATAGTTATAATCCATTATATTCTTAGTTATTAATTCACATACACAAAAATCCTTTTAAATTTGAGATCATTATTTGATACATTAATGTACTCATATTCATATTACGCATGAACAATGAAATTAATAAAGGAAAGAATT
Organism: Acholoe squamosa; assembly: GCA_949317995.1. Lineage (NCBI taxonomy): Eukaryota > Metazoa > Annelida > Polychaeta > Phyllodocida > Polynoidae > Acholoe > Acholoe squamosa. The sequence goes on from OX439050.1 coordinate 25,053,885, forward strand.
GGTAGCATTGTTGACAAAAGGCATACTAGACTATTTATCAAAACTGATATTGATTGTTTAATTGAATTGTTTATTAAAATTGAATCTAATGTTGTTGAGGGTTTCCTAGAGGATTGACCCCCCCTACACAGAAGTGATTGTAAAAGATGTGGATATAGTGAATATAGTTTTAATGAATAAAAGTGCCTATTCACAGGGTTATTTATGGAAATATTGTAAGGCTATTTTAATCATGTCAAATTTCCTTCCCTTATTATTTAAAGCAGTATGAAAAGAGGAGACACAGTCATAAACATTTACTAAGGTCATCACTCCTCTCCCCCAGAGCAATCAGGGAAATTAAGAAAGCATCATCCCTCTTTCCCAACCACACTTAAAAAGGACCCATAACCGGTACTGGCACAGGGATAGAAACAAAAGAAGTGGGGCAAGTAAAAGGACTTCCCTCCTCCCTAACCCTTAAAGAATCACATATTTCTTTAATATACTATGGTCATTTATCGTCATAATACTCTCCAGTGCTGCAGCCAAACTCAATGTCTACCAAATACATGATGCAAAAATGGAATTCTGGAAAGTAAAGCCCTTACTCTGCCTTGATGCATTTCGACGAGAAAGGGACATAAATCTGGAGACAATATGGGACATTAATGGTTAAAAAGCTTGCAAATCCTTTTTAGGAAAGAGGTGGTTTTATTGTGTATTTTGAGGTATCTGTTTTGGTCCTAATCATTCAAAACGAGATGCTTTCTCCTTATAAAACGACGATGGTGATTTAGAAATGAAGTTTTAAAATATGTCAATGATAAATCAATTCTAGTTTAAGGCTTTGAATTAACTTTTGCCATTGATCTCCTTTTCACTTGACAAATCTTCATGAGTCTGTTGAGCATCATTTCTTATTCACCTGTGTCAGATATGAGGTGAACTCAGATATGAGCAGTAAAATTACGCAATAAAAAGGGATTATTTCTATTCTGTCTGAAATAAGGGCGTTTGTTTGTTTACAGCTCAAATTGAGACACCAGGAAGACATTTCTCAAGACGGTACGACTAGACCCTTCAGGTCGTGGTGGGATCCCTCACTCTAAGTCCATTTAAGTAATATATCAAGTGGTCTCTAATGATTAAAGCCCTCCCAAACTTTATGTAATTACTACATTAAGTGCTGATCGTATACTGATACCGGGCGGTTATATTGCACTTCTTACGATCACCCACTCGAATTTTGGGGCTTCAAATGGTAGTGGATGTGTGCATTCGTAACATCTTGCGAAATGTCCTCCAGAGAAGTGAGCACACCGTAATCAGTAAAATTGATTTAAAAACGACTCCTTGCGAAGAACTGCCTATTGGTGAATCAGAACACAATACAGCACTTGCTCCTTTTCTCTTACCTATTCCGTCTGGTCGTGGAACTGTGTAAGACTGTAATTGTGAATAAACGTTTGTCTTGTAAAAATTGCTGTGGTAAGAATAAAGTGTTTATACAAAATCATTCCAGCATTTCCAATAATTTCCAATCAAATAAGCTACGGCTCAATCACGAAATACTCACCATAATCCAATGGTTATTGCCGAAAATAAACCAATCTGGAGACTGCGAGCTAAGGACATTGTTGACCAGACAGTTATAATTGTGTCAATGCAGAGGGTGATAAAAATCAATATGATACTAACTCTTTAAGGACTACACACTGCATTATCCCTACTCACCAGTGCTGCATTCATGCATCATGCCAACCCAATAATGTTCATATATACACCCAAAGGGTAAAGGCATGAGGCACCGATACCGTGCTGGTGAGTTATCCACTGCTAATGTATCATGGAAATAAAGGGAAATGCACCTCTAGATCCCATCCAACCCTCGAAGGGCTAAGGTATAACTCTAAGATCAATATGGCTGATGAGAAGAGGGTAGTATATAAAGGGAGATAGCAACACTCTATTGAGTCTACACTGTTACCAGACACTCGTGGTAAACCAGACAGCCATACAGAGAGATTAGGTCACGTGATGGGTGAAGGGATGCTGGAGGGGGAGGGATGGCCAGGGGATGATGTGTTGTACCAACAACTTTCAGCAACTTTCTGTGCAAAATCTGTGTGCACAACTTTTTACAAAGAAGTCAGCTAGCTGACACGGAGCTAGGTCCTCATGTGATTGTCAGGAGTAGGAATAGTAGCTATGATATAGCCTACTAGATCATCAGATAAAAGCCGGGGATTACTCGCCTGTACTGTAGCATCATGCCTACCCTTGCCATTCATGCATGAAACGTCTTTGGTATTTATGTATCAGGATCCTTTGGCATTCATGCATCAGGCATTAAGGAGTTTAAAATGTGGAAGTGCACGGCTACGGCAACGTGTAACCTCATAGGTCACGTGGGGGGTATCCCCATCTTGAAGAATACAACTTGTAGACTAGAGGTTTTGAACGTGTAAGAGGCTGTCTACATGTATGTGAAATGATATAGAAAGGAACTCCCTTCATATCTAGATATAGCAGCCCTATCCAAATCATGATATGAAGCTATATGGCAACCTACTGCCAGTGTACGTTTTTTAAAGAGTAATTATGATTATAAGTGCTTAACTGGCAATTGATTCTGCCCTTTAGGCTTTTCATGTAGAAGCACACATAGTAGATGCTGACAGCTCTCTAGTGACCATCAGTCAGCAGAAGAAACATCTGTAATTTGGTCTATCAGAATTCTGATGATACTGAGACTCTCAGCTAAATTAATGGCAATTAGCATAAGGAAGCCCTCGCCCCAGTATAATGGTTCCATCTTAAGCACCTCTGTAGCAAGTTATTTCTTTTGAAAAAGTAATGTACTGGCATTAATACTAGAGTGGTTATTACAGTTTAACATCTGGGACTAGCTACAGGAGATTGCTAGATATTAAGCACTGCCTGCCTTGGTTATACTCTGAAAATACACAAGGTACCATGTGCAGTCACTGTAGATATCCTATGTGGTCAAATTGACCATATTAAAATATACTCTTGGTTGTCACAGTAAATAAGAGGGATGGCAAAACTGCATAGATCTGTTAATTCAAGCACTACAAGCCTGTTTGTCAGCTTTGGTTTTCAGTGTAGGTACACAAGTCAAACCTAGTTGGTCAGAGTCAGACACTAACACATTTGTCACCTGCTGACTAATGTCTGTAATCACGTATCGACCATTTATTGGCAGACTGATAAAAGCCTGGCATTTCTATTTGGCAAATACCTCAAGTCACAGGAAAACATGCTAACAGGGCATACAGTAGGAATGCTGACAGTGGACAAGGGGTATCGCCAGAAATTAATGTAACCAAAATTGCAAAAGAAAGTTCTTATGCTTAATTGTCTATACTCTATTCTACATAATGAATAGTATTCAAAGTGCAGGCTATTTATTATCATAGCCTAATGCCACATGAGTTGTGAAAAGAAGTATGATGGCTGCCATTCGGTACCTCAATGCTATCGTCATAATTTAAAGGTAGCTAGATCTACCCAGAAGGAATGATTTATAGTATGTTGATAGTGGATCCCCCATTTTGCATGGCTGCTAATATTTTCAGCCTCTTTTGGATGGGTCAAATCAGTTTATCGTTACTTCACATAATAATTATTGTTGTGATTTCTATCACACGCTATAGTTAATCTCCATTACTCATATATGATATGGCCATTGTATATAAATGGTATCTATACTTCAGCTTCAGACAATTCAAAACCACTGCCTGTGTCTAACTAACTGTAACTGTAGAGACAGAAGCTTGCTTAAATTGATATATGGCAATAGTAGAAATGAGGACAATCCCCAATTAGGCAACTACGGGGGAATGTGAAAGTGAAAATTAGAGTAACTCGTAGCACATGCGCATGTTATGGTAAAAGCCTTCTATATAGAGTTGGTATTATTTGGAATGGTCTAAATGCTGACATCTGAAACAGCCCATAAAAAAGGTTGCCTAACTAATGTCTAGCTATTTCTTCAATCAATCAATATACTTAATCATGAGGCTATTATGCAAATATGCTATCAAGGACGCGGACACATAGTTGCACAGCTATTTCTGTCTTACAGAATCAGCAGAAAGGTGATATTAGGTGATATCTCATTATATTTTACTTATTCTGTAAGAAAATACACTGCTTGATATTCTTTATAGCATATCAGGGCTGTGTTCTTTCTTTCTCAAAAATTAGTGGTCTGTTAATACCTTTTAAAACTTGCATGGGCTGTAAAAATTGAGCTTCAAAAAAGGGCCTGTTAAAAAGCCACAGTGGTTGTAGTTTTACAATAAGGATTCACCATCTAAAAGTGTATGCGCTCTAGGTATATATGGCATCACATTATACGTGCCCAGTGGCGGAAAATTTATGTATCCTTAAATGGGTCAGTGATTTGACATATCAATATAAAGCCTATGCTTATCTATCATATATCAATGTTTGTGGATTAAGATGGACTTTTCATTGATGTGCTTATATTTCATATCCTTCCAGTAGAAGGGATTTTAGAGTGATTTAAAGCAAGCAATGAAAATAATCATCTGACATTTTTTGGAAACTAGTGGCGAAGGCAGGTATTGGACACTATCCTCACATGCCAAAAACTAGTATGTGTGATATCATCATTTTTGAAGACGATAAAACAGGTGGATAACTCCACATGGGAAATGCTTTATATAACATCTCCTTGAAGCTATTGTTGTGGACTTTCTTATAAGGTAGATAGAAACATTCTATTAGTGACCTGTTGTGGTTGCCATGGTAAAGGAATCAACAAAATCACTACAATCGACCAAAAACAGACATTTTACATCACAATGTATATAAGAGCAATGTTGATATGATACTGATTATTTCAATAATAACAATGCCTCAATATTGTAGGTATTGATCACAAGCCTATTAAGTGGTTACCTGAAAAATCATCAAGGGAAGGGCAATGAATCAATGCCTCAATACAACTGAAGTTTACCAGGTTTGCATCCAGTCTGGGACTCCATTAGAGAGATGTTTGCACATTCTGAATAGATGCACCCTTTCTACCAATGATAGGGCATGTTGCAATGAAAACCATATTACTCATAATGACTGGGACCCATCATATTCACATCTTAGATTGCAATAGATAGCATTTCCTGTTGAATAAATGTGAGAAATGGGCTGTTAAAGTGAGATAACAATGAAATAATGGCTGATTCTTTGTTGACTTTGTTGATTCTGTTGCCATGGCAACCATGACAGGTCATGAATAATATGTTTCTACCTACTTTAATAGAAAGCCCACCACACTAGCTTCAAGGAAATGTTTTATGAAGCATATCCTATGCTGACTTATCTCCCTGTTTTATATCATCTTCCAAAATGATGATGTCACAAAGAAAAAAAAGCCCCTTCCTACAAGTTTGGGGCACGTAATGTTTGTACCATCACTTATGAACACTTTGTAGAGACCCTGAAGCACGCAACACTAACGAATTCTTGCCCTTAATGTTATGGGGATTTTCATCACTGTTTGAGCTTCAGGACCATGATTGTCCACTAAAAAAACTGACTGGGGGACGCCATAGGGAGAGTATCCTTAGGGTCCCAAGCTTTCTAGTTCTATAGGATCTTGAAGTTAGTTATCTTGGTTCACAATTAAGCCCTAATCTTTTAGATTCCACTATCAATGCTTACTGGCAACTGGGGCCGCTGGCTGGCCATCATCACTTCCTGTGATGTCATGACCTCATGACCAAATTGGACTCAAAAGGAGGCTAGCCTTAATCAGCTGCCTGTACCAATGTCCCCATGGCCATCACGGCCCTGAAGCTCAAACAGTGACGAAAATCCCTATAGTGTTAAAGGCAAGAATTAGTCAGAGCTGCATGCCTCAGGTGCTGTTGTCCTATTATTTTCCTCAAAATCTCGGTTGACGGTAGCAGATTAAGATGGGGGTTCCTACTTTTTGTGTGTAGTTAAGAGTTCATTTAATTGGACCCCACAAAATCCTACAAAAACGGGGGTGTACCCAGAGACAATGGAAACAGCATAGTGGCCGGTGGAGTTGAAGCATTCCCACTCCATTTAAAATCTCCAATAGACTGATAATATGCAAATTGCTGGCACCCCATGCCAGAGCTGATGGAGACCAGTAAACTTGCTGTTGACATTGCCCAGATGGAAGTCCTCCTCTGCAGCCGACACAAAAGACCTAAACAGCAGGGACACTTTGACCTTGCCTCATCTGATTTCTGATAATTCAGCACACTCAGTATTTGGCAACAGTTTGTATCTGCTCCATGGAATGTTAATTGATGAGCTACTCTCTGAGAAATAGCTGTTGAATCTACCAGAAAAACCTGTAAAAATGTAAAATAAACCACTGTAATTGAATTGCAGTGAAGCAGTTTAGTTTCTTCAATGAAGCAGTATAGTACACACTGTGTTACAAGCAAGGAATCTCAATGAAAATAACGTCTGATGGATCACTGGCAACTTTGGGACAAGGATTTCATCATTTCAACGGCATTTTTTACAGTATGGACATGCTGGTACTAACTGATACAAACAGCATCTCAACCAGATTACCTTAAAACAGATTTTTACAGCTTTAACTCTTTAAGGTGAATTTAAGGGCATAGTGATTTTATGCACTTAATGCGCTATGGTAGTGGTCCTATATATAGTGGGTTTATTTGCAATGGCCATAGGCTTTAGACCTTTTCAGAAGGTAGATATGATGCTTCGATATGGTCGTGAGTGAATTTGCCAGCATCAGATTGGTGCATCGGGAGGGCATTTCTCAAGATGGTATGACTAGGCATAGCCACTACAATTTGTAATTCTTAAAATTATAGTGCGTGATCATAAGTCATGCACTATGACTGCCCTGTACTATCAGCACTTGATGTAGTAATGGCTTAGGGTTTGGTAGGGCACACTGATAATAAAACTCAAAGTCAGAAGTGACTATACCCACGAATTTTGACCCCTGTGGTCAGATGACTACATGCCTTAGTCACTTCTTAGTCACAGAAATAGTCATTATGATTATGTGTAGAGCACACAGACTGATGATGTCACAGGTTTCTGTGCACAAAAACAAAGAGCACATATTTATGGATGCCTGGACAAGGAGGCAATACTTTATCAGGACAATTATAAATAGGCTTTCTCATCATCTTAACTGATCCATCCATAGATAATGACCATGTCTGCTAATTGATAGAAAGGTAAGTCATCTATTTGTCATGATTATTGGCAGTCATTCCAGAAATGGGAGAGTTATTTCTGACATGAACTGATCATCAATGTGAAGGTATATGGCAGCCATCTTGAACTGAGTGGCTACTTTGTTTAAACTTGTGTTGGTAGGATAACAGGACCATACTCAAGGGACAGAGGAGGGAGATAGATAGACACAGACAGACAGATAGAAAGACAGACACACAGACAGACCATGGTGGACAGACAGAGGGGCAGGCAGCCCAGAGGCAGATACAAACAAAAAGGTATGTCTGCCCTGCAGGGCATACAGACAGGCAGGCAGGCAGAGCTACAATAGACTAAATAATGAACTGTTTATAATGCCCTGCCACAATAGATGGTGGGGAATGATGTCAGTATGATGGGGAATGATACCAGGATGATGGGGAATGATGTCAGAATGATGGAGAATAATGCTAGGATGGTGGGGAATGATACCATGATGTGTGTTTCCTACTTCAGGATATGAGGAAGGTATAGTCAGTGCTGACTATACATACTAGTCAACCTGACTAATAATTGATGCCAGGCATCAAAATGATAGTCATCTGACTAAGAAATTTTACAATGGATCAAAGGCATGACTATATGACTACTCTTCATTAGTAACCAGTGACTATAGCAGGTATAGTCGTGAGAGATACATTCACTTGACTATAGAAATGTAGTCCGTAGAGACTAACATTTCAAGGCCTATTTTTATCAGTGCAGTCATACCAAAGCTATCATTAATGACCACTAGATGCAGGGCTGTAATGGCACTAGAATGAGGGATCCGACTACAATTTGAAGCAGTCTAGTCGTACCATCTTGAGAATTCCCTCCAGGACGACCATAGTTATTTCGGTATCATTGAGTGTTTATTAAAATCTCCATGGATTCTTGCCTCCCATTTCAGTTGACCATGTGTTTTCCATTCTGATAAAGACTATCTCAGGTGCGAATTCTGATCAAAGGTGGTATTGGTAGGACATTTGAAAATTGAATATTTTACTCAGAAATATCATTTTGTTTTCACACACCAAAAATCATGTTTACAAAATGACTTTTATTCAGATCGGTGTTTATCTATCTATTTCTGACTGCATTCTATCTATGGAGACCACACTGTCAAGGTTTGATATATACATCTGATATATGATATAGGTGCCAAGATAAATAAAGCATTGACCTTTATAAATATTATATATTTTTCCACGATTTCTGGGATTCTGAGTGCTTTTCCTGGATATTCCCATGCACATACCTGTTGATATTGCACACCATGATGCCTGCATCATGATTTTTGCAAGGTGTGAGGTTATCCAAGGATAACAGGCACCCGGTGCCATTATCCATGGATAACCTGCACACCTTACATGTGCCTACATGTTATATTGTAATGGAGTCGGCTTCGGTGGAATACACGGGGAGGAGACGGGCGAGTCCGGCTGAGGGGCCAGACGTTAATTGGAGCGGCCGACGCCGGGTGGCGCCGCGGTCGGCGGGTTAGACCGTATTTGGTAGTGTGACGTCACCGGAACATCAGGGGGGTATATAAGGGGGAGCTCGGGAGGAGTCGGGGGTCGGACTGACTAAGAGGGAAGCCGCGAAGACACACGGTGAGGCAGCAGAGGCCAGTAGTAGCAGAGACGCCGGGATCCGACTGAGAGTGGGTTCGCCGCCGGAAGCGCTAGAGAGGGTTAGCTGCCGCCGCACGAGTCGTCGCTATAAGGGATCGGTGTACCTAAGCCCACAGGGCGGGCCAGGATGTGGCCCATGAATAAAAGTACTTAAGTCGTTAACTCGTAATCCGGTGTTCATCCTTATTTATTACAATATGTTACATGTTAAGACCCACGAAATTTCATGGCCAGGGCAGGGCTCGAATCTGCAGTCTCAGATCCCAAATCCAACTCCCTATGCACTGCTCCACAGGGACTGACGAGAGGTAGTTGGCTAGAACCAGGTCTTGATATGATACAAAGCCCGGGGAGGTCATTCACATATAACTTCTATACGTTCAAAGTGTGAAAATCCCCAGCAGTCTGGGCTGTGGCCCCCCCAGCTTTGATGTTACTGCTCGCATAACGGCGAGGTGACGACTGCGGGCTGTCCACTGCCATAACCGTGAGATGCATTCAAATCATGCCAAGCCGAGACGGGCGCTGGGGGGTGAGATGCTGTGGTCTAGTTGTTAGCGCATTGCGCTCAGCTGCTAGTGGTAGGCGGGATGAGTCCCGGTCCGGGCGCATCTTTTTTTACAAACACTATTTTTCCCCATGTGCCGCTGCCATAACCTCAAGATGCATTCAAAACAAGCCAAGCTGAGACGGGCGCTGTCGCTGTCCGCTGCCGGGCACCGAGGTGTATGTACCTGTATACACTATGGCTGGCTTCGAGTCCCGGGGAGGGGGAACAATTTTGTTTTCAACTTGAATTTATTGATATTCTATTGATTATCTATTGGTTTCGGAGAATAAAATAAGTAGTCAATAGATAATTCATGACTTGTGTGTGTTAGCAAAGGCTAATTACACTCAGGCTACACCCTTGTGTAATTATCCTTCACTAACACACACTGGTCATGAATTATCCATTGATTACTTGTTCACTACATGGGGTAATAACATTCCATTCCTGCAGTTAAAAGAGTGGGCGATGGCTCTAATCAGCACTTATTCACTTGTTGCCCTTCATAACAAGCAGATATTGATCAAATGATCAAGTGCAAAAGGTCAGGTTCTTATGATATAGTAGTTCTGATTGTTTCCTATTACACAAAAATATACAACCCCTGATTAGGCCATTACAAAAAAGCCTTTTGTATCGACCTGTCAGTTTAAAGCGTACAATACTGGTAGCACCTTATCAACCTGTATATAATTGATCAATAATTTTCGCATTTAAAAAAAAAGTAATTAATCTGTTTGATATACAATAAAAACATTATTCATCATAACTGCAGAATGAACTCTTTGGCTTTTGGATCTCCAACTTTACCAACTTTATATACCGTCTCAAAAGAAAAGGATATCCTGGCTTTTCCCAATTCTCCTGTCAGTGAGGAGAAACAAAGACTTTTAGTGACATTTCTCTCTATGTATACCTGCGCATAAAAAGCCAAAACCTCTACCTTGGGGCTTGCAACTCATTTACCTGAAATAGACATTGATCAGTCTTCCCTTCTCTTGTTCTCAATATGAGACACGTTCAATGTAGATCTATTGCGGGGGTTCTACATAGTATAATGCTTCCCTCTAAGAAATAACTGTTGAATCTACCAGGGTTAACTGAACAAAGAACCACCGCAATTGCATTGCAGTAAAGCAGTGTAACTTATATGACGAAGCAGCACAGTACACATTGTGGTACAAGCTCCATGAAAATAACGATGGATATCTGGCAACTTTGGCAAAGGTATTTCACTTTTATTTCGAAAACACTTTTTATAGTGCACCTAATGATCCACAGTGGAGGAATACATGTAAACCATCACATTACATGACATGGTATTAATTGTTTCTTATTCTCCATTATATTCATGTGATAGAAAGCACAGACTGTCGTGAAATCTACCTGGCCACCCACTTTCTTTTCGCTAGAACACTGAGAGAAATGAAATTCTACCTAGCCTAGATGATTAGCTGTGTGAAGATGTTGTCAGAAGGTACGAATAAGAAGGATTACATTCCAATCCATGAGAGTTTCCCTGTGTAGCCTGATGTGCATGTTTTAGTCTGAAAACAATATAATGTAAACACGTATTCCAAATGCATTCCCTCTAATTTGTGATGGACTTAATGCTTTTAGTTTCATTGTAGAAACCACATTGCTTCAATGCAATACGATTAAGCAGGTTCACTCTTCAGATTTATGAGGATCCCTTGTAGATTCAACAGTTATTATTTAGAGTGCATGATATAGGAATGTACCTATAGTGGATAATCTCACCATGTCTGCAATAGTGAACCAACTAGGGGAAGAGGGACCTCTATGAGCCCCATTTAATATGTCCACAGCCCCATGTTTTGCACATTTTACAGTTTATTTCTGCATTGAGACAAATGGAAATGAGTACGTTATTATGCACTTAAGGGGTTAAAGTTTGGTTTCCATGTCACTTAGAGCTTTGATGAATCTATAAATCACACCTGCTAATTCTACCTGCAATTAGGAGGAGCTTTGTTCCAGCACTTGTTCACTTTAAATTACTTAGAATATTACGCCACACCAAGATATTAATGTATTGTCAACTGTCACCTGAAGAGCTTTGTGTAGCCTTATATTGGCAATGTTATCAATTTAACCCTTTAAGGGCCGCTGATGCATTAATGCACCATGCCCATTGGTCGTCATGATGCACAAATGAAGTGCGAGTCTGCTCGCCAGCACTTCATTGGAGCATCATGCCGACCCTCCAGGAATATATGTATCAACCCCTTAGGGTGGGCATGATGCTCCAACGAAAGACTGGTGATTTGCCAGCGCTTCATTGGTGCATCATGACGACCAATTGACTTACTGCATTCCTACATCGGCTGCCTTTAAAGGGTTAGGGGATGCAAATAGAGACTCAGTGAATTACATTCCTCACTTTGACTTCACTTTGAAAATCAGGTGGTCGATGATCTGTTCAAAGTTAACATGACCTTTCCTTTCAACCTGTCAATTGTTTCTAATTTCACCAGAGGTACATGATAGTCAGCATAATGGTAGATATATCTATATTTTTTTTCAGTGTGCATACTCAGATACGTTGTACATGGTATGGGCGTGTGTGAAAAAGGAAATCATGTTTCTTGCACAGTTGGCCTGAGACACTACTACGGTGTACAGATGCAGATACACAAGGATCAAAGGCAATTGTGGAACAGTAAAGAACTCTACCCTGGAAACCTTGAGGGTGAAGTGGTAGGCGGACAAGTAATATAGAAGAAGGGATATAACAAAGCCATCATGTGCACCTATTGGTTCAGGTTCCCATGAATCATATCACTGCATGGATAGAATTAGGTTTGTACTAACTACCGTATACCCCAGCGTATATGTACAATCCACATCTGCATGCAAGCCGCAGTGTAAGTTTGAGGGTATGCTATAAATAAGCCACTGAGGCCTGACAAGGTTCCAATCCCGCGTAAAAGCTGCACCCTAACTTCAGGACGAGTCTACATGCTGCAGTAGGCATCTGAAATAGTCCATGTGCCACGGTTGTGTATATATGGACACAGAGAGAATACAATCCAGCTACACACCCTCATTTGAAAACTCCCTGAACCACCTACAGCATCGATATAGCATCGATATATCCATGCATTGTAGCATTACCTTATTAGGTATCAAGAATGGTACCTAATCAGGTATGAGATCTGCCTCACGGCCTATTTGGTGTAAGCGGGAGTGGAGCTGGTTCTGGCGACTTGCACTGATAAGCTGATAAGATGGGGACCAGCATGTCCCTGGAAGTGGATGTTATCTAGGGACAAGGTACCCATTATGACAATGCCTTATCAGTGTGTTTTGCCACCTCTGACATAACATGCGAAATTCAAAATGGTGGACCCAGTAGATATGGATCCAGGCTCCTATACCTAATAGGTGTTACCATAGCCAGTAGTAAGGTGTGATTCCAATTAGCACCCAATACAATACCCTACCTCATCATGAGCATTCATTATTTTCCAAAACGATATCATTATCTGATTATTGTATTGGTAGGAGAATACAACATATGTATAGGTGTTATTAATTGTGTTTGCTCAGTACATTATTGTTAGTGTATGGGTGTCTTTGTTAAAGTTGTTGCATTCTGCACGTCAATGGTGTACCAAAAATCCTATACTAACAGTAATGAACTAACACCTCTTTCCCTTATTGCACCCCACAGACCCACACACCCAGGTAGACTAAACGACACCTTTATGCATGTAGCCATTTAAGAAAAAATATCTCAGGAAATAAAAAGGTCAAAATTATGCATTATGATTACTATTAAGCAACAAACAACATTGGTGAAAAAAAACCACTTCACCTCTACATTTCATATTGAACAAGTAATCAATGGATAATTCATGACGAGTGTGTGTTAATGAAGGATAATTACACAAGGGCGTAGCCTGAGTGTAATTAGCCTTTGCTAACACACACAAGTCATGAATTATCCATTGACTACTTATTTTATTCCACGAAACCAATAGATAATCAATAGAATACCAATTAATTCAAGTTGAAAACAAAAATTGTTCCCCTTCCCCGGGACTCGAAGCCAGCCATTGTGTGTACAGGTACATACACCTCGGTGCCCGGCAGTGGACAGCGACAGCGCCCATCTCGGCTTGGCTTGCTTTGAATGCCTCTCACGGTTATGTTTGTGTACAATCGGTACATACACCTCGTCACCCGCAGCGGACAGCTACAGCACACACGGTGAAAAAAAGATGCGTCTCGCAGTTATGTTTCTGTATAATACACCTCATCGCCCGGCAGCGGACAGCTACAGCTCACACGGCGCCTCTCGTCAGTCTCTGTGGCGCAATGCATAGGGAGTTGGATTTGGGATGTGAGACTGCTGGTCCCTGCCCTGGCAATGAAAAATTTCGTAGGTTTTAACATGTAACATATGACAAGTAAGGACATGAGAGGCATGCAGGTTATCCATGGATAACCACACAGGGTGCCTGTTATCCTTGGATAACCGCACGCCTTACAAAATTGATGCTACAGCCTTCATGCTGTGCAATATCGGCAGGTATGTGCATGGGAATATCGAGGAAAAGCACTGAGAATCCCAAAAATCGTGGAATAACGACGAATATCGCAATCATGTTGTAGGTTATCATTGATTTTGTCGTCAGTTTTTATGAATCGCCCCACAATTTACATACTACAATGTTGGTAGCCTGACGTTCTGTCTACCTAGAGTATCATCCACACAAACTGTATCTCTGGTTTCAGAGACAATTCCATTACGTTCATTGCATGAATGGTGAAGCTTCCAAAAATGAATTGAAACAGTTTTCTCGCAGCCTATCTTATTGTTCAATATATCTTTTTGTGATCACTCTAGGGAACTCTACGAATAGCTTGACATTTACCTATGTCACGGCAGTTGTAGGTTGTACTCTATTTTTGAATCCGCCCACTGAATAGGGTAGATCACCCCTGGCTCGACCACTAGGCATGTAACCTAAAGTCGGGCATGCTATTTCAACAATCTGTGAGTAGTTATAACATGTAGGATATTACACCTGTTAACTGTAATAGTATATATCCATTGTAATTAATGTGATACAAATTATTAGTAGCTGTATTATGCTATCTGAAAGAAGTGAGTCTAGGGTGGTCTACCTAAGATATCAACATGCCTACAGTGACTAGTGAGGGACAATCTACCCAGTATTATACTTTATAGATGTGCAGACACGTATACTCACGTGTTAGCTATATATGCATTTTGGAACTCGATTCTCTTGATGTGCGCTATAGTGTGCACCCCACTGTATTCCTTTGTCCTCCCCAAACTCTATTTGGGGTATTGATGGATAAAGAAAACATGAAGAAATATATAGGTGGGTGACGTCAGTGGCGCTCATGTTTTTTGTTTCTTTGCCCTAACATTTAGTTAATTACTGTGTCGATCTATGACCTTAGAATGCATACCCTGTAAAAACAAAGTTATGTTGTTGAAATAACGGTACAATCCTTGTCCTAAAGTTGCCAGAACTATTGTCATTTTCACAGAGATTCCTTGTACTACCATACTGCCACCTGGAGCTTCTTATAGAACGAACACTGGTTCACTGTAATGCAATTACAGTGGACTTCATTGCGGGGGAGTTATACTTTTTGTTTTACATATATTATAGGCAACCTTCCCACTATTGAGGCCCCCCCCCCATTTTTCCTTCGTCCCTGCAATGAGGATGACGCCACGTAAAATGGCCAAATAACCCTCGAGGAACTATCATACAGGTCAAAGAAAGTGGGAGTGGACACCCTGGGTGAATACTTTGAACCTGTGCCTGTCAAGTACTGTTGATTAATAATTAGCTTTTTTTTGGAACAGAGGGTACTATCCTGTCAGATTTGGTGAGGGATGTAATTATGTGTTGTCATGGTATGTTTGTTATCACCTACATTTTTAAAACTCATTTTCTTGTTTTCCACCAGTCTCAGAGTGAAGTTGACCTAGTGTGTTGGGGGATGTGTTTGAGCTAGTGTAGGTTAACCTACATGTACAGACGTCCACACACCTTAAAGGTAGTAGATACAATCCAGATGGTTCAAAATTGACCAATGGTTTCTCGAAGTTACTTTCAGGGATGTTAGTTTGATGCTTAGGTAACATGAAGAAAGCATAAAAATCATGGGTCATGGTATCCGTTTCTCCATTGGAGGGCATTGAAATTTGGTGATCTTAACTATGGCCGCCTATGAAAATTTGTATTTTCATACATTTAATTCCATAGAAAAAAGATCTTCCAACAATTTCTTAACCAATCCTCAGGTATTTATATCCAAGACCATTAGAAACATTTTGGAAGCAAATAGTAGGGAGTCACAAGCAAAATGAAATTTTCCTGAATAAACAAATTCTATTACTGATTCCTATAGTATAGGATTCCATGGCTACGGGAAATCATGTTATAAGAATGAGTAGAATGCCAATGTATCACACCTAAAGTGTTGATAAAGATGGGTTATGTCATATAAGAAATATGAGCAAATATTGTCAAATTTGGCAGTTTCATCTTTTGCCACCAGGTGCCGTTTGAGTAGATCGTGCCTACTACCTTTAAGACGTCAGAAAAATAACCATAAAAATGGGTTCACTGCTATGCTGAATCAACGTTAACAACAGATTGATACAATGATCATCAACGATTTAAAAAAGTTATTTTATCAGTAAACCCATTTTTATGTCGACTTGTGGGCTGGACGTCTCAATGTATGTAATGTTGATGGCTATAGGTCTATCTATCCTCATAACAATTTTCATGAAAGAGAACCTGCGAGGTCACATGAGCACATGGCAGTATGCATGGTAGTGTGACGTGGGCAGAATGAGAGATCATGGAACCAAGATTTTGAAAGGTTTTTGATAGTGGATTTTGGAGATCAAGTAGCGCTAGTGTCTTTGTGAGTGATGGATGGGTTGGAAAAATGTAGTTTGGCCCATTTACTATTTCAGCTCTGACTTGTTATGATGAATAGGGATACTGAAAAAAACCTAGGCGGACCAGTAAAGTAAATAATCCCACAGGTGAGATAATTTCCGAACATGATAATATCATTCAAATCAAAATATTCCAGTCCCTTAAGGGGCAGGATGGTCGAGCCCTTTATGCACGTAATAGTCAGCAGGGCGGATATAGCGTAGCTGATGGGGAATGGATGAGATAGTTTAGGGGTAAGTCGAACGAAAACAAATCATATTGGGATTCTAATTTGAGCCCAAGTTGTCATGGAAACATGCAAACTTCTTGTTTTTCCAATTACCAACAAGGTTGTCTAGATTTGTCGGTATTTGATGCGGTATTATTATCGGTGAAAGCATTGAGCAGCAATGATATATATATATATATATATATATATATATATATATATATATATATATATATATATACCTAAGATAGATGAATGTAAGCGTCCCAATGAAACATGGGTACGATTAAAACTCATACTATGTTTATACTATTTTATTTAAAAAGGTAAATTGTGCTCTTCCAACGATTATCTAAATTTGAATAGGTTGGGGGATCTCTACATAATGCATAGGAGGCACAATTTAATTTTATATGTAAATTCTTCTCAGTCATTCAATCAATTGTGAACTTTATCTGATATGGATTTCTGCTTAAACTTGACCGTGACGTTCATTGGCTAATTAAGAGATATATTTGATTTATACTAGACCACCAAGTGTGACATCACTTTGTTATAGTGAGGTCGATATCTGATAGTGACGTCACAATCTGATAGCTACGTCACAATCCCTTTGATATGTACATATAATGTTATGTACGTCATGGCGTACGGCTAGTGCTGTGTCATAACTGTGTCATCCTGATTAGATAGGGTTACTCCTGAATTAGATTAGAGGAACCTGCATATATTTATTTGTGGTTTTGTGTGGACCTAGATACGTGTTTGAATGCACTTATACAACGGAGGCAGCGGAATAGAGAGAGAGAGAGAGAGAGAGAGAGAGAGAGAGAGAGAGAGGGAGAGGGACAGAGAGAAACAGAGAGAGAGGCATAGAGAGAGATATGCAGCGAGAGAGAGAGAGATAGAGGGAGAGAGGGAGAGAGAGAGAGACATACAGACAGACATAGACAGACAGAAAAAGAAAGAAAGAGAGACAGACAGACAGACAGAGATAGAGACAAACAGAGAAAGAAAGAGAGACATACAGAGACAGAGAGGTTAGATGAGGTGAACAAGATGGGTTATCATTTGAAAAGAATGATCTTGCATACCCTTTCACCACTCAATACTCACTCATGTAGGAACCTGTGTCAGTAGGGTTAGATCAGGCGGTTCCCACTGCGATTTGATAGGGGATTGTCATAGTATCTTGTGAAATATCCTCTAGCACCACTTAACATTGTGGTATATCTTTGATAGGTGCTCACTAAATGACAGCACACCATCCCCCAAACACCAAAGACCACAAAAAGTACAGAGAGGGCACCACCTCTACTACATTAGGCCTAATGTAATAGGCAAATGAAATAAGGATGCATTGGCAACAGGCTATGGTGGCAGGGACTCTTTCATGACAGATGTCGTCAATCTCAAAACAGCTTTAAAAGGGGGAGCTCTATACTTAGACTAGTTACTCACAACAAAAGATATAGTATATGTGAAAAGGGCCCTTAGTGAAGGGTGCATTAAGGTCCCCATTCCCTGTACATGTCACATATATTATTGGATACTAGTAGAATATATAACTAGGCCATAGGGAATTGTAGACCTTCGAGAGGGCTGGTCAGAAGATATAGGATATCATAAGTGAAAAAAGGGATAATCACTTTGAAAATAATATATTGAATATGAAAAAGGTGCTAATTAAAGGCAATGTAACATGGGCATCTCAAGCAGGATAAAGCCTTTTAATACATAGCTGGTCAGACCCTTGGAATAGAGTATTGCATAAATTGTTCGCTCTCTTAGGCACTGCCAAATATGTTAATATTGAAGGAGGTGGTTTTAGTGGATGAATATATGTATGTTTGTCAATGGCCAATCTCTAAAGGCGCATTAATAACTTGGCTCCTCCAATTTGCAACATGTTAAAGATTCATTGGATACATTCACATAAAAGTGCAAAGTGCTTTTATGCAGAGCTTCAGTTTATGATATCAGGACAAGTTGGGGGCAATTATTCTCATAAAACACAAACAAATGTGCCTCTTATTTTACATCATCTTAAATATGATTTTTAGGCTATATGCTAGCCGAATAGTGCATCCGATCTCACCACCTTGCATGATAGACTTATCTGAAAGTTGACCTTGGGTTTTGGAAAGAGTAGCATCCCCTTTTGATGTCTAATCGTAGACATAGTATATATGAGAATTCCTTTGTCTGTGCCCATCCCTCAGACATTAAAGATGTATAACAATGCTCCTTACCGCTCCTAGGTACTCCCATAAAACCCAGATGAAGCAAATTAATACTGGGATTAAACCCAGCGAGGGGGACACAGCGGTAGACGGAGCCAAGGGAAATGGGGGGGGGGGGTTAGGGCATGTTGAAGGGTGGAGGAAGACAGGGTAGGCCATAAATAAAGGGCTGATGATCCCAACTCAGAAAGATGCTGGAGGAGAGTAGCACTGACTACTCATCATTCTCCACCCCTGGATGGCCCTGGTAGAGGTTAAGATAGATGCCTGGAGAGTGGGGCGGTGCCAGGTCTACCTAGGCAATCATAGAGTTAGCAGGGTCACCTTTATATCATATTCACCCCTTTAGACACTCAGGTTATGATGTATATGATGAAGGTGGTGGTGCTATTTTTGTTCATTAAATTCATATCACTGTACAGCTAGCTGTATGGATGATGTAATGTGTTAGCCCTACAAGGGCTGAATAATGCATTGAAATTAACCTTCCTTAAGGCATAATGTAATAATACTGGGAAAGCGCCACATCTCAGTATGAACGCTAAAATGGTTCGGCCATTGCTTGATCTGGCACCTGCCAAGATATGCATTGATCAGAACCAGCATGATGGGTACCAGCTGTTACAAAGAGTACCCAAAAGTATGCAGTGAATATTTATGATTCTGATTTTTTTCTCATTTTTAAGTCCATCTTATTTAATCCCCCCCCCCTCAATGATCATGAGAATGACTCATGAATGATTAAATGAATTCAAAACTGTCTGAAAACATGCATTTCTTCTTAGCATTGCCTCATTGCCTGAGGAATGTTACGTTTAGTCCTGGGTCAATAGACTAGGTCGGATAACAAGAAACACACCTTTATATATAGGGGCTTTAAACTCTGGGACGGGACCTCCTGGACAGTATGACCGAAGGGATGGGTGTTTAAAGACCAATTATTATACTGATTTAATTCTAAGGATAATTCTATGTGGCATCCTGTATCACCAGATAGACAAAAAGTTACTTGCTGCTTGCTTGGTAGACGCTTAAATGCCAAACCAGCATGGGTAACTTGACATATGTGACCCATCAAGGTAAAAAAAACCCACAGCGGGGGATTTTTGATTCCCCAATAGGCCACCAGGGGGCATTGGAGGGGCAAAGTTACTCTAAAAACAGTATAAAAATATGTTAAGCTAATTTTTGATACAGAATTCAATGGTCTCATTTAAAATGCTCCATTTTTCAGTAGAAATAGCCCGTATTTGGATGGCAAAATGAACATTTTTTATGAAAAATCAACCTATATACCTGTTCCTGGTTGCCATGGCAACCGTTCCAATAATCCAAATTTGCAGATTTTTATGCCGCTTTTCGGGGATATTCACCAAAACCCAAAAAATGAAAACAGAAATGCAAAATTCCTTCTAGATAAAAAATCTATAATAAAAATTCCTATATTGTTATGTATTTTTTTTATGATAAAGGCTGATTTATTGTGTTTTTAGACATTATTATGGTTAATAATGTATTTAGAGCTTAATCCTTGATTTCAGATATGAATAAAGACCTATGTTCAAGAAGAGGTTCTGACATAACTACTAGGAATATCTAAGCCAATGATGTCTCATTTTAAAGATCTTGAGATGAACTTTGATAACAAATTTCCCTGCAGACGGGTGTTTTTGCTTGTCTGTGAAATTCTCTATTGTCCTGTGTAACCTGTACTGTAAAATTAATTTTGTCAAACTAGCGGTGAACTCCTTGTCCCAAAGATGCCAGAGATTTGTGGTTATTTTCAAGGAAATTCCTTGTGCCACTGTACTGCCATCTGGCTCTCCATTTTAGAAACTATGCTGCTTTATTGCAATACAATTTCGGTCATTCACCTTTCAGTTTTATGAGGACGCCTGGTAGGTTCAAAGGTTATTTTCTAGACTGTACTTCAATTAAATTTTAACACTGCTTCTCTTGCCAATATATATTATCTGTTTGTTGTTTCGTTATTTCGCAAATTGCAAAGCATACATTTGTATGATGGTTTCTTCCCAATAATGTTATTAAAATTCAAACGCAAACTGATACTTGTTATAAAGTATTTTTTTTTAGAAACTAGAAATTGGACTCATAAAATGAGAACCAGGATTTGAATCAGTTTATGATATAAACAGATTAATTTATTTAACCAAGTTTCACAGCAATAACCTAAGTCATGTTATCATGATTGGCTCTGTGGGCTATATTGGATACAAAAAATGAACATTATAACAATATTACATTGTGAAACTTTTGTAAAAGTTTTTGTCCTGTAACATTTTTTCCTAAAATAAATGTGGAAATTAACACCCCCATTTCTCCCAGTTCTCTAATATTATGTGCGCCAAGTTGCACATTGCATGAACTGATCTCTCCGAAGACTTCTAATCACATCAGATTTTCCATCATTCCATCCTCAAGGTATATTATGGAGCTTTTGATATTAATGTTTGGCAATACCTATAAATAGGGTGATATTCAAGATCTAGCCAACTTAACAATACCCCTGAGCAGGATGGTTTAATCTTATTCCTTTTGGCCTGAAATCTATTCAATCATTGGAATTAGATTTCAATGTTTACCGTATCTGAAGCAATGAAATATCATTCTGGAGCTTATTATAAGTTAAGTTAGATTATGATTCATAAGGCTGAGCCACCAGACAAAACAATCTCATAATAAAATTTATGTTTAACTCTCTTAATGCATGATTCATCAATACAGTGCTGGAAAGCTGTCCATCCTTACCAAAGTCCAACTAGCTTATTACAACCGATCGAGCCATACAAATCATATATAAAAATGGGGGAGGGCATTAAAAAAACACTTTTGATGACCCCCCCCCCTCCCAACCAGTTCATCCTTCCAGTATTCTCCACACTCTATAGCCACTGATAGCATAGAGCACTAGCAAACCCATAAAACCCCCCAGGGCAAATCAGTGCATATATGTACACATGACTTATGGAAATTCAGTGGCATCTAACTATATGCATTACCGGTACATCCCTCCCCAAATGTAGCCGTCTCTGACCGTGGCCTGACGCGTATCATGATTATCAATTGGCATCGGTTAGGTAACACCACACTGCAGCCTAGCGTAGGCGTGGAGTAGGTTTAGATGAGGCTTAGGGATTGATCATTCTATGACGACAGGGGGTTGATGGGTTTGCGAGTGAACGTGCAAATAAAAGATTTTTCTCCCCCCTTTGGAGGGTCAAAAACCCCCCCCTCCCTCTGAGGACCTGAAAATGGCACATGAATGCGCCCTTTTAACCTATAGTGATGTGCGGGCCTTTTCACAAAAAAAAAAAAAAAAACAGGTAAAATTATATGCCCTCCCCCGTCAGTGGGTTGAAATGATTTTGCCTCCCCCCAGTCAAGGGGTCTAAAAAAATTTGCCCCCCCCCCACTGTTGTTAATGAATGATCGCTACCTTAATATATCCGACCATAAGCCTCATGTGCCATATTCAGGGATAGATATCAAGAGGCCTTCAAAAGCTGTATGGAACTATTGACAACAGAAGCTTTGCCTTCACAGACTATTCATAAAAGTAATGTATGCAAATGGCAGAGATGAGTCTGGTATTCAACGGTTACTTCTGTGACATGGGTAAATATGCAATGATATGAGTTGAACCTAGTGGGAATTACATCGAGCATGCCCCGTGGGTAATAATTCCTAATATCAAACCGTGATTAATCAGAAGAGGGTGATAACATGAAACGCTTGCGCATACCAGTCTATTGAGCATCGGGCATCGCGAATACCATCTTAATACCAGATTGGCAGCAGGTCAGTTATGTCGTAGAAGTATCGCATGCTCTGCACAACATCCTCCTTGTTTAGCAATTATGGTTCCCTTGTTAAGAAAGCAATTCTTGCTCGAATGCAAGGCATTAATACACACTAATCAGTGCTAAGATCCAAATGTGTTGCGCTGATAATTAGGTATACTGGTGTAGGAAAACGTGGGTGGGGTAGGTGGGCCCTCCACCCTCCCAATGGGGGGAAGCTCCCTTTTATAAGCCCATATAAAAGTACAATGGGCTCCCAAACCGAGACCCCTGCCTCTGGTAGATCTATGTTGGATCATGCAAAGTGTATATGATCTCAAATTCAGAGGTATGTTGGACGCCAGTGCTTCAAGATCTGCAAACTTATTTCAGCAAGGACCGCTAAATTATACAGGCCCTATCAATGGAAACAGGAAAGTAACTTTACTAACTGAATCAAAATGGCAGTGGATACATTAGAGTATAGCTAGAGGTCACCATGCTACATGACCCATGTTGGGTAGCTAGTCCGTGGCATCTCTTTGGTACTCAAAGATACTCACAAAATCTTAAGGTAGATAAACACCTCCTTTCCTCGCTATAAACAGGCAATTGATTTATAGATGTATGGAGAAATGTTTATTTTCCGTTGCACCATATGTATCCTACCTGAACAAGCTAGTCTACCTCACAGTGGTAAATGTCAAGTCCTGAAAAATTGACTGAGCGACTCAAGGGCGCTCTACCCCATTGAGATTCAGATAGAGTAACATTGCGTTCATAACATTGATACAGAGTGCGCTAGTGAATGGCATTTCACTAACCTGCATCATTTGAATTTTAAACAGTATGCCCATGTAGATACATGGCCTTGTAATAATTGATGGGTAAAGGCATTACTAGACGGATTGATGTGAGTGCAGTCATTCACCAATGGCGTTTTATGACAAGCTACTGACCCACAAAATGACAGGTGCCTCTGTAATATCTATGGCTAATGTGTCTTTGACGCCATGATGCATTAATACTTCGTGATGCACAATGATGCATAAATGCATCATGATGCGTCATGATGCATTAATGCTGATGAGTCTACTCATCAGTGATGGATTATGCCAACCCTTTGGGGTCACTAAAGTGATGGATGTCTTTTATGTGATTCTGATAGCTAAGGTCATTTTCATAGTGAGAAAACTGCGTTAGACATCAGTTTGGTTAGTATGTGTGTCCTCGCATATATTTGAAGGAGACAAACCGAGAGGGCGGAAAAGATGAGGTAAAGACTCATTTGGGATTGGCTCGGGAATCCCAAACTAAACCTTTGGGAGTGTATCAATCCCACTTGGTGTTCATGATGCATGGATGAGCCCTGGCGGGTCTATTCACAAAAAGCAGCTTGCTCAAACTTTTTTCCTTTCCATTATATACACTCCCCGAAATATGTTTAGAGGCAAGGAGAAAGGGTGCTCCGTGCTAAAGGTCAACTTTAAAATTCAGACCACTAGCTTTCCAGTGATATATTGCAAGAGAAGATGCTCCTGTTAGTTTCAGGGGAATGGCTTGCTAAATATGGGTAGGTATGACCATTTCTGAATGGCAATAAGCTCTACACCTAATTGGTTCTGAGATACATCTATAATTAGCATAATTTATGATAATTAGCTGAATTAGCATAATTTTTTTATTCTTTTGCCTACAACTTTTGATCTAGAAATGGTATTTTCATTCTGTTTTCACCAGGTTTACAATTCTTTCGAATGGGATCATTGATTTTCCTATTTAGAATGGAAATCATGTTTTCATGGCAACAGAAATCAACAAAAATGCCTATTTAGGCCCAAAAACATTCTTTTTACAAGCCTAATTTGGAACCTTTTCACCCAAAATATAACATTCTATCAGAAATCATTGAATTCTCCATAGAAAAGCACCCTATCATTGTTTTAGGTATATCTTTCCTTTTCTAGCCCATAGTGGTGCCCCCTGATGGCTAAAACAGGTACTAAATCCCACAGGAACCCCCATTTCTGCTTGTCTCAACTCCCTGTCTACTTCCTGTACTGTTCCTTATTGCAATCCATGCACCATTTCATAACTATTCACCCACGTAATCTTTTTATGGTTATCATTATAGACTATTAGTACTATAGACACAGTGGATTGTTTTTAGATCCAATATATAAATATTATGGAGTTTTAGGCCCAATAGCATCACCCCCCTCCTCACCACAAACAAAGACACCCCCTCCACATTGATTATAATCAATATACAGAAAAATGAAAAATGACCTACTAGAAAATGACAAATACGAAATACACCAGAGTCCCAACATCTGCAACATCTCATACCCATCCTGAAAACAATGAACGTCACACAGGACGTGTGCCTAACGAAGAAATATCTTAAAGAGTATCGCCTTTCTCATGTAATTTAGGTATAATAAATGGCATATTACTTGTATGGTGCGACCATATGAAGGTCTAAATCCAGCGGCCTCTTATTTGACAAATTGACGTTCATCCTCATGTTTTTAAAGGCCACACAGTGTGTTTAGTGGCGGATCCTGCATTTTGAAAAGAGGGGGGTGTGCCCCTTGTTTATAAAACTTTTTTTGGCCCAATTTTCTTGGGGGGGCAATTAAACTCTTAGCTACTGGCAAAAAGCAGGGGGGGGCACGCGCCCCTACGCCACACGTCTAGATCTGCCACTGGTCTTAATGCAGCATACATACCCATATTTTCCCAAGATGTATTCATGAATGTAGCATTGTAGTCTTGATAAGTCTACTTCCAAACACTGATTTAAAGCCTCATACTAGCACTAGGGGATTTGTACGTTTCCGAGGGTCAGTATAATGAGGCAATGCAGTGGCCAGGTATGTATTCAGACTTTAGGACGACAAAGGCACATTAACCTGAAGACAAAATGTGGTCTAAATGGTCAAGAACCCACAATGGTAGTATGAATGAACTGACAAAACATGTGTCTGTTGAAAAAAAGGACGCTGGATTTAGTCCTTAAGTACGAGGCTAGACAGTGTGGGGTACTTTATGTACAGTTATTTATGAAACAATCTCTAGGAGATATCACTATTATTGATCATAATACTCTATGTTTCAATCAGACTTTGAGACTATTCAATTGCCACTAAGCTGATTTCAAGATTGGTATTCACAGTGTATTAAAGAATAGATCTGCATGTCCCATGTTGTCATCCTACACTATAGCCTCACATGGCCAACATGCAATGTCGTTTAAACATGATGTCTCTTTACTAGAGATCCCTGTTTGTTTATTGTGATTTCATTTTATTCTTTGTCCTAACATGATCAGTAACTTCGATACATGTGCTTGTATTACCTGCAGTTCTCATGTAGTACTCACTTATCAAAATTGCACATGCAAAGCACTTTTAGATACGACCCTGTTATCAATCCATATTTTAATATACTGCTTACACTCTCACGCTATCCATGCGCAGCTCACATACCCATGGGACATTCAGTGCTCACGGCCATTTCCCGAATTCTACTCTTCATTATCATACTACTCACATAGCTATTTTCATAAACATTACTCACATACCCATTTTCATATACTACTTAAAGTCATACCCATTTGTATATTATTCTACTCACATACCCAATTTCACATACTTCTCACGTAGCTATTTTCATATATAACTCACATACCCATTTTCATATATATTACTCACATATCCATTTACATATACTACTCACTTCCCCATTTTCATATACTACTCACATATCCATTTACATATACTACTCACTTCCCCATTTTCATATACTACTCACATATTCATTTACATATACTACTCACTTCCCCATTTTCATATACTACTCACATATCCATTTATATATACTACTCACTTCCCCATTTTCATATACTTCTCACATATCAATTTACATATACAACTCACTTCCCCATTTCCATATACTGCTCACATATCCATTTACATATACTACTCACTTCCCCATTTTCATATACTACTCACATATCCATTTACATATACTACTCACTTCCCCATTTTCATATACTACTCACTTCCCCATTTTCATATACTTCTCACATATCCATTTACATATACTACTCACTTCCCCATTTTCATATACTTCTCACATATCCATTTACATATACTACTCACTTCCCCATTTTAATATACTGCTCACATACTCCATATAGGCCTGCTACTTACAAACCCATTTTCCATGCACTTCCTTCCTCCCCCATATATACTTAAAATGGAGGGAGCGTAGGACTAAAATTAGGGTCCTACAACTATTTTGTATGCTTCCCACATAGAAATGATGGCAATTTATTTGATGTACATTGTATTCAAAGGTTGTTTCATAACCTTCGCGGATGGTTACCATGGACAGGGATGGGAGCTAGTACTTAATTTTGAGCACACAGAGGAGGTGTTTCTGAGATTGGTTTTGGTGCCGTCCACCATCGGTACGTTGTCACTCAAATCATTGTGACCAACGTCAATGTGTTCACACATGAGTTAAGGTGTCTGCTAAAAGAGGGAGTTCAATTCAGGCCCTTTCATCTTGCCCTGGCGTTTTTTTCTTCTATTTGTTCTGAACTTTTGACTGTTTCCACTTTCCAATGTGACAAGAATTGATCAAAATCTGTTTAGGAAGATGTCCCTCAGGTAGAATCTTCAAAATGGGATTGCATTTTAGCATCAAGTCTAAGTAAAAGGTCGTTTTATCTCAAAATTCATTCATTTTTACATTGTTACATTCCTTAACCGAACCCTACAAATTAGTATATAACAGTGAGTATTTTGGAAGACTTATCAAATAGCCCCCCTACCCATTTTTCTGCCAAGCCCCTCTCATCTTTTTCGGTTACCTGGAATTTTTCGATATGGCAGCATTATAAAAGAGCCGATCTTTAAGATCCAAACACACTGTTCTGCCCATCGCTGCTGAACTTTGATCCATTGGGTTCTCAAGAAGAGAGTTTGCTTGAATAGCGATGCACCTTTTGGGAAAATAAACTTTTACCAAGCATTAAGTATAAAACACATCTGTCACCAGAGAAGGTGGGGGCCAAGAAAGGCACAACATCTGTCCCCCATTAATCACACTCTCCTTACCCCGCCACAAGAAACATAAACACATGGCCACAATGATGATATGTAAAAAAAGACCAGCGTTCCAAGCACCCCATGCTTGAGTTGAAGAACCATACTAGCAAATGAAAGAGGCACTCACCAAGTTTCACTGTGCAGACATGGGGGCGTGAACCAATGCAGAGCAGTTTGGTTTTTGGGTGTCTTCTGCTCTTGGCTCCAATTTCATTCAATGTGCTCCTTTAAATGTCGTCTGGTTCTTCTTATTATCGTCTGCTCCTTACAGTTACTAAGCAATTCTTCCAAGCAAAGTCTGCTTTCTTAGCATATCATTTGATGTTGTTGAAGTTGAAAGGAAATTTCGAGGAGGACTTTCTTCTAGGGGTTTCCCGCCAAAATGCCCTCAATGAAGAAAAAAGGTCTATCGGAGATTGTCGCGCCCTGCGTCCGGCCTGGGACGGACGCCGGTGGTGGCCGAGATGCTGGCAGGTGGTGGTGGTGGTGCTTATACCCAAAGTGGTAACAAGGTTACTTACTAGTGTTAGTACTAGTTGAGTGTACCCCCTGTGTACCCTGCCCCTACAACGACAGCTTTGTAGCACGCTATTACTACTAATAACAACTCATAGAAGCCGGGTCTGAAGGGAAGGAGGGGCCGACAAACCACGACTAACGTATGGCTGTTGGTAGGGACGCCGGGAAGAGCAAAACAAGCTGTCGCCCCACCTAGTGAGCGCGTCTGGAACGATAGCAGCAACAAGAGGATGCAGCGTCCCAGGGTAGAGACTGGCTGGAGGATGACTGGATCATCTCCCGCTGATGTCGTCACAAACCACTGTCACGTGTTTACCACATTGTAAAGTTAACATTTTCAGCCGACAGAGGGAGCGAGGTCTGAGTGTCTTAGGTGTGTTGGAGGGTAGGGGGTTGGGGGGGTGGGAGGAGTTCCAGAGAGGTGGGTGGTTAAGGATAAAGGGATGGGTGAAGGTAGGAAGGAACTGGAGGAAGTCGGGTAGGAGGTGGGGCGAGGGCTGGGAAAGGGAAGATGGATGAATGGAGAGAGGCAGAGAGGGCCTGGGAAGAGGGTGAAGGATGAATGGGGAAAGGACTAAGTAGGGAGGGGTGAATGGAGACAGGAGAGACTAGGGGACGAATTAATGATATAGAAGAAGAGATGGGCAGGGGAAGGAGGGATGAATAGAGAGAGTGAGGGAGAGACTAGGGAGGTCTGGATGGTTGAATGGAGAAAGGAAGACTGGGGAGTACAAGCTGGATGAATGAAGAAAGGAAGTGGGTAGAGGATAGATCTATGGTAGTTGCAAGAAATGCCGGCGCAGGTAGATGCTATTAAATCCTCAATATTAACAAACTGAGACTGAAAGTTGAAGAGAATGCAGTACTCTCAATCTATCTGCAATATCTCTTCTTTCAAAGTTGATATGGGTCTTATTGCTGTGTGTCCTATTATGCAAATTATCAACAAAAAACAGAAAGCTAGGTGATCCAAGGAAGGGAACAGGCAAGGAAGGAGAGAGAACTAAACGTAGGTAGTTAGGGAGTGAGGAAAGGTCATAGAAGGAGGGAGTCATTGCATAAAGATGTGCGTGTCTGTTCAACGTGACTGAAGTGCGCATGCCCAGTGGGGAGGTGGATGATAGGGACGCCCTCTATCAGATGGAGTATGTAACACAGTGAT
Organism: Acholoe squamosa; assembly: GCA_949317995.1. NCBI lineage: Eukaryota > Metazoa > Annelida > Polychaeta > Phyllodocida > Polynoidae > Acholoe > Acholoe squamosa. The sequence goes on from OX439050.1 coordinate 25,083,361, forward strand.
GGTGCCCTGAGCAGAGTATACATGGGGAGCAAGATGTAAAGAACACATGGGTTATGTTGCCAGAAAGCAGTAGATTTTGTGTTTCTTTAGTCATTTTGGACTCTTATGGCTCTAGACAAAGAAGTTGCAAACGAATCTTGTCTTACATAGACTCATTTGATAGAGGAGACGTAGTGCTATCAGAAAGATGTAGATTTGTAGTCATCCATCAAAAACTCTTAGACTTATAGCCTGCCAAAGTGAAAAAAGGCCAAAGTTGTTCTTTTTTTACTTTTTGTATTTTCTACAAGTGTCCTGTATTGAATAAAGAACATCTGGAGTATCCCAAAGTTATTTCCTTTATTGTGTATGATCATAAATATCATTTCCATGGGGTTGGACATGTTACTGACTGAGAACTTTTCATCATGTGTCTTTGAAAATAGAAACCTGTAATTTGTAACATCCGGTACCAAAATCCAAATCAGCTATAAAATATGGAAAAAAAGGAAGCTTCATAATCTTTGTTATTACACATATGAAGGGCCCTATTATCCTCTACTTGGTGGAAAAATTGTGTGTCTATCAGCATTTGTCACCATGTTAGAGCAGCTTATGCGAAATAATTATAATACAAGTACGGGATGTTACGTAAAGTCTCATACTTTTATCATCATGTAAGAGGCAGTCTACTGTGCATGCATAACTCAAATTCTGTTCCATTTTGTAATTGAAGTCAATAATAGACATATTGGCCTTGTTATTTCATGTGTTTGTTATGCATAATGGAGCATTCCTATATTCTGAGAGCAACTTCAATTACCTCCAAATTTCATCATTTTGATACTGGATGTTACATGACACAAAACAAGCAATAAAAATGGTGTTCTTAGTAAGCTTGGGCTAAGTAAGACAAACTTTATGTGCTTCAAAAGTTATTTAGAAAACAGGCAACAGAGAACGAGTTATGGTAATAAAATATCTAAAAAGAAAAGTATAAAGTATGGTGTACCACAAGGCTCAGTTTTGGGCCCCCTGTTATTTGTTTTACATATAGATGATGTTGTAAATGTGTTGCAATCATGTAAGATAAAACTGTATGCTGATGATATAGTAATCTTTTGTGCTGCAAAAGATTCTGTGACCGTTAAGAATATGATGTATAATGATGTCCAGCGTTTCAAAGCATGGATTCTAGAAAACAGACTAACAGTAAATCCTAATAAGACCAAATTTATGTGGTTATGTAGTGCACATAAATTAAAGTACTGTCCTGATCCACAAATAGAATTCAATGTTCAAACAGTGACCTTCTTCCCATATTTGGGAGTCCACATTGACAGCAAATTGAGCTTTGATAAACAAATAAAAATAGTTAAAAGAAATGTATGTAATACATTTATTTTGTTTTGCCAAATTAAGAAAGTTTCTGACACAATATCAGAGTGTAAAGATATATTGTTGTACAATAAGACCAATTATAGAATATTGTTCCTTCATTTCAACTAGGGCTTCCCTAGCCCACTTAAAAGGGTCTACTTCTCATCTTTCCTATCCCCTCAGGATGTGTGTGGTGCACATATACGCGGGCACTGACACATTCCTCTGTGAAATTGTGTAATGTAGTTCTCACCATGAATATGACCTTAGCTGTCGAAATGGCGTTAAACGTCTATTACACACTCACTCATTTGAACTAGCTGTAATGCGGAAGGTTTGAAAGCTCTACAACGCTTACAAAATAGAGCCTAAAGGACATGTCTAAAATGTAACATTAGAAAATAGAATGTTAAAGAATTACACATGCAAATAATACATGGTCACAAAATAAAATTGTTTTTGAGTTACCAAGGACAATTTCCAGGCATTACAAGAGATCGCCATGGTATAGAGGGGTGGCGCTCTGGAATGTCCTCCCTGAGGACATCCAGAAAGCCACCACTAAAGTTAAATTTAAAACTGAAATACTGAAAATAGATAATTTGAGGCAGAAATTGAAAATTGGTTACAACTAGAATATGAAGCAGCTGTAGTTACCGCGCCGCTTCGAGATAATTGTGTTGAATCTTAATTACCATTATGTTACTGCCTAATATACTAACATGAGTGTCAAATGTTATGTAAACCTTAGACTGCTGCTATACCAGTACATTATATATCATACTATCTTATTACAAAAATGCATGTGCTTATATGTTACTATGATCAGACGACCAGCTCCTGAACTCTCCAATGTTTTTGATCTTGTACAAATTGACTATTGTCATGTTTTGTGTTAAATTGACTATTGTGTTAAATTGACTATTGTCATGTTTTGTGTTAAGTTGATGCTGTTCCTTATTTTGTTGTTGAAAAATCAAATAAAACTTGGTCTGCTCTATAGCATCACTTAAATGAACATAACAGTTCATTGATGCAATGAGCGAGTCCAAAAAAGAAAAAAAAAGGTCAACAAGAGAGGTTATGCAATTAAACCCTATGGCATTGCCATTAGTGCATCAGGGGTGAGCAAGTAGTACATGGAAACCCATTTTGTGAATTAAGAAAATATATAATGCAAAATCCTTTCTGTGTCTCTGTTGTACTGGACATTTTTCTTAACATTTTTCATGTGTTTAGGATAATATTGTGTTCAGAAAAATGGGACAAGATTATGTTTAGAATTATGTGTAGGATCTAAACATCTTTTTTGCAGTGTATATGGCAATTTCACCCATTGAAGCTCTCTGTCAGTCTGTCTCCTTCTCTGATCCTATCTTTGTGTTTTTCATCCTTTCTGATAAGGCGTCGTTGAATACGGAACAGCTATGTATACACCTTAGGGAATACGATGCAAGAATATTCCATGGTCATTGACATTTGCTTATGTATTCTATACTTATTAAGGCTTTCACCGCCACAGCCTGGACTACACCTAATGGGATCGGTATGGTAGTCCTACTTGCGATAACTTTAGCCGAACCAACGTCAAGGCAAGCAACTTAAGGATATTTTATACCCCCCTCTTTTTTAACCTATTCTGAATATTCAATTGCATATATTTTCATGAATTTCAATCAGAGATTAACCTATTATACCTCATTTTGACCACAGATTTTATTTCTTTCAATCTCCTGGCTTTAGAAGGTTGGTTGCTAGGGACAGAATGCTAATGGAACAAAAACATTCTTTTTCATGTTACTTTTTTTTAGACGGCCATATAGGGTGGAATAATATTGTCATTAAAATTGATGGTTCTGATGATTTAAATGTAATCTAGAGATGATTTACTAGGGAAGTGTGTCTCATTTAGTGGATATTCCAATTATTAAGGGCTAAAGAGAATGTTAAAGTAGAAAAATAGATAAAAAGTGAGAAAGTTCACAAAATCATGAAAGTGGTGATTTTCTTACTTTGGCAACCCCTGTAGACTTTAATAATTGAAATTTCCACTAATTGAGACACATTTCCCTGCTTAATCATCTATAGATTACATTCAAATCATCAAAAAGATATTCCACCCTATATTGACATCCAGAAAAAGTAACACGAAAAAGATCATTTTTGTTCCGTTAGCATTCTGTCCCTAGCAACCGGCCCTCTAATGCCAGGAAACTTAAAGTAATTAAATGTGTGGTCAAAATGAGGAATAATTTGTGAATCTCTGATGCAAATTTACAAAATTATATGCAACTGAATATTCAGAAAATGTAGAACTATCCTTAAATCTCAAACGTGCACTCAGCTAGCAAATGTTAAACCTTACCCAACCTTACCAAGCTAACAGCCAAGGCCTCTGGATGGCCTAATGATGTTTGTCACACTGTATGCAATGATGGGTGAACAGTTTGCTTTTGCAAGCCCTGCTGATCGAGAGACTGAAAGTCAGATTCCAGATTCTAGCATTACCTAGGTACTCAAAACCCTCTAGTATAAGACTTGTGCACATTTGAAGTTCTGATTGCTTGTAGGTCATGAGGTTATTTCTTATCCTACTACGCTTGCAGCATCCAGGTCGTACCAAATACCCCTAAGACTTTATAATATTGAGATTTCAAGTGACAAGGCTGGGTGCGATCGTAGTGCATTAAGTAATGACCTCTAAACTTAGCATATAGGTTAGAAGCTGTCCCTTGTCACTAGTAGCAACTTTCATTGTCGATGCAAACTGAGGATAGATGTATCTGATGTGAAGGTTTACAGTGGGGGGTGGGGGGCTGGAAAAGTGAGGGGTGAGCTGTGTAAATCCTACTATTAATTTAATACAACGTATAGTGAAACATGAAAAGGTGCGGGGATCCACCGCTCCCCCCATCATCCCCCACGGCTCCCCCGCTACTGCAGTTTAGCTTAAACAGTGTTAACGGGATGGGAGGCCTAGATAGTGCATGTATACAGATTTGGGAGTTCCCTTGTGATTGCAAATAAGTCTGTCCTTTCCAACCACGAGGAGCGGTCTGGATGAAAAAGGGGGCTCATGTGCGGAAATCGAGCCAGTATAGAAACTCCTTGTTATCAACCCATGACCTTTCACTGATGTGGCCTCTAGATCTGCCCTCTTCTCGTCCCCGATAAAGTGTCACTATACACAGTTTAAGTCAAGAATCAAATCTAGATTAAAGATTTTAATTGAAATTCTAATTAAATGTCTGGATGTGATAGCACACCATTTATGAAAGTTATATGGTGACCTCTATTCTTCTCAATTATGTGGACAAGCTTGATATTTCTGGTAAAAAGTTTTAATCATGCGATGTTTACTACGTCTATAGAAATGATATTCATTTATTAAGTTCAGTTGGAGCTTTATTACAGTACACCTAAAGTCTGGATGCGTCATATATTTCTTCTCAGGCAAGAAGAGGTTTACATTTGACACGCCTCACGTTACAGAGATATAGATATTACTGTGGGCAATACCTTGCTGAATTTAGCAGATTTTGCCAATTCTGTTCACCGCTGTTTCTACTTCCAACGAGTTTCCGGGCAAAGGATCAAGTAAAATGCTAAAACCCATAGTCATAAATTATGGCCTCTGTGGCGCGATGGAGCCATACATTTCCTATATGTCTGCGACAGAGGCCTAGTTGACTATCGATGTTAAGAAAAGTGACCCCATTTTGCCTCCCTTAAACTCATAGTCCACATGGCCTCTATCGCGCAAATGAGCCAAACAGCGCCTATAACATCTGGCGATAGAGGCCTAGTGAACTATGGTTACTACTATTGTTTTGTCATCAATAGCCAATAATTATAATGAACGGGTATAACAGGGTACACTTATGTGGGTATTTATTGTATGCTGTATTATGTGTGTATTTATTGTATGCTATATGAGAGAGTGCTATGGGAGTCCTGTATAGGGTTTATGGTAGCTAGAGTTTATGGTAGGCTGTGGAATGTGCAGACGGAGGGGAGTCGACGAGATCTGGTCAGGTAGATTCTGTAGAGGGGGAGGGGGGAATACGGGTGAGCCAAACACCGGCGTCTGAAAGGTGTGAGGGGTTGGTAAGAGATAGGGAGGAGTCAGTATTGTGGGAGCAGCCGAGGAGGCAACACATACTCCTGGAGTAGACGAGGATGAAGCTGTTTAGTATTTAGTATTACACTTAGCCAATGTAAGAACGGATTGAACAGGATCTCTATGGCACTTATACCTCTCCAGTAGCATCGGATTGTTAAAACCTGAACTGCTTGTATGAATAGACTGATGTCGTTGAAGCTGTACAACCTTGAGTGGAATCACCAAACAACTGTAACTGCGAATAACCAATGAACAATAAATGGTGACTTGTATCGGCGTCTTGGTGTTGGTTAAAGAATGGGCTAGGCCAACATCATACCACTAGAGTTAGTCTTCCCAAATACGTGAGAACAGCGGAGCGAGCTGATAATAACTACACAACTTATACCACATTAATATACATATAAACACAACCCACACAGCCCACTATATCAAACACTAGACACCAGCCGATATAATGTATTAACTTGCAAAAGCAGCTATGGCATTGTTACTAAACTAGACTCCACCTCGCTCCCCATTCTCTCTCGTAAGAGCATAGCTTCCCAATTCCGGACAGATCCTTTTTCCGCCATTCTAATTTACAGTATATGTCATGAGTGAGACCCGATTTGATTGAATTAATGAATTGATCCCACGTAATGCCGGGCGAGCACATTCTTTAGTCTGACATCCAGGAAACTAGATCAATAATCGGGTAATATTCATGGAAGCCGGGTGTTCATAAATGGGGGCTGTCCAAAATTAGGGTACTTTACCCTGCCCACAATAGTAATCAATGGGTCCCAGTGCCCTGGGGGCCTGAGTCGTGTCGCGTAATCAAGCCACAATGGGGCGCCAGTGGTCATGCTAGCTTTCATGGCTTATCAAGGGAAATCTTAAAATTGGACAGTTTATCACTAAACCTCTGATGGGTGCCAATTATTAGACATTAAAACCATGTACAGATTTGAAGCCATTTTCGATTATTTTGGGAGTGATTTGGTATTTAGAGAACATGGTGGGGTGGGGAAATAAGAAGGAGAGTAAAACTTTAACATGGTTCACACTTCATTTCCATTATCATCTTTCAAATTTTTTCTATACAAATTATTATTTTCCTTCTACTAGGAAATAATATGTGGAGATAGTATTATTTATGTCACCAAATAAAAACAACAACAAAACCCAGAACCTAGTCAGATTGGAAAGCACATGTATTAGAACTTTGATGTAAAAGATCTAGGCCTATGTAATCTGACTAATTACAAATTGTATGGCCAACAGTTAATGTACTCCAGCCACAAAACAGTATACCAACAGCAGTGTCTGATGACAAGTCCCATTCCTGTGATATTATCAAACCTCTATGTACATAAATAACACTGGGACTTTTGACGTCATCATACACATCGATACCTATACCGTAATATCCCGTGTATAAACTTCAGCGGCTTATACGCGAGGATGGGCCCATACTGCACCTTAGGGGATCAGCAGAAGTTGGGTTTGCATTATATACAGGGACATACTTGTATAGAACTTTACTAAAGCTTCAAAAATGATCCCTAACGGTAGCTTCTACTTATACATAAGGTATTATGCTAATAATGTTTTGTGTGTGTGGAGAAACACAGGGTTATTGAATTGGCTTTACAGTGAAGAATCAGATGTGGAAAAAGAAGTATTTCCACTTACCTGATACATAACATTATTGCAACAGCACAGTTTGACTTCTTTAGCTACCAAATTCTGTGACCTTATTGCTCTCATCATTTTGTTATGTTATGATGATTGATCCGTGGTAGCTAAAATCACAAGGAGAGGAGTAAATGGTTTGGTATTGAATAAGCAAATACATAAGCTTGCCAGACTGAAGTTTATATTGGATTGTAGTGGATGGCATTTGGCTGGTATAATCACATCCAATGAAAAGAAATGTGTTATCTTAACTGCCAGTCAATACGTAGAACAGAACTCTTAGTAAGAGGGAATCTATACACACATAACTATGGGAATAGGGTCAATCATTTCAGAAAACAAGCTTCAAGGGTTCTTAGCCACTATGAATGGATCAGTAATGTGAGATTAATGAATAAAAAGGCCTTGTGAAAAGTCCTACTCTGAAAACCAAACTACCTGAGACAGTTCAACGAGGAAAAAGTACTAAGGCAGGAAATGAAAATGTTTCTACACAAAAAAAGGCAGAGGTGGGGAGGTTGCAGGAAAAAAAGAAAGTTGTTGAACAGGGAAGTGGGAAGGTGGATTCTGCAAACAGGCAAATAATAAGTGAAGTGCCATAAGAAGAATACAAGGCTACCTGTTACCCTTAAAATAAATCTCCCCATCGCAAACAATGCAAAGGGATGCAAAGTGATATTGTATGAGATATTGATACGGGTCCAAGACGGGTTGTGCCTAAGAAAATCGGAGTACTTAAGATGGTGTAGTTTTAATGGTTACCTGCAGAAAAAATGCAAAAAAAGGCAAAAAGGAAATATAAAAATAAAGACCGGGTCAGTTCTACTGATAAAAAGACGACACTATAAGCTGAGATTCCCAATTATGATTTACAAGTCGGTTCTGAAGTGTTTTGAAAAGTAACCATAGCAATCTACTAGGTTTAAAAAGAAATCTTTCACGGTCGATTTCAAAATCTACGAGTTTGTACAAATGGGTATGACCCAACGCCACAGATCAGTGGGCATTTCCCTATTGAGGCCTCTGTAAATCACTACTAGCACCCTTAAACATTCAATTTACAGAGCTCTTATATCATAGATGATACAAATCCCTACATTATGTACACATGTAAGTGGTAGGCGTTTGTGAAGCTGTGGAAGAAAGAGACATGGGAGGTCAGTTTGCACTTCCCTTCCTCAGAGACCTTATGAAACTATGAACCTTTCACCTGCGTATGTATCATATAGATTGGACACTGACAAAGGATAATACACAGTCTACCTGTGTGGCACAGGCTTTTCATACTGACAACACTTTAGCGTTGTAAATGATGAAGACCCTGTGCTAAGTATGACGTGTTAATGTGCCAAGTTCTAATTTCCTGTTTCATGCTGGCCACCCGAAGGACGTTACCCTCTTTTCAGTGTGTTTCTTTGGTCTTAGTGGATGATGAAAATATGAAGCATTTAGTTTGTAAATCGCATATGTCCTTCAATAACGGTTAAACGTCAATTACAGGCACTGACCAATGGATGGCTAGCAGGTGGAGAGTGTTTCTAACTTTCTTTTCTGATTGAAAAACAAAGGAGTTATGAATCTGTATAACCAGCATTATGGTGAGTAAAAACCATTCTTGCGCTTAACCCTTAGGTGCCCAAGGGCGCTTAAATGCGCGGTTTTGGGCTTAAATGAATGTATATTGAAGGAACTTATCACCCAGATACTTCTAATAGTTCAATCTGCAAAGTTAGACCCTCTATAGAACGGCCATGATGTCACAATTACAATACAGCCATCCATTTTGCTTGATCTCCATTATACTAAACACAAGGAGTAAAAACCTGAAAATAAGCTGTCATATTATGTGATTCATTAGAGGACAACCCTCCAGGGGGCTAAGACCTGACTTGACACCAATATTATGCTGGATCATATATATCCAATGTGCCATACTGTCATTAGATTCTAAAAGAACTGTTCACATCCATAGAGAGTCCATGCATTGATACTAGCACATTATGTTTCCTGGGGTGGCAGTACACATATAGGCAGAATAAGAATTGAATGTGCTGTGAGGAGTCAGGGACTATGGGACGTGGGGGGCTATAATTATCATAAGACAAGAGAGACCAAATACTACCAAATAACAACAAATGGAATGGTTTGGTAACTATGGCTACCAGACCTGACTAATAAATTCCATGTCCTTAACTGAAAGTCTTCACTCAGTTATTAGTATTCAGAAAGTGTAATGCAGAGCCCAAATCAAGAGAAGATAAAAATAATACATGGCCTTATAAACTAAGTGATACAATTGTGAAATAATGTAAAATCTTCAAATAATTCTGGGCACTAAAGGGTTAAACTGCATGACACAGCGTGTTAATAAATCGATACTACTCCAGTGGCAGACTTAAACATTCATCTACACTTTTGACATACACTGGGAGAAGGGAACCTACATACACTGCACACTGCACTGCTGCTAAGTTCCCTTTTCGCAGATCATGTCACCTAGCGGAACACTCATGAAAATCGAAAATACAACGGGACAAATACGGAGAAACATCATCTTTTTATAGAAAGGTTACCGTATTGGCCTGTTTAAGCGCCCGGGCGCTCTTTAATTTTAAGTAGGCTCTACCCCTGGCGCTAATACGGTATGAACACTGCAAAAATGGTGTTTATATCATAAGAGCAATTCTAAAGATAATTATTCTTGCAACGTTTTTGTAATCACATTAACTTCCTAAACATGTCGAGCCAAACAATATGTTTAGCTTAAGCATTTAGATATCTAGGTGTTTAGTTTTAGAACAGATGTATGCATTAAGAAAGTATAGGATTATCTTTTTTTTCATTTACTTTCTGGGGTACATCAGCAGGTACATACAAGTGCAAAGCCTTTAAAGAAGTCAGCCACATGTACACATAAAATTATATGTATACTCTGCATTAGAATGAGGAACTTGGAAAAGTACAACAGCTTGACAGGGAGGTCACTGCTGTATCCCTTGCAAAATACCATGAAATAGGTGTCTGTCATGGAACTCATCCATTAGTTTAAACTAATTGTGCTGGTGTTAGGCAAATTTAGCCAAGTCTCGATTGCTGTTTCTATTCTGATGACATTCTATGAAATGATAGGATGTCTATCATGGGGTTATGGGACATTTGCCACAGCAATTGATTGTGATTGTGTGGAGTGTCTATTCAAAAGTAGTGCTGCTACTTGGTGTCTATCTCACATACAAGTGTCTAAACATATTGATGTTTAAATCTAAACACCTAGTATTCAATATGTTTTATTGCTAAACATCTAGACATGTTTAGGTGTTTAGAAGAAAAGTGTTTAATTCCTAACTGTGTAGTCGGTGAGACACCTAAATGACATATATGTTTATGTTTTAAACGTGTTTAGACCTAAACACGTTTAAAACCTAAACACCATTTTTGCAGTGTAGAAAGGGTATCTTTTAACCAATTATCGCTCAACCTACGTGTGCATACATACACGCACTATAACATGTCCATCGATTGAAATTAGAGAATTTGGTTTCTTAATGAAAAAAAAAAACTGAAAAAAACGACAGGTACTGTTTGTAGACAGTATCAATTCCATAGGCAGAATTGTCTGCCAATGCAGGCTCTAACCCTTTGATACTGTTGCTTTGAATGCAACTGATATCATATAATTGAAAGGTAAAACAGGCTGAAAATGTTGTGTTTTTTTTTCCTTTACAGACGCAACATTTGAGAATGGAAAGGAGGATTTAATTCAATACCAAATCTGTCTCCTAAGCTAATGCATGTCCTCCACTATTGCCCTTTTTTCATGCAAAATGCTCCCCAAGAGGTGTGCCCTGAAAGAAGATGGGATCTTCAACACAAGCAGCATAAACTAAACTAGGCAAAACCCGTCAGATTTAGCTTGTCAGACCTGAGGCAGAATCTTCATGTTGACAACTTATGTGCCTTAGTTGACGATTTCAGACCTGTTACTCTAGGATCGTAGGGTACGCAGGAGCATGTGTCTGGACCATCTAAAGTCGTCAAGAAGAAGAGCCTGCACTAGGGCTGACAAGTTAAACTTGACCCTAGCTAATGGTAACAGGCAAAAATAGTAGAGCCCTCCCGCTTACCTGTTTCACGCATACATGATTCATGTATGATTTATGCATAATAATACGCAACTTTCCCCCGATGTGAGCCATGCAAAATTGGGTAAAATTCAGCTACAGTAGAGCAACTCCTATAATGGAAAGTTCTCTTTCTCAAGCAAAATCTCATGGTGCCATTTAATCTCAAGGTGTTTGTAGCCATGGTCGTGCAGAATGTAATGGGTTTTTTGTGGAACTTATGTGTAGAACTAGGTATCCATGTCACAAGGCTAGACACATGTGAGAGGTGCACTGTCACAGCCACCTAAATAAACAGACATCTACTGAAGAAAAAGGAAGAAAGGCAAAAACAATTTTGACAGCACGCTCTGTATCTTCACTGCATCAAGATTTGACTAGGAATATAGTCATATATTATAATATCCCCTACGGCAGGACTATGAGTTTACCAAATCATGACTTTGGCATAGATATGTGACCCATCTGGAGAAAAAGTGCATCGGGGGGGGGGTGGAATTTTTAGTTCTGCAAATGTGTTGGATATCTACATAAGGAACTCAGAACTGAAAACAGACCCAGAAAATTTGCTCTATAACTGGTTTTATGATAAAAAAATCACATTAGGATATAATATATTTAGAGCTTATTTGCATTTTTCAATTGCGCCCACTGACCTAGGTTTGGCAAGCAATTACAGAAGAACTACCTGGAATATTTTAGCTCAAGATATTTCATTGTAAAGTACATGACTTCAACTTAAAAAAACATTTTCCCCCTGGATGCAGGTTTTTTTCCCCATCTGGTCACATATGTTGACCACTGCATAAATATCAGCAATATTATCAGTTATTATGACCTGTGGGATCGGGAAGTCAAATATATTTTTTCCCAAAGTTGTCCTTTTTTTAACAATTAGATAATATATATATTTATTTCATGTTGGTATGCCCGAGATACTGACAGCCCATAGCTCTAGCACTCCAGGGCCGTATCTCACACCCCCCGTGAGATAACCCGTGAAAATATCACACGCCGAGGTCACGTGACCATTTGATGACATCATAGGTCCAAGATGGCGATGTAAACAGTGCGCACAGGGAGTCATTCAGGTAAATTCTATTGTAATTCAGCAGTTTTAGATCAAAATAACATGAAATAAATGCAAATGAACACTCATGGGGAGAATTTTTGAGGGTTATCTCACGCGCCGATCAGGTGCCGTATCGCACGACGCCCGCAGGGCGGAGTGCAATGCGGCACCTGATCGGCGCGTGAGATAACCCTCAAAAATTCTCCCCGCTCGTGAACATTTGCCTATATATTCGTTATTGCTATGCCCTCTCATGTACACTGAAATTATAGCAAATGCTCTATGTAGAATAATAGCGTGATTCCTAAAGCATTATCTTATCGATACATTCAGCAGTATGTGTAATTCCTTCCACAAAATATGAAGTTCTGTACAGTGTCCTCTTAAAATGGGAGGTTCTGTGCTATCACCTCTACTTCATGTTCCTTATTCCCCTTCCATTGCTGGACTGTTGCGAGCAGTTAACCTTATAAAAGGGACACCGTCAGTTCGTGCATACATACCTATAAGCAATCGATCAATTGAGTATACAATGTCTTTACAACAGAGGCCTAGTTCCTGCATTGTCATATTGTCTTTTAATAATATATCCACCAAAAACTTATATAGAGAGCTTATCAATCAACTTGTCAATAAAAAAATCATTCAGATTCACTCAAATCGTATACCACCTGACAAAATTGACAAATTACAGCATATCATTTTTGGAAAACTCCTGTCTAGCACTAGGCCTTTCCAAACAACAATGGCTTTTTTTAAAACTAACTTTGAAATATTGATTGAGTTCCACATTATGTTCACCATGATCTTTATCTAAATTGTCTAACAGTGCATAACAATGTCGCGTCTCATACCCCTGCACATCCCTCATGCTGGACAGACAATCCCCTGTATAATGGTAACTGATGCAACTTTAATAGTTTTAGTAGTATAGTATGTATCGGAATGGGACTATAGCTAATCTAAGGATATTACTTACTGGGCATGCAGCCAATCAGAGGCCTCCATTTGGTCATGTGACCTGTGACGTCACTGGACCCTTATGAGACCATGCTCCCTTGACCTAATTAGGGATTAGTGACCACCTCTCAGCCAATCAGAGGACGGCATTCTGGTTACCATGATAACATGACCTGATAGGAGATTAGTGCGATCATGTGACCCCTTGTTTGTAAACAACACGTAGCCTAGCCACATGGTCCCTTATTTGTAAACAATGGGGTGGAGCTAATTATGCAAATGAGATATATAATATAAATAAAAAAAAATTATGATGCTGTAGTAGTTTTTGGATTCTCAGAGTTGATAGTCTTACCCTTATGTACCCGTTCAAGATAAGTCTCTTAACTATGGTTTTAAATAGATCAAAGACTTAAACGAGATTTAATCTCATTTTGGCTTGCAAAAAACATAGCAGTGCTCTATCGTAAAATATATGGCTTATACGTGAACCCGCCCTAGGGGCACTAATATTAAAATAAATTAATACTTTGGGCCCCCCCGCCCCGGCAGGTGAAAATCAAACAAACAGACACCCTACTGAGGAGAATCTCTGTGACTATGGGAAAAGACCCTATAAGTCTTTTATCTTTTCCCTCTGGGACCAACCACACTTAATAATCTAAGGGATCAATGCCTAGAGCAATAATGGTAGGTGAAAATAGAAAAAAGACAGATACCCTACCAAGCGAGGGTCTCTGCCACCTTCATCATGGAAACACCAACCGCTCTACAGACTATCAACTCTGAGAATCCAAAAACTACTACAGCATCATAAATTTTTTTTTATCTATATTATATATCTCATTTGCATAATTAGCCCCGCCCCATTGTTTACAAATAAGGGACCACGTGGCTAGGCCACGTGGCTAGGCCATGTGTTGTTCACAAACAAGGGGTCACATGATCGCACTAATCTCCTAATTAGGTCATGTTATCATGGTAACCATAATGCTGTCCTCTGATTGGCTGAGAGGTGGTCACTAATCCCTAATTAGGGGGCGTGGTCTCATTAGCATAAAGGGGTGTGGCCTATTGTGTAAATGAGGGTCACATGACCAAATGAAGGGCTCTGATTGGCTAAGGGGGCTTGGCCTATTATGCAAATGAGATGCACCACGGGAGGTCCAGTGATGTCACAGGTCATGTGACCAAATGGAGGCCTCTGATTAGCTGCATGCCCAGTGAGTAATATCCTTAGATTAGCTATAGTCCCGTTCCGATACATACTATACTAATAGTTTGGGTCAAATATAACTTCCATAAATGCATATAATTATGAAAGGTGAGTCAATGTTCCTTTTAATAATCCAATGTTTGGCCAGTTAGGATTAACTCTTTCTTTACTGATTACGCATTATTGCGTAGTTTGGGCCGATTTTGGCCGATTTTTGACCAATTTTGAGTATATTTTGAGTAATACTACCTACAATATACACTTTATTTCATCACAATGGATGCAGGGAGTGCTGAGATATTACAATTTGAAGTTTGGTTGAATGATCAGTTTTTCTCATAAAAATGCCATATTTATGATGAAATATGTCAGTAATGGTTGTAGATAAAGAAAACATGGTTATTGCTCTTTCTGATCAACTAGCCTAGCTTAATCTATCACCATTTCTTCTCTAATTGGAATATTCACACAAATCCAACAGTTTTTGAGTGTTCATGCCACATACTACAACCCTAATTTTGCTCTAAAATACTCTGGTCAAGGAGTAAAAGGTCTACAGAGGCATTGGAGGTAATATAAATACTGTAATTGTATAGGTCTTTTGGTAGTTTTGAAAAATTCTAAATTTACTGTGCAACTGTTCTAGGTCGATCATCTGATCGTGGAGGCATTGCCCTTTAGTGTGTCTATAATAATGTATTTGATATTTAGATACAATGTATAGATTCTTACTGCGTCCTATAGAGGAACACGTGAGACAAGATATACTTTTTGGTGACTGATATTTTTTTGTAACATGTAGGTACTAGGCATATCAGAACTCCGAAAATAACATGAACAAAGAAAGGGGGGAAAAAGCAGTAGCATGGTTAGTTGGCAGTGTGGAGCGATCCTCTCAGGTCAGGGGCTAGGTACTGTCTAACTCTCTCTTTTCTGACTCTGATGTAATAGGTATTATGTTTCAATTCCACATTATGCTAAGAGGTATTACAGCATCATTGTTCGTCCTGGGGCATACGTTCATAATGCTATAATCTGCCGATAATGCTCGTAATGCAAGGAAAATCCTACAGAAGATTTATTTCATGAAACATTATCCATAATGAAAACGTCACAAGAGACATAGAAGTAGACAAAGAGAAGGTAGCTGATGATTAGAATTGGGGAGTATCATAGGTGAGATGATTTGCCTAAAGTTTGCTTGCTTTTAGTTCTGTAGCAGCAGTCATAATTGGCCTTCCAATTTTCCTCATGCCACTGTTTCAAATTCCTCACTATGATGACTCTCCTCCATTTCCCATTCTGGTGAATTATACTGGAGGGAATTTCTCCATAATGCTAATTAGCATTATTCAGAAATGACCCACTGAGCTATATGCAAACTGTTCAGCAATTGTAGCCTTTGTGCCTCCAGATCGCCATGATGCAACAATGCAGTTCTAGTGAATCTGTACTGAATTAGTGCATGTATCCTGCCATCTTCTAAACTATGTATCAGCCCTGGATAATGACTGAAAGCTCCTGCATTTATACATCATGACAGTCAAACGGCACAGAGAATTGATGCAGTATTCTCCCCTTAAAAGTTCACTGAATATCACCAAGCTAAGTTACCACCTGCTACAAAGCCCCTTTTTATGAATTTCTTGATGACATCAAATAAATTGAAAAGGCCATGGTCCTGTCATAAGGGACTCACATCCTATTGACACCACAATTATACATGTGGGAGTTCTAAGGTGTCCCCCATACACTTTTGGGACAAAGATTTTAATGTAATTTTCACAGACGTTCCTTGAACCACAGTGCTTTACTGTACTGCCATCATTTTAGAAACTACACTACTTCACTGTATTGCAATTGAAGAGGCCAGCGGAAAACGTCTTTAGAGAAACCGGGACTCGAACCCGGGACCCTCCAACTTCGAAGTGGAAGCTCTACCTCTGAGCTACTTCCACTGGCCTGACGCTCTCTACCTTCCATCTACACCTGGATCAGTATGACACACACATAGGGGCAGCTACCACCGGATGCCAGCCCCTGGGGGGTGGTACATCCAGAACGGGGCTGCTGGCCTTACGGCAGAGCTGGCCCCTACACTCCTCCCTACCAGATTCAATCTAGGGCTCGGTACCAGACATCCAGGACTAGTACCGAGTCACACCCAACCAACTTGTCATCCTGTTCCCAGGACCTACTGGGGGCACCACCTGTTTCCAAGTCCTCCAGTACCAGCAAATTGAATCATCATTCGTGTCATACCGGCCCAGGTACCGAGTTCTCTGATCCTCATTCCTCCATTCCCTGGGAGGACCGGCTCAGTTTCTTCACCAATGTAGAGGTCGGCGGAAAACGTCTTTGGAGAAACCAGGACTCAAACCCGGGACCTTCCAACTATAAAGCGGAAGCTCTTCCTCTGAGCTACTTCCCCTGGCCTGACGTTCTCTACCTTCCATCTACACCTGGATCGTTATGACACACACATAGGGGCAGCTACCACTGGATGCCAGCCCCTGGGGGCTGGTACATCCAGAACGGGGCTGCTGGATTTATGGTAGAGCTGGCCCCTACACAATTATGGTGATCCACTGTTCAGTTTTACCAGGGTGTTTGTTGAATTCAACAGTTATTTCTTAGAGTGTACAGGACACACAAGCTTATCATACGTGCATATCTTAGAGCAGCAGTTACAGATTGGAAATAACACCAGAAATTTAAAGATTTGCATACAATGCATATGGGTTCCAATAATATACTTGAGCAGAACAGTTTTGATAAATGTGAGCTGATTTCACTCGATAAGCCCCCACCTAGTTCTGCAAAGGCTGTGTATAGGTACACTGTAAAAAAATGTTATCGAACTGACAGAGCAATCCTTGTCCTAAAATTGCCAGAGATTCATTGTAATTTTCATGGAGATTCCTTGTACCACATGAACATGATGGAAGCCGTGAAGGGCCACACCACAAAAAAACATGTAATTCAAACTCAGCATGATTTTCTTACAACGACCAAGATGAAGTTTAAAAAATATTGCTGTCAAACATGATAATTTCCACTGTCAACTGTCAAGTTAGAAAAAAAATCTGCTGTCAACTGTCAACTTGACAGTTGACAGGGGAAAATATCATATTGACATCAGATTTATTTTTCTACTTTGACAATTGACAGGTGAATTTTCAGGTTTGACAGTAGTTTTTTATGTTCCATTTTATGATGTTTCCATATTGGAGATAAAAAAGTTCAAGTTGAATCTATTCAAGGTGTGGCCCTCCATGGCTTCCGATATATGGGGCTTCATTGTAGAAACTACACTACTCCACTGCAATAAGTTTAGGGTGGTTCAGAGCCCAGTTTTACGGGGATCCCTGGTAGATTCAGCGTGTTTTTTTAGAGAGTAATAGAATACCACTCCACAGGGACAGCTAGAGTACACCTGCCTCTAACGTCCCCTAGTGACAATGTAACCTATGATGAATCGTTCCACTAATCGTGCCAGCCATGGTCAGAATTGTGTCAAACAAGTCTGGGGAATCCTGCAACTTATCAATAATGTTATAACGACGATTATGAACCAACCCCCAGTGCACCCTCAATTAGGGCCCTCTCCAGTGGTAGAAGCATACGAGATTTAGATACAAATGGGGCAAATCAATGGGACATATGCGTAACGAGGGGTGGCGTCTTTGGCTCTGATTCCCTTGGTTACTGGGATATCCCCTAGGCAGAGGTAACCCACCTCCCTATCCCTTGATCAGCACATTACTTCTCACTTAACTTACCATCCCCCAAATTCCTGTCTCCTTCCATCTTTTTTTTCACTCCTGTCCTTCTCCTTTCTTCCCATGCACTCTAAGACTGCTATTTCCTTAATTGAGATCTGCAATCTCTCACTGGCAGCATCTTCTTTCCATCTATCTTCTACCCCTATCCATGTCTCTCCTCCTGTCTTTCTGTCTGTCTCTACCATCCCCTCCTATCGTATACAAGCGCTGGCTCTATTGCCGCCGCTCAGGTGAATGTTTGCTAATCCGATGATTTATAAATTTGCAAAAGTATAGAAAAATCAGTTGGATAAAAAATTAGCAAAAATTCGCCCGGCCGATTACAGTGGAGCCAGTGCTCTAAAAGGCTAGTTCAACTACGTCGGTCGGGTCCATTTTCTGTTATCCAACTATTTTTTTCCATGCATTTGCTATATAAAAATCGCTTGGGTTAGCAGAAAAATGAACGCAACCGACGTAGCGGAGCCAGTCCTTAAGTTGGCATTCCAATGGCAATGTTCCATTTAATGATCATCTCACCTATTTAACAACAAAAAACGTTTGTTGTACACGTATCTACTGGCCAACAGGATTGCATTGGAATAAACCTTTTCTCTGTCTTTCACGTATTCTCTCTCTTGGTATATCTATCTCATATCTGCAACCCATAATTAAGTTGTCCTCTGTCGATATGCAGGTTGGGAGAGGAAACAGGGATCAATAATTTGATTGCCCTCTTCTAGCTCCTGCCCCTAGGGAAGAACTTGGATATAAAGCAAATACATAGGAGTTGGTTGGTCTTGTTTCCACGGGGGGAGTACATAGGGGGGGGGATAGGGACCTTAAGGGGAGCAGCATAGAAAAGGACAAATTCTTGTCGACTCTCGCATCATGGGCCCCTCCTTTTGATAACCCAAGGGCCCGCCATTCAAGGGGTTTCAGTTAAAACAACAACCTTAGGAATGTAAAGTTTTCAATATGAAGATCCTATGCCAATGTAAAGGTTATTTTGCTAGGTTTTATATTTTGTATGCTCCTCACTAAGAAGACTCTCGCAATACTCTATTTTTTTAGTGTACTTTACCGATCGGACTGTGCATAGGATAGAAGAGTTGGGTTAGAATGATGCTCTGGGGAAGGCAGGAAGGGTGATAGGAAGTTGATGTTTCAAGGAAAAGACCACCCACTTTTATTGTGCAGTATTAAAAAAAAATAAAGGTTTTTATTGAATAAAATGATTCTGAGATACTCATTAGCACATCTGCTATTGTAAGGCGGATAACAGGCATCTTCGGTGAATTCTAATAAGTCACAATAGACCAAATTACCAGTGCTATGTAGTCACCACTGAGGTGCATTTGGTCTATTGTGACATCATAGCCTACAACAGAGAGGTGTCCAAAATAATAGTAGCTATGCTAATGAGTATATCAGAATCTATTTATTCAAATGGCTACCAAACGAAGTCCTCATGAAAATGAGGGGGTTGAAAATTGCAACATAAAAAGCCTTTATCAAGCATGTCAGAAATCGCATATTTTGGCATACTTATAGGCCTGAAGAGATCCAAATTAACATTTTAGGGAATGTATATAAGACATTGACAAGTGTGGCAGTGGAGAGATAGTTACAAAAGATTCCGCCTGAAAAAGGAGACAGGAGGAAATAGGCCCTGCAACGGTAAAATATTACAAAAAGGCCTGTCAATGTACCTTGTTCAAAATCTTTAGGACAATAATTGTTGATGACAATTCCTTATGGAATCACAATTTCGATAGTTGGAATGTATTCAATATATTATTCATTTTATTTGAGGGGATTATGAAGGAAACAGCTGCACATACCAAAGTAGATTTGAGGGGCTTTGCCTAGAATTATACTCATTGAATCTAGGAATATAGTGCACTGTAAAAGAATGGAAGTGGTTTATTGGGTCTAAAAGAACAATAATACAATAAAATTGTCCCTCTCCTAGCTACCTTGCATTAAGGTTTTTAAGCTATGTCCCTTGAAGATCAAACAGTTGCATCATAAAACAAATAAAATGACAATATATAGTGATGACGACCTCCTGTTGGTAATACATGCATATTAGGCCATTTTGCAACCTAACTTTAAAGCTCAACTTTAAGCTACTCGGGGGGGGGGGTGATGAGATGTGATCATATATGAATGTTGAAATAAAAACTATTTCGTTCTAAACAATTACATAAAACAGTTTGGGTAGTCTATCTTAATGTTAGATTTAAAGGTATAATACTCATCAATTAGGGTGTACTTTGAGCTGGTTCCACCTCTCAATGGCTCTGACCAAGGCGCTTCGAATAGCAATAGGTTTCAGTGATCTTATTATTTTCAGCCCTTTCCCTTGATGATATCTAGTGGGTATCTCTCTATTATTAACAGTATTTGGGTCACAGGAAATTTTATAAACATAAAGCAGTAAATTAATTTCTCTCCTAACAGTTCACAACAGTTACTAGCAAGTTGGATTTCTTTTGTGGTCATAGCAGAGTGCTCCTCAAATTTTGCAAGGTATGCTATTTTTAATGCCCTATTTTGTAATAACTGTAATTCTTTATTTTCACCCCTATTATCTCTGTCCCATATATAGGCACAATTTTCAAAGATTGGTCTAATTGTTGATTTAAATACATCAACAACCGAGATTACATCTAGGAATTTTCTAGTTCTACCAAATTGGCACAGTTTGTTCTAAATATTTCTAATGCATTGGACCCTGTGATCAACGAATTTGAGCTCAGTGTCCAATGTTACACCAAGGTAGAAAAGAGTAAATACTCTTTCCAATTCAACCCCATAGAGCATAAATTTACAGTTATTATCATTTTTTTGATTAAATACCATCCATTTGGTCTTTGTTCCATTTATAGTGAGGGAATTATTTATACACCACTTTGATACTGCTATTAAATACCTATGCATTGAGTCTTCCTGTGTTGTAGCAACCACAATGTCATCAGCATATAAAACTATATCAAAGTCATCTACCCTTGCCAACGAGTTAATATAGATTGAAAAGAGCACAGGACCCAAAACTGATCCCTGGGGAACACCATAGGTTATTAATTTAGTTGTAGAAATTCTGTCATTTGCAAGAGTTTTTTGGTATCTATTGGTTAAATAAATTTCCATGAATCTACAGATATTTTGGCTAAGTCCAATTGCCTCAAATGTTTTTAATAATTTTGAATGGGAAACAGTGTCGAAAGCTTTTTTATAATCTAGATAGAGACAATATGTAGGTTTATCATTAATAATGTTGTTTATAATCAAAGATTGGTGTTCAGTTATATCACTTTGGGTCAGGTGCTCCTTGCAATACCCATGCTGGTGAGGACATAGTAAATCATTAGTCTCCATATAAGTCTGTAGGCTCTTACAAACAATTTTCTCTAAAATCTTACCTGTAATTGGCAAAAGATTTATTGATCTAAGATCACCCACTTGCAATGAATTTGTTTTTTGGGCAATGGCACAACCGTGGCAATCTTCCAACTGTCAGCGAAAATAGATTTACACAAACACAAGTTATACATTTATAAGAAAACATCTGGGATGGAAAACATGGTGTCTTTTATCACATATGCATTACAGTTATCAATGGCAGAGCGTTTCTTAATATTAATTGCCTTAACCAGCTTAATAAAGTCAACATACGAGATATCATATAACAAATTAGTATTCACTTGTGGAGTGCCATAGGTAGCTGCATGATTTACATTTATATCACCAGGCGGCAGCTCATCAGCCAACTGTTTGCCTATACCGACAAAATAACTATGTATATATTCTGAACACATGTCAGGTGGCTCAATGAGATTGGTAGTGTTATTTCTCAATTTAATCAATGTCGAGCCAGTCTTCTTAGGGAATAATTTTTTCAGTGCTAACCAGAATTTGGTGGGATCGTCTTTTCTAAAAGCCAAGAGATTACTAATTTCATTTTTTTTATTTAGTATTAGTATTCACTTGTGGAGTGCAATAGGCAGCTGCATGATTTACATTTATATCACCAGGCGGCAGCTCATCAGCCAGCTGTTTGCCTATACCAACAAAATAACTATTTATATATTCTGAACACATGTCAGGTGGCACAATGAGATTGGTGGTGTTATTTCTCATTTTAATCAATGTCGAGCCAGTCTTCTGAGGGAATAATTTTTTCAGTGCTAACCAGAATTTGGTGGGATCATCTTTTCTAAAAGCCAAGAGATTACTAATTTCATTTTTTTTTATTTAAGAAGATTTGACTTGATACTCTGTGCTTATAAAAATTAGCTATTCACCAGTCATCAATTGAGGATGTATTTTTTGCAGTTCTATACCATTTGTCTCTTAGCCTCATCAGGTCTAAGACAGCAACAGTAAGCCAAGGGGGTAGTATATCTAGGAATCACAATCTTCCGTATTGGGCACATAATGTCAAGAATTTCTGTTAGAACCTCCACCAATTTGTTCCAGATGGTATAGGGGTCATCACATAGTAAAATATCATCCAAGTTATAATTTAGAAGGTGATTCTTCAATATGAGGAAGTCATAATTCCTGTATATTCTGGCTTTAACCTTTACGTGCCTAGAATTATTTGATGATTTTCCATTCATTTCACATGTAAATCGCCCCAGCGATAAAGACTATGCATATATATAATTCTAAACAGGTCTTTGATATGGAATTCACATAATGCACCTGATTCTTTTTTACTTCAACTTTCCTGACTGAGTGTGGTTTCCATAGCAACCAAAATGTTCCTTTTGTTGTTATTCACTAGCATTATAGTCTCTTTAGTGTTGTGCTGCTCTAATCTCATTAAGTATGAGATTTGCATAACTTTACTCAACTAGTTCTGTCTGTGTGTACTACCGGGATGAAAATTGTCTCGGTCACAGTTCATGAAATCATTTTCATGGATATAAACAATTCATATGAATAGGTTAGTTGCAAGGTGGGCTAGTCTATCAAAGGTGTGGCAATAGGGGACAAATGATCCAGCATCACCTTGCCATCATGCTAGATCCTATCCTATGCCATTCCCTTCCAAAGAGTCACATGTATGACAACTTATTTTCAGGTTTTGACTCACTGTGTCTGAGGTAATAGAGATACAGTCTCATTAGAATAAGAGGGTCATGGCTATTCTAAAGAGGGTATAACTTTGCAGATTGGACCAGTAGATGTTCCTGGATGATAATTTGCTTCAATATGCATGTATTTAAGTCCAAAACCGCGCATTTAAGCGCGCTTGGACACCTAAGGGTTAACATACTTTTATTCCATTCACATTTTAAAATCATATGTATATATATAGGGGTGTGATCTGCCAGGTAAAAATCAATCAGGCCAGAAGAGGCCACATTATGTGCCTTTGTATAAATATGATCAATCAGTGTGCCAGATACCGGACGAGTCACACTATTTATCAGTTGGAAGACCTTGCAATCAGCACAAAATTCCTCAACGCCAGAGGGTTCTACATCTTTCTTATCTAACAGATTAACATTGAAATCACCAAAATAAATAACATTTTTAATAAGTTGCTTTAACTTGTCATATATAGCTTTTTTACTCACAAACCAATCTGGTTACATAGAATAACGATAAGGATGATAGTGATATGAGGTGTTTGATACCAAGTGTGAGGATGATCGCAGTAATGGTTCCCCAAGTGAGATAGTAGGCAATCATGTATGAGGGGGAGGGGGGTGGTCAGTGCACTCTATATTTAGTACTTTATTGACTATAACTAGACATCAAGCCATTTATAATATGGAGCAAAAGTGAGTTGTTTAGGCTGTGTCATATAATATATGCAAAATAAAAACAATTAAGTTAATGTAGGCATTCAAACAGTAATTCATGAAACAGTGCTGCTTTACTACACACCTATATTGATAGATTTATATGCACAGTAGGGCCGCACCCAGTCACTGTGTCAAGGGTCAAGATGACATAATACCCATAGAGTTACATAGCGTCCAGTCTCGAGTGGTCACGGTTGAATTACCATTGGTGTCTCCATCATTTGGAGGCTGTAGGGGACTGTGTTAGTAGGTCAAATAATTATAATCTAGAACAGGGTTTAAGCTTCCTAGACAGAAATTTAGGGAGAAACAGGGGTATCTATACCCAAGATATTTTACAGTGTTCAGCCCTTTATTGATTAACTCCTGATGCATATTTTCAACCAATACAATACAGTATAATCTTATGATAATCTATATGAGTTAACCTTTGAGGTAAAATAAACCAAACGTCATACTGCTAGGTGTGCCTAACACCTCATTTCTTTGGGGAGAATAGTCCAATCATTCTCTTCTGCAGAGAGAGTTATTCAGAGCTCATTTTAGAGTGAGTAGCTTTGGCTTTATCCTTCTTGCTTTTACCTTCTTTACTGAGCTGGGGGGTAACGATGGGTGTGATGATTGCAGCAGTGGTGGCAGTGATGGTCGATGTGGAAGATACAGCGGCTCCCTGTGCCACCTGGAGTTGATCAATTGTGATTCTTTGATGGGTAGTGACTACTGTTGTAGGCAACGGAGGAATTTGTTGAATAATAGTTACAGGTGTTTGGTGTTGTGTTGTTGCACTGAGATTCGATTGCTGTTGTTGTGGACTCTGCTGCTGGGGCATCTGTTGTTGCTGTTGCACAGTAGTTGGAGTGGCACTTCCTCCAGGTGATGGAAGGGCTGGTCTTGAGGGACTGAAGTCAACACTAGTTGTTGGTGCTGAGTAACCACAGGTGTGCTGGTTGTTGGTGTTACAGTTACAGGAGGGGGGGGGATGTGGCTAGTGGTGGACCATACTTTTCCCTAAGCTGACACATGGCATCCATGAGAATAACCTCCCTCTGTTGTGACCCTTTAAGGTTCCTGTTTTTACATCAATTGAGTGAAGTCCAGCTGCAGTCCCTCACTTTTCTGGTCCGGTACTTTCCAACAGCCTGCGGTTTCCGGTCTGGAGGAGCACCTGCAGATCTTTGTCACTTTCAAATTTTAGAATATTTAGTCTTAATAACTCCTCCTCCTCCCTGGCTCTCCACTCTGGGCAATCAAACTTTGCAATCTTTTTTGCTCCCAGTGCCTTATCACAGTCTAGCACCTTTTGTGCTTTGTCTAGCCTGCCTGCAAATACACATTTCTTATGGCTATAGGCTTGTTCAACACTAGTAAAGTGATGACAATCAGACTGGGCAGATGAGGGGAAAGGGCCCTCCCTGCGGGATTTTTAGTACTGGATTTGGCAACTAGGGGAGCTACAAAGGCAAGGAATGTGAAAAATAGACTAAAAATAGCTTTTATGTACTTTTTTACACAGAAAGACGTGGTTTTCTCAAAAAATGTTCTATTTCCTGGAACTTCCAGTCTATTTGGAAAAGAGGGCCTAAATAAGGGTTTTCAGGGAAATGTGTTGCCATGGCAACCAGAATTATATTCCAAATAGAAAAAAAATAATGTCAACGATAGAATGATTCATGGAGATTCGTACACTGAAAAAAGCATTTAGATACCACTTCTAGCTCCAAATTTATGCCCAAATGTATGGAAAGGGATGTTTATTTTTTGATTGAATATTTCAATCATTATGCTAATTAGATGCCTGATTTGATTAAAACAATGAATGATAGAGCTTATTGGCTGTATTGATAGAGTCATGTCATTCCATTTTCGTGAAGCAATATCTCCAAGTCTAGAAGGGCTATTTACAAGTGTTGTACCTCATTTTAAAGCTGATAACATCAATTTTAAATTTCATGTTTAACCTCAGAGGACCCTTTCCTCCCCTCATTTGTCCACTGTATATAATGCACAGGGAAAGAAGTTTGAGAGGGGGGCATGCTCACTATAGTAGCCTACATATTGGTCAGTTATCACCATTTTGGTGTTTGACAATTTTAATTACAATGGGAGGTCATTCAGGGCGTGGTAGGGGGAGTATCTCCCATCATAAGAGACTCCTCTTCCTCGTGCTTTACGAATCTGGATCACATACATTAATTTATAAAAAGATACAGATGCCGAATTTGTATGACGCACAAAAATGTGATTTGGATTCTAACTGTCCACTGCCAATGAATGTACTGTAAACACACTGCTTATGTTGTGGCTTAGAACTACACAAGTTAGAGCCCTCCTCCAGTTTATAGGATATTCCTAAAGCTTGGATGTGGCTTATATATGTATATATATATATATATATATATATATATATATATATATATATATATATGTACTACAACATCTGTAGCAAATCTTTGTCAATATGATATAGAACTAATGCTGCAAAAAGCTAAACTCCAGGTGCGACTTAAACAGTTACAGCAATCTCTCAAAATCAAGGTGAAGCTTAGATGTGAGTGCGATCCACACATGTGCTTTTACCATTATATATTACCCTTTTACCATCATGAGAATACATATCAAGTCCACATTGTGCAACTCTGTATATACCATTGAGGTGGGCAAACAATCTGGGCATTAATAGCGAACATAGAGTAACAATACCCACAAAATGGTCTCACCACACCCACTATTTGGTTACCAGTTATCCTGCACCCATTGTCGACAATCGTTCCATGGGTCCCATCACCCATTATTCAACACCCTACTCAGTGCAAATTGCCATCCAGGGGTAAAGACCAAATTAAAGCTTGAATTGACTTATGAAATATGCTCTACTGGCTGTGTAAATCCACATACTGCTCCAGTAGGGGAGGTGAAAGCACCTGCCTCCCCCTTTGTCAAGAAAGCAACTTTAGAAAACATGTGCTGGAGGGGACAATAGAGACCCCCTCCCTCCTGAACCCTACATGGGACTAATGTCTGATGCATTGGTTCCACACCCTGCAATAAAGCAGGAGTGGACATGTTTACTACATATATTGGGCTGGCACAAATTTGCGTTGGAAGCTTATCCTGCACTGTAAAAGGATGCCATCATGCTAACAACGATATAAGGCGCACCCTTTACTTAAGCCAAACCTTTACGGTGCAGTAGGGGTTTAACCTTGCATATAAGCCACTCCGTATGCGTGGGGTATTCTGGCTTAAATATCTCTAAGGGTTTTCAATTCCACGTTGTGTTGAAGTCTATTATATTAGATCAGTCTAAATACCAGTATACATATTCACAATCATGTGAGGAACAAGTACACGATAAGTTAAGGTCAATATCATGATTTACCCAGAAAATCAATTGAGTGTGTTAAATCAATATAATCATAATATCCTCTGCCCTAGGTCCTTACTGATATGCATCATTTACTTGTTAGTGAACTTTGAATGGCAAAGTGAAGGGTAGGACATGTCATCTTCAAATTTTGGTCGTAAAGTTAGTAGTATATTGTAGGTATAGAGGATCATTAAAAGAAATGGTCTTCAAGTGCTGACTGTACTACATGCGACGAAGTTGGTGAGCGAAATAATACATAATAATGCTAGGCAACACTGGTTGGAATTTCACCAAAAATAATACAAAGTGACATGCAATGAAGTTTAACATTACGGCAAAAATGAAATATGTCTAAGAAACATCATGGTCTGAAAACAAGATGAACGCCTTACAGGATTTCTGGCCGCAAAATGGCACTGTATACAGGGTAACTTTATCATACTTGCTTTGGTGACATATAAGTATTTCCTAATTATAGCTCAGTAGGAACTTAAAGTCTTTCCAAAAACAGTAAACAATAGTATTGATTCTGTTACTGCCACCCCACAGGTACTATCACTATTATGGGTGGGGGCGGCAAGTTTATCTCCTGTTACTGGATTATATTGGTTTGAGGGGATGGTCAATACGCCCCGTGTTTGATCTAGTTTAGAGACACTTCATCATATGGAGCTTCTTTCTACACTTGGAAATCTAAGTGAATCATTACCACGATCATGATGCAAATTAATGAGCCTCCGTATGGAGTTAAGTTTGTGTAGCCTGTTAACCCCACTTTGTGCATCTAAAGGGTCGCCTAGAAACAGGCCATTCATCCATCCATGCACCCAACCAACCGACCAACTAACGTCATACATACATCCTTTTTGAGGACACATTTTGATCCATTTGGATAAGGGAAGCAGCAAGTACAAACTCGAGTAGAACGCGGACCGAGCCATTTGGAAAGGTGCAACTTTATAAATACGTATGCAGAACTATGACACTATGAAAAATCCAGGATAGAAACGTAACACGTGTAACTTTGTCTCCACAACCAAACAGTTTGCAGATCCCAGAAACATTCACAATTGGAGTTACACAAGAGAGTTGTTCCACTGGCCATATTGACAGAACCATTTTATACATTGTTCAGCACAACAATGCTACCCCTCCTGTTCTATATCGATGAATTAGTCTGAACTGAATGTGTATTGAGCAGCACAGTCTAGAAACTTAGCATTAATTGCTTATGTTGGTGCGCAGGGCTCTTAATGCAAAAGGACAAAGCTACCACCTGTAACCATAGTCATATATTTACCCTATTCAAAGCAGCACCAATTTTAGCCATTACATCAAGATACTAACATGTATGAACAGGTTTAAGATTTGACACACAGGATTTGAAATCTGCAATATGGCTGAACAATTCTATGTAAGAGCTCAAAAGTGTCTTCAATAAAGCACAAAAGGGAGTATAAGGGTGTTGTTTTATATTCTTAATTCGTGCTTTGGCAGCTGGAAATTAAGTATACTTAAACTTATAGGTGATTATTGGAATCAAGTGCTGTGCGACTTAGCTGAATGTTTGCTTGAGTGAAAAAAAAACCTTTTGTGAATAGTCTATTTACCTTTATCCATTGTTACGAAAGAGAGATGACCTGTAAGATTTTTTGTTTTGGAGTTGGTTAAGCCAAGTTGACTCAATCCGCATATGATTCAACTTTCATTCCGTTCACTAATAAAGATTATTGACCTTAACATACCAATTACTATGGACTTTTACATGTACATTACTACATGGTATACAAGCAACTCTCATGTGCTATCATGACTACAACTCAAGTACACTGTAACAATAACTGTTGAATCTACCAGGGATCTTTGTGAAACTGAAGAGTGAGCAACTGTAATTGTATTCCAGTGAAGCAATGTAGTTTTTACAAGAAGCTCTAGGTGGCAGTACGGTGGTACACAAATGTACAAGGAATCGGATCTGTGGCAACGTTTGGATGAGGATTCCGTTGTTATTTCGATTTTTTTACAGTGATATGATTATATTACAAAGGCCCAAGATGGTGTACTTATTTTCTCTTATCTCATGCATTAGCAATGTAACACATCATTCATCAGAATATTAATATTATTGTAGAGGTATAATAATAACTGGTGCCGTCTGGCGTGGCGGGTGAGACCTGTCGCATGGTGTTCCTGAGGTTCCGGGTAGGTGGCAGCCCCTATCCGGGTCCGTGGGACACCTGGCGATGAACCGGGAGCATCCATATAAAAGACTCTGTGCTCACCTACCACGTCAGAGGCCATGTAGGCCTCCGTACATGTTATATGTAGCAACATGTTTCCCTATCCATAAAACTACAGGGTGACCGGAAAGTGTAACAAATAAACTGTTGGCATACACTCGGAATACTGTCTTTGTCTTTCCTTTCAAATCACGAGACCCGAACCTTACTGGTTAGAAACACAAACCATTACATTATATCTACATAAAATGGCTTCATTGTACCCCTGAGCGTTGGTCACTGCAATCTTGTGACCGAAAAAAGTTTGAAGTTGGCAATGAAAACCTATTGAACTTGAACTGACCACCTACTCCTTCCCTTATCTCCCTTCCATCTATCAGTCCTAAGTTACACAGATACCTTACACATGACAGTCCCTAAGCTCATACTTGGAAAATGAATGAAAGATTTCCCTAGTGTGGCTAGGTACTTCAAGACTCTAAGGGGCAGGGCTAAAATGTACCTACAGTATGATAACTCATCCACACCTTTCTTGTCAGCACCTTAATTTACAGATTTCAGATACTTGATTACAAATATCTACACAGTAACAGATGTTTGTTGAACCTACCAGGTCGCCTTGTAAAACGTAACAGTGAACCACTGTTATTGTATATTGCAGTGAAGAAGCAGTGTAGTTTCCACCATGAAGCAAGGAAGATCCCATGGTAATAATGACAGATCTCTGGCAACGTTTTGACAAGGATTTTGCTGTTATTTAGCCGACATGTCTTACAGTGTACCTTTTCACTAGTGCTTGTGTGAGAGACAGTTTTGCATGCTCCGTCATTCTTCCTTCTGCACGTCAACCTATGTTGGTTTTGTCTGTTTTCTTGATACACAGCCTGATTCTTTCAAGAGCTCCTCTCTCTGCTTTTACAGCCTGTTTCTTCCTGTACCTGGTCCTACCAAGTACTTCCCCTATTTTATTTGGAAAATGGACTATTTCATGTCAATGAAACAAACACTTCAGAACGACTTCAAAGCGACTAACCGGTATGTCTAACTTGCTAGCCCTTGCCAGCTTATTCCTCTAGGTCGAATCCCACATGGCGAAAAAGGGCTCAAATATCTCTGCGCTTTTTGAATCTGTTGCAATTTTGGGGTATACCCCAAATTCACATAGCGTATAACTACAATAGGACTTATGCAATACCTCACTCAACTCAGGAACTATTTTGGCCTGAATTAAACATTAATAACACTGGGACCATACAACGAAGTTTAGGCATAAACAAAATGATGGGCCCTGGGTTCTCCCCCATTATTTGATTTAATAAGTCTTTTGTTAGTAAATTCAGGTATACATCCCACACCATTACTAACAATCCAGAATTTCTACTCTCAAAACCCCATCAACAATAACAAATATTTAAAAATCGATATGACCTAAAGCACTTTGCAATTCAGGCAATGTTGTATTGAAAGTCTAGTATTTTAGAAATCACAAACGTTGTCCAAACTAGGTTGTGAATCATAGGTCAAATTGATGACAACAAAGACTCAATGAAATCACCTCCACCCACACAAGCCATTTACATGATCTATTAGGGGTTATACAATGATGGGATGTGCACTAATTTGTTACGAATTCAATAGTGCATGAATAAAATGTACTCTCTTGGAGCACAGAGTGAATAATGTAGGAGATAACCAGACTGATAAAACACTATCATTTGGTTTTACTTGGCTCCCTTCATAGTCAAGTACTTTTATCAACAGCCATAGGGTAGATTAACCTAAAGATGGCCACTTACCTTGAGACGTTCACCCCCCTCTGGTCTCTATGGACCTGGCAATATGTTAGAAAGTTGGCCGACATATTCCAAATCAGAAAGTTATAAGGGACATGACTGAGGAGACACAAAATGCTAAAAAAAGACTTTGTCAGCTGTGTCTGTCGGTGTTCTCCTATGGACTACATCTCTGAAAGGGTTTTGGTGCCACCTCCTTGCTCTTTTTCATTTATCATCAATATACAAGTATGTATCTTCTATTTTCCACTTTCATTTTCTTTTCTACGTTGTCAAATCTTTGTCCTGGTCCATGATCGTATCTTTAGACTGCATCGGATTTAGATTGGATGCCAATTTTCATCGACTGTAGTGGAACACCTGCTTTTACTAAACTAAGCATATCTGTATTCTCAAGAAATAACATAAAAGCTCAAGAAGACAACACGACAGCAATTATCACTAAGAATAGCCAGGTTCTCTTCCCAATTTGACTTCCACATTGAGTTGATGTTATGAAACATGATGTTATCTCTTCCCAGATTTGCCTCTCACCCTCCCTTGTATTGCCAGAATCCACCGTTCAAATCTGATTGGTGCAGAAATAAATCTGATAGAATTGTAATTGTATACTTGACCTTGTGCTTAAGTGTGTAGGATAAGATAATTCTCAGTCATGATATTGAACCCCACACATTGTTGGGGTGAATTTGGAGATGGTTACATATTCTAATCCATTTGAGTGAGAGATCAATGTTTTGAGTAGATCGTACCGACGCATCTATTATCTGTTACTTTTTAGAATTTGTACTGAGATGAGAGAAATATTCTGTTTTTGGATGCAGCAAGTGGGCCAAGTAGCTTTGATAATGTATGTTTGCAACAGATAAAAGGTGGTGAGTGCTTAACGGATCATACTCAACTAAGGAGCATCCTTGACAAGCAGCAATAGATTCAATCTTCTGAAATGAAATCCTATCGTTAGATTCAAATTCCTTCTCTTCAAGTACTAGTAATGACATTTCGTATCCCAGCGGTGGAATAAATGGCAACGGCAGGAGGCAATTACTTAAGGCACTACGAGTGCACAGCCATTATGATTTAAAACCTCAAGAATTAGGGTATTTGATCATAAGGTAATGCATATCAACTGTTATGTATGATCAGCACATATGTACCCAGTAAACACCATCCCAAAGTGCTTCGTAGCATTTTAGTATTCCTAGGTTTGGTTTCTACCAGATTGGTCTGAATAACGTTTTTGTGATTGGTATATGGACGTTCAAACGTTAGGGTTTACCTACGTTCCAGAGACGTATACATGGTGTGAATTGGGGGTTTCTACCTATTTAAACGTAAATTAACGTGATAAAAATCTCAGTTTGATGTAGTTCTTCAACCGAAAGACCAAAAGATATTTAATACGAAAAAAGTTTTTGTTTGAACTTAGATTAACCTAAATGAACCTAAGAATTCACGTCTTGTTGATTTGAAGTTCCGGACGCTAACCACTATTCTATGAAGAACAGTGTACAATTGCCTACCAACCACCTTTGATATCCAATGGGTAAGATCAATGCAAAAATATGTAGTTGGCACCAAACGTCTACGTAGCTATACCTCTGTGCAACCTCTATGAATGTGTGTTTACTGGGTAGAACTACTAGTTTGTTAGGGCAGTCATAGTGCTGCAGGCACAGCTACGATCTGAAGGTGGCCAGTCGTATCATGTAAAGAAATGGCCTCCAAACTGCCCTGAACCGAGGATATGAGCAGGTATGACTAATCATTCATGTGCAGTAGTTATTGCCTGGATCATACAAAGGGACCAGATATTGATTCAATGATTAATATCCTCATCGATGTGTCAATGCTGTTCATTCCAATTATATCAGGGTTTGTAGCCAGTGGTAGCATATGTGATAATGGTTGGTATGTCTGATACTTTGACATTCTCCTAGTGAGACTCGAGTCAGGGTCAAGGGAGGCGAAGCTGATTGATGTGTAGTGTGAAGGATAATGATAGTTAGGATAATTTATACGGGTATACACGGAGAGAGAGAGAGAGAGAGAGAGAGAGAGAGAGAGAGAGAGAGAGAGAGATTGGGGCGGGGGAGTCTGTAAGCAGGTAAATTGGTGAATGAGTGAGTTAGTGAGTGAGTGTTTGAGTGAGTGAGTGAGGGAGTGAGTGAGTGAGGGAGGGAGGGAGGGAGGGACTTACGGAGTGACTGACGGAGTGATTCAGTGAACGGCTATAGCTGAGAAAACAGGTACCTTAACAGGTGACAGACTCGTGAATGATAGAGTGAGTATGAAAGCAGGTGCATCAGGTATACAATGCAGCAGAATTCACCAGAAGCCATGAAAGGATCCAATGGCCTACATCATGGTTTATGAGAAATAAGAAGAAAAGGCCAAACAATTTATAGGTTTGGAAGATACCATAAATAAAAGGTGAGAGTGGGGATTGTTGTATATGGGTATAAGCTGTCATACTTATACAAAGCAGTCTTTGTCCTTGATCTGAAGACCCATAATGTCACTGTCTATAGGTGTTATGAATGGGAGGAGGGTGTATTCTTAGTAATGTTAGTGTCCCCAGATGTGCCAAAGGCTTTCATCATGCTTCAGGTATGCTTCATATGTGGATATGTTTGTCCTATATTTTTATACACATTTTTGGGGTCAAATTTGGGATTCTGGTGCAGGTGCTGAAAAAGGAATTGATATTGATTTTCCTTTTGCGTTCAAATAGAAATAATAAGGTACGAGGAAAGACAATAATGAGAAACCTTTTTACATTTTCAAGTTTCATTAGTACCTTTATTTCTTAATCTAACGATTTCTATACTTGAATATAATCCTTGTATTGTAACGGGCAGTACGAAGTGATTTTGATTTTGATTAAGGTCAGCAATCACCACAGGGGCCTGAATTAATTGGCGTATATTTTCTTCAAATAAATTGCTTCTGTATTGTTCCGTTACGTCGATCTAGCCTTATGTAATTACAGAGGCGTACGTAGGAAGCAAATTTCTATTGGGGGGAGGGCAGGGATCTCGATGGGGGAGGGGGGCTACTGTACTTTTATAAAGGCTTATATAGGAAACCTTCCAATTGTTGGGGGGCATACCCCTGCCCCCCACCCCCTTTTCTTACGCCCCTAAATTATGTGACAATAATACTGCTAATAGACGATGATTTTATTAGAGACTTAACAAAGTATATGATGTACATTTATAAATGAATCTAGGAAAAATAATCAATCATATAATAGTCTGTGCATCATGTTTATAATGTTATCTGTGTTTCATCCATATGTTATAAATCTAATCAATGGTATCATAGCAATCATTAGGGCATTACATAATGATGAGTTAGGATATATGCCTCTTCACTCTTTCAGTAGGACAAAGTCAGGTTGAGGGTGACTAAATCCCCTCCTCAGACTCCACTTATTACGTAGATGACCTTGGTTCAAGGGTCGACTTCCTGGAAATGTGGGGATAACAAATTATATAACAGAACATAATTATATCAATTTACATAAAGGAAGGGTTATGCTGTCAGGTGAAGGGAAATGTCATAGGGTGGGGAGATCCATATTTTTCTTAATAGTCGATAAATAAATCACAGAGAAAAAAGAAATTCTGATACTGGGAGCCCAACCACAACCCCAGGTTCCACAGTGCAACTTTCTGCACAACTATGTAATAGTATTACAAATCATGGGTTTCAGTCGAATCTATTCCCTTTGGAATCTGAATTACTGGTTATTTTCCTCTCTGGATTAATCATTTAAGGGCTACATGATGCCTCCAGGCTCATGAATTAGTGCATCATTATAACTCTTCACTCTAACGGTCCATCTTGATGTTAAACAAGTCTCAGCAGTTCAATCACATACATATATAGGGAACAGAGCCATTCCTGTTTGGAGGTGGCCATCTTGAAATCAGTTATGTAACTGGCCCCCGACGGCCATCTTTGATCTGGCAGAGGGTTATGGGTTAATATCTTATCTTCCCCTCCACCCACAGAAAACAATGGGAATTGATAAGACTGATAAGCTGCCCCTGCCTCTATCTTAATCACCTTAAGCACCTGTCCATTTTGTAGGTGTGAATGGAGGGGATTAGCCTGATAGGGAGACAATGGCTTGGTTTTACTCAGCCTGGATTATATCTGCCCTCTAAAAGTTTAATTTCTCTTGTATTTGAAGTACTCAGTCTATGTAAAACTTATATTGTTTAAGTTTAAAGTATTTGCTATCCAAAGGTACAGAGTTTTAGAATATAGCTTCACATAGACTATCAGTAAGGGCCAACCAAAGTAAACTGTTCAAACAGGCCAACTGTTGATCTAACCCCAGGCTACATAAGCCACCTAGCTAATTTGTTTAGTACTAGCAATGGCTCTGTCCCGTATATATGTAGAGTGGTTTTAAAGGGTCAAGGTGATGTTTGAACTAAGAGTTGACTTTCACAAAAAAAGTTAGATTCGAAAGCCAAAATGCAATGTTCATATTACATCTGATATACACCAGGAAAGGCCAAGAGCGAATTTGACGAAATGCGTGGATAGATTTCTCCCATCTTGGGGAACATACAACAATTGTCACTATTTCTTTTTCAGGACCCACCCACCCCCTTGTCACTGTTTATGCATGGAAAATATCTTTTCACCGGAACCCCAATACTCCCCCAACCCCCTAAGCAGTGACCTAATTGTTGAACGTTTATATCAGGGACGTAGGAAAAGGGGGGTCAGGGGGGCCTTGGCCACCCCAATCATAAAGGAGGCTTAAAGGGATAGGGAAAATGGAGCCCTGAGCCTCAAATCAGATCTAAAATTCACCAAAAATACTTTTCTATTAAATTCCATTATGGGTATGTATAGGCATCATCGCGCTCTAGCCGATAATTCAAGGTGTTGGAATTGGGTCCTCGCTCGCCCCCCCCCCCCAATGAAGATTTGCTTCCTAAGCCTCTGTATATATATATATATATATATATATATATATATATATATATATATATATATATATATATATATATATATATATATATATATATATATATATATATACAGGTTTGGTTATCTGCTTTTTCCTAGGAAGTAGGTTTGAACAGGTTTTTTCCCAAGCCTGAACATGAAAATACTGCTTTTCTTTTTGTCACAAAACTAAACTTTGAAAACTCCTACTGCAGTATAATAAAACTTGCACCAATGGGGTTATACATGTCTTGTTTCCAATGGTACCTAATTATCTTGTATGGTTATTAACAATTTAAGGCCCAGATAATGCATGTGCAGCAGTTGTATGGAAATATAAAGGTTAATCAGATTTTGAGAGTTCAACCCCCCTATTCGATTGGGACGTCTTCTAGGACCTTCAATAAAATGAGGGCGTTCAAACAAAATACAAACGTCCATCAATCCACGGAGGATTGTGGGCTTACAAAGTTCAAAGGGGAGAGGAGAGGCATGAAAGCCCTTTTTCCCTTCATTTTTGTATCTTCAGCAGTATACATAGCAGTGGGTATAATTGTGTTTGAGTATCCCACTATACTTCTGAAGGCTATCTCAAAATAGTGCTAATTCACCACTGTTTTGAAATAACCTCTGAGATCCCAATATTTGCAACTTAAGAGGTAACTTGCCTCTTTAAAAGAGTGCATGTATATCTACGAGGGTGAATATTGGGGATCAAAATGCAGGACGATTAATGGGTATGATATGGCAATTGACTAACTGCACTGATCCCCACCCTGTTCTACCCAGGGGGGCAGGCAGTGAGATACCAGATACCTTTGAAGTCAAGAGCTGACTTCCTACTGAATATGGACAGACTCATATTTGATAGTAGGGTAGACAAACAAGAGAGAAATGATTCAAATACTTATCACAACTTCTCTTTTATAATAATGTGTTCTAAGGGAACAGCACTTTTGGGTGGTGGGTTTGCGCGTGGATGCAAAAACAAAATGTTGCTCCCCTCAAGGTTCAATCATGTGCAAACGCACCCTTTAACCTCTAGTAACACGCTGGCTATTCCTAACAGATAAATCTATTTTGCCCCCAACCCCAGAGGGGTTGAAAAATTTTGCCCTACCCTAGTCAAGGGGTCAAGAAGATTTTGTCCCCACCTAAACCCCCTCCCCACCCCATCAACATCACGAACTCCTAGTGATTATCACAACATAATGGGAGGAAAATAGTACAGTGAGAGCTTAGTGTCTTAGAATTGTGCAATTATTATGTAAGATCAAGAAAATGAGGAACTGTTCAAGTGCATACGCTATCATTGTACCATGTACTTCATATTCAGTAACATATTCAGTAGGATGATACAATACATCCTGGTTCCATTTTGGACAGCAGCGGTTAGCTTAAAGAGGACCCATCACGTTTAGTAGGGGTTAAACTGTAGGGTATAAGGGCATTGGCAGCAGGTGCATATGGATGATCAAGCTATAGGGATCAGAGGGTCAAACAGGTAGAGGGTTAGGGTAAGTCGCCCTTGACTCGACCACTTGGCATGTTGGTACCCTAATATATGTGGGCCATCCGAGACTAATTTCTTTCATGCAATAAAGTATTTCTAATTGCTTACACCTCTACAATAGGTAAACCTTGGTGGTCGAGTCAGGGGCGATTTACCCTACCGTGATATATATCATTTATGCCTCCAGGTCTATATTCCTTTGTCGTCTTGATGCACCAAAGTTCAGTGTTGGTGATTACATGCACTAACCAGCCTTGATGCATCATGCTGACCCTTCTGTACCAAACTTGTACTTTTGTAGCATAGACATAAAACATGAAAGTGTTCATTTGCTCTGGTGCTATACTGCTTTAGAAGTGATGTGGAAACGTGTCAGGGTAGAGTAGTTATTTGTAGAGACATGTGACCAGGCAAGCAAAAACACCCCTCTGCAGGGAAATTCATCCTCAAAGTTCATCTCAAGATCTTGAAAATTAGAGATCATTGGCTTGAATATTCCTAGTAGTTATGTCAGAACCCCTCCTTGAACATAGGTTGTTATTCAGATAGGAAATTGATGATTAATTGATAATAATTTTTATCATAGATTTTAACTAGAAGGAATTTTCCATTTCTGTTTTCAGTTTTAGGTTTTTGGTGAGTATAATAATCTGTAAATTTTGATTACTGGAATGGTTGCCATGGCAACCAGGAACAGGCATATAGGTTGATTTCTCATGAATAATGTGCATTTTACCATCCGAATATGGGCCATTTCTAACAAAAATGGTGCATTTTGAATGAGACCATTGAATTCTGCATCAAAAATGAGCTTAATGTATTTTATAATGATTTTAGAGTAATGTTGTTCCTCCAATGCCCCCTGGTGGCCAAATGGGGAATTAAAAATCCCCCCGGAGGGTTGTTCTCCCTTGATGGGTCACGTCATATGCATCAAATCAGGATGGTATTTCACAACATAGTACAACTGCAATCTGGCACTACGATTTGAAACCCTTAAAATTTGAGTCATAGGTAATGCCCTATGACTGCTCTGTACCATTAAGAGTTAACATAGTAACCACATAGAGTTTGGTAGGACAGTCGTACCAGTGCAACATGGGCTTCCCTAGCCCACTTAAAAGGGTCTATATCTCTTCTTTCCTATCCCCTCAGGATGTGTGTGGTGCACATATGCGCTGGCACTGACACATTCCTTCTTGAAATTGTGTAATGTCGTTCTCGCCATAAATATGAACTTAGCTGTCGAAATGGCGTTAAACATCTATTACTCACTCACTCCAGTGCAACATCATTAGTGACCACTAAGTATACATGTTGGGCAGTAATGCCATTAGAGTGAGGGATCCCACTACGATTTGGAATGTGGCAGTCATACCATGTTCGGAAATAGCATCTAGGAGTGATAGAAATAAACCAAACACAGATAAGATAACAGGCCACAGGTATCTAGCATGGACAGGACAAAAAGAGAAGAATATGAGACATTATGCCTAAGTACAAAAAGAAATAGAAATCGTAGAAAGCGAAGTCAACAAGGCGGATGGAAACTACAAAAAGCAACACAGACTACATGGAGTGGGAGGTTCCTCAACATAACATTGTGTTTTACAACATTCTTTGATGTCCATAAGACAGACCCATTTTGCCTCTAGTAATAGGATCCCATGTCTACAGATGGGAAGTGCACCTAGGTTTTGTCCAGCCATATATATCCTATTTATAAAATGTTCAGTGAGTTTTTATTTACCTGGTTCTATGTAAATAGATATACCAGCATACAGCCACAGTCATATCGTAGCATTTTTCTGTATCGGTATTTAATTCATATTTAATCAATCCTATACTTAATGTTTGTTACACATATGTCCATATCATGAAATACAACATTCTTTTCTTTTAATAGCAGGACTTAATTGTAGGGCTTTACAAGAAGACGTGTTGATTAGAAAGATTGTATGCTGGTGTTGTTTGCAATGGTTTATCTGGCGTCCCGCGGGAATAGATCCTACCATACCGATGCTCATGAAATGGTATAAGAAAGGAAGATTTGAGAATAAAGCCAATCCTTTTAGAAAGCGCCATAAAACGCTAGATATTGTATAATTCAGAGAGCTTCAGTTCTGAAATTCTATGGTATCTCCAGCTAGAAATGATAAAGACCCATACACACTTTAATGTATAAAACCAAAGAATATCATGAAGATGGTGCAACTTGTAGGCCATCCGGGTATTGTGCTTATGCAGATGAGTATGCAAATTAGCCGCATCCTCCGTGCAGCTTACAACCTGTGGCGACGTCTACCGGCTGGTAGTGGCTAATCCGCCTGATTCCTCGATAATCCACTGGGTTAGGCTGGAAACCTACCCCTGAATTCCGCTCCCGCTACTCTCCCACTACATAAGTTATACAGACCGCAGATCCCAGCGTACCACTGGGTATGAATCTTAATAAGGAGGAGGGGAGCTCCACAACAGATGTAGGGCTGGGGTGGGTGTGTAAAATTAAAAGGGGGTGAATTCTCCAGATAATAGACAATGTGTAATGTTAGAAAGCACCTGGTATGTATGATGGAGTGGGGGCGAAAGGCACAGCGTTTATGGTTTGAAACCTGGTGGCTTAGTGGTTAGATAATCAGGGTGTGATTGAATATGAAAATAGAACTCATTAATCATTGATGTGTTCAGGCGCACTGTAGTTATCCATTGATTGTATCAATGTCTCCAAGGAATGTGAGCATATTGGGATATTTAAGAATAACACCTCATGCCAAGACACAGAAGAAGCTGATTTGTCTTAAAGTGATCATAGTTGGGATTGCTTATACCCTCTACCAGGGATCCTCATAAAGCTGGACATAGAACCACTGTTATTTTATTATAATGAAGCAGTGTAGTTTCTACAATGAAGCCCAGATGGCAGTACATGGCACAAGGGATCTCCTTGAATAAAAAAAAACAATGGATCTCTGGCAACTTTGGGACAGAGATTTCCCTGTTATTTAATAGGCATTTGTTACAGTGTAGACATAATGCAATGACTTAGGTGTACCTTTGTAGAGGGGACAATGAACACATCTTGCTAAGAGAAATTCCTATGGCGAGTAGGAACAATGGGGAGGAGATGATAATTATAAATGTTGGAATTTATTAAGTTAACATTTATAAAGGTAGTATATCCATAATGTCAACAAAAAGTCATTGGTCAACCATCATGGTTTTTGTGAATTCTGTCCAAGGATGGGGTCCCCAAATAATTATCCAGGTTTTGTTTCGTTTACCATAAACAATTTATACCACAGTTGGTTGTAAAGTCAAAAGAGACGCTCCTCCAACATATAGCATATAATGACTGTAAGTTGATGTGATTCACGGAGTACACTCTTCAAGCTGAGCTATAAGTCAATTTAACAGCTTTGTTGTTTCAGAGTATGTGTTTGCACCTGTTTTGCAACTGATGGGCTAAGCATAGTCTGAAAAACTAGGTGTTTAACTACTACTTGGGGAAGGAATAGCACAAG
Organism: Acholoe squamosa; assembly: GCA_949317995.1. Classification (NCBI taxonomy): domain Eukaryota; kingdom Metazoa; phylum Annelida; class Polychaeta; order Phyllodocida; family Polynoidae; genus Acholoe; species Acholoe squamosa. The sequence continues at coordinate 25,124,889 of OX439050.1, forward strand.
CAAAATGGATACCAAGGGAATAAAATGGATAAGTAGGTCCCTCCTTTATGAACTCTACCTTCTTAATTTTGCAAGTATAAAAAGTAATTTCTTAGTTTCACATAGCCCATCCCTACATAGTAAAACAGCGCCAGCCCTGGAGATTCTGAATCAATTTACGAGGTTGGATAATGACATTGTCAAGTTTTATGCCTTAAGTATCATTGGTAGTGTTATTATCATGAGCAACAATTTTTTTCCTTCTATCTTACAATTCATAAAGAACTGTTTTGTTGTTTGCTAGGGAATTCTATCGTTCAGAAAACGATAGCTCAATTTATTGACTGTCTCTTTTTAAATCTCTCATGCCCCTGGATTTAGGCCACTTACGTGAAATAAGAGGCTAAGATGGATTTTTGGGGATGAGTTCTTTTTCTCATATGGCACCAAGCTGAAGGATTATCGCTACTCATACCGTAATTATCCACCACTAAAAGGGTAAAATAAATTGATAACAGTCTAAATTATAGTCTGTTGACCTCCAGTACAAATGCATAAAATGACGGCATAATCATTCTTGAGTTATTGTGGGTTTTTATCTATGTGGTAAATACACTGTATTGGCATAAAGCACTGGTTCCACAGGCGTAAATCAGTCGGATAACACTAATTCGACTGATGTTTTTCTATACTTTTGATCAAAAAATGATAAATAGTCGGATAAGGGCTATTCCGACCGATTGTGTGCCTATGGAACCAGCACTTAAAACAGATACAAAGGAGAATTGAAAATGTGCAAAATTGATGTGGATCTGACTCTTTTTGATTTATGAAATAACCCCTAGGATGACAATGCAATTCTCATGCACCAATTTCATAGTGAACACGATGGATCTTGCCAGCTTACCCAAAGGCTCCATATCTAACATCCAAGTTAGGTAACACTATCCTCTATTATATTAAGACCATCTGCTAGCATGAAAACAGGTTGTTTTAAAATTGATAGTGCAACATTGATCGAGGCAGTGTATTTCATTGGTTCATTTTAGACAAAAGATTGGGATAAAGGAAATAGTGATATAAAGTCCTCTCCCATCTCTCACCTCCTACGCTCCCATCCTCACTGTCATTAATTGGACATTGAGATACTATTTTCCAGCCGTATATTATATCTCCATAACAAGCACGATACCAGGTTAACTGGTAGTAACCCCAGATTACTGCCTTCCCAATGCATGGCATTTTGGTTTGACCACCTCAACAAAAAGTGTGTTTAATATCTCACATTAAAGCACTCACAATCGGATAACCATGGCTCGATAACTTTTGATGTCCCCTTGCAGATCTTAAGCCACATGGTATACTGGTATTGCATTCCATTCTGTTGTAGACCTCTTAATGGGTAACACTATTGCTACATAGTTAACCCTTAAGGCAGCAGAGTGCCTTAACTCTATAACGCCCTATACTACATATACATGCAGTATCATAGTACTAGTATGTCAAAAGTCATCAGGATTTATGAATGTAGTACTGGCGAGTCTGTTCGTTAGGACTGTTAGGACTGCAACCTTGCATCATGCATGATAACACTTTGGGATTGCATTAGTAACCCTGCAGGATCGGCAGGATGCATGAACTCAGTCCAGCGGAGTTATTCATCAGTGCTACACTCATTCACCAGTGTTCGTTGTTAATTCATTAATACAGCGCATTAAGTTAAATTACATGGCAGTTAAAGGGTTAAGATCTCTGAATTATAACAAATCACAAATTCAAGTGTTCAGATCTGAAATGTGGGGGGGGGGGAGACATTTCCTAACATACTACGACTGCTCACTTTCAAATCATAGTTGGGACCCTTAATCTAATGATATTACAGCCCAATATTAGTGGCTATGCTGTGGCTGCAGAGTACTACGACTGTCCTAGCAAACTCTATGTAATGACTAAAGTGCTAATCACACAGATCAGTCATAGGACACTATCTACAATCGCTGACACTAGGTTTTAGCGTTCCAAATGGTAATAACTGTGTGCAGTCGTAGTGCCTTCAGAAATGGCCTTCAACCTTAGGAGTGTAGCCAGGCCCAGTGTCAGAAAGCGTGGGTGGAATACTACCAATGTATGTAAAGGCAGGAGTGGAAGTTTAGGAAGGAAGTCTCAGTGGGAGTTACAGAAAGGTGGGGGTGGGGACCTCCTGGTACAACAAGGGGAACATGGCATCGGGAGGGTGGGTGAGGGGTTGCCTGCAAAGTTGGAACTGCAAGTATCTAATGAGAGTCAACCGGGTCCACATAAGGTACTGTTTCAGGAGCGTATGCGCCCACGCAGGTAGAGCTTTACATGCATGCATGTGAGCAAGATCTGCTGATGAAGGGGGGGGTGGATTAAAAAAAAAGGAAGGAAGAAAAGGAGGGAAGGAAAGAAGGAGGGGAGGAAGGTAGGAAGGAAGGAAGGAAGGAAGGAAGGAAGGAAGGAAGGAAGGAAGGAAGGAAGGAAGGAAGGAAGGAAGGAAGGAAGGAAGGAAGGAAGGAAGGAAAGATTGCATCTAAGTGGGTGAGACATGTGGATGAAAGAGGGGAAAGTATAGGAAGGTTGGATGCAAGGAAAAGACACAGAGTACTGCAGAGATGAAGGCGGGGAAGGCAGAGGGATGTATACTGGTCTGCAGGGATGGAAAAATGAAAGGTCGGCAGAAACCGACAGAGAGAGGACAGACTGCAGAAGAGGGGAAGGTAGGTGGGAAGGACAGCAGAGACAGGGACATGGCTAGAATAACAAATTAAGAAAGGTCACTTGGGGGGGGGGGCAAAGAGGGTAAAATGGAGGCAATGAAAGTCAACTCTTTTAAAGGCTGCATGATGCCTGCAGGTTAATGTTATCCCGATGATGCACCAGCTCTACATTGGTGCAACCATGCTGGTCATTCGTTTTGTATCAACCCCATTAAATGGCTGCATCCTTACAGCCAAAAGCATAACCATTTAACGCAATACACAGACCTTAAAGATCTAAAAAGAATGAAGAGTCCGATGGTGTAGTAGAGGTGGGCCCTCTGGGGTGGTCTCTCTGGCACTGTTAACTCTGTGAGTTGGCAGCAGAGCGCAGCACCAGTTGCCTGTTCCCATGGTTACCTGAGCAGGAGGACGGCTGAGTTTTATCTCATCAGGGACTCCCTAACCCTATCAGTCCCTCCTCCAGCATCCTATTGCTGACAATGCAATTTGTGTTCATTCCTACCACTGCTGATAGACCTTGTTAAATGGGAAATGAAGTGGAGGTGTCCCTGAGAGGGGCTTTAATTTATGGCAAGTTTATCTTTAACGATGAGTCAAATATAGGGACCTAAATATACGTGAATGGTGGACAGATGTGGTCCCACATGGAAGTGGAGGGAAGGGGACGGACAGGGAAAGAGAGCGAAAGAGAAAGAGACAGACAGAGACAGACAGACAGAGATGGGGAGAGGGACAAAGGAGCAATACGATTATGAAGAGATATAAATGTCGACAGATAGACAGACATCCAAAAAGAAAATGAGATAAGAGACAGAGAGATAGAGCGAGAGATAGACAGAGATTGAGAGAGATTGAGAGAGACAGAGGGAGACAGAGAGAGAGGCAGACAGACAGAGATGGGGAGAGGGGCGAAGGAGGGACAAGAATATGAAGAGGTACAAAAGTCGTGTGTTTACATTGAGGCCTAGCATAGAACGTAGATCCCTACAGAGGGGCCTACTAAATAGGTTCTCTATCATAATCTTATTTCAGTTCTACATTCTACTTTTAGAATGTAGGGTGTTTATTCTGACAAAACACGACACACAGTGGGAAGTACACCCATGGTTCACCAGGAGATTTTCAAAAAATGATTATAAAAGTAGACATTATTGAGATATGCCTCCTGAATTTAGATATAGCTTGTCATACAATCCTTTATGTACAGGTGAATATCGATTTCTCATAGATAATGCACTAAGCCCCTGTATTGCACCCCTGTGCTAAATAACCAGTGCCAAATCCGCACGATTACACCATAGGTCCATCGCACATGCGCACTGCACTTTGCGAATTCAAGATGCGACAGTCGCATCAAAACAATGTCGGAGAACCTTATTATATGTGAGTTTTTGTCCATTTAATAGATTAAATATACACCCAAACACCTTGACATAAATGTAAAGTTGAACTCTGATAAGTCCCTCTTGTTTGAAGAAAAGGTCGGCTAAACTCATTATCGTTCACCTTTACCATTTTATGCACGGCACAGAGGAAGTAGCCATTGTGCAATGATACATGAGTTTGAATGTGAAAAAAGTTAATTGACGAGTAATATCACACCACAATGCCAATCTTTGTTACATCACCCACGGTCGTAACAACAATAAAGTGAAATTGTTTTCCCATATAATAAGAGCTTACATTCAGTGAGTAACAATATGGGTGTCCATGAACTTCATTAGCAGAAGAATTATCAACTCCGTATATTGATATATGTGGATCAACATGGTAAAAGGTACACCCACGCACCCCTTCGCAGGTGTACCTTTTACCGTGTTGAACCACATATTTCAATACATCACAGGATCAAATAACCTTCAATAGTTGTTCTCTAAAACCTGCCTTTGTTTCCTGATGTCACGGGTCAGGTAGCAATCTATTAATGGAATATAGCATAAATATGACAGCCCACAGTTTGTATATTGACGAATATTGCACGAGCCGAAGGGATATATTCTTGGGATTTTAATATTATAACATGACAAGGTTGGAATCAAGATGAAAACTGAGTGCAAACATAGGACTAGGACCACAGGTTAGGTTTTATTTACTTTCGCATTGGATTTCTCTACCGTTCAGTGTGGCACTATGGCTAAGGCTTCCGCCTACCTCCACTGCGGCCGGGGTTCAATTCTCCTACGAGTTGGGACGATTTTTCACATTGAAACAATGGCGAGACTGAATTTGTATGTCTCCCCACTGTCCCAAAATATTCCAACTTGACCTCGAGAAAGTATATCCAAAAATCCCGAAAATGAACATGTGGGTATATTGAACAAGTAACCAATGGATAACTCATGACGAGTGTGTGTTAGTGAACAAGTAACCAATGGATAACTCATGACTTGTGGGGGTTATCGACGGATAATAACACGAGGCCGTAGGCCGAGTGTTATTATCCATTATCTATTATCCATTGACTACTTATTTTATACCACAAAACCAATAAATAATCAATATTATACCAATAAATTCAAGATGAAAACAAAAATTATTCCCCCTCCCCGGGACTCGATGCCAGCCATTGGCATTGTGTGTACACGATCGGTACATACACCTCCTTGCCAGCGGACAGCGACAGCCCCGGTCTCGGCTAGGCTTGGCAGCGGCACACGGCGAAAGATTTCAATGCATCTCGCTGTTATGTTTGTGTATAATACACCTCGTCGCCCGGCAGCGGACAGCGACAGCGCACACGGCGAAAAAAGATGCGCCCAGACCGGGACGCGATCCATGTACCTCTCACGGCTGAGCGCAAAGTGCTAACCGCTAGACCACCTCACCTTCTCCGTTCACTGTGTCTCGCGGTTATGTTTGTGTATAAAATACACCTCCTCGCCCGGCAGCGGACAGCGACAGCGCACACGGCTTTGTATCATATCGAGACCTGGTTCTAACCGAGCGTATCTCGTCAGTCGCTGTGGCGCACTGCATAGGGGTTTGGACTAGGGATCTGAGAGTTTAGGTTCGAGCCCTGCCCTGGCCTTCAAAATTTCATGTATTTTAAGATGTAAGATATGACATGTAAGGTATGACATGTAAGGACATGTAAGGCGTGCGGTTATCCTGGATAACCGCACGCCTTACATGGATAACCGCACGCCTTACATGGATAACCGCACGCCTTACAAAATTGATGTTATAGACTATAGGGTGTGCAATATCGACAGATATGTGGATGGGAATAGACCCCAAAAAGCACTGTGTAAGCCAGAAATCGTGGTATAATGAAGGATAAAGACACGAGGCCATAGGCCGAGTGTTATTAGCCTTTGCTAACACACACGAGTCAAGAGTTATCCATTGACTACTTATTTTATACCACGAAACCAATAAATAATCAATAGAATACCAACAAATTCAAGTTGAAAACAAAAATTATTCCCCCTCCCCGGGACTCAAAGCCAGCCATAGTGTGTGTACACAGGTACATACACCTCCTCACCCAGCAGCGGACAGCGACAGCGCACACAGCGAAAAAAGATTCCCCCAGACCGGGACGCGATCCGCGGACCTCTGACGGCTGAGCGCAAAGCGCTAACCACTAGACCACCTCGTCTCCTCCTTCAGCGGCCGTCTCGGCTTGTCTTTCTTTGAATGCGTCCCGCGGTTATGGTAGCGGACAGCCCGCAGTCGTCGCCTTCGCATATCATATCGAGACGTGGTTCAAACCAAGCATTTCTCATCAGTCCCTGTGGCACAATGCATAGGGAGTTGGATTTGGGATGTGAGACTGCAGGTTCGATCCCTACCCTGGCCTGGGATATTTCGTGGGTTTAACATGTAACATATGACATGGAAGGACATGAGAGGGGTGCAGTTATCCATGGATAACTGCACAGGGTGCGGGTTATCCGTGGTAACCGCACGCCTCAGAAAATTGATGTTAAAGCCTACAGGGTGTGCAATATTGACAGATATGTGGATGGGAATAGACACCAAAAAGCACTGTGTAACCCAGAAATCGTGGTATAAGCTCTCATAATGCACTGGTAGGAGAGGGCATAACAGTAAGGGAGGTGGCAGAATAGTGGTAAAACCCATGATAGCATACCCCTATATAAAGTGATCCATATAGCTACATCTCTCAGTTGGGTCTAGAACCTTTCAGCTTTTAAGTTAGTATTACACTGTAAAAATTAACTGTTGAATCTAACAGGGATCCTTATAAAACTGAACTGTGAGCCACTGTGATTATGTATCAGAGTGACAGTGTAGTTTTTACAAGAAGCTCTAGGTGGCAGTACTGTGGTACTCTGGAATATCTGCGAAAATAACGACGGATATCTGGCAACTTTGGGATGAGGACTTCATCATAATGTCAACGACATTTTTTTTTCACAGTGTACCTCTCAACTCTGGTATGTTAATCAACTATTGAGCATGATTATTTGAGGTACCATGGAATAGCATTATAAGGTATTGCCATTATCAGAGGTGCTGTTGTTTGCACTTATAGGTGCGTAACCAATACCATGAAAAACCATTGTGGTATCACTATGGACTATATACCCAAATCCCCTGGCTGTGTCCCCTTGAGAAAGGCTTCTGCATCCGCTCCTTCCTATTCTGTGCGGTGATGTTAAACTTGAGAACTTGTTAGACAACACGATCAAGGCTGGAAGTCATTTCTTAAGGCACTGCGATCACACAAAGTCCTATGGCTGCAAATATTAATGTTATCTCTATGGGAAAATTGGTCCGACTTGGGGGATGCAGTTGTCCTATTTTAGGAAGTAACCTATGTGCTAGACCCACATGCTTTACTGTTCCTTCGAACAAAGACACACGGGGACACAAAGGGACAGTATACCTCGATAGAGCAGCAAAAAAACAACAAAAAACGACACCCACACATGTCAATATGAAATTGTTAACACGGCCAGATATTCTAGTGGATTCACGCACAACTCCTGCCCACAGTGTCAAGACCTATATATACCGGTAGTGGGATCCCTGCAGTTGACGCCTGAAAAAAAAAAACATCATTATCTTTTTCGCCATATAAAGAATGTGAAGCTAATTATAATCAGTGAAGCAATGTAGAGATCTCTTTTCCTCTTTTCAGAATATTTTGTTAAGGTATTTCAATCGCACACAACACAAGAATACAAATTCTAGTGCTATTCCTATGATAATTCTGGTACAACTAAAATAGAGCAGTCGTAGGTTGCTAGGAAATAACCTGAAGGCCTACAGATTGTTTATTATTTGAGCATGATTTTAGTCACACAGATTTAAAAAAATGTATTGAATTGTTTTTATTCATAATTGACCCACACATAATCGATTTCGTCTATGATACCAGTCAAAAGGTAGGAGCTTGGGAAGAAATTCTGGATTCTATGCTGGAGTGAGTGAGTGAGTGAGTAATAGATGTTTAACGCCATTTCGACAACTAAGGTCATATTCATGGCGAGAATTACATTACACAATTTCACAGGGGAATGTGTCAGTGCCCGCGCATATGTGCACCACACACATCCCGAGGGGATAGGAAAGAGGAGAAATAGACCCTTTTAAGTGGGCTAGGGAGGCCCGTCTATGCTGGAACACAAGTAAATCATTTCACAGAGTGGCATTTAAGCCAGGGGTAGCTATGGTATATAGCAGGACCTCGCTTGCAGGTTGTCATTCTTACAGCGACTTTCCCCTCCATGACACAAAGCTTGCAGGAGGCCATCCATACAAGGCGGACTCAACAGAACCTACATGGCCTTAGGCCGGTAGGGGCTGTGCCCCAGGGTCAGGGGGAGACTATAGGGATTAGCCCTATACAACCCTACAACCAAGGGGACCGGCTTCAAAGCACCTGGAGGCAATAAAACGCCTCCATGCACTGTCTGTGCACCCAAGCACGACCAACGGCCGCCGCTCTGAGCAAACAGAGTGAGTGAGCCCCTCTCTATGATCCCAGGATCAGAGAAATCAGGCGAAGGGCCATAAAACTGCCCATTACACCGCCCTGAGGCCCCACCCCTTCCCCTCCTGACCAGATCAGATCTGTAAAAACTCATCTGATTGGATGATGAGGAACCCAATTAAAACAATGAATGGGGCAGAGAAGATGTATAAAAAGCTTAGCACAAGACGCTCAGCATCACTTTTCAAAAATGGAGCACCAAGCTACCACTCCGAGCTCAGACTCCACCATTTCTGATGTACAGGGTACTTGGGGATCATACCCAAGCTACAGAGTCCAGTCAGAGCGTCCTGGAGGACATTATAGCTGTAAACAGAGCATGTATGTCCCAATCCAGCTTTACCTCTGACAACAGCACTAACGCTGATGCTCAGGGTTACATCCCAACACAACAAATCTACTCAATATCTGATGATGGGAAAGAACCAGAAACTGAGCAACCCAACGCCAGCAGGCCAGGCCAAGCGGAGGATCATATGCAAATCCTCAGGGAATTGCCCCTGCTGGAGTCACTGCAGAACCCCATAGACTTCCAACTTGCACCACTGGTGAAACAGGTGGGAATTGCAGCAGAAAATACTGGAGTTCAATAGAAGAGACCTAGACACCTACACCTAACACAGCACCAACCCCACTACACTAGAGCGGGGTACACCAGGTATACACCCGACTCCCAAACTCCAGATGACCCTAGAGGCAGGGTAGCCTACCAGGTGAGGCGACCTACCTTTGGGGACCACTACCCAAGGATGCCACTCAAGGGCTACAGGTATATCACCTTCAACCACAGATGAGGTGGCTATCCAGCCTCACACCACAGCAACCTACAGGAGAAAGGGCCAAGAAGGCCAACACACTCCACATCACCTGAGGCAGACATGAAATACTACCTGCACCCTAGATACCAAGTGGACACAGAACACACTGCAACAAACAGGAGGACCCTACCCCACCACAACCTGCTCCCTAAAGAAGAGCCCATGGACAAGACTATGGGCCCTGTAATGGCCAATGTAAAAACACTGATCAGCGACATATATAAGGCGCCCCTGGGAAAGACGGACACAGCAACGCTATATGAGACAATCTTGATAGCCTCCACAAGACGAGAATAAACCAAGAATTCCTTGATGAGCTAGAAGCTAAGGACCCCAAATACAAGCAGCAGACTCTGAACAGGGATGCACCCTACAAGTCTATGCAATGGACCCTCCAATTAGCAGACAGACCGCTGATATCAACACTCAACAGTCTGGACGCAAAAACACAGACCCCAAAGTAAATGGCGGTAAAAATATCTGACTCTCTAACGCTGATCACCAAAACCTCCTGGAGACTCAACAACATGAGGATATCACTCCTCAAGAACACTGTTGCAGGCCACACCTCACACCTGGCCAAAGACAACAATAACCAAGGCTTCCAATACCTACTGGGTGACAACCTAAAAGAGGAAGTCACCACAGGCAATAAGCTAGATGACACCTATAAGGAAGTCTTTATCACCCAAAGACAAAAGGAAGCCCACAAATCAGGGAAACTCAACCAAGGGCCCAGCCCAGGGCCTGGGTCAACAGCGAGGGCACCAACAGCAACAGAACAACCAACAGTCACAGAGAAACAACAACCACAAAGGGAAGTACAATGACAAGAGGAAACAACACACCAATGGAGGCCAATACAAATACAACACAAAAATTAGCAAGACAAATGCCAGCGCAACGGAGGCGGCACCAACAACAGGCGCTAAAAACAAAAGTAAGTTCACCTACCTCCTACACACATACAAGCCCCACATTCCAGGCAGGTGGTCTGGGCAGGGAAGCAGGCACATGGCTACAATACACATCAGACGGATGGGTACTGGACATGGTAAAGGGCCTACCCATAAGCCTATGCTTTCTGCCTACCCAGCTCTAGGTGCTTGGACCCAGTGAAAGACAGAATCATGAGTGAACAACTTGAGAAACTGCTATCACAAGGCATAATAGAACCTGCCTTCCCATCACCTAGAACATACAGGCCCATACTAAACTTATCAAGCTTGAATGAATACATGTCATACAAGCATTTCAAAATGGACCACCTTTCAGTGGTTATGAATAAAGTCCCAAAAGATAGCTACCTAACCAGCATAGACATAACCCAGGCTTACTTTTCACTACCAGTGAAACTTAAGGACAGGGACCTCCTACAACTAATACATCATGGTAATAGATATAGGTTCACCCAATGGCTACTCCCCAGAGCCCAGAATCTTTACAAAAATCATGAAGGCACTCATGGCACACCTGAGAAGAAAGCAAGGGGTAAACACGTTAATTTATGCATACAAAACAGAGGAAGTCAGAATAGCCACACTACACACACTCAAGGTGCTACAGAATGCAGGTTTTACGATTAACTTTGACAAATCAGTCTTAGAACCAACACAAAAAGTGGGGTGGGTCACTCATCAGTAGCCACCACCAGGTCCCTAATGTCATGCTTTATCTACATAGAAGGCAGACCGTTAGGGGAACATGCAATGACCCAAAAACTAGTAAAAGGGGAAAAAGTCCTAAACCCACCACAGGAACCCTATGAATACATTTGGGACCCAGCACCAGTAACATACAAACTGGCTAGATCTGGATAAACTAACAAGGAGAACCCTACTACTCTTTATGCTAGCAACAGGTCAAAGGATACAGAGCGCCCATGCCCTGCTAAGAACTGACCTCAGACTTTGAGAGGATACCATAAGGATCAAATACTCCACAAAACTGAAGTCCAACCACCCTAAAAAGAACCCACTAAACCTAACAATGTGTAGTTTAATATGAATTATTCCTAAGGGTTATGGCATTAAGCCATAGGGGGAGCCCACCCATACCCTCTACCCGCCCTATTTCACGGGATAATCTAACCCAAAAACAGCTATGACGAACACATGACAACCTGCAAGCAAGGTCCTGCTATATACCATAGCTACCCCTATGGCTTAATGCCATAACTCTAAGGAATAATTCATATTAACCTACACATTGTTAGGTTTAATATTCAATTATCAAAATATTATAAATATGAAATTAATATGGAAAAAATATCAAAAATATGAGGTCGGCCCCTTTTTGCTGAGGTAGGTCGGGTTACCTAGGGCATCACCGTACTATCCCCTTTTTTTTGCATCTACAGCTTATGAATGTCAGTCCATCTCCCTAGTAGATTCTCAGGTTGGTCAAAAGACGGACATCTAGTCTGAAAGAAAACCTGGAAGTGACAGAGGCCGATTCAGAACCTAAAAGAAAACTTAGAAGTAACAATGGCCGATTTAGAATTTGAAATGAAAGAACGGGTGTAGCTATTGGATGATCTTTCTCTCAATGGATTTTGGGACGGTTCATACAAATCATGATAACAGAACAGAGGAAAAGAAATCTCCAAGAAGAAGAGCATATGTGTCCCCTCGCTCCTGTAATTCCACCTCTGCTAGACTAGGTCATGCCAAATCCCCAGTAAGGGTAATGGGTTGTACGAATCTGCTCTGTTGGGACCTCCATATTGTCCAATTGGAGACTGGCTGGCTAGAGGCTTTCCCATGGGAAATGGTCATCTGATAATTCCAGCCATTCCCGTGCATTAATTGCTCATTTATTCCGGCCAAACACGATAATTTCCTCATGTTTTGTTAATCAAAAGCTGGTACTAATCAATAGACGGGAACCAATTTTAAAAGGTTTATGAAATCAATTTGAAGTACAATTTGATTTCAGAATTAATTTTTAGATAAGGTAAAGCTCTCCCTTGGTAGCATTAATTACCCAGTAATGGGTGTTACCCGGTGAGTGTAAGCACCGGGTATTTAAACGATAGCATGCAGGGGGTCTATTTCAACAGAACTGAAGGTTTGAAAATTCTCTGACAATGTATTTTATTTGGTTATCTCACTGGGGCATGTTTCCATATCCAACATAGGCTTAGGCATAATAAGCCTGATATAGCCACTATGCTGTCGTCAGGGATGTTGAGATAAGCCCCTGGACCCGGGGGGAGACACTGACTCTATGTTGGTAGATGGCAAGTGCAGCGGGATGGCCCCCTTTTCTGCCCCTGTGGGAGTTTGACCGCCCTATGTATTTGGCAATGCTTCACAATGAATGCCCCCCTCTTTCTAATCTGTGCAAGCTTACATTGAGTGGCCTCCACCGCCCCTGGTATTTCAGCTCTAAGCCTGAAGTTGCTATGGGGGTATTAGGTGTTAGCATTGGCTTTTCACAGCTTAGTGCCACAATAGCATCATGTATTGTTGCAATAAGGTGTTAGCATTATGTTACAGTGTCTGGGGGGGGGTGGTGTTTGGGAGGGGGTAGGTAGGTAAGGGGGGGGGAAATAATTATACAAAGAGGAAGTCTTCAGTCCCTTGTTTTTGATGGGGCAGGCAGCTGACCGCCCTGCCTTACAGCCTTAGTGCTCTCCCACTGCTCACCGCCCCCGAGGGTCCCGTGGCACCCGTGGGCCAAATCCTACTTCAGTGCCCCCGGGCCCCTAGAGAAGCATTCAGTCAGCAGGGCATTCTTCCTAATTAAGTTTGCTCACTATGTAACAGTGCAGGCATCAAAGTTTAAACCCTGTGCTAGGTCTGTCTAGCAAATAGTGGATTTCTTGACGATTTGAGGGTTATGTTGAAATTAAAGCTATATATATCTCATGTAATATCCTGACTAAACATGTCTGGTTATGTGTGACATGTGTATACTACTCACAGTGCATACCATGTGTAAAGGTTCATTCCATGTACTACTCACCATCTACGGTCGCTGGCTAGACATCATTCCCATAGTTGTTCGCACCACAAATAGATAAAGGGGAAAGTGAGTGAGTGAGTAATAGATGTTTAACGCCATTTCGACAACTAAGGTCATATTCATGGCGAGAACTACATTACACAATTTGTAGAGGAATGTGTCAGTGCCCGCACATACGTGCACCACACACATCCTGAGGGGATAGCAAAGAGAAGATATAGACCCTTTTAAGTGGGCTAGGGAAGCCCGCTATAAAGGGGGAAAACACATGACGGAATGTATGCATGACTTTATCTCGAACAGCATGCCGTAATCATAAACCCCGCTTATAAGTCGTACCTTAAGTGTAAGGCAAACTTTAGGTTGAAGGGGAATCTATGAGGCGATGTTTTTACTTGATTCCAACCCTCCAGCTCTATTCTTTAGTGTGTTAAAATTCTCACGTAGGATTGGATGATCGCAATGTGCAGTAGGGATCTATCCTATATAAGCCACACCTTATACGTGCACTTTATGGTAATTCTTTTGGCAGGTTTGAAGATCTATATCAGTTTAATAAGACCGAAATAGTCATAATTACGCATACACTAAGTATTTCGTGTGACCTTCAGGACTTTAAACCCCAAATAGGGAACCTTTATCATATCCACCGGCAGACTTTAGGGTGTCTTCTCAAAGACAATAATGTCGACCATAACAGGTGACACCGTGTAGAGCTACCGATACTGTGGTAAAGACCATGATGAAATGGTACTGCCCCCTTGTGGACGAACCGAGTACTTGAGATTTTGATTGTATTTTCTGGCACTAGGTGGCAGGGCAGTGACATGAAGAGACCGTCTATGTAGCAAAGTGGTTTTCTTGAGGAATGCACGTCTCCTCAAATTATTTATGCGCCGACAGAGGTGATTGTTTATATGCATGAGGACATGGGGATCTAATATACCGATCTGATTGAAATGAGACGTGAGAATTTCTTTAAATCGACATATGGCTAATTGCCCCCCCCCCATATCCAGGGCCTCCTAGTTTTAGTTTGCCATGTCCCCAAGAAGCTTAGATACTGTACAATCCTTGATGTCCCTGCAGTAAGATTGCATCCATGCTGATACCGATAAATTCGGTACACTATTTTAATGTCTATATCCCTCTAATGGGGCTAAAGTGGATATTAACGGAAGGTCCAACCACAAACGACTGAGCCACCTGTCAGTCTGAACGTCTATCTGACGTCCATGCCGACGCCGTGACGTCACTGACGTAGTATGACGTCATAGGCGTGACGTTAGACATCAGAGGGCAGTTTCTAAAGGGCGTGACAATAAGTCAGAGACGTGACTGACAGGTTGTCGACTTGTAATGTAAACTTGTGCAACAGCACCCAGACCACAAAATGGCCGCCATTTTAACCATTTAAGGGCCGCATGATGCTAAATACATTTTTTGTCATGATGATGTATCGATGGAGACCTTGTGAGAGTCTACTGGCCAGTCTGAAGTCTCTACCCGTGCATCATATCGACACTATGTGGTTGATACACTCCTTGAGGATTAGCATGATGCACCAATGTAGCGTTAACTCTTCACCACTGCATCAGTGCATCATCATAACAAAGGAGTAGGAAGCTGGGGGAACCATGAGGCACCTAAAGGGTTAATGTAGTGGAGAGCCGCCTGTGACCACTGGAGTGGGACCGGACTCAGAGAGTGTCCATCATTTGGTGGCAGGAAGAAAATAGCTACGGTAAATCTCTTGCTGATTTGCTGGTAGGGTTGGCTTCTTTTTCATCTACATCACATTGCTTGCTGAGATGCGACAGGAGCGGAGTAGATGGTCGATCCTGATGGGGAACCTGTCATTGTTAGGGCCTTTTAGGTGAACATCATAAGGGTAGTCCGCCAAAACCAGTTGGGTCTTAGAAAACTGTTTTATATATAAACATCGAATGACATCTCGTAAATCTAAAATGTCTGTATCAAATGCATCCAAGTTCGATAAGTTTTAATCTGATTTAGATCGAAAATCTATAATAACGGTCTATTTTTACAATGCTGGCTACTTCTCTGTTACCCTTTATTTCAAAGTGTTTGCGACACTAGTCACTGCATCTTATAGGAAAGGGGCAGGCATATCTAGAAGTTAGTGGATGGTCCTTAGACAAAGAATAGATAAGGATGAAAGGCTGGAGATAGGATGTACATTATAAGGTAGCTATACAATAGGCAGGCCTGATCCACTGTTAACGAGACTCTGGCTTTAAGACGACGTCTCGCGTCCGTGACGTAACAAGTTGCATGACGTCACGTCATGGTCGAGAGTGATGATGAGACTTTGAAGTGTTGATTGCTAAGGGTGTAGTTATTGGGAGGAGAGTTGGGAGGGGATAGGGGTAAAAGGAAGGAGCGTGTCTGGTTTGTATAACCCCCTGTTATCTTGATAACTTTGAAAGATAAGAACCGCTACGCTTTTAACATAATCAAAAGGGTACTGAGCTTTAGGGCGTTAATTCTCAGTTCGGTAACATATAAGTGACCCCCTCTGGAGTGTTTCAATTACAGGTTTCAGACACCAACATTTTGAAAAAGGCATCTGAGATGCAAAACATTAACCTGATGGGTTAGATACTTTAATCCCTATCACATATTTGTACATAGAAGCAACGACCTGCCGACTCCTTTGTCCTTAAGTATTGTGGATATGATCATTTTTATTATCATTCTTACCTTATTTACCTCAATTCACACGTCCATCCTCACTTCCATATTTTCCCTTCTATCGATTTTGTATGATCTTTTTTGTTATTGATTCCCTCCTTCCCTTTCCCCTATCCTCTTTCCATCACATGTTCGATATATTCCGTTCTTCTCTCCTTTTTCATTTCCTACATCCCTCTCGTCTTTCTATATGTTGTCTTTTCATTTATGATTCCGCACTGCGCAAACTATTTACAACTATTTACAACTTTCAATAGGGGGGGGGGGCTATGTCGTGTCCTGACATTTCTGAGTTTTGCACTACCTTCCCCACAAATATTCATTTCATATTATACAATCCAGTGCGTAGACAGACAGCACAAATCAAACCTTATTCTTCGATTTAGATCCATTGGAGACCTTACACAAGCTAACCCCCTCCCACCCCCTCCTGTACTCACTCAGGTGTGTCAGATCACCCTTCCCAGCACACACTCTGCTCTGTAATCACGTGACATGCCCATCACCTTTCTCCATAGCCCACCTCAGGTAGCCAATATCACATTCTAATGAGTTCTTGTATTATCGCCCACTAAGGGCCTGTAAGGACCCCACCCTCTGTGGCTCCTTGGTCCCAAAGGAGTAACATTGTGCAATATGGAAGCCCTTACCCACCTCACCTGGGGTAGAGTTATATAACCCTTTAAGGGCCAATTATATACTTATGCATCATGTTCGTCGGTCGACAGGGCTAGAGATTCATGCATTATATCGACCCAACAGAGTTGATACAATCCCGGAGGGTCGGCATGATGCTCCAAAGAGGTGCTGGCGAGCAGCTTCGCCAGCACTTCATTGGTGTATCATGACGACCAATGAGCATGATGCACTCCTGCAACAGTGGCCCTTAAAGGTTCAAGTTATGTAAGGTGTGTTCAGTATTGCCGTTGCTGACACCTGGTGATAGGGTAGGTTAGAGTGTGCTTACCTTTTGATGTAGGTGTGGAGAGGTATTCATGGGTTGGTGGGATGGGGTCGGAGGTGGATGAGGGATTGGGGAGTTGGAAAGTAAACCTTTTCTAAACCTTACACTAACATTCTGGACCTTTGTCCACACGGGTCAGCATTGTAGTATAATATAGCAATGTATTGTTAAATGATCTACTGACCAAATGGCCGATTTCAAATTAAATCACCGGTTCAATATTAGCATCTATCCCTTGACGGCTTTCTTCCGTATCTGTAGTTTCTGTTGTATCACTATTGCAAGGCACTTAAAGAGTTATGCCATCATAGTCCCGGTGCACATATTCGAATAAAAGCATTCAAACATACCATCATACCTTCTATATTAGGGGATTATTCCAACATTTCACATACTTGATTGGTGTAGACCAATTCTTGTAATATCCAATTTATAAAACTAAATTTCCTCTATACCATAGTCCGCCAATATATTCGTCATATGTCATCCTTTAGCACCTAATATGCAGACAGAGGATAGACATTTGCATAGATGGATGGCATCTGTAATCCCGTAGTTATCCAAACTACCTCCGTTCCCATCCAACCTTACTTAACATCCACTGTCCCAAAGAACCTAAATCCCAGAGCACCTAAATACACACTTAGTATAAACCTCAATGAGGCTAGGATTTCATTTAGGTCACTTTGATCCCAGCAGTAAGGCACAAAGGATCCAGGAATACATGGGAGGGAGTGTGAGGTGGGACGGAGATAGGATGAAGAGTATAGCATTTACTGGTGGGATAGAGACAAAGTGGTCAAAGAGCAGAAAATTAGGAATTATCCAAAGGTAGACGAACTTGGAATTGGAATGTGAGGGAAGATCGATGTTAAATAAAGAACCTATAAAGTTCATTGTACTCCCAATGTACTCTTCCCTCACATTTCTTCATGATCGATTTTAAAGGGGAAAACCGTGCACTTTAGCTTCTCCCACTGGTCTCCCTGATCAGTCTCTGCTCGTCTAAAACTTGTTTTCCCTCATATATTTCTGTTATCCGTTGCTATATTTCAGCTGTATGAGGAAATTGGATGCGTAACCTCAAAATTAATCATAATCAATGGTTGTCACCAGTAAGCATGAGGCACACTTCATTCTCAAAACATGCAATCTGATATCTTGGTACTAAACTACTATCACTTATTCTGTCTAGGCTCATGTATCCAAATGGTCGAAGTAAGCCTTTTGCCACTTATCTGTTGCATCATGTTCAACTTGTTGTTACTCTCTCTATGAATAAAATTGCAGTCATACTAAATGGTTTCATTAAAATTACTGTGGTCCTAACACTACCCACCCATCCCCATCCCAACATTGGCAAGGCAGAATACTAGATGTCATGACACTGTTAAGTCTGTAGTCACAGAATATGACCCTTCCCTAATCATAAAGCTCAATTTGTGAATACCACAGGGTACTGTACATAGATGCATGACCTCAAAGGTCAAATCATCCACCATGGGAAAGCTGTGCATACCGCCAATTACCTCATATAGAGACATGCAACTTGTTTATTGTATTGATCATGATACAGGTGTTACGGGGGGTGGAGCTATGGTTGATAATCACAGTGCAAGTTTCACTATAACACATCCTGTACACTACAGGGCCTACATACAGGATGGTACTGGAAGTTTCACTGATAGGCCGACATAGCATGGTTCATTGATATATCATTTCAGTTTTATCTACTGACACTGAAAGTTCAACCCCTATATACTTATAGACCTACTGCTGGATACTGTATACTTAGAATTAAAATATAACTTATCCACGCATATGGCATCTGTTGCAGAGCATTGGGCAGTCAACTCTTTGAAGGATATATCTTGCATTGCCTTAGGCGGCCTACCATACATGTTACGTAACTTTCAGGCAGAGAAATTGGCTTAATATTTTTAAACATAGACAGCAAACTAAACTGTTTTCCTTGTCCAGCATCTTTGTCAAAGTCTCGAAATCACATACCATGATGAATCACATAATTTCAGGGTGATGCTAGGTTGTATCAAAAGAAGAAGTCTAAAAAAGTTTTTTTTTAAACACTGAATGAACTTTAGTGTGTGTCCATCCCCATCAAAAGAATCTTCAACCCCACAAGTAGAGAATCCCTTCATAATAGGATGGCATCATGTGTGTAGCATGATGGATTGGCTTACTGATGGATGTACTTAATGCTACATCTTCAGTACCAAGCCACCAATAATAGAAGCCCGAATTTAATTGGGGCTTTGAGCAAGAATAGTATAGGTTCCCTAGGATGTGTTACTCCATAAAGTCCTATAGTGCAAGCCACCCCCCTCTACCCCCCCCCCCCCTTAAAAGTAGGCTACCTTTTGTGTTCGGTACTGAGTCCTATGTTAGGTAAGGGGGTTTATGGATCTATGTCAGGAATCTTTATTAGAGTGATATCAAATGGAAACAAGCGGCCACCTATACCAAAAAATCCTGCCTATCCCAACCTGACAAGTACTCTGCCTGCGTATGGTTCTGCCTCTCCCACATACTGCCTATCCCTTAGTCTGCCTATCACTCATACTATACCTATCCCTTGAAACATCTAGAGTTTAATTAGGTTTTCCCTCAAATGGCTTAAAGGATTAACTCACCTTTGTACCTAATTTTCTCTGTATATTCTTACCATTAGTCTACCTATCCTCAACCTGCCTATCATTCACTTTACCTATCCCTCATGGTGACTATCCCCCAACTCTGCACCTCCCTCATATTTGACTGACACATCTGTGATATTACCTAGCACTGATGTATCTTTTGACTATGCTCACCTTACAAGGTACCCTCTGTGCCTATCTCTTAAACTGTGTATTACCTATCCTCCTTGATACCCATCTTCTTCAATACCTATCCCTCAAGCTCACTTTATAGCTTTCCTACCTATCACAGCTTGATCAGCTGGGATAGCTCACATCCAACCTTCATTATGATCTCTTAGTCAACCTATCCCCTAAAGAACAAATCCAACAGAACAAATTCAAGGGATAGGTAGTATGACTGATAGGTAGACTAAGGGATAGGTAGTATATGGGAGAGGCAGAGCCATACACAGGCAGAGTACTTGTCAGGTTGAGATAGGCAGACATTGAGATATGTAGATTGAGGTATTGACTTTGATTGGCATGTTGCATCTATAAAAAGTTCCAATCACTTTCAATATAACTTTTGTACATTTTAAAAATATTCTCATCATCAAACCTCCTTTTTAGGTACTTTTGGTCAAATTTTGAGAAGCAAAATCACAAATTTTGGATTCAGCTGGATTTTTTGGTATAGGTGGCCCCTTGTTTCCATTTGATATCACTCTGATAAAGATTCCATGCATCTCTATAAACCCCCTTATCTTACCTAGGACTCAATACTGAACACAAAAGGGAGCCTACTTTTAAGGGGGGGGGGTAGAGGGGGGGGCTGTTACACTGTGTCCATAGGTAAAGCTCTGAGTTTCACATCCTATCTTTTGAAGCTTCTTGCTTTGAGTAGGGACACGTGCACGGTGCAGGGCTGTACAGAATGGCCAAATAGGGAAGATCCACCGGGGGTGTACCTGTCCAGCGAATTACATGAATTGGGTAGGGTGGGCTTTACAAAGCCTTGGATACCAAGTGAACTTGATATACTACGAAATAAGCTGTAATCTTGATATGATATCTTATCAGTGAGTCCCAATCATGCATTTGAAATCTTTGCAGTATCTTAGCATTTTCCTCTCTGTTACACTCTTTGAAAAGAGTCAGTGCCTTCTCTGGGCGCTTTTGTTTTAAAGAGATGTGTTTTGAAAAAATACAACAGTGATGTGTGTTCAGTTATCGCTAGTCCAATCATGCCTCCATAGCAATAACATGCATAATATAATAATGACTTTGATAAGTGCATCTCTTTTATTAATTCACTTTCCATGCATGCATCGTCGGCATTCACTCACTCATCTCTGATCTGTCACCCAGAAGCTTACAACACAACTAACTCTCTATATTCTTATTGAGGGGAAGAGGGGTATCTAAGAAACCCCCTTTCCTTATAATGACACACGCCCCAGGGAATACACCCAGGTCATATAGGGACATGCTAACACCCCTCCCACCAGGTGTTCACATGTCAATGTATAAGCCATGGGGTGGGCATGTATGTACACAAACCACCATCAAGGGTATCAAGTACCATGAAAATAACATTCTGATAAGCCTCATTGAATCTCAATGTATAATAGGAAAGGTGGAATGTCTACAATTCTATCGCTAAGACATGGGTGTGTACATGGTGATGGAGAGGTAGCGATAGAGAAAGAAATGGAGGCATTCTCCCAGGGTTATATATAATAGAAGAGATAAGATTCCCCTAATATGAAAAATGAAACAAAAACCAATATCATCTTCAGCTTATATCATAAAACAATCTCCAATTATTTGTTTGCAGGAATCTGTTCACCTGAGAGATAACAAGAGCATAATCTGGATGCATCCATGTATCCTGATGAATAAAAGTGTGCGTCCATTAAAATGGTTAACTTACATCAATGCATGGAGGGTTTTTATGATCATACATGTGTGATCAGTTTAATACCCAAACTCCACCAGTCCTCTGTTGCCCTTACATATCCTATACAGGCTATAGCAATTGCTCAGAGGGGCAAAGTGGACTTTGGGTTAGTCGAAGCAGGACCAGGAAGAAGATCCAACAATGGCTTACTATGGCTGAGGTGGCGTGTGGAGGCCACGTGTTGAGGTCATATGTAAATGTCACAGGTGAGGTCACATGGGGACGATTGTAGATCTCATCTACACACAAGATGAGATCTATATATGTAAGTGCTACATACCGATTGTACAAAGTCAATGGTTGATCACCACTTTTGTATCAAAGTTAAACCATGTAGAATAGGAGGAAAGCAATGCAAAATAACACGTTGGGAATAAACCTCGAATAGAAGAATGGTGGAATAAACGAGAAGAAACACAAGATCTATGTTATCATGGATGATAATGGTGATCAAAGTGAAATCTGTTGATGATAGCTACGTCACAGCTCCTTTATTCTGGAGATTTAAACACCCAACACTCCGTGACGTCGACCCCTGACCTGTTACTATGGCAACCCGCTGTGACGCTGTACCCACGTGACCACGTCCTGTCACACCTGCCGTCATGTACGTCATGCACCCCTCAGAGCAGTGCCTACACCTAAATAGTCCCATCTTCCTCCCTTAAAAGTCTTAAAATTACATTTAGGAACTCTATCCTGAGATGACCCCTGTTTCTTATCTTTTGATCAGGCTTACAATTTTTAGGAAATTGTCAGTTTAAGTTCCAGGGGAGTTTAGACTTCAACTTCTTGTTAATGAGGTCTTCGATGAGTAGGGAGTAGATGGATGTTTTTGATAGAAGAATAGAGTCTAATGCTACCTTTCTTGCAGGATCAAATTTCCTGGCTCTCAATTTAAAGTCAGTCCATCTTGAGTCAACGTGACCACCTTGTAAAGCTCCTTTCATTTCCCTGAAACTCTAGACCTGGTAGGATAAATTTATCGTTGATGAACTTGTGATAATAATATAGAGTGACTTAATATTAAGAATACCCTCAATGTTAGGTAGCCTTACTGCCCTACTACTGAACCACCTTGTGACCTCGTGCTCTGGTGTAAAAGGATTACATTTTGTACTAAGATGAATGTGTTTGAACTGAGGTCATCAGATGTCACTGACTGGTATTAACAGCTGGTGCTCATAACTAATGCTGCAGACTTTACATGTTACATGTACCTGTTATTTTTTTCTATCTAAAATTATAACTTGACACTCCTGCAAGAGTATGACTGTTTCTGAACTGCTGGTGTGTCCAATGAGCGAAATAATTATACTTGAAAATACTTTTAAGTTGCCCAAGATAGGTTGGATGAAATCCGGGTACGCATAGCAATGATTTGGGGTTCTCTAAGGTAATGCGATTTATGCCATTATTATTACCCAATCAATGCTTGCATTTCACATATACTTTTGCATTTGGAAACATCTATGTCACGATTGAATCACTTTCAGTGGACGTTATGCAGACATATATTTATACACATGATGGGATTCTTGCAAACCAAACCATTCGAGGTGAATACCCAATCAGCAATGCAGCATCGGGCCATGCTTGTCCATGCTTGGCCCAATATAAGCCGACATTGGCCCAATGTATCCTTGCTACCTGGGTAAGTTCTTAACCCTAGGGCAGCATAATTTATGAATTTCTCCAGCTTCATATTTACTTGTCTTCCTGATATACAGTGCCATTTAATTAGGAAGGTCAGCATGATGCATGTAGATCGTGACGGATGGCCTGATGAATGGAGAAAGGGATGGTTGGCATGATGCACAGAGATCGGGGTGGTCGGCATGATGAATGGACATCGGGATGGTCGGCATGATGCATGGAGATTGGGAAGGTCGGCATGATGCATGGAGATTGGGACGGTTGGCATGATGCATGGAGATTGGGACGGTCGGCATGATCCATGGAGACTGGGATAGTCGGCATGATGCATGGGGAGCAGGATGGTCGGCATGATGCATGGAGATCGGCACGGTCGGCATGATGCATGGAGATCGGCACGGTCGGCATGATGAATGGAGACTCGGAAGGTCGGCATGATGCATGGAGACTGGGATGGTCGGCATGATGCATGGATATCGGGATGGTCGTCATGATGCATGGAGATTGGGACGGTCAGCATGATGCATGGAGATCGGGACGGTCGGCATGATGCATGGAGATCGGGATGGTCGGCATGATGCATGGAGTTTGGGACGGTCGGCATGATGCATGGAGACTGGGATGGTCGGCATAATGCATGGATATCAGGATGGTCGTCATGATGCATGGAGATCGGGACGGTCAGCATGATGCATGGAGATCGGGAGGGTTGGCATGATGCATGGAGATCAGGATGGTCGGAATGATGCATGGAGATCGGGACGGTCGGCAAGATGCATGGAGATTGGGATGGTTGGCATGATGCATGGAGATTGGGACAATCGGCATGATGCATGGAGATCGGGACGGTCGGCCTGATGCATGGAGATCGGGACGGTCGGCATGATGCATGGAGATCGGGATGGTCGGCATGATGCATGAAGACTGGGACGCGGCATGATGCATGGATATCGGGATGGTCGTCATGATGCATGGACATTGGGACGGTCAGCATGATGCATGGAGATCGGGAGGGTTGGCATGATGCATGGAGATCGGGACGGTCAGAATGATGCATGGAGATCGGGACGGTCGGCAAGATGCATGGAGATTGGGATGGTTGGCATGATGCATGGAGATTGGGACGATCAGCATGATGCATGGAGATCGGGACGGTCGGCCTGATGCATGGAGATCGGGACGGTCGGCATGATGCATGGAGATTGGGATGGTCGGCATGATGCATGGAGATTGGGACGGTTGGCATGATACATGGACATTGGGATGGTCGGCATGATGCATGGACATTGGGATGGTCAGCATGATGCATGGAGATCGGGACGGTCGGCATGATGCATGGAGATTGGGACAGTCGGCATGATGCATGGAGATTGAAACGGTTGGCATGATGCATGGAGATCGGGACGGTCGGCATGATGCATGGAGATTGGGATGGTCGGCATGATGCATGGAGATTGGAACGGTCGGCATGATGCATGGACATCGGGAAGGTCGGCATGATGCATGGAGATTGGGACGGTCGGCATGATGCATGGAGATTGGGACGGTCGGCATGATGCATGGAGATTGGGACGGTCGGCATGATGCATGGAGATTGGGACGGTCGGCATGATGCATAGAGATTGAGATGGTTAGCATGATGCATAGAGATTGGGTCATTTGGCATGATGCATGGAGATTGGGACGAACGGCATGATGCATGGAGATTGGGACGGTCAGCATAATGCAAGGAGATTGGGATTGTCCGCATGATGCATGGAGATCGGGACGGTTGGCATGATGCATGAAAAATCTAACGTTGAATGTATCATGGCGCCCGATGACCGTAATGTCTTCAGGCATGATAAAGGGGTTAAAATGACGATTGCTCCTCATTAAGTTAACCCATACCCCATTGTTTGATAGGCAAACATAGGTTCCTCCTGCTGCGCTGTAAAGCAGGCTTTAGGCTCTGATCCTCCTAACCTGATACTGACCCCAAGGTTCAAGGAGAAAAGACGACCCATGTTTGTTGTTATCAGTGCATTAGAAATGAATGTGTGATCATGTGTGGAGAAATTCACGCCTAATATCCCTACAATACATGGTATGCGTGCATGGTGGAACAAAATGCATCACTACCCATACAAACATCGCATTGCTGAACACTTTAATATCTATCCATCTGCGCACGCACCTTTGGTTGTTCTTCGCGCATGCGTGGATGAGGCGCCGCTTAGCAGTCTTCTTACCAAGCACGATTTTCAGGTCTCAGAACGCTCTTTTCCCACGCTCTGCCGCAGCGCATGGCGTGACAGACAGGCCATTTACAGCTTTATTAAACCAAAAGGAAAACACCGTTGTGATACCTGGGGATCCGTGCTCTAGAAGTGGGTGAACCCATAGCCCAGACCCATAGCAACACGCTACACCACGTGGTGAGGCGGTGTCCTGGGAAAAGGTGGACCCCTGGACGACGGCCGTCGACCCGTGTCGCAGTTAATGGTTGTCGCCAGAAAGCATCTTGGTGTCAGATTGTGTCCTGAATTCATTTTGAGACAGTTCTATGTTTTATATCATAAGTCTGGTTGTGAGACCGAGAGTGGGAGTGTTCTGTGGTGGGGGATGGCGGGGGTAAAAGGGGGGGACGCTGTGGGGAAGGGATCCAGCAAGGCGCAAAGGGCATCAAGGGCGTGGGAGCACATATCTCCCTCCAAGAAATACACAGAGAAAGCTGAATAGGATCAGGCAAAGAAAGACCAGCCAAACTCATCGACTGGCAACTGTCCCTAAAGATTGAGTGTGTCCCCTCACAAAGGTGGGAAAATATCTCACACAAAGGAGGCGAGGACTGCCTTAATATGCTATAACTTTTAAGCAAATGAATAAAAACATGGTGAAAGGAGAAGGCTGACGTAATCTTGAGCGTATAAAAGGAAAACATTTAATTTCACCTAAATGTAAGGGAGGAGGGTCACTGGGGGTGAGGAGAAATGTAAAAAGACAGGTAAATTATTACAGGTGACAGTGATGCAAATTCAGCATAGCGGAAGCATTGAAAAGTTGAATTACAGGACTGGATAAAGAACGATAAAACAGGCCTGTATATCTCTTTATTCCCCTGGGCTTCCCTAACCTCTTCTTTCCTATCCCCTCAGGATGTGTGTGCACATATGCGCGGGCACTGACACATTCTTCTGTAAAATTGTGTAATGTAGTTCTTACCATGAATATGACATTAGTTGTCGAAATGGCGTTAAACATCTATTACTCACTCACCCCCCCCCCCTACATTTTAGATAAAAAGTAGACCATCTAGGGTAGAGGTGAATTCTACCTTCCATTTCACTCTCCAATACATATATGAATAAATGAGCTGTACATATTTAGTCTCCAAAAAATCAAATTACACCTCAAGTCAGACAGCTCATGCCAGAGGTGACCCTAGAGTCAGACACTATGTTATCTGATAGATATAGACACAATGGGTAACTGTATCTGAAATATTCTATAAAGGCACATAGCATACACTAAGGAATCCAAGCTAATGCAATACTCGTCTCCAGGATACTCTCAGTTGTTTAATTTTGCATACTTATAACAGCTCAGTCTATAGGGCATTAGCACATTAGGCTATGGAGGCCGCCATTAGACCCCGACTGCACTATGACTAACACCTTCAGCCCCCGTCTCCGCAGTAAATGCCAGGGATGCTTCCTATTGGTCAATAATACAATAGCAATGTGCCGTATAGGCCCAGATGAGCATGACTTCTATGGGCAGATGGAGTAGTGCTTAGGTTTAGGTGTTACATAGTAGGTAAACCAACCACAGATTAAATATTCAGATCTGGGAGTACAGGTATATTATGAAGGACTCTGTTTGTAATAAAATGTCCGTTATATAAGTATTGAAATCATGATATAATTGTGTCCCATGTGGGGTGTAATTGGTGTCCAACTGTAGGTGTAATATGAAGGTCATAGAAGAATAACTCCCATAATGTAACATGAGGGATGTATTCAGGTTTGTCAAGTCAAATTATTAGCAAAAATGTGTATATTGCCATTGACATGTATAAAAATCCTATAAACATGGAGGTTAAGGCATGACAAATTGACAAAACAAACCAGGATATCCATTCACTCGCCATTCTTCATCCTCGGAACATAACAGAAACACCCTGGGTTTGTACAGTTGTAAAACCATGTATGACAGATGTTTTACATGTTATTCCCTATTTGTTGGAGAGTATGATACTTGAGATTTCATGTCTAATTCAAATGATAGCTGAATTTTTCATATCTATTATGTAATTCAATGCAAAAGGTGTCTGACTATAGGTGTCTTTCCAACTCAGGGTGCCTCTACCTAGAAGGGAATGGGTCGTGGTGTGATAATGCAACTGCTTTCCTTGATACACAACAGTCAGGATAGGGTTTTAATTTGATATTGATTGAAATTTCTCTAAAAATTCAATTAAGTCCGTCCACCTTTCTAGTGCATACCTGGGCATACGATATATATGAGGATCCGCGGGTGTTGTCCCCAGGACAGAAGTGTGATCACTATGGCCAGGTGCAACCTTACCTGGTTATTGGATAAGGTATGAATGACTGGGCTCTGACGTAAGGGGTAGGACTAAGTCAGCAAGATTAGGATATGTCTGAAAGCTCTCACATTCCACCAGCCCCTACCTATTAAGGATCACAGCTCGATCCTAAATCTAATTCAAATCGCTAAAGGTACATTGGGAGAAATGAATTAGGAATTTCTGGTGCGGAGTTTTGGGAGGGGGTGCAGGAATGGGGGGGGGGGGGGTTAATACCACACACTCATCCTGCAAACTCATCGCACTCTGCTATTCTGGGATCCAACCTCAGGACAACAAGCAGACACCAGCACCACAAAAAAGGGATCGTCTCACGCACATTGTGGTGACGTCACAGCACCAATCGATGACGTCACACATGAGGAGTGGTGACGTAAGCTGTCTGTGGGGTTGGATCAGCGGGTTTTGTTTGTACGAGGTGTTGATGGGGGTTTTGTGAAAAGTCGTCTGCTCTGAGTGAATTGACTGAGTTTGGGCGACGTCTGCGGGGGTTCCTTTGTCGTCTGCTTCACCACCTGCAGCTTTATGAAGTGGCGGTCATTGTGCCTTCCCTTGTGCCATCATGGGGTGCTGTGGTGTCTGCTTGGAGAGTGGAGTGTTATGAGCCTGCTTGAAGATTATTTATTGGCATAGTTCGTGAGAGATGTCCGGCGTGCTGATATAGAATTCTATACTTACATTTTCAAAATCCATAAGAATTATGTATAACGTTTTCATAAAAGTTTGATAATCTCATATACCGCCATGTTTCTAAATAGAAATAATATCTGACAGTAATATATAAAACTACAGAGCCTTTCAATGTGCTTACAATATCCACTGATATGACTGTCAACTATTTTCTAATGAATCTCCTTGGGAGAATCCGTTATGTCCCCTGCATATTTCTGGTTTCTAACCAATCTATGAGTCAACAGAAGAAAGAGAAACTATGCATATAGTGATTGAAAGTATCAACTTTATCATGTTTTTTCCTTCCATGATACAACCCTGTGAATGAATATATTTACAAATGTCTTGACATAATTATGTATACATGCTTGTACATTGTCATTTTTCATGCTTGTATTTGTTTCATGTCTGTGTCCATTTACTAACATGAGTTTAATGGGCTATATTAATCAGTGTTAATATGTAATACAGTGTGTGGAAAGCAGCCAAATTCCCTCTACAAAAACGTGAATCCTTGAATCAATTCAGCCAAAGCTGGGTCCACAATTACAGATGTACCCAAACCTGCGTTCCCAAAGCGAAAGATAAGGATTGTTTTTGTTCACATATTCTCATGTCCCTGGAATTGGAAAAATGCGAGTACTTTTAAGAAGTGGGACTCAGCAATATCAAAAGAAACTATTTGAATTTGGTTCAGTTCCCAAATACCAAATTCGGATGGTAGTAACTGATACAGCAGTTAATGCCTTACTGATATCGAAGAGGGAGTTACTTTTCTCTCAGTATTTCGGTTATGATAACTACTGCTCTGATTAATGTTCTGTCCATGACGCGGATACTCAGTAATACAGACACCTGCGTTCCCACTTCTTAAAAGTACTCGCATTTTTCCAATTCCAGGGACATGAGAATAATATTATGTGAACAAAAACAATCCTTATCTTTCGCTTTGGTAGCGCAGGTTTGGGTACTGTTTCTGTGTTTAGTACAGGGACCGGGTTTTAATGGGATTGACCTTGCATCCCCACCCCTCAAATATTCAATAGCTGGTTAGAATTTTAGAGTAGAGGTGCTAATCTGTATGTATGACAATGAAGTGGATTCGTGTTAGTATGTCTGTGAAGTGCGTAGGGTGTAAATGTGAGATCCGAGATGGCAGTGTAAGTACATGTATATGATTATATAAGATAAAACATATGTACAAGCGCACCTATTTGTCTTATAAATTTGAAGGAGATCCTTCATGTAACAAAATTAACAGCATATAAGTTATAAAGGCTTCTCTTACTCATCGCCTCTTATTATATTTAGCATCAACCTTTTGGCTAAATTTGGGGTTTAGAAGAGGCAAATAAACTGTAAACTACAAGTAAATAGGACGGGACGCCCGCCCCGCTCCCCCGTCTAAATCCGCCCCTGTTTCAAGTGTCCACAGAACCTTCTTTTTCATTATATGCTGCCTTCAATCTTGCTCATTTGTGAATCATTGAATCCCTGTTTGCAGAGAGGGGAAAATATAAGAAATGTATAAAGACTGTCATGTCCTTCCTAGTCTCTAGAAGGGCCTCCACACTGTGTCTGACAGGAAACACTGTCTCTGCTCAGCCTCAGTATCTGAGTTAGTCTGTTCTGCTCCTTCCTGTCTGAGTTGCTCACCTGCGTGAGGCCCGTGAGGCACATTGCCCAGCCTGTCCCTGAACTCACAGATGGTCCTGTAGCGTTCACACATCTCCCTACCTACCCCCAATGTCACTGTCCCCTCCTCTCTACTTGGTCTCTTCTCTGGGGTCATTTCCTGCTCTTCTCCTGCCTCTTTCTCCTCCTTAATGTGCTCTCTCTTCAAGGACAGGTCGCATACTTCCTCCTGTGGCCTCATGGCGTGACGTCTTACGTCATAAACCATCCCACTGACGTTACTGGTGTGACATGCCGTCATGGACATCATATGAGGAGATTGTGGAGATGACAATGGCTGATGGAAGTGCTCAGTTCCGGTATGGGAGTGAGGGAGTTCCGGTGAGTGTTGGTAAGTGACGTTAGAGTGCACCCGCTGCAACCCGAGTGCAAGGCGTTGCAAAAGTTGTAGCCTTACGTCAGGGGCAATGTCAGGAGACCTGTTGACGTACCACATGACGTTGGCAGCACACTGGTTGAAGCCAGCAGTGTATTTAGGTGAGTTTTGTCTGATTTTCTCTGAAATGAAAAAAAAAAAAAAAAAACAGAAATGAATAACTATTAACAATGAATAATGATTTTCTCAAAAGAATTCTGACAGTGGCGGATCCAGGATTTGGAAAAGGAGGGGCGCGGTCAGAAAGAGGGGGCGCACCCCCTATTTTTTGGCAAATTTTGGAGTTCAAAATATGTAATTGAACACTTATGTACTGGGAAAAAGGGGGTGCATGCGCCACTGATTCACTGTTTCAAAGTTTCTAATCAACCCAACGTCATCGATGACTGCGCCCGTCCCGTCACCCCCCCTCCCAAATCATGTGAGTCTTGCAGTTGAATGAACATAAAACTAATTAAAACGTATAACCCTTTTTGGAAGGCATTTCTGAAGATGGTATGACTAAGCCCCCTACGAGTCGTAGTGAGATCCCTCAGTTAGATGTCTTATAACAATTAATAATTGTACTGGTATGACAGCCCTACCAAATCCTATGTAATTATTGCCTTAAGTGCTGATTGTACAGAGTATAGGTGTAGTGTGTTACCTAAGTTCACCCACTCTGATATTGAGGGTTTCAAGTTGCACTGGTTGTGTGTAGTCGTATCATCTTGAGAAATGCCCTCTTGCATGATGCCTCAAAGTCCATGCCACCTTTTGTCACGATGCACTTATGTATCGATGGGACGTAACTCACCATTTGGTGAATCACACAGACTTTTGACTTTTTGAATAGACAATTCTAAATTATAATGGCAACACCTTTTCTCCACCAGTCTATATCCACAAAAGGATTCTGACACGCGGATTCATTAAACAGGATATTCATTAAACTTATTAGAGATGATTCTCTTGACAATGATAATGCATATTGAGTAAATTGGACGTATGCATTTTATATGAAGATGAATAAACACCGATAACGAAATAGAAAAATAATAGAAATGATAGCTCACCTGATTGATGTACTCCTCTGAGGAACCTAACTGCCATCTCCAAGATGTCTGCCTTCTCCATACGACTATAGTCTCTCTCCTGGAACAAGCCAATATATGTATCACAATCCTACTTCAAAGGCAAAACTCAGGTCGTGCAGGAAAATACTACTCCGTGCCGTGTGTAATTTAACAAACTAAAGAGAGCAATTACAGTCATGGACGACCTTGCCTCACATTTCTACGAGTATGATATAAAAGTGTGTGAAACTTTAAATACTACTTCGGGTGTTTCATCATAATGTATTATCATAAGCGGGAGGAAAGTTGCATATCTGCGATAGCGTATGTCAGATAATTCAGTATCGTCACATTGATTATCCGTTTTAGTCATTTTAATTTTACTTTCATTGGAATTGTGTACAGAATAATCGATGATCTATTTGGTATTTCTTATTTGGCTGCCTTACAGTGGCAATACTGCATGTGGAAACCATTTCCACACTTATGATCTTGAAGGCGAGTAACTCTTTGGACAGAAAAGACTAGTCCTTCTGCCCTCATTAAATTCTTGTGTGAGTAGTGTAGACAATATGACGATGTCTATGGCGATGCATTTGGTGCTTATGACAATGCAAAACGCTGTTTCTGCATCTTGGGAATAATTACAGTTCTCCGAGACGGCAGGACAAGAGTCAAAGAAGAATAAAGCATTACCAATGGACATCCGGACTAACAAAAGGTTCAAAGAGCCGTTTGTGATACCCGTAACAGGTACATAGGGTATTAATAAAAATGTCCCTTGGTCATATATTGATAAAAGAATGCAGCCCTGGCTATCAGTGGCTATATATAGTCTACTCCCCACACTGAAAATAAAATCATACTCGCTTGAGTCTGGATCCAGACTCAGGCAATATATAAACTTAGTCTTATGGAAAATAATTGGTGTTTCCATTTAGAAGAAGCACAGTCTTTTACTTCACTTCTCGAGAGTTCTATAATTATGATTGTTTCCTCAAATTATGTTCCCACAGAGCTAATGGCACTCCCAGGGAGTAATACAAGGCAGGCTTTTCCCAACATATCAAATGACCTACCTTATTAGTGTTCAACTGAGGATCATTGAGGCAATACCTGACACTGTTTCTTAGGCCAACAACTATAACCTGTCTGAGGATTTCACATCCATCACCTAAATGGATCATTTCAAAGCCAGAAATCTAAATTTTGATTTTAATTCTAACAGATTACATGATAATTATAATAGCTCTGCCTATTCCTGGGAGTAGGGGGGCACTTGGCATAGGTTTGAATAGCAAAGGTACTAACTGCGGTACCACACTCCGATGACATGTAGGTTGTTATTCAAGCCATAATTAGATAAGTGATTTTAACTTAGAGGATTGAAATATTATGCATAATGAAATCCACAGAAGACACTCAAACGATACACTTTACTAAAGGGTATAGACTCAGTCTATAAACGCGTCATGTGTGTCAATTTCCTGGTAAGGCCCCACACATACTACAATTTACTATTGTCCACAGACATGTTATTAAAGCCAGAGGCCCTGAAAAGATAACATCCATCATAATATAGGACAAGCTGTCGGAAGTTGTCTTCACAGAATAGGGGCGTGGCCATAGATGATTGACAGCCAGGGACACACATAGAATGACCTTATTCTTCCCTTTCACATACTCATCCTCTTCCCATTGAAAAGATTTCTTTTTCAAATCCCAATTTTTTCATCTTTCATTCATAGTTCATTCAGACCCTTTTATTGGTCATCTCAATGTGGGAATAAAGCCACCAAGAAAACAAATAAGGTCAAATCCTTCTAGTCCATTCTTGTCACTCAACACCCTCGCACTTTTCGCCTTGGTAAGAAGAGTAAAAAGGAAAATCTAAGAACATTCTCTTTACTAAAGGGTTGTAGATTTTCACCCTCCGATGGGCCCAAACACAAGATACAGCACCGGGTCACCTTTGATTCATATATTGTAAAACCTTATCTATTTTTCTGATCTTTACTTCTATTAGTTTTATCATTTTCCTGTATCATCAATTTTCTTTCTACATTGTATTTTGATTCAGGTGAAGGGCCTCGAGTTCCCGGGCCTGTCGACAGGTGTCACGTTAGTAAGTCACATGACCATGCCCTGGTGACCCGGATGACGGGAGGAGCGTGGGAAACAAACGCAGTATAACTGAGTGTGTAAAGGCCTATATCTGGATCATGGAGAGTAATACTAATAATAGTAGTCATGTAGTGTCACAACTTCTTAAGGGCTGTGAAGTACTACCTAAAGAAGTCAACATGATTCATGACAACTGTATAGTTTGCATCATAACAACCATACAAGGTTCAGACACTTCCAAAGGGTTAGACATGGTGTTCCAATGCAATACTGGTGGGTAGATCCCCCACTACTGAATTATAGCGTTATGCATTATGGAGAGAAAGAAACAAAACCTATAAGGTGTAATGTCGTCGGTAGAGGGATAAGGACTGCATGGACACTTCCCTGTGGAGAATCCCTGATGAATTAGAGAGTCGATCTGTAGATATTGCGAAGCGTAATGGGATCCCTGGGATACTTATATAAATAGATTCTGGCCTGGGGGAAAATTGCCATTAATTTCTTGATTAAAATGCATGTCTTGAAAGACCAATTTCGAATAGATAAAAGGTGTTATTAAGTTTGAATGTCATTCCTCAATTAACAGAGATGGCATTTATCTATACTTGTATCTCTAATGAGGATGGGGTCATGATCTAATTGAAATCATCAGCATATCACATAATAGCTCGTTATTCTTGTTTAAAATCTTGGCTTTCTTTTCATACAGATAATCGTAGCATTAAGTTTCCTATAAATGTAGAGAAAACCCCTGTTTCCATAGTTACACAATTCACAACTAAAGTATAAAATAACTCCTTGGTGATCTACACAATCATATCTGACCATGGTCATATGATAAACTGAAGTTAAGGCATACATAAAGTTAAGGAGAGCATTCATGAAACCCAATGGGTATGACATGATGTATTTACTTACTATACGACCCCTAAAGGGTTAATACATCCCTTACAGTAGGTATGGGGACCCAGGGTGGCAGGACACAGTGGGATGGCTACAATAGGGGTATTGAGTGCGTACGTGTATACACGTGCCTGCCTCCTCCTGCCCCTAAGGTGTGGCCACCACCTGTCTTTGATCCTGACCTTACTGAGTGAGGGCATGGAGAATGGGTGATGGGGGGGGGCAGGGTGGTATGTCTGGGAGGATGGAGGGAAGGGAGCATGGCGGGAGAAAAGATTGGAGGAAATCTGGAATATTCGAGTGGGGATAGAAGAGAACTTCTGAGAAGGGGGAGGGGTTGAAAAGAGCAGAGAGAGAAAGGGAGAGAGGCAGACAGAGACAGAAATAGAGAGAAGGATAGAGGGAGACGGAGGGAGAGACAGATGAAGAGGAGACTGAGATAGACAGATACAGGCAGGCAGGAAGACAGAGACAGGGACAGAGAGACAAAGACACACAGACATAGACTGAGGCACGCAGATGGAAAAAAAGACTCAAGGGCATTGGGCTGAGGAGACAACTAGGAATGTACAGATGGATGTATATGTAAAGGGGTAGTTATACCATGGTTTTCACGTTCTTGAATGATTTTAAGGTGCCTGGAGCAGATATTGAAGTTCGAATAGTACATGCTAAATGAACCCATGTTGACACTTGAGACGAGAAGACGTGACAGCAAATTGACATCAAAGAATTTAATTTGATATAAAAAAACTATAGCAGTAGGAGCTTAATGTGTATAGAGGATGAATCTAGACATTATATTCTATCACCTACCTTTAATTTGCCATGATTTGACATGTATATTTAATAGGATTGATGATATTAAAATCAAATCGAGCGAAATTTTCGACGTCATGTTGACTGCGTAGCCGACCGATTGTTTACCACGGCAAGACACAAGTTGTCACGTTGGCATATGCTCTAAGGGTATTCTGGCCATCATGCCCACTCCTTGCCAGCGGTAGCTCTATGACAATGCCTGTAGGACACATGCCGACGTAACGCTTTGCGTCTATCCAATCTTGTCGTCTCGCCGAGAAACCAAGATGGTGGAGGACGGATTACATCGACTCGCAACAAATAACATTGATTTTCATGGCTTTTTAAGGTGAATACATTTAATTTAATGGTGGAAACCATGGTATAAACGCCATAGATAACAAATAGAGGTGCACACAGTGATTCTATGGGCTAGATAAGAAGACACTCGGCCTATGGCCTTGTGCTTCTTATCTGCCCTTAGAATCACCTAGTGCACCTCTATTTGTTATATGCCCTTAATAGTTTGCGGAGTCCTGGGGGTGATGGGGTGAAAGAGTTGGGTGTGGACAGCAGACAACAAGCCCAACCCAAGAATTTTCGCTGAGTTTCTGCTACTCATTTAAATACTTATACAGCAAATCATCTACTGGTGTCATAACTTTAAGTTAGGGTGAAAAACAAATAGTCTGTGATTAGCCGACCAAAAAGTTGTCCCAGGTTTCCGAAGAACCGCTCACTATGCTGATTGTATCATCTTAATAAGGAAAATGGGTAAATCCTAAAGCAAAGATTCTTTTTTCAGCTCCTACATCAGCAGCATATTATGACTTAGCAAAATATGGATAGATTATTCTATGGAGGGATACTAAAGGTGCATCTTCTCTCCCCCCTTTTCGGGGGATGAACATAGCTGGAACCTGGATCACTGTCATAGCAAAGAGACATTTTGGCACGGGCTCCTTATAAAATATCTCTTAATAAGAAACAGTTTTACTTACATCTCTGTTCAGACTGTGCAGTACCAGGGTCTTGAGTTCATCCAGACTCCGGTTGATTCTCTCCCTCCGTCTTCTCTCTATAAGCGGCTTGTGAGACTGTCCATGGGTAAAGGGGACATGATTTAGGTTTGCTTCTTATAAGTATTAAAACAGAGAGTTAAATATCCTATCCCTTAAAGGATTGCACCATGCCTCTAGATTGCATCTGACTGTATGAGGCAGCATGTATAACTTTGTCATCATGGAGCATCACTCTGAGTGAACAACCCAATGGCTAGTAGTGGGATAGTAGTGCCTATATGGGGCCAGGAATGGAACCAAGTACTCGGAATGTAATTGTGAGTGAGTGAGTGAGTAATAGATGTTTAACGCCATTTCAACAGCTGAGGTCATATTCATGGCGAGAACTACATTACACAATTTCACAGAGGAATGTGTCAGTGCCCACGCATATGTGCACCACACACATCCTGAGGGGATAGGAAAGAGGAGAAATAGACCCTTTTAAGTGGGCTAGGGAAGCCCAGGAATGTAATTGTTATCAATGGGCTAGACAGGAGGCAAAGAGAAAGAAGGGAGGGGGTATCCTGAAGGGGAAAATGAATGCCCTATGGATGTACCATTGGGGAAGATGACCACAGGGGATGGCAAATGGAGATGCCACAGGGGGATACGTCTAGAGGAAAGTTGTCTAAGACAAGTAATCATAAATACAAGGCAAGGAGGGAGATGGAGATTGGTGCATAGGGAGACATAGACGAGGATGAGAGGGAGAGAGAGAGAGAGAAGAGAAGGGGGGTACCCAGGGGGGTGACAAGGGGAGGTGCCTCAAGATATATGGCTAGAGAAAAGTTGTTCAAAAATCCAAGAGAAAACTAGAAGCGAGCTGGCAAAATTGAAAGGGACAAGTTATCATAAATACAGGGCAAAGAGGGAGGTGACATTGATGCGTAGGGAGACATTTACACACACAAGGGTGAGAGAGAGAAAGAGATGGAGAGAAAGGGGGGATGAGTGAGAAGGAGAGAGAGAGAGAGAGAGAGAGAGAGAGAGAGAGAGAGAGAGGGAGAGACAGACAGACAGAGACAGAAAGTAAGAGAGGCACATATTTATCAAATAGAGAGCCGAGCAGAGAGAACAAAGAAAGACACAGGTAGATAGAGATAGATTAATCGATAATGCAAACATAGAGAGATATACAAGGTTCATACATGAAAGCAGAGAGGTATTCAGAGACAGGTATGTCGATGGGGATACCTAGGGAGAGAATCTGGGAGGGGGATGGATAGAAAGAAGGAGAAAGAGAGAGAGGGAGTGAGAGAGAGAGGAAGAGGGAGAGAGAGAGAGAGGTGGGGGTATTGGCCACTAGCTGGTCTGGAGCTGGTTCTGGAGACACACACTGATAACAACTGATAAGATGGGACCAGCATGTCCCTGGAAGTGGGTGTTAACCAGGGACAAGGTACCCATCATGGTATGTCTTATCAGTGGGTTTTACCTCAACCAGCGAAATTCAAGATGGTGGCTCCACTAGGCCTCCATACTGAATCCTATAGATTAAAAGTGAGTGAGTGAGTGAGTAATAGATGTTTAACGCCATTTCGACAGCTAAGGTCATATTCATGGCGAGAACGACATTACACAATTTCACAGAGGAATGTGTCAGTGCCCGCGCATATGTGCACCACACACATCCTGAGGGGATAGGAAAGATGAGAAGTAGACCCTTTTAAGTGGGCTAGGGAAGCCCAGAGATTAAAAGTAGAAAGAGTGGCTAGGAGACTGAGAAGGAAGATACCTGGTATTGTTAAAGTGCTGATTCCTATGTGAACCTCAAGCAGTGAGTGAGTGAGTAATAGATGTTTAACGCCATTTCGACAGCTAAGGTCATATTCATGGCGAGAACTATATTACACAATTTCACAGGGGAGTGTGTCAGTGCC
Source organism: Acholoe squamosa (assembly GCA_949317995.1). Lineage (NCBI taxonomy): Eukaryota > Metazoa > Annelida > Polychaeta > Phyllodocida > Polynoidae > Acholoe > Acholoe squamosa. The sequence continues at coordinate 25,163,456 of OX439050.1, forward strand.
CGCGCATATGTGCACCACACACATCCCTGGGGATAGGAAAGAGGAGAAATAGACCCTTTTAAGTGGGCTAGGGAAGCCCGGAACCTCAAGCAGAGGAAGTCCTCCCAGGTCAAAAGATCAAGTGGAGGCTCATCATGTTAACATATCCTTCTCATGCTATATGCTCTCCACTATGGGAGTATTGGCGAGACTTTGGGCAGATCAAGGGTTATCATAGAGGTATCATTTTGTTCATCACAATAAAGAGTGTACATTGGTTTTCACACGGTCACTATGCTTAGATTCAAATGCAGTTCAAGTCAGCAAAATATTTATCATAGTAATTCAGATCAAAGACATTATTTTGATATATATTCGCTTCACCTGTTATTAATGGCTATTTGTGTATGAGATAAAATAAGGCTATGGTGAGTGGTCTAACCTCTTGTTACATGGTCCGATTTCATTATTGATAACTCATGTTCAAAAACCAATGTAAATGGCCTGGAAGTTATACATCTCAATAGATTACAAAAGTAACCTGCACCTTAATTCCCTTAGGAATATCACTGAGATCTTCAAGCCATAGGGTTGTGCGCGATCGTAATACATTAAGAAATGACTTCCTTAGACCAAATTATTTTAATTAGTTATTGATCCAATGTAACCCCTTAAAGACATTGAGTAGTAGAATATAAACCCTCCTCGGTAACACCAAGTATGAAGCAATTTAACTGTAAATTGGGCAGAAAGAATGTTGAATGAAAAGGCTTTCCAGATGAAGTCATCATTAATATTGTACAGCATTATATTGTATACATGCTCCAGACCGTTCCATGTCAACCAACTCCCAGTACATGTAGTATAAAGTAAGGAAGTGTTGAGCATGGGAAAGTGTTGTATATAATGTGTACACTACATGTGTGGCCTACCTTACTGTGTGTGTCCCCTGAGTCCATGCCTACTGCAGTATCCAGGTGTATGTCTATGTGTGTTTCTAGGAAGGTGGTGCACAGGAGTGTTTTACTTTTACAGCCAGGTAACTTTCCCTCACAGGTAGCACGTAGAACTCCACAGGTAGTATATACATCAACTGAGCAGTGAACAGGTAACAAGGGGGTATGCTTCTCACCCCCCCCCAACTTTCCTAGGCTTCACTCAATTTTCCCATAATAAAACTTTACCAAAATATCCCTTCTCTCACACCCCTCCTTCCCCTCTTTCACCCACTGACCAATCAGGTCACGCCTGGTGTGTTTAGCCACGCCCACCTGGCTGCCAATCATTCCACGCTCAGAGAATTCACAATGTGGAAGGGTTCACTTTCTCCTGCCTATCATGCACACGCTGATAGGTCTTTATATGGATAAACCGCCTTATCTTCTAGGAGCTCCTAATGGTGGTACGGTTGTTTAACCATATCACTGCTAACATCTAAGGAGTCTACAAAGGGTAAAATAGAAGAAAAGTCTATGGGTGTGGGAGGGGATATTGCGGAATAAGCCTATAATTTAGCATGTTATTCCCCCAAAATATGAGCATTATACTATTTTGATGTGTTTTCCCTCAAGTGGACATATGAATCAATGATAAAGGAACTGGGTTGCACTTTGGTTTCTCAGGAAAATGCTCCTTCAGATGACAGCAGCCTAAGTAGAACAGAATGAGTCTCATTTTACAAAGTGACCAGATTGTTAGAACATTAGTCACTCAGACTTTATAGATTTTACAAACCACTGTTATATCTCATTAGTTGCTTATTCCAAAACAATTCCTGCAGCCTTTGTGTATAAGTTTGTTAAGCATTAATATTTGCCACATACGCATGAAGACCAAAGACATGCCTGCGTGATATAAAACTACTATCATGAAATTATAGATATGCACAGCTGCTAGATGGCAAAGTCTCCTGCCCTTCACAGGTATGGTCATGAATAATTGAGGTGCTCCAGAGGTCAGGATAACTATTTAGATTCATTATTTATCATCATACAATCTATTGTCTACTTATCAACCAAAAACTTTAATCTCAATTTCCATCCATGGTTCACAGAGTATTATTGCAAATAGATTGAAAGGAAATTGAAACATGATATCATTCCCATTACTACAGGTAAACCTTGAAGACACCATTACCATACCTGTCATTTTAATACATCATGGGAACTTTCACAGAACCATATTTTATCCTCATTAGTCCTTTAATGATCGCACGGTGCATGAAGTTCAAGTTACTTTGTAGCCACGATGCAGCAATGTCCTATGCCGTCCAGTCAACTCGCCAGCACTGCATTGGAGCTGCATTATGACCCTTTGGGGATGTATCAATCCCATAGGGCTGGTCCCAATGCAGCACATATGGCCTGCATTTATACAATGTCAATGTTACCTTGAGAGGGTTAACATTGACTCAGTGCAATAAGTCAGTGATAACTGACCGTATGGTGTCTGGTCAGACAGCAGGGCATCAGGCTGGCTGGGTCAGCTGAGTGTCCACCTCTGACCAACCTTGACATGCCCTTGACCACTGCTCCAGCCCTGCCAGTGTCAACAGCCTTGACCAATGGCCTCTGGGTCAGTGATGGGGTGGTCAGTGGGGCCCAGCTGTGACAGGGAGGCTGGGGACTTGTTTGGTCTTCCTTAAGGTGGGACACACACGTGCACACGTTCTTCTTCCCTATCCACCTTCCTGTTGTTGGGTGATGGTGTATGGGAGTTAAACCCTGTTCTGTTTTAAAGCTGCCAATGTTAGTTATATTTATGTAATACACTGAGTGTCTGCATTGATTTCTATTAATTTGGGGTTGGGGGCACTCAGTTTAATTCACATTTTGGGAAAAAGATGATTGGCTTTATGCCTATCAATACTAGTATTGTGAAGTACCTGAGGGAGATGGAAACAAAAGGGAGTTGCAAAACATTGGGAAATGTAGGTAAGGAGTAAGAGGATTAGTGTAATGATGTGTTACACAAAAGAAATACAGTCATCTGAGTGAGTGAGTGAGTGGGTGAGTAATAGATGTTTAACGCCATTTCGACAGCTAAGGTCATATTCATGGCAAGAACTACATTACACAATTTCACAGGGGAATGTGTCAGTGCCCGCGCATATGTGCACCACACACATCCCAAGGGGATAGGAAAGAGGAGAAATAGACCCTTTTAAGTGGGCTAGGGAAGCCCGACAGTCATCTGATGGCGTGCCTTTTTTTTTCATCTCATCAGGCAATGAAATGATATACACTCATATTACTTGTCGCAAGGTAAAGCATACGGCTACCTTTATCATTTATGTGTGGTTCTTCTCGTCGTATGTTTCATTGTATTGTACAACATTGAACGTTCACCACAACATTCATTAAACACCATACTCTTTGATACATTTTGCCGATCCCCCAGATGCCGACCCTAAGGGGCTAGTGTTATATGGAAAGATTAACATGATGCCCATAGGGAAAAGGGCATTACAAGGCCCTTAGATGGTTAAATACAGCATGGTTATTACATGACTCAGTACATCCATTTAGAAAGTCACCACAGACCACAAACCACCGTCTGGGAGCAAGGACAAAGATACTGACTTGGAATTGTTATTTACACATAAACCAAGCTAACCGTGTCCATGGGAACGTATTCCCACCTCGACACAAGAGAATGATGCGTGGGCAGGGGCCGACACAGGACATGGCGCAGCTCTTGAGCTAGGCTTGGGGCGAGGATACATGGACCATTAAAATGTATAGTAATTATCGCATCCCCGCATCGTAGGAGCCTGTACAAAAAAAAATGGATACATAGGTTTGTTAAAGTCAGGAACATGCAGCTTGGATGAAACATGAACACTTTTTTTAATTCATATGATAAATTCTTTTTAATACCGGCCATTACCGGTCGTTTCCAGATTGAGAGAGAGAGAGAGAGAGAGAGAGAGAGAGAGAGAGACAGAGAGAGAGTTGGGAGGATTTGGAAAAAGAAACAGGGAGGACGGCAAAGGGAGTGGGGCGAACCCAATTATAGGCTAAGTTTATATGGGCTAAAAGAGGCAAATAACCCTCTACCCGAACCCTCCGACACCTTTAACCCCCAACCTCACTCCCACAACCTGATTGGTCACGCCCCCTGGAGGCATTTGCTAATAACACCCCCGTCACGTGACAACAACCTTCAAAACACAAACTACATACTTAACGTGTGATTTACCAGGGTGGAGGCGTGGGAAAGGTTTGGACACTAAGTGTGGGGCTAAGGGTTAGGAATAGGTAGGACGGATTGTTATTATCTCTGTAAAGGCTGAATGGTGCACATCCATGTTCGGTTATGATACATAACTGCAGCCCTGGGCGTTTTACTTAAACATTGCTGCAATCATGCATCATGCCGACCTCTAATACACCCCTGAAATATAAGCATCATGACTAATGCACAAATGAAGTATGCGTGAATGCACTGCACTGGTGCATCATGCCACCAAAAGAACATGGAGGTATCATGTTACCCTTAAGGAGGCAATGGGGTGGTTGAGATAGTGCCATGTAAAAATGATGGTCAGAGGTGGTCATGGGTGGTCTATGGATGGAAGTGTGTAGGCGGAAGTGTTTTTCTTTAAATTTCTTGTCATAGTTATTTTCTTTGTTTTCAACGAATTCAACGATAAGTTAGGAGGTGGGGGTTTAAATGCTTAAAGGGTTGCCTTCAGGCCCATATACATTTGTCGATATGATGTATCATTGCAGTGCTGACAGGTCTACTCACCAGCACTGCATAGAGATGTGCACATTCAGGAGCATATGGACACTGCAGAGGCGTAGGAAGCAAATCTTCATTGGGGGGGCCCGGCAAGGGCACCATCGCGACCACCTTGAATTGTCGGCTGATGCGTAATGGCGTCTATATAATGCATATATAGAATTCATATAGAAAAGTAATTTTTGGTAAATTTTGGATCTGATCGACTTTAGGCTCAGACCCCCATTTTCCCTATGACATCACCATAATAATCTAATTTGAGATGTCAAGTTTTAGCTTCTTTTCCATTGTGTTTATGAGTTCTTGGAAAATATTGGGGGGGCCCAGACATACTCAGGCCCCACCTCCTTCATGATTGGGGGGGCCCAGGCCCCCCTGGCCCCCCCTTTTCCTACGCCCCTGCACTGAAGGGTAGATCCTAATGAATGCAGCATTTGCAAGCCATTCACCAGCGCTACATTCACACCGTGACGTCGAATGGACATAATGCATTTTACTCTTCTCTTAAAGATCGTGCAATTAATTGAGAAAGGAAAGACATGGCAACGCAACGCAAAACCAACAATTTGATGGAACCCACGTGCCTTCACAAATAAATATAGGATCATTTATAATTCCAGAGATATAGTTTCATAGTTATGATGGCCATCTGGGTAGAACTTTATGACAAATACCTTAGTAAAATTTTATATTCCTTCATAAAGAGGTGTGTAGAGAGGTCATCTATGGGCGTGGTAGGTGTGGTTTTATTACACTAACACGAGTAAATATGGTATATGATAAACATGTAACTAAGCTAATGAGATACCGGTTTGTATCTAAGAGTTGAATATGTAAATGAGGTAAAGCACTAATTTGTACCATATGTTACCAACAATGGATACATTTCAGAGTCCATAGTATAAAGTTTGAGTATAATATATATGGTAAGTAAACATATGAAGGTACTACGAAGTCCTGAGTTTATGAAAACCACACCATTAAAAAGAGGGTGGGAGTAGTGGAAAAGTTTATAAGGCGTATTGTTATGAACGACGGGTGAGAAAAGGTAAAGTGTCACCCGTTGCAACCGGGGATTGAGAGTTGCTCACTGATTAGCAGAAGGTGGTGCCACCGGGCTCAGGGGCTGAGTCCTTGAGAATCTGGTGAGTACTTGGAACCACCACTAGGTGGAGTATAAATTTGCCTGTCAGTCTTGTTACCCGCAATGTATCAATTACTGATAATGAGAAGGGTCAGCAGAGCTGGCAGGATACAGTCATACATTCAGATAACAGCAACTAATAAGTGGTCCCAGGCCAAATTTTACAAAGAACAGGTCAGAAATGTCAGACCAGTCTTATGAATGAGGGACGATACACTTCTAAAATAACTAAACCAAGAATTCAGATCCTTCGAAGATACGAAAGAAAAAGTATGGATAGTTATTGACCATGCCTGTGGTGACTATTATTTTTTCAGGCAGACTAGAAGAGCTGACTTTTGGAGACACCCGAACAGCTGCATACTCCCCCTGACAGAGATTGGAAACTGCCTCAAGGCACGCCTACCAAGGAATCTTGAGAGAGCTCTCGTAGCAGTAAACGAATTTGAGCCCACTAATGTATACTGTAAAAAAGTGTCGTTGAAATAAAGATGAAGTCTTTGTCCCAAGTGTGCCAGAGATACACCGTTATTCAGGTATTGTCACAGAGATTCCTTGTACCACCGTGTGTACTATATGTTGCTTCATTGTAGAAACTTAATGCCGTATTCTATTTGTTTAAACACTTGTTCAATCGGGATATTGATTTTAACCCAGAGGCTATTCCAAAGAGATGTCAGGCAGGGCTGATGGGTACACTTGATGACCGTTATAATGAGAGCTCTCACAAAGGACACACCCGACTTAGAAAGGAAGATAATACTTTAACTGTATCTCAAAAACACTTGTTGTTCAGTCAAATCTATGACTGCCCCTTTTTGCTGGAGGGCTTTCTGCCATACTTTCTTTAGACCTAGATTTTAAAATCGATACATTTATAATTTATTTTGATGTGTCTTATGACACCAGCGTATCCATCTATGGTTCTCTATTAAGACACTCATGATACCTAGATCCTAACCATTATTATCTTAATAATAAGCAAGATGAGAGAACAATAAGAAATGTAATAACCAATATCCACATTGTCATTATGGGTTTACGGGGTTGAATAATGAATAGACTGTAGACTGCTGCTAGTCTAGTCGAACCCTCTCCACCTGATAAGCTGGTCTCAATCATAGCCCTGAGTAGGACCCCACCAACAAGATAAGCAGGTTGTCACCAAGGGAGAGGTTAAGCCATACATACAGTTATAAATACAGCTATAGGTGCAGCCAATAGCCTACAGCACATTGATATCTGACGTATGGGAACACCCCAAACTAATTTTGTATTTTCAGGAAGGTACAATGTACTGCAATGGTGTGGGCAATGTGTAAACTGTATGGACAAATATAATTGATATCGAGGTAGGGCTATAGCATTAACAAACCCATCTGAAGTAATAGGAAAGACTTATAATTATTATTTGTTAAAGAGATTCCTTGTAACACAGTGTGCTACTGTGTTGCCATCTGGGGTTACATTGTAGAAACTGCACTGCTTCACTGCACTGCATTACAGCCGTCAGATCTACCACTGTACCAGTCTTGGTGCACACAGAACTATAGGAGGGAGGTTTTCCTCACTGCTCACAATGCCCTGCACACATTCACATGCACAAAAAGGCTTTTAAATAGTTTTTATGGATCTATTATTTGTGGGATATATATATATATATATATATATATATATATATATATATATATATATATATATATATATATATATATAGTATCATAGTATGCCAATATTGGAACAACACAAAACCAGTCGCAATAGTCACTAAAATGTTTACCCATTACATGATCTGGTCGTGCTGCACCAATGCAGTGTCGGAACACCTCATAACTGGGTATGTTGCATTAATACACAATGCAGCCCCTGCATGGTTTTAAAAGTGTTCACAAATCTGGCGCAACCCTTAGGCTAGGGGCGGAACAAATACCCAGAAGGCAGTGCGCGCTCCGGAAGTGAAAGTTGGCGGGAAATCATTTCCGGATGAGAGGTGAATAATGGTTTGTGTGGTGGTGAGGTGGCTGACGGGAAGGGTTTGTTATCGTTTGGAGCCATCTGACGATGTCAGCGCCAACTAGGATGGGCGTCAGTGAGATATAGAGGGTTAATGACATGTTTATCCCCTTTCTGCTGAGGTCATCATGATTTATTGATCGATAGGTGTGTATGCTTGCATTGTGCTTGATGGGTAATGATAGGAATTTGTATAACATGGTATATAGTCACCTATTTCTGTTCTAGCAGGAATTGTAGCGAGTATGTCACCTGAGGGACCATAAGGTGTGTGGCTCCTAAAGGAGTATTGACAGATTTGAAAGATAAAATATCGGTTCCAACTTATATACAGGGGCGTAGGAAAAGGGGGGGGCAGGGGGGCCTGCCCCCCAAAAAAGAAAATGAGGAGGTTCCCTACATAAGCCTATATAAAAATATAGCAGGCCCCCCCAACCGAGACCCCTGCCCCCCCCCCAATAAAAATTTGCTTCCTACGCCCCTGATATAGCAATTCTACAATATGTTTCCCCCAACCTTCTTTGTATCAATTAAAGCCATTCTGCCCTGGCAGTTATACTCTGCGGCCAAACCGGGTTTAATTATGCTAAACCCATGTTTTTTGGCCCATAAGTCCATAACTGAGTTTGGGTCAAAGATCTAGAAAAACCCGTAAATCTCAAATCCGTGATAGAATTTTTACTGGACACTCCATACGTGAACATAATATATATCAGCTTCTAGCATATTTACCTACATCAATTTTTTTTGGTACTTTATTAACTAGATGAAATTCAATACAAGAACAATCAATATTTCTAATACAGCATACTGCCTCTTAGAACGCTTACATGATATCTGTCGTACCAAAATGACAATTGCGTATTCACATGTATTTAAGCATATTTGGTAAGTCTTCTTTACCCACTCAATAGCCCGGGGCATATCGATCTCACCTCCATTTTACCATGTCCAAAGTGGGTGAGGAAATGTGTCAACATGTGAAAGAGACCTTTTTTTGGGTTTCCCTTTGAAGGTGACAAGTAGGGTATAGTAACAGGAGGGTGTTCATCTCCACCTGCCTCTATCTGTGTCTGATACAAACACCTGCCCTGGGTTGGATCTCTGGTATCTCTGGCATCTAGAGAGTATTATGGGATCCAGCGCCATTGTGGGATCTGGCGGTCGTTTCTCAATACACAACGATCGCACATAGCTATATGACTTGAAATCTCAATATTGTTCCTATGGGAATGTTGGTATGATTTGGAGGGTGCAATCATATGGTATATTAAGATATAACCTCCCGCTGTTTTTTCATATTTAATGCCCAGATATGGTGTATCAATAAAGAATGTGGGATGAAATAAGAAAAAAGAGACAGGAATTTCTATTGTTGTGGTTTACATGAATAGGAATTCAAGTGTTAGTTAATATTGGAATATGGATGAGCCCATTTTATTTTATTACCTACTCCAGAATGGATCTTCCTTGTGTCGTTAAAGGTAAAGCATTCAAAGCTAAGGCAAGATTCGATACTATTTTCAGACAGATCATAGTAGCAGAATTTTGGTGTGCGACCCGCCCAAGTTCCTTCTCTTTTAGTTGACGAAGTACGATACTAATAGTTAAGCAATAATATTATTCTCTCTGACAAAAGTTGTAGGCCAAAGATTGGACAACAATCGAAGTGGTCAGTTTAGCCTTATCTCCCGATTCTTGCACACTTTCACATACACACATTCACCCACGCTCGTACACATTCACCCACACACATACACGTACACACACGCTTCCTGGCAGGTAGATGGCGCCACATCAAAGGCCGCACAACACAATGACAATACCCAGAACTGCACATCCGGTTGGGAGGGCGTCTACACAGGTGCTCCCCAACCCCATCCCTGATTGTCAGGTAGGGGATAGCCCCCAGCCACTCCCTCTTATTATGCTAATATCTCCCTTATTCCCAACATTGTAGGGAATGCACCCTCTCCAATCCTCTCATGCTTTTTGCATAGTTGCATTCTCCCAAACCTAGTTTCAGTTGGACTTCAAAAAATGTTTGGTATTGTATTGGCATTCTTCTCTTTTTTGTGAATTATAATCTCCCACCGCCGTTTAATTTTTTTCTGTTCGGAACTTTTGGTTTTTGTGAGTTTTTTGGTTTGTGAGTGGTGGGGACTGAGGGAGAAGTCTATAGAAATCGCCTTGTCTAGAAATCTTAGGTTTCACACTGAGGGATGGGTATGGCTAAGCCCTTACGTTACGCAATCAAAAGTTGGTTAAAATCCCTGGGCTGGAAATTTGAGAAGACTTCATAGAAAGGGACGGACAAGGTGGTTTTGTTGTAACTAACCCTCTCACTTGGAATGACAGGAATGACAAGGGGTGAATCAAAACCACGCCTAAAGTGTACATAACCTTCGAGAAATGAATAGACCAGTTTTTATTGGTCAAGCCCACTTTATAACACACTTCTACTGTGAAGGTAACCCTTCACAGCAGGCCTTAGACACGTAACGCTGTGCTGCAATACTCTTGAATATTCAGCTATTCTCAAAATTACCTTGGTAAATTGCTTATACCTATAGAGAATTAGACTCATGATTATCAGTGTGGGACCCTATGACTATTTATTGGAATATCAATGGAAATAATGATTTTCATGCAATACATGGTGCATTATGTAGTCAGTTACAATGGTCTGAAATGAAGGTTCATTCTGAAGCTTACCACTTTGTATCTTTATCATTCTCTGAATAATGATAGCTGAGGTGATGTAACATCTATAAATGATATCTGGAGATGAATTTACCTCACCACCATAACACGTACCCACAAATTGAGTCAATTGTATATAAGACTATATCAAAACTATTCTGATAACATTAAAGTGTTGCTATTAAATGTATATATATAAAAAAGAAAGGCATCCAGGTTAGAACTCCTACCCTATAGCATCTGGATGAAACTAGCACATTACTGTATACTATCCATTCATAGACATGTCCAAACGCTTTCCTCCTGTAGCTAAAACCAGTCCTTGTTTTGTATTCTACCTGATTTACACACAATACATCAATAAATTTCAGAACTACATACATTTTGAAGTCCTTTGAAGTGCAATTCTTATGTCTCCATTGGGAGACCCTGTGTGGTCAGTCTTAAGTCTGAGGCATAGAACACGTTCATTCAGTGAAGCATAAAGCTGGGGTCAATTCCCTGGAGGACAGTTAGACTAAAACGTGCCTATCCTCTCACCTATTCAGGGGGTCTGATCAAAGTGTTCTACCTGCATTATCAACCGGTCATTCAGTGAAGACATTGACAATGGAAACCTCCACTGGAAAAACAAAAATATCTCCCAAAATTTCTATCAGAATAATCAGGTATATTATAATAAGATGGGGTACATCTGTTTCTTTCTTTCTTGTCTAAAACAAAATTTCGTCAGGGTAAAGATATCAAATGTCAATACTGTTGATAAAAATGACTGACAGACAACGTCATACTTTTATTTCAAAAATACTCCATCACCAATGAATGAAAACCAAAACCTCCAGGAGCTTGCAACAAGAAAACAAGAGAATTCTTTGTGGGTTACCCTCAATATAGAAGTAAGGCATTAGTAAATGCTGATGGTCAATAGTGGTATAGGTAGAGTAACAATGGTTTCTATGGCGATAGGCATCAATGAGTGTTCCTCCCCAAGGTGAGCCCAGGGACTCATTCTCACCTGTTCAAAGGCCAATTGTCTCTGTCCACCTTTACAGGTGTGATGTCTCAGGTGGGCAGAACCACACCCTACCTGTTCTCCATACCTGTACAGGACGGTCCCTATAGGTGTCTAGCATAGCTTCCTCGGGTGGGCTTTAAGCTCTCCCAAGGGTCAGAAGTCCTTCCTTGATGAGAGGTAGGGGGATAGAGGGTGGGGGGGGGGATAAATTTGATAATGCCACTGACACAAGGGTGATGATATCTTTAAAGGCTGTCCTGCTTTGAGTAATTTTGTTTTCTTCCCATATTGATGATATTAACTATACAAAGAGGGGGGTTAAATAGACATAAGCCATGAAGGCAGTGGACATTTTGGAGTTTGACAGGTGATATCAGCATTTGCATGCCCTGGAAATCGAGGAGCTGAGGCTGAGGTCTAGTTCAGACAATGACCCAATTATACACTTCACATTAACCTGACATGATTTCTCTTTTCCCAGACCCATTTTCATTAAGAAATGGGCGAGAAATATGCATGCAGTTATAGACCTGCGTTTTAGAGGGGAGAAGAATTGCTATTTTAATTATCTGGAAAGCAAGTATTCTTATCTCAAAATTGATATTTGCTGACTGATATGTCCAAGGGTTAATAAGCGTTTAATGTATGTTATGGGTACGCACGAGTGGGTTTATGGGTTAATAATCCACGAGCCCGAAGGGCGAGTGGATTATTAACCCATAAACCCACGAGTGCGTACCCATAACATGCATTAAAGCGTTTATCGAACATATTTCTCCATTTTGTATTAATTTCTTACCTTATAACCCAAGAATTAATCCAGGAGAAGACATTTTGTAAGTGCATCCTATCCGCACGGTTTGCCAAGCCGTCGTGGCCATGTTGTCACTCTGTCCGACATAGCTCCACCTTTACACTCATTTTTCGGGTATAATCCAAGCATGTCAAGTCCCATACTTCTAGCAGCGCCAAATATACGATCTCTAGTTGGTGTTCGCCTACATTTTGTATCCATTTTCTTATAAATAAATAAGAATCCATTGATTTTCCATAACGATCCAACGCACACAGCCCGGTACACGGCCATTGCTTCTTGTTGACAGAGCGGGGAGGTGCCCGGATGTAAAAACTAGGTCAGCCACGCGTCGAGCAAGGAATGGCCGGACGGGGTGGGTCCCGAATCGTATCGATGTGGAAAATCAATGGATTCTTATTTATTTCGAAGAAAATGGAGGAATTTGGCATGGCATGTTCATATAGGATATCTAACAATGTTTTCCTGTGAATAACTCCACCAGGCTCCATTGAAATCTATGCTAACGAGGTCTGCAAACATCAGGTATGTGGGAAAAAATTTTCAAATGCTGGATATAGATTCATTTCTACCACCGGTCGGCTTGGTATAGTGGACAGCGAGCTCGCCTCCTGCCACAGCGGCCGGGGATCGATTCCCCGTTGAACCTAAACGGTTTTAACTGGAAACGTATGGAGGAGTTGACTTTGTATACTTCTCCAATTTAATAACATGTCCGGATTGAAACCAGCAGCTTCTTGAAGACGAAGAAAAGGTCTCAGAGTGCGTTATGGCTGGATAAGGAACTGGGGTTATGAGCAAAAAAGCACAGTTGAGGCCCAGATAGTTAGATAATTTGTGTTAGCAGCCGACGCACAAAGCCCAAACATTCAGTTAGGCACTTTTCAGCAGGGAGGAAGTGTTCTGTGCTGACATTGTTTACCCACCAGGACGGCGCCATCGGCGGCCCTTGGAAGTGCCCCACGGAGATGTTCCTCCTATTATCGCCTAGTAAGTGATGCTGAGCACTACTACCCTTCAGCAAACTACAAAACCCTTCAACCCTTTAGGACCTGCATAATCTATTGTAGCACGTTCATGCTGCATAAAAGCAGCTCTGTTGAGTCTGCTCACTAGGGCTGGATTCATGCATAATACTGACCCTCTGCAATCCCTGCATTCAGTAAGGACCGGCCTGATGCACCAATGCACTGCTGGTGAGTCTACTCTTCTGCAATTGATACATTGCTGCTTCAGGACGACCAAAGGACATGGGGCTGGATGCTTGATAAATACCTTAGAGGGTTAGGGGGAGGGGGCTTGTATTGTTGTCAGACATCGTGGGACCTATTAGGAGGTTGAGTGGGGGTGGGGGGTATTGGGGGTAGGCCCCCTTCCCTGGTTCTGTTTTTGCTGCATGGCTCATCACTTAGGGGCATTTATGATGAGATACAGCAATGAAAAGAACAAGGGGTGGACAATAAGGTCCACAGAAAGGGGTTGTCCCGCCATAGGACTAATTAGAACCTCTAGACTGTGTTAAAATGGCATGAGAACTTTGGGAAAATAAGTGGGGTCCACTGTCTATAATTTACTAAGATGGAAAACCGTCAAAAATTAGGCCTCGGTTCATTCATGCGCTTTTATGGGGCATTAGAAAGGAGATGCATTTGGATGGGAAAAAATGTATTGTAGAAATGCAAAGTAATTCATATCATACATGTATCAAATCCTATATATGCTCTAAAAACCTTTTTGATTGTTTCTCTTTCGAAATATGAGATATGTTTCTCTTTCTAAATGGTATATTATTTTTGTGAGCTATGGACCTGTTGCAACAAAAATATAAATTCACAAAATATTGTGGTCATTCCCATTAGAATTTATACCCTCTGTTCCCTTCAGACACTTTGTCTCGTCTCTTGGGGTGGGTGGACTGGTGCTAAACAACAATAGCTGTCATTTTCAACCGGTTTCTGTGAATTTGAAATTAATAAAGGGGCGTCCTACCTGTCTTTATCTTGGTGCTCTGTGAGAGGCCCTTAGCCTAAAGAAAGCCGCACACTTTAATAGGCGGGTGTCTTTGATAGTTTACACGTGTCTTAAGATACTAACGACCGGAGGGGTTTTTGGGTTGAGTTAAATGAATTATTAGAATTAGTTAATTCATTCCGTTCTTAAGTTCAGCCTGACTGAAAATATAGGGTTGTTCAGATAATATTTAAACAGATTTCCCCTATATCGCATCCATCGTTGTTAAATAAGAATTCTTAGACTTATCATTAATCACTATTCTGTATAGTCGAATGTTTTGTCTTTAGGGAGTGTTCATTTTTTTACAACAGGGGGGAGTTGGTGAGTTTTAGTTTGGACCCCTTAAATTTTTCCGCCACCCCCTTGAGAGGTACCAGAATCTTTTCCGCCACCCCTTCAGGAGGGGTCACAAAAATTTTTGCCACCCCCCAACATCGCCTTCTGTAGTACTCCATTGTAGAGCATCATGCCACATTAATTTTTTTATATCTTACTGAGGTATGAGTTAAATAGATCACTGCACAGGGTGATTATCATCTATTGCAAATCATGAAATTGAAAAGGGGGTGTTATGCTTCACTTTAGCTACGTGACACATATTGTCCACATCCCATTTCTTCACAATACATCCACAACAGCCCAGCGCAAGGTGTCAAAAAAATGTACTGTCTTCAGACTATTTTCACAGAGTGTCCATAAGATAAGATTTGTCCACACCCAACAATGACAATGTATCCACAAAATACACTCTGTCCACAACCTATCATCATAAAGTGTTCACAAAACACATTCTGTCCTCATACTTTCATCACAAAATGTCCAAAACCACTTTTAGTCCACAAGATTTTACCACAGAGTATCCACAAAAAAACACACTGTCCACATTCAACTTTAACAAAGTGTCCACAAATTATGAATTGTCCACAATCTATCATCCCAAATTGACCACTAACACATATTGACCACAAGTTTTGATGGCAAAGTATCCACACAACATGTTCTGTCCACAGTGTAGGGTCACAAATTATCTACAAAATTCATCTAATCCACAAGATATAATTGTGACCCATCCTTACAAATTGGTACTGAGGTCGCACATGTTGAAGCCTAGCTATAGCCTTTTCAAGTTGCATAGTGTCAAAAATATCAAAAGTCTCAAAATTGATATTTTAGCATTTTTGTAACATATGGGTACATGTCTTTTAGAAACCTTGCTTACTAAACTTACTTTAAGCCCCAAATGCCCAATAGACATGGCTGTAACCTTTGTGGTTATATAAAATTACATAGGAATTATATAGGATTTATGAATTATTATATGTTTAATATGTTAATTATCTCAGTTTAATCTTTTATTGATTGATACGACTACATTTACTGCCAGACGACCCACAGAGGGCAACCTGGTTCAAGTATGCAAGTGTTATATACCAAATGAAAGCTCTTGATGAGCTGTAAATGAATATGGCAATATCTAAACATTTTCTATTTGCAATTTCCGTACCATTTTGTTAGGATGGGTCACATATACACAAAGTGTCCACAAATTACATTTTGTCCACAGGCTAAAATGTGTCCGCATGGACACTTTGTGATGGTTTGTGTGGAAAATGTTTGCTCTGTGGACATTTTGTAGCACATTGTTTGGGCATTATTTTATGTGACTGGCAAGAATGTGAACAATTTGCTTTTGACAAGGGGTGTATTTCAGATATTTTTAGGTACAGCAAGGACACATAGTGGGTACTTGGTGATTTTTAACAGTGAGACCAATCTGATTATGTATGTTGCCAAGCTGGCATTGCTGGGCTAATTTCATACAGCATGATTTTCTTTAAGGGGTCGTAAGGGGGAGATTCCACAAAATCAATTTTTCATGAAAAATAAGTGTAAAGCATAACAAACCAGCACATATTATGTCATGGTGGGAAGCATAATTAGTACATTTATCAATTTCCTTCCACCCTGTAATATTTTGTTATCGATGGAATGTGAATGGAACAGAAACGTTCTTCTTTTAGCTTCTTTTGCTATGATCATCATTACAGGATAGAAATTTGTTATATGTGTTACTTCTTGTGAGTTCAGATTAAATTTGGAGGGGTTTCGGAGGGCTTTGTTTTTCTTTTGTTGATACTCCAATTATTAAGGTCTTCTGAGCTGTTCAAAGTTGGGTTGTCATTCAAAAAGTGTAATTTTCACCTGTTTTCAACCATTTTCCCCTGAAATTTACATGGATGAACAGGTTAGTGTCTAGGTGTCTGGCCCCATAAAAATAGCCAGGAAGTTCACCTTATGTGCTTGGTTTATGTTAGTCATAGTGCAATGGGCAGGTTTACCTGATATAGGTGGGCAAAGGATACTTTTCTATACATTTGCTGTATAAAAATTGTTGAATTAGCAAAGAATTGCCCAACCAGCATGATTGGAACCATATATATATTCTATGTACCGAATGATATTTTACTTAGAATTCATAAAACTTGACAGTTTCACCTTTACCTAAAACACCTGTATTACCTTCTACAGATTCTATACATCATGTTACATTTGTTAGTTGAGAGAAGACTCTATCATGCCAGAATTATCCAAAATACCAAGATTTTCAACAAAGTTTGATGGATTTCATTCATGCAGTAGTGGTAAAGAGGAGGAAAGGCCACTTTTACTCAACAAATTTTGATGGACCAATTTTAAGAAATCTATACTGAACTTTATGTCAGAAGTCTCTGTTGAACAATTGTGGAATGTCTGAAATGTTGAGGACATATCTACTGAAAACTTAAGTTGAAGATGAGGGAAAGCTTCATAAGTCGATATATATAACAATATATGCTTTATAGCCAGTTTTATTATGAAGCTAGAGTAGCCGTGGCACCTTAACCTTTTTGTGCCCAGGATCATTTGGCTATTTCTTGCTATTTCCCATATAACTGTTTTGAATCTGATAGTAATATATTGTTCTCATGATTGCTTTTTATAAGGACAGTTCAGATTACTTATCTGAATGTTCTTTAGGTGAACATTTCTTATATTTATAAACATCAAAATATCAAGATATATTTATTTCTGGAAACAGTGACATATACATTCTATTTGATGATGCTAGTAGATTGCTCAGGTGTTCACTGGGCCAAGTCATCTATTCTTTAGCAAAGTCTTCTAATGTGGGAATGAAATTATTTCTTTCGATATCAATATGGGAGCTTTTTGTACTAGGGATAGAATGATATTGAAAACATATTCAGGATCTCCTGCAAAAGTTAGGGTGAGGTGGTAAACCATTATCTCGCCTGTCCTTCCTAATATTTTTGTTATCCTAAGCCTTGCTATATTGGGAATCCTGCTCTTGACAGCCCCCCCCCCCTTTCAATGATAATGGTGATTTTCCATCATCAAATTTCAATATGGCACCCAAAAGACCTCCAGTGATGCATGTTTAATGGTACTGGTAGTGTCACTGCTTTTGTGAGGTGATACACTTTCTTTTGGTGGTCTAATTTTGAAAATCGACCCAGCAGAAGTGTCTGGGTGGTTATATATGTCCAGATAGTTGTTTTAAGGCCCAAAACCACGCCAATTGGCGCAGTTGGGAACCATAGAGTTAAGGGCATTTCATCCCGCTTTGCTTTACAATGAATATTTTTTTCAAATTTGTTTTTACATGTTGACAAAGGAATGGGGTATAAGAGAAAATTGACTGCAATGTATTTGATTAGTTGATCATTACTGGCATAGATGAATGTATTACTGGCACCCCTAATCTTAGCCATGTAATGCCATTTTATGAGGCACCTGTGTCATAACTACCATAAAGAGGATCTGCCAATCTATTTTTATATCTAGATTGAGATAAAGGTAGTCCAAATATTTTTAAAAACAGTCGCTAATGCTATCCAAAGGTGTTAGTAGTTTTTGAATATTCTGGAAACTGCCAAGTTCAAAATTCATCTTCCCACAACTGATTTCATGAGACCGATGCAAGATTCATACATTAAGCACAATGATCAATTATAGCAGCTTTTGAGTTACATTAATCAGCCTGCATATATATAATGCCCATATTCTCAATCATGAGATCCCTCCTTGATCTCAAAAGACTGTCACATTTCCTTCATTACATCTGGATGTTAGGGGGATGTTTCTAGACTGTCACCCAAACTCTTTGCTTATACACCATATGTGACACGATCTGCCAAAAGAGGTCTTAGTGCAGGGGGCCTAAGACCCCTTCTTGCAGTCCATGCCACATATGCTCTTTCGCTTTCTCTCTCTCTTTAGTTTAAGTAAACACGATGTATGAACATGAAGATAACAGGTGATGTAAGTACTTTAGAATATAAGACACGACACACCACTTGTCCACTTATTTTTGGACATCTTAATGATACACCGTATTCTGTTTCACTTTCTCTCTCTCTAGTTATATGTAAACATGATGCATAGAATAGTCAAGTATTCTTAAAGTAATCAAATTATTGCTAACCTAGGGTTGACCATTACACAACGGCTAGGCATAAGAAACTGCAGACCTTGGAAAGGCTCTTCGTTGCTGTTCACTCTCTCCCTACCTACACCTTGGATGGATAAGTGACTTCCCCCCCCTTTCTAACTGAGTGCCTAAGGAACATCACTCTTCACAATTAGATGGTTTCACCTTTAGCCCTGCTGCAGTTAGTTGATATAGGACCTAAGCCCGTGGATTTCTCCATGCCATGCAGATAAATCAAAAGAATGCCTGTTTCTAAGCAAATAATCACCATAGCTTGAGGGGAATAACAGAAATGAATTTCCCAGACTTGAGTTCGTGGGAGTAGACGAAGGGCAGCAGTAAGCTGCCGCAGAAGTGATTTAATTCAGGGTCAATTCTAATAGCTACAACTTGCTTTTACATGTTTATGCATATCTTAGGATTCAGGAAAGTTCTGTTGTACTATTGAAATCATGTCCATATAATGTGAAACTTGCACTTTTTAAATTCCAATTATAGTGATGAGAGATGTGGTTGGACAGGTTTTTTTCCTTGCCATGCATATATTGGGTTATATAGGCATGGCAGTCCAATGGATGCACAGCTCCTCTAATAGGTCTGTTGTGCAATTATTTTGGTAGCGATGAATATATGATTTAATAATGCAGGGCAGTGGTATCTTTTAACACCTTGTTATAACAGGAATAAGGCCACTTCGAAGGGGAGGGAGTGTAACCCCCAGTCTTTATTGGGTAATGGATGCACACCCGCTCCCCTTCTTCATACTACTTCTGCTCATGTAGTATTCACCTTTGGCCATCATGAACAACATATGTGGGCAGATGAGGAGAAAGGTCCCTCCCTGCGGGATTTTTAGTACTGGGTTTGGCCACTAGGGGAGATACAAAGGCTATAAATGTGAGAAATAGGCCAAAAACTGGTCTTAGGTACTTTTTTACACAGAAAAAGATCATTTTCTCAAAAATGTTCTATTTTCACTCATTTCCTCTATATTTGGAAGGTAAATGGAACGTTTTGAATCCAAAACAAGGCCTAAATAAGGGTTCTCATAGAAATGTGTTGCCATGGCAACAAGAGAACATTCCAAATAGAAAAAGAAAATGACATTAGTCCATAGAACGATTCACAGGGATTTTAATGCTGAAAACCGCACATAGATACCATTTCTACATCCAATGTTATGGCCAAATGTATGGAAAGCATTGGTCATTTATCAATAGATTATTTAAATCACTATGCTAATTAGATGCAGGATTTCATCGAAACCATGAGTGACAGAGCTTATTGGCTGTATTGATATGGTTATGTTATTCAATGTTCATTAAGCCATATCTCTGGGACCGGAAGGGCTATCTGCAAGTGATATACCTCATATTAAAGCTGATGACTTCAATTTTAAATGCTACATTTTACCTCGGAGGACCCTTTCTCCTCATCTGTCCACATATGTGATCATAATTGATTGACCAATAACTATTTTCAAACTCAAAACTCTTCTGCGTGCCTTATTGCTTAAGTACCCTATACCTCCAGAACAAAACAAGAATGTATAAAAGGAACCTTGGTAATCTATGAAACATGTACAGTCAAGTGACAAATGGGGAGAAAACATGCAGTACATACCCTGAAACAATATCAACTACACAGCAGAATGATAGGGTGCCATTAATACCAATGACTGAGCAGATCTGTTGTCATTACTGGCACCCCCTATCAAATCCACCATTTTTGACATTTTAAATTGAATGTTTTGGGAGGCAAATCACATTCTTAGGTATGGGTAATATCCCTAAGGTTGTTCTGAGATTCAATTTGAATGGAGTAAACATTGGATCAGGTTGAGCACAAACTTAGCAAAAGCCATAAAACCTCATTTCTACTGGTTGGTGAATCAGTAACTGCAAAATCAATGGGAAATATCATGGCCTACAAACCTGATTTTCTCACCTTTCTGTACATAGGCTGGCAGAGAAAGGTCTAAAGTATGGGCTTGAAGTAAAAAAATATCTAAAAGCTCATTTGCATATTGCTAAATCAGCTGCACAATGCTGGGTGCCAGTAATATCCCCAATGCCAGTAATACCCATGGCTGTAACCTTAATTCACCTGATCTCTTTGTTCAAGACATTTGACTAGTTCATTTTGACCTTGCCTAGAGCTACACCGATTCAGATCCATCATTTGCTTTTTCTTGTAGCCATTTCCAAAAATCACATTTTACATAAAATCCCCATAGATGCTGGCATCATTTGCATTTGTTATTAGGATTTTTCATAAAATTTCTCAGTTAACACACACTGTTTCCTTCATGGCAATGCCAGGTTGTCTGCATACCAGATTGGCATCTAAAGTGTACTGTTGAAAATACCCCCTTTGCCACACAAAATGTGTCACCAGATATCCACAGAGCACATATTCTTCACACAAACTATCCCAATGTCCATATAGATAAATTGTACTTTGTGAACAAAATATAATTTGTGGACACTTTGTTAATATATCTGGTAGACAAAATATATTTTGTAGACACTTTGTTACCATGAACTGTGGACAAAGTATGTTTTGTGGATACTTTGTGATCAATTTGGGTTAATAGATATTGGACAGTTTGTAATTTATGGACACCTTGCTCAAGTTGAATGTAGACAGTGTGTTTTTTGTGGATGCTCTGTGGTAAAATCTTGTGGACTAATAGTGTTTTTGGACATATTGTGACAAAGGTATGTGGACAAACCATGTTTTGTGGATACTTTGTGATATAAATAGTGGACAGAGTGTATTTTGTGGATACCATGATGTTGTTCATTATGGACAAAGATTATTTTATGGGCACTCTGTAAAAATAGTCTGTGGACAGTACATTTTTATGGACACCTTGCACTGGGCCTTTGTGGACAAAATGTGAAATGTGAAATGTCCAAGTCACACACCACTTTAGCATTTGATACGCAAGGACACCAGCAGCAGATTTAGCCAGGGATGCAGGGGTACCCCTTCATTTTCCCTGTACTTACTGATATTTCCCTTGTGTAAGGCATGTCTTTTACATAAATATGAGGGCCCCTTTACCTTGTAGAATCAGCCCAAAGTCTGGGCATCTTATAGGCTGGGTCCATTTACTATAAAACAGTACGAAACCTTCAAAAATCAAGTCCCAGCTGTGCCTCATAGCATGTCTCTCAATTCAGCACCTTATATGCGGGATGTGCCTTGTACATCATTTTTGGACAAAACAGAATTTTTACCTGTGAGGGGCTGTATCTATGTTCTCAAAAAGGAAATGTTCCCTCATATTCTAAGGGCAGTGCATACCTGCCAACACCAAATGATAAAAAACACTTGGGCCTATAAAACCTAACCCTTTTTGTTTGAAAAGGGGCTTGGAGAATCTAAGCACAGGGGTCTGAGGAGACATCCATCCAGGGGCTTAGACATGTTGCAAAACTAGAGGCCAAATTTGTGCATTATGATGGTATTTGAAAATGACTGACATACTCAGTTTAAAGGTTTACCCATATGGATATAAAATCTATCTCTAGAAAATATCTCTGGAGAAGAAAGGTGATCTCTGGTAGTAGATATATCCACTGCTGAGAAAATTAAAAATATATATGTGAACAGATGAGGAGAAAGGGCGCTCCAAGGTAAAATATGACATGTGCAGATAGCATCTCTAGTGCTGGAGATATTGCTTTATGAACATGGGATGATGCAATTATATTGCTACAGCCAATAAGCTCTATCTCTCACTGTTTTAGGTACATCATGCATCTAATTTGCATAATTTGTATAATGATGCACAATTCATCAATAATAAATGACCAACTTTTTTCATGCAATTGTTCATAACTTTGGATATATAAATAGTATCAATATGCTCTTTTCAGCATATAAATCCTAATGGATCGTGTTATCAAATGATATAAAAGAAATTCTAATTGGAAAGTAAGTTTTGTTGCTATGGCAACACACTTTTATGGGAACCCTTGTTGAAGCCTCATTTTGGATTTAAAACATTCCATTTACATTCCAAATAGGCTACCCTATATAAGAAATGCAAGAAAATAGAATATTTTTGACGGAACCACCTTTTTCTATGTGAAAAAATACTTAAAAATAAATTTTGGCCTATTTTCCACAATTCTTGTCATTGTATCTCCCCTAGTGGGCATACCCAGTACTAAAAGTCCCGCAGGGAGGTACCTTTCTCCTCATCTGCCCACATATATCTAACCTTCCCTTCCCCAACTCATTTTGTTATGACCTGATGATAAAATGTATGAAAATCCAAAACAGTATCCCTAAGGTTAGACCATTGCGGTAGTGAGATAGGAAAAAAAGTCCAGGAGGGTCTTCAGTCAGTCTTCAGAGTGTTGTCCATCTAAAGGGACAAATGGGCATCAGCTTGCAAAAGCAGATGATCTGAGATGGTTTGGCTTGGTCCCCCTTTGCCACATCCCCAATAAAGATTTGATTCATATCCAGTGCTGCCAAAATCTTTTTCTCAACACAGGCCAAAGTAGACTGTGTCTTGGCAATTTTACACAGGCTCTTTTTCTCTTTATTGCTAGGGCAATAGAGAATAAGAATTGGAGGGGGCTGGGGGTATTTTTTAATATCCAGAAGCCAAGTGGTGCCGCCTGGTGCATTTTCAGGATAGCTTAACACTCAGATGAAAATTTTTCAAAGACACCCCCAATATATCAATGATAAATTTTATTGGATTTGGACAAATCACATGACTGACCATGGAAGGTCTTAAAAAAACTGAAAAAGAAATGAGGAGACTCCAAGTGCTGTAAACCCCATGTATAAACTGCAGCTTATAGACCATTTCAGATGCCTTCTGTGCCTTATAGTCTTCCTGAACTCAGGATGAGGCTTATATAAGGAGTTTTACTCATATAGACTACAGTAAGGAATAAGGACCGATTGTGTGGCTTATAGCATTCTTCCAAAGCTGGCCCAATCAGCAATGGAGCATTGGACCATGCTTGTCCATGCTTGGCCCAATATAAGCTGAAATTGGCCTAATGTAAGCCGACATTGGCCCAATGTATCCTTGCTACCTGGGGGGGTGCTTATATGTGGGTTTGGCTTATAAGTGGGGTTTTACGATATGACTGGATGGTGTGGAGGGCATATACTCCACCTGAGCCAAAGCTTTTATTACCCCATGATCATAAATACATTTATCAATACATTTTAGTCCCCATTCCTTTGAAAATGTTTTGAAATTTTAAAAAGAAGGTACATCCTGATGCATTTATATAGATAGGCCTATATTTTTTTCCTTACACTAGTGGCTTTGCCACTAGATAGTGGGGGCAATGGCCAATAGACAAATTCTGCCTACAGATCATGGTAAATTCTGCTAAGGGGCCTACTGATCACTGCAAATTCTACCCACTGACCACCAGAGCCCTCTGGTGTCTTACAGTAGAAGCACTTATCTTAGCAGCGCTTAACTTAGCAACGATATGTTTCATAGCAACATCAACCAATTTAGCACTCTCCCAGCAGATTCTCTCGGAGGTTTGTTTCTAGTGAATTACTCTGGAAGTACTCATCAGTGAGTGAGTAATAGATGTTTAACGCCATTTCGACAGCTAAGGTCATATTCATGGCGAGAACTAAATTACACAATTTCACAGAGGAATGTGTCGGTGCCCACGCATATGTGCACCACACACATCCTGAGGGGATAGGAAAGAGGAGAAATAGACCCTTTTAAGTGGGCTAGGGAAGCCCCAGTACTCATCAGATCATAATTAAAGGGAATTGAAAGGGGAAACTAGATCTACAATTGGTGGACAGTTTACTTGATAAATGAAACGGGGATGAGTGCCAATTTCTTTGAATCGTGATCCAAGATGGTGGAAGTTACAGCTTGACTGTCAATTTTTGAGGCTATAAAACGTTTTACAAAACTCTGAATTAAAGAAAAAAATTATAACCAGTCAGGTTTGTAAACATTTCTAAGTTATGAATAAATTTTTGCTGAAATTCCTACACACCAGGTTGAGTTAGCTCGCTCTTTCCTTATTGCTTCACAGCCTGAAAATTTTGCTTCATCTGGTACCGCAAGGGTACTGTTTTTGTTTTTTTTTTGAACAATTTAAACTTTTATTTGACCAAAACATTAATTTGACAATTGACAATCACAAAATAACACTCCCATTCTTGGGGAAATGTAAGGTTATACTGGTCAATAAAGTTAATGATAGCATCGTCAGTAAACTGTTTTATGAATGCTATCCTGAAATAATATAATCATAATCTCGATGAAACAAGTAGGATAAGCATAACATGGTAACGTTGAGAGAAGGCAAAAGGCAACCATCATTTTACAATTATTATCAGTATGACTCCCTTTAAAAAGAAAATTATTAATAAAAACAATTATAATAGGATAATACAGCAAGTCCTTTAAGAAACTATATTAGGTAGGGATCGATACTATCATGTCTAATTTAGCCCTCTTCTTGAACATATCGTAATTCTCTATGTTTCTTGCCTCGGTACTAAGACTAGTCCAAATAGATGCAGTGAATACCATAGGAGATTTTTCAAATGCTGTACACTTTGGGGTGGGATAGCTCAATAACGGTGCTTGATTTAACCTGGTTGGTCTTACCAACCAGGTTAAATCAGGTTACCAACTGTAGGCTGAAGCAGTCATATATTGCACATTCCTAACCAGCGACCTAGGAGGCATTTTTATATATAGTGTAATAAGTAATATCTTGAGAAACTGTACTCACCACTTTATCAAATGCAGGTTTTTCACAGCAAGTTGCGACAATTCGCGTGTCATAGAGAAGGGTCTAAAAATTTTACACCACCCCCTCAAGAAGGATTAAAATATTTTTCGCCACCCCCTCAGGAGGGGTCCAAATATTCTACGCCACCCCCAAACTCACCAACTCCCCCCTGTTGTTAAAAAGTGAACACTCCCTTATGATTATAGTGTCTAAATTTATTAAAAGTACAAGTGACATATTTATTTGTTTTTCTGTTGTTTTTTTTTTTGGGGGGGGGGGAGTAATAAATACCCGAATCTGCCAGAGAAAAGTCTTGCAGGGTGATCCATATTATCCAGGGTTGAGACGTTTTAAACTGGACAATATAATTTTTATTTTGATAGCTGTGGTTCTGATGAGATCAAAACGATACATCATTTATATAACGTGATCTCGTTATTAAAGCTAGGCCCATATCATTCTAAAGAAGTCTCGAAGGGAAAGGGTGTCCAAGGAAATGATGAAAATCTGATGAAGATTTCAGAATCCCCAACCCCAGTCACCCTGGTTTTTGGTAATGATGATAACTCATGTGGCAGCCCATTATGATAGGTGCAGAATATGAATAAGTTCTCTTTCCAGCATAAATTACCTATCTCAAGATCCTTGGGTGACGTGAGGTAAGCACGACTAAGTATGACTTGTCTTCACCCCAACAAAAAAGTACTAAAAAGGAAGGGGAAATTGCCAATCTATCAGAAAGAAACGCACTTAAGGTGGCTGGCGGGGATTGTCAGTTCACCATTTGGACACCAGGGGTCTCATGTGCCCTATTGATACTATGAGAACGAAATATGCAAAATCCTTAATGGGTTGAATAGGGATTTGAACTCCAGACCTCTTGTGTAGAAGGCAGAGATGTAACACTGGTGCCACAGAGTCAGTTGGGGTAGGGAATTTGGAATGTACTATATAATCTAGATGTACTTATTCTAGCCATTTCCCTTAAGGAAAATTTTCAATCATCCAAAACATTAGAAATATGGCTGGGACCATATGTCAGAATTACACTCACTGCAAAGATATGTGCATGATCTAAATGCTGAGGAAGTTATAAGAAATTCTAATTACTTTTGGATATAACTCTGTGGATTTATGTTGCATATTGCTGTATAATCCTATATAATAGTAAAAGTTCTGTATCTCAGAAATATGCCTGGGACCCCCACATTTTTATTGCATATATAAATAGTACATATCATTTTGGGATCCTGGTGATAATCTAGTGAAAATCTAATTACAGTGATTCTATCCCCGCCAGCCACCTTAATTCTGCCACAATGAATGATATAGGCAACCATTTTGAGAGGCGTATCAAGAGCGGACATATAGTGGGGCGAGTGGCGGGGTACAGGGGATCCCCCATTACTGCTTTTTAAGCTCGAGTTCATTCTGATATCATTCTGATATCATCTGTGTTAACTGTACCGACTATGACTCCATTGTATAGCTTTCGCGAGTCCGCCGATGGTTCTTCAAATTTCAGGCAGAGGGCAGCACTGAGCTAAGGGACAAAACACGTCGAATCTTTTATTGTGAAACGTATCATAACGACTATTGATCGTTGGTCTTGTGTCGGTGGTACGTTCCATATATTTGATCAACCGCTGTTGAAATAATGTGCTAAATGTATTAACTACATTGTATGGAGAGAGAGAGAGAGAGAGAGAGAGAGAGAGAGAGAGAGAGAGGGGGGGGGGAAGGAGGGAGATAGAGAGAGAGAGAGAAAGAGAGATGCTGCACTAAAAACGAATAGGATCACTAGGTTACATCGTTGAAAGCACTATTGCACTAGGTCATTGTTCAATTCAAACCAGGATGTCATGAGTTCGTCCTAGACAGCCGGCGTCCACTTTGTCTTCCTACTATAGCTGTTAAACAAATGCTCAAGACATTCCAAGAAGACATCTTTTAGTTAAGCAATATCCACAAACCCAGCTGAGAACGTGCCAGGACTACATCTGTTACCATCTCCATGCTGTATCAAATAAAGCATCCGAAGTTATCTCATTTTGACATAGATTTTTCAAAAGGATCGACTGTAGGTATTACGCTTATATCTCAAAGGATTGATTATAGGCATTACACTTTCTAAGTTCCCTAATGGCCCTAGGTATATAGGTAGGGAGGTTTCTTTTTCTTTTTTTCCTTTTTGTATGGGGTTTCTTTTCCTTTTTTTTTGTCTTTTTATTTCTTCTTAAAAACTCATATCTGTATCTTTTCTCCTTGGCCTGACTTTTTTAACACAATGAAACATGAAGGTGGAATATTGGAGTCATTTCGATACTCACAATAGACATTAATGATAGGGGTGGGCTTTAGATTAATCTAAATGACAATGACTCTCTGTTATAGATGTCGGGTCTGATACACAGTGATACATGGCATTAGAACTGGGGTCGGCGATCCAAACATATAACCTTGCCAATACCACACTGACAGGTAAATCCTATTTGGTGATAAAACCTTGTCTTAGCTCTACATCGTATTTACTGCCATTGCATCTATTCAATAAGACTGATAGTGCCACGCACTATTGGTTTAAAAGGGAGGTGCATCGGGTTGCGTGGTCCGAATATCCGATGGGGATGCAAAATACACCCTCATCTCGGCCTGCTCCGAAAACCGCCTCAAAATGGCATAGTTCTAATGTGATCACTTATGATATTTCCTTGATAATGTCTAGGTATGTTCCGGGATGATATGACACATAATTTTTCTTTGAGGGGAGGGAGTTTATATTGCTTTTTCATTTAGACTATTGGTTAATGCCTGATCCTAAACTCAGGTTAGATTATTACATTACATCTTAACAGAAGATTATTTCTGTGTGTTGGACTACAGTGATTTAAGAAGAATATTAAGGGGCTCTGATGAGTGAGGAACACAAAAGAAGGTATTAGAAATAGACATAACATTATGTTTTATTCATACAAACAACCAAACATGGAAACAGTTGAGATCACCATGAACCATCAACAAGATGCAGTGATAAGGTGCAGTATGTAAAGTGACCCTGTTGCTGAGCAAGATCCTTATAAAACATGAGTTATGCATCAAAAGCAACAAAATTAATGGAAGACCATGTTAGTTCAAGTTTGCATCACAGAGATAACTGGAATATATATAGAATTTGCTGCCAGAACCAAGCATTTTTTGCAAGTACATTTTATGCATTTGAACGCGTTTTGCATAGTTTGCTTTGAGGATTGATTTCCTCAGTTCTTGTTACAGATAGGATACCCTGCATGTGTTGTATAAAAGTATACAATGGAATAAATACAATTGGCCATTTTACCAACTTATAGTCTCTGACCTTTCAGAGTCGTTAGAGAATGGTATTAGTCTTCACAAAACACTAAGAACATTGTCATTTTGTTTAATCTGTGACCCAATTGGGCGGCGGAGTAGAGCTTATTCACTCATAGCATAATGTCTCAAGATTGTTCAGTTTGCTTTTGGTCAGGTGACCTTGAGGATTCACCGGGTGACCTTGACAAGTCTGTTAAGTGGCCTTGCCAGTTCACCAGGGTCTCCAAACGCTTCCTGTGTTCACCTCGCGCAGGGCATTCACAGACTTCCGGTCAGCTTCCCTCATGGCCAATGAATAAGGTGAAGATGACCTTGATCTAACTTGGTTTTTGACCTTGAGGTGTGACAAATGATAGCTGTCCTTGGCCTTTGTGTTATACTGAGCCCAGTTGCTGAGTGGTGATGTGCGCTTTAAGTGAAGTTCACTGGTCACCATGGAAGCGTTCTCAAGGTCAAGGTCAGGTGAGTGTGAACCGGGAACTATTTGGTCTGACCGTGCTATTGGGGATGATGGAGGTGATGAAGCATGATGAGACTTAATATCAATGGAACTGTAAGAACTGGAACCAAACTGGTTCATAGCTGGTACTTCTGGTTCTGCCTTAACTACCCGAGGATGAATTAGAGAGGTGGGTGAGCTGCCGGGTAGGTTGACTTCCTGTGTCGCAGAGGGAATATTAACGAATCGTGACGTCATCGCATGAGGAGGTGAGGATGTCATCTGTCGAGGTTGTGATGTCATGTGATGAGGTTGTGATGCCATGTGGTGAGGTGGTGATGCCATTGGGTGAGTCATGTGGGATGGGGTGGCTGTCATAGGCTCTGCAGCTGGAGGGAATGTGTTAACGCGCTGGATGCAGTCCGCAAGGTGGTTGATCATGCGCATCTGTACAGTTGGTTCAACACCGTTTGATGTACGCATGTACTGCATCACCTCTGAGGCACATTCGTTGAACCCTGCACGGTAATTGGTCCAGACAGGGGCAGGCTCTCCCATTGTGTCCACTATAAAATCAATGAATAAATTTCCATAAGTATTTGCATGTTAAAATTGCTGTTAAGTTGTAATTGATAATAATATTGGGAATTGACACCAAGCTCTTTATTAAATTTGGTTTATCATATTTTCATTCTCTAGAGATCTAGTTGCTAAATATCGTCTCATTGCAATATCACAAGGTCTACCTTGGACATTGATAGCACTGGAAAATTATGTCAATAAAAAGATTTACTTCAATCTGAGGAAGATTCATGAGAAGTTAAGAGCAGTTCTTACCTGATATTTGACTTCTACGTATGGCTTTGAGGTGTCGGACAACCATCTCTAGAATGTCAGCTTTCTCCATCTTACAGTAGTCCTTATCCTGCAAGAACAAACAGACAGAGAGATGTAAACAGAGGATTTTAACAGAGAATATGAGGTACTTTACACACAGGTTAACAATAAGCACATTTATAATGCTATATTTCCATTAGGTGCCCTTCATAACCATTATTCTTTATTCCTTCTTCATTCCTTATGGCAACTCATTTATCATGTGTGACAAGCCTGATTGTATGTTAACAACATTCAGAAAAAAACAGATCCAATATTCTCTAATCATCAACCTATTAAGTCTTGAAAGTCACCTGATGTCATTCTTGGCAATTCCCAAACAAGTTTTAAGTCATTCTGATAGTCTTATAAGAATGTTTTGAAAAGATCCCACAAAAGAACTGTATAACAAAGAGGTACAGACGGGGTGGGGAGGGTTATGGCATGAACTGCAACTCCCTAAGGTGATTTTATGACAGGGAGAGGTAGGATGGCTTCCCTTTCATTTAGCCTTTTAGATTCCTTCTCTCATTTTGACAATTTACAATAGTAGAACCAATTTACTTTCCCATCAGTCTTGGGCCGACTACTCCCATCGCAATTAAGAGCTACAGCCCAAAATGCCAAAATCTGTCATTTTAAAGGTTTCTTGAAGCCTTCATTCTTGCCTGTATATGCCCATCCATTTCAAATTGAATCCCTTTATTTAAGAGCTCTTTTTCACACTGAAGCCCTATACACATGCAGGGGTAGACACTTACACTGGCCCGGGAGCCAATGGCCCGTAATTCTTGGTCCAGGCCCACAGTTTTCTCAAAATTTGCCTTCCTATGGGCCTGGGTGGCCCACAGAAGTGCCTGAGGGCAATTTACCTGATTGATATTTTAGTATATATAATCATGTTATATATCGTTGGAAAGGGGAAATATTCAGAAATTCAGTCATTCTATTAAATCTTGATAAAATTTAATTACAAAATGTCAGGGTTAGCATTTAATATCAAGAGAAAACATGTTCTGGGTCAGCAGATTTAGATGTGGGCCCGTAGATTTCTGAAGCTGTGGACCCGGGTGGCCCATGGTTAAAAAAGTTAGTGTCTACCCCTGCATATGTCATGTTTCCATACCTATACATGGCGCCAAATTCCTATACACATTCTACCACAGTCCCCTTAAGACCATCACCCACAACCCACCTACCCTGCACCTTCCCCATATATGTACCTATGACGTGTGCTGTGGTTGGGAGTGGTGTATAAAGCCAGTACTCGGAGCGTGGGAACGTGGATCCAGGGGGTCAGAGGTCGCCAGGTCTAGTCTCACACAGGTGTTGTCGGCAGGTGGGCTGGGCTCAGGTAAGTGATCCCGGCCCAGGTAAATCATCCCCACCAGCCAGGTGGAACGGGACGGCTCGTGCCGACCCAGCTCCACGTCCACAACATACATATAGTCTTATATGTGGTGGGGAAGGTTATATGTCTCTATACTTTATGTTCATGGGTTTGACTCCCATATTTCTTTTGGAGTTTCAACAATCCCTTGCAATTGCCATGGCCCATCTAAGCCCGAGGGAGACTGAATGCAGCCTCTAAGCAAGAGGGTAACTGGTGCGATACCTCTGGTGCCCCTAGCTCTCAAACTGACTGAATCTATTGCCTTTTAATCACATCTGTGAAATGAATTAACCAGTGTGGGGTTATGTTTTTTTCATGAAAACTTGCAACATGATGATAAGTGCTTACACACCTTTTTTTTTATTTTGTTTTTGCTAACCCTTCAGAAACTAACAATATCTTCATGCGTCACAATCTTACCTGCGTACCTGTTCCTCCCTCCCTCCAACCACCTAAACCCTCCCCCCCCCTCACCACACCATCACTCCCCCTTCTCACCCACCTTACTGCGCTCCGCTCCCACGACCTTTAAGGTCAATGCTCACGGCGTCTTTAAGAGAGAGGGGGTGGAAGAGGGTGGAAGTGGTTTTGGTTGAGATGAATGATCTGATCCGATTGAGTACATTGGGATCAAAGATCCTGACTCTGAATTGAAATGAATAAAGTGTTTCTTATGTATCATATAGAAGGGTGTGACTATAGAGTCTGGTAATATTGAGAGTTACTATCGTAATACCTTGTCTATAAGGCGCGGCTTATACACAAGTGTTGACCCTATTTGCACCATCTAGAACCTAACTTAAAGTCATGGCACGCCTTATAGGCCACGGTGTCATACAGTACTAAAATGAGCGGAATTTGGCCCCCAGGTGCGCCTTATGCGTCTGGCTTAAATTCAGGGTGTGCATTATGCTATAGGTGCGCCTTACACACAAGGTATTACGGTACGGATATTATACCCTTTGTTGATTCCTAGATGTTGAGGTAATTTCTAGTAATAAACTTGCACGATACTGTGGCCATAGCCATGTGCCTAGGTTGGCTCAAGAAGCAGTGTAAAACATTGAATTCTATGGGCTTTTATGGCACTATACTAAAAATTTATGTTTAAAATCATAGTCTAAAGAGGACTAGATGTTGGTCATTACATTACTTGAATCATGTAGTGCCCCCAGGCCCTGTTTCATGACCTATTACAATGTTTATATCATGTCAACTCTACACACCTTCATACAAATTTGATTGTTTGTAATCCCACTTTTGTATGTTTCTATTCCAATTAAGTGCCAAACACCAGGGCAGTGTGGTATCTAAATCCAGATCTAGCACAGAGCAATATACTTAAATCAAAAACCATTTCACCAGCAGCAATGTACAATGAGAGTCTTATATTTTGAGTCTTGTTGTGCAACAATACCCTGGAGGACATGTGGACACACCTGGTGTAGTTCGAGCGTGGGAGAGGACAGACCTCTGCTCCCCTCCTGTGTGTGTCTGCAGGGGGCCTCCAGGGCAGTAAGACCAGTTGCCAACACGGCCAATACTAATACACGGTCTCCAAGGCACTGTCTGGCAAAGACTGAGGCGGGAGAACTGGCTTTTTTCCTAAAGTGGTGCCATGTACAGCTAATAGAGACTCATTTGAACCCCATCAAATTTGATGAGCACTGATTCAAAAGAGGCAATGTCTTTAACTGCCATTGCGTTAGAGCCCACACAATGTATTACAGGGTCCAATGTCAATATGTTTATAAAACATATTCATTTATTCATCAGCACCTCTTGTGTGCCAAGATGTTGACTTACTCATCTTGTTGTCAATTCAAGTTAGGTTACAAAAAAAAATAAAATGTATAACCCCATTGATAATGTAGTAAAATCAAATAGCTCCCATGTTCATAGACAGAGTATATATATGACCATTGGGCCCAGGGCAGGGGTCCTAGTCTACATACAGTCCTAGTGGATGGCCTCCAGGTGAGTTGGTAGGTGGGAGGGGAGGGGTCCAACAGGCCCTCCAGGGACCTCAGGTAAGTCCACACGCTCACACGTGACAGCCATGGATACTACTTTCCCACGGCCCGGTGTCTGGTCTCAACTCTCAGGTATTCTGGTCTGGGCTCCCCAATGGCTCCTGGTAAATTCCTGGACTTAGTCTGAATCTGGTCCTACCTTAGCTAAAGCCACCTCATCTGAACAGAACCACATGTTAAATATTTCCTCCTCCTTAGTTTGTGACATTAATAAAGGAGGGACATCAGATTAGGGTTTTTGGATAATCTCTATGTGTGTTGTCTCATAGAGACAGCTAATAGGGCTAATAATACATGATATCTATTGCATGTTCAAAATTATTAAACGTATTTAAATTATTAAATTATAATGTGCAATCTGAGAGTATGGAATTGCCCACTAGAATAGGGACCTGATTCCTCTGTCTGATTCATATCCCCTAGGCTACTGTATACAACCCCTAAAGCTCTGTGTATATCCCTCTTCATGATGGCCACGCCACTAGAGGACACTGTCAATGCTGATTGAAGTTACCGCGAGAGTTAGTCACGAAATCCCGCCCATCACTCTATATAGGTACAGGGTGGGCACGGCTGGTTTCCCATAAGAATTGTTTGGATAATGGCAGGAAGGCTGGCCACAAGTAAAATGAGGAAATCATTCCTGTACACATTAGGTGAGGTAGTTAGAGAAGGACAGAATGTGGATTGTATTGATTAAAGATATCAGGAATACCATATTCTACTTGTCATGTTCTGTAAGATCTTGCACCTCCAGATTGAAAGTCTTCTCATTGTAACTCTTCTATTGCTGTGCAATGATATTCAAGTAGGGGATGACTGAAGTAAAGCTGGTATGGGCTAATACCCCCCCCCCCCCCCTCTCTCATTTGAAAGTGGAAAAGGGAAATACTATATCATTTGATATTATATTCAGTTGGATTCTCAGATATGGAAACCTTAGATTTTCTATCATGGCCCAATCATTCGACTGCTGACAGCACTGAATATCTGCATAATATTGTACAAAATGATCAACAGAGTTTTAATCAAGTATTTGTTGAATATGATGTGGATAACTTACGTCTTTGTTCAGCGCTTGCAAGACGATTTCTTTGAGTTCTTCAATAGATTTGTTGATTCTGCCTCTTCTCTTCCTCTCCACAAGAGGTTTGTTTGCCTATAAGGAAGCGAGAATGAAAAAATATATGACAGGAAATGCCACAAAAGACTCAGTATTATAGTAATGACATAATACACTCAAGTGCAATGCAATCAATCTCAAGATGTATTTGATATGTCGTACAAAAAAAAATCAATCAAAAAGACCAATGATATAAGTGATAAAAAAAGTTGGGAAATGACTCTTTAAGAAATCAATAGTTGACTGCAAATGACACTCACCCTCTTGTTCTCCATCTCAAGACCAGGGACATTGGTGCCATAGGCTCCAGGCTCAGTACTGAGATCCATCCTTAAGATCCAACCTTTCTCCAGTTGGTGTTGCTAAGTGGTGATCAACAGGTCCAGGTAGGACTCCTACAGGTAGAGATAGGGTAGGTAGGTCCACTCGTGGCCAGGTGAGGCTGATTACAGGTAAACCAGGTGTATTATCATCTCCTAAACCCTCCCTTCCACCTTTATATACCACTAATCTGTCCTTATGAATGAATCCTGTGTATCAGCCAATCACAGCCCAGGTTGCTGAGGTTTCATCAGGTAGCTGCTACCTGATTGGACAGCTGAGTTTTGATTGACAGCTGTGGTGCTGAGACACGTGCCGTGAGCTTTGTTGAATGTGTGGGAAAACCACGCCCACTTGGTACATCTCCAGAGGCTGTCAGGTAAGCACAGGCATGACAAGGTATATACCTGGGGGTTGGGGTGGGAGGCAATCTCTGCTGAAGTCATTTTTGGCAGGGAATATGTTATATAGAGGAAGGTGGGACCAGCTTAGGGGACTGACAAACCAGGGCTCAGGCTCTCATCATCTGGTGGTATACAAGTACACAGTCTACCAGTCCTCCTCCTGAGGGTCCCAAGGTATATAGGATCATTTACTAAAGGGGGATACCTGAGTGAGGCTTTAGGGATGGCAGTGGGATTTAATATGTATAATTATGTAGATTTTGTGGAACAATAGATAAGAGGAACTCCAACTGATTAGACAATTCATTAATTATAGCTTTTCTTATAACCTTACTATTAATACAAGGTATTTGTATTTCGCACTGTTGGATGACCCTCACATCAGAAACAATGAAAATAGGGTGTGCAAAAAAAACACAATGTTTTCTACTTTTATCATTGACTTTAAGATTCTATATAGAAAAACACCATATCATAATTGCACAGATATACAGGAGCAGTGATAATATGCATGAGGAGGTGCATTCTAACTGACTGCAGTTGACTCCAAATAAATTGCATCACAGTACACAATGATTATAGCATGATGTATGGTCTATAGGCATGTGATTGTGATGAGGTGAGGTAAGAGTAGGCCTCAGCAACAGGTGGGCGTGGTCCATCAATAGACCAGCAGACAGGTGTACCTCTCATCCTACAGGTGTATCATTATCAATACACCTGACTGGTATTGCCACCTGTGACACCTAGTACATACCCATAAAGCCTGGATTCATTACCTCAGAGAGCAGGGATCCAGTTACCCTGAGAATCTGCGGTCGGCCTAAGTGTATTGTCGGTAGACGCAGGCAGCTGGTCAGCCTAGGATCCAGTGTTCTCGAGTCCAGTGGTAATATGGGTATAGTTAAGTAGGCCTTTTATCTAATTTCTATTTCAAGGACTGCTTGATACAGACTTGGTGTGTTGTCATGATGCACCAATACTGGTGGGTCTTCTCACTGCGTTCCTGCATCAACATGGTAGACCCACATGGTGCATCTTTTGCACTGTAAATTACAGGCTTTAAACTATCATTTTTTAAACTGATGTTAGTGGCTTTAAATTGGACAATTTCCAGTCTGCCGCAAGTCACCAATGCATCAACTTCAACAACTCAACATTCTCTGACAGGGAAACACATCCCTATCATTGATAGAAGGGATCCATCCACCAGAACCCACCTGTGGGAGTTTCACCAGGACCCCCCCCCCCTGCCTCCTGTGCTCCTGTCCCAGTGTACCACCTCCCCCCCCCCACCACACACACCTGACAGGAGGCCCAGGTGAGTGGTCTGGAGGAATGTGGATGGCGCGTGGGAACGGTGTGTCTCTGCCCCCTCCCTCCTGTGATGTTAGAGAAATGCCATTTATAACAACTGGGTTGGGGTTGGAGGGCTATGCTTTTATATAGGCTTAAATGGGGAACCTTTAGATTAGTGGCGAGACCCCCTGCCCCCCCCCCCCCGTTTCCTACACAAGTGGGAGTGGGAGATAGAAACGGTGCAGACCTCTCTTGCAGGGGAACAGAAACATCTTTAGCACACCCTAGTGACAATTTACCTCCTCCCCCAACACAAGTTAAAAAATGACCACTCCCCTACCTGGATGATGGAGGGGACTACTGTGTGTGCCCTGGTAGTCATGGTGGGAGGTGGGAGGGGGTCGACGCCTGTCACAGGTCGCAAAGGTCATGGGAATGTGGTGCCCCCTATACACAAGCCCCACAACTACAACTACCACCACACGCCTGATGATATATCTCACCACCATGCCCACCTATCATCCCACCCACCACCATTGTGTGCACTTAGATCAACACAAGGTGGGCATACTTTAGAGGTCACAAATCTAAAGTAGATTTAGATCATAGATTTATTATCACATGATGATATAGACATGGATGTGGGTGTGACTCTGTGGGACGAGCTCCCAAAGGACATCACTACAAGCGATATTTCCCAGATTCATGTGAAAAGTATAGTTTGTGTATTTCAGACAGTGCATATTAATACCAGTGAAACTGAAGTTTATTTTTGGCAGTGTTGCCTTTTAGCTACATGATGAAGGGTTGTATGAATGGGGCTTTAGAGAAGAAAGTGTGATTCAATCTTTGAGATGAAAGCAGGCCTCTGGGCACCCATAATAGGCACTGGAGAAGGCAGGTGTGATCAGTCTCATAACACCTGGAGGAATGTAGAGTGGGGTTGGGGTTGGGCTGAAAGGGATCATGTGTATGTGTTGGGGTGGGGTAGGGAGGGGAGCTGTATAGGAAGTGGATTAGGCCTATCCAGGGAGAGATCAACAACCAATTACCGTAGGACAGGTAATACATCAAAATTATGAGAAGGGGACTCAATAGGCTAGATAGTGGTGACAATGTAGCGTTGATGAGGCATAAGAGGAAGATATTCCTATATTCTCCTAATGATATTATCTGTACATGATTTTCTTGATATTGGAAACAAAGTTTTAAATGAGATTAAAAAGAAATAGGTAATAAAGAAAAGAAAAGAAAAGATCGACAGCAAGGCAAATATTTACCAACAGTATAAGGACACACATGTTCAAATACACATTAACTATTTTGTTTCTAAAGTAAGGACACAACTGTTGTCATCTCTTACTTTTCTATCCCTTCCTTCCACCACCCTAGCCGCTTCACTATCAACACACCCTTAGACCTCCCATGTCTGTTGTCAAAGTCTTGTGGTGGTCATTTCAAGATGAACTGCGCATGCGTGGACCCGTTACAAAAGGCTGTCCGATTCAGCCTGTGATTAACTGCACCCTTTAATTCCAACTGTTACACTTCCTGCCCAGGGGTAGGCCTGTGGTGAGTGGGAAGGAATGGGGAGAGCGTGGGAAAATGGTCGCACCTGAAATAAGAACGTTCCGCTCAGGAGAGTAGGTATAGGTGTTTCACAACCACCCTCTCCCCACACCTGTACTCATATGTATGGAGAGGTAAACATATATAGGCACTGCATGAAATGACTTGTGGAAATTACAGAATTAGTCAATTTCTAACCTCGTCACAATACCAGTTAGACATGAATTACCCTACTACCTCATGAGGTCCACCCCGGGGGTGTACCCCGCGTATAAGGCGCACCCTGTGTTAAAGAAGATGCCATAAGGCAGCGCAGCTTGGGCTTGATTTTGAGTAGTTAAAACCTGTTCTACATAGGCCTAGTACATAGGCCTTGTACAATATCCTAGCATGTAAGGTACACCCTGACTTCAGAAAAATTCTATAAGGCATACCCAGGGCTCATCCTTGTGCCTAAGCTGCGCCTTATACGCAAGGTACTACGGTAGTCATGTGCCCTATAGCATTGTTTTTGTACTAGCCAATGATCTCATTTATTCTTCTCCATTGTAACCCTATTATAGATAGGATACAGTATTCTTTACTGAGACAAATATGTCAGCAGTCGTACCACAGCCCTCTCTCTTTCCTGGAGACGTATCCAGATCAGATTGCAAAATCTGGAGTTTTACTGGGTCTAATGTATTAAAGGCGATTTTGAAAGCCATCTTTATTTTGGGAAGGACTTTTATTTGAGAAGTAGCTAGAAGTGAATTTAATTTCCCTAATTAAGGCTTAGCACTACTCATCCTACAACCTCTATAGTGAAACTCCCCTGAGCCGAATAGAGAAGAGAATTGCACTTTGACTTCAAAGTCGCCACCGTTATCATCGCCTATAGAAAGAGACAAAAGTCTACTTCCCCTATCTTAAGAAGACCCTTATGTAAGACTGCAGGAATGTTCCTGCACCTAAATCAGGTCTAACTGTTGCAAATCCAAGACGGAATGGAATTTTGGTGTCCATGTTAACCCTTTATGTGCCAAATGGTGTATGTCGTAAATCCCCACATGTAAGCCACACTCGTGTAGAAACCGCACCCCAAAATTTAGGAAAAGCCGCACCTCAGGCTTAAAAATTTGAGGTTCTATAGCTAAATACCTGCGTATAACTTATTACGGTATTTGTCATAAGTAAACTTATTACGGTATTTGTCATAAGTAAACTTATTACGGTATTTGTCATAAGTAAACTTATTATGTACGGTATTAGGATTATTGATTGCCCATACTGCTTTATTATTTGAAAATATTGGACTGGGGAAGTGATTGCCAGTTGCCATGACTGTATCTTCCTCGGTTTTGCTGTGGATACGTTATAATATAAAATGAACAAAGGTACTTGCACTGTATATATCTTTTTTTTTCCGCAATAAAAAAATAGTACCAAAAAAAAAAAAAATAAGCCGAAGCAGGCTTCTGGTTCGCGTGTATGTGGACTTTACGGTAACTCTGGTGTATAAATCGACAGGCCTACATTAGTGCATCATGTCTACCTAATTATTGAGAACATGTCGGAAGGTCAGCATGATGCATCAATGCACTAAATAGAGCTACCATCAATGCATCATGATGATTAAGAAGCATAAACTTTGAGGAATCATGCGGTATTTAAATGGTTTATTCTGGCTGTGCGAAATCTGCTAAGTCATTGTCTGACGGACCTACCCCTTTTCACTGTTCATCTTCCAGTAGTCGACGCGTGACCACCAAAGGTATGCCCTTTAAGTGTGTGATGTCTTCTGGGCAGTGATTTGACTGGGGAGTATAGTCTATTTGGGAGTGGGGGGGGACTAAGAGGGTTGGGGAGAGGAGAGTTTGGGTTAACTGTCGTGCTGGAGATCATAGGTTGGATGAGGGGTCCAGAGGGTAGATTAAATTTCACAAATGCAAGGGTTTGAGTTGAGTTTAATAATGATTTTAATTTGGTAAGGCAAACAATACAGTTGCACATCTTTCATTGTGACCTAAGGGAAAACATGAAAATATAGTAATCAAAAGGACATGCAACAGCACATTATAGGTCTAGGTAAGGATGATCCTGAGACTCGCTACAATGACATAATCAAAATACCAATCTCGGGGACACAGCATTCAACATAATTATTACCTAATTTCCAGTAGTGTGCTACAGCTCTTTTTATTCTAGTGCCATTCAAGTATGACAGTCAGAGAGACAAACGTCATGCTTAGTAGCAGACCATGGTCTATTTTCAGTTATACACACACACACACACACACTATATATATATATATATATATATATATATATATATATATATATATATATATATATATATATATATATATATATATATATATATATATATATATATATATATATACACATGTTCCTATGACAAACTCCAATCAGCACATTTTCACCAATTTCATGAATTCAGCTTTACTTGGAGTATGTTGGACGGCTTCATCCAGCTTAGAGCACTCTACAATACCCCTATGTAATACTGATTTTTCATATAAGGCATTGGACAGTTGAAATTTAGGCTAGGATATTTAATAAGCATGCACTCAATGTAAAAGTTCTGGACAATTGAATAATAAAACCTTATTTTTCATCAATTTATGGTCACCCAAACAAATCCACGAAGAACACAGAGGACAAGAGTTTCTACGAGTTTAAAATAAATAAGCCATGCCCCCCCCCCTGCTGATAGAAAAACAAACCCATGCCACTCACCCTATAACAAATTTTAGAATGGACCATGTTACCACGTAGGGTCTAGAAGAGAACTGAGAAGATAGGGTCACCA
Source organism: Acholoe squamosa (assembly GCA_949317995.1). Classification (NCBI taxonomy): domain Eukaryota; kingdom Metazoa; phylum Annelida; class Polychaeta; order Phyllodocida; family Polynoidae; genus Acholoe; species Acholoe squamosa. The sequence continues at coordinate 25,204,759 of OX439050.1, forward strand.
ACAGGTGGTTAAGGGAAGGTAGGGCGAGTTGGGGTGGGGGACCCCTATCAATCAATCAGTCACATATTGAACGTTAAAACCTGGTTTACAGCGCCCCCTGCAGCATTAAGCAGTGACTTACTGTCGGCACCCTGCCCCGGTCTACACGTAATGACAGGGTAGACTGGTCACCTGCCCCTGCTTACCTGAGGTCTGACATCTCCCTGTACAATTGTTACATATCCAGCAACCCTATACTTGATTCTTCTTTATGCACTATCCATAGGGATAGGGATGTCCTAGTATTCTCCTTTCCACCAATCTTACATCTTGACCACTGTAATAAAGTACTGTTGGATCTAACAGCATCCTCACCAAATCGAACATCGAACCACTTTACCTGTTTTAATGCAGTGAAGTAGTGTAGTTTCTACAATGAAGCCCCAGATGGCAGTACAGTAAAGCACTGTGGTACAAGGAATCTCCATGAAAATAACAATGAAATCCTCGTCCCAAAGTTGCCAGAGATCCGTTGGTATTTTGATGAGTTGACTCAACATGTTTGTTTTGTTATATTTTTTTTTTCAGTGTAGAATATTATAGATTCCAGGTGATGCTGTGGCGAGAATAATTATAATGGCAAAACAAAAATGAAAAGTACAAAGAAACCTCTCAATGACATAGGACAGTGGACAGATTTCCCATAAATGTTCACCACCCTAAAACACATGATGATGGTGACTCTAAAAGTTCTTCTACATTCTCTGCAACCATCACTTCTGTTGATTCTTTTTCAGCATTAAGACTACAAGAACCCGGCCAGCCAGACAAGGTATGCAATGTCCAGTACTCCACAGAGTGCCCAGAAGCCCTTAACCCTTACACCTTAACCTTCTGACTTCAAACTCACCTGGTCCCCTCAGGTGAGTGACCACACCAAAGGAACACCCCCACCCACCCACCCACCTAACCATCCTGTCCTATCCTTTCAAACCTCTGCCCCTATCTTAGCTCAAACCATTCATACACCTTACAAACGCCCATCTTCCATACATGCACACTGCCATATACGGCTTTAATGAATGGGGGAGGAGTTGCTAGGGTCGGGTCAAAGACATTAATCAAAGGGTTCCAATGCTATTAAGTACCATAATGATTATAGTATTCACTATATGAAGGGCCAAACATGTGCCAGATTCAGATGGGTCTTAGAAATATCAGTACTTCTTGAACAGTGTCTATCCGTAGAATATGGTTAAAGGACAAAGGATTTTGATTTTATTGAGTCGGTTGTTCTAGATACGAGAGAATTTCAATAGATATGTTCTTGAAAATTTGCTCATTATCACTGTACTGAAACACGAATGTGTTGTATTGCAATTATAAAGCATTTGTATACACTACATATTCCGAAGTTGCAAGTAGATATAGGGCGCGTAAGTCCCATCATTCCAAGCGCGAAAAATAGTCACGAAATTGGACAGGAAGTTCGGTATGCAATGCTTTGCAGCCATAGGCCCTTACAAAAAATATTAATCCTTCAAAAATCAAGAGATACCCTTCATATGCTTGTGTGTTGGACATATATGCAACAAGTTATAATAATCCTTTCTTCTAGAAATTTCTCTGTTTAGGGAAATCTGCCATCATTGAAAAACCCCCATACTTAAAGCATACTGCGTTGTGATTACCTGTCCAATTTCGAAGCTATTTTGGCGGCCAATTCTCGCAGGGAATCATGGGACTTACACACTCTATTACTTTGAACGGAAATAGAAGAAAAAGAAGGTATCCATAAATGGCTAGCAGTAGGTCAAAGCTTCACTCAGCTATCTAACATCTATATGATACAATCATCATATACCCTGAGGATATGACACCCTATCTTACCATCCCCTCCCATACCAATCACCAACCTCTCCACCTCCCCCAACCTAGCTCTACACCCTCTCTCCTGCACTCCTCTTTATGGTTGGTTTCCCGCGCTCAGCCTATTTTCATGATTAAATCACAATTTTCCTTACCTGGCTGTAATTCTTTAAAGACCAAAAAGTGATTGAAAGCAATGTACTTGAGTGTAGCCCTAGAGATAGATTCATGCGTCATGCTTACACTACAGGGCACACACACTCCTGAAAGATCTTCAATGCCTGAATGCAGTTCTGGCGAGTTAAATGGACAACACTGCATCATTGCGCCAGAGGAGCAAGAACCTGGAGGGGACATTGAGCCCATAAAGGGTTAATCAGTAGAGCCCTACGTTCGTTACCTACCTGTCGGTGAGCTCTTTGAAGCCTCTGATTGGCAGTAATGGTAATAGGCTACTTCAACGTCAACAACTTCCGTTTACTGCAGCATTCTGGGACGGCTCGGGGGCATGATAAGGGGAGTATGGTAGAGGGTGTGTGGGAATTTAAGAGGGTTCTTTTGGTGTGGAATGGGGCTGTTGGCATAATTTCATTTTAATCCCTCGTGCCTGACTTAGGCTGTAGATTGCTCATCAAGCTTTGGAGTGCCAAGAGTTTGAACGTGTGTGGCTTTTGATGGGCAATGGCCGAGGCTTGTGAGGCATTTGAGAGGGTATGGTTTGAGCCTGAGAGAATCTTAATAACCTATGGCTTTGTAGTTGTCGATGACCCTTAGTTAAGGTATAGGGGAGGAGCTGGACTAGGGTTTGGCCACTCTGGGACAAGGCCTTAGCAACATACGGCCCTCCAGGAGCTTGTTCATATCAAGTGGTGGTCTGGAGGAGGAATGGGTTATTGGTAGCATAAGCAGGAATGAATTGGCAATCAGGGGCGGGTGATAAATTGGCATACTTAACGTTGTTGCATAGGCCCGGGCATGCATGCTTTTACTAAATTGAATCTTGAACAGTGGATAATGCATTGATTTAAAAGTGAGGAGAAATAAATCTGGGTTTTGCATTTTCCACAAATACTCGATAGCGTACATGTGTATCAGCATAATTGATTGGCGTTTATAAGGCATGTAGGGGCCGGTATCGTCGTATATATATTAGTGCCGTTCATCCGAGAGACGTGTTCGTGTGGTGCCTGTTCCTTCTATGCCAGCTAGGTGTCGCTTTGTGATACCCCGTTGGTACAAGAGGGGGCGGCACCATGCCTCGCGTCCAGCTCCTACTAAGGAGCCGGACGAGCGGCAGAAGGTGACTGGATCTAGTCCAGTCCAGACGCGCAGCCTAACCTGTAGACTAGAGTGGAATAAAGTCCTACCCGAGAGGTAGGGGTTTCTGGGGCTTTGCCCAACCCGAACTACTCGTGTTGTGTTGGTATTTCTAGTGGTAAGCGAGCCAAAGAGCCACCCAACATATAAGTCAATACGAACCATTACACTGGTGCCGTGACCAGTTGGTTCGGGGGTGGTGCGCGGCCACATTGGCCGAAAGCCTCGGGAAACCCGAAGCGGATCCCCCCAGCCCTGGGCTAGAGGGATTCGAAGAGGATGACTTTACATCCCAGCATCTGTTGTTAGACTGGAAACCCAGTCAACAACAAATGTATAATCCGGCGGGTGTCCGAACTGTTTTCTCGACACCTGGTCTGATAGACGGTGCCACGGGTGATGGTATCGTAAACTTGTATCCGGGTACACCCCAAATGGGAGTACCGGATACGGGATTGTTCAAGGGAATAGTAAAACCCCCAACTTTAGACCTGAGTGATTGGTCCCAAGCTATAACTAGTAGACGCCAGCTGTGTCCTATTGTACCAGCAGGCTCGGCTAGCAACTTGGGTATGCCAGTGGCACAAAGCCCTGGAAAATGTACTGCGACCCCCCCAGTAGCAGTACCGGATGGTGCAAACGAGGTACCCCCATTAATGACATCGTCGGACCATGACAGCGACGATGGCAAAGCCATAAGGGACGCAATAGTCCCAAGCATGAATGCGAAGAATAAGCCTAGGGGTGCTGAACCGAAAAGCTCGGAAAGGCATCACTTAGGCCGATCGCTAGACGAAGGCTTGTCTGACTCCATGTTTAATCCTGGAGGCAGTCGCAGGTCTATATACGGACGTCGGATGGGCCCCGGGTATAAAACTACCCCGGCCTATTTGAAAGCCAAAGAACAGGTAGAGTTACAAGCTAAGCGGCAACATGAACAATTCATGGCGGCCCAATTAAAAATAGAAGAGGAAACTAAGTCTCGGATCGGAAAATTACGTTCCGAGGAGCAGGAGGCGATTCTAAAAGAATCTGACCTAAAGTATCGTCTAACTTCGGCAACCCATCGTTTGGAAAGGAAAGAAAGAGACGAACTCGAGAAAGAGAAAAGATTGGCTGAGTTGGAACTCGAGGAAGCCAATAGACTTAGAGCAATCGAAAAGGCTAGAGCCGAAGAAGTTGCTAAGGCCCGGGATGTAAACAGATTACAATCCGAGTTGCATGCCATGGAGGAGAAGCTGAAGAAACTTCAACTCCGAAAGGCGGAGACAGAGGCCAAATTGGTCTCGGAACAAGCCGAGATAAGGAAGGAGACCAACGAGTATCAAAGGTCTCAGAAAGAAAAAAGTGAAAAGTACCGCTTATTAAAGGATACTTTTAAGCGAAAGGCTTTAGCCGCTCAGGAAGAACGAAACCGAGCTGTGGCGGAAAATGAAAAGATTCGATCCGAAATCTTAGCAGAAAACGCACAGCTGAGGGAGGAACAGCGAAACCTAACCACAGATCTAGCTACCCTCACAATAAATAAGTCTGCCATGGAGAGTTATTTACAGGAGCAGGAGCAAGCGAATGCCCCTCCGGCGAGTAAGGACACAAACCCGAATTCGACTTTCGTTAAACAGGGCGACCCAGTCTCCTGTTCTACGCCGAAGCATCCGCCGTATAATCCTTTCATTAATGATAATGCGACGCGGAACGTAGATCAAGGGGGAGTTTATATCAGAACCCAAGATAAACATGGCCGAACTAGTAGAGTCCGGATAAGTGAAGTCCCCATAGTCCACAATTTGGACCCGGATTATATACCACGGGAAGCCTCTGACAGTAGTGCAGAGACTAACGGATTCCATATACATGTGGATCCGAGTGACAGCGCGGGGTTGGGAGCTGGTAATGACAGCAACCAACCCAATCCATCAAACGATGGCAGTCATCCGACGGGTAACCAGCCTTCAAGCGGCGGTTATCAAAGCTCACAAGGAGGGGGCGGTACCCCGGGTACCACAGGCTACAGTGGTACCTCGGGTCCCGGCCCTAACCAGGGTGGCGCGGGTTATACGAACCACAGTGTGCCACAGTGGACGTATACGCAGCCACCACCACCACCGCCTCCACCGGGCAATACGAGCTTCGGTGGTATAGGGGGCAACCGAACCTTGAATGAAACAAAGGCGGTTGAATGGAGCAAACAGCAATGCACTAGATTGATGTATGCTCATAATTCTGCCCGAAGGGTAGCCGTTATTCCAAAAGAATATGACGGTACTCGACCTTGGAAAGAGTGGTTTGAAGACTTCATCGACGTGATGAATTGTAATGGGTGGACCCCATACGAGGCCAAGCCACATCTGGTAAGATGTTTGAAGGGCGGCCCGGGTCGCATGGCTGTAGAGCAATGGCGAACCTGGTACGGTCTCGTTGGAAGTTTTGAGCAGTTGGTAGAATCTGCTAGTGGACTGTTATGCAACATGGTCAAGGAGGACCCGATGGTCCGTTTCAAGAAACGTACGCAGGAGCCTAACGAAGCTTTCCGAGCATACGGTATGGAGCTACATGCCCTGCTAAGCGAGGCCAGACCCGGTACTGAAAACCAGGACTGGTATATGGACGATCTGATTACCCAATTCGTCAAGGGTCTGAGAGACCGAGATGAGCAGGTTGCTGCCAGGGATGCCTGGAAAGAAGGCGTAACACTTCACGACATATTTAATGGTATAGATATGGCCGTGAAGAAGCGAACAATGTTAGCCGGAGACATACCGAATGCCAGCTGCTCGGCTCCCCTGGCATCAGTAGTCCAGCAGTCTGAGGCGCAAGTCCCCTCAGATGATTTCGAATTGATTGAAATCGAACAGGAGGACGGAACCTTCTGTTCGGTCCAATTAAGGAAGAATACTACGGGCAGGAAGTATATTCCTAGGAAAGCTTTCAATAAGCCAAGGGACTCAAGACCACCACCCGAGGTCAAGAGTGACCCGAAGGCCAGTGAGAAGGCATCCAAACCTCTAGTAAGCGCCGATAAAGTGAAGGGTCAGTCCCCGGACATGACCAAACTTATGGAGGACATGTGTAAGAAAATTACAGATGCCATCCAAGCCAGTCGGCAGAGACCCCGAGTGGATCGCCGAACTGTAAAGTGTTTTAGATGCCAGCGCATGGGACACTATTCATCTGAATGTACCGCTGCTAAACCGGTAATGGCTGCCTTCTATGAACCCGAAGACAACGGCGAAGGAAGGGAGAACACTACGGATTCCACTGACGTGGAAAACTAGTGGGGGTTGTATCAACGGCATCTGATACGACCCCAAGGAAGAACGAATGCCAAAATGCTACCGGGGGTGACCCGGTGGAAGATTTCGAATCAATTACACCTGGAGGCCGGGTGGCCGGGGGTGCGCACCCCTGCACCTTGGCCGGGGCCGGGGACCCTAGTGTTTGTATGTATGAGGGTGAGCGTATGGAGGCGAGTGGCCACACTAGGGGAGAGGAAGGATGGATCAAAGAGTTGATCCGAGTGTGTGGGACACGCCTTCCCCCAAGTCATCCGTGTCTGGAATTCCTGAGAGGACTCGGATTGAATCTTGGTGATTCGGGAGACTTTCGCCAGTTTACCAGTAACCCCTCACCCTTAGGGGGGAGACGGTGGTATGTACCCATATCTGTGGAAGGCCGGGTAGGAGAATTCTTGGTGGATACCGGAGCTAGCCATTCCTGTGTGTCCAAAAGGTTTTTCGACTCGGTGGCCAGCAGCCATGAGAACCTCAAAACGGGGGTAAATGCTTGCACAGCCGACGGAAGCAGCATGCGTACATTTGGTAGGACATTTATGCCTATCCGTATAGGAGGCAAAGAATTTGTTCTTTCGCCAACTATAGCAGAGGTTAGTGATGACGGAATCCTCGGACTGGATTTTGCAAGCTTATACGGGGCCGTCTTGGACCCGAGGGACGGTATGATGAGTATACGGAACCCGTATGGCTTGCATGTCCAATGCGTATTGAGACAGGTGTCTTCGGTCGCATCAGTGATACATACGGTGAAGATCCCACCGGGTACCACTTGCGATGTCCTTTGTGGCGGGTCCATGGCTCAAAGGAATGAAACTGGAGTCTATGAACCCGATACGGTGTACTTGTCGAGCGTCGGGTTAGACTCAGTGGATACATTAGTGGCTAATGCAGCTTGGACTGTATTACCCATGACTAACCGAAGTGGTTCAGTAGTCTATCTGAGGCGAGGCGACTGTATTGGGAGGATGAGCTCGGTAGAACATGTCGCCGAAGCAAAATTAATAAACCACTGAACCCTGTTAGTAAGCATCCTTTGGATGAAGAATTCCAAAAGCTGATTGATCAGTCCGATTTAGAAAATACGGAGGATAAGGATTACCTGGCGAAACTCCTACAGAAGTACGAGAGTGCTTTTGGTAGGGAGGGAGGACCGGTGGGTAGATCCGATAAGGTGTTGCACACCATAGATGTGGGCAACGAGAAACCTTTTAAAATTCCGTATCGTAGACTTCCTCTAAAGAAGAAGCTAATTTGCGAAGAGGAAATACAAAAACAGTTAGACCTAGGGGTAATCGTGCCCAGCTCGAGTCCCTGGTCTAGCCCTGTTTGTATGACCACTAAGAAAGACGGTACAATCCGCTTTTGTGTCGATTATCGGAAATTGAACGGTATAACAAAGAAGAACTCGTATCCTTTACCAAGGATAGACGAGACTTTAGATAGCTTGGGCGGGAACCAATGGTTCTGTACCTTGGATTTACAGTCCGGGTATTGGCAAATACCGATGCACCCCGATGACAAGGAGAAGACAGCATTCTCCAGTCATATGGGGCTATTCGAGTATAATGTCTTACCCTTCGGATTGTGTAACGCCCCCGCTACATTCGAGGCTATGATGGAATCCTTACTGAGTGATCTTTTGTGGAAGAAATGCCTGGTTTACTTGGATGATGTGGTCGTGTTCGGCAAGTCGTTCAAGCAATGCCTGGCGAATCTGCAATTAGTCCTCGACCGGATACTATCAAACGGTCTTAAACTTAAACCCAAGAAGTGTAATTTGTTTAAGAAAACCATTACATACTTGGGAAGGATCATTACTCCTAACGGAGTGAGTGCGGATCCGGAGAAATTGGAAGCCGTAGAGAATTGGGAAAGACCTACGAGTGCTAAGGAGGTGAGATCATTTTTAGGATTCTGTTCCTATTATCGTGATTTCATACCAAATTACTCTCGTGTGAGCTTCCCCATGCAGTGTTTAGCTCACTGGACTCCGGGTAGGGCACGGGACCCATTCCCATGGACCAGCGAGCAAGAAGAATTTTAATAAAATAAAAGATTTGTTTAGGAATACACCCGTGTTGAAATATCCCACTCCCGAGGGACATTTCATCTTAGACACCGATGCGAGCAATGATGCAATTGGGGCAGCTCTCTCTCAGGTCCAAGGGGGAGTCGAAGTGCCGATAGCATTTGCTAGCAACACGTTAAGCAAGACACAGCGAAATTATTGTACCACCAAGCGAGAACTCCTCGCTGTGGTGGTGTATACGAAAAAGTTTAAGCATTTCCTTTGGGGAAGTGACTTTACCTTAAGAACCGACCATTCGTCTCTTAGGTGGCTCCTTAATTTTAAGGACGCGGAGGGGATGATAGGACGATGGTTAGCTCATCTATCCGAATTCGGATTAGAGCATAAACAGATAGAGCACCGAACCGGTACTAAACATATCAATGCGGATGCCTTGTCGAGACGACCCATCGGAAGGTGCCAAAATGCCACTTGTGATGACTGCGGGGCCCACAATGCTGTGGTAGCCGGGTTGGTATTTAATCATACCACCCCCCGTATCCCCTGGGAGGAGGCTGTGTGTAGCTATCTTGATTGGTCCCCGGAAACCATCAAGAAGTTCCAACAGTCGGATCCCACCACTGCACGCATAATGGAATACCTACGGTCAGGTATTAAACTGGCAAGGCCGCTAGTATCCCTAGAGGATAGGGAGGCGAGGCGGTTGCTAGCCCAATGGACCGAGCTAGAGATCCGAGACGGCATACTGTGCAGGTGGAAGACTCCCACCAATGGTAGGCTGTTGCAAATAGTGATACCCACCCCGATGAGGAGGGATATCATGTATTATTGCCATGGCCATCAAACAAGTGGCCATTTCGGTAAGAAAAGGTCAATAGAGCGCCTACAAAGGCGTTACTACTGGCCCGGTATGAGAGGCGACCTGCTTCGGTGGATCGCCACTTGCCCGGATTGCTGTAAAAACAAGCCGGGACCCGGCCTGGGTAAGCAACCCCTATCCCAGGAATTGTTTGGTATCAGATTCGCTCGAATGGCGATAGATATCATCAGTGGAATTAAAACGACGCCCCGAGATAATACTTGTATGATGGTCGTAACCGACTATTATACCAAGTACACTCGGGTGTTCCCCCTTCCTAACCACAAAGCCGCCACGTGTGCGGAGGCATTTGTGAAAGGCTGGGTGTTACATTTGGGTGTTCCCCTTATGATGCACAGCGACCAAGGAAGGGAGTTCGAGTCGGAGCTATGGCAGGAAATGTGCCATTACCTAGCCATTTGCAAGACCCGAACAAACCCATATCGACCACAGTCGGACGGGCAGGTAGAGCGTTTCAACAGAACCCTCATACAAGTGCTAAAGCCCCTGGTCAATACCCACCAGGACGACTGGGATGAACAGTGTGAGTTTGTGGTACATGCCTACAACAACACTGTCCATTCATCCACTAATTGCACTCCCAACCTGCTAGTGTTCGGCGAGACATCATAATGCCCGCCGACTTAGTGTATGGAGTGGTCGGTATAGACCCGGAGGCGCCCTGCACTGTGTTGTTTGTGGAGTCATTAAGGGACAGGTTCAAACAGGCATACGAGGCCGTTCGTAAAGAACTGCTGAAGAGTGCGAAGTGGCAGAAGGTGGGTTATGACACCAATGCTAAACGAATTCGTTTTAATGTAGGGGACAAAGTCCTAAGGTATTATGAGCCGCTGGAGAAGCTGAAGCTCGTAACGCCTTGGGAAGGTCCGTTTAAAATAATTCGTGTCATCTCCGAATCCATGGTGATGATGGAGGACTGCCTAACTGGTAGGAAATGGAAGACAAATGTCGGAAAACTTCGGCCCTGGAAGGGACGCGAAGAGGCGGAGAGGGAGTTCGGCTACAAACCACCTGTATCTGTCCCTAGCGGACCGAGCGTGGTAGTACCGACGAAACGCCCTAGAGGCCGGCCGAGAAAGACGCCGGGAGACGAAGGTATGGTGAAAAAGAAGACGAAGGCCAGGAAACGACCTAATCGTAAGAAAAGGAAAAATGTCTCGCTGAGTGAAGGCATTACGTATGGGAAGGTGCCCGCTGTGGCTAAGCGGAATCCAGAAAGGGCCGTACGTAAAGCCGGGAAAAATAAGAGGCTAACCGAAGGCGTTAGACGCAGTCCCCGGTTGAGGTCTGCCGTAACCTAACTCAGTACACAACGAGCTGCTGCGTGTTGTCCGCCATAGGCGGGTAACATACGTCCCACGGCTGGAGATGCCGAACGTGCCCTCCCCGGGGAGCTGTATCCCGTGAGCGGCGGTCGGATTAACCGATACATTCGCTTTGAAGCGTTGTATACACCGCCAAACTCCAGCAGATAGCACTCGGGTGGTAGGCCGCGTCCCGCATGTCGAGTCGAATGTTAGTTCGGATCTAGTTCCCTAGGTGGCGCCGCGGGTGCGGCGGGAAAGGTTGGAACTAGGTCACCGGATAGCCACGGCGGGATCTCGCGAGGCGAGATGCGTGACGTCATACTGGTCATAACTAGAGCGGACTCGTGGTGGTTAGACGCCACCCGTTTTTGCTCTAGTTGTTGTTGGCGGTTTACAGGCCCCTAGCTGTCGGTTAGCTTGCCTAACATCACCTTTTGTTGGACGAATCCTTCGGGAGGAGTCCAACACAGACGCCAAACTATTTGGAAGTCGCCCTCAGTGCCATGGCACAGGGGACGATTGACGCCGCGCGTCAGACTGCCAACGTTGTGTTGGAACTAGACGAGGACCCGAAGGTCCCGTCTCGGGTCGAGGAATCTATGGATTCTTCGACAGAGGAGGCCGCCCGGACGCTCTCGGCTATGGCCGAGGCCACCGACCGGGAGAGGATGCCACCTCCACCACCACCACGCCCGGAGCGCTCGTCTGCAGCAGCCGCTTCGGGTAGCAAAGTGGATGTCCTGGACATTCCAATGTATCCTCCGGGATTCAAGACTCGGATCGAACGTATGGCACACGTCGATCGCGAGGCCGGTGTTGTGTACACCTCCTGGGGGACCTACATCCCCATGCACGCCTCCATGTTCGGATGTGGACCAATGGCGGTGGAGCAGGGTGTGCCCGAGCCCATACCAGATGATTTCAAGACTCTGGTAATGGACTCGTGCAGTGACGAGCTGGCTGACAATATGCCAGTTTCTTGGCTTCGCAACTATCTGAAGTTAGCGGAGAATATGGCGGTCAACGAAAGTCTGGCCCGAGCCATCTTGATCTCCGAGGGCATCACCCGAAAGGCCTCAGAGTTAAGGGAGTCCGAATCCGACATGGATACAGACTCCACAGTCACCTTGTCGTCGGTGGAAACCGACCGGGTCAAGCGATTGACCCGTAAACCTGCGCCTAAGGGTCCTCTCACTGAGAGCGATCTGGAGGCTGAGGATGTCCGCATCGCCGTCGAGAGGTCCACAACCGAGACCGACCCAGCTGCCGACATCCCGGAGGCACCTGGCGAGATCTCGGAAGAGGACATCTCGCGCCAGCAGGCTGCTGTGGAGGCAAAGCGAGCCGAGCTTGCCAAGCAGCAGAAGGAGCTCACCGCAGCTCGCCGGGCCCATCGCAAACAGCAGGCCCAACAGAAAACCAAGGTCTCTTCCGACTCTGACTCCCCGGTCAGCGGAAGGAGGAGCCCTCGTACAGAGGACAGGAATCGACGAGAGTCGGATTCCAGTCCTGAGATGCCGGCGCAGCCCACCAAGGTTCAGCGCCGGAAGAAAAAGAACGGAGCGAAAGCGTCTCCCGCAGAACCCACACCCCCCACCAAGCCAAGGGGTAAGGGTCAGCCGAAGACGCCCGCCTCCACCACCACAACCTCAACCACCACAGTAGCCACCTCGGCTGCAGCTTCCACTGCCAGCACCAGCGGAAAAGGCGCCAAATCCTCTGCCAAGGCTTCGGCTGGTACCACCACCACCAGCCGAGCGAGCCGTAGGGGAGCTGGTATCTACACGGACAGTGAGGATAGCGACAGCGATCCAGAACTGCCCGAGTCGGCCAAATCTGATTTGGAGTCCGTGACAACGTGGGAAGAGATGACCACGGATGTCCCGAAAGACGACAATCAGAAATGGATGTGGAAGAATGCAGCCGAAGGGTTCAAAGAACGGACTCCTCGCTGCTTCGCGGACTGTGCCTACGACACGGTCCATTACATGTGTCCCGGCGCCGTCAATAAGGACGGTGACAGCGATGACGAGGAGTGGATGAAATCCGGCCCCTCGGATACGCCTGTAGGTAAATTCTACCTCATTTGGATCGACCAGCTGAAATCCAAATTGGGGTCGATTTACAGCTACGAGGCCCGGACGAAAGTTCAGTGGGCAATGACCCAATGGGGACCAACCGGCAGCCGCCGACGGTGCCCATTCGAGTCATGCCAGCTGGCTCTCACGGGTGAGAAGATGTTCGAGACGAAGCCCCGCTTCGCTCGCCACATTGTTGAACATCACATGCACCACAAGCCTGTGATGATGTGTGTGCTTGGGGACCGCCCGAGCAAACATTGTGATGGCTCGTTCAGCACTCACCGGCGCCGAGACATGGCTCTGCACTTGCAGAAGGCCCATGGCATCGGCCTGGAGAAAACCAGGAAACGAGCCATCAGGTGCTTCAACAAGCTCCTAGCTAACTGGGCCTCGTTGAGCATTAAAGACGTTAAGGAGCAGGCATTCGAGACCGGATTCTGCTCATGGAAGAGCGGCAACTTGTTGACCTTCTTCCAAATCAACTTCTCGTCCACGAAATTCGGGATGCCCAGTGAGGTGCACCTGAAGGTAAAAAAGTGGCGAGGAGATGATAAGCGAGAGAAGGCCAAAGCCCGCTCTAAGGGTCCTAACGGAGGCACAGCCACGGCTACTGTTGCTTCCAAGAGGACCCGAGCAGACCGGTCCGTGAGCCCTTCGGGTGGCAAGGACCAGCCAAGACCAGCTAACCCAGCTGATCGTCGCGAGTCGGGACAACAAGTCTCGGCTCTGGATATGCCCAGCAACCAGGCCCGTAGGTCGGGTAGCCAGGCAGCCACACTGGCGACTCCAGCCACCACCACCTCTACACCTGCACCCGCGGAACAACGCCCGGGCGAAGCCACTGGCAGCCAGGATGGTGGGGGCGAACTCTTCGCTCCCCCATCCGGGTATTCTTCTTGGTGGGCCGGAGAGGGATCTTCCGGCAAGCGCCCCACGTATAGCGAGTACGCGGCGAAGTTCCCCGCTATGGGACCAGCTGGACCCGAGTCGCAGGTCCTTACCTCCCTGGGCCGGACCAAACCCCGTGGTAGAGGCCGTGGTGGGCTGGAGTCCACCCAAGCTTCCCCGGGCGGTGGCCGAGGCCGGGGCGGTCTAACGGTTGAGGGCCCGTCTGCTCCTCCAGCAGGTACTCCGCCTGCCCCAGTGGAAGCCACCGCGCCTCCACCAGTCATTGCTCCACCAACGGGCCCTCGGGTACCCCTGATGGAGCTAATTTCGGATACGCTGTCAGGTCTTCAGGATCCGAACACGTTTGTTGACCACCGAGATGTCCAAACGGTTCACATCCAGAATGAGCTGATGGCGGAGTGGCAGGCATTGCACCGCCAGAAGTCAGTCGACTACTGGCGGGCGATGACTGAAGCCACCCTCAATCTGGTATACGAAATCCAGAAGAGGGAGGAAGACAAGATCAGGCAGCTGGAGAAGGACAGAGTCCAAGAGGCTCTTGAATCCTGCCGGCGTCAGCAGAAGGAAGCCGAAAAGCTTAAGGAGTTTCACCAAGCTGAAAACGCCAGATACATCCATAGGTTTAAGGAGGCTGACCTCAAGTTTTTCCTGGCATTCGGGAAACATCTGGAGGAGTGGGACGGCTTACCGTCGTCCCTTATCTTCATACCAGATGTAACCCCGGATGCCCCACCGGTCCCGGCTACTCCACCGGTTCCGGCCACTCCACCGGTCCCGGCTGCCCCGCCAGTTCCGGCAGCTCTCCTGCTCCCGCCCCCTACTGTCACCCGGACTGTTACAACTGCCACGGTCGCTCCACCAGCATCCGAGGCAATGGACAGTCCATCCGCGGTGATGAGGGCCTTGAGCTTGGAGAGCGATACGCCCAGCGAGGCTTCCGCGGCGCTCTCTACGAGCAGCTGTAGCAGCTCGGCTCCATCTGCCTCAGTGGAGTCGGCTGAGAAGATGGACACGGATCCGGAAGATCTTTAAGTGTCCATCTGACGGTGTCTCCTTTGTACCCGAGGGTAAAAGCATTTAATATGCCAGAGGCACTGTTCCTTACGCTGGACTCCTGATATCTGGAACGTAACCTGCAGCGAAGATGGACGCTAAACCCGACACACCAAAAAGGATTACCACACCTACCCGGGGCTCCATCTTCCCATCTTCATCAGGGCACATCACAACAGCAACGTGGCTTGCCACCACACATATGTCGCCGGATGGAGCTGCAGAAACCAGTCGTTCCAGATTCGCCGGAAGTCCGGTATATTGTAAGGGTGATCCTGCTACCCTGGTAGGACACCTATATTTGTCAGTATTATTATTTTTTTGTATAAATATATTTTTATACCAAATATATATTCTTGTAATTAAAACAAACAAAATTTTCTCTCGGGTTATCTACCCCACCTCGGGTCGGTTAGTTAATACTGTAAAATTTTATTCATATCACCTGATTACTCGTCTACCACTTTTTAATGCGTCTTGTTTATAATAATAACACTATTGTAACACTGTTACTACATATCACCATAGGTCGATGGTGCATAAGGCGCCACCTCCTATTCGTTATTATTAATTATCATTACTTCGGGTTATATGCGACGATGCCTCATTATGTACATATTATTTATAATGCCCCTAGATGTTCTATATCCTATACGAACTGTATATATAGACTTACCTATTTGTATATGATATTACTGTATAAAGTTAAAACAATAGGTTTTTGTTAATTACACCCAACCCTAGGTATAGTCTAGTGGGGGTGGTGTAGGGGCCGGTATCGTCGTATATATATTAGTGCCGTTCATCCGAGAGACGTGTTCGTGTGGTGCCTGTTCCTTCTATGCCAGCTAGGTGTCGCTTTGTGATACCCCGTTGGTACAAGAGGGGGCGGCACCATGCCTCGCGTCCAGCTCCTACTAAGGAGCCGGACGAGCGGCAGAAGGTGACTGGATCTAGTCCAGTCCAGACGCGCAGCCTAACCTGTAGACTAGAGTGGAATAAAGTCCTACCCGAGAGGTAGGGGTTTCTGGGGCTTTGCCCAACCCGAACTACTCGTGTTGTGTTGGTATTTCTAGTGGTAAGCGAGCCAAAGAGCCACCCAACATATAAGTCAATACGAACCATTACAGGCATAATCAACATAGCCACCATTTTACAGATAATAGAACACGAAGGGGTAAGGGCTTGGGGTTTGTGTGTGATAATCTAGTGGGGGGGGCGTGATAATCCCTTGCAAATAAGGTACACAAGCATAGTATCATAACTCCAATGTTATCACACAACACACTTGATCTGAGGCCCACGTGTGTACACAGATCATGCAGATAAACTACTGGCCATTATGCCTGTGCTTCTGTATAGGGATCTTGGTCATGCATGTTATTCAAAAGGGAAGAGTGGCAGATAATGTATCCACATGCAATTAATGTACATCTTTTATGTATGAAAGGAAAAGGGCTTAGTGGTGAAAGTACAAATCTATGAATTTAGAATATGATTCATATTTTACCCATTGTTACGTCTACCATAATTTTCAACTCACATACATCTAAAAGTCTCATTTTGCCATATATTGCAAACGCATTGCCACAGTCATAACCGTCGAAGAATACTCATTATAGTTGTTACAAGCTACAAAAACGTAAAGAAATTGCAATTGCATTAACAAGAGTAACGCTTGTAGGCCATTGCATCATATCAAAGCAGCAGACGTTGTGACGTCACAGTCAAATCAGCAGACGACATTTCAAACAGAAATGGCGGGAAACGCTTATCTCGGTTGTGTGCTGAACAGGTAACTGCCCATACAGGTGTTCTAGGAAGTTGATGACCTTTGTCTTCTCACCTATAAGTCCTGGCATCTACCTGGCAGCATTATACTGTTCTAAAGCTTATCAGGGAGAAGGTTGATAAGGAGGTGGGGGTGGTCAATACACCTGTATTTCTGTACTGCAGCTGTATGTGGGGACGTTAATACAGACTGGTTTCCAAGATTATTACTGATAATGTAGGTTTGAACAGGAGTCATAATCCAGATCACAATGCAGTCATATTGTTTAAATAATATCTTTGAGAATTTAGAATTCAGTCAATGAATAGTGAGTAGGTGTAATAAATACCAATTTTAATTTGAGAGGATAAAGATGACGAACAATTGTTATGACAATGCATGTTATGTTTTAGATAGGGCAAACACAAAAAATCAACAACCCTTATTGTCTAGAACAATTCATCGGTTTCTTTTGTTTTAATCCTAAATTGCATCTGTTTTTGGATGCTCTAGGTGCTGAAAAATAGAATATGAACAAGAAGGGGGTATTCATGATCCATGTCAAAATGTTTAATGGAAGGTTACTTAATGTGTAATATGTTATAATTGTACCTATGCATGTAGCTCTTAAAAACAAATGTGTTGGGTGTGTATAAGCTGTGAATGAATATTTAATACTTCTTTCTATGATGGCCATCAATACTTTAATATCAATGTGTTTGTCCTGTGTAACTTGTTTGCTGCTGTGTCTTTCATAATTTGTTATATTGTTGACTGACTGGATGTAAACGCTATCATGGATTGGTCCCACAGACGACAATACACATATAATCGATTCCTAACCCAAACTCAAACTCCATACGTTAGATTAATGCCCACTCTGCCAGGTTTCTCATTTTAAGCAAATTCAAAAGCCTGGATGTATAGTATATCTTTAGAAATATCCTACCTATCCAGCCCTGTATTTCACTAGTACCCCTAACCTCACGTAACGGTGCATTCACATGCAATGTCATTGTTATGACGTACTGTCATGAGTGTACGTCATCGCGTGACGTCAGTCACTCATGACGTACTGTGACACGTGACGTCAGGGGTCAATGATTTACACATGTTCTAACACATTCTAACATGCTATAAATGTACAAGTACAGTTTCTATAATTGGTTGTGCCTAGGCCAGGCTGTGATATATGGGAATAATGTTAAGGTGTGATACTTCAATTCGCATTCATAATTGTCAGTGTTGTGATTTCTGTATCAGAATTCTATTGTTGAGAATACATCACGAGTTCAATTTTAAGTAATTATTTTGAATTCAGAGGGAAATGTTGCGCATCACTGTCAATTAATATTCAACTATTTCTAAAAAGAATAAAAATGAAGAGATAAGGGAAATTTACTCCTCAACTTAGTACAATTATGCAAGTTCAAGTTGCTATGGAGATGAAATATGGCAGGAAATATGGCAGGAATCTTTACTGACATATCCTGTGCGTCAAACTATTGAATACTTCACTGCAATCTATGACAACCAACAGAATAGGTAATGATGTGTTTAAAGATATTTGTTGTCAAATATCACTGGACATAATTTAATAGTACTTTGGCAATGGGGAATTATCCGTGTTAACTTGTTTTTCTCTGTCATGCCAAATCACTCATCGCTGCCCTGTTTTTAGAAACAGTCTAAGATTGCTCTCGTGCCATCTTACATAAAACGATGCTATAATTATGCTGAGAGAATTATCATTTTAGAAGTGCATGATGCAATAATTCATGTGGTTATCATGATGCAGACATTCCGCCTTGGTGAATAACTCGCTGAGAGATAATCATGCTGCATGCCGACACTTTGGGGTTGACACATTTCCCTCCCTCCTTGCTCCCCAACCCCTTCATCATCTCTCTGTCTATGTCCCAATATCTGATGAATTCTTTCAATATTTTCACCTCTCCCTTTGATACTTTTATCGCCCTGCACATTTCTTTCTCTAGATTATGTTTGTAATGTATGCCCTTATAATGCATCCCCACCTTTCCTTCCGCCATCAGTATGGAGTGATTGGCTGAGAGTAGGGAAGGCTGGGAGAGTAGGCTTTGTAAGGGTGTTTGCCAACCACTTTGGCATGAACACACCCAGCTTCCCTTCATGTACCCCCTCCCCTCCCCAGCATCCATCACCCATCGCCAACCCCCCACCTTCAGGTGAGACCTCATTCCGTCACACAGGTGACTCTACATACAGGTGTACACGAGACCAAGGGTTGTATGGCGAGCCTTTATGATAAATATATAAAACATAACTATTTCGGGCTAGGACATCATTTTATGTTAACAGGAGCTCATATTATGTGCTACGCTCTATTTTAAGATTTTAGAAATCGCAAATGGTCCCCCCTCCCTCAATTTACAGTTTTATTCGCGGCCAGTGTTATTATGTTTAGTTTTACACATAATAGCTTCCAGTAATATAGGACACTGCAGAATGTAACATTCTCTGACCCATCACTTGCAGTCATAGCCAGGATCAGCAGTGGATGCAGAGGTTGGGTTGAACCCCAAACATGTGTCAGGTAACTGAACTAGACAGGATCATCTCTTAATTCTTAATTCTAACCAACAAAAACTGGATTAATAAATCTTAAAACTTTTTCCACATTTACTGTGGATATAATGCACGCATGTCTGCCGTACGAAACTCTTTATTCCTTTTTAAAGGACACATAATTCCCACATAGGGCTGGTCCATAAATCACGTCAGACTTTTTAGGTCTTTTGGACACCCCCAATCCCACCCCTTTGTCACACCTTTGCTATAGAAATGTATAGGAGCTATGATCACCCACACCCCTTCCGGTGTGACATAATCTATGGATCGCCCCATACAATATTAAGCTACATTTTTAAAAGTCTAATGTTACCTGATGCACATTTACCATTTAGTTGCCTTAGATCTACAGGTGTTTGTGTGGGTGTGTGTCAGGCATGAGCTGTAGTTATGTGACCTGGTCCCACCCTCCACGTACCTGTATCCTACCTGTGGGCACCCACCTCCCCCATTAACCCTCTAACTATCATACAGTGTTTAAACACACTATGCCCGTTGGTTGTCAGGATGTTTGAAAATGACCCTGCGAGTAACTCACCAGGAGTGCATTCGTAATGCTGGCAGGCTGATAATTATACTCCAAAAGGCTCATTGGTATGATGCTGGCAGTTCAGTCTACACGCCAACACTACTTTGGTGTATTATATTTAGAAAAGGTAAAAAAAAAATGGAGGTATTTTCATGTTGTTCTCAAAGGGTTAAGTATCTACCTGTAGCCACGTTCCCACGCTCCGGCGGGTGTTCAGTCATGACCCTTGATCCCGACACGCGCCGATCAACCCGCGTCATGTCTCACGGCCTACCGTGGGATCCAACTGAAGGAGCCGAGATGATGGGGGGGGGGCGGAGGCAAATATTTGGTGCGGATCTAGTGAAGGAAAGGGAGAACTGTGGATGCCTGGGATGTATTTCTGAGATGAAAAGTTGATGGTATAAGCTCTTCATATGTCTGGGCCTATATATTTCTGCTGTCAAAATGTCTAAGGCTCTTACTTACCACAGTTAATTATTGTTTGCACTGCTACGACTGCCCTATCAAACCCTATCTGAAAGATAGGTTTTGATAGGGCAGTCTCTCCCTCTCACTGTCTCTGTGGCTCCCTTCTCATTTGAGACAGAGGGAGAGAGATAGGGAGACTGGGAGAAAGAGAAATACAGAATCAGTGAATTAGTTATTTGTTTGCACTGCTACGACTGCCCTATCAAACCCTATCTGAAAGATTACACAGACGGCAATATTAGGGGGGCCTCTACCTTGTCTCTACCTGACTATCTCTGTATTCTACATGTCCATATATGTGTGCATCTCGCTCTCTCTCTCTCTCACTCTCTCTCTCTCTAACTTCAGCTCTCTCTCCCCCTCTCTCTCTCTCTTTCCCTGTCTTTGTCTCTGTTTCTTTTTCTCTGTCTCTGTTTCTCTCCGTCTATGTCTCTGTCTGTCTGTCTCTGTCTCTCTCTCTCTCTCTTTCTCTCTCCCTCTCCCACTGTCTCTGTGGCTCCCTTCTCATTTGAGACAGAGGGAGAGAGATAGGGAGAGTGGGAGAAAGAGAAATACAGAATCAGTGAATTAGTGATTTGTTTGCACTGCTACGAGTGCCCTATCAAACCCTATCTGAAAGATTACACAGACGGCAATATTAGGGGGGCCTCTACCTTGTCTCTGCCTGCTGACTATCTCTGTATTCTACATATCCATATATGTGTGCATCTCGCTCTCTCTCTCACTCTCGCTCTCTCTAACTTCAGCTCTCTCTCCCCCCTCTCTCTCTCTGTCTTTCCCTGCCTTTGTCTCTGTTTCTTTTTCTGTCTCTGTTTCTCTCCGTCTATGTCTCTGTCTGTCTCTCTGTCTCTCTCTCTCATTTTCTCTCTCCCTCTCTCACTGTCTCTGTGGCTCCCTTCTCATTTGAGACAGAGGGAGAGAGATAGGGAGACTGGGAGAAAGAGAAATACAGAGTCAGTGAATTAGTGGTCTATTAGCATGGACACTGCGTTAACTTACCTAATTAGGTAGTCAGATTAATGTAGGGTCATGTGAAGCATGCACATTATCGGCAGTAACCGTGGGAGGGATTGGTTTACTAATGTTATACATGTATTACTCATAAAGTATCTAATGATGGGGTGGTCACGTCCATACTGATGAAATAGACATGGGTGAGAAAGTTTGCCTGAGAATAGATCCATATATTTGACAACTTCACTAACATCTCAATAAACCTGGTAAAAAATGTTGGTATATCCTAATCCATATTATAGCACACTAAAAGGCAGTCCACCTATTTTCTTTTCTTTTTAGAAAGATACATACGATCAGATGAATATTTCCCAGCAAGAGGAGGATGTGATCATTACGGAAACACAATACTTAACTGTGGCAATATTCTTTTTTTGGAGTTACAAGCCGCGTCAGCGGCCGGGAGCGTAGCGACCGTAGCAACTCCATAATGTTTTCGGTTTTCTCCCTGTCACCTATGTCGTCATTGGTGACGTCATGCTGCCTCAGTGACGTCACCCGCAGTGGCTAGTGATGTTGCCATGATCTATGAGCGCAACTCCTATCCGTGGTCCTTGCCACAGTTTTCTTGTTAGAGGTCATTTCAAAACAATAAGAATATGGCTATATATCATTCTAAATCGCGCACCTGTTCTCACTATATTTTGCAATAGAATTGATTGGTAGGACGGTAATTTGATAATAGATAGATTTATGTGAGAAGGTTGAAAGGTTAGCAGACTGGTCAGCGTGATATCCTTTGTCTATGATATGTCACAGCTAGAACATATCAATAATATCCATGGTCCCTGTACGGTGGTTCAAAGAATCTCTGTGCCCCATATTTAGCCCCTAATTTTGGCTAGATTCTAGGGTAAAAAAGAGATATATAAACTTTTAAATACCGGGGAAAAACATCACAAGATAAAATTTTATCTTGCATTGTACCAAACACATACCACAATACAAGCGTCTGGCTCACCATATATATTTCATGGTACCATATTTGGGGTCAGATGCCCTTGGTTTCCATGATTGCCCACCATGCCGAGCCCATGCAGGTATAGATCAGCCCCTCAGCGCCGCCATGATCAATTTAGACATTCTACTTGGGCAAGCAAGTACATTTAACTCCTCAGATTATCTTTCATGAATCATGCTTACCGTATACCTTAGTGCTTTCATTCTATTCAAGGCCCCAGTATCCTGTCGCAAATGATGACTTAGTTGATAAGGGACTTGGATACCTATATCAAACTAAATATAAGAGGACAACTTACCAGCAATGGAAAGGAAGAATCTCTCACCTATAAATACAGGGAGACAGAACTAAATAAATGAATAAATCACACCATGATTATAAAGAAAAACAATATAAGCAAAACCACAAATAAAAACCCGACTGAATTGACAAACACACAATTTGATTTGGCAGCATGGACCAAAAGGGCATGTTTCAGGCTCTATGGTCTAGTCTAGGGTAGGTCGGACGTTTCCCCTTAATACCTTATATGTTACTTTTCTTTTTAAAGCAAGGGCTTGCAAGAACCCTGTCACCAACTCACGGATCATACCTAATATCAACTTGTCAACCTTTACCAAACTGAAAAGATGCCCCAAAAAGTTCTGAAAATTCATTGAGATTTTAGCCACAATTAACTAAAATGTTTAGAATGCACTCTCTTTTCCTAGGTTGGCTCGGGTAACCACTAAGACATCCTTTAAATTTCGCCTTACTATGGAATAGAATAGGTTGTGTATGAGGGGGCAGACCTAGCCATACAGAGAGCCTCACGCTATAACGGTGTTTGGAGGCAGTGGACTGTGACTTCATGAGCGTGTCTGTTATGAGTCAGTGGACGTTGTCAATAATGTCTCCTACAGACCAGAAAATCTCCAAATACAACAAAAAATGATCTGGTTTCTTAACCCTTTAAAGATCCTATGATACTCTTAGGTTGATGTTCCTTGGTCTTCATTGTGCACCAATTAAGTACTGGTGGGTCAAGCTGCAAGCACTGTATTGGTGTATTATGATGATCATTTGGGATAGCTATGTATTGATGCAGAGGTGATATGTCAGGGCTGCATTCAGCAAAAACGACAAAGGAACCCAAGGCATTTCTACACTATGCAACTGATAAAGGGTTGACATTTGAATAGAAATAAATAACCATAAGTTCTGCCTGCCAGACAGTGTGGCAACTGCCTGCTGTGGTTCTCGGTGGTATATACTACCATTGTCATTCACATAGAAAGGTGTAGCACAGAGAGCCAGGGTTTATTGGAAGCTGTAAGTGTCAAGTGTCAGTGTCACATGATTGACCCTTGTCATGACCCCCATGTCAATCCACACGTGACCTCTGTACCGTTGTGTTTATTGTTAATAATAATTCTCACACCTGACCAGTTATTTCTGATATGTGATTTCCTACCAATAGGTAAGTAGACCTTTTTATCATACATGACTAAATTCTTATAAAAGTCAATGCTGTTATTTCATGCATTGGAGAGTCTGTGGTTTGATTTTACTTATCGCAACGGTTCAATGGACATGTTGTGGTTGGGAGATGGCTGAAAATAAGGTTCACTGATTTTGGAAAAGATCTTGGGTTTCATATATTGGTTTCATACTGAGTGCAGGAATGTTCATAATGACCAACTTCAACGAGCACACAGAGAGTAGCTACGCTTTCTCAAAGAAATGTATTATCAAAATGAAATGACAATTACATGGATACAAAGGTAGGTATCCTCCCTCATGGATTTGTAAACCGTGTGAAATGATGTAAATGACAATGATAATTGATCAAAAAGGGTTCCATTTGTAATAATATCATGTTTGTGGTATGAACTGACTACCAAAGGTATTAGGAGTGATATCCTCAAGCTAGCGCTGCAGTTCTTGTTACATCAGTTTACTTGGTTAATGCAATTGTCATTCGATACTGCTATTTTTCCTGATTGCTGGAAAATAGCGAGGGTATGTCCTATACCTAAATCCGGTAATCTAAAGTTAACGAAAAACTGGAGACCAATCTCCCTCTTACCTGTACCATCCAAAATTGCGGAACAATTAATGCACATCCATTTAACTGATATAATTGAGAGGCGCAGTCTTCTAAGTAAACAGCAGTATGGTTACAGGAAGGTTGTTGGCACTGGTGATGCCATCTTCACTTTTCTAAAGATATCTACGAGAGCAGAGACAGGGGTCATCTAACAGGAGCCTGTTTTTTAGATCTAAAAAAAGGCGTTTGACAGTGTGCACCATGGTTACCTTATAGAGTTACTTGGCAAAATTGGCTTACATAATAAAGTATTAAACTGGTTAATGTCGTATTTGACAAAGAGAAGTCAATATACAAAAATAGGTTCATTGAAGTTAGTGGAAAATGAAGTGAATTTCGGTGTCCAACAAGGGTCTGTGTTGGGCCCGCTGTTATTCATTCTATATATTGATGATGTAAAAACAAGAATAAGTCCATGTAAATTCTCTTTATATGCTGATGACCTGGTGGTTTACTTGGCAAATAACAAAATAGATCTAATAATTGACCGATTGCAAAATGCCATCAAGGAGGTTGGCCAATGGTGTACTGAAAAATTTTTAACGGTCAATACGGACAAAACAAAAATCTGTTGGTTTGGGAGTTCTCCCAAACTAAAAAAATGTAAAGATACAAAATTTTATCTGTATGGTGATATGCTTGAAACTGTGAATAGTAATTCATATTTAGGACTTAAAATTGATTCTAACTTAAATTTCATTCCGGCTTTAAATGACTTGATCTCAAAGGTTCATGTTAAGCTTTTTATGTTCAGTAAATTGCCTAATCTGTTAACTGAAAATGCCGCTGTACAAGTTTATAAAAGCACAATTATGAGTCTTTTTGATTATGCAAGCTTTGTTCATGATGGAGGAAGTGATGTAATGCTAGAGAAACAGGAGAGAATGCAGTTGAGGGGACTCAAAACCATATACAGGGGCAAAAATATGACAGATGACGACATGTATGTCGCGGCTGGCATTACCACTTTGGCAGTATGACGCCAGAGACTTTTGTTGAGCTACATGTATAAATTGTCCAAAAAAGATGAGTGGATTGATCACAGTGAAAGGCGAGAAGGACTGCGCTCCGAGGCCAGTATAAAGTTCAAGACTTTCAGGGCAAGGAACAATGGTTATCATAATTCACCGCTATTCAGGGGTAAAAGCCTATGGGACAACTTGGGCTCGTGGTACCAACTGAGTGCTGATAAATTCACCTTCAAGAAAAGATCTGGATCTAACTAAACAGAGTAACAGCCCTGCACAGGCGGATGGCGATTAGGTAAAGAGAGATGTATGAGTCCTAGGGGATGGGTTGTAATGACTTCACCTCATTTTCGGAGTCTCATCCTCTCTCTTATGGGATGATGGTCCTGCGCTGCTGGGAGGGGTTGTAATGACTCCATCTAGCTGTGCATGACCATTATTATTTATTGTATTGTGAATGAAGCTCTAGATGGGTTGTAATGACTTAACTGGGCTTCTATTCATAATTGAATCCTAATGGTGACCATCCGTCCAGCTACATGGGCTCTCATATAAGGGATATCACTATTCTTAGGTGCCATAATCTCATAATTTCATAATTTTAGGGCCGACAATAATAATTCTTGGTCTCTTATGTCATGTTTCTAGTGAAACATATTGCTTTAGATATGTAGAATATAATTAAGCCTCCTTATTGATCATAATTCTGTTATACAAATTTGTCTATCAGCTTTTTATTAAGCATTTGTATTTATGGGGGATTAATCACCTCCAACCTTTGCAATGATAATCATTCGTCGATTGTACATTATGTAACCTGTTTCTTTTGTAAATACACTCCAATTTAGTTATTAAGCTTTATATACATATTGTATGCTTCATCTTCATCTATATACATCGTATCATTATACTCATTAGAATGTGCTGGACAAACGAAACTGTTGTATGACTAAAAGGAATCACCATATTGTCAGATTTCATCACTCATTTTAATTTGTGACTTGACAATAAAAACCTTCAACCCTTTAAAAAAAGTTTGTTTGTGGTCTCATTAATGGTGTGCGCCATACCAACTAAAAGAAAAAGTAAATAGACCATTAGATAACTGTTTTTTCTTAGACAGATATGCCTATAAATGCTGGCAACTAGAATTTCTCGTCCAATAGAACTGATGTTATCAATTAATAACACTAATTTTAAAAGCAGAGGAATAACAAAAGAATGCCCTTTTGGTGCAAGTCTAGGGATAGGGATAATAGTAGAAAATGACAGATAAAGAATGTGGTTAGAACCCACTACAGATGTTCAGATATGGGTAGAGAATAACTCTGTAATAGAGGGACAGAAATGATACGAACTGTGGGCCTGGTACTTTACCCGACTGTCTGCTTGAACAAAGGAGTCTATTCTCATGAAGTGTGGGGTTGTCCAGGGGCTAAATGTCTGAGAGCTCGTGCTAGGGGCATAGTCTGGAACAAAAAATTGTAATCATTGTGTTCTGAGTTTTTGAAGATCCAACTAAAAAGGCAGGCCAGGCGCTTCACAATGGCTGGTGATCGTTAGGGAAAACCTAGCACTGCCACTGAAAACTACTTGACAAAAAAATTTCCCTGGGGCCACCCGCCCCTTTGACCCCTTGAAGATAAAGGAAATATGAGAAATCCTCAATCCCCCCACCCTCCTTTATTTCTTCTCCCCTCACGCGTCTTGAATATACGGAACATCGTGCCCCTGACTATTTTTCCTCGCCACACCACACAAAGGATGAATATTTCACGCGACACTGACTTGATAACGCCACAACCAATCAGAATTTTCCGCTACAGTTCCAACGGAACGTGCTTGTTGAGAAAACAGCGTCCACCTTCCCCAATTATCCCCTCCACGCATTTCAATGCTTTCCTCATTTTGTCACAGAGATTGGCCCAAAAACTGCTAAACAGAAATCCAGCCATTCAAAGGCAAGAAGAGTTAGCCTGTCGAATTTTCTCTCTGGTCTAGTGAATCTTCAATTGTATTTGTACTATAATTTGTGTCACATGTTATATTCCCCCCCTATTCTCGAAATATAACCAAATAGGATTTAATCTAAAAAAATTGTAATGAAACACTAAGGCAGGTATACTTATAAGGTTGGCAGCTAGAATCCATTAAAGAACTTCTCGTCCAATATAACTAATCTTAATCGTGAATAACACTATAAATCTAAAACCAGAGTAGTAAAATAATAATGCCCTTTTGGTGCAAGTCTAAGGATAAGGATAATAGTAGTAAATGACAGATAAGGAATCTAGTTAGAACCCACCACAGTTGTAGAGTGGATCAACATGAAAAAAAGGTATGCCCACGCACCCCCTCGCGGGCGTACCTTTTACCGTGTTGATCCACAAGTCTGTTACCCTGTAATAGAGGGACAGAAATAATACGAACTGTGGGCTTATTCTCGAAATATAATCAAATAGGATTTAATCAAAAAAAAAAACTGTAATGAAACACAAAGAAATGGTCATACATTTTTTCTTATTGACATTCAGTGGAAAATCATAGCGAGTTTCCTGAGTAAAATCAATGATTATATAAAATAACTAGAATTTCACCAATTATACTACCCTACAATATACGCGAAGGGGATCATCATTTTTTTATATGAATGCAAAACTCCAATTTACCCTATGGGCTAAGAGGCCACTGGTACTTTGTGTATTACACGCCCTCCTGGACCCTCTGAGTGTGACTTAAGGGGAGGGAGTCCACCCGTGTATTGTCCAAGGGGTGTTTTATTGAAAGATGCAGGTGTTAACGTTTTATTTCTTTATATATATAGTGTATGCATCCCATCCCTACCGCTGGCACTGTCTCCCTGACTAATTAGGGGCTCTATGGTGACATATCGTAAAACCCTGCATATAAGCCGCGGCTTATACACCAATTCAGAGGGTGACTGCGGCTTATAAACCCTTCCTTATTTACTCAGGATGCAGCTTATGCGATGGGTTATAGAAATATCTAGACTATGGAAATGGCAACCATTTCAGAGCTCAGGTGCGGCTTACAGCATTCTCCATAAGCCAGGGTGTGGCTTATTCGCTGGAGCGGCTTATAGGCAGGTTTTACAGTACTGTATGTATAGAGACTGCACTGAGTATAGGGTAAGGAGGGGCCTTGCTTCATCATATTGATCTGAGATTTCAAATGATGGTTGGATTTGAATAAGGACGTATATTTTCACCCAACGTTGAATATGCCTATTTTATCTCACGATACAGGCCCAACAGCCTGTCTTTTTGGTCATAACCCCATTCCGTTATCAAGGTATAACCACACTCTCAGAGTTCAATTATTTTTCTAAGACATCTTAGGTTCAATCCTGGACATGTTAATAAATGAGAGAAGTATACAACGTCAAGCTCTCCATACATTTCCGGTTAAAACTGTTCAAGACTCTATGGGGAATCGATCCCCGGCCGCTGTGGCAGGAGACGAGCTCACTGTCAACTATACCAAGCCGACCGGTGCTAGAAACCATTGTACATGAAGGATTTGAAAAAGTTTTCCGACATACTTGATGTTTACACACCTTGTTAGCATATAATCCAATGGTGCCAGGTGGAGTTATTAACAGAGAAACATCATTAGATATCCTTTAAGAACATGCCATGCCCAATTTCTCCAATTTGTTCGAAATAAATAAGAATCCATTGATTTTCCATAGTGATACGGGTCGGCACCCGCCCCGTCCGGCCATTCCTTGTTCGACGCGTATTTGACCTAGTTCTTACATCCGGGCACCTACCCGCTTCGCTGAACAAGACGGAATGGCCGTGTGCGTTGGAACCCCAACTGAACACCAACTAGAGATTGTATAGTTGGCAGTGCTAGAAGTACAGAACTTGACATGCTTGGATTCTACCCGAAAAGTGTTCGGAAAGACGAGGGTATGACGGGTGGAGTAAAAACAATGGCTACGGTGGCTTGGCAAACTGTGCGGATTGCATGCACTTAGAAAATGTCTTCTCCTGGATTAATTCTAGGGTTATAAGGTAAGAAATCCATACAAATTGGATGAATAAGTGCAATAAACGCATTAACGCATTGATATTCTAGAACTAAGAATATCAATGCATTAATAGCTTACTACTTTCCACATCAGTTTAATTTCTTTCGGAATATGACTTGCCTGGAAAATTTTAAAATGTGCTAAACAAAATGATAGACACTTCACTGTTTTAGACCAGCCAGTTTGAGTTAAAATGTGCCTTTTTGAGTCTCTCTCTTATTTTTTGCAATTCAATGCCTGTCCTGAACAAAGGAACCGCTCTATTTCGAAACTATTGAATTCAATACCTTTCGGTGTTATCAGTTAGCTCTGGTATACTCACTTCATTTTTTTTTTAAACTGTTGCGTCATTTTATTTTTACCGAGTGCTCATGTTTAGGTGTGTGCTTAAAGACATAAACACAGACTCGTGAATATCAAATCATGATGTCGTTAAATCTCCATCGATACCTCTATAGATACCTGCATCCATATCCTATTCTCGGCCCTTTTTCTTTTTTAAGGATTTTCCTACCATAATGACTGGGGATAATGCCCTAGCTGACATGATTTGTCGGTAAAATCATGGACGCATGTCTAATATTATCAGACAAAATGAATTATCATTTTTGCTCATATGGGAGCAGCGAGCATCCTAACTCGGGCCCATATTTCTTTCCTCATGGAACAAACGGGAGCAGGCAGGCAGGTAGGATCACCCATGGACCCCTACATGAAAGTTCCTTCCTCCTGGCCTGCTAAGAAAAGGTAAAGACAGGTTGGTTGGCGCCAATCAGCAAGAAGTCCGTTAGTGAAGGGCGAAACCTCTGACCTCCGTGGTCAATGTCCCAGCCCCTTATTAGTTGTATGTCCAGGGTGTAGGGACCTTTACCCTTTCGGACATTGAGAGGGTATAAATCAGCACCTCTTGAGACATACACTGTTAGCCTAGCGCACCGGTTTTACAGTGGATTGCTTATTATTTGGGTCTACAGGGGGAGTTGCTGTTAGTACAAATCTAATGACTCTACAGTAGTTTACTCTGTGTCGCGTACAGGACACGCTACTGCCTATTTACAATCGGGGCTGAGAGTGTAGGGCACTTTCTGATGGTTCTAAATAATACAAAATGCAGAGAAGTCTCAGAGTCAGTGGAAATGTTGGTGTTTCCACTCTGTCTTCCCTAAAATGCATTCCTATTCATATTTCAAACAATTCCTGCTTATCACTTGCCTCTAATGATTTCGGACAGTGAAAAAAAAATCTTAAATGAAACTTTCAGAAGTATATCTCCCTTGTTGTGGTTGTTACCCATACATGTTACTAAATGAAACATTGTTAACCCCTGTTAAAAGTATAAGGTACTCAAACTAACCGATACATGATACACCAGAAATACCAGACATGTCTCTATCCATAGATTCCCTTGTTGTCATAGCAATAATTTTAATACGTAAAAGTTATGATCCCTGGACTCCCTGACTGTAATCACGCATGCGTCCTCGTACACGAGTGAGGCCAGCGCGGGGACAACGCGTGTTTGGTAGGGGACGAAAAATAACGCGAGATCTCGTCTCAACACGCGATCATAAAGGCAGATCTCGCGTGTTGTACGTCACGGGGACGAGACGGCAACAGACGCTACATGTTGTAAACTTGAAAACCCACGGAATTTGTATGCTTTCGTGCCACCAGAACATTTTCACCACAATTTTACATGCCATAAAGAGGTTAACAGTGGGGATTTAAAACTCTAGTTCAAGGATGAATATGGCATTATATTAGAATAAAACATATTGTAGAAATTATACAGTGTAGTAATTTCTGGATACAACGTGTCTGTGCATGTTCATATATATGTGAGGTGGGTTAGCCATGCCATTCATGATTCACTGATAAAACCATTATTATTAGTAGTAGTAGTAGTAGTAAACAGTGTGTTAAATATTTTCTCAGTAGTCTTCTCTGAATTATATATTGGTCTCGCAAGAAGGAAAAGAAAAGTTTACATGTACTGTCTATGGACACAGCCCTAGGTCTATGCTATGGATATGCATAATAATCATATGAAAACAGGAATGGAATCATGCGACTTCCCAAAATTAGAATCTTCAGACTTGTACATCATGGGATGCATGTTTTCATAGATTGTAAGAACAAGGCAACTTACTGTCTAATTCTTCTTCTTTATCCCTTTTTTTCTAAATTTCAATACATCATCTTGAAGTCAGAGGTTAATCTGTCATAGACATCGTCCACCAGCTGTACTATCCACACTACAGGAGGAGGTATGTGGGGCCATTAGTCAGCACCACCAGGTTTGTCTTACCTGTACCAACTGTTACCGACTTATCCCTGTCACCAGATTACCATCATCTAACTCCAAATTAAACTTAACTACACATAAGGGACTTCCCCCTTTGTCTTATTTAAGGCAGTAATGAGAAAAGAGGCACACTTTTGATCACATTTTATTTTCAAAAAGGATGTATGTGGTGCAAAGGCATGACCTTCTTTTTTTTTCAAATTATTCAGGGCGCAATTGTTATGTACAATGTGCGTTTTAATTAATTCTCAAACCAAGACAGAGAAAAACATTTGTAAACAATTCTAAAAGTCAGTTGCTAATGTAATATGGTACTGTAGATGTAGGCTAGCAATTTTGGAGCCAGTCTATATAAACGCAAAATAATATAGTGTTCTTGCTAAATAATGAAGAAGAAAACAATATGTTGACATTTCTTCTACTCAGGGCCTACACCATCTGCAATAAGCAGAACTGTAATTCAAATGCAACATGAAGGACACTAATGTTCACATGAAGGACGACAATGTCCCAAAGAAGGTCACAGCGAATGCCCAGAGGAAAGACAGTCATTTAGATCTTCTAGATATGATTATTTTTTTACCTGCATGCTTAAATGGATAATTATATATAGTACAACAAAATTTATTTCCGACAATGCCGATAAAGAGCCAAACTGTTTTGTGCTGTAAAAGCTTACAGAATGTAATATAATATCAAGGGTTTTCATTGGATATCCATGGCAATATCATAGCCTATATAAAGTTACAACTATAACTGATTACACTCGACCATTAAAGCTGATCAAGCGGTGCCAGAAGGCACTCTGGATATAAAACAACAGTGCCCTGCAGCATTGACATTGCCTTAGTATTGCAGTCATATAACTGCGCAGCATCAGTCATTCAAATAATTGCGACTTAGAATAATGGGACTATGGTAGCAGGAGGTTTCTTCTAGTGTAACAGGTTGCAATGTCCTTTGTTTTTGTTTTTTTCAAGGTCAATGACTTTCAGAACATTGTCCTCAAGTGATTTCCTCATTTACTTTGCGGTTCTGTTTGCTAAAAGAATATGGCCAGATATCGAGTATTAGGCCGGATGAGGATAGGGGACATTTCTATATTGTTTCATTTATGTCTTTAAGGGATATGATCTATGGGTGATCTTACAGATACACACACGTGCTTATAGATTGATTCATTGACCCACTATTAAATACTAACTATTAAGACAATGGGAAGAGGGCTAATCTATGTCCTGAAACACCCTGGGGAGGCTATAATCATATGTGCTACTGTATAGCCTTAATCTGACGACTTTATGCCCTCAAAGTGACGACCTAAGGTCCCCCATGTTAGTATTGTCAGGATGAGGACTTTCAAAGATCTCAGTGTGCCAGCCAATAAAAAGTTTAGAAACTTTGAAACATAGGAGGGTGTTTAATGGTGGTAGTATGGATTGTGGGTGTGGTACTCATCCTTCATCACCCTCCCTCCTTCTGTCAATCTGTGTGAAATCAGACACAGGCTCTACATAACCTCCAGCACCTTATCCCTTTAAGGGTCGCTAATGTATTCATGCATCATGCCCATTGATCATCATGATACATGAAAGTAGCCCTGGCGAGTAACTAAACCAGGGTTACATTCACACACCATGCCAACCCTACAGGTTTGGCACACCCCAGAGGATCGGCATGATGCTCCAATGAAGTGCTGGCGAGCAGTCTTGCCAGCACTTCATCGGTGCATCATGACGACCACTGGGCATGATACCCTCCTGGTATTGGTTAAGCTGCGTGACGCCATGCACAGGAACACGTCGTCAAGGTTTGTACAGGTGGGGAGGAGGCCTGGAGGATAGCCTGGTACACCACGCCATTGTCAACATAAAAGGGACAGGTCAGTTTGTCAATGATGGAACCATGGCAGTGGGGGCGGGGAGGTTGGATAGTCTACCATGCTCCGTTGGATCCAGTCTATAGAAGACAAGCTAAGGAAACATTAAATCTATGAGGATGGGGGTATAGTGGGCATGAATTGAAAATGCAACATGGATAATGAGTGGGCCATATGCATTCACTTTGTTGCAAAACCTTAAAAGAATTTTACCTAATCTCTCAATCATGAGCACAGAAAAATACAAAAGTTTAAAATGCATGTTATTTGATTACAAATCTCCGATTGAAATATCCTAGTTGCAGAACTAGCTGCAGTTATACACCCTTGTAGAAAAAGGTACTTTCACAAAGTAGTGAGAACAGCAGCCTTCACAATAAAGGGCCAGAAGCCCAGGATAGGTAACATAGGTAAGGGCTGGTGTGTGTGTGTGTGGGGGGGGGGTGGGGGACCAGGACTCACCCCTATGCTTCAATATGGTCTCCACATGCCAGCCTTCTACCTAAAGGTCTGGGAAAGGTGAGAGTAGAATGATAAACACGCTTCTTATTGCCTTCTATGTGATTGTGCATAAGTACATGCCTGTGTTACCAACATGATAAGAGTTAATGGTAAATGTATATAAATTATGTTGCCTATTAGATAAGAGTACTTTTTTATCGTAATCAGAATTCTCATATTCTGCACTGATAGATACTATATGGGGACCACATATTGTTATCACATTTTCTATAGGCCCTATATGTTTGAATCAATTGTTAAGGAGTGATATGATTTCTTTTTATGTAAATATGATCTAAGGAGTTAACAGGGCTGTGCGTGCCGTGGATGTGGGCATGGAGGTAGGGGTCAGGGAAGAGGGCTTGGGATTGAAGAGATGGGGTTTGCAGGGGTGTGCTGGCTCGGGTATATGGGGAGGGGAAATCTGTGAACAAGCCAATGCAATTGGTGACCCTCACCTATATATGTACATACCCATATACTCTCTACCCCCCCCCCCTTGCACGTGTTGACTGGGCCGTGACGCTGACGTTATATGTCACGCCAAGTTGGACATAGACACGTGTGGGAAAGTAGGAGAGAAAATGGCCTTTAGAAGATAAGGGGAGGAAGGTAATAAAGGGAAAGGGGAAGGAAAGGAATGGAAAGATTTGCATTAATATCAGTCAACACAAAGAAGGACCTCTTGTTTTCAATTTACATCATAAAGCATGGAAAATAAGAAAAGTCTAAGGGATTGGCTCTACATTGGCAGATAAACAGATAGCGACTTGTTGATTTTGGAATGTGAGTTAAATTATAAACTTGAATATGGTGACAATTTAACATCTGAACTGTCTTGTTAAAATTTTCGAATAGTTTAAATAATTTTTAGTCATAGGTGCAAATAATAAGCGTCCAAATTTCAAACTATAAGTAGGTAAGAATCAGACCAAAAGTCATGCGTGAGAGGAAGCAAGGACGGGTGTAGCCATAAACCATGTTGATGGTTCTCACAAGGCATAACCTCATCATAATAATGATGCCATTAAATTAAAGTAATTATATTTCCTTTAAGTATAACCTACCAAGGATTTCTTGACGACTTTCCCACGATACCTAGCCCCCTTCAAATGATAATCTCTCATGTTGTGCATCATAATAACCTTGTCAATCGGTTAACATCTAATGAGGTCTTATAATGTGTGTATATAATTATTTTAACATTACAACAGCTATGGCGCTCTCTCCTATGATCATGTCACCATGTAACTTCTTCTGTATTCAGGACTTATTTTACTAGCCATCAACCTAGCCTAGGGCATCCTAGCTAGCTGTATTAAAACATTCAGATTGCATGGAAAGGTAATGCAGCCCTAACCTTAGTGAGAAGATGTAAATGAGTGAGAGACCGATAATAACACATGATTGGGAAAGTGCCTACATATTTCCCCATACTGTGATACACCTACTAAGTTACAAGTCTGGCAGCACTGGATATGATCATATGATTCCATGTCCATATGTATGACTGGGTTCATTACAGTGCAAAACTGCTTTGGAATGGAATATTGATTGATCCTAAGGCAGACAGATGTCATCAGATAGAAGAGGGAAACCAAGAACTGAAGCTAACCCCAAGCATGTCTCATCACAGCAACGTCTATGATAATGAGATTGGAAGTAAATACATTGTGTTTAGATTGAGGGGTGAAGAAATCAGATGCTATAGGACTCCAATTCATATGACTCATTTAAAGTGTGTTCTACTCCCATAGTTATCTGGAAAAGGTAAGGTGCCCAGTGTTTTAGATTGATTTTGATTATTACGTGTTGGTACGATGATTGAAGTTAAAGACCAGGGTTTTGTATACACTATCCATAGATTCCTAACACAACATAAAACATTCTCAATAAGGAAAGATGTATGGTCCAGACAGAGCACGAACCATCCAACAAAAAGGAGGGGGGGGGACTTTCTTTAGGAAAAAGCAATTTTTTTCTCAGAATACTTGTCATGTGACCTTCAACACCTACATTAACAAATACCTCAAATCAGAAGATTCACAAGGCAATTGGTAATCAAAAGTTTGTGTAACATTGCAAGATACTAATGTTAGATTAACGTGTTTTTGACCCAAAATCTGAGATAGGTGCAAAAACTTTACCAACAACTTCTGTTAAAAGTCACCCTTTCTTGCATCATTGGTTTATATCATTTCTAGAGTCCCTCTTGGGTTACAGGCCTACTCTTGGCAGTGGTTGTGGGGGTCTAGGCAGAGGTGATAGGCAAAGTGGTAGTATCTTTAAGGACAGGGAAGGGGCAATGGTGGGGGAAGGCAGGTAGGCATAGAGGTGGGGGTATAAGTATTAAAGTGGGCAGAGGGAGGTCTTCTCTGGTCGTGGGAAAATGTATCCACGTGTGTGACATATGTCGGCAACGGGCCCTATGTCACTCACCTGGAACGCCACCTGGTTACACCCCCCCCCCCACATTGACCCTTTAAAGGCCAGATAGTGCTTAAATAGATTTAATACACTTTGCCCTTTGGTCGCCATGATGCTTGGGTGCAGCACTGGAGATTAGCTAACCAGGGATGTATTCTTTATGCTAGCCCCATGGATTACTTGATACACTTCTGAAGGGTCATCATGATGCACCGATGCAGCACTGTTGAGTTGCCAGTATTGCATGGGTGCATCATATAGATCAATAAAGATAGGTGAACTGGGGGGTATTATGCGATCCTTATATGGCTAAATTACAACTAGCTCCCCCCTCTTGCCACTAAATCTACCACGCACTCTGAAGTCGATCTCAAGGAGTTTTCCCACAGGTAAGGGCCCAGCGTGACAAAGATATTTTGATATCTACCCACTTACCATACCAAAAAAAAATAATTCTAATCATACCGGTGATAAAGAAGAAAAATTGTATATATCTCAGGATGGTCATCACAATTCCTTTAATATTATGGGATAATTCATCTGTTGAATCCCTACTGGATCTTTCAGAGGTTAGAATTCTGTGATAAATCAAGAGTTATAGTTATGTGTATATATAGCATGATGTGGTTGGGCATTGAGACTTGAGAGGAAATGTCACCATTTGATCTTTTGATCTATTGTAGATATCAACGCCCCTCAAAGGTCTGACTTCTCAAACAGCCACAGATTAGTGGTGAACTGCCATAGGGGTCGGTGTCTGCATGAAATGTAGAAACTTTTCTCTAAGAACCCAATAAAAATAAAAAGGAGAGCCAAGGAACAGGACAATGAGACATAAGGCTTTACCTCCCCCCATTACATACATACGCACACCCTCCCTCCATTGATCTTGATCTTGACTTGAGAAGCCTGGGAAAATATCTTCACCTAAGTTGGGCGTGACAGTCTGGGCAGGTATACTGCGCATGTATTGCAGGTAAATGTCAAACTGACTAAAATAAGTTATAGTCTTATCTCCTTTTTAAACAGTCATTTATTAGGCCTACTGCCCCCCCCCCCCACACACACACACATACAAAAAGGAGTTGATTGTGTCATTCAGGAGTCGCCGCACAGATCCTCATGCGCAGAGCATATTGGGGGTCAATAACTGTTTGAATTTGAAAACCTGATGAATGAAAATAATCCTGCAGAATAATCCCGATGAAGAAGGGGTATGAATTGAACCAAAACGTTGATAAAGCAATCCATTCAACATTTGATTGAACACATTCCCTTCAATCAACTTTTGTCGGTTGTCTTTCTAGAAATTGATGATGGAGTTTACATGGAAATATAAATAGGTGTTTATTGTCTGCGGCGTAGGATAATAAAATAAATTGAAAAAAGAAGGATCATAGTGCAATAGACCTGCTCTTAAGTATTCGGATGCTGCATAAGGTTCCAATGCATACCGTGTTCCCTTTGTCCATTGGCATAATATACATGTATGGATGAAACCGTATTGAGACCACCAACAATACACTGTACTCAACAGGACAGTTGGTCACAATGCTTTATTACATCAAGTCGCACTTAAAGTGTTGAATATTTTACAATGCCTTTGAACAAACAGCATCAATGGAATCAAAAGTGACCAACATTCAAATGCTAAATAGGGTTATAGCTGTCACGTCTAAGAGAAGCTTATTTCGTGTCACTTTAGAAGCTCTTTATATGTCTCTTTGTGCTGAATTTCTGTTTTTTTTAATTAAGCTGGCAATATGATGTCATGGTACACCTAATGTGACTAGGTGCTGATGTAAGCCGGCAGCTGTTGACATGATGATTAATGCTGATCTAGGCACTATTCCATTTGTTCGTAGTTAAGTTCAAATTTTCACTTTTAATGGCAGTACCGTGTCTCCATGTGCAAGCCCCTTGATTGCCTTGGCATGTATGTGACCCCCCCCCCCTAATTAAAAGGCAGCTGATGACATGATGCATGTATGTACCTTTTATGTACAATTTGTAAGAAGAGGAATTCCTGTTAGTTTTTGTTTCTTCACTAGCTATACCCATTAAGATTTTGGTGCCTACTTGAGTTTGAGTGTAACAATTTTTATTTGGCAAAGAAACATGTGACCCATCAAGGGAGAACACCCCTCCGCGGGGGATTTTTAATTCCCCATTTGGCCACTAGTGGGCATTGGAGGGGCAAAATTACTCTAGAATCATTATAAAAATGCATTCAGTTAATTTTTGATGCAGAATTCAATGGTTTCATTTAAAATGCACCATTTTCAGTAGAAATGGCCCATATTTGGACGGTAAAATGACCATTTTTCATGAGAAATCTACCTATATGCCTGTTCCTGGTTGCCATGGCAACCATTCCAATAATCAAAATTTGCAGATTTTTATGCCAATTTTTGGGAATACCCACCAAAAACCCAAAACTGAAAAAAGAAATGGAAAATTCCTTCTAGATCAAAATCTATGATAAAAATCATCATCAGTTATGTATTTTTCATGAAAAAGGCTGATTTATTGTGTTTTAGACATCATTTTGGTTTATAATGTATATAGAGCTTAATCATCGATTTCAGATATGAATAATGACCTATGTTCAAGGAGGGGTTCTGACTAACTACTTGGAATATTAAAGCCAATGATGTCTCATTTTAAAGATCTTGAGATGAACTTTGACAATGAATTTCCCTGCAGAGGGGTGTTTTTGCTTGCCTGGTCACACATCATACACGTAAGCTTTTCAGGTAAGTCAAGCAAAACAAATCAAACAAGAAATTGTATGTCCATGGTAGATAAGACCAATAGCAAAGTGGGGTATAGGAGCTTAGACCCATATCCACAGGGTCCACCATTTTGAATTTTGCTGGCTATGCCAAAGGTTTCAAAACACACTGATACGGCATTGTTTTGATGGGTACTTTGTCCCTGGATAACATCTACTTCCAGGGACATGCTGGTTCCCATCTTATCAGCCTATCAGTGGGTGTCGCCAGAACCAGCTCCACTCCCGCTTACACCCATAGTCCAGTTACACATGTAAAATAGTGACAATCTATCTAAATTTCGTAAGTATGTGGTGGTTCGGCACTATGGACATTCATCTTACACAAAATGCTCAAGAATTGTGTGGCATTTTTGTAATGCTGTAATATTGGTACTGCATGATTTAGCTCATTACATTATATCATTCCTTTAACCGGCAATACGTTGACAGTTTCACCTTCACAGCAGTCTATCCAGTGACAGACGCTCTATGTTATTTGCGTCATGAACTCACTTTTCCGGTTTAATACCTGTATATTTGCATCTAACTGATCCCATACTTCAATGCCCCTAACAAGTGGGCACTTGATTGACCTCGTACTTATTTTAATTTTCCGAATCTTCAAAAGCAATTAAACTTACTTCAACTGTGGAAAATGCCTCCTACTAAGATCAAGACTGATTATCATCATCATGGGGGTAATTGGAACCTAATAACATACTAAAACTTGGCTACCTCGCATAGGGTAAGTCAACCTGGCTCGACCACTAGGCATGTTGGTACCTTATGTTGACCAACCTAGGCTATGGTACCATAGAATTGCTTCTTGGTTGCACCTCATTAACTGCAATAGGAAAACCTTGCACATGCCCAAAATATTACTCATAAATCCGGAAAGTAACCTATGATGGGTGGGTGATCGACTTAAGGTAGGCCTATACCAACATGCCTATAGTGGTCAAGTCAGGGGCGATTTACCCCATGCCTTTTCTGATGGACGACAATCTACTCCAATTATGATTATTAAATCACATATATGATTATTGACATTATATCATAAGATCTTTTTCCTATGTATAATTTACTAATGTAGAACGCCTCTGATCATGTTGTGATAATTGAGTTATCATTTTTAACCAGATGTCTGAATCATAAGATTAGTTCTACATCAAATTAGTTCACTATCTTAATTAATTGAACATGATTTAACGTAATACTTGTTATTTCCCCCATTCCGAATGAACATGATTTAGTGTCTCTCTTTGACACTTCACCGAATGACTATTTTTTTTATAAATACACCTTACCGCACCATACCAAAATAAGATCACATAAGACAGATATGAGTTAAATTGTATAGTAGAAAATGTCTCTATAATTACATGTTATTAATAGGACTAATAGAATATAGAATGGTTGAGTTATCTCGATGATATATTAATTATGCAAGGACGATGTAGATTTTGGGATATAAGGATAGTGCCAAGGGGTAAGGGGATAAGGCTATGACTTTTTACAAGATTTAATGCTGTGTTTAGTAGGGAGCTGCAGAGCATGCTGGGCTAGGATGCACAACTTCAATATTTGAACCAATTGAGCCCTTATGACGTTATCACCCCTCGGCTTTAAATTATTAGGATGAGTACCAATGGCACAATGATAGATCCATGAGGATCCCTGGATTTGGCCATAGGCCTAGATTAAATGGTTTCACTTGAGTTATGCATAACATTGAAATGTCCACAACACACTGGTTAACGTAGAATTTTCTACATTTTAGGGTTGCTAGAAATGGCTTTAGTAAAGCCATACCTGCAGTATACAACCAATCTGGTTGTGTTTCTCCCCCATTTATAACTCCACTTCTATGCCCATCCATCTTCTGGTGGAGCTTTGATCTAGTCAACCCCACAGTACCCGCCTCAACCACCCCATTCAGACATTACATCATCAGGTATCTGTCACTTATGAAGGATCCACAAATAGACCCACCCTTAAAGCCCCATTTAACAAACTAAATCATAGACTCACTAAACTCAGCCAGAACTGGATTTCAACAAAATTAAGATGGATTGGGTTCTCGGTGTGGGTTGGAGGGATAAGGGGATGTGATTTATGAGGTAATGTATTAAGTCCTATTTAAAACAAAAATAAAGCGAGTCCGTAAGTATAGGACGTACACATGAGTGGTCTGGTACTATTGGGGGAAATGAGTACTGGTATACAGTACAAGATCACCAAAGGATATCTAATTGAAGGCTGAATCACTATCCATCTCCATCAGAGTATTTGGAAAGGTTTTCTAGGACTTATGGTTTGTTTGTCAGGATCTGAGGTTTGGAAATGATTAGTGTTTCATGGATACTACATCTCCAATTGAAAATAACTGTAACAGGTTCAGTTACGTGGGCCCGTCCGCCCTTTTGCAGAGACCCATTTCTTACTTTGTATCAAGTGCTGTGGTTGCCAAACGGAACGGAACATTTAATCAAAACTCATTTAAGTGTGTGGTCAGACTTAGAATTGAGTTGTTACCTTTGAAAGCATCGTGGAAAGATGCAAAGCACTCACTCTCAAGAAAGCTACAGTATCAGGTGGCTCAATAGGGAAATATTTTATCATCCACCTTTACAATAGATTTCTTAAGGTTGGTATTTGAGGTGTCCATGGGTATGAAAAGTGAGAAATAGTTTACCTCTACCCATACCCACATCCTCCACTTTCATCTTCTTCCCCCTTTTCTCTCCATATTCATTCTCAAACCACTTTCTTGACAATGAGAACAAACTGGTTCTCTGTGGGTCCCCTCCCCAATGGCTATATACTTCAAGAAGGCTGGCACAGCGCACCAGTGTGGTATGTGAGTAGTTCTACCGCACGTCGTGTGGTGGCGTCTGCGTCCCGCGTGCTGATTGCCGGCGTGCACGAGCGGCCTGTCAGCAGACGACTTTTGTCCTTTGATGTACAGCCGGACACCAGCGCCTGCAGGCAATACGGCCGTCGGCACGCCGGTGTCCCTCCCACCTTAGTGACTGACCACTGGTCAGGTAGCCTGTGTGGCAGTATGGAAGAATGTTTCTGTAAAATGTTTGAAATTTACTTTTCCATGAAGTAAACCAATGGATCTTTTGTTGGAACTCTCCTGCATTCATTTGTGAAGCCGTGTTGGATTAGGCGTACTTAATAAGATTTCCTTATTTTTGGCATTTCATACAGGAAATGTGTGGGGCTTTGGAACATGAGGAGATTTCTACTATGCTCGAAACTATATTAAACATTTCGGAAGGCGAATGAATGTGGGGGATTTGGATGATAGCAGAGGTAATCAATTTCCTTCTTTATACCTCACTTACCAACCTTAAGTCTATTTTCATTGTGAGGGAAGTGGTCTTAGCTAATATAAACTAGTGTGAGGGTACCAGTAACACTGTAATAAAATTCCTTTTAAACTGTTCCGAGGAAGTTGACCCTGCAAAGTGATGTCTATAGCAAGATTACACAGAGCATTGCCTGTTATTTTAATTTGTAATTCATAGGGAATATGATCATGCACGGAATAAAATAGTCATGTATAACAGATCTTTCCTGGATTGGCCTCCCATAACCCGTTGGTCAGTGTTCTCACGGCCTTTGTCACCTTGCTGTCCCCTGGTGTTCAGTGTTGACCGGAAGTCCTATTCAGCCACGTTCTGTAGGCAGCCCAGGGGTGAGGTACCACGTGACGTTACGATGGTTCTGGGTGACTTGACGTCAAGTCATCAAGGTGGGTGATTGCCGACGGTTAGGGACAGGGTAGGAGAAGGACGGAGTAGGGAGGGAAAAGGGAAACTTAAACACTTCAGGCCTTGCGATGTTGCGATTGTCATTCCAGGAGTAAATTAAAGATTTTTGCATGTTTTTTTTTCGTGTTAGTGTTAGTCTAAATCATTCGGCCTACATCTACAATTTGACTTGACTGTGTTGAAACCTGTATTCTCCTCACAGATCGACGCAACATGAAGACATGTCGTCGGCTTGTATTCTTGTACTTAAATATTCATTTCAATCTAACAACAATCTAGGCCAATTGCAAGAAGAGGGACTCACATAATCAGGAATCTGAGCTGTAGAATCTGAGTCTAATCGAGATCCTGACCTTTACCAAGGCATTTGTATCCTTACTCTATAATAAGTTTAATGAAATAATTCATAGAAAATACCCAGCAAATTGTCGTGAGTCCTCGTCAACCTGTGTGAAGTGGCTCACACATGTCGCTAGATGGAACACGACGTCGTTATAGCACAAGATCACCAGGAATAGCAATTGCTATGCCAAGTGAGTCTAACACACAGTGGCGAAAGATGACGGAATGAG
Source organism: Acholoe squamosa (assembly GCA_949317995.1). Taxonomy (NCBI): domain Eukaryota; kingdom Metazoa; phylum Annelida; class Polychaeta; order Phyllodocida; family Polynoidae; genus Acholoe; species Acholoe squamosa. The sequence continues at coordinate 25,248,188 of OX439050.1, forward strand.
TTATCACTCAAAAAGGAGTCTATTGATGACCAATCATGGCGACAGATGACGACAATTTGCTGGGTAGTTTTACTAAGGAACGAAAGCAAAGAGTTAAGTTGACCTATGGACGTTACAAGGTGAGGGGTCTGTCTGCAGGCTACAGGGGTGTATGCACAGAGTACTAATAGACATTTCATAGGCTATTGACGAGGGGGACCCCAGGGGAGGCACGACTTCAGGTGTAAAAGGGATAAGATGTGGTGAGGAGAAGAGAAGCTGGTTATGATCGCCGCCTTTTGACGTACCGGAAGTATAGTCACACTTCGACCCGGATGCATGACGGGATACAGCGGAAGTTGAATACTAATTGAATCTGTTATTATGCTTTCACTTCCGGATTCTTTATGTTTTTGGTCATTATGTTGTAATCAATGTACATTCTTGACTCACAGAAAGTGATTTCTAAGGTCTGTCAGATGCGAACCCACTTTGAACATAGGAATTGCATGTTTCAATCCAATTTTGCAACACTTCTCCACATTGTACGATAAAACCAAGAAGGTTTGAAAACCGCCTGTTTTCCAATATTAAATTTTGCATTAGCTATACAGTGCTATGAATAGAAGTAGTGATATCATTTGGATACTCATTTTTTCCACGGAAACTTAATCACTATAGTCCTCTGGACTATAGTGATTAAGTGATGACTCTAACTCTAATATCACCATTAGTATGTATAGAGTTGGCAAGGTCCATGGGGACTGCTGTCACAGAGGTTTGCTAAATTGCAGGCAACATTTTGGGGGCTTTTCCCAAAGGCACATACAAAACTAAAGCTTGGTACGAATGCATTTCATTCTAATTTGTGCTCAATAATCTTCTACCCCTTTGCACCTGTTCCAATAATGGGTAAAACAGTAAAACTCTAATGGCAACTTCTAAGTATGTATTCATTGAAAATACCTCTTTTGGAGAGGAAGCATAATTTTTATGTTCCTAAAGAAGGTAGTTTGTGGTCAACAGTTTCCTGGTGGTCAAAGGTGGGGTAATGGGTCCATTGCCAGCACACTTCAGGGTGGTATTAGAACTGTTGATAGACTCCCTATAATGAATTGCAGGGGGTGGAAGAGAGATTGTAGGGGGTTGGTGAGAGGGTAGTGGAAGACTTTCATTTAATGAGAGGGTTCATACTACCCTGATCATCTCATTACATATGACTCGAGCTGGAGTGAGGGAGGACATTAAGGATCTATTTGCCAACAGACAACAGTGATAATTACACCTTTCATACTTCCCATACCCTCCATACCCTCTAATAGTCACCCCTACCCCTCCCCTCATCCCTTGCCCACCCTCAGAGCAAAGGAAGGATTCTCAACGTCCTTACTTATCCCTTTCTCCCCCTTCTTTCCTCCCGCTTCTCCACCCCGGGCGCCATTACATACAAACGCCAGGGTCTCACCATTAGCTAGCCTCATTCTGATTATAGCCTCGTCAAGGTGCGCTGTAATCTCGAAGCAGGGGGCGGTGAGGTGATACTAATGTACTGGTCAAGACGGTGGTTGGTGGACGCTAGCCTATGATTGGGAACTGATAATGGGTCACAAAAACACCCTTTCCTTCCTTCCCCATCATCCCCTTTCGCTATTTCTCACGCACAGAAATCATAAACCTTAACTTAATAGAACAGTTTTTAAAGGTTTAAAATTATAGCTTATTTATAAAGTAATGATAGAATGATCATAATTTATCTACCATACATGCCTCCATATATATCTAGTCCAGGACCTGATTTAGTAGCTATAAAAGAAACTGCATAGCTGTGTTCTGAAAGGTTGATAGTATTTTCACCTTCCTGTAGCAGAAAGAACAGACTGGGAATTCATCGATAAAGGGTTAATTTAAATAATGAGCGATCATCTTGATAGGAATGCCTCAGGGTTTATCATTAGGTGATCGCACAATACTGATGGGGCACCTACACCCCTAAAGTAGAGATATGACTGTGTAGAAAGGTCCGAGGGGAGGGGTGGGGGCACGTGTCCGTGGGGAAAAGGGTTTGAGATTTTTTTTTTCTTCTGCTCACCCAAGTATGTCTAATAACCGTTTCACCCCTACACACGTCTCACTATTATAGGTGTCCAAAAAGGAATCATCTGGGTGCAAGGTGGGTTTCTGATGTAGAACTGGTGTACACAGAGTGACTATAGAATCCACCTGCCGTGAATAAAATACGTAGGCCCTATCAATCAAAATTTGAGATACTGAAGTTTCATTTCTTTTAACTGCTTTATGGTCTTCATAAAAACAATTCCATTGGTACATAACAATTTCATAAATTTAACAATCCAGAGTGATACATTGCACGCTGCATAGCTGAAAAAAAAACCAAAAAAAAAACTTAAAACAATTGTGTGAGTTTACAATCCAGGGTGTCCAATAACTGACCACCTCTATAATAAGGTGATTTAATATATATATATATATATATATATATATATATATATATATATATATATATATATATATATATATATATACATATATATATATATTGTAGTGATGGACGCGAGGATCAAAAGAACTTCGAAAACCTAATATCCCCTTAGGGGCGTAGGAAAAAGGAGGGGGCTGGAGGCCTAGGCTCTGAAAGACCCATGATAAAATGCACAAGTTCTCAAAACTTTGCCGACACTTTCGACCAATAATATGAATTTCAGGCAAAAGTGACCAATGGCCATTTTTTTTCATACAAATCTTCTACAGGCATGCATACGTGTTTACCGAGGATTCATGATGAATGGGGTGGATACATTCAAGACTTGGTTCCTACACCCCGGCCCTAGTACCCTCAATCTGAGTCCAAGCTTTCCCCTTATCAGCATAATTATTGATATTGTAATATTTTCCCAAAACTCTGGCCGCGTTGATCTAATGGCAGCATCACTGTTGTGTCATGACCAGTGGAGCATGTCAAATTGAACGTTAATTGAGGATTGTAATCATTCGAATGATGGAAGACTTCCACCGATAAAAGAAACATGATCATTTCAGACCCTAGTGGTTCTGTAAAATTACCGGTCCTTTATTTACGACAACAAAAATGGTATTACTGATTTTATGAGCTTACAATGGAAGGTAAAGCATTTGTCCACGTGGACCATTGACAAATTCACACGCTAGAATAGGAACATCAGAGATTTGTGCAGAACTCATGACGCTATAATTATTACCATCAGATTCCCCTGTCCCCCATACTTATCCTCATAATAACGCAAATGGATATAGTTGCAACAATGCTCCATGCATTCAAAATGTTTATCGATAACAGGTTGATATTTCTGCTTTGTTTTGTGAATACAAGGTATGGCATGGTACACTAGATAACTACCAGCCAGAAATTGGTTTTGAACGATTTGAGCAAATGAAGCAAAGGGAAACTGAAGAGTGGTGCATCATTTAACATTTAACCTGTAATTTAACGGAAGAAAGGTGTTGCTGGGATGTATATGGGTGCATGGATTTGATTAAGGAATCTATCGTTTAGGCTGCTATAGGCAGGCAGTTTATGGCATTTGATATTACAGACTGGCGAATCATTTCCCTGTGAAATGCTGAGCATAACTGTTCTGATGCAGTTGGATTCAGATGCTTAAATAGCTTGCCTTTGGCTCTGTGCCGTCACCTAGCGTGATATGGGGTATCAAGCTTGAGTAGGTATAGACGATCGACTGTGCAAAATACGACATCGACTGCCATCTACTGTTTCGACTCAGGTGGGACCCTTTGTGGGGTAAACCTATGGACCTCTATTTTTTCAACCAAAATTGGGCATTACGATCATAAAGTGACAGAACCAGGAGGAATGAACATTTCTTTACTCATGCCTCAGAATTTAATCAGAAACCAACTGACGGACTGGAACAATGGCCTATGCATTGCAGTAGCAAACTGTAGATGACTTAATGACCTCAAAAGTTGTCAGAAAGTGCCCATTCCTTTTAAGAATTTTCAGTTATCTGCAGGCATTGTCCTATTTGACAAGGCAGTCCCTGGAGACCTGAAATATTTATAACACTACTTTTGCTTAGTATGTGCAGGTATACTCAAATCTCAGTCTCTTTCAAAAGCTGCCTCTCCCTCCCTCACTTTCTCAGTTCTTATTGCGTTCTATTTGGTCCTGTGCTTTTCTCCCTTGTTTCACATAAATAGTTCTTCTTTTCTAAACCTGGTCATAGTGGATCACCCTGTGTGGAGATCCTTATGTAGCACAAAGCAGTGCTGCCCCCTGCTGTGCATTCCTCAAACACAGGTCGTTCAGAGCACACCTTACCGCCACCTGCTGCCATCATTGGACACTTAGGGGATATAGTGGAGGGACACAGTTCCCATTGAGTGGAATGTTAACAGGCACACGCAAAAAGAATAGCAAATGAAATAGACCATGGGCTACCCATTCTGTTTGCCTGCTCACGAATATAAATGAATTCCACCTACAGCATATTAATTAAACGCTGTTGTTGGGCTTATGATTCTGAATCCTTAGAAATCCAGATGGAGTTGCTTGCCCGGTCCCTGCACTCCCAGATTCATGCTGACACCATGTGAATTCTCAGATCTCACACATTTATACCCCTTTCCGCACACAGAAACAAATGATGTCCAAAATCTTAGTCAGATGTTAGTCAAAAAGGCTAACTTTCTAACAATACCTAGTCAAAAGCATGTGCCTAAGTGCCCAAGTTTTTCTTAGTCAAATATGACTAACCATTAGTCAAAGTGCCCAACTTGCCTTGGCTTGCCTGATTTTCACTAAGATTCTTTGGTGGATTTGACTAGGTATGCAATGTATTACTTTTTGGTTTAATTCAAATGGTGAGTGTAAGCTCTATGTAAGATCCACATCCCACAAATCAGTCTCATCATTTAGGAAGCATGTGAAATGCCTCACATCATTTTCATTAGAACCCCTGAGTCAAGTTATTCTGGGTTTCCCTCAATGAAGCAGATACATCTGTGGATATTTTTACTCATCTAAACTCCCACAGAAAAGGTGTTAGTATCTGTTTAGCTAGTTTTGATATTTTGCCAAGCTTGATGTTATATTGAATTGTGAAAGCCTCAAATGTGTACAGTGCCTGACAATCACCATCATTTTGACATCCATCAAACAATTTATGGTATGAAGCCACCAGAAAAATCCTGTTTCAAACCACACTGTGTTTTCATTTTTCATCATAACCATTGTTCACTTACAAGATACACATTTGGTCTTATCTGCCAGAATTGGCATAAATGGCCCTGATGAGTGAATGCTTCGAGGTAAATGATTTAGGTCAACATAAAGGGTTGAAGTTTATTGGTTGTAACATATGCAGTCTATATGGGAAAACCATTAAAATCTCATACATTCTTCCATATGCTGATGAATTGGGTGTCTGTGAGACATGGTTAGACAAACATCATGATACATCAATGATATCATACCCTGGCTATAGTATTGTAAGGCTGGATTGACGCCCTTATGTTGATAAAGACTGTGGCGGATTACTTTTCTATGTCAAAGAGGATATTATCATAACTGAATGTCCACTTGAGTCAGCAATAACTCCAAATTATGAAGTTTTGACTATTGAGCTATATAAGGTTATTCTAGTCTACAAGCCTCCTGAGGTAGGAAATCAACATGTTATTGACTACTTGATTAATCTAATTGATAAAGCTGTACCTACTCGAAAGATTGTAATTATGGGAGATTTTAATATTGATTTACTTACACTGTCTGACATAGATCAAAAATGTACTAAGAGAATAACTAATGTCAATGGTCTGAAGTAGTATATTATGATCCCAACAAGAGTAAAAGGTTTATCCAAAACCCTTATTGACCTTATGTATACAAACTGTGATTATGTAAGTCACCATGGTACAGTTAATATCCGCCTAAGTGATCACATGCCGGTGTTTCTAATCTTAAAACGTGAAAGAAACAAAATTCCTAAGGAACTAAAAACCATTAGGGTGTACAGAAATTTTGATATTAATGTCTTTCACCATGACTTTTGCAATAGCAATTGGGATGACTACAATTATCATCAAGATGTTAATGGACTATGTTCGACCTATATGGCTAATTTCCTTAAACCATTCAATGCCACAGCCCCTTTGAGGAGGACATATGACATTGTGTCAATAAATAAGCCAGAATGGTTAACAAATGAGATTATAGGTGTAATGAGGCTCCGTGACAATGCTTATAATCAAGCCAAGCTGTACAATAACCCAGGTGACTGGGCTGTCGCTGATACATTTGCCAAGAGAGTTGATATTGCTATTACTGTTAATAAAAAGAATACCCTGAGCAAGCTGCTGGATAAGCATAAAACTGATCCTCTTGAATAATTTGCTCCCTAAATATAAAGGCGACTGTATAAATCAACTTATTGATGATGAGACTGGGCACAAATATGGTCCTGCTCAAATCCCTGATTATATTTATGAATTTTTCACTAAAATTGGTAAAACACTTGCAGATGCTTTACCCAAGGTATTACATAGGAGCAATATACCACAAATATGTGTAAAGCATGACCTACTGTTTACTCTGTTTGATGAAGATGAGATAAAAGAGCGATTGTTGTAATTGATGTCACTAAGTCATCTGCTATTACAAATGTGAAATCCTCTGTCATTAAGCAGTTATTACTTCGAGACTGTAGTAAGCTTAGGATGATCTTTAATGAATCCCTATTAGATGCAAGTTTTCCTGATGTGTGGAAACATGTCATTGTCACCCCCATACCAAAGAAACCCAATAGCAAATTTGTGAATGATCTGAGGCCAATAAGCCAACTCCCGCTACCTGGCAAAATTCTTGAAAAATTAGTTATTACAAGGCTTAAAAATTATATGGAAGGCCAAAATTATATCACTTGTGCCCAACATGGTTTCAGGATAAATCACTTTACATTATCTGTTGTCAGTGCTTACTTGGATATGGTCTATGAAAACTTTTAACAATAGGAAGACTACCTTCTCTATCTTCATTGACTATAAAAAGGCATTTGATACTGTTTCTCACCCTATACTAATACAAAAATTATCTGATTATGGACTTAGTGACCATTCATGTGATTGGTTTAAGTCCTACTTGACAAATAGGACTCAGGAAGTTGGTGTGAATAACAAATTTTCTAAGACCTTACCTATAACGTATGGAGTACCACAAGGCTCAACAGCAGGTCCTATTTTGTTCATTATCTATATAAATGACCTGGTGAAGCAGGTAGGAAACTGTAATATAGTTCTTTATGCTGATGATGCTGTGATTTCCTCCACTGATCCGAGAGAGCTACAAGTTGCTTTAAACAAGTTGTCAAGTTGGTGTATTATGAACAGTCTTACGATAAATCAGAAAAAAAACACAATGGATGTTCATAGGCCCACCACCGGCCATACATCCCAATTTCTATATTAGGGGAGTACAACTGGAAGAAGTACAAGCCTTCAAATATTTGGGTGTAATTCTAGATAATAACCTATCCTTCAATAAGCATATTAGTACTGTCTATGATAGGGTAAACTCCAAGGTTATACAGTTAGCTAGAATAAGAAAATATACAGATGTTAATACTGCTCTAAATATCTATACCAGCACCATTCTTCCTCATTATGATTATTGTGATGTAATCTATGATGATAATTGTAAGGACCAACTCAAAGACTTGCAGCTCCTTTAAAACAAGGCATTGAGAATAGTATAATGTCAGGTTTGGACCTAACCCAAGCATGACCACAAGACAAACTCATAATAGGGCCAATGTCAAAAGTCTGAGAGAGAGAAGGTATATTTACCTAATTTACTATGCCTATGATCTAAAAATTAATGTTGATCTCATTGAGAACAGGGATTTACCAACCAGGCGTTTCGACGGTACAAGGTACCGTTACACTAGTATCAAACATCCTGTATATGGAAAATCAGCCAGGTTTAGAGCAATAAACTGCTGGAATAACCTTTGTGCAAAATACACTAATATTCTGGAGAAAGAATTATTCAAAAACACAATCCAAAAAGATTTTCCAAACTGTTTTATTATACCAATTGATACAGACTGGTTCAGGTAAGTCTAGTAGCTGGTATTACCACTTCTAGACAATAATCTTATAATTTGCCACTGCAGCAGCTGGTATTTACCACTGCTCATTGTGTGATTATCTATGTCTTTTCATGCTGTATTATCTATGATATTATCACTGTTTTACTGTTTCTCCATATCTATGTCTATGTCCTTAATATTGCATTCTATTTTCATCCTAGGGTATGACATGTGGTATTACCACAGTCATTATGGTGAACCTACATTTATGCTCGAGATTGATATGGGCTTTTCTCTTATGATAAGAGGTTTTTTTTGGTAGTGTAGTATTTACTACTATGCCAGATATTCATACTATGCACACTTACATATCATTACACTATACTTATCTTATTTTTCAAAATACCATATACTAAGTTGAATTCTCCAGGCACAGTACTAGATCATTTCCTCATGATAATTTTCTTTTGCTTCCCTCTATCTCTGTTTCTATGTTGATGTCACTGTGCTAACAGCAATATATATACATATATATGTAGATTTTCCGGCACTGATCAAGCCAAACCTGAGTGTACTGGAGTCTCTATGAGCTGCAGGTATTATACTTCAGGATGTAAAATATCACACTATGACAAAATACTAAACTCCTTCCACTTTTTCAATCTCCCTTCATCCCTCACCCCCCACCATCTCTTAGTCAAAGTGACTAAGATCTCTTAGTGACAGTGGCTACATTAAATTAGCTTGCCTGAAACTCCCAGCAAATACCTTGTTCAAGATTGTGCTTGGAGAGGGAAAATGATTTGGATAGTCGATGTGACATAAGCTAGACAATGTTAGTCACACATTAGTCATATGCACCAACTAAGATTATTTGGCCATTAAGTTAGACCGACTAACTTCGATTTTTTTTCCGTGCAGACTTAAGACTGAAAAGAGCATTAAAAGTCTGAAAAAATACCCCCTTTTCCATGTTTTTCGTAACACACATGGTGTTAGACTGACAGGAGAGTGCGGGGGCTGGGGTTACTTACCCTCCTCACAAAATTGCTCTCTGTGCACCTATCAATTTCTGACCTCAGAAGGCTTGGAGAAGAGAAGTTCAATTAATGAACAATTTATAGCATATAGGACCGTTCAAATATTACGTAGCACCATAGGGGGCAGGGGGGTCATGATGTTTGTTACACTTTGTTAGAGGGGGAGGGGGGGGTCTGTCCATGTGTTACATTACACAAATGAAGAATACATCAGATAGTGGAATTTGACAATTCAAAAACCATTTTAATGTAATTTTAGAAATCTTCCTATATTTCTTGTCAAATTGAGAGGGATCAAATAAATTTAGGAATATTGATTAGAAAACCCCACATATTGCTGCTTGGAATCGAATGATTTCCAGGTCATCATTGATGTGTGGATCGGGGGGGGGGGGTTCTGACCAGTATTACATAATTAGGGCAGGGGGTGGGGTTGGTCATATTGTTACAAAGTGTTACAAGTGGGGAGGGGGTCAAAAAGTGGCCAAAATTGTGTTAGGTATTATTTGAATGGCCCCTAAGCCTGAAAAAATATATTTTACAAAGGTGTGTTTCAAGGTTTGCCAGAATTTGAATTACCGGCTCAAAAGCTACTCACAAAGAGGATAAACTGGTTTACCTCTTCATGCTTTACAACAACCATTAATATTCCACTGCCTATACCCTGATACCTATGGGCAATATATACATTATCAATTTAGATACAGGAATATATTCTTAAACACAGAAGTGTCTGTATATAGCCAATTTACAATTATGTTATACATATAAACACCATACAACACTAGGGAGAGCTCTAAATCCCAGTAGCATCCAAGTATAAGTGGTAAATCTGGCGAACACAACCGTTTCCCTCTAGAATAATTGGTGGCATTGCTGAAAGATATCCTCTACCTTACAGAAACATGAAATGCCATTTGGATGAACACTATAGATCTGCAGCTGTAGCCACCTCAAGCCACCCCAACTAATTGGGAATCTTTATAGAGCTATTTAATCCTCCAGTGGTAGCTGATAACTGTAATAATAGGCATTCCTTTATTTATATCTTCCTTCATTAAACATGGCTAATTACCAATAAGCATAGACATAAACCTGGTTATGTGGGTGTTATTTTAGGCTCCACCCAGTGTAAATACAAATGTGCTTGCTGTGTGCTTGTTATATGGTCCCTGTGCCTGGATGGAATCTGATGGGGTTTGTACATTTCTCTCTTTCACATTAATTACCATTAATCAGAGTTGTAGAGGTCACAGGAAAGTGTTCCACATTCTACATTATCATATTCATTGTGGGATGGTTATCCCACAAATGAAGGCTTTATCAGGGTACTATTTGGAAGAATAGCTAATCTAACAAAGATTAACTATTCATTTCAAAACATTTTCTGTCCCATTGGCATTGCTTTGTTCAAGGTCTGTCATAGCTCATCGTAAAAAGGGTAACTCCCTGCTATTTTCAGTATCCTCTTTCATGTTATAGGGTGTGTGGTGCACATATGCGCGGGTACTGACACGTTCCCCTGTGAAATTGTGTAATGTAGTTCTCGCCATGAATATGACCTTAACTGTCGAAATGGCGTTAAACATCTATTACTTACTCACTCACTCATGTTATAGGGAACAGAGCCATTACTGAGGTGCCACCATGTGTCCCTGATGACCCATACTGACACATACTGACACATGCGTCATGGCACATGCACACCCATACTGACACCTGAGCTGTAACACATACTGACCTAGGCCTGACATATGTGTCATGGCACATCAACACTCATACTATCACCTGAACTATAACGCATATTGACTCACGGCTGACACGTGTGTCATGGCACATTCATACTCATACTGACACCTGGGCTATAATGCATACTGACTCATCCTGACATGTCAGGTATTTTCTCCTGGGGTAGGGGGTATGATTTTAAATTCCTAATTCCTTTTTATTTTGAAACAATGTCATCAATTGAGCTGCATATCCATGTCCATGTTAGGGTTTCCTGTAGATTCCTTGGTTCACTTTTTCCATTCCTCAAAATGCCTTCTATATGCCTGTCTAATAATAATGAAATATTTAAGTTCAATAATGCATTGCACAAATACCTTTAATATGATCAGCACAGCAAGATTTGTTACTGTCCTCTCCTCCCCCAAAAATATGTCTTGAGATATATATTTTAAGTTCTGATGGGGGAGGGGCTAGAATTTTTACCCCCCCCCCCCCAGTCAACCTGAGCCAACTGCATACCCTCTACCTGAAAGTGTTGATTTTTAGGGCAGGAGATGATAAAACTATTTGTAGCCAAAATTAACCCCCCCCCTCCAAATTAATATATAACGGGTGGAAGGATCTAAGGTGATGGTCATAATGGGGTGTACGGTGGTGCCTGTGGAACCAGAGCCGGAGCCAGAGCCAGTGGAGGAGCTAGGATCCCCTAAGACAGGAGCGCTCTGACACCCGGTGGTACCAAGCGGAGAAAGGACGGGAAACCAAGCGGATCCTCAGAGTTGACTAATGCTGTGGAGCATTGGGTACATCGGCCATCCCACACTCTGGACCTACTCGGAGGTGCTAGGTTCCCAACCAAACATGAGTCCAGACATGGTGATAATTCCTGGGGGGCACCAAACAACAGACATGTTAAGAGAACACTGTATAAAATTGTACTACCCATGCATGTACGATGATGTTCTTAGGAGTATAGGGCACTGTAGGGGATCGCTGCCCGGTCATGATAATGATATAGTAGGTTCCCTTTAGGAGGAACAGCTCTCTCCTATAGTTTAAAGTTAGCAGGGGAGAGTGTGGCAGTAAGCCCGAGGGAGGCAGGATGAAGCTGAAACCATCCTAGATGGGGGCGGCGGAGCCTCGTCTTATCAGAGCCCAAGCTAGATCAGAGTAAATGTAAGACAAGTCTCCGATGCTGGGGTGACCCAGCGTTGGAGACAATCACTACTATATAAGTAAGTCGGGAGTCAACACTAGTTCAGTTTGGCACCAGAGTTTATTGAGGACACAAGTAATTACAGTATTAAGAGTTATCTCCGAGGACCAGTGAGCTCCGAGTAGATGGTGTGGCACGATGCCAGGTCAATAAACAGTGTTAAACTGTAGTGTGAGTTTTGTGGTGTTTGCTATTAAGTTTGAGTCGGATTTTGCTACAGTATATATAGCTTTTTTTGGCTATCGAAATCTCACTAAATAAGTTCTACTATCTCTCTCACACACACACTCTGAATTCATTATACTACCTAAGCACGTGTTTCAATTGAGAGAAACTGGGCGAACACAATAACATATTTACATGTAAGTGAGCAAGTGGTATCAGAGTAAATAAGTCTGGTATAGTGTTGAATAGCATTCTAAGCACTTTGCCCCTCCCACCCCCTCCATTCACAACCTGATGGCCACCACCAGGAGGTGTTGGCACCATACCTGATAGTCAACTTTCCCTATTATCGCTCATACCCTCAATGCGCGGATCGTGGGCGAAACCTTTTTTTTACACGGGAGCCATTACTCGGGCACGACCAGCACAGAAGCTAATTAAGGGTAGTAATCAATATTGCTACATCATTTATTAATTACTAGATTCATAAAATGTTAATTGGCGATCTGTCAGAGAGTGGAGGTGTTTTGTGTCTGAGCGAGGGTCTACAGAGACAGATGTATTTGTATTATCGCTCATGGAGATCATCAGGGGTTTCTATACGGCTAAACGGGGTTATGTTGCCAAATGGGCCATCTTGTCCCCCGATGAGCAGTACTAAGTGGCCATGTAGGTGTAATATAATGTCATATATTATAGAGTATTTCTCTCAGGAGTTACTGTATTGATGACCTATTTTGAAAATATCAGCCAAATTTCTGTTGCCTCTACAAACCGTATCTAACTATATTGATTACAACACATTTAATCACCGTAATAGGGTGATGTATTAAAGAAATTAATGTGAAAGCCCAAAAAGTTCAGGATTTCACAATGTGCATAGAATATTGCATTTATCATCGTTGATGTGAGATTTTGCCTCGATTCGCCTGTACTGATAATTTCTAGGGTATCACAAGGGAATCCTCGCACGCTTGCCTGTAAATTGAATTAGGCCAAAATGAGGTTTACTGTTTGAAAGTTTCTCTGAATGTGATTATACATTAAAATGCGATTAGTTTCGAGGTGGTCTCTCTGCAAATTTCTGTAACCAATTTAGAATTGAATATTCCAACAATCGCATCTATTGTTACCACCCCAAAATAAATTACTCTATAATATGACAGTTATCTCTGGGTTTCCAATCCAAAATGAACTATGTTTAATCTGCATTAAGAGATCATGGTAGTATGAAATGTCTTAAATTGCAAAGCATTCATAGAAGAATAAGAAAAGGAATGAGAAATCTTAGCTGACAACTAGAAGATATTAGAATCCAGAAGAGCTTAGCTTTCTCTTCTAGGTCATTCAATTGAGGCTTCACTTTTGTCCCAATTTCATTCTAATCTTATCTATTTTTCTCCCATTCAGTTTAGAGTTCCAGCACACTGGGATACAGCCCGCCATTTTAATCATATCAGTTTTTGATTGGTTGCTGAGTGATCACGTGACGCGGTGTAGCAGACGACAATTTCAAGTTTCTCTATTTTTTGGTGGGTGGCGGCATCTAGTGGCAGCAACTGGAACGAAGTCGGTGCTGTCCTCTTGGGACCTCATATGGTACGTTCGTGAACACTGGGAGTCTGAGACCTTGTCAACTATGTTGATTCTTAATATTTGGAAGGAAATTAAACTACAATTTATCATCAAAAGACGACATTTAATTAACACTTTATGTTCCAGCAGCGTTGGCCTCACTTATAGATGACAATGCCCTGCAATGGGATGATACTTTATAGGTAGTGTACCTATATAGTGCTTAGTTATAAGGAATGAACCTAAAGGCTATAAGTACTAAAATAAGCCTACATGAGAAGACGTGCATACATTTGTGTTTGAATCCGAGTTACCACGATAAAGTGCAGGGCAGTGCCTGACACTGTTATTACAAAGGGTGAACACTGTTTCATTGGCCACACAGCCAAACACCACCCTGTGCCCTGTACATGTGTAGTTAATACACAGGAGTTGAGTTTACAAACGCCCCAATGACTTCCCAGCTCAGTAGAACTCCCAGTGAGTTCATTAGGCAGTCAGACTGGGGCTGTCGGCAGGTCCCCGGGTGATACATTTTTAACACACAGCCGTCAGTTTAGGTCATTATTAGCACAGCTCAAGGCGACATGTTCAAGTCCTGAAATGTGTCAAGTTAGAACTGGTGATAGAAGATAGGAATGTGTTGTTGTGGCAAATGCTATCAAAAGCAGGTTTTTCTGTGAAGAATTTTGAGATAGACCATTGCCAAAAGACGTAGGAGAAACCTGAATCAAATATTTTTTCTATGATGTTCATAATTTCGTTTCATTATCCTTACATGATTTATATTGAGAATTTGACAGCTCGCATAGACTAGACTATTCAGCTTTGACTAGAAAATGAATGTTGTGAAAAGTGAGGACACTTAATCACTTTATACATTTACTTATCTCGTGATTTATTTATTAATTTATTGAGTCATTCATTTGTTCACTTGGTTGTACCAACGTTCAATGTCCATACACCATAATATGAGAGACATGTTACCTCCTGTTATGTCTTGTACCACTACCTGTTGTACAACATGCAAGACAAATAAACCCACATGGTCCTTTGATCTCACATCAAACAGTGCCACGCCTGACAATGCTATCTGTTTATCTTTATCCCTGAAGGCTCTGTTTACATAGTAGGTCCCTATCAGTTTCACCCTACCCATTCATGTGTTCAGCAAATTGGGGTTGTGAAAGGAACCCAAGAGAGATTAACAGCTGCCGTCAAAAAGCCACAATTGCTATGGGCCGTTCATACCCAACACAAGCAATGCTGTGAGGGGTTAATTAAAATTGGGGTGTATGAGTGGTAATATAGCGAAATGCGGCTATTATCGCCCAGCTTAGTGAGCGATAATATGGAACAAAACCCCTATTACCGCTCAGCTCCTGCTGTGACAATGCCTTAATTAAACTCTACCGCACATGCGTGCGGCCTGTTGCCCCTAGGGGTACACCAGATGGCGCTGTGAGCTGGCAGAAGATGGGGGCAGCCTCACACCGAGCCCGTCTTAGCCTCTGAAGGTGACCGATCTTTGCCGAGCACAGAGCGTTGTAATTTGCTGCGACACGCTAGAACGGGACGCAGCCCCTAAAAAATTCACATGCATCGAGGCCGACCCATCGCAACTACTTCGTTCTACAGCTTCATGAGATCATAAAATATTCCTCTTCTCTTTTATGTTTCTAATTTTCTTCTTTTTTTCTATGTGTTCTGAGAATTCTATCCTGGGTTTCGCTCGAGGGATGCTAGCTGGAGCAAACCCTCATCAATACTTATCGATCACGTACTAGCTCATAACGGGGGCTGCCTGATTTTTTTGTCAGTGTTCCTTACACGACTAACTCATGGGACGTGAGGGGGTAGAAGGTAGGGGAGGGGGGGGGGCTCAGAATTAACCCTTTAAATGTCTATTGGGTGTAAGGGGGACTGGAGCTTGTTCCTGGCGACATGCACTGATAAGAGCTGAAAGGATGGAACCAGCATGTCCCTAAAGTGGGTGTTACCCAGGGACAAGGTACCCATCATGATATGTCTAATCAGTGGGGTCTACCTCAACCAGCGAAATTCAAAATGGTGGACACACAGGACGTACATACTAAGCCCGGTGTGATGCTTGAATGCAGCCCGCCAACGCAGTATGTAGACAAAGGAACACAACCTCGAATGCGTGATGTAGCCCCCTTTTAAAAAGGGTTAAGGCAGGTATGGGAGAGGCTGGAGTGATTGGGCTGGGCGATGATAGAGGATGTTATGTAATGGGACAGTCACGTGCAGAGGTGCACAACTCTGCAGACCTACCCTGGCAATAAACGCCATGTACACACCTATCACTGCTACTCTCATTAGTATTATTTACACCTCATATTTAGAGGATGTTTTACACACGCACTGTTAGGGCTGCACCATGGGGTATTGTTGGTTTATTGTCTCCTGTGGGTGAGATACCTGGTGTAATATTGATGGGAGCAATTGGGTGATATAGAAGATACACCGATGCCAAGTACAGCTCTGACGTGCCTCCCTAGCTGATTATAAATACACACAATGCCCCTCGTCTCATACACAGACTAATATTATCTTTTGAATCATTATAATGGAATTGTACAAATGCCCCGAACGAGACTTGTGACTTTTACAGCATTAAGGATTAGAATTGTTCTGAAGTTCTTTCTTGATAAGGGCGCTTAAGAGGACGCAGTATTGAATCATTATTCAACAGGGTCCCCAATTTTGACAATACTCATACAAAAGATACTTAAAGATATCGAGATGAGCATGACGATATGTGTCCATGTACGCATTATATGGACATCAGACACCACGTGTAGGAGGGGCTAGGATAAATAAAGAAAGAGATAAATGTGTGCTTGTGCCTGCACACATAGACGCTAGATATTCAGAGAGGACAGAGACATAACCCCCGAGGTGAGTAGGGTGTATCCCGCGGTCCATAATGGAACATCCCAAAGATTTAGCAGGGTCTTGCAGGTGAAAAATTATGTCAAATAGGAGACTTATCCTGAGGACATTCCCCTGCTGTATACCACTATCAACCTAACCTGAACACATTCCCCAACTAGCCTGAAGACATTCACCAACTACATATACTTCTATCACGCTAGCCTGAAGACATTTGCCAACTACGTATACTACTATCAGCCTAAACTGAACACATTTCCCAACTATGCATAGTACTATCAACCTAACCTGAAGACATTCTGCCATCGTATACTGCTATCGCCGTATTATGAAGCCATTCCCCATCTTCATGCATTATACTACTTTTCATGCACATACTACATTTTGTACATTCACTACAATTTAGTATCAATAGGATAGACTACTTAATTGAGGATACACACCCTCACTATATATCATGTCCCTACCTATCAATGAGCTGTCTATGACAGATAATTCATATTCACATTTATGCTATAGACAAAATCACATCAGTTTGGATGGTTAATCAAGTAGACTTGCTGGAGGAATTTTTCAAATTTCTCTTGCCAAATCTGACGAAAGGCACAGGCGGATATGAATACTGCATATTGCATAATGATTCAGCATAAAATGTTTTGAAATTCAATTTCAAAGATAGTGAGAGAAAAATGCAGCATCCTGCATGCCCATGCTGCCATTGGTTCGCCTTAGATGAGGTGTGCTTATTAGTGGCAGTAATCATGCAGTGGTTCTCAGATGGCACCTTGGTTAAGCACGAACAATCTACATCATAATTGCATGGCACGTGGTACAAAAATGTATCGTCTACAGGGAAGGATATGAAGGGAAGAGGAGAGTAGTTTCCAGGTTGGCGGATAGCTAGCAGAGGAAGGAAAATATGGTAAAGTTTGGAGTAAGAGTAAGAGAGAGAGAGAGAGAGAGAGAGAGAGAGAGAGAGAGAGAGAGAGAGAGAGAGAGAGAGAGAAAGAAAGAAAGAAAGAAAGAAAGAAAGAAAGAAAGAAAGAAAGAGAAGAGAGACAGACAAACACAGAGCCAGACAGACAAACTTCATCAAAGACAGACAGGGACAGAGAGCGTAAGGAAGGGAAGGGAGAGGGAGGGGTAGGTGGGTGGGAGAGAGCAATAGATAGAGAGAGAGAGTTGGGTATAAAGAGAGTGATAATGGAACTGACAGGGACCGGGGAATGCAATGGCAGAAAAAAGGGACAAGCTGAGAGAGAATACAGAAGGGAGACAGAAGGGAAGAGATGGAACGAGAGAGAGGGGCAGCACGAGACAGAATGAGTAAGAGAGGCAGAAGGCAGAATACACCCTGGAATACACCGAGAAAGGAGAACCAATGACAAAAAGATGGGAGGTAGTGATAGAAAAGGTACCTGAATAATTACGAGGAATGGGACATGTAAGGATGATGAATGGTGACTAGGTTTCCCAGGCCCATTACCTCCCTCACCACCAACTAAAGTATGCAGCCTCCAAAAAAGAGATTGCACGATTCAAATTGCTTGCCTAGATCTCATGACTTCGGCTGCTTCTCCCATTTAACCCTTTAAAGGGTGGATAGTGCTTTATGCATAATGCCCTTTGGTTACAATGATGTATGAATGCAGACTGAATGTAACCCTGGTGATCAACATCACCAGGGTCGCTCATCACACTGCATCCATGTATTACACCGACCCTATACATGTACCGAGGTTCCAGGTCATCTAGTGGGCCCGCCATTGCTTGATCTGGTACCTGGAGAGATAAGCACTGATAACAGCCAGCATAATGAGGACCAGTTGTTATCTAATACACCCTAAAGATTCCGCTGTGAATAACGGGAATTGTCTCATTGGTCAGAAATGCATCACGCTACTTCCTAATATGACTGATGGTGATACACTCCCGAAGGGTCAGCATGATGCACTAATGAAGCTCCAGCTGGCGCATCTATCACCAGCAGTGCATTAGTGCATCATGGCGAACATAAACCTGGAGGAATATTCAGTTCATAAAGGGCTAAGTCCCCGACATCTCTCAGTCCCAGTCGGCACACCACTCAAACTCCACCCCCATCTCAGGCCTGTACTCCTAATACCATCCCTTTATTCCACCCACCACACACTACTCCCACTTTACTGCCCAAAAAAAGTTGGCTTAACCTGGATGGGGAGGGTGCTACGCGTGCCACGCCATTAAGGGTACAGCTACGAGGGTACAAGCAAAGCAGCAGCAGCGGCCGCTCCATTCCGTTCACGCCTGTCTCGAGCATTCCACGGTTTCTGTAGTGCTGAGTTTCCCCGCATGGAGGCGACACTGGCACAGCGTTCTGTCTCCACTCGTTTGCTGGTGCACTGGGCCCGGGCACTGGGCCTTCTGTTGATTTCTAACATATTGGTACTACAGGCCATGCATCAGAAGCAGATCGCGTCATCATGAACATGTCCAAAATTAGTCTAAGACCTAAGTATCCTGATCATTAACTTATTTTCAGCCCTCTAGGGGATTCTAGGCCGGATTCTTTACACCCAGACATAATTTTCTAGTTTCAGCAAAATTAGATATTAGTGCTCCTAGGGCTGATGTTTGCCAAGTTTCATTATTTTGATCTAAATATCCGTACCATACCAAAATATGCTGTTGTGACCTTTCATATGGGGTCTCCAGACCATCCTAACCCCCCACCCCTTCGGTTTACATTCCCCACACCCTCTCTGTCTGTCTGGGCTTGCTAGAGCTACGTAGTGGGGTCATCTACAAGTAGAATCCTACATTGTGGGCTTTTTTGTCGTTGTGGGGTTGACCCCACAATGAATGTCACTCAAATTGGTGTAAACTGGTATTCTGGGGTCATTGGGATAGAAATCTTATACCCCACACTGTATTGTGTCTGTCAGAACGACACGATTTTCTGTGCATATTTCAGACGGTACCAGCACCTACTGCCCCCTAGTGAGTAGTAAACATTGCACCCCACATATTCAGACACAATAACCCCATAATGACAGATATTGCTTCCCACATATAGCAGTAACCCCATGATTACAGACATTCGACACAACATAAAAAGATACAGTTGATCTCAATTTAATCCGAACTTTAAATTCATGGCCTGTGTGTGACGAAGAGAGCATAGGTTGACATGCATCGTTTCAACTCCTCAGCTTCAACACATTTGGCTGATAGCCCTTGCAATAAGCTTCGTGTCTCTAAGTGCAACGGTTCACCAACTAGAGCAAAAACAATTCTTTTACAGACCCCATCACACAGCGGAGGCACTTTTTCCCAAATAGTCCTATGGTGAGCAGATGATGCCTGCATCATGTAGATGCAAGAGCTGATGCCCACTGAGCCATTATCCAGTCTCCACACCCAACAGAGAACTCATAGTCTGACATATTGAATAGGGACTCTTTTACAATACTTCCGCTAAAATCTTCAAAATTAAATATCTCAGCAACCGCAGGTCCGATCGACTTGATCTTAAGTGCGTTTCGAAGAGCATGGAAGCCGCTTTCTTGGTAGTCTGGAGCCAAATGTACAAAAGAGGCTTAATAAAGGTGTGCTGGGCTTTTCCTTTTTTAAATTGCTTTTAGGGTTGAATTAGGACAATTTGAGTCTAAAACCAATTTTAACAAAAAAATTCCCCTACCCGTCACATATCCTGAAAACGGACCCTGACTAGTGGGTTTCCTGATTTTGCTAGAACTGGGGACTTGGAAGGTCACCTATCAACTGGGGACCTGAAAATTAACTGGGGACTTGACCAAGTGGGGCAAAGAGGGGATGGTCAGTGTGAACACGTATCTGTCTCAGTGTGTGTTGGTGTGTTATTTAATAAAATATATTCATGAATGAATAACAACATGACCACACTATATTCAGACATTTTAACCCCAGAATGTACATATGTACATGTATGAAATGTGCTCTTCACGATGAGAGATTGTACTTTTTCCCAACCCCACAGTGCACAGTCAAAATTTTCCCCACAATGTAGCTTTTGTAGGTATGTCTGTCTGTCTCTCTTTCTTTCTTTCTTTTTTTCTTGAGACACAAGCTAACTTTAGGGTCCCAAGGGTTTCTGTTGGGTATCAAGATGAACCAACCTCCTCAGCAAGGCGGTGGTTACAATGTCTTCAGAGATGGAACATAACTGAGGTACCACCCACGGGGATTAGGTAGTGTCGGGTGCTTGGCGAAGGGGAGAAGGATAATTGTCTATTAAAGACGTTAAATCCATATGTGAGCTGGTGAAGTGTGTTTTAGAAACAACCCTGTAAGGGCCACATGATGCTTTGAAGTTTGTGTTCCCATGTTGTAATGATGTGATGATGGAGTACTGGCGCGGGAACTCCTTGTCACTGCATTGATGCATCACGCCGGCCCTTCAGCCCCATACAGTCGCAGCAGGATGCATCAATGGATCATGTCGACACTGCATCAGGACAGCTAATGGGCATGATACATCAATATACAGTGTCAGTGTGGCACTTGAAGGGATAAGGACTTGCTATCACCCCCTACCTCGTTGGTAATGTCTAAGTACACTTATTGGCACTTATTCAGTAAGTGGAAACTGCAAAGTAATTGGTGTTGAAATTGAATTGTAAGTAATTGGAGTCTTTATTTAATTAGATTTGAGAGGATCAGCTTTATAATTAAGTTCCTATAGTTTCATTCTTAGTCAATAGAAATGTTTACACCCTGCAATTACCCGGTAGTAAGGAATTCTACTATGAAACTGTACCTAGATGGTGGCATGCGCCAATTGAAAACAATTTTGATGGAGCTAGTTGCAAGTTGCCCTTTTTGAGAATCATAAATATAGGTCATGGAAACATAAATGTGTTGGCTCTAGATGTCTTCCAACAGGAGGGACATTTTTACTTCCTCTTACCTGTTAGACATGTACAGCTGTTATTGGAGGTGAGTGTCAACTTCCTTTAATGTTATTTCCTAAATGGTGGGTTCCCGACAATTCGTCATCAATTTTGTCTATACTAAATAACTCCAACCAACAACTAAAGAATTTTCATGGTCAACAAAAATCATTCAACGTTGAAGTCTAGATCCCTTTTCCTAGTAAGTACACCTTACATGAAACAAGTGACTTATTGTAAGGGGTTTGGTTTAGGCTGTTAGGAGATCGAGTTGAACAGAACGAGAGGAGTCTTAAATTTAGCTCTAAAAGAAAATAACGACGGATCTCTGGCAATTCTGGAACAAGGAATTCACAGATATACTGTACTAAGTTATTTATTGTACTGCCATATTGGGCTTTATTGTAGAAACTAAGCTGCTCCACTGCATTACAAATACGTTCACTCACTCTTGAGTTTTATGGTAATGGCTGGTAGATTCAACAGAGTGTTCGGTTGTATACGGCACTAGCATATTGCTAGTACTGAGAGAATCAGCTAGGTGGCTCATGTAGTCTGGGGCTAGATCAATAATTGGCCTCTTTGTATAGTTTACTTTGATGCTCCCTTTCTCATTAACTACTTGTAGCTATTTTCTGAAATTATATCTCTGTATAGCAAATACTGCCAACTTTAACTAGATAGGCTTAGTTTAAACCTACTAGTTCAAATACATTAGAAATAAAGCTTTAAGATTCCGATAAAAGGTCACATATCCCCCACATTGAGTACACCCAGGCCATTGTCTCCCTATCAAGCTAATCCACTCCCCTCACACCTGAAACAATAGGGAGGTACTTAAGGTGATTAAGATAGGGGCAGGGTGCAGCTTGTCACCCTTATCAGTGTTATCAATCACCATTGTTTAGAGGTGTGATGGCGGCCTCCATGACCTGATGTTCTAGTGCCATATAGCATATTCACAATATGCCAAGTGATCTTCCTACATACAAGATTGCAATAAGAATATATATGTGTTCTTAAACACATTTATACCGACAATGCTCCACAGGGTTAAACCAAAAGAAAGATCGAGGCTAATGAAACAGGGCTTTAATAATGGACAGACAAAGATAATTTTTGTCAAAACTTCCTCCTTTTCTATATGGATACAATGTGACGGCCTCAGAAATCTGAGAACCCACGTGAAGTCGCAGATGTGCAACACGCTCTCCCTCACTCATTGCAGGAATACCCATAGCGTATGATACACCTGTATACAGATTAATATAATGCCACACAATGACACCTATACTGATGAGACTTAATTGGCCATACTTCCACTCCTCACACCTCTACAATGTTCATTCCCATTTATACCCCACACCTACAGCATGATCCCTCTACTAGGACATGAACAAGCCAAGGCCTTAATTATTAATTAGCCAGGAGCTCATGTGTTCCCCTCCCTTCCCAACGTGTATTGATTATGCCTTAATAAGGTGGGATTTTTAAACCCTCCCCTGTTATAATGGGGCTGCACTTCACGCACTAATTAGAATCAATGTAACTTCATGCATAACTCTTATGTGTTGGTACTGATGGCAGGGGTGAACGGGGACAACTGACTAGGGCCTAGAAACCTCTAAATCTGTCCTTCAGCATTGAAAATGATAGTTTGAATAATATGAAGTGGTTTCATCCATACCTGTTATATAACTGCATATCATCAATAAAGTCTAGACATTACTCCTGAGGTAAAACATAGGACACTTTCTACTACGGGGAAAGTATTGCTTTTATGGTAGACGCCCTGATGACTCTTGAGGGGGACGCGTTCCTCCAATTGATTAATACTTCATCATTAGGCTCGTCTCTAATCATACTTTCAGGCCTGAAATTCCACAAAAACTCAAACATAAATGGGAAACCTGAGAAAAAATAGTGCAATTGAATGAGGCATACCCCATCCCCTTTGTCTGAAGTGCCTCAAACCAGAAACTGTGACCATGCGAGTAGGTGGTACTAAGATAGTCATCTATTTTGTTTTCCCTTTCCATTAATTGTGTATACAGGTTGGGGCTTGGGGATGGACCCAAACCCTGAGGGACCTGGCCATCTGGGGTAGGAGTGAGAGGGTGATAAGGAGGAGGATGAACATGGGTGTAGTATAATGATTGCCTGGTGGTGGGGGTGTGGGGAGGTGAGGAGATTTGAGAGTAAGGTATTGCTATCATCATTCAGTGACTATAGCGACTGTGGAGATAATTATGCCAGTTACCTATGATGAAGTATAGACCTGTTGCCTAAGGTTGCACTAAGAGCCAAAGAACTGGACTCTAATGATTACATCAGATACCTAGACATCGAATGACCACAATGAACCTAAAAGGGATTCATGCCATTTATATTTCAACAGTACTTTACTAAACCAATTGCATCGTAGGGTACATACTTAAGTCTTTCCTGTGGAATAATGCTTGGGGATCAGCTAGAAATATCGAGAGTTATATCAATGGATCAAATCCACAGGAACCATTGTGAGAAAGAATTAAGTTTGCAGCGGGCAGTAGCTGGACTCGAACTCCAATCCGGTTAGTCAAATACCAGCTCTCTAACCACTACACCATGGTGTCCACACCCCCTGTGTTCTGGTGATATGGGATTATGATTGCTTGGGGCTGGGCGGCGTGAGCGATGGAAGGCTGGGGGTAAACCATTTGAGGCCGCAAGATGTGTGTTCCTTTGTCGGCACCAATGCAGAGCTGGGGAGTTCCTCATCAGCACTGCTTTGGAGCATCCTGTCAACCATAGAGGAGTGCATCAACCTCATAGGATCGGCACGATACATGGAGGTAGCCCTGGTGAGTATGCCCAACAGGGCTAACGTTTTGCATAAAAAGACTAAAAGGGATGGAACATCATTGGCCCTTGGAGGGTTTGATAATGGGAGGGGGGGGTGCAGGGGGTGAGATGAAGGGTGAGTGAGCAGGGACAGGGTGAGGCGGGGTTGCTGGAGTCATTGGGTTACTGGGTGAAGGCTGATGTGTCTGTACTCCTGCTCAACAGTACCCAAAAAACCATCGATATCAAACGTGACCATAGGGATAGTGCTACCACTGCTAGCAAAAATGCTTCTTGTATGATAGTGCAATTGATAAAGATCTTCAGCAATGGACAATTTTTCATTAAAGATATCACCAAATAATCATCCATATGGGTTTAATATACACTGAGCAAGACTGGGAGAGTCATAGGCAAACTCAATAGATTTCCCTGTAGGATCTTGCTATAAGGATCATAGGAATAAAGAAATTGAGTGCCCAACTACGATGTAGCACGACGAAGTCACGTTTATAGTAATGAACAAGATTCCAGCTAACTAACACTTATTTGTTGAGATTGTACTGATGTTTGTACAACATGAGTCTTCTATTCAAAGGAAGGTTTTAACATGTTTATCCAGCAATAACAGACGCCTGTCTGTAGAAAGTGTCCTCTGGTGTGTTCTAAATTTCTAAACAGCTAGAAATATGATATTTACAGTCTAAACACCTACTCTTATGTCGCTTTAAATTCTAGTGTTCGTGTTTAAATGTTAACATTTAAGGTGTTTAGATTATAAACAGTCAGACAGTTAAACTGGATGAACAGAGCCACATTATATAGGGAATTTTATTTTTTGCTAAAAATTGGCATCGGTGTAACTGCGTTGTCTCCCGTCATAAGGAATTTGCACAAAAAAATGAACAACAACAAAAGAAAACAGATCATACCTGCCATCGACAGTGAAAGATAAAGACACTTAACCAAGACGCTATTCTCTGGTAATACTTTACAACCCTTCCCCTCTAATCTTCTCCTTTTCATCCTGTTCTGATCCATCATGTGGATTTATACTATCCCCTGCCTTATAGCTAGTGCCTGCTCCTTCCATCCCCCCCTTCCCAGCACATTGAATAGATCCATAATATAGACCATCCTTCACCCTCCACTACATTCCCTTTAACTATTCATGCCTACACCTGTCCCACACCAGCCAGGCCCCTCTCGGTCCCCATTCTGAGTTAATGGTCGTGAAAATGGCCAGATGTTCACCTGGCTGACCGTCCATTGCAGCCCCTCCCCTGGTTTACATAGTGAGGTGGGTTACCAAAGGGACTGCAGATCAGAGCTGGTGGGAGGGGGTGGGTAATGTGGTAGGCAAACTGTGGGTTTTCACGATATGCGGGTCAAGGTGAGACTATTAGTGCTATTACTATGAATGGGGTTTGCCATAAGGGTTGTGTAAAGGATGGGCTTCTTTCAGTGTTGATAGTTTGTATCAAGTGGGAAAGTGGATTAAGCATGCAACTGGATTAATAGAGGTTCCAACTAAAGGATGAATCTGCCATGTCACAGACTGTAGAGTCTTAACTATAGCATAATAATATTCCATAGCAGACAAAACATTCTTTGCTCCATAGGATAAATAGCATTCTGTTCTATCAGCATATTCATGTGCTTCTATTATTAGCCTGGGTGAAGCTTGATTCAAAGGTTAATATTTACATGTTTGTTTTCACTCAGAATACATATGACTGTGACCCATCAAGGGAGAACACCCCTCCGCGGGGGATTTTTAATTGCCCATTTGGCCACCAGGGTCAATTTGAGGGGTAAAATTACTCTAGAATCATTATAAAAATATGCTAAGCTAATTTTTGATGCAGAGTTCAATGGTCTCATTCAAAATGCACATTTTTGGTAGAAATGGCCCATATTTGGATGGTAAAATGAACATTTTTCATGAGAAATCAACCTATATGCCTGTTCCTGGTTGCCATGTCAACCATTCCAATCATCAAAATTTGCAGATTGTTATGCTAATTTTCAGGGATACTCACCAAAATCCCAAAACTGAAAACAGAAATGGAGAATTCCTTCTAGATCAAAATGTATGATAAAAATCACCATATTGTTATGTATTTTTTATGAAAAAGGCTGATTTAATATTGTGTTTTTAGACATTACAATGGTTTGTAATTTATTTAGAGCTGAATCATCGATTCCAGATATGAATAACAACCTATGTTCAGGAAGGGGTTCTGACATAACTACTAGGAATATCTAATCCAATGATGTCTCATTTTAAAGATTTTGAGATAAACTTTGATAATGAATTTCCCTGCAGAGGGGTGTTTTTGCTTGCCTGGTCAGATGTGTTAACCATTGTGCACCTTATGCTACCTATTTCCGAATACACCTTCACAGAAACGGAAAGACGCAGGATGAATTACCTCAAGGTACACATTCATTTAATATCTTTTGGTATCATATTGCAGCAGTTTAGTGTACAATTCACAACTTTTACCATAGGCACTGCCGGATTTTAGTGTACAACTCACAATACACCAAACTTCCATCCAGCATTGCCGCATTATACTACATACACCACACCCATTCTCATCATCAATGCCACATTTGGGTATACTACTAAAGTCAACCAACGTTACCATCCTTACTGTGCATTTTACTATACTACTTACAGCTCACCAACCTTACCATTAAGCGTGCCACATTTGAGTATACTACTTACAGCTCGCCAACCTTACCATCAGTCTTGCCACATTTGAGTATATTACTTACACCTCACCATCTTAACCATCGGTATTGCCACATTTGAGTATGCTACTTACACCTAACCATCTTTACCATCGGTATTGCCACATTTGAGTATACTACTTACACCTCACCATCTTTACCATCGGTATTGCCACATTTGAGTATACTACTTACACCTCACCATCTTTACCATCGCTATTGCCACATTTGAGTATACTACTTACACCTCACCATCTTTACCATTGGTATTGCCACATTTGAGTATACTACTTACACCTCACCATCTTTACCATCAGTATTGCCACATTTGAGTATACTACTTACACCTCACCATCTTTACCATTGGTATTGCCACATTTGAGTATACTACTTACACCTCACCATCTTTACCATTGGTATTGCCACATTTGAGTATACTACTTACAACTCACCAACTTTACCATCAGCATCTGAACGACTACATTTTAGTATGCTACTTACACAGAGTGAATTATTCACAGCAAGGATAAGATCAACTAACATGAAATATGTAAAGGTTTCACTGAGGCTTTGATAATACTTTAAAATAAAGGACAGACTAATTAAGTGAATAAATGAACGACAAAACAAATGAATAAATGAAAATGTTGATATGTACAAAAGATAAATCCATATACCTCTGCTACAATTAACACAGCAAACAAACAAGAGCAGAAATGTTCAAAACAAGCCTATTCTGTCATCATTAATAAAGCTATAGACACTGTTGATGGGAGGAAATGATTTATTCCAAACTAAATTGATGGGAGTTACTGTTACTATGGTTACATCGAACCAATGCATTCACTGAGTATAGATTTCAAGTCTCATTTACAAAGCGTCAAATCCAAATTTCAAGCGAATTGAAAACAAACCCTCACGGTAGCGAAATCCATTAAAATTCGAAACTGAGTGGTGTTTTTTCCCTTCGCACCATCTGACAATGCAAACGACAGATGCAATTAACAAAATGAAAACGCTACATCATTCACCTAATGTAAAACGAGTTTTTAAGCGCTAGCCATGTGCGCCTTATCTTTGGTATCATCTTTATCTATCAGTCACTGCATCCTACCCACACCTCCTCCTCCCCTACTGTGTATCTAACTCCCAGGGGATGTGGGGAGGTTATGAATGATTGGCAAGGGGCCAGGGAACATGGATTAACAAGTGCTGAC
The DNA here is from genome assembly GCA_949317995.1 of Acholoe squamosa. Taxonomy (NCBI): domain Eukaryota; kingdom Metazoa; phylum Annelida; class Polychaeta; order Phyllodocida; family Polynoidae; genus Acholoe; species Acholoe squamosa. Next base: position 25,276,601 of record OX439050.1, read on the forward strand.
AGGTGTGTGTGAAGGGGCAAGTAATGAGAATGCGCAACCCCCCTACTGTCATTGCTAATTATCTAGCCTCCTGGGTGGTAGTGGTGGAGGAGCTTCTCTTCTCTGCCCCTCCCTATTCTGTTCCTTCTTGCTACATCTGACAACTAACATCATGACACATCTATATATATCCTGCCTCCTCCAGCCAGTATGTGACCAATAGTCGATTGGACTATTGGTATATATTCCCCAAGAGGGAGTTGGTTCCTCATACACCCCTAGGACGTGGTTATATAGCACAGGATTCGTTTCTCTCCAAGTTCCCCTGTGCCTTTGAAGGGATTCACACCCACATCCTCAGAACTTTTAGCCCAATGCTTTGCTGTCCAAGTCATCGGGACCCATGTAATTATAATAGCCATGGAATAACTACATACTAAATCTGGCTTTTAGTACTAAATGAGTGACAGAAATGTAAAATCCTCTGTGGATTTTAACCCAAGTTATGAGAACTCAAATGAGAAATACCCTGTACTTTAGCATCCCACCAGGAGTGACACTTGCTGATCTGAGGTTAATAGTTGGTTAGTATTTGATTGGCTAAGCTAATGAATAGATAAATGATGATTGAATGGAAATTGTTAAATATGGTATATTAGCCCAATCTTGATTAGTCTGGGAAGTGGAACATTAAAATTCTTAAACTTTTTAAAGTAAGGCATTACAATTCTACATAAAGTGGGCATAATATAATCCTATAGAACAATTTCAGTTTGGTTTTCCCTTTACTCATTCATGCCTGACAGAAAGCAAATGGTTAAATGACTGGCATGTCTTTTGTAATAAATCCAACAAAAATAAGCATTTCACATAGAATATTGACTCTAGTGAAAACTTGAAAATTACAGCTGCCAGGTACAGGATTCATACCCAGAGTACAGCAATACTAACCAGAAGTACCAGACACTTAGTGGCCATGGTCTCTCAGCTGTGTGTTGTGCAGAGGATGTTCTACTAATTTGTTGGGAAATCTCAAAAGGAGGCTCCACTCTTCGAGCAGATTTAAGAACTGTCCTGTTTCTATGATAGGACACAGGGAATCTGTTTGATGATCATATAACCTCCTAGGAGGGTTATACCAGATAACGTACATGGGCCATTATAAGAGAAATAGGCCTGTAATAAGGTTGCCATACAAATTCAGTCTATAAAAGTGGGGTGTATGTCAGATATACTCCTGTTGCCTCAAGTCAATATCTCCAATACATGATATTGCCTTTTGGCACCCAGGGAGTATATATCTCATACATATTCACACCAGGGGGTAGGTGCAGTCACCACCATCCCAATGGTGATTGGGTTCAAATATCATTGATCCTTGGTCAAAGACAGATGTATACTACCGTAAAACCTCGCATAGAAGACGCGCTGCACGTATAAGACGCACCCCAAACTTAGCAAATGCATTTTCGCGTATAAGACGCACATTTTAAGGCTCAATTTTGTAAATCCAGTACTGTTCTATAGTAAAATTACCCCTCGTATAAGACGCACCCCCAACTTGAAGAAATCCTATAAGAGGCACAAGGCATTTGTTTGGCCTCTTATATGCGAGGTTTTACGGTAGTGAATTTTTCTTCTTTTTTTTTGTTATTAATAAACAGCATGAGTCTAAAGCTGGGTGTTCCACCACATCCGATGTGATGATTGGATACAACAAGATGCCATGAAATTGACAGTCCAATCCAATCCAATGAAACTGAAAGAAAAATAATTTCACCAGAAATGATCAGCAGTAGGTATCAGGGAATAAGCCTCCAGTTTTGTTAGCCTGTTCATTTGTTGTTGATTGTCCCCTGATTTGCCCGTGTGGAACAATTGCTTAAGACAAGGCCATGCTTACTTAGTAGTAGATATTACTAGACGTGTCTATATAAACACGATCGTATGTCTCATTATGCAAAGAGACAAAAAGATGGATGAGATGTGGTACACATCACCAATTTCTTTACAATACAAGATTATTTCAGATTGCTCACCGCTGTGAAAAGCATGATCAAATTTATGATACACCTTTTCCAACTTTCCCCTGACGTGGGTCATAAATCTTAATCACATGGCTTTTGTATTCTGTCTACTCATCTTGCCTATCTCTTGTCTTACTTCCTACCTTTATCATTTTATCTACCCTCACAAGCATTATTGAGGAGACATAGACAGTAAACCAACCGAATGACACCTTGTGTGTTAATAACGAGATACTCTTATTTTGCATATCTAAGGCTAATCAATATAATCAGTTGACATCTTTGTGTGCCCTTTACACTTAACAGTGTATACCAATGTCGTACTACGGTTTAGGAATGCCATTATGCATAGCCAAAGTAATTATGCTACTTTCTAACGGTATGCCAATAAGCTGATAAAGCCGTTTATATTTTGAGCTTATAGTTATGGGATTGAGAGGGTTGTATATTTTCAGTATGGAATGATTGTGTTCAATGTAAGGATGTCTGACACAATTCATTCCCTTCTGAAATAATAAATATTAATCATCTTTATTACATGTACACTACATTGCTATTACAGATATTCCTTTTTTTTTAAATATGGAACCTATAAAAGTGACATGTTTAACTCACTCCCGCCACTATAGATTGTATTTTTCGAAAGTACTTTATTCCCAATGCTTACAGACGACTGGTTCTCAGTTCTTGACGTTTATTTCAATACCCATTGGCCCCTGCCCTAGCGTTTATTTGAAAGCTGCACTTATTTGGGTAGCCACCTCTAAAGTGAATTACAAAATTTATGGTATTATGATGTAATATAACCCCATTACTCAGAAAATTCTTTATTTGCTCCACTGCAGCAACCTGCAGTCACCCCTACAGTCCTACCGTAATAACTCACGTATAAGGGGCGGCCTAAACACGTGGATGGTCCCTAATGTGAACGATAACCTGAAGATAGGGTACATCTTTAAGGTGAAAATTCTTTATTTGCTCCACTGCAGCCACCTGCAGTCACCCCTACAGTCCTACCGTAATAACTCACGTATAAGGGGCGGCCTAAACACGTGGATGGTCCCTAATGTGAACGATAACCTGAAGATAGGGTACATCTTTAAGGTGAGGGTAAAGCATTATACAACATTATTAAATTGGCAGAAATCAAGCCCTAGGTATACCCTTTTACTCTAGGTGCGCCTTATATGTGTTGGGTGTACCTTGTATGTGAGATGTTACGGTAGCTGTGGTTCAACGATTAGTCACATCGTTAACAGGTCATGTCTGGTCCGGTGCAAATTTAAGTGTCTCAAATTCCCTCTATTTAACTGAAATAAAAAAGGGAAAAAATGGCAATGATTAGTCTGTGTGTGTGACAGCAGTCAGCCGTAAACAGGGTTTAATAGCATATGATTACGTCATAATCCGAGTTTTAATTCGAGTGCAAGACGTGAGGAAGTGAGATATTCCCCCGTGCGGGTTCGGCTATAAATCGATGCCAAAAACTTTTAATATAAAACAGAAAAATAATGTATTTTTGAAGTTTACGATATATAAACAACACAACTAGATAATGTATATAAATATACCTTAGGAACTAATTAGGGGTTTCTTAGTACATAATTCAAGAAAAGATGTTACGTGCATTTTGTTATTTGTTTGAGACAGGCTTGAAAAGGAATGCATTGAACTAGTTTTCTCAGTGACCCCTCCTATAGTATCTAAACTTCTTGCTGCCATCGACAGGGAATTGGAACATCACAGTACTCAGCCTCGAATATGCAAACAAGAGAAACATATAACACTCCGGGAGACATTCCGTTTGGGGCATTTACCAATGGTACAGCTTTATACCTACTCCCCCTGCTTTAAGATTTAGGCAAGGAATATGTGCTTACTTTTAACAATGTGGCTAGGTCAATGGAGAGTAGAAAGAGAGAAGTAGGACGTTAACTAACATCAAATCTAAGGTCATAATAAACACACAGATACATGACCTTTAGCCACATATCTCAAACAACATGACTAATAAAGCAATATCATCCATGTGTTATTTCCACCATGACACAAGATAACACAGAGCAGGATCTCTGCCATATCTCTACAGATACCCAGCTGACTCTGACTGACAGGGTGACAGGGGGAGGCTGAACTCTGCTGACATGGCACATTATTGACAGAGTCAGGACCTGTACACTATACAGTGTCTGATGTCTCCTGGCAACTTTTATTCAGGAGGGGGGGGGCATGGGTCTAGGTTGTGGGGGCCTCTATACTTCTGTATAGGTTATAAAAGGGGTTCCCCCCATTATTGGGATGGGCCCAGCCCCGCCCCTTTTTTCTACGCCACTGGAAGGGACTAGCAGTGGTATGTTTTGGGTGAAATGAGCGAAACTTACAGCACCATGATTTGGATGTGAGGTGTAAGTAGTATAAGGAATTAAACATTGACCTCGGGGAGGTGCAACTTGAAATAGCACGTCACTGCAGCCTGAAACAGTGTTATGGCTGAATTGTTGCTCTAGAGTCACCGAATTGACCGAAATGATGAAATTGCATTTGAATAGGAATTAATACTAAAGCATTCGGATTTTCCATGTTTCACGTGTCAAACCTCACTGGTAAAAAGAGAAATAGCGCACGGTATGTAAAGGGCCTGTACAGGAGGTGGTTTATATACAGGCTGGTCGGAAGATGCCAGACCCAGTATAAAGGTGGGTTAGGGTACTGGAGAGGGAGAAACAGTAGGCTAAGGGGGGCAGGACATGGTGGGAATTGTATGCGTCAGTATCACAATCTAGTTCGTACACAAGACAGGCACACACGCCCTCTGGCGAGTAGACCTCAAACCAGGCCCCCAGCAATGACCCTTGACTCTCACGTTGCGCCAACTCTTTTACCCCTTGCGTCACATCCCCTCTCACCCCTTTCAGCTCTGCCCCAGTTCCCCCTCTCCCCTCCCAACCTTGGCCATCCGCTGCACTCCCCAACCCCTCCTCCCTTTATCCCTGCCTTTGGTTGTTTGTCCTTGCAGATAATTAGATCGCCCCACAATTTCTGCATTTCCTGAAGCCTAAGGTATGCCTTAGACAAGGGTGAGGCCCATGTGGGTAGGGTAGGGGAAAGTGGTCGCCTAACCTCCAATGGTTGGGTGCTCAAACACAGCCTGGGGGAGTGGGTGGAGAACTAGGGTGGGGTATGACCTGTGGCGGGCCAGCCTGCGTCCTGATGCCGATGGGGACAAGGCCCAGGAGGCGGTTTTCCCCACCCCCTCTTCCCTCCTCTCCTGTGCCCACCTCCCCCCTCCCCACTCTACCACTACCATCACGGTCACTACACAGCCTATGCCTAACCCACCCAGTAACCCAGACCCCAATTATAGCCAGACTCAGGCCTGTAGGTGGGGGATGGGTACTTGAGGCTACCTCATCTCCTGTCTCTGGACCTTTGTTCTTACTGAGTCATCCTGAATCTTGTGACACTCACTCCTTTTGTCACTCACTGTCTCCTCTTTGACACTGACTCCTTGACACTGTCAATAACTCACTGTCGAACTGTTAGGAAGCCTCATTTTTTGGTTCATTATGGGTCTCTACCTAGCACTCCTCACTGGGCTGTTCGATTCTGGTTAACAGGGTGGACATTCATACCATACCATAGTTCACGTGTGCCATCGTAGAAAGAGAGAAAGAAAGAAATCCACCATTTAAATGTTTCTATCTGTTTTGCTGTCCATATCTCCCTCTTTTGGGGTGTTACTTCTCCCACTCTAGCCTCCCTCACTTAATCTGCCTCCCCCCACTCTCTCTCTCTCTCTCTCTCTCTCTCTCTCTCTCTCTCTCTCTCTCTCCTCTCTCTCTCTCCCCTCTCTGAAATGTGTATTTGTCTCCTTATGCATGCACTTTCAACAACATGTAACCTATGTGGCCACCTTTCCCCATTAACAGGTTTTACACACTTTATGTACATGTACCCATTGCCACCATAGTGAGGGGTGAAATAATGAGATAATCCTATCACATCGCCTTAGTAAAATTGGACAAAGGTGAATCAACCGACCATCCATACCCATAGCCTCTATCTCTAAACATTAATGATCATCAAAATATTAATCCTGTCCTGCATGATATGCTTGCATGTCATCAGTGGCTATAATTAAAGGTCATGCAACATTTAGAGAGTCTCATACCACATATTTACTGCCTTGAGCAATTATGAATTAAAAGGGATCAAATATGGATAAATTAAAATTCTTAAATCATGCGAAGTGTGCGTATGCATCTACATTTTGCATGCCTATAGTGCCCAAATGATATCACACTGAATGGAAAGTTAATTAAAAACTAATGAAATAATTATATCAATCAAATATGTCGGAATTGACCAGTAAAATGGTTGTACTCATTTTTATCTAATTTCTGGGTACACCAATCTTACATTGTAACATATCTATGTTTCCCTTTTGATCAGTGAACTTCAGATTTGTTTAAAAGAAATCGCTTGATTGATAGAGATACATTTACTTTGGTTATGGTACAGCTGTGTTAAAAATGAGCTTGGTGATAAAACAACTACCATTCATACAAAGCAAAAGGGTGCTGTAGAAATAGTATCATTGATCCTCCTGGCTATTGTTATCAAAATGGATGTTCAATATTGGCTCAATTGTAGGCAACAAAACAAAATAATTTCAAAACTACTCCTCGTATACTTTTTGTGTAATTTATTGGCTCTTAATTTTTTACTCTTTGTGCCCAAAGCACGCTTGATTGCAAAACCTCCCCGAATCCATCGATCCTTGATAAAAGCATGGAATGTTTAAAACTAATTAGAATTAAGTGATTCATAAATTGACTTTGTAACTTTTGTTTAAAAACGTGATGGGCGTTTTAGTCTCATTAAGGTGAAGAAGTATGTTGACCGATTGATAATCATTACTCAGAAAAAGAGGGGAAAAAGTGTTTTGACTAAAATTGTTACAAAGAAACAGTTACACTATTCCCTATTAGGATATGACTGGCACCATACATAGGTTGTTGCTCATAGATTAAACTGTTCAATGTATTTTCAGGAGGGGTACTTATAAATATAGCTCATTGATATTTCTTAACCCACACATGAGAAGGAATCAAGAACAACAAGGCTCAAGGCCCATAAGATCATAAGAGGCATGAACAATATGCCGGGACCTTTTTTCTACATAATCATGAATTCCATGAGTCTACTTATCTGTACATTTCAAAAAGATTTCTCCACAAGAAACAATGAATCTGTCTGTTATTTCAATAGCATTAAGATCCTCTGAAGCTCCAACTTCAGAAAATGTAATTTCCAAAAGATTCATGAAAAGCTCATCATAAATTTATGAACATATTGAGCGATTTACAGTACCTGGCTCCTGGCACGCATGCTCGTTAGAGGATGGCTGGCTCCCCCTGGAGGCAGAGGTTGGAGTTACATGATAATCTACGGGCACTGGAGGAAGCATGCAACAGTAAGAAAAACGCCATCCAGGCATCTCCACATGAGAGTAGGCAGAGCCGGTGAATAACTAGCAGCCAAGATGGCATTTTTCTCAAGGGAATGTTCTATTTCTTTTAGTTTTGCCCTGTTTTGCTGAAAATGTATGGTTCTGACGTCATAGATGGGGTATTATATGAATAATGGAATAAATGAGAGAAGTTGTACAATAAGGCATTGGCATGACATTCATACATTATTTTCCTTCACCACATTTCCATTCAGGCTCTTGTAAATATGGCATTTAACTCCCATGAACAAGGATGCTAGAAACCTAAAACTCATTCACTCACGAATTCGACAATGTCACCGATCTCAGACATTTATACGAAATAAAGGGGTGGGATGCGGGCGAGGTGAAATCTATTGTTAGGGTCAGACCTAGAACTATAACTGTATGATATAAGCGATGACTCTACTTTGAGAGTAGAAGGGTAGAAGGTGGATTTGCTTTTGGAGGACGGCTTAATTCACTATAGGGGCGGGGTAGCCTTCTCCGACCTCATTAATTTTATCATGGGTGTCAAGCAGGGCATCCTCATGAACTCTCCCCAGAGCACACCTGACCCTATCGGGAGAGAGTCTAGTGGAATGAGGACTAGACCCTTAATTTATATCGTACCCAATTGATAGCTTTGTTTCCATTGTGTAACATTGTGATCAATTGATTAGTGCCCATCATTATAAATGCTAAGATATTCTAAGGCCATCTGCCAAAATTAAACATGACCAATAGTCTCTGAACCCTCAGTAGGATGGAAACAGCAGGAAGGGCTGTCCCATTCTGAGTACCGCTCCAGCTGTTGGAAGATTTAACCACGCTGTTCATTGTAACGGCTAATCGCTATTGTAGCAAGCCACTGACCCAGTTTTGGAAAATTGAAAACCATTTTCCTCCCTCAGGGCCCCCATACTTTGGATCTATTTTTCACACTGGTCATAAACCGGAGTCCTTTTGGATATCAAAGTTATCAGCAACATTATAGTTATTCAAATAGCTACTATAAAATGACCAGTAACTGTCCTGTTCCGATCTGGAGATAAACTTTCAATGTGATACAAGTTTTGGATTATTAATACATGTACATGTTCCATGAAGTTCTAAGAGGAAGATGAGAGGGAAGCAGAATAATGTTGTAACAGAAAATATCAACTGTTGAGTGACTATGATAACATAGTAACCAGGCATGCCCATCAGGTAACCATGCCAACCGCATGGGGCATGTTGTTAGAGTGGAGAGTTACAGAACACTCTGACTCCGGTTAACCCATTAAAGGTACCATGATGCTTTATTGCGCTATGCCATGCATTTGGGATAGATGCATTGATGCATCATGCCGGTCCTAAGAGGTTGATTCACGCTTGGAGGTCGGAATGATGGACACTGTAAAAAGATTGTCGTTGAAATAACAGCGAAATCCTTGTCCCAAAGCTGCCAGAGCCCTGCTATTTTCAAGGAGATTACCTGTACTACTGTACTGCCATCTAGGGCTTCATTATAGAAACTACACTGCCTCACTGCAATACAATTACGGTGGTTCAGTGTTCAGTCTTATGATGATCCCTGGTAGATTCAACATTGTTAATTTTTTTACAGTGAAGCAATGCAGTGCTGGTGAGCCTAATAGCCAGCACTGCATGGGTGCATCATGGCGGGAGAGATGCATGAATCTAGATGTAAACGTGCAGTCCTTGTGGGTTTAAAAGCTGTACAAATATTTCACTTTCATTCCTACTTTAGATTACTGTTTGATCAAGGGGAGGGCACAAGAGAGCAAATTCCAGGTTTCTTATTTTCTATGGACTTATTCCTCAAAGGCAGGAGCTGGGGGGCTGACTGGTGTTATAGAGACTTCCTGCGGCTGGTTTGCAAAAGTAAAAGTAGTGAAACTTTAGTAGAAGCCTTTTAATAACTGTTAAGAATCGCATGACGCGTGCAGGTCCTTGTACTTTCGTCACCATGATGTGACAATCGATGCAGTGTCGGTGAGTCTATTCACCACTACTGCATTGATGTATCCGGGCAGCCCTTCGGGAGTGTATCAAACTGCCCATGTGCACGCTGGCATATAGAGCATCATGATAACCGTCAAGAATATTGCTCTTATATGTTGTGTAGGAATACTTCCAGTAGAGAATCCAGGTGGGCAACCTAGGGCAACCATGAGCGACGTTATTTCAGCGTTGGCCAACGTTCTATGCCTAGATTTGTGACTAGATCCTTGGAAATTTGACTTTGTATGGCTCCTAACCATGCCTTGTGGCATTTCAACATATGTATAACAGGGTCGGATCCAGGATTTTGAAAAGGGGGGGCCCCCCCTCATTTAGCCCCTAATTTTGGCTAAATTCTAGAATAAAAAGAATTAGGTAAACTCTAAAGTACAGGGAAAAGGGGGGGGCGCACCCCGCGCCCTTTCTAAATCCGCCACTGGTACAGTGTTGTGATGGTTGATATCAACCTAACTACTGATATCAAGCTCAGGAGGGTATAGCCATAATCATTGAGATTAGTGATGAAGTGCATCCAAAGCCCTCCCTACATTCCCTGCCCATGCACTGTCCTCGCTTGTTACTCAGGCGGCCATTTCTTAACACACTACTTCTCGCCTTCAAGTCGTAGTGAGGATTACATCCCAATGGTATAAGGACTGATCGCACAGAGCAGTCATAGGCACTGCTTACGATTACTGGCAGTTTCGGAGTTTCAAATCGTAGTGGCTGTGTGCAGTCGTAGTACCTTGAGAAATAACCTCCCGGAGGACTACATTATATCTCACCGTCTCTGTCTCCCTTAGCTCAAGAGCTAGCAGGCCTCTTGCACCTGCCATCCCCTACCCCCAAACCAACCTCCGGCTGCTCATTCAACTTCCCACATTCCTATTTAATTAGTTCTGTCCACCATATATCCTCTATTCTCTTAGATAGAAGTTGCAAATCTAACACTCAATATCTCAATAAACCATCAGAATATCACACAAACTTATTTTTGACAAAGATTTTGAAGTGATGGGAAATAAACACCTTGGTAGAGCAGTTATGAATTTCATTTGTCCACATAAAGTTTACAGCATACACATTTTATTAGCACATGCCAAGTTCATATCTAAAGGTGTACATGCTATTTGTAGCATTCACAATGTTATACCATCGCTTACACTTGTAAAGAACCTCAAACTCCAGATTTATAAGATCCTTCGGTATCCATAAAAAAAAGCAGAAGAAAATTGTTATTTGAAGAAGGACACAAAAGCTCAGGCTTAGTATTTCAAATTCCCGAAATGACGAATGACTCTCAATCGGTGCCCAACGTGGGCAATTTGTTTTCTGAAATGGTAATTTGTAATCGCAATTTCGCAGCCAATTCCGGTCGTAAAATGAATTGACGTCCATCCAAATTTATCATGACCATTGGACCCCCGGTCTGTCGGTGTACTGCCAGTGCATGTGGGAGTGGGGGTATTGGTACCCGGTATGTGATTGGTCCAACATTACTAGCTCATTTCAGGGCCGCAAAAGCCACAGCGCATCATACCCGTTGGTTACAATAATGCACCAATGAAGTTCACTTCATTGAGGTATCATAGCGACCCTCCAGGAGTGTATCAACCCAATAGGTTCCGGATGATACATGAATGAAGCCCTGTCAAGTGTCCTCTCCAGCACTGCATTAATGCGTTAAAGGACGATTCAAGGAACATGGCTATGGAGGCAAGCCCGATGGCTAAATCCCTGTTGGGGATTCTGTGATACCTGAGTAGATGAAAATAAATTCTGTCCTTAGTTGACAGAGAGTCATTATATGCATAGACTGATAGTCACGTCCACGTTAACATTTTATCTTACTGTTTTACAATAAATAGCACCATTTTTACAGAAGACATCCAATCAAATCCCTAGGAGGGGAGTACATTGGGGAATCATTGAGATAACCGATGATGATGATGATGATGATGATGATGATGATGATGATGATGATGATGATGATGATGATGATGATGATGATGATGATGATGATGATGATGATGATGATGATGATGATGATGATGATGATGATGATGATGATGATGATGATGATGATGATGATGATGATGATGATGATGATGATGATGATGATGATGATGATGATGATGATGATGATGATCATCATCATCATCATCATCATCATCATCATCATCATCATCATCATCATCATCATCATCATCATCTTTGATATTCCCTATACATTCTGATATCAACGTCCGCATTGCGCGCCAAGTTTAAGGTCTATTTGTAGGAGCACATCTGGGAGAATTTCCATGATCACATCAGAGCACATTAGGTATACAATGGGGACACAGACTTTTTGAGCAGGTGGCGTGGGACGGGTGAGTGGTGTGACAGAGAGAGGGGGAGCAGCTCAGGTTTCAGACAGAGCAGCTCACCAGGGGGTGCAGTGAGCATCTCTGAGCAACAAAAACATCCAGTAGAGCGTGACTGTGAGTATAGAGGCTGGTCATTGATACTACCACCAAATAAGAGCATAAAAGACGATCATATAAAAATGATATGCACATAGAACTATCCAAAGGAGGAGCGGGGTTAACCCGTCAAATGCCTCATACTGCAATGAATTAACCCTTGATACATGACTTTACTAAAACCAGTGAGTAACTAGGACTATTTTTACATCTTGCCGATCCAATGGGCTGATACACTCCTAAAGCTGGCATGATGCACCAATGCAGCGCTAGTGAGTTACTCAATCACCAACACTGTATTGGCCCATATGATGACAAAACTACATCAATGCCTCAAGCAGGCATTAAAGGGTTAAGATAAAGAACAGTTCGGAGCTCTGCTGCCATAGACCCTTGTAACCACAAAAAGGGTTGGATAAGGGGAGTGATATGGGAGCAGTCTGCCTACACTGAGGTGAAAAAATACACACAGGGGAGATGACTCTTCAAAGGTTGTAGATCATGCATGAACTCTAGTCATGCACATTGTGTGTGATGTGCCTCCATGTGTGACTGACTATGTAGGTATAAGGGACTATAGACTGTCCACAAACTGTATATTATTTTTAGAAGCATGTCACTAATTGTTATTCTTATCACCTTTGCCTTTTATTGATGGGCCGTATAGGAAGGAGCATAATGGATAAAGCAACATTTATCAGGTCATTTCAATCTGCTTTTCGGATGAGAAACACTGTTCAAAGCATCTTACGAGAGGTTTCCAATTTCAATTTTGAATGTTGAATTCAATCCTGAAATCATTCTATATCACCTTTATCACATTCTTGAGCGATTTTACGGTGCCGACAGCTGATAATGAAGTTCGAATAGTACACGCTAAATGAACCCATGTTGACACTTGGATTGAAATGAGATGACAGCAAGTTGACATCAAAGATTTTAATTCGATATTAAAAAAACTATAGCAATAAGAGCTTAATGCGTATAGAGAATGAATGTAGACATTATATTCTATCACCTACCTTTAATTCGCCATGATTTGACCTGTATATTTAAAAGAATTAAAGATAGAAAAATCGAATCTAGGGAAATTTACGCCGTCATGTTGACTGCGTAACAGACGGATTGTTTACCGCAGCGAGACACAAGTTGTCACGTTGGCATATGCTCTAAGGGTATTCTGGCCGTCGTGCGCACTGCTTACCAGCGGTTCTACTATGAAAATGCCCCTCGGACACACGTTGACGTAATATTTTGCATCCAGGCATTCTGGTCGTCTCGCCAAGAAACCAAGACGGTGATTCTATGGGCTAGATAAGAAGGCACTCGGCCTGCAGCCTCGTGCTTCTTATCTGCCCATAGAATCACCTAGTGCACCTCTATTTGTTATATATGCCCTTATCATCTCGCACCCACGAAAACGTCTTATCCTCTGTACATGTGCCAATGTCAGGCTGTGTCTAATCCTCAATCCTTTAAATCAACATGATCTGAATTCTGTTAAATTTTCACACAGTCAGCAAAATTGGGGTTGCCAACAGGTACCTGATCCAGTATACAAACATTTACTAGGGAGTAGAGGGTGAGATGGTCGGAGGTTGGCGTCCCGACCCTGGATCTTGGATCTTGGATCCTCTGCCTATGGGCGCAGTTTGAATCCGAGGATCTGGATGGCAGCTGATTGGATCCGAGTTGATCAGAATGAATCACCACCACCAGAACTGGCACCACCAGCACCGCTGCCAGAACCAGCACCACCACCCCCTCTAGGCTGCTAGTGGCGATGGCATTGCATCCCCCCTTGCTGCTACCCTTAAAAAAGTTTTAAAGTTTCATTTTTTGCTGCGATATGCGAGATCCAGGTTTGAAAAGCCATTACAGCATTAGTGGGTTGTGCCTAGGGTGAGTTGTCGGTTAGAGGATTGGGGAGGGGAGTGGTGGAGGGGGGGGGTGCATGTGAGGATTTTGAAAGTGGGTGAAATTGTGAGAGGTTACGTAAGGTAAAGAAGGAAAATCTAGGCTAAGTTCTGCAGGGGATTTAAACTGTCAGAAAGTAAGCGGACCGGGGCCTCTGCAAAGTATGAACTATTTTCTTCACTGCAGTTTCCCCCTTCGTATGTTCCGTTTGTGACAAGAACACCTCAAACAAACTGTTGTTTTAATTCTCCCATTTTATCACTCGCTTTTTTCTTGCTTTAATTAACTAAACACATGCCTTAAATAGGAAATCCTGTAGAATGTTATGATTATTCATATCATATTGTTTTCTTTATAATCTGTTCTCTATCATGACTTCTCCATACACTGCCTTTCTGGCTGTACCTACCTATCATGTACCTGACATAGGACGGAGAGAAAAGGCATGTTGCAAAAGGTATTCATACATACAAAGCTATCATACTAACCATTTTTATCTGGCTATCTTGCCTGTATATATTTGCAGCACATACATGTTGCAATAATTGTTCAAACTGGCGCCTTTCACTGTAATATCTACATAATATAACTAAGTATAATTGCCTTTTCATTATATCTGTCCCTACCCCAGACACTGTAGCCCCCCTGCCCCCCTTCATTCCTATCCCCATCCCGAAAAAGGCACCAAATAATGCATCTTCTTACTACACATCCCTCGTATACCGCCAAAATCAATCCCATCCCCAAAACTCACGCACCAAATCATGTACCCCTAACAGACCCTTACCATTCAAAGCCCACCCTCCCCACCTTCCAGCAGCACATCAGCAGCCACTCAGCGACCAGGGCGGGAGTCACGTGGGGTGGCAGGAGGGGAGGCTGGGTAAACAGTACGCGTGGAGTTGTTTTCATTCTGCGTCTGAGAAGGACGGTGTGTGTACGTGTAGGTACAACACAGCGACCCTCACTCTCACACACAGTCTATAGTAGCTCTTTACCTGGAGAGTGTACCCAAGGTATGCTGAGTTAGTATATGACTATCATTACTGCAAGATCTACAACTGGACACCATTACAACCTGCGGCCCACTGCCTTTGGATTGTAATAATAACCAGTGAGTTTTAGATCAAACATTGGGATACCATCCAAAGTGAGATACCTCGCCTGCTAAGAGGAAGGATAAGATCCGTGGTAGATCATAGTTACAGTCAGATTCCATAGAAACACTAGGATTTGGCTTGGAACCTAAGCTTTTACACTTGCGGTATACGCAGAAACATTGTTGGAAAATTAGCCCTCATTTTACTCAAAGTTACAACTTTCAACCATATCTTTACATCAGCTGTAATTAATTAGAAACTTTAAAACTACAACCCAAGGAATTCTACTTTTAACTGATTCCAGGACCTCAGCCTATACCATTACCAACACACATTCTGTAGTTAGCACCCAGCCTAGAGGAAACAGTGGTACAAGTAGTACACGAAAACATGGGTTTCACTCAGGCTCCCGCCTGGAGGCCTCGTGGCCGGCCCCTCCCCGCTCCACTCCCGGGCATGGCACTCCTCCCGACCCTGCTCCTCGCCCTGGCCGCCGCTGCAGCTACACCGGTGGCACAGGGGTTGGAACTAGAACCTGGTGAGTCTATTCAAACTTATACTAGTGGCTTTAAGTTTGTGCCTTGCTCCAGGGGCACTGGGAAATTTATCTTCTAAACGTTATGCAAACTCCATACTATATCGTTAGGTCCATAGAATTGCATGCAGACTTTTGTGTACTTAAAATGATTAGGTAACATATGCAATGACCTCTTGTCCGTGATCAATCAATGGCATCAAATGAAATGTTTCAGCATATTGATATATTTGTCAGTATGGCTTTATAAAGTTTCTATACAAGTGGACGTATGCCCTTGATACAGTGGCATTAAAAGAACAGCGTAGTATAAGGTGGATCTCCCTAAAGCTGAGATCGGCATCATCGCTGTGTGCAGTTTTATATAACAAGGAAAAAGTTACAAAAGTATACATCTATATCTAGATAATAACCTATGTGCTTGCGCACACATGCTGTTGTGATACATCATGGACCCATACTTGAAGAGGCTCATCATGCACATCCAGGGGGTTTGTGTTGTCATAGGTCCCTTGCAGATATGGCCAATCTACATGTTAGCTCTAGATACCCTATACTTCCAAATTTAGATACCATTCTCTTTCAGTTGATTGCTTCACATGGGTCATAAGGAACATTCCTGAATATTTTGTATAAAACCCATTTACACTAATAGTTTGCTTAGGATCATTTGCCACCAATAGTAATAACAGAACTCATCAAAACATTAACCAAATTGTAAATTATAGTCACCCATTAATCCCTACCAATTAGGATTACGCCTACAATCATATTGAATTATGCATACAGTTTTATTAGTGCCTGGCCAGCGTCCATTTTGAAAGCAGAAATCCCCAGCCCACTGTCATAAAAGCCTGTATTCATCCCCTTATGAATGGCCACTGGTGTGAGGGGTTAATGCATTGGTGTAAATAGTTAATGGGGGTTGTTACCATGAGGTCCCATTCACACACATGTGTATGGAGGTAGGCTTCAATTATCATTATTTTAATAGCTACTCCTGTAAGTGCTGCACATGAACTAATATGTATATTGAAAGCAGTGTAGAGCAGGGTATGTATGATGGCAATTCCTCACACCTGGGGCTTTTAGATCGATAAATGTACTGTACAGGTAGTAATATCTATCTGTCCAAATCTACATTTACCAATATTTCTACATGGGATATGATTATATAAGTGACTAGTTCCATGTCAAGTAAACCAATTAGTATTGACATGACTTCAATTTGTTTTAAGCCTTCACAAATGCTATACCACTCAATACAAAATCTCCAAACTTGAATGCTGAATTAGTCAAAACTAGGATATTATATCTTTATAGCCAATATCATGAATCCCTTGCTTCAGCAGCACCACATTTTACCAAAGGATAGTGAATTGTACAAGAAGACACAAGTCTATCAGGTTATCACGCAACATGCCAGCAGCTCTCAGAGACCCCCTGCTATTACTGCTGCAATGACAAAGACACCACTTTGATAAGAAGCCATCCTGTGACATGCCACCATGTTAGCAATCATCAGGATAAAAGATAGCAAAGATAGCAGACATCTGATACAGTAATGTGTGTAGTATTGTGAGGAGTTAACTTAACATAGTTTTACCAAAAGGTTCTCTCCTGTGAACTAAGCTAATAATGACTGAGCATGTTTTGACTTCATTGTAATTAAAGGTGGCATGGGAATGGCAGAGAAGAGACATTAATAGCTTATTTATCAAACAGAAAACTTAACTTTTCATATTGTTTATCGAATCATGCTCTACTTCATAGAAATTAACATGCACTCCAATCTGCATTTTGATATGGGGGCCATAGTATAATGACATGTCGGTCTTATAGGCACAATAATGTCCCTTGTGTAGCGGGAAGCCTTTAGTGGACATATTGTATACGGATGTAACAATGCCTCAACCCTGATGAAGTTCTAAAAGATGAGGTTAATACAACCAAAATTACCTGATTTTGAACTTAACTACCGTTAAATGGCTGCATAATGCATAATTATGATAACTTGTCGTCATGGTGCACCAGTGCATTGGTGTATCATGCCAACCCTTTGCTAGTACTTTGCTTGTAGGAAAAGTACAAATCAATTCTTTCCCACAATGTTACCTGCCTGGAATTTGGATTTCAAAGGATCAAAGTTCCCTGCCAGTTAAAACCACTTCAGTAACACCAGGTCGTCCTCAAACGTGCCTCTGAGGGTGGGAGTTGTGTCACAGCTGTAATCTGACTGTCTCATGTGTGGGAGCGGCTCCTGTAGACCTTGGGTCCCCTGCCAGGAGCAACTCACTGCCTCGGTGTAATGGAGCCATTGTTTTATACATACCATTGCATGTCTTGGCATGCTCCATGGGAAGTTGGGGGGGGGGGGTCGTTGTTTTTAGTCTTCTTGTATCAATCACCAACATGTCCTTTTTTATGTGAGTTGAATCTGATGAGAATGTCACTTGGTCATATAATGATTTCTACTATAGCTATGATGGCAATAAATATAAAGAAGCTGCCTAGAGTCCTGTGTTTAAAAGCCTATACAGGGTAATGCCTTAAATAGAATAACACACAAACACAAGAAGGAACCCCAATAGCCTTGGGACACAGAAAGTTTCAAGGCCACTTGATATCTGATTAGAGGATCTGGCCCCCAGAATAAAACCGACAGTTGATGAGGGGAGGCCCTAGTACAGAAATGAATACTGCTTCAGCCTAACCTCAGGTCACCAAATCCTTACTGGTGGATCCATAGGAATAGGCTACTGTCTAGTAGTTAGATATATGTAACTCCTGTATATAAATGTTCACGATTTGTACCAAGCTAAAATCACTTGCTGAGGTCGACCAAATAATATGACTATAGTCGTCTAAAGGTTTTTAATGGCTCCCCTCACCCCTGGATCCCTACTCCCTCCCTAACCCCTCCGCAGAAACGAGGGTAGATGCCCGGATGTCACACCAACAAAAGACGTCGTTTCACCTTTGACTCCCTAGAGGGCGCCTCCATCAAACTCACCACTCCACGTGACCTCTTACCCTGCGTCACTCCACCTCAGAGTGAGGCTGGGTGTGGGTGAGCGATAATAGAGGGTTACTGGGTTACTGAGCAGCTTACAACGTTCCCTGGTGGGTAGGCTGAGTACCTCTAGGCTGGACACGTGGCTATGGAAAGAGTTTAAAGCACATAGCACAGCGCTTATGACAGCTTTCCTTAAATAGTTGGGATAAATAGATAAATTGATGATGACCTGCCTTGAAAGTTTATTTCAAGGACCATCACATCATTCTATGCTACCACTTTTTAAGTAATTCAATGGCATAATACTGCTCCTGTTGGAGTTACTTACTCGTGACATAAATCTAATTCTGCAGTGTGTGATATTTTTGCAAAATGCCAGAGCTTTCAAGCATGAACTATTTCGTTATCAATCATCTGTGCAGAAAGCTTCCCGTATGACTCTTTTAAACTTTAAAGCTAGAGTGGCACAGTTGAATGGGCGGTGTTCCCAGCATATCCATGGTAGTCCAAAGTGAAGCAGCAGCGGAGTAGCAGCCTTTTCCCTTGGGGTGACCTCTGGTAGAGATTTTTGTCTCGCGAGATTTGGTCACGTGCCGACAGAGTTGCCCCGTGTCAATAATGAAGCTGAGTAGCGACAGAGCCGCCACCACGCGGAGCTGACAGCATCCACTGACTTCAAAACCACTGGCCTACCTTAGCCACGTGGCGGTCAGAGGTCGGTCACGTGATAATGTGAGAGATAAGGGTATGGTTGTTGAGGGACTTCCGGGAAACCACCATGTGGTGGTAAACACCTGGTTATCATTGTAGTAAAAGTGCTGTGTTATGGGCGCATTTTGGTCAATTCACCTGCACTATGTTATGTAATTTTGTTAATGTTGATTACTCATAGGTAGATTGCCATATGGAAAAAACCCAGGTGAGACTGCACCCTGAGTCCCCTTCATCATAATTCCTAAATCACACCTGTGCCGGCTCCCACTGGACAGACACGCAGGCATATGTGCTATAGTTACAATAAGTCCTATGAGTATTCCCATGGACTTTAAGCCTTAAGCTTAGCAAAATGCCATTCCTATAACACCACTAAGACCAATTGACCAACTAGTTATTTCTACTCTTGAATATTGTATTAATAATCAAGAGTCATTAAAAGGCCTCAACCAACCAATAAAAAAATAACAGCGCTAAAAGCAACTCCTCATCCATGTCCACACTCCAGTGGGGTTTGCGGCCTGAAGGCAAATCCTGTTCAGCGTGGGACAGGCAATGGGGCATTGAGGAAAAGGGAAGGAAATGGTGTGTAGAGGGGAATGGAGGGATTTAAGCCTACGTGGGTAGGGGGAGGCGCTCCATTCCAAACCCTAATATTGGGACCCACGGTCACACTCACACTCACCAGCCTTAACACACAGTTTTCTCTCCACCATTATACTCCCATCTACACTTACTGTGAACTTAAGCGGCCAGGTCCGAGGCCCATTACAATCCCGATGACTGTAATTAAGGGACCACTGTGCAGAACTCCGTTTCCAACCCTGAAGCCTTAGGAAAACTATGGAGGAACAGACAATGGGGTTATACATGTGAGAGGGGTGATCGGGAGGGGTAATTCAGATATTGCCATGGTTACCTAATCAAGCCAGTGGTTCGTCACCTAAATCCTACCTATCTGTAGTCAAAAGTGGTAGATTTAGGAGGGTGAACCCTATGTGAATTTGAGCACTCTAGTTATTAGGAACTGTATTGGGCAAAGCAGGCTTTGCATAGAATGAGCAGACTTAATAATCTGAAATTACAGGAAAACCTTTTTGTCCTCTTTACCAGGAATTCAGTCTGTTTAGCTGCAATTACGTTCAAATGCGTGTGATTGGGACCATAGGCCTAGCGTTGAACACACTTTCTGTCCCAGTCTTTCTTTCTAGTATAGACCTGATAAGGATATTCTCTTGCTGTAGTAAGTGGCAAGCTTAACAATTTAGAAAATTATGGATCAAATCTTGTTTCATTTTGGCGGAAAGCGTCTTCTCAGAGGTAGAAGGAGATTTTTAGATTAACATTTAGCATTTTCCATCTATGATGCTCAAAGGCGTAATCCACCTGATTTAAATTCCAACAGTCGACCTCGTGTAATGGGGATCTACAGAATTTACGGTCTAAAAGTACTTTGGTGTGCACCTCATGATTTCTACTCGTTAATAACCTCAAACCCACTACCAGGCTATTTATATCTTACTAAGAGCACCTGGATCGAGGCTACAAACAGCTCCAAACCTTATCCATAACACTGCCTCAGGCTAGAGTTGGGAGAGAGGGTGAGGCAATGGGTAATAATGGTATCCAATTATCAAGCCCTAAAAGTTGCAACTTCTATGATGCTGGTGTACAATGGTGAATTGGGCTGCAATGCCTCGATTCTGGATGTTTCATGCCCTGGGAGTTTTCATGATTAAATAACCTCTTTATAGAGATGAATATGGGTATGGTTCTAACCATGTATTACCTTTAGATTATTTCTCTCTGCCTTTCTAGAGAGTAGGTAGGCAGAAGGTGAATTAGGATGGACCTAGGGGGAATCTGGCCTGCATCAAATTGAAAAATTTTGCATTGCCCTGTGGTAGTTGTCCGCTCATTGTACAAAAGGTAGACGTATTCCAAAAGCAAAGACCAAAGTACCAGGCTTTATATGATATGTAGCTCATAATCAAATTGCCAAATTGACCTGAGTAATGCCACACTTTGGGAAAATAAGCCTGTCTTTTTACCTCCTCCCCACCCCTCTTTCTGCCTCCCTCCTGCCTACATCCTGGCTTCCTCTGTCCCTCCCCTCTTCCTCCCTCCATCCCCTCCTTTGCCACGTTGCTCCCCTCCTCCCTCCTCTTACAAGACCGCCCTGACCTCCCCATCCCCTCCTACCTTCTCCTTTGAGCTGACTACCATTGTTAAACCCAGGCACTGACCATGTTTGATCTGCAGTACCATTGCATTGTGCAGGCCGGTTATCGGCCACCCTTTGTGAAGCCCAATTGTACACTCAGGGCATTGGCATCAAAAGGTTTCACGAGCAGTTGCTTGAAATGCTCATACCCGGCTCTGAGCTGCTCAGCCCGTCTCTATAAGCCTGGCCCCCTGTGGATTGGCCTCTTTACTTTGGGTCCTGGGGTCTGAATGGTTGGGTAAGACCAGGTGCGGCTGTTGTATGGTCTATAGGGTGATCTATGGAAGGGGTTAGGAATGGGGAAACCTCTAGGGGGGAGACGGGTAGGAATAGGGGCTTGAGAGTAATAGATCCTAGGAAGAGTTTGACGGGACATTTCAGGAGAAGATTAAATATGTCCTGTGAGAGATCATGAGGATAAGGCATGAGAGGTAGAGTATTAGTTCCAGGTGAATAATCTGGCCTAAGTTATTCAATAGCTTACCTTTAGATACGATCAAAGGTATCGATGGCACTTGTTCACAAAGGCAGAATTAATACAGTAGTGCGCGTGTTAGCCTACTGGGGAATTTGAGATAGAAGAGATTAGTAAGTAGATTATTAGGTTTGGGGTGTGGTGAACAGACGGAATTGAGAGGCTTGATAGGTCAACAATGAGCGGGTAATGATGTCTTACAACTAAGGCCATATTCATAGAGAGAAAACTTAATCAGACATCAATTTCATAGATGAATGTTGTGGTTCCTGCACATTATATATATATATATATATATATATATATATATACATATATATATATATATATATATATATATATATATATATATATATATATATGCAGAGAGGATAGGAAAGACAAGTTAAAGACCGGGGAAACCCTCATCTTTGAGTAAAGAGGCGATATTAAAACTGACAACTATGGGAAACTGACATGATATATTTGTATCATGTCTATCCTGACATTGTGACCTTTTCAGGTGTCTCATTGAAAGGAGAGCACAAGCCTGAGTAACTAGAATAGCTATTTATAGATGTTCTGAATTGGCTTAACCTTTAGCATTCTTTATTACAGAATATTATAGAGGTCACCCCAAGGGAAAAGGCTGTCGATATTGCATGGCATGATGCATGCATCATTACTTTTGTAAGGTGTGCGGTTATCCAAGGATAACAGGCACCCAGTGCAGTTATCCATGGATAACAGGGACACCTTACATGTCATATGTTACATGTTAAAACCTACGAGAATTCTATTGCCAAGGGCAGGGCTCGAACCCATACCCTACTCATCCCAAATCCAAGTCCCTATGCATTGCGCCACAGGGACTGACAAGAAGTGGTCAGCTAGAACCAGGTCTTTATGATATAAAACCACCAAGCAGTAGTGTAATGTGAACGCGTCCAGCACCTTGACCCATAACCAGGCCAGTTGCGCACAGTACTGCAAGCTGTCAGAGAGGTAGGGGTGGGGGGGGTCACAACCCAGACTGCAGGAAATTTTCACACATTGAATGTAAACTAGTTATATGTGAGTGACCTCCCCAGGCTTTATATCATATCATTGACTTGTAGAGACCTGGTTCTAGCCATCCACTTCTCGTCAGTCCCTGTGGTGCAATGCATAGGGAGTTGGTCTTCCAACCAAAGGATAATTAATCTCGGGCTGTGCCCTCGTTTAATTATCCTTTGATAACACATACGCGTCATGAATTATCCATTAATTACTTGTTCAATATTCATATGTCACCTTGACACGTCGTCAATACTTCAGCAAATATTGCTTCTATAAAGGTACACATATATTGACTTGACACAGGTGGTGTCTTTGGTTGCCTCCAGCCCTCCCTCCCCCATCACCTTTGAAATATATAATAATACACCCTAGCCTAGTTCAGAGACAGGTAGACCTATACTACGTGTATCTCTACACACTCTGCACGTTCAGTGGTTTATTAATACCCCACATGCACAGTTGTTCATGCATGACTGATCACTCCAAGGGCAATCTGACAACTTGAAATCTGTCTATGCATCACTACATTATTTGGATGCCCGAATTCCTCACAAAAGAAGTACATGAAACAAATCAAATTTTCTAGAGAAATGAAAAGAACAGCTAATTTTCATTTCATGTAAATTTATATTCTCTCATTAGTGTTTTCCACTACTTCAATTGATAAATGTTCATCAATTGATTACTTGATCAAATTGATACTTTGTCCGGAAAACGTGAATCTACGATTGTGTATACATAAATTTAGAATGTAGAAATGGGGCCATATTGAACATACACCGATTTGCTGCATCTTTAGCCCTAAGAGAAAATTTTCTCACACTCATAATGGGTAGGTACCCTCAGATGTACCATGAGTTTACATGCTGATTCTCCAGGACGAGACCTCATTTTTGTGTACTAAATGCCATAGCATAGCGTCTTATCTTCATTTCCAACCCCCTTTTTTCTGTGCATCAAGCTAGTGATTCACAATCTTTGAAATGCTTTTCTTATACCTCTTTCCTCCCTCCTGTACTGCATTTGTCGTGTACTATTGTGAATATTGTCCCTTTGGTTTTAGCTGAAACTGTCTTTTTCCTCTCTGTCAAGGCTCTCTACTTCAGAGATACGAATTTTCCCAGTGTCATATATAGCCTTTAATGTACCGGTATGAACAGGCCACTCAACAGCTTTCACAAGCCTTTACAATGGCTACCCTTTTTATTGGGAGCTCTAAGAGATAGAGAGGCCACAAAAGGAGCTCCTGAGACAAAAGGGAAAAGCCGTGGGCAATGCCCAATGTAAGGAGGGAGTGGGTCTGACAATGTGTATTCTTCGTATGCACGTCTGGAGTGTGATTTTGCATTCGGTAAAGCTAGAGAGAAATGCACCGCCAACAGCCAACTTTCTGAAAAAAGGGGAAACTCCTTCAGATGAACATCCCCCCTGAGGACTTCTATTGAACATGGAAAAGCCTTCCTGGCACATGATCTATAAAAATGCACCAAAAGGATGCTGAGGCTCCAGATTAGAAAGCTAAATACCCCTCAAGCCTACTAAGTCTATGGGTGAGGTACTCGATCTGAAAAGAGGGAGAAATGTATTGCTCACAAAAGGTATTTTTGATTGTTTCCTGAATGTATGCAAACCGCTGGGAATTTTCATTGGAGTGGGGGACGGGGTTAGGGGCTAGGGGCTATTATTTTCAATGGTTACCAAGGCAACATGCATTGGAAAGTGGGAAGCATTGTTTTCCATGGGTATCGCCTGGAGGATGTGTGATGAGTGTGTGTGTGGGGGGGGGGGGGTTAAGGGGTATGGCTACAGGTGCGGAGGGTGGGAGGGGGCTGAGAGGAAGGAAAGGGAGGGGTTGGGTGTTAAAATTGAACATGTTTACACAGAGCTTTCACATTTGTTTACTTTCCATTCTCAGTTCCATTAAACCTTGAGCAATGGCCCATAACAACAGCAAGGCCATTTCCCCAAATTGCTGAATATTTACCTGCAATCCCTCTTTGTTTTTCCCCACAGATTTTAATGACAAAAAGGAGGGTGAAAATGGAAAATACCATGTTGTTTGGTTCCCTTGGTTTTAACTAAAAAGTTCTACTTTTAATGTGTCCGTATCTATGAGTCACTTAGGCTGTCATGGACATGGCCGAAGTGAGGAAAGCAAAATATTCATTTGGTCCTGAGGGGTAGGCCACCTCTTCCAACCCTGCTCGTAAAATTAGTCGATCATGCCTAAATCCTCTCACAAAAATCCACTTTAATGTTAACGTCGTATGCAAGGGGCAGTGCCATAGTCTGACGTGGTGAGGAAATATGGTCAGGCAGCATGCAAAAGAGGGGAGGAGGGAAGGGAGTAGGGGGTCATAGGTGCCTCCCCTCACCATATCTGAGATGGGCCCATGTATAGCATATCTATCATGGGCTATATCCTCAACTCTTTAAGGGCCGCTGATACAGCAGTACATCATGCCGACCATGCATTGGCATGATGCACCAATGCATGAAGTTCTGGCGAGACTGCTCACCAGCATTTCATTTGAGCATCATGCTGACCCTGCGGGGTTATATCAATCTCCTAGGGTCAGCATGATGCATGAATGTAGCCCTGGCGAGTTACTGGCCAGGGCTGCATTCATTTACCATGATGATTAATGGGCATGATGCATTAATGCATTACTGGCCCTTAAAGGGCTAAGGTTGACTTAGAATAAAGCCATGTTTTAGTACAGATAATATTATAGGGGCGGTAGTGTGACTAAGATTTATATTCATGCAGGATTTTATCCTTGAGTGATAGGAACACAGTATAGTATGAGCTTTGCATGGTCATGCATAAGCCAGAGCTGTTAGACCAAGATAAGGCCAATCCTAGATAAAAATATCAATATCTTATGGCAGTTTACTGTAAGCCTACCCTGACCTGAAACCCAAACACTGGACCCTAATCTCACCTCTACATACCCAATACCATGTTAATGGACGATTTGGACGCACTAGATATCTCGCGTGCTTGGAGAGATTGGTTCACCAGGGCGATTCTCACGCCCCCTTTTTAAATTTTCAACTAGAATTAGGTCAGGTGGTTCATTTCCTGCCCAAATCTGACCCAGATTAAAAGGAAATTAATTCACATTAATCAGATCTTAAGGAGCGTACGAGGCATGATGAGCTTAACCCCTTCGTGTTGGCAAATGCATTGATATCAGCTAATGGACTGGGATTAACGAATGGAAATCCAGTTATCTAATATAATTTGGAGAAATTTTTGGAGAGGACAGAGAATGTCATGTTTACTTTATAATTCTGCAGCACTGGGATCTATTACTACCGTATTTGATTGATTAGAATGTACCATAACACATGACCACTCTTAGTTTGTGACCATGCCTGCCTGCAATCTGTACCAGTATCCCCGTCCATTTTCATTTCTAAGAAGTATTTAAGATTAAACCATACAGGTCTAGCCTATGCTTCAATTCAGAGAGGTGTGAACTAGAGAGGGCCTATTATCAGATTATGCATCAGCACCATATGGTGTCATGATGCATGCATCATGCCGACCATTCAGCGATTCTTTAGCCCCTGCAGGTCTGCATGATGCAACAATGCAGCAGAATCCCAAAGTACATTTTTCCATCATGACCACCAAACACCATAAAGCATTAGACCACTATTCTGCCCATAAAGGGTTAACTATTCAAATCCCTTTACCTAATATATTTAGCATTATATATATATATATATATATATATATATATATATATATATATATATATATATGCAGTATAGGAAGTTAAAGGGTTAAGTGGTGAAAATGACGACAGGGGTAATAGGAGTAAATGGGAGGCTGAACCCCTTCACCAACATGATCAACTACTCCCTAACACGCAATACCCCAGTCTGTCTTCCACCTATGCAGATGCTCTGGGATTCCTGTTAATTTTAGTACCACCCTCTGTTTTATTTCACCAGTAAATTTGGGGTAGATGCAACCGATCGGAATAGAAATGGCATTAAATATGTATCGATGAGTTGAAGTTCTAAAAGTTTGGCGACTCAAAGGGGAATTGGGATATACGAATTGAGATATTTTTTTCTTTATAGACATTGGTCATGAGGGATTTATTTGAATAAAGGCAGTATTGATGACGCCAGGAGTATAGATGATTTGAAAAGATAGTTGATTTCATGTGATGAAAGCTGGTCATTAGGTATTCAGACCCAAGAAGCGCAGAATGATCACACGCTATCAAGCCTGACTTGATCGACATAATCAGTTTTGTGGAAAGTGAGTAAGCCTAACGCCAACCTGTTGATGTAAATACTGCTAAAATGCCAGATGTATTCTGAGGAATCACTTAAGCATCAAAGAACCACCCTTTACACAAAGTAAAAACCGTATAAATCATAGATGTTTGGCGTTGAAAACATAATTAATCAATCTAAGGGAGTGATATTTTTTTAACAATAGGGGGCTGGTGGGTTTGCGCACGGATGTGCAAAAGAATTTTGCCCCCCCCCCTCCTCACGCGGGTTCTTTTCTCTAAAAAAAGGTGAAATTATTTTGCCCCCCTTGGCTGAAAAGATTCTGACACACACCCTCAAACCCACCAGCCCCCCCTTGTTTTAATGATCACTACCTTACGTCATCATTGTCTGTTGGTGACGACAAAATAGTTATCCTATCAGATCCAAGAACAGAAATGAAAATCGCGAGGCTGTTGCTATATTGCTATATAAAAACATGAACAAAAATAAAAAGGGCATGTATCATAATTATGATGTATATCGGTGTATCAGCAGAGATAAGATTCCCTGTTATCAGTTCTGAAGACCCTCTTCATAATCCACCTTTCACACCTGACATAATCCTTCACTTTCCACCCTAACACAAGCTGACACAATGATCTAGTCCCATCCCCATAACGACTTCATCCAATCCTCATCCTTAAAGGATCATCTCCAACAGGCGCCTATCCCTCTGGCTTTTTCTCCACTTTTTAATCCTTCTTTTCGATTTGGAAGATCGGAAAAATGACTCATCAATCATTCAGTCGGCGTGAACGGCCCTCATATGTAATTCTCGTGTTCCACCCTGGATCTCGCGTGAGTTTACGAGACTCGGCCTCGTTGTCATGTCACGCGAGAAACAGCAAGAATCATCGGTGAAAGGTGGGAGCTTAAAGGAAGATGGGGAGGAGGGGAGGATGTGTATAGGTACGTAGGTTAACGGTAGGTTAGGGGAAGGTGTGAGATCAAGCTGAAGGGAGAAGTGGACAGAAGCTTAGGTGGGAGGATCTAGAAGGAACAAAAGTAGCAGAAATGACTATGTAAATGCAAATCAAAAAATCCAAAGTATACGAAACCTACTGCAAGGCTTTTTACTAAATCCCTTGCATACGATTTACATCACGATACACATACCAAGGAAGAATGGCCTCAAGAATTTTGAAAGTGATACAAGTATGATTCAAATAAACCTACTCAAAGAGATTTGTTAGTTACATGGAGTATAGACAGTGTAAGGAAGCTGCTAATGTTCTGTTTCCTTATTTCTTTACATTTTAACTTTACATCGACCGTTCTTTGTTTACTTTTACATCTCCGTCTAGTATCTGACTTTCAGCATATTTATTTCAATTTATTGAAGTGAGAGCTGTGTCTGACGATTTGAAAGTCGCTGCAACTTTTGAAGTAGACCAAACTTGTGTTCAATTCCACTTCCTTGCTTAGGCTGTGAATTGATCTTTAAAAAAATCTATATATATCTAGGCGTGTTGTCAATTTGGTCTTTGAGCATTTATCATATTTTGAATTTACCTTCTGCTATTACAGTGGTGCAATATATTCTCTCTGTCTCTGGCTGTCTGTCTTCCTCTCTGTCTCGGTCTATCTGTTTTTGTCTCCCTTTGTCTCTTTCTCTCGCTCTTTCTCTTTCTCTGTCTGCCCCCCCCCCCTGCTCTCTCTCTCTCTCTCTCTCTCTCTCTCTCTCTCTCTCTCTCTC
The DNA here is from genome assembly GCA_949317995.1 of Acholoe squamosa. NCBI lineage: Eukaryota > Metazoa > Annelida > Polychaeta > Phyllodocida > Polynoidae > Acholoe > Acholoe squamosa. Next base: position 25,305,587 of record OX439050.1, read on the forward strand.
TCTCTCTCGTTGTACCTTCCCTAAATCACTAGACTGGTTACATTCCAGATGGAGGCACAAATCAGAAATCCTCCAAACCACCTGCACCTGGGCATTTCACCTGCAAGCACAGGTCTAACTTATGCACCCCAAACACCCCACCTCACATAGATTTTGGTTTGAGGCAGTATATAGTAGGAAGATGATATCCTTCCGCGTAGGAGTTCGGTTCAATAGTTTACACGTCTCTATAGCAACCTGTCAGGGTCCCTTTTAAGTTGCCATGGTAACAAGGGAGGCCCTTGGGTGGTGAGTGGTAGAGGGTCTTGGGGTGACTAGGTGCAAGGTTCAGAGGTGGGAGGTGTCGATGGTGTAAGGGTGATGGTTGAGATAAAGGGATCCAACTAGAGGGATTGGGATGTAGGGAGTACAGTATTTGCTGTTGTTATGAATATTATTGTGGTTGAATATAAGAAGGAAGGTGGGTGAATAAATCCCATAGTGTCAGCGTTATGCATGGAGGCCCCACCATCGTACTCTCCTTGACCCCATTGCATGCGTTATGAAATATATTTGGTATTTGTACCTGCAAATCTAGATATGAAAAAAGGTCAATTCATCTTAATTAATATAGAAAATACCAAATTGTCAACGCAAATACGAGGGCAATGTAGCGTAAGGACTACAAAACATAGGTACTAGGTATACAACTATTCTTTTTTTATTGTGTAGTCTGAAAAAAACATGCTTAAAAATATCTTCTCTTGGCGTGGCATCTGAGCAGCACCGTGTATAAACTTGCCACTAGGTGCCACAGCCTACCAATAATAAAAGTCTTGACACCTCTCCATAAATGAAAGCAAAATACCTACCATGCTGGGAGTGTATCAGATTGCATATCGACACAAAACGGCCTGGCACAATGATTCAGCAAAGAAGCGCTGCCAAGTAATATCTAGCATAACCCTTCCTTCCTCTCACCTTCAACCCCACACCCTCATACCCTCCACAAGTCCTCAGGTACTACATGCACAACCACTTCACCCTTTTCCGCCCGCGGAGGAATACATGACCCTCACCCACACTTCCGGTTCTCACGTCGATTACGTCGCAGTGACGTCACATAACGCAGCCAGCTCTAAATCCTGTATAATGCACATACACGGAAGAACTGTATTCTGTGAAAGGTGGCGGAGTTGAATAGCCACACTATGCCTCCAGGTTCATTTTCCTTTATAGGCATGATGAAGACCCACCAATGCAGTGCTTGCTTGTGGGTTAACATACCCAAGTACCATTGGGGCATCACTGGGATCTCTTTGGGAGCGTATTGACCTGCATTTTCAAAACTGCACATCAATGCAGCCCTAGAGGGCAGACTCACTGGGGCCCTAGTTATATATCAATGGTCTTTATTGCTCTATCCATCCTTAGAGTTAGGGGTCAGAAGGGAACTACTTTGCCCTGCGGAGGCTGTCGGGCAGTGGGGCGTGCTGTGGCGTAGGGATAATGAGAGGCATCTGTGTACTTCAAGTGGCGGTCGCTAAGGTTACTGTGGCCCTTTCTTTCTTGTCAGAAGACATCAAGAAAAATGGCTGCCTGTTTGTCACTAGGAGCAGATCTGTAACTAAGGAACCCATGTTGTCATGCGCCTTTTATCTGACAAATCAAAGGGGAAAACAGACAACAGTGGTCTCTTTTATAAGCAGGATGATTTATTTCCATATATGTATTATACATATTACCATATGTCAAAATAGCCTTTATCATAGATCTAGTAAATGTTGTATTATCGAAAAAGGGTTTATTGTCTGAATAAGGAACTGTTTGTTAATTGAAATTCTGAAAGGGCTAGTCCCGTATTGGTCAGCATCAGCATGTCCCTGTCTCTGAGTACAGGGATCTTGAAATATCTATACCAAACATTGAAAATGCAGGATGATATTTTGCATTTAGCACATCAACCTAGTAAAAGATTGCATAAAGCTGTCTCTAAAATTTATATAGGTTTGAATATATTTGAAAAATAACACGTTAGGCCTGTGATATAATAGATCATGTGTAACAAATTGATAAATGGATCTAAGAAAGGATCATGCATATAAACCAACAAATCCATAATGTAGAAACCAGTATATTGGCACAAGGAAGGCACATTGTTATGCCATTCTATACAGCCTCATTGTTTCGCTTCATAATACCAAAGGCCCATGTTAGAGAGGCCCCGAGCTCATTTTCCTTCAGGTGGACCTATTAGAGGTCTTGGCATACAGGGGAGACCAAGACTGTCAGTGATAATGCATAGGACACAGTAAAGGGAGACTCATCTCTGTCCTAGTCTGAGGTGAGATCTGAGGTGAATGTTTCAGTATCATATCATCTACACAGTAATAACTGATATCAATTCAACCCTGTGCCTATATCTAACGGTTCCAAGTATTCTCCATATAGAGCTACCATACCATGTAAAGACTCCACTATGGTATCGGTGAGGGCATTGTAACACAGAGGATGGTATTAGCGGTCATAGGGGATTTGTCCCCACATTATCAAAAGTATAGTACTCCAGGCAGCTACTGCCCTGTTAGTAGCTTTTGGATGAACATCTCCAGTAAACGCCAAGGCCTCAGACACTGAAACCTCTTGAATAGTGCACTCATGGCTAGTGGTATGACAGAGAACGTTACACAAAAGACTCTTATTTCCACTACAAAGATTATGTGGGAGAGAAGATGGTTCCAACAGACGGGGTGAGTTCAATCCTATATCAAAGTCCCATCTCAACTACTGAGGTAGATAGCCCTGGTTCTATATGAAGTGAACTTCACATTAGATAGATATTGACAACAGGAGTAATACACTACTTCCACACACTCAGAAATTTGGCAACAGGTTGAAACAGAACATTAACCCTTTAGGGGCCATGGTAGTGCATCTTAATGCATGTGTAATGCCTATTTTGTCCTCCTGATCCATAAAAGCACATCTGGTGACTCTGTATATCAGAGCTGCATTCATGCATCACACCAGTGAGGCATTACTTTGATGGCTCCATAGGAATTGTCAAAGGTGTATGGCAATAAATGAACATGATGTATTAATCCACTAGATGACACCTTTAAGGGTTTACATGTGGGTAGTTATAGGAAGAAGTCCTTAGGTATAAGAGGTTCACTTGTGACTTAATGCATTCTCATTAGGAGTGATGGGATGATGCCAGCTTTAAGACAAAGGATGTGACACATTAGCAATACCTTCTGTGTAACACCTGGAGTTTATGTGTTTCTGAGTAGTGCTTACACTGGCCTATGCTTGTGAGGTCTTATTTGTTGCACAGGAAGAAGATATAAAATCTATGGTGGTCATCTCTTCCTTCACTGCAAAATGTGTTTATATACCACGTGATCATAATTATTTCTAACAACTTTCGTGCAATTGTCTCTAATACACCATATAATATTTTGATGGAAACAATTGGTGTGTTTTAGTAATCTCCTTATAGCCTATGAAGGCCGTGATAAGTTATTATCCTCCTGTGCACTACAAATACAATTCACCAACCAAATATTATCATTTTCTGGGTGCGCTTATAGCGAAGAAAAATGGGCATGGATGCATTAATATTGCTTTATTCAATTGAGGAGTCCTTGAGTGGCACAGATGGGTGATTATTATTGTGCTGACGGTAGCTAAACGTGTAACAAAGGTGTTGGAGTGAGTGATGTGAAGTGGGGCAGGGAGAGGGGACTGGGCATTGGGTTGTGTAGACAGGAAGGTGAAAGGGTGAATAAGGACCTCCAAAATCCCTCATTTGGACAACCCCCCTTCCTCCTACCCCTCCCACCCCCTGCCAACCCCTCCTCCAGCCTGCTTGAAAACCTGGTCTTGGATTATGAGATCATAACCAGATGGAAGGATCACGGGCATGAGTGGATGATCCGCCACACAATTATCACCCCCTCCCTGGGGGGCCCCCTCTGCTTTTCCTACACCCTTAGGCGTCACCATGGCCACTAAGGCTGTCAGGAAATTTTGAGTGGGCGGGGTCAGAGGTCGTAGAAGTGACCCCTCATTGGCCAGTGCTGGAGTTGATTGACAGCAATGATTGGGCAGGCAGTGGCCTGAGGAGCCTGTCCTAGTGAACTTTAGGAGCTGATTGCCAACAGCTCACTCCCTCTTTGTGTTACTCTCTCTGGCTCTGAGCTGCTCCGTGGCTGCATCCTTCTTCCTTAACTCTTCCAGTATCTCTACACTGTTTTATGCTCAATTCGGTGGTTTTAGAAATTGTGGCTGGCTTTTCTCTCATGATCGTTGTCTTGTGTCACTTTTTAGTTGATTTGGGTAATCCCTGCGGTTTTAACAGATTTTTATTATCCGATTTCCAACCGTGTGTGTCTGTTTCACTTCCATTTTCCCATTGTCGTCAGTTTTTCCCTGTGGCATTTTGGTGGTAGTCATCTATCCACCAATAGGCCCATCTCTCTCAATCAATTCGCATTAAAACAGACTTTGATGTAATTTTTCACTGCCTGTTGCCCTCCATCTGCCTCATTGCCTGACGTGGTTAATGTTACCCGATTCTGACTGCCCTCTGCTATATTGAATCTGTCTCTCTTGTGCCCCCTCCCTTTCTCCCTTTCTACCTTCCCTTCTCTCTTTCCTAAACCCTCTTTACTTCTCTCTCTCGCTCTCTCTCTCTCTCTCTCTCTCTCTCTCTCTCTCTCTCTCTCTCTCTCGCTCTCTCTTTCTTTCTTTTGCTTGAGATTTACCATAAAGGTCGTTATCGTTAATATCGTTTTTTTCCACAATCGTTAAGTCCCATGTCTGTCTAAACTTTGCTTACTCTTCCCTCTCCAAGGCTTCCCTTCATTGCTTGCTCCCTTGCTTCCCTTCTTCTTTCCTCCTTCCTCCTTCCTCTTTCCTCCATCTGATTTTACCCCAATCCCACCCAAACTCACCCACACCACTCTTATTTCACCACCTCCCCTCACCCCTCATGCATCCAGTAATGCCTGGTAATGGCACGTGCATGGTGCCAGGGCCTCCCCCAGAGTCATTGGGTTGGGCGCTGCAGGGAAAAAAGATGTGACACCAAAAAAGTCAGAACCCAGAGAAAAATTCCTGCCGACAAAAAGTTTTGTCGTGTTTGAGTCACTTTGTTAATTGAGCTGCGATGCAATAGGGGTATGGGAATGAGGACATGCAAGGATGGGTAGAGGTGTGGGATGGGGTGGGACTTGGGGGTGGTGGTGGTTTCTGCATTGGCGACTGAAGACACGGCATTGTGTGAGGGATTCAGCCTTAACTAATGACTATGGGAGACTATGTGGGAATTGTCTACTTTTTTATCGATAAGAAATGGTAAGAGCTGATTGTGGTGGTGGGGAAATTTAATAGGATGAATTATATGGGGTAGCTTTTTGGGCCAAGCAATTAATCTACGTATTGTCGGACTTTAGCTAAGGGGATTTATTTTGGAAAACCCATGCAATTAAGCATGACAATTGGAGACTATAGAAAACTGCTTGGGCCTATGTCTTATGCAGACATGTATAATTATGTACAAACGTATATCAGGTAGAAACTTGCCCGATCTTCTAATTCTCCCCAGCCTCATAACTATTTCTCTCAGTTGACAGGAAAGCACCCTTTTTTTTAGCAAACGAAGTTTGAATTAACCGCCGACCTTGCGTCCAAAACTGTCCCACTCACCTAAACACTCCCAGCAAGATTATCCAGATTGTTTCAACAAATCTTTGCCAGAGATGTTTTCTCAACTCCCGTCCATTCCACGTTCTCCCTGGCTCCCTGTGGGAGATGGAGCAGCTCTGTGCATTAATAACTGACTTAGCCAGTGGGCATAGAACGTTGAATCAACGCGCCAATAACGTTGCTAATGTTGAACCATTGAAATAACCATTGAAATAACGTTGATCATGGTTGATCAACTTTATTTTAACATTGACATATTGTTGACCATGGTTGATAGTTGATTAATTTGAAATAATGTCGATCATGGTGAATTAAAATTTAAATAACGTTGATCCCTCTTCGACGTTGAGCAATCCACTATAATTTATTGGAGGCAACCTTGTCACCAGAGGACTAAATCCATATTTCCTCATGAACCACATTTGTGGTATAACCAAGACGTGGCACTGTATTTATGTTTTGGGAATGTTAAGGATGGAAGTGAAAGGGTTTAGGAGTAGACAGGCCGAGACTATAAACTACAAAGACCGCAGTGAGAAATATGTAGGGATGCAGGAACAGAGGTTCGGTGAAAGCTAGAGAGACGGACATGTAGGGGTTTCTATAACATAGAGGTTCGTACAAAAGGATGTGAGTTTAATTCTACTTTTTGAAATAATGAAAATATTCCAAACCAATGAACATCTATTATAACCAATTTCATGCATGACTATGTCACAATACTCTTCACAAAACAAAATAAAAAGTTCTCTTCCCAGCATCGGTTATATCAATCAACCTTATTCTAAAACCGACCAGAGCTAACCAGCGTCTGGCCACTTTCAAAATGGCGGAGAGACGCAGGCAGGCAGCCATGTTGTCTGCATGATGTATGGACCTGATGATGTTAGCGTGGAGAATGAAAAACCCTGACATCAAATTTCCTTCATTTTTTTCACAGATAGTACCAAAAAAGTAATTACCAGACTCGTAAAATTGAGGATCCGGTCGGGAGTTGTGCCAAATCTTCTCCAAATAGGATCCGGACTACAAAGTCTGCAGTTTCCAAGCCGAAAGTGATTATCAGACTAAAACCTGTAGCCATGACAATATTTCAGAACAATTCCCCATCACCGCGCCAAGGGCACTTCTTAATAAAAATCCTTGGCCACAGCTTTTGATTGATAACAAAAGTGGCCCTATCGATAAACGTTCTACCTTTTGGGTGGAAACACTTTGGGCATCCTGTTAGGCCTGATAAAAGAGACCAGGTGATTTACAGAGAATCAATAGCAGAGATAGCCCTTATCTTCTCCTTTATCTTCGTCAGGTTTTACCTGTGGACATGTCTTTTCCATTGCCATCAATTATTTCATGAAGATAAAAACTATAAAATGGCCAAGAACGCAATAAACCAGAAAAGTAGGCTTCTGTTTCATGCAACTGAACCAAGAAGGTACTTTTTTAAGTAGGAAAGGTAGGAAAGAGGGGGGGGGGGCTTTTCTTTCCAAGGACAGAGATACTTGATTAATTAAGGCCTATATAAATTTACATATGGCTTTATTCTTTTCCTAAACTCAGCTGGTAATTTAAGAGTAGGAGAATAAAACTTTAGAAGAAAACAAAAGGTACATTTAATCAGGGGAACCAAAGATGGAGGCTTTTAATTAAGGTTTTTGTTCTGATTTGGTACCAATAAGCATTAAGTAGGGTATGGTGGGGGTGAGAGGGGGCACAGGTGGGGTTCATCCTGCAGGTGTGCATTGTGGGAGACGCCATAAACACCTCACCATGGCAACAAGGACGCCACTGTCAACCCGCCCTCTAGCGTCACCAACAAACACGAACCATCAGTAGAAGCCAAAACAAAAATGGGGAAAAGCGATAGGAGAAAAAGACACAATACAGAAACCACACAAGAAAATTCTCCCATTGGGCTTACCCCAAGTCCCATGTGGCATAATCAAACCCCTGTGTTGCAGAGCCAAGACGATGAATTGGCACTCGGTTCAGTGTCATTCTCCCCATCATGGCAAAAAGCAAGAAAAGCTTTAATTGAAATGAAATTTACCCGGTGTTTGGCAGGCAAAGTCGGCGCTGTTTTTCCTTTTTTCACTTCTTATTATTGTGGGATTTTATTTTTCCTGGAGAGATGAAACCTGAGCACGTTATCGAAACCATGTAAAACTCCTCCTGAACTGAAAGAAAATACCTTTAAGAGGTGACCGTTAATGGCTGAGAGGAAGGTGCTGAGAAAAGGGGGAGGCACCCAATAGAGGAACTGTTAATTTTGACAGGGTTCAGAGGCTTGGAGGCAAGAGGCCAAACAGGGGTGGAGGGCTGGTCCAGAGACCCGAGGGTCGAAGGAGATTCGAGTGAGGGTCGATTCTGGAACCCTGGAGTGGTCAACATCCAGGGCATTATGCAAATTAGCTGGGATGACGTCACAGGGAGGCCGTGACGGGGGTTCCTGGACTGGGTGGGTGGGTGGGGGGTAATGTCAATGATGTATCGTGCATTATGTCAATATTATGTCGTTTTGTTTAGTGATTTGGATGACGAGTTCCTATGGAACGCCGGCCTAGTCGTAAAAAGGGAATGGTGATTAATGGCACTTTGAATTAACAAACTTTGGGGAAATAACCTTGGCTCCACTACTCTTTGTATTAGAGAGTGAAACTCTGGTATTGTTTTACTATCTGTGCCATAGTTAACCATGACAATGCGCTTATAAATGAATCGCTCTCTACCGATATTGACATGCTAGTTCATGATAGATTATTTCATTTTTCGTTTGCTATCAATACCACTTTGAAACTGTTTATTTAGTTTTTACAGCCGGAAGTTATTTCAAGAAAACAAGATCGTGTTTTGTCTCAACATGAAGTTTGATGCAAAGTGACATCTAGATGGTGTTATTCATTCCATGAAAGATAAAATGCTTTTAAGAAAACCATTATTTCCTGTGTTTAAATCACCTCATCGTTGGTTGTTGTATAGTGGAAAGGTCATATTCATACTCATGAAGAGAGTGTATTCTCCATCAGGGGCCAGTAAGGATTTTGACATTTAAATTTAGTATGGCGAGCCTACAACCATCACCACACCCCGCCTGTCCACCACTCTCCTATCCCACTACCACCATCTCCCCAGCACATGACACCAGCGTCAGCTTGGCACTATCCAGTAACCATTCCATTTAACTGATGACTGCGAGATGGAGAAAAAACGCCTCATTTGCCATTAGATGGTAACCTGGTAGAGAGTTATCACCCAGCTCTCGCGTAATTTGAAACCCAAAAGGAGTCGATTTTAACAAGAGAGGAACAGGAATCGGGAAAAAAACGAGAAAGTGGGGAAAACTTAGAGAGATACAGAATGATTCGCCCATTAGTGGAATCATGTTGAAATATTGATGTTATTTTTATGAAATTTCTAGGAAGCACTCTCTTGATTTGATATTCCAGGGTAACCAGATTTGGTGTTTGGGTTCAAGATTTCATGAATTTAATCAGATGGGTTGCGCTTAGAATATGATTATTCAGATATCAGGAAAGGGTATCTGATTACGCACAGTGATATTTTATACATGAAAGCCACAGGATCAACAAACTCATCAATTTTAAGAATATCTGAAAGTTGTTCATAGAAGTGATAAGTACAGGGCAGAAATGCTCTGATCCTTTCATTAACATATACAAGAACGCAGAAACCAATCCATGTTTTCAAAACAAAATAGGGAAACCTTTGCCAACTGACTCAAATGGCTGCCACACATGCTATATTTCTTTTCTCTATAATATTCTGAGTCAGATGTTCCGCCCTGTCGTGGCTGGCGCTAATAATCTAAGATAAAGGATAGCATTTTCTAACCTATACTGATAAGAAATTACATCCAGGCACGGACTGCCTTTATTCCACCTGATCATGACATGACTGTCTAAATTAATAATATCTCTGAATTAGATAGTTGAAAAGATTTTCTGTTTGTTCATTTCACTTTTTAATCATTTTTCTCCCTACACTTCGAAATAAATGGAAAGAGTATCAATATTGGATTGGATCTCTGAAGAGATTTATATTTAGCATATAAATCATGGGCATGGTGGCCAAATTGAACCTATTCAGAGAGGGCAGATACCTTCAGGCAAGACAGGCATAGGGTAGAATCACCATGAGTTGTACACTTGATTCGAGTACTTGGATTCTTAGTTACCAATGCATTACATTCTAAGTCCCCTTTTTATTTCTATGGCTTAGACTATAAGATATAGACATATATATTCAAGAGTCCGACCCATTGCATGTATTCGACTCAAGATGCATCTACCCTATATCCCTTTAGTTTTATCCCTCACTACTCCTTTCCTCGGAGATCTGTATTTCATGTTTAGATTTAAAGCGGAAATAGAATCAATAAAATAGAAAGAGAACAAGTTGACAAAGCCTCTCATCAATTCAGTCCTCAATCAAACAGATCCCATGTCTGAATGTTTACATAGATCTGCCCCCATCCTAACACACTAAACTCAGCTCCTATTCAGGTCTCGTACCCTCCACTACTCCCATCTTTAAGGGGGGGGGGGTGTTCCCATTTTAGAGGTACATATTTAACCTTTTCGTGCCTAGAATTATTTTGAGAAAGCTGATTTATTGAACAAATCTTACATTTGTAACTTAGGAAAGGCTATTACCTATATCGTGTAAATTAAAGTACTGATCCAAATGGTAACAAAAAGGGCAGTAAAATAGCTTTCAAAAATGTAATATGAAACATATGTTATGGTATTATATCAATCAGTAGGGGCTAATGAAGGTACAAGATGTTGAAGTTGGCTGATTTGGATGGAAGGACCCGGAATATCTTATTTTCTTTTATTTTTGTGGTGAATATGCTATTTTCAATTCACAAAGCCTACTTTTGTTTGGAATTCAAAGAAGACCATTCTGATGTGAATTAAAATACAGGTTTTGTAATTGAATTCCTCATGGAAAATGACATGAAAACTATTTCATCAATATTTTTGGGATTTTTTTCAATAATTTTTTCAATAATTATTAAATAATCAATGCACCATGACAAATCTGGTATTCTGGTGCCAGAATAATCTTAATCTTGATATTTAACCCATGATGATCTGTTGAACATACCTATATGCTTAAAAGCGCACTTTTGCTATTCTGGGCACATACGGGTTAAAAGATAAAGTGTGGGCGTTTACCTGTCATCGAACACCCGAGGTTATCTACAATCCGAATTTACTCTTCATCCCCTTTGTGATGACTGGGTCTGAGGACTGATGAGGACGGGGTCTGAGGACTAATGGGGACTGGGTCTGAGGACTGATGAGAACTGGGTCTGAGGACTGATGAGGACTGGGTCTGAGGACTAATGAGGACTGGGTCTGAGGACTAATGAGGACTGGGTCTGAGGACTAATGAGGACTGGGTCTGAGGACTGATGAGGACTGGGTCTGAGGACTGATGACCATCATCCACTCCTTGCCTCATCATTCCATCTCTGTATCATTAATGATATAGGTTTTGTCAATTCTGCCAAAGGGTCTCTAAGTGTTGTAATATTTTAATCTGAGCAATTTAGGGTGATCAAATCTATGGGATGAGTGAAAAGAATACCATGGTTTCCACAAGGCAATTCTAATCCACATTCTCAAATCTCATGGAGCTAACTTCTCTGCCATGGTACTGAATACATCCCTATAAACCATCCTAGGAAATAGCCATGATAAAAGACAAGGCTATGATAAACAATAGATTCTATCGATCACCAGTGCCGTGGCTGGTGTTGCAACACACTCAAAAGGTATAGGATCACTAGGGTCTACCAATAGGCAAGATAAAACTTTTAAAGAGAATGGATTGTACCTTGTCAAAAACGACTTGTCAGTCCTGATGGAGGGCCTTCATACTGACAAGTTTAGGGACTGTCATTCAACAGTTTTCAGTTTAAAAAAGACTTCACCAGGGTCATGCCACTTTTGACTTGTCTATTTTAGATGTTGGTTACTTGGAAGACCCTAGCGATCCTACACTTTTTCAGTGTATGGTGTGCGATGGTAGTAGTACTACTACTAGCGTGAGTTGTATGAGCGGCATCCAGGGTCCCGCTCCTCACTGAGCAACTCACTGAGTGGTGAGCAGCTCACCCGTTAGAATAACGGTCAATACTTGTACTCCCAGGCCACTCTGTTTGGCTTATTGCCGGCCGAGAGGCCAGGAGGGGGAACGCGTGGGGGCATGGTGGGCTGGGAGGGGACTCGGGAAGGCCAAGTTCTGGTATGAGGTCTTACTGAAGGACAGAGGTGCAAGCATTTATGAAAGGACAGGGAAAGGCAGTTTAGAGAGATATGGTTATTTGTAATAACATATTGAAAAGAAGAAAAATCGAAGGGACCGAATGGGTTGAAAGGAGGAGCAAGGTAAGGGGCCTTTATTGGTAGAAAGGGAGAAGGCAGGCAAAGAAGAGGGGAGTTGAAAGAGATATAAGACCCAAAGATAGGAAGCAGTATCATGCGTATGGTCTGTGGAAAGATATGTAGAGGAGAGGCTAGCCTAGTGACAGGTGACAGAAAATATACAACAAAGTCCCATTTATTTTGTTTTAAAAGTTTTCTTGGCTTACTGAACTAGAACGTCTTCAATTTAAAAACAGTTTCCATGATTAGTACTCTCTATTAGCACGTGAAAAATATGAAATATGTTTTGGTCTATTTTTAACATACAGTCAGGTGTCAATGACCTACTTTCGTTTTGTTTTGAAGTAAAAATGACTCACAGGTATACCACGTATAAACTGATAAAACCAAGTAAAACTCTCTGAGAGTATGGATATGGTGTAGGGTCAGGGAACTTTGGCGGGAGCTGGTACCAATCACCTCCAGTACCCCCCCCCCCCTCACGAGGCTGAGACCCTGGATGAGAACATTGATCACCTAGAGGAACAGCCACGTAGGAGATGGATGGTCAACAGGCTACCTGGTCAACACGGGAGAACTATATTTGGTTTCTAACTAATTGTGAATATCATGCTTTCATGTCATTGAGGCTATTAGGCAAACCGATAATTGCCAACATTTAAAAGGTGATTGATCATAATTTTTTACAAAGATAACAAACAACAACAAAAGAGGAAATTGTCATTCATATATTAGTCCTTTTGGCATCTTCGAATCAACAAAATTGCTTATAGATCTACGGATGAGAACGCTGTCTTGGGGATAGACTCTAACCTTATCTTTCTTAGATAAAGTGCAAGGTATCTTACAGGTAGGCTTTTAGATTGGCTTCCTGGCTTTTCCAGAAGTAGGCTATTATCAGTAGGCTCTTATCAGGAGGTCTGGTGGCTAGTGGTTCCTACTGAGTGGTATGTAAACAGTCTAAAACGTGGAAAGTCTTAAGTTGGAATCGAGACGTCGAGGGATGTTAATAAGGATTGGTATGGTTTTATTCCAATTTCACAACTGATATTTAGGCTTTGAAGATGCTATTTTCATATCTTATTATTCTAAATGTGTTAATTCGCTCTTCAAAATGCTGATCCGAGTCTCCCACGCGGGCGCTAGATATGAAGTTTCTTTGTCTAGGTCTACAGGAATTTATATGATTCCAGTTTAGCAGTGCTCAGGTGGTTAAACTGAACTTACATTGAAACCCCCATTGGCAGACATTCAGTTAATCTCTTCAGTCTCTTGCAAACACTCTTAACTTCAAAATAAATTGAGCCATTAGATCTAGACCATCACAGGATGAGTCCCTGATATGGTTCCAGTCAGCCCAGAGACTTGGACAAGGAACAGAGAGGACGGTGAAAAGAATTTGTGCAGAGATTGACACAGGTTGGGCTGGCATGCCTTGGAATCTGATAACCACAGTCTCCACGTCTTCAGCATAGTGGTATACTAGAACACAAAATCAAAGATGTATGGTCCTTTGAAATTTCTAATGAAGATTACAATTAACACGGTAACTATTCCATTAATGAAAAGGATTCTAAATGTTAAATACATGCCTTGTATTTTCTATTCCAGTATTAACCATGAGAGACTAGTTTCTAACTTTCCTCAGAGAGTAGTGAACAGTATGGTCCTCAAAAGCGAAATGTTGTGCTCCGTGCGATATAAAGTGCTGTGGTTTCAGTGCCACGGTTTTACATGGCAAAGCCTCCTACCGCAATTCATAATCTTGTACGACTCGATAAAACTCAGTGTAGTTCCCTTTGAGTTCCTCTGATGGGCCCCATCATTAAATTCAGATGGTTGTCATTACTATTCTATGCGTGGCTTTCATGCTGTAAGTTTATTAACACATTAGGTTTGAGTAAAAAGGGGCAACAATTGCAACAATCTACAATGATTAGCCTGTGAACATTAGTAAAATGGCGGTATCAAATTCCAAATGGTCTGATTAAGCAGTGGCACATCCTGCATGGGGAGGGTACTTAAAAGGTGGCTTTGTATCACAGTTTAAGTAATTGAAGTCTGAGAGATGATATAAGACATCAAAGCACAGTAAGGGCTACTGATTACAAAGGTCGAAATTGTATTAGTTTAAAACTTAAACCTTACTTTGTAGCAGAATCAGCGAGCCAGTACTGAAATCCTTTATCCTTGATTAGGACTTAAAATGATGAGGATGACCAGATTTACCACAATGATCCTCCTTACATAGATACACTACTATCTAATGTTTTCATGTTCTATCCAGCATCAAACATTTAATATCTAGGTTGAATCATAATAGCCTCTTTATATGCTCACATTTTTTAATACACATATACATATTTTAGAAATCCCACAAATCGCCAAACTGTGTATAATTACATCTTGCTTTACCTGAGCAGTCTATACTAAACATGCATCCCTCTGTTCCTAGTCATTACCAGTATCAAGGATCACACACAACCTTCACCCACTACATTAGAGACCCACCCCTACTCATTAATACCACGGTTATCCATGAACCTTAACCGTCCTCACCCTGGAGGATCTCCTTCACACACTCATATCTCCCTGTACATCACCAACTATATCAAAGTCTACATGCCACATATCATGTTAGTTCACCCTTAGAAATGGCTATTTAAAAGGGACTGGGTTCACCTTCCAATAGCCTACTACCCCACCCACGCTCGTCCTCGACCCACATGGGAATTAGGATAGAAAGAAATTGCTAATTATGTCGGGGGAAGGAGTCAATTTGCCACTATGATATAGTGCCAATATACATGGAATTCCTCCTCCTCACATCTATCATGTCATGTTATAAGTGTAATATGAGAGTCATACTTGGACAGCTAATCATGTCTGAACCAGGCAGGGTATACTTTTTTCCTCCCCCACATGCTGAGCGTATAGGGTATCAGTATCTCTATGTTGGGTGTATAAGGTATCACTATCTCCCATGCTGCATGTGTGTGGTTTGGTCACCTGTCCTACTGCATTAGTTGTCATGCATGAGTAGGTAATTAGATACCTACATCTGAGTAGTATAACATGACTATACACGACACTGTATAATACACCTGTCCCTGTCATCCCTGGGAGTTGTGGGAACTCTGTTAACCCTTAAGGGGTTACATAGTGCTCTAAATGCATTTAGCATATATAGACTAGGTCGTCATGATACAAGCTTGCACCCCTGGCAGAAACTCACCAATGCTGCATTTATTTATTTTGGCATACCCTACAGAACTGATATACGTCAGAACGGTGACATAACCATGGATAGTAGATATGGAGAAAATAACCATGGATATTAGATATGGAGAAAACATGATGCCCTTAAAGGGATAATGGATGGATGAAGTAGGAACTAGAGGAAGAGATGGGAGGGGAGAGGAAGTGAACGTGAAAGATGATAGGGGAATTGAGGTGGACACAGAAGGGGTAACTGGGTGGACTGGACAAACAAGAGTAATACTATTATTCCAAGCCCTTTTATCGCATCCTCTCCTCCTCCACTATTATCACTAATCCCCTTAGTGGAGCTGTACAAACCCTATATGGATATATAGAAGATATGAGTTCTGCTGAACGTGAAATTGGTGGTGAGCTGCTCCTTCAGACGTGTGAGGCACCCAGACACAAGCCTTAATACAGGCAGGTTCCGGTCTAGTGGCCCTCTTCTTACACACTAATAAACCCATACAGATTATTATGCTGAGGTCAGCAATTCTTTTATTATTTACTTTTTTTCGTTCACTTCTCCTATGATTTTTACTTGTGTATCTAGGGTCAAGTGGCGTATTACTTATATCTTGTTACATGTATATATTTTTCCAATATATGTATTTTTCTGGTGACCTTAGCCTTGCCTCTCTGTCTCCAAATCTAACCCCTCACCCTCACTAAATTTCTCTTAGGTCCTTGCATACTTATCATGTCTGGTTCGCCCAAGAGAAAAGCTTTAGGATATTAGACCTGGGAGCGTCATAAATCTCAATTCCTACTTTTCGGCACTATTTGGCCTCACAGAAGCAGTGAGGCTTTCAGGAGAGGCACTTTACTCCATTCACAAAAAGGAAAAAAGACATGATATAGAGAGAAGTGGAAATGGTCTGGCTGAACAGTAGAATGTTCACATTTGCCTTTCCGACAGTAGTAAGGGCAATTTCACTAATGCCTCTTATGGCATGTGGAGGTCCCACATGAATAAATGCCATATTTTGGCTAGTCACTACTGCCATAATGGACTCATGTCTTGCTATGGGCGGGAACAATAAATGCTGGTACCATAGGAGCAATACACTTAACTCCTTCTTCTTTCTGGTCTCCCCCTGTGTTTTCTTTTCTGTGGATGGGGTGCGGGAGGGGAGTGGGTTGGGGTGTCGATCACAAATGCCTCTACTCAACATGCCTTAATCTATTGATGGATCTCTAGGGACTTTAAAACATCCTCTCCCAGATGGGACCCCCTTCTCTAAATAAAAGAAAAACAATTATTTATAAATACTAGCCGACTCTAAGGAAGTCAGCCATCATAAAAAAAAGTCGCCTTCCTCCTTAGAGGTCTCTATGTCTCTGCTGCCAAGTCAATCTGCTTAAATCTATCCCTTCATGTATAGAATTCCTGCTTTTTAGGGAAAAGGTTTTTAGCTTTTGGCTATGCCCCATGGGAGCCTGTGGGCTCTTTTGTAAGGGGTGCCCCTTTTTAGGGTGGATGCAGCATTAGAGAGGTGGAGAGGCCAATGCACTTGCTTGATTTCCCAAAAGAGAGAGCCAGGGGTGTTCTTTAATTGATAAGAGGGAGGTGAAGGGGACTAGGCCCTGGTACTGTGAGCGATGATAGAGAAGTAGATCTATGTGGGGGACTGGGTCAGATTGGGATAAATGAAATTCTTGGGTGTTGTGGGACTGAGGATGGGGAAAGGGGTTAAGGGTGAGGTGAGCGGAGAGAGGAGCGATTGAGGGAGGGAAAGATGGAACAGGGAATCACAATAAAGCACCCCTATGTTACAGTGTGACCTTACAAAAATACCTACTTTTGAATATTAGGATAGAACAGTGAGCAATGTGGCATAGTTTTGCAAACTAGCGCAGCAGGATTAAAACATGTATGTTTCCATACTACCTTGTGTATGAGGTGCGGCTTATAAGCAAGAAAGTCCTTCTATTGTGCCTTATATGATTGGCCTAGGGTGTGCCATATATATAAGGTGATATTTCACTTTAAAATAGTGCTACAATACCCACAATCGTACCTCAGGTGACCCTGCAGAATCTCCTTTAACAGAATGCGTTTTATACGCGGGGTGCGTCATATAGGTATTATGGTACTTATATCATGTGAATAATGAGAAACTGAGAATACTGTAGATGGGTAAGTTGTATGTAAGGGATAAGGTTCATCGATAGAATTTGATATCTAGTGATATGACTCCTACATATCAAATGATAGTATGAAATATGTCAAACAAGAACTGACAAATGTAAAGGTCCCTAAGGTATATCAGATGACATGACCTTTAACTTGGCATCATATACACCATCCTTTAATACGGGATGTCTTTGTAGTATATTGAAAAGAAACTCTTATATTGCAAGCAATGAGGGTGTCATTGGACGGATAGCGTCCCAAAGGTATACTCTCAACTATCAACGCTGCCCCCTCCCCCATGATATGAATGCAGTAGTAACCCTGTCTCTGCAGCATACAAATTTGTTTCCCCTCCTCCAGTGTCCAATTGCTTATCTCTATCCCCCAACAACCCACCCCTACAACCCTCCCCGCATCATTCCCATGCTGGCCCGAAGATCCATGCTTCCCTCCGGTTACGACCGAATAAGGTCGGCGCAGCCTGCTCCTCTCCTGTCTGACCGGAAACGTAATCGGCCTGCACATGCGCAGAGGGCACCATTTTCTGTCTCTCTGTCGTGCAGGAGGGAGGCAGGGGGGAGACGTCATGAATTATGACGCTCATTAATTACGCCAGACGCAGAGGGTAAAATGTCACTTTGACTCATCTTTCGTCATGGTGTAATAATGAATGAACGACATGTCACACACTGAGGTGGGAGGGGGTGGATGTGGGGTGGGTCAGGGGTTGATTCCCCATCAGCCCAAAATCCTCCAACCCCACTCAAAATACACCCGAGAGCTTCCACAGTCTATATCAATCCCGTCTAACTCCCTCTTTAAATCATACACTGTAAAAGATGTCATCAAAATAAAAAGGCGAAATCCGTGTCCCAAACTTGCCAGAGATCCATCGTTATTTTTACAAAGATCCCTTGTACTATCGCACTGCCACCCGGAGCTTCTTGTAAAAACTACAGTGCTTCACTGCAGTACAATAACAGTGGTTCACTGTTCAGTTTTACAGGGATCCCTGTTAGATTCAACAGTTATTCTTTTTACAGTGCATCCTATACCCAATCCAGTCTGACTCCCTCCTCCATTCCCACCCATCCCCTACTCCAGTCCCAAATCCCCCACCCACTTTCTTATTCATACACAATATCATCACACACCCACCGTGATGGGCGATTAGGCTACATGACGTATTCCATGTCCTCCCTCGGTGGCATGGCGGCCATATTGGAGATGGCAGTTAATCTCTGTTAGACTAACCTGAGACCCCCTGGAGGAGATGTGATCACCAGTTGGAATTGCCTGGCAGGGGGAATGGGCACTCAGCAATGGTTATTCCCCTCTGGCCAATGTGAGTTCCAATCTAGCTGAAGCCAGCAACTTCTTTTCTGTGGGCATAGCCCCAAATCACTCACCACCCACTCCCAATATGTATACTACTTACAATCTACTAATCTTTCTGCACTTATCACAACAACATCCCCTCCTTCGTATATTACAGAGTGATATCACTTCTACAAATCCTAAGTTGTATTCTGACAGAAATTCTGTTTTCAGCCCGAAGACATTACTCTCCTGTATAGAACATACACATCATTTCTCCTGGGATATGGGCTTCCATGCCTGAGTTGCTACCTCTCATAACCTCAAGCTCCAGTCATTCATCCTGCTCTCCCCTCATCCAAATCCTTCTCCCAAATTCAGTCACAATCGCTGCTGTCATACCCTGATAGCTATAACCCTCTCCCCCACTCCCCCACCTGACCTGACCCCTCCCACCCGGGCCTCATCAGTTGTGGGTGAGGACAGCTGTCGTCAAGGCGACAGGACGTTTAATCAAACTCAGGCCGAGATGACACCCACCTCCTGCTGTCACCACCATTATCTACCCCTCTCCCTCCTCCAGCTCCTGGATCATAACTTCTTAAACCCTTAAAGGGAACATGATGCCTTAAGTTTCACCCCCCCTTGGTCTTAGTTGCGCCAGCACTGCATCAATTAGCTCACCCTGTGAGAGTCACATAGAGTACATGATGCTGGAATGCAGCGCTGGCTGCTCACCCAAACGCGCCCCTGCCATTCATCACCAAGATGAATGGGCAGAGAGGCTTTAAGAGCTTTGCAACCATTGAAGAGCTAATTATTCAGATCCACTGAGTGTCAAGCAAAACTAGTCTCCTGTTCCTGCTTTCTTCTCTGTGAGCCTTTCCTTTTCCTTCCAATTTCCTTCCTCCTACGCTCTCTTCCAATCCCTGCTGTGTCATCTCCATTTTCTACCAACCCATCTGTCTGCTAATACGTATTCCCCTTCCTGAACTCCCCTTGACTCTCTTTACTTTTCCCCTTAGTTTATCCTTCCATCCAGATTAATCGCCCACAAGATCTAGACTCTATCCTCTTATAACTCAACTCGCCCATCCTGCTGTCCATGCCAAAATCTCTCTGTCTTGTTGAGGTGTTTCTTCCGATTGATTCCCCACTTTTGGCCATTCCATTTTCACCCCCTCCTCTAACCTTGCCTTCTATAAGTTCTCTGGTATCTTTCTCTACCCTCACTCTTCTATTCTAACCCTCGAGTATCGTTCCTCATTCCCCTATACATTTTCACCTCTCCTTCCCCAGAATCAGTACGGCTAGTTGAGAGGCTAAGAGGGGACGGATCACTGGAGGATGGCACTTGGTGAGAGGAGGTTGATATGACCTACATTCCCCCCTTCCTACTGCCACCTAGAGCCCCGAAAAAAGTTGACCCATATCTTTTTGGACAATGTGCTAGAGCCCGCCTTTGAACACTCCATTAGATCCGCAAATGTACCCGCCATCTTGAATATTAGGTTCTGAATTTCTTTTCATGAAACTACAGCGTTGTTGAATGCATCAAGTATTCCATTCAATCGCATCTGATTGTGAAAATGAAGCATGAATGTTGTCCTAGCTATGCGGGATATTCTAACATAAATGTCTGGGAAATACATCAGTACAACCTCCGGTATCATTATTGAAAATGGCACATTTTAATTATTTTCTAGGAAAGGCTAATATTGAAAGCCTACTCTTGCGTTCAGTTTATGTGTAGACACACAAATCAATTTGGGCACCTTATGCTACAGATTAATTGCCTTCTTGATGAACCATATTTACTGTGTCATAATTAGGTTCTCATTTATAGGGGCTCCAGGTGTGCAAGTCTCATCATGCAAATGTCATATTTGATATATGTAGCTGAAATGTTTGCTCCTCTTAAATGTGACTCTGTTTTGATTTAATGTAGCTGATGAAGCCCAAACGATGCAACTGACACAATCTAGCTTTACCATGTTGCTCAGCCATTCATCAAGACGTATGGATACTTAATCAATAGCCTACTTATACAAAGTTCTTATTTTAACTTCTTTAATTTATTTATTTCAGATTTAATGCTTAATGAAGATTCCCACCTCACTTTATTTACTCCACCCAAGACAAAGTAAAACCAAAATAAACTGATTTAGAACTAAGGTAATATTTTACAATGGAAGATATCATTGTGAAATTAAGCTGCAAAAGTAGCGCTTACATCCCCCTATGATGTAGATGTTATTGTATTATAAACAATGACAGATGGCACCCCTCCTATCACTGATTGGCTCATTATTCTCTTATCAAGATGAATGTAAACAATAAAGATAGATTATCAACCCCTCATATCCATTTAAAGGCTTATGAGTATGAAGCATTGACATAAATGGCTTAGGGGCCTACTATAACGATATTGGATTAATTAGGTGTCTCACAGTGTAGATGATAGGCCTTAATTGCTCCCCCACATGTTGTGTATTTACCCCAGCATCCTCCTGTGTATGGCAAATGCTTTCTCTGTAAAAAAAAAACCACAGTGTCATCACCCTAATCCAACAAAGGTGCTCCTGTGAACCTTACACCATCTGTCAACTCCCCCCTCCATTAATTGTTTTTCCCTACCTTTGCCATAGCCTTCCCCCTAATCATTCCCCTTACCAACCCCTACCCTTTACGCCTACTTCACCCTTCAACTTTACATCTCATGAATCTTCTTTAGGATCAGGTCTATCCTTAGAAGTGGTACCCTGTGGTAGCAGCGTTAACAAAATAGGGAGGGGGATTAGGAGGGAAGGCATGCCCTAAGTTAGAGGAACCATCTCTGTTAGGAGATAGATGAAGAAACCAGGCAATTTCATTTTATCCTTGCAGTCTGCCATTGCTGGCGATGAGGCCACGCCCTCTCTGATTACTGCCTGTCATTTATCTCCCCTCTGCCCTCGTTCTGAGGTGGGGGTGTATCACGTCTGTCAGTCGCTAGGTGGCGTGGTGTTTTCTTCCTTGGTGTAGAGGGAATACTCATCTTTGCCAGCATGACTCGGGAGTTAGAGGAACCGGAAATAGTACATGTGCCACGTGCTTCCGGTGATCAGGGGTAGGGTCGGTTCTGAAGCAGGTAATCAGTGTCCTCGACGAGGAGCTTATGATAATAAGGTATTCTTTACCAGCAATATAGACAATGATGGCGGTTTAGTTCTAGTGTCTTTACTGTTTCAACTGATGCTCCTTTGTAACAAATGGTTTACTAGGTATACCAGGGAATTTTCTTGATTATCGATTACCTTTTTGATAAATGTGTAGATGTATTGCAAGAAAAGCTCTTACTTGCAGTCGCCTTGATTTGTTGTCACCTAGTGTTTATATAGCAGATATTAACAATACTCGATTGAGATTTGCAATACTCAATCATATCATGTCCTAGATAAGAGACAATCATACTGATTGACTGTTCCAAAGGTACCGTAGTCGCCCATTTCAGCGTCGTGGTCTCAAATAAGTGCCGGTCTCTAATAAGCGTGGGGGGTACAGGGCCATTTAAATCTACCTTATGCACAGAAAACATTATTCAAATAAGCGCCTGTCTCAAATAAGGGCCGGGGTACAGAGGTATTGAAATCAACGAGCGCCCGGGCATTTAAATGGGCCACTACGGTAGGCCTATACGGAATAGCCTACACTATACACAGTGTAATTTGGCGTGCAGTGTTAGGCACTGGAGGAGATGACAAACTGTGTATTGATCCTCCTCCAGAGCATAACAAAGTCTAACCTTCCTAGTGTACCATCACTTTAATATCAGAGATCTATACCACCCAGTACAGTCAAAAACAAGCTTTAATCCGCTCAACTACAAACAAACTGTTACACAATTAGACCGTTGTAAGAGATTGCATGTCTGTATAATGCCTCTCTTTAGAATTGATAACTTATCAATTGATATTCTGCCTTTTCCCTGTCCATTACCGAATCATGCTTTGTAAATTTAGTTTCTAAATTCAGAAGATTCAAAAAAGATCCCTGAATAAAATCCCCAACTCCATATACTTCTTTCTTGGTGGAAGGAGCAGATCTGTGCAAAAACAGATTCCTGAGTGAATTCCCCAAATCCATATACTACTATTGTGGTGGAAGGCGCAGATCTATGCTAAGAGATTCCTGAGTAAAACCCCGAACTCCATATACTACTATCGCGGTGTGAGCCATGTACACTGTATAAGGTCGATTTTCCATTTCCAAATGCACTACACATTTGGTCAAAGAACCACACCAGTTAACGGAGTAACGATAACCAACTTTATTTTCAGTTGAAAGATACAATGGGGAAAAGGGAGTCTTGATAAAAAAAAAATGCCGGGAGAAAGTGAAAAGGCATGGTATACGCCATTGTAGATCTTTTCCCAACACCTAAGCTCTGTTTCAAAACAACTAATTTACTGCAACAAGGGCGTAGGAAAAGGGGGGGGCAGGGGGGCCTGGGCCCCCCAATCATAAAGGAGGTGGGGCCTGAGTATGTCTGCCCCCCCAAAAAAAAATTACCAAGAATTCATAATGAATTAAATAAGAAGCTAAAATTTTCCATCTCAAATTTCATTGATAAAGTAATGGGATAGGGAAAATGGGAGCCCGGACCTCAAATCAGATCTAAAATTCAGCAAAAATTACTTTTCTTTACAAATTTTATATAGGTATACATGTATAGGTGCTATTGCGCTTGAGCTGACATTTCAAGGTGGTCAAGGTGGGGCCCCCGCTGCCGCCCCCCCCCCCCAATGAAGATTTGCTTCCTACGCCTCTGTGCAAAATTGGAAGGGAAAAAATTGAGGACTTATATTACAGTCCATAATGCTCTCCCGTGTATCCAAAATGATTGTTAGGTGCCTTTTTCCTCTCGAGATAAGAAACTCCAAATTAATATTTGAAGAACATATTCTCTTTTTACCCACATGAGGTATACGGTTCATCAGATGTAAAGTAAAAAAGGTGATAAACCGCTGCAAGATCATCTCTTATGGCACGAGCAAATATGTCACTCTGACCTATGAAGTCATACTAGTGCCATAGAAAATTGGAAATTTGATATGACATCAGAATGAATTGGTACTCTAGTGTTTCTAATATTTTATGAAATGATATATCCACATGACAGATTTAAATGTCATCTCTGATTGATGTAGAGCAGAAGATTGGAGAATTACTCTTTTTTACGCCCCCTCTTTATGTAATGGAGAGGATCGTACATTATCAAGAAGTTTCAGGGGAGTGACAATGTTTGATTGAAGTTACCAGGTTTCTACTGAGACATTAGGCTTCAGGCAAATTGAAATAAGAAAGAAAAGGCACAGGTGTAAGGCTGATGAATTGCTTAGTCTAGAATTGCTTGATGACATAGTAGAACTGAGAAGGGTGAGACTATCCTAGTCTGAGTTTGCTTACCTCTATTGGACAGAAACTGCCATAAAATATAGAGCCTTAAGATAACAGAGAGAAGTTTGTGTGGTAGACTCAATGACGCGTGACGTCATGTGCCCCTTTGATAACGTCATCTTGGAGTGTGCTTCTGCTCACCTGATTTCTCCCAGGAATACTGCCGCAGTGGAAACCGGCTAGCATAAAAGCCACTATGGGGAGCCACAGGTCACCGGAAATGGTGTTTATAGGCATGCGCTGTGCCCTATATGACCTAAGACCCAGCCATTGCCTCTATAGCACAACAACCGGTTTTAGTTATAGGTCCCAAATGCCAGAATTTGGATGATATCTATATCAGTTGGTGGAGCACACAATTGCCTTTTTGGTTAGAATTGCCATTCATTATGTTTTTATGCGAAGGGACCCACTTACTGATTGAAAAACTGACAACGGCTCGGCTATAAACCTTTCGACCCAAGTGGAGCTCAAAACAAACTTATTGATTGTGTATTGTATTTATAGGTAGAGATCGTACTCATGAGCTGGCACATATTGGGTTGTTGTACAAATCGTTGTAAATAAATGCGCATTTCCCTGTGGCTAATGTGTACTTGGAGTCTCATTGTCTCCAATATGGAACCACAGATTATCAAAAATCATGATCTACGCTCTTTGTTATTGGTTATTGGCAGAGGGTATCACATACATGTCCTGATCAGGTGTGTCTACTTGTAGCCACTGTGTCTACTTGTAGCCACTGTGTCTACTTGTAGCCACTGTGTCTACTTGTAGCTACTGTAAATGGGGATGTATTGTAAAAGGCGATTGTCATTACAAGATGATTTATCTATTTTTGATGCTTAACTTGAATAGGTCCATTATTGATTTATAGGCAACTACATTACCCTTTGCAATAATTTTATTGTGGGTTTATTTGAATGTTTGACTATGTGATTCTTTTGCCTTTCCCACTGTAGATGCTGTTATTATTACATAAATGCATGGGGTATAAAAAGGGACTTACGCTACTCTCCCTGCAGGAAAAATTAACACCATGAACATATATTTATACATGTGACTGGTCTCTGCACAGCCATTCCAGAAAAGACCATCTAGGGAGAACACCCCTCCGCGGGGGATTTTTAATTCCCCATTTGGCCACCAGGGGGCATTGGAGGGGCAAAATTACCCTAAAATATATAAGCTAATTTTTGATCCAGAGTTCAATGGTCTCATTTAAAATGAACCATTTTCGGTAGAAATGGCCCATATTTGGATGGTAAAATGAACATTTTTCATGAGAAAACATGAAACCTGTTTCTGGTTGCCATGGCAACCATTCCAATGATTGAAATTTGCAAGTTTTTATGCCAATTTTTGGGGATACTCAGCAAAAACCAAAAACTGAAAACAAAAATGGAGAATTCCTTCTAGACCGAAATCTATGATAAAAATAGCCATGTTGTTATTTATTTTTAATGAAAAAGGCTGATTTATTGTGTTTTTAGACATTATTATGGTTCATAATCTATCGAGAGCTTAATCATCAATTTCAGATATAAATAACCACCTATGTTCAAGGAATGGTTCTGACAAAACTACTAGGAATATCTAACCCATTTATGTTTCATTTTAAAGAGCTTGAGATGAACTTTGATAATGAATTTCCCTGCATAGGGGTGTTTTTGCTTGCCTGGTCACAAATAGATTTTCGGAAACATATAATCATGGGCTCTTTTTTATGTGGTTCATTTTCCCACAATTCCATTGCATTATGCAATATTCTGATCTTTATTTCAGTCCCAATAAAGCTCATATTTATTGATCTTATTACATCCAGGGTCTAATATGCTATCAATAGTTGCATACTTTGTTGAGAGGTAACCATTGAGGACTGGCCCACAAGACGTGATAATACAAAAAGAGACATGCTGTAAGAGGGTCATGAATAGGTAATTACAACAGGTGACAAAACAGGTAACTTACTACTGCTACAGGAGGAATACAAAGATAAGGATGTGGTGGTGGAGATGGAGGTATTAGTCAGCCTCTCTCCAGAAGAGGCGTAAGAAACACATTGTTGGGGTGGGAGGGAGACAAGACTGAGTCTTCTGAGGTCCAGCTAAGGGAGTGGTCATTATTTATCAACGGGGGGGGGGGGTGAGAGGGCAATAGCACTATTAAGGCTGGGGGAAATCAAGCATATATACATCAGGTTACAAAGGGTTTATGGGGAGGGAGAAATAGAGGAAATTCTCTGTAATGCAGAGACAGAGTGAAAACTATAAACACCGGAAGACAAAAAAAACTTCCTTCTTGAGGAAGTACAAAAAGAAAGATAAAAACTTAGGAAAAAGAATATATGGAAATAAAATTGATTGTTTACCGACCAGTAGGTAACAGGGGCTGGCAAAAGGAGGGGGTGTGATCCAGAGCCCTGGGAGGGGAGGAGATGTTCGGGACGAGCCATGGACAGGGCGGGTCAGAAGAAGGCGTGAGAAGGTGAAGAGGAAAGATGGGCGTGTCTGTGTGTGTGTGTTGAGGGGGAGGGGGAAGAGTTTTGGTGCCTGGTCCTCCTGAGCCATCCTGCACGCATGCGCGAGTACCACGCAACAGACCCTTGCCATGCCACCTGGTGGTCACCTAACGAACCACTAAAAACAGAAAAGATCTCCTTAAAAAGAATTTTTTTAAAAAAGTAAATAGAACCTTGAAATTGGGGGAGCAAAAACTCTTAATGAGCCATGCAGGTGGGGAGCATGAAACTGCTGTGCACTGCAAAAACTACATAAATTGGGGCAAAAAATGATTGGTTTTAACAAAAGTTCCTGAGAAAA
Organism: Acholoe squamosa; assembly: GCA_949317995.1. NCBI lineage: Eukaryota > Metazoa > Annelida > Polychaeta > Phyllodocida > Polynoidae > Acholoe > Acholoe squamosa. The sequence goes on from OX439050.1 coordinate 25,332,670, forward strand.
AAGTCCACCTTGTTTTTATGAGGACTGGATAGGAATATTTTTGGTCGGGATCCAAAAAGCCATTGTCAATAAACTATGATACAACAAACAATCAGAGATCATCAAACTGGACAAAAATGGTTTGTTCACAAACAGTGGCGTAATATGAGGAAGGCGAGTGATCCTGCAAAATCCCCGGGAATCATAAAGAAAAAAGGAGAATCATTAGGACATGATAGAAAACTGTAAGAGGAAGGTGGGGAATAATGGCTGTATTGTATTTCACCAGAGGAGGATACATGTAGTTGTAGACTCATATGACAGTCTATTCTCTTTATACAATGCATAACACAATGCTTAGGTTTCTATGTAATAAGGCCTCAAGGGGAAACACAAAACCATCGTGCCTGCGATTAATAGGCATACATAATTACCTAAGTAGACTACAGAAGGAAGGAAACCTAATTCCTTCTTTTTGACACTTGCCTTTGTTGGTATAAGAACATTACCTGCCTCAGTAGGACTAGTAGGCTATTGATGTGTGGACAGGGTGGAAGAAGGGGTAGGGAGAGGTGGGGGGAGAGGGGCGAGCCGGAGGGGGAGGGGCGTGGGGAGGGGGTGTGGGGAGTTGAAAGAGGAGTGGGGCGGAATGATATGAGGATTTTTAGAGATAAGAAGGGAGGGGCAGTGTACTTGGCGAATACCAGAATACCTCATGTATAAGGCGCATCCGAGTATAAGACACATCCTTTATTGAGGGTATCTTATATAGGGTGCACATTGGACTCATTTTGGACCTGTTTAGTACTAATAGTCCAATGTTTATCCTCGCCTATAAGAGGCATACTTTACTTTCATTGTTTCTATAAGACGAACCATCCTCGCATATAAGCCGCACCTAATAAATGTGCGAGGTTTTACTATATATTAAAGGGGTGTTAGGAATTGGAGAAGTAGTGCATGTGAGGGTAGGTAATACTATTTGGGAGGGGTTCTGCAGTTTGGGCTGTGCAGGGGTTAACAGGTGCTTCCAGAATAAAGGAAGGTGGTGATGATTAGGAGTTCAGGGAACAGGTGTTTGATCCCATATCAGTTCTACCTAGTTACCTGTATTTTTTGTTTCTTTCTTGTAGGCTTCGTTATGAGACAAGACACACCCAACTATTAAGTACCACGAGGACATAACCTGGTGCATTACTATCTGCAAGAACATTGCATGGATAGCTATAAAACATAAATAAAGCATTGTTTTAAGCACCCAAAAACACAGCTTTTAAAATCATTGGGTGTCATAGATACGAAGAATGATACCCATATGTCATACTTAGCAAGGGGAAATCCCATGAAGGATCGAGAACATAAACCAAATTCATGTTAGCTCCTTTCATTTGACTGGTTTTATAACACATAACTTTATCTACTTCATAGACATTCCTACTGATATAAAATAAGTCATTAATATCGGATGCCCTGTCAATCTCAGGAGATCTGCCGTCTTCAATTACATCTTTGGCACATTCTTGCATTTGCAATATTAATCTCTAAGTTGCTGAATCGTGAATGAAGTCCCTCAAAAAGTGGAGATTTGCATAAATTTTACCTTGCTTTAGCGAGGAGTTCACCTTTCAAAGATTTCATAATGGAAAATCGGACAGGGCTTTTTGCTGTCTTCCTCTAATTTCAAAGTTAGGCTAAAGGTTTTGATATCAGAATAGGATATCATATTACATATTGTTCATGAAATACTCTAGGTTTAATATCTTCCAATGATCAATCATGATATGAATCCGCGTTCTACCTTTCGGGCAGTTGCAATATCTGTAATGGAAACTATCGATATTGATTTTTTTTATTTTTATTGATTTTTTTTATCAAACTTGTTCTTCTCTCTGAATTATGCTCCACCGATCTCAATCTCAGACGTGATGATAATTAGACTAAGAATCATAAAAGTTGATATAATCCAATTGCTGTAAGATTGACTTACATGGTTCTAGCCTTCAACAATCATCTAGTGGTCACTGAACGGCAAATTGCCTCTTTGTTTGTGAGTTTTAATCAATAATACAAGGCGTCATTTACTGAACCAGAATCCAAACTAGCCGCGTCTCCTGTCATCTGAAAGCTGCATTAAATTCTCTTGATTGTACAATGTAAATTAATCATAAATACTAGAGAGACTTTTGGCTTAAATGATGAATATAAGTGGAAGAGATACTTTGCTATTAACAGAGGGTAATTTGCACTAGGCTTAAAGTCATTTTGCTGTCTAAACTCTGCGCTGATGGTATACATTTGTATCAGTGAGTGCATTGTGGAATGCAAGCACACTAAAAAGACAGTCGGGGTTTAGGCCTCTTTTTCCCAATCCAGACCCTCATGACCAAACCCACAATTCATTTACAACTAGCCCATGTACTAGACAGCACCTGATTACACTCGGACAGCCCGATTGATGACATCCCTAAACACTGACATTTTTATAGCCATGGTCAGGCCGAGACCAGCACAAACCCAACCCATCCTTCTTCCACTGATTAATAACCAGACCAGCACTGCCCAGCATCTACCCACAACACACCACGCAAAATGGCCGCAGCAGGGCACTAAAGCTTCCCCCAATTGCCACCAGGTGACTCTGTGGGTTCCAATATGGCTACCCAGTCCCAGAGTTCACCGCACGGCCGTGATGTTTGATTTGTGGGATAATGATGGTTGTTTAGGTTGGAGGGTTCAGAAATGTTGATTTAGTTATGATTATTTGATGGGATGCCAACGAGGTGATTACATATGGTTGGAGGGATGGGGCAAGGGTTACCATGGGTAGATGACCAACAGGTACAGTTTGTGGGTACAACGTCAGAGTTTGTACTCAGTTGCACTAGCAATAGGCTAAATTCTACCTGAAGCATGAACTCTCAAACCATGAATTAAGTCCAACCACAACCCTCCTAAATGCTGTAGAACAGAGTTGTCATGCGTCCTTTAATTGTTTTAGGGGACAAAGGAGGATGGATGTTTAATTACATTTGCGATCGAAGGGCTAGTATCAAAGCTGATGTATGCTGTATTTTATGTAAGTGTAAAAGGTTGTCTGTCAAACACAGTCGATCTGTCCCAAATAGGCCTATACGCATAGTTCTTGCCCAAATATGCCTTACGTCCCATTTCTATGGAACTGATGTTAATTGTATTACATTATGTTCCACTCCATCAATTACAAATAGCATCAGTATCTACAATAATATGTGGGCTATTGGTTATTCTGCTCATAGAGCAGTTGCAGTGCCAACATTGCTTCTCCAGTGCTGTACTCATACTCAGTTTCCACTAGTTTTCCTCCTTGTGTAAATATGCCTAATGAGGCCTCTGTAATGGCTTGGTGATTACCCCTCCCACCCCTCCTTGCCCTTTCTGCCCACCACCCTCCCACCCCCTAATCGGGTGATTTAACTCTTTAGTTTGGGACACAAGGCGCATGCACAGATCATGTGGTCATTCATACTAAGAATGGAGTCAGTCAGGTAAAAGATGCAGTTACAGAGAGTTACATGCATACCAGTTAAACATTGTACGAACTGTACTAATAACACATTGTTAGTACCAGGTACTCTAAGATATCAACAGGCCTATGCTTTAACAAAAAAAAATTGTCTTTCATATAATATTTCCCAAAGGTCTTCAAGGAGGAAATAGGATGAGAAATGGAATTCAATGCTTGGTTGGAGGGCCATAATTTCCATCTCAGGAACGAAAAGAAACTGAAAAGTGTGTGCATGTATTTGCTATCCATCATGGCGGCTGATGATTCATGGGTTTGATTTTAGAGTGCTTTTAGGGTACTAATGCAAAAATCTGATGAAACACATTATGATGATTATAATTTCAACGTTTTGCTACTTTGAACAATAATAATATATTCACATTCAGCTTTATTACATTCTCACTGCTGCCCCGTGCTCTCCCATCGATCCCTCCTATAGATCTCCAATCTCTCGGTTTAAACCCAGATATGAAATAGTCCCCCATTTTAATCATAGGGGAAATCTCAAGTGGTATTCAAGTTCATGAAAATTATTCAGCATGATTTCCAATCTGACAATATTTCTCCACTTTAGATGAACCTCTACCAACCCTGGATGATCAAACCTAATCCCTGCTAAAACAGTTACTAAACAAAATGAAACATCTAATGCATAGTAATAGTAGCCAGCCCTCTGGGGGGACTGTAACCCCCATTTACTGGGCGCACATGCTAATGGCACTGGCGTTCTACTAACAAAGCATTTAGAGAGAAATTGGCAAAAAGTCCCAAACTGGATGACATCCAATATTCCCTGAATAATAATCAGCTCCCAGGGTTCTAATACTCAAAGCTAGAACTCTAGACCTGCTGGTGGGAGTGGTGGAGGGAGTGGGTCGGATGTGAATTCATGGGTTCTGACTCTTCATCTAGGGGTGGTAATCTATAGATAAGACAACCTGATACCAGTCAGGGGAAAGCAGCTGCAGCGCTGAGCAACTCAGCAACAGCAGCCTCGTTATCAGCTACTAACTCTTTATTACTGGGAGATAAGCGATAATCCCATGCAATAGAATGATCGTGCAATCTATTGCAATGGGAGCGCTGGAAGCTAGATAAGTTGGGGATAAAAATGGTGAAAAGCAGTATAATCATTAATAAGATTGAAATTGTATTGGATCTGTCTCCAGCTCATGGCATTGCATGGTAATATTGGGACCTATTCTGCCTGTTCAATGTCTGCTCGACTCGAGTAAAATATTGTAGTTTGTAAAAGATAGATCAATTTGCATAAACATGTGCATTACTTCATGTTAATACTATCAATAATGAGAGATTTGATTTACTCTAGAAAGGAGTCTTGAAGAAATTTCTAAATGTTCCATGGATGTTATGCATACAATTCTCAGAAGCAATTTCAGTCACTACAGGGTAATCCTTCTCCAATGTCTCACCCTCCTGAGGTTGAAAGGGTTAACATCCGCCAAAAGCTCCAGAGGAGGCTGATATTTCAAATGCCAACTTAACAAAACACAATAGCCTCTCCAGTTACCGGCGCCATCTTGTGTTAATCGCATGAAGTCGCCCTCTTAGAGTCATTTTCATTGAGATGTTTTTCTTGCTTTCTACCTTTTCTTGCTTTCTACCTTTTCTGTTTTTCATTGCTGCAATGGGGGGATGGGTTGGTGTTTGATATTTTACCAGAGTTTAAGCCTATTCTCGTTTGTCACATGATAGCATGGGGGGATGGTTGGCACGCGGGGAGCCAGCAACTAATTAATGGCTATTCTTTCTAGCTCTGGATGAGTGGGAGTGTGGATATAGATGGGCTCTACAACATTAGTACTGATTCTACCATAATCTTCTAAAAGATACCCAGTGTATTAATGTACTTCGCCCACTTGTCATCATATGGATGAATGCAGCCATTGCGTGGTCATCCACCAGGGAAGGTCCATCATTCAGGGTTGATACACTACCGGAGCATCTTAATGTTGTATGGATGCAGCCCTGGCAACCAGACTCATCATAGCTATGTACGGTTAATTCAGCATACCGACAAATTAACATTCCAGCATGTATAAAAGCTACTGTGTAGCCTTTAAATGTATAGCAGCTATTATAGCTCCGAGATAGCGAGGCCTTATAGTTCTCCGAAATTCTTCTCTATCTCATGCCAACTGTTCATGCCAGCATCCAATAGCTTCAACATTAAGTGAACTAACTACCGTGGCATCAAAGAGACAGATGGGGACACAACTGTGTAGTTAGATATCATGGATCGTTCTAGTGTTCTGGGAATAGTCAATTTACATGTGGGTTCATGTGCAGAAGTATGGACACCTTTGACAAGAAGTGAATGCCTTTATTGATGTACAAGCAGCAAAATAAATGGCCTACCACCGTATTGCCAAGTACGTTTCTTCAGCCCAATGACAACCTACGCTGCTCAGTCGTGCCTCTTTTATCGAATTCTTATCTTTTTGATAACTTACTTTCTGGCATTTTGGCGACATGTTGGATGCTGCAGTCCCTCGCGGTATATCACATGGGAATGGTTTTCCCATGTATACTTTTGGTCACGTTCTGTATCATGTATTGATATACATTCCATATATACATTTCTGTTTTGGTTGAACTTGTAGGGTCATCATGTTCACCATTAAATAGATAATATTTATTTCTTGCTGGTACTTGGATCCAGTTTCAATACTAATACGTTAATGTGTCAAATTTCCCTCGCTTTTCACCTTAAAGATACGTTTGTCTGGCAGCTAAAAGACAGTTCTACGTATAACAACTCCAGTGCCTCTCAATGACGTATTCCCCTCTCAAAAGATAATATGTGCATATCATATTGCTCAAATCCCGTTCTCCTTAAAGGGGATTCAGCTTACACACATTCAAACAAGCCTTTCTGGTTCTTATCACTAGACGACCATATGAAGTCTATATTATTCTGCTGACGGGGCAGTATGCCAAGTACAATGATTTAAAACCCGTTTCTGTAAATGACAAGATGCTTGGAGGGGTGCGTGGCATTCATCATCATTCATCTTGATGTTGAATTCCATGCATGCCAACTAGAGTGTATTTGAATATTTTTCTTTTAATTTCCAACACGACGCGTGAATGGAGGCAAGCTCTACGTGCGTGACAAGGGGTGCATGGGCTGGATTCCGTAATCGCGCGGTTTTACACGCAGACCTGCCCTATCCCAGTTCCAAATCCCCCCCTAATATCACCCAGCCCTGCCTCCTAATCCACTGGGTATTACAATCATTAGGCACTCATTCACGGGACTGTTTCACATTTATCAATACATCACTATTCTGACAGAGTCAGGCCTCGGCTCCTGGTTTCGTATCTCGATCCAAGATGGAGGATGATTCTCTAAAAAGAATTCCGTTGCCATGGAAACACTTCCCATTCTCCTTAGTGTAAAGGATGGTGGGGGCTATTTTAGCGGCTGTTTGCCAACTTTGGACCCTTTTTCTTTCAGTTCCAACCCTCATCCCCATGATTATAATTTCAGCCCAGCTAGTGTTCCAATTTCATTAATCCGAATGTGGTTGCCATGGAAACTAGACAGATTCTTAAAATGGATGAATGTAGGGACCAATATGCACTTGCGGTGCATGATCCACCGGGTATTACCTGAGCTAAGGGCCTTTTTTGAGAATCCTTTTAGATGGATTGATCGAAGAAAACCAACAAAAAGTGAATAAGTACATGGAATTATAGCAAGAGAAAGCAGACCATATTTTAGTCAGTTTAGGGTTTACAGCTGGATGTGGATTGCATTGAGTGGGTCTGCGGGGACATGCATCATTATTTACCTCAATTCAAAGGGCATTTCAACGATCAACCGCCATTTCACTTTTGATAGCAGACGACTTTGGGGACAAGGCCTCGCAGTTTCCCGCCATTTTATCATCATACAGAGTCCCCTAGCGGCAGAGTCTTGCATTGCCGCTTTATTATTGAATCTATTTCGGAATCAACAGCAGTCATTTCCCAGGTTCCATCACTCAAACATTCACCCACTCCTATTTTTCCCCTATTTTCGCCCAAACACTGTGATGCAGCAGTTCTCACCGATTTACGACAACACACTAAGTACACTCAGCGTCTCTGACAAAGCTCACCTTTTTGGTCAGCCAATGAAATGGCGCCATAAAGCGTCACGTGACGAGTGGCTGTGTTCGATGACTTTGATCTCCTACGCTGAGGCATAAATCTGTCAGCAAACTGCAAATTGCCCGCGTCTGAAATTTTCATCTCAAAAACTACTGAATTTAATTGTAATTCATGACTAACTTGTCTGGTATGACTGATGGGGGCTGCCACCACCCCAGCCCCCTTCTTCCTTTCTGCTGGTAGCATGCGCAGCCGTCCTTTATAATATTTCTCATAGAATAATGATTTTAATTACTGGGTTGAGTGGCTGTGAACTTTAGTAGGGGACCTGGATGATAATTTTACGTAAGGCTGTTCCGGTAACTCGATTCCAGTGAAACCTAGACGATGAAGCGACAGGGAAGCCCGTGTCAACATCAAATGCTGCTTCATATCCAAATTTTAGATCTGTTCAATGAAGCAATAAGCACAATAGTCTATCACAAACAGGTGTGTGACTGTGTCTTAAACCAATTAGACTTAGTAACAGACTTTATGTTCCGGCCACTGACCCTTCCACTGTGAAAACTGGATGTGATTTTCTAGAACGATCTGCACAAGTAAGTTGAGTCTACTAAAAGCCATTCCTTCTCATGTCTACCTGTATAATTCTGTACCCATCTTGAGTGAACTGGGGTTATTAAGCGTGATGGTGCATTACTGTATCGCCATGACAGGTAACTTGTAAGATCTACATCCATGCTTCATGCACCCTCTACACAGACAGTAGACACACCAGCAGGTCATTCGCAAGGTACTACGATCGCACACAGCACTATGACTGCAAATTCCAGTGCAATTCCAGAATTGAAAGTGGCAGTCGTACTAGGTTAAGAAATAGGCATACCCTCCAGCACGCATACGAGGAGCGTGGAACCTAAACCAAGAGGACTTTTTCATCCCTTAAAGTGTTCAATTTACACTGCAACTACCAAAACTAACCCCTCTAACAATCTCTCTCTCCTCTCTCCCATACAGAATATGGCGCGGTCCGTGACTACTGCCAGTTTGAGTCGTTCAACGCTTCCTGTCCCAGAGACACTGTGATCCTGATGAAGACGGCCAGGTATGGCCGTATGAAGGTTGGCAGGTGTGTCAGGGGGGATTATGGGTACATTGGGTGTGCCTCCAGTGTATTACGCAGTATGGACCAGTTGTGTTCTGGACGATCTGAGTGCCGTGTAGAAATCCCCACCCTGGAGGAGACAGCTAAACCCTGCCCGGAAGACTTTAAGTCCTACCTAGAGGCGTCATTCCAGTGTGTGCAAGGTGAGTCAATATCCAGTGATTACTATGAGTATAGTCCTCATGATGGCGAGTAAGAATTTATATTCATGCATCATGATTTGATTTGTTTTCTTTTAAATCACATTCCGACTTCTCATTGTAATTATAATTGATCCGGATTACATTATCTTAATAAAAAAGTACGCGGTCACCAATTAGGTCTGCAACGTAAAATCTATGCATCTAATATCCATAGATAAATTTCTGATATTAAACCTGTCACCAAAGATGTCAACCCCAGAACCTCACCCCTATTCTTTTCCCACCCCCTACCAGTCGCCACTGGGAGTCAACGTGAATGTCGGGAGAACCACGCCGTGACCCTGGACCAGGGAGACTACGGATACCTGGCCAGCTTCATTACCGAACGATCCGGTTTTGGTTCTGCTTCCTGTCCATGGACCATCAAGGTCAAGCCAGGTCAGCACATCCGGCTGCGTTTCTACAACTTCCTTCCGGTGACAACAGAGAGCATCGACCCCCGTGATGACGAGTCTGATATCGGATGTCCGCTGTTCGCTGTGGTGACGGAGAACGGGAAGACCATTGATCTGAACCTATGTGATCAAACTGAGAGAGAGGGCTACCTGTTCACGTCGTCAGGGAACCAGATCCAGGTGTACTTCAATAGTCCAATCACTTCAGGCAGAGTGCCCAAGTTCATGTTGCAGTACAGAGGTAGGTTGTTACACTCTGTGTTATGTTGCAGAACTTTGATAGCCCTGAAGAGGGCATTAATGCATTATGCCATTTGGTTGTTATGACATAGTATTGACAGAATCGGCCTATTACTCCGACTATTACACCTAAGACTAAAGACCTCCCTTGCCATCCCACACCCGCCCTTCTCCACTAACGGCATCATTTCTGAACGTTTCCCACGGGTTACCACATAGTGGTGATGAATATATGTATCTTTAGAGGCTTTATCAAATTAGTTAGTCGCAAATCTAATGGGGCTTTGGAAACCACGATGGCAATAAATTAGGAATGGTGGCAAGTGGCCATACTTTCTTAGTAAAGGAAGAGTATCACGGATAGGTTTATGCAATATAAACAAGATCTCGCACTAACGTGAACCGCCCACAAACTGGTCTGGGTTAAAGTGGTCCTGGGTGGGCCATAAACTGGCCCAGAGAGTCAGATCTTGAGGCTCCCATGTTGGCCATAAACCTCACCCAAATTAACACCCCCACCCAGGAGGAAGGCGACCTGATCATACATGGTAATTGGATCACAAAGTTTAATCAGCAAACCCCTCTCCTCTCCAGGGTCCCTGTTTGAATCATGAAAGACCATAAATGATCATTAATCAACTTTGATCTTTGGGAAATTGTAGCTTCGATAGGGCTGATTCTAAATGGATTTCTGTCCCTTCCACAGGATCACATTCATGCCTAGTAACTGTAGCCCTTCAGCAGATAACCTTTTCTGTTTCACATGCTATTCATATAAGATACTTCAAACTTCATACGATACTTCCAGGCAATGGCCTGCATACACTACTCAGAGTCTCTGTACACAATTTACAGTTTCCATATACTACTCAGTCTCCATACACAAATTGCAATTCCCATCTACTATACTCACAGTTTCCGTACACTATCTACAGTTCCCATAGACTACTGACAGTTTCCGTACACTATCTACAGTTCCCATATACTACTGACAGTCTCCATACACTATCTACAGTTCCCATATACTACTCACAGTCTCCATACACAATTTACAGTTCCCACATACTACTCACAGTCTCAATACACTATCTACAGTTCTCATATATTATTCACAGTTTCCATACACTATTTACAGTACTCACAGTCTCCATGTATACACAATCTACCGTTTCCATATACTACTCACAGTCTCCATACACTATTCACAGTTTCCATACACTACTCTCAGTCTCCATAGACTATTTACAGTTCCCATATACTACTCACAGTTTCCATACACTATTTACTCACAGTCTCCTTACACTATTTACAGTTCCCGTATACTACCCAAAGTCGCCATACACTATGTACAGTTCCTATATACTACTCACAGTTTCTATACACTATTTACAGTTTCCATGTACTACTCCCATTTTGAAAAAAAAAATGCATCATGAGAGTGAGATGCTGGGATAATGTAGAAAGTGTAAAGCAGACAATCCGTCAAATTATTGTTTCTATGTAGTGCAGGCGGCGATTGTGAAAAAAGAAGAAAAGAAAGATGAACAAATGTCTGCTAAGAGGGCGTATGGAAAGGCCACGTTCCTGTTAAGGTCAGGGCAGTGGAAAAGCCAAATAACATACGAGACTGCCAGGGAACTGTTCAGGAAGATAGAGAGCATAGGGACATGGCGAGATACCCAGGAGCACGCTGCAGGGAGTGAATGGTCTGGAGGCATGCCATGGAGGGCAGGCAGGGGGTGTGAGGTAGTACTACAGTAGTGTGTATGGCATGACTGCCTCCATTAAAGGCCGCTCTTAAAGCCACGCCTGATAGCGCCACTCGTGAGTATGGACGTCCTCGGGATGGGAAGGTCCAGGGAACACAGTGCCAGAGGAAAGTTACTAAATAGGAATATTCCTTTTCTTTTAGTGTTCACTTCTCATCACACTCCCTTCATGCCGCCTGACATGAGATGACAATTATGTCCTTTTGTCCTTCTCTAAATGTGGCCACACCATCCACTCCCCAACTGACCACTTTTATTCTCTGTTCAACTATGTTGTATTATAAGGAGGAGAATTCCTTTTAGAAAGGAAAGAATAGACCTCCAAAATGCTACTGGTCATGCATCGGCTATCGCCTGTAATCTCCCTTTTATATATGAGGGCAGTTTGCTTTCACTCTGTACTTAGATTTGAACCCCTCTGGCTGGCATGGCACCATGCAAGACCACCTCTCCTTCCAATCACCCACCACAGCCAACGGCCATCTTGGGACCAGTGTGTTTTACTCTACTCACTAAATAAAATCCCAATAATGATTTCTCAGTGTTGAGCACCTTGTTAAGACCCTGTCCACGGAGACTCTCCAGTCATGAGTCACAGTTAAGGTTTTCTACTTTATTTGAATCAGTTTGAGTCCCAGAAGGTTAAACTCAGTTTCAACTCCTATCTGCTGAATTACCTTGAGATACTCTGTAAAGTTTGGTTCGTGGTAGTAAGTAGAGACTCCACTAGAATTTAAAACTTGGGCTAAAATGCGGATTCCTCTTTAGCCCTTTGATGATTTATTAATGTGTATTTGAGCAGATTGCATCAGGTATCAACAGGGTTCCAGTTACTTTGAACTAGCTTAAATCGTTATCTCATCTATTATTTCAAAACTTAAAGCAGAATAATTACTATTTCTATCATCACACCCAAAGTCTGATTTTTCAATAAGTACTGAGATTCAGTTAGAAATGCATAGCCATACAAATCACTGTATTGTCTATGAGCAGGATCTGACCATCATAATAATATCTAAACTCCTTGATCAGAAACTAATTGAGTCTGAGCCACCAAAATCATCATGTTGAATCTAGTATTGGTGAGCCTTCAACAATAAGGCTTAATGGAAACATCATCTTGAATTAAATGGTATGCAACCTTGTCTACTTCCAGCTGTGGGTTGCCCTGATATCCGGCTGTCGGCAGGTGGGGTGGTGAAACGTACAGGAGATAATGCCATGATTAAGTGTAATCAGTCTCAGGAGACGTGGTACGTCACATGTAAAGATAACAAGTGGATAGGAGACACTGGCAACTGCACTGGGGGTAAGTACACTGGACAGAATATGTCTTCACAATAAGAAAAGATCTCTATCGTCTTTGGGACAAGGATTTCACTGTTATTTACACCGAGATTCCTTGTACCACAGTGCTTTACTGTTATCCCACCTGGGGCTTCATTGTATAAGCTATACTGCTTCATCGTATTACATTTACGGTTGATCAACTTTTATCTATATAGTATGGATATCTACATGGAATGAAAAAATAATAATGTTATCACTGGATATTCTTCCTATAGTCAAGGCATGCTTTGTAGGTTGTACTTTGAAGATTCTCTTCTTGTTGTCAGATGTTATCATGGCCAGAAATATCCGACTTACATAAATGCAAGATCGGCAATTAGGCTAGAATGCTAGGCAGTTTAGAAACACACAAGTTTATGTACTATTCAATGGAAGCCTGTTGAGAAGTTTGAAACTTCAGTCTTTGTGAACATCTTGGTTAGACATATCATATTTTGTCATTTCCAGCACAAGGATGGAGAACTGGAAGCGTCCTGTCTGGTCAGCAGCCCGTCCCACATGGTGAGTTAAAGAACTAATATTATTCTCCTTTGTTATCATGATGTATCAATGCAGTTCTGACAAGTCTACATGTCTGCACTGCATTGTTGTTATCTGCATGGCATAAAAATGCACTAAAGCAGAACGCCCTGCCGCTCATTGAAGGGATTTGCCATGCTAGCCTTATCACTTCTTCAACGTTCCATTGTCTCAGTAGGCGATATCCTTGCGGGGTCAAGTTATTATATGTGTAAGCTGTACCTAGTTATGGCAGTTGCTACTTAGGACTCCTATGGGCTATTTCAGAGGATCCTATAGAGTAAATCAGCTCCACTTTAATCATACCACTACCACACAAACACAATAGGTCTTAGCTATTATCGATGCCATAGCCGTCACTCATCAGGTAGACTTAATTGCTCTGACTAAAGCATACATAGAGGGAGTAAGAATATAGTGAAGGTCAGCACTTCTTTGATTATGGAGACCTTGACTCTAAAACCACTTATCTTCCTATTGACATAAGCCCCACAAACGATGGACCTGGCATCAAAGTGAATGTTCAAGGCATATCTAGTTCAACCCATGACACATCATTTTAATTGAAGGGTATTAACCATTTAAGTCAATGAGTGAGTGAGTAATAGATATTTAACGCCATTTCGATGGCTAGGGTCATATTCATGGCAAGAACTATATTACACATTTTCACAGCTCTAGGAATGTGTCAGTGCCCGTGCATAATGTGCATCACACACATCTCAAGAGGATAGGAAAGAGGAGATATAGACCCTTTTAAGTGGGCTAAGGAAGCCTTAATCATTTAAGAAGGCATATATAGTACACATTGTTGTGATTCATTAGGCCTATTGCCGCCATGGTACATGAATGCAGATATGCATGGCGAGTGTACTCACCAAGGGAGCATTCATGCCGTGTATCAGCCCTACAGGATCGACATGATACATAAATGAAGCATGGTGCATGATGACATATGGGCATAATGCGTATAATGCTTAATGCATTATGCGGCACCTAAAGGGTGAATATGTTCTGGAGGATGCCCAAAACACTAACCTAAAGATGGGCAAGGAACTATTTTCTCATGAAGCAGGGACCTTGCTCAATGTGGGTTATGGCCGCGTAGTGATAACTCCTCCTCTGATGACGTCACCAGAAATGACTTATAAGGTCAAGGAAACGCTCAGGCACAGGCCATGACGTCATGGCCACGTCATAGCAGGGTCATTATGGGAGCTTTGCTCTGAGGGCTTTAACCTTAGGTACTGGGTGTATCTGGCAAAGGATCAATCCGAGAGTATTGATGTGGGAGAAGGCTGTAACCTTAGGGCGTAGCATAGTGATCTAATTGGTATACCAATATCAAAGTACCCATGCATTTTATGGTTATTCAACAAAATAATTGACTTATACAAGTAGGAAATAATCACTGGCGTCCATTATAGTTTACTCCTTCAAAACTTGAACTTTAAATGCTATTTCTTACTGTTGTTTCATCTTACATTGCAGGTATTGTCATGGCAGTGGTTATTGGTATCCTGCTTGGAGTTGTCATTGGAACCATTCTCCTGGCTGTTGTCTTCACATGCAGAAGGTGGGTTTATATCTAGATTTACTAGCTTGAAATTATGTAGTCTAGAAAAAAATCACATCTCAAGAGAGGAGGAATCCTATACACTTCTCACTTTTGGGGTGTGTGCCTGAAATATGGTTGCACAATTCAACTCAAGGGAAAAATGAATCTGTAGCTTCTTCTAATAACCTTAAAACTGATTTTATGATCAGTGTCACAATCAGTAGGATCGGCCCATACATATTCCTTTCTCATGTTCCAAGAGGCACTGAAGAATCAGGAGATTTTCTTTGCCAACTTCTTAATTCCTGAGGTCTTTTTTAACTATTGAATACAAAGGGTATTCCCGTCAAATGTCAGACTTCTCATATGCAGCATAAAGGTGCACAGGAACTCCTTTGTTTTATATTGAATTCCTGCTCAGTTACTGGTGCGCAACGACAAGTGGGAAGGACTATGGGGAAAATCAACAACAAAAGGATATTTTCATATTCCCAGGCACAAGTATTGACAAATCAAATACCAAATTCAAAAATCAACCTCTTTGAAGATGTCACATTGTTCTGGCACATAAAAGAGCATTGTAGTCTTGTTGATTCATCCCCAAATGTCTCCCATTCCTAAGGAAACTGAAGAAATCAGGCAAAGATTTAAATGTCAGGAAGTTTAGTCACGCAACAGGGATGTGCTGTGTGAAATAACCTATCACATGGGGTGGTTTTAGGGGTAAAGGGTTAAAGTATTGACATAGACAGGTGTGGTTTGTCATCTTTGAATGTGTACTCAAGGCAATGCCTCATGTCTCACATTAGCATTTTTATTGTTTTAATTCAGTCAAGCTGACTAATCACATAATTAAGGAAAACTATAGAATAATACACCACTTATTTCGGGAATTGGATTAGAGTGTGCAGGTTCATCTGAGTTAATCCACTTCTTCCCATTTATGGTTTCCCTTGAGTAGTTATTAATGATCTATATTTTTCCTATCTTTGCAGGCATCGCCTACTTAGCCTTGGCAAGAAGGACCCTCTAGCTATGTTAAAGGAGGGTGACCGACCACACCGTGCCAGTCAAATAGAGAGTGGCAACAAGGAGTCTTACAAATTTACCAGGGAGAACAGCAAAAACAGCAAAAACTCGACTACAGCAGACTACTATCGCCAACAATCCAGACCTCTTATTTCCCGCCAAGAAGCTGAATTTCGTGTCGCGAATGAGGTCCCCAGCCAATCACAGCACACTGCATCCAGGGTGTCAAGCGAGCTACCACCATATTGCCTGAAGAAGTGGAATGGAGCTGATATTGTCATAGGATGTGGGAATGGAAACAACAGTCTCTCTCATCACAGTCGCATTCATGATTATGAGTCTCCAAAGGTCCTGCGATGCCCTCGGAGCCCTCGTGACTCGCTGCCATCGCCTGCACCTGGGGACCCACCAGTGTATTTTGAGCTGGACCCCGAGGGAAATGCCATAGCTGTGACCACCCCTGGTTCCATGATAGGAGGGGTAGGCACCCACGGAAGCATGGTGGGTCTGGGCCCAGATGATGATGTGCAGGAATTACGCTAGGTGGCACCACCTTTCAGTAACCCAACTTTCATTAGATCCTAACTCTAAGCATTTCTGTGACACTGAATGTGTTCGAATGGGTTCAGATTTGTACTTTTATTCGTTAAGGTCTGGCGAATTCTGGACGGATGGAAAAGGATATGATTTCTGCCACTCATTCTAGGCGACTTAGAGGAATTGATGTGCACTTAGAGACAATATGGGATCCATCTACCCCACACAACCACCCTCTAAGGATATTTCCCGACAAAGATTGTCCGGCGGGCGCTGACTCTTACCTTAACTGAGTCGCGCACAGTGACTAGACAAAGACAACATTGACATTTCCAGACATTGAAATAAGTTCTCTTCACACTGCCTTATCGTAGACCGAGTAGGAGGAAGTTAGAACCTGTGTAAATGAATTATATAAAGTTGTGACATTTGTAATCATCTGGAATAATTTTTTTATAATGTTTAATCAGGACATGTACCCTTAGCTCCATAACTTCGAAACATATTGACAGTATCCACAATTCTATTCTGCAAAGGTGGGTAGCACCATTCTGCCATTGTTATGTGGTAAGAGTTCTGTGTATCTAAGCCTGAACAAATTGGTAGCTTTTGAAAACTAGTTTTAACTGTTGTGGTGATTCTGAGTATCTGCAAGAGCAATCGAATGCGCAAACTGTAAATCAATAATCAGAACAATTATTGGTATAATACATCATTGATAATAATTATAATTATCAGCTTTCCCAGATTGACTATTTAGAAGGTTACCATGCAAGGTCCTATTAAATCATATCAATGTGGACTCTAATTTAGAAAAAAAAACTCTTTGTTGAAATGTCAATATCATGTAAGCACAAACGGCATAATATACTGCATTATGCATATTCTTTTTCCATGAAGGAAAATGTATTATACTGATAGTAAGACGAGAGAGCCCTTATCTCGATCCTCTATCAATCTAAGCTTGTGATATCATCTTGTACCTTTTCAGTAGGGTCAAGTAGACCTACGTGGCATGTACATAATTTATAGCTTCATTCATTAATTTCCTCTCCATGAAATGGATATCCTGTACTTTACCTACGCTACCATGCATATTTGGCACTGTCCGTGCCATCCATTGTATATTATGGTCAGTTTCCAATAGCTTAAGTGCAATTATTGTATTTACTGGTTTATGTAATCAAACTGCCAATATTCATTGTAGTACCTGGTCATCTGTAGATATAATGTTTGGATATAACATAATAATTACGTATTTAGTATATCTAATGCTTTGACCAGACATAGTAGTTTTCATAAATTACAACTAAACGATGATATCCCGATGAGCTCAACAAAATGATCTAATTTTGAAAATGATATATGTTTACAAGGCGAATTTTGTAATGAGTTACTCATTTCATTGATGTTATGTTCATATCGATGATTAAATCTACACCAATGTTTAAATATCAAAGATAAAGATTATCACTGTAGTTTTCGTGGATATAATCCAAGAAGTAGGATAGAAAATTATGAACATATGAATATAGTGCCTGGCATGATGTCCCCTATTAATTTTGTTTGACGACAAGCCATTATGGAGTATTTGAGGGACCCCTTCAAAACAGCATGTAATGCTAATTGAACTTTTGCTAAGAACATCGTCATAGATATTTGTAAAAGGATGATCTCATTGTATGAACCAATAAAATGTACAAAAATACATATAAATATTGCTGCCTTATATACTTTAATTGAAATACAAGGAATAGTTAACGCAAAAAACACAGGCGCCCACTTTGCACTAATGTGGCTATGATCATTATATCAATTGAAAACACAAAAACCTAAAATCAAATGAGATGAATGTGACAAAGTAGAAAACTCATCTCGATAGTGTCTGTTTAAGTTGAATACCTTCTCAAACTCAACTTCCACCTTTTATCCTACTAATTAGATAAGGTTCAGGTGGGCGATCGGTTAGGGGTTTTTAGTTTTCAACCAGATGCATGAAAGTATTTTTGGGACAATGTTTCACTAGAAATTGCGAAAGCTCGGCCATTACACGTAGGCATACAACTGTATGGCAAATTTAAAGACAATTAAACTATAGGTTGCGGCATATATCCTATATAATAGAGTGTTGGAAAGGTGCGGTGGGTAAAAGGTAGGGTATTTTACTAATTTCAAGGAGTGATCATTTTTCAACAATATATAAGGGTGTTCAGTTTTCAACCAGATTGGCGAAAGCCAATTGCACACCCTCCCCCTCTCATGGATCAAACTTCCCAACTCCCACCAAGGGCCAGAAAATTGCAAACACTACCTCC
The DNA here is from genome assembly GCA_949317995.1 of Acholoe squamosa. NCBI lineage: Eukaryota > Metazoa > Annelida > Polychaeta > Phyllodocida > Polynoidae > Acholoe > Acholoe squamosa. The sequence continues at coordinate 25,351,392 of OX439050.1, forward strand.
CCCCATTATTGTTAAAAATGATCCCTACGAAAAGAGTAATGACAAACAATTCCCTCTGTGCTTTGCCAGGGGTAGAGCCCAGTGCCCACCTTGTAGCAGACTAGAGTATGACCATGTCTGACAGAGCTAGAAGGCAAGGAAATGGTCAAAGTATGGCACAGTGGAGACATCATGTGAGTGGCATGGGAACTAAGCAAACATGAAATGTACCATAAATGACATCACTGAGCTCATATTGGTGGTAATTGAAATATCTTTCTCACTCTGTAGGAGTGGTGCTCCAATGTTCTTTACTGCACCCCCTCATACATTAGACATTGAATTAATTTTCATAAAAAGTAGATTTAATGGATCTCAACTCAATTATTTTTATGAAATGTTCAAAGTTGACCTTTAGAACAACCCATTATCAACTGGAACAGGGTGGATTTCTCCATTCTGATATATTGAAATGCAGCTAAACTGGACCCATTACATAGAGTGAAGTATATTTTGGGACAAGGTTTCACTAGAAATTGCGAAAGCTCGGCCATTACACATAGGCATACAATTTCATGGCAAACCTAAAGACAGTTAAACTATAGGTTGTGGCATATATCCTATATATAATAGAGTGTTTGCAAGGGTGGGTAAAAGGTAGGATAGTTTACTAATCTCAAGGAGTGATCATTTTTCAACAAGATAAGGGTGTTCAGTTTTCAACCAGATGGGCGAAAGTCATTTGCACACCCTCCCCCTCTCATGGATCAAACTTCCCAACTCCCACCAAGGGCCAGAAAATTGCAAACACTACCCCCCCCCCCCCCTATTGTTAAAAATGGGGCGCTGACGAAATCTACCCGGTCTACGAACAGCAAGCTTGCAACGCGTCTTTAGATATCCAGCCGCTTATAACATTAATAATAATGAAATAAATTCAAAATAACTGTTTTTGAAATTTAAGGCAAGACTAGTTCTACGGCGTAGGGACAGTATCATTAGGGTTGTTGTTTTTTTTTCAAATTCTATAAGAGCTTGGAGTATTATGGTTTTAACCCCATCTCTAGATTTCTATTTTTAGAACTATAAGGGGCCCCCGGTCGGTAAAGTTCGTAGACCGGGTAGAAACGTAGCGGGTCCTAAAAATGATCCCTACGAAAAGAGTAATGACAAACGAATTCGCTCTGTGCTTTGCCAGGGGCAGAGCCCAGGGTCTTGGTATCCCCCTTGTGGATCCAGCGAGAACTGAATCCATGTGTATAATGTCACATGTGAATCACCTATCGGCGCAATTCTCAAATTGGGCAGCGCTTTCTGCAAATTGCACAAGATCGGTGCCGTGCAAAGCACCAATATCAGTGTATCGCTGAGCAGGTCTGACATGCATGAGTTGTTTTATAGATATAGCATGATAAAGATGTACATGTCCATACAATCAATTGATAAACATTTATAAATAGTCATAACAGAAATGAATTTTAAGAAATCTTTATAAACTTTATTGAAAACTCTCAACATTTGCACCTAGAAAAAAGCTAAATTGGAGATCGGCCTAACGTATAAGACGTGCCTTATACGCTGCAGATTACGGCACAAGGGAAAATTCTGAAAACATAAAGGGCCCAGTTTATACTTATGATAATTTTTATATCAAAAACGTGAAGGTCTAACATCAGATAAGTTGGATTTTATTTAATGAAAAACAATAGCCCAATTCTCCATGGTGTGTGACGCGGCAAAGAAGCGTCACCTGGTGTTATAGTTTTGTACTACTGGCTAGTCTGTTGGGAGTCTGGTCATTATCACAGACAGAGAGGAAGAGCATCACAGAGATAATCTACTGTAAGAATATCAAACAGACGCCCACCTGAACCTTATCTAATTAGTGATTAGTAGGGTAATAAGTGGAAGTTTTTTTGTGTTTTTTTTAAACAAATTTTCTCTTTATTACAGAAAAATATAAATACTGTTACAATATCAAGGTTTCATGTTCTCATTGATACCAAATATTTATCCTGAATATTGTAATAAAGAATAGGTCGCTTTTCAGTTTAAAGACCATTATCTTTAAACCGGTTTTGGGCGGCAACCTTAAAATTGAATTGGGAAGATATCCAATCTAGACAGGCATTATCGAGATGAACCGAAGACCTGCTCGTTTTGAGTGCCTCCGCTACTGTACAGGACCCACATACAGAACCTACCGTAAACCACCCATAGAAGCTACATCCTGACTTTGGGAGAATGCTATAAGCCGCACCAGAGGCCTGAAAAGGTTCCCATTCCTAATTACTACAGTCTATAAACGTAAAAGCATGCATGTATTATAAGCCGCACCCTGACTTCAGAAGACTATTAAAACCGCAGTAGCCCTCTCAAATGGTGTATATGCAGTGGGTTATACGCATAATTGTCGATATGAGTGACTATGAGTGTTCCGGCTCCCACACCTCCACTATGTCGGGTAAGCTATCCTCTTATATATAGGAGTGATCATTTTTCATCAACAGGGTGGTGGGGGTTGGGGAGTTTGAGTGTGGACGCATGAAAAAAATGAAATTGCCCATCGCCCTCTAGAGCCCCCCCCCCCTCCCCAGATACCGAAAGAAATCGCTCCCAATAGTAATACGCGGGGTTCTTCGCTGAAAACAGATAAAATTAGTATTGACCACGCCCAGTCAAAGAGGTTGAAAAAGATTGCACACCCTAAGTGAAACCTGCCAAAGTCACAAAAACAGACACCTTCTCTCCATGTTGGGTTGTCAACAAAATTGTTCCTGAAGATAAATACAACATGATCGGTATGAACACTGATCAATAATAGTAGATGATCAATATGTCGGCTCTGTCAATTCATCACTTGGCTCAATGGCCCCAGGCCCCAGAGTCAGACTGATAATTATTCAGTGAAAACTGCCAAAGTCAGCTGCACTCCTTGCCCGGGACTCCTTTTCTACTGCGTTCTACAGACGTTCATTTGTACATTTATCTCACGATTTTGGCTTGGACAGTGCTTTTTTGGTCATAACCCCGGTGCTTTATCAGCCCATAACCCTACTCTAACACCTTTTGGACATCTTCAAGAAGCCTTTGGTTAGAACCTGGACATGTTAATAAATTGGAGAAGCATATAAAGTCAACCTCGCCATACATTTCCAGTTAAAACCTTTCAGGATTCAACAGGGAATCGATCCCCGGCCACTGTGGCAGGAGACGAGCTCTCTGTCCACTATACCAAGCCAACCGGTACTAGAAATCCATGTACATGAAGGTTTTGAAAAAGTTTTCCGACATACCTGAATTTTATACACCTCGTTAGAATAGAATCCAATGATGCCAGGTGAAGTTATTAACAGGGAAACATCCTTAGATATCCTATATGAACATGCAATGCCTAAATTCTCCATTTTGTTCGAAATAAATAAGAATCCATTAATTTTCCATAGTGATACAGGTCGGCACCCGCCTCGTCCGGCCATTCCTTGTTCGATGCGTATTTGACCTAGTTCTTACATCCGGGCACCTCCCCACGTCGTAAACAAGACATAATGGCCATGTGCATTGGATCGCTATGTAAAATCATTGGATTCTCATTTATTTTGGAGAAAATGGATACAAAATATAGGCAAACACTAACTAGAGATCGTATATTTGGTGGTGCCAGAAGTACAGGACTTGACATGCTTGGATTCTACCCAAAAAGTTGTTGGAAAGACGAGGGTGTGACGGGTGGAGTAAAAACAATGGCTACGGTGGCTTGGCAAACCGTGCAGATCGCATGCACTTACAAAATGCCTTCTCCTTGATTAATTCTGGGGTTATCAGGTAAGAAATTGATACAGAATGGAGATAAATGTTAGATAAACGCATTAATCAATGTTATGAGACAGAACGAGTGGGTTAATGGATCAATATTCCACTCCCCGCTGCACGGGTCGTGGAATATTGAACCATTAACCCACTCCTGCTGTCTTATAACATTGATCAAACGCTGCATGTTTCTTTCCCAATGCTACACAGTAGAATTGAGGTGCCCCATACATTGGAACCCCTACAGTGCCACCAATAATGCACATAAAAAATCAATCATATTAGCCAAGGATATCCTAGTAATTTATTTCATAGTATAATTTTGTATGATAATTTCGTATAAAAGAATAATACTTTGAGCATAGTGGCCAATATAACTTAGGGCTCTGTCCTAGTCTTACACATTTTAGTCCATAGGATCAGGGTTGGCCAGGGCCCAAAAGTTGACCCACTGTAGCTGGCCCCCCTCACTTCCCTGACCAGAAGGAGATGAGGGGACATCTATTGAGTTTCCTTGGCCATAAGCTCGCCTTATATGGGGGAAACCCTGTTCATATTTGAACTTAATCTGCAAAATTATCCAGAAAAATGAAGTTTTTGTGGTTTTTTGAGCCATCATTAATGCAGGTCTTTGGTTAAACTTCATAATTTGGCCTATATGCTAGATGAAAGTTTACCCTTCATAATGAAGCTTTTGGTATGTACTGCCTTTTGATAAGATATGGATTCCATACATACTTGTGACAGTGAATATAAACTTGCCAAAGAACAAACACTTAGTGCTTTATGATGGAGTCAGACTAGCTTTGTAACTTCAAAATCCATTTCTTCACAGCAAGGACAGATGAAAATAGCACAACCACAGATTTCTTCCGAACCCCAAGCTGAGATTGTACTCAGAAGTTGCGAAAATGTAGGTTATTTCTAGTCTATGAATGCTTTTGAAATGGATGAGATTATAAAACGTTGTTGGGGATTGAGTCTAAATTTAGTTATAAACCAGGTTATAAACCATATAGATACATGTTAATCTACTCTAATAGCAACACTGTGAAACCAATTAAAATTTACCCATTTTCATTTTGCAGTTGGAAAGCAACAAACCAGAAACAGGATCCAAAAGTGAAGGTGTCCTTTTAGGATCCAAGAATGATGGTGATCTTTCTAACTTCATCAATGATCTGATTAAAAGTAGACGCCTCGCATGCACCATCCACTGAACTAAAGGTAAACTTAACCTTCAGAATGTTACTTCAGGTGTGTCTCAAAGCTACAGGTAACTGAGCCATTAATAATTTTGGTCCTTGGTTAAAGTTCATAATGTGGCCTATATGTTAGATTAAAGTTCCTAATGAAGCTTTTAACCTGTAAAATCGACATGACCATTTTTTTTGGCTGAGTGACATGATACATGACCAATTCAATCAACACAGGACATGGCCATTTCTTAAAATCCATATGGAATATGGTGACCCCCATCAAGGTCCCCGCTTTTAGTACGTACTGCCCTTTTACAAGATAGGAATTTCATTCATACTGTGACAGTGTATATAAACTTAACAAAGAACAAACATTTATTGCTTTGAGAGGGAGTCACTCTAGTTTTGTAACTTGAAAATCCATTTCTTCACAGTGAGGGCAGAACACTAGATTTCTACAGAAACTCAAGCTGGGACGGTGATCAGAAGTTGGGAAAATGTAGGTTATTTCTAGTCAATGAAATTGACAGATTCATAAGAGTTGTTGGGTATTGAGTCTAAATTTAGTCATAAACCATATACATGTTAATATACTATAATAGCAACACTGAGAAAACAATTAAAATTGACCCGTTTTCATTTGGCAGTTAGAAAGCAACAAAGCAGAAACTGGATCCAAAAGTGAAGGTGTCCTTTTAGGATCCAAGAACAGGCAGGAACTGCTTGGAGAGTGAGTTCTCGGTGCTAGTAGTATTAACATAAAGGCATGCCACTCGGTTTTTCAGCTATTTTATCTTATTAATGTGGTATGGGGCATTATCTATGCTTTAGGGGCCCATATTTGCTGCTTAAAAATTTATTAATAGAAACTGAAGGAGTTACAGTAAATGCTGCCCTGGTAAAATCGTCTTTGAATTAACTACAGTTACTAGTCTTGCTTAAACATTTTTCTAGTCAATTCTAGTGAAATCAAATACGACACTTGACAGGTCTTGCACCCACTGATGATTGACCTTTTGTGTAATGCATGCACACAGGTCTACCCTTGAATAGGCAATTAGTTGATTGATTGGTACTTATGCTATTGCGCTAGGGGTGACCAGTCTGTACTGAGTATGCCCATTTTAGGTGCCCTCTTCCACCACCTCATAAGAAGCCTATGCAAATTAGCCATGTGTTTTCAGTCCAGCAGTAATTTTGTCATGAAGATGAGCATGGACTTGGCTGAAAACTGCATGTATGAGCTTATAAAAGTCAACACTTTATATCTTTAGGTAAGGTTACCTTCTATATTTGGAAATAGATAAGCCCTGGACCCTTTACTGCATTTAAATTGGTTCAGATTCATCAAAATGCTATCAAGAGGCAGGCTATAAGATGACCGTGGACTTAATCTGGCCCCAGCTCGACCACTTGTGTGAGTCCTCTCTGGCACCTAGCGTTTGTGGGTAAAAGAAGTTTTTTTCCGCTGGTTGCTGTAGTGCTTATTTGTAGGCAGGTACCTCGCATAGTAATCTTCCCCAGAAAATGGGGACCATTATCCCCGTACATGAGAGAGGTATTCCCTAGAATCCCGACCGGGCGAGACTGCCATGGACTAGGAGTGGCAGGCCTTATATAACATACACACAATCACCAGCCTGATATTTTGAGCTCAGTGGAGGCCTGTGGATCCAAGAATGACGGTGATCTCACTGACTTCATCAACGATCTGATAAAAAGGAGACCCCTTGCGTGCACCATCCACAGAACCACTTAACCTTCAGAATGTTACCTTATATGTGATCTAAGGCTACAGGTAACCTTCATATTTTTGTGGTTAGATGGATGTAAATTTATCTATGTCTGTTCCTTGATTCACTTTTCAATGGTATATCATGCAGTGGAATAAAGTATCTGCTGGGAGAGTGAGGGAATGACCTTATCACAGTGCGTTAATCCTCTGACCACTACCATGATAGTTTGTCCACTGTTTCTTACGGGAACTACACTGCCAACTATGATAGAAAAAATCATTGATGGTATAAAACAAATCCTTGGTTAAGCTTCATGTGGCCTAAGGTCTTAGATCAAAGTGACCCTTCATAATGAAGCCATCGGTATGTACTGGTTTTTTATAAGATAGGAATTTCATACTTACTTCTCAGTGAATATAAACTTGCCACAGAACAAACATTTAGTGTTTTGAGATGGAGTCAGACTAGCTTTGTAACTTGCAAATCCATTTCTTCACAGCAAGGACAGATGAAAACAGCACAACCACAGATTTCTAAAGAACCCCAAGCTGAGACAATACTCAGAGGTTGCAAAAATGTAGGTTATTTCTAGTCTATGAATACTTTTGAAATAGACAAGATTATAAAAGGTTGTTGGGGATTGAGTCTAAATTAGCTAGTAACTAGGTTATAAACAACATACAGGTCAATCTTATACAATAGCAACACTGAGAAACCAATTGACCCGTTTTCATCTGACAGTTGGAAAGCAACGAAGCAGACACAGGATCCAAAACTGAAGGTGTCCTTTTAGGATCCAAGAATGACGGTGATCTCGCTAACTTCATCAAAGATCTGATTAAAAAGGGACCCCTTGCATGCACCATCCACAGAACCACAGGTAAACTTAACCTTCAGAATGTTACCTTATGTGTGATCTAAGGCTACAGGTAACCTTCATACTTTTACAGCAGGTGTAAATATGGTCATTGTTTCACATTATCTAAATATTGACCTGTCTTAGATTAAACTTACAATTCATAATGAAGGCGTCAGTATTGTACTGGTTTTTTATAAGATAGGAATTTCATACTTATTTGTGACAGTAAATATAAATTTGTAAAAAAACAAACACTAAATATGCCTCTATGTGACTGATAACATTAACATCATACATTAAACCTTGCAGGAAGGGTCGCCAATGAGGCACTCGCGGTGCATGCAGAAGAGGAGCACATTGCTATGAGTGAGCAGCTCCTCCAGCTGCCCTGTACCTTGTCAATGAACAAAAACTTAGTGCTGAAAGATGGAACTACCTTAAAACCCCGCGTATAAGCCAGTTCCCAGACCATTTCAGGGACATTTTCATTGGTAGAAGGGGGTTGGGGTAGCCGTTAGGACTCCATAGGTTTTTGAATTTTGAAAATCTATTGGTTAGAAAAAATTTTGAATTTATGAAATTTTCAAAACAATTGTCAAACTAAGGGTGCAGCTTATATGCGGGTGCGGCTCATACGCGGGGTTTTACGGTAGGTAATTCATGATTCACATGTGCCACATCGCCTATAGTTTAAGTAGGATTTATTTGTTGTATTGTAGTGATTTAATCCCTACCTTGCATGTCTGATCATAAATATCTGCATTGATATGTTGATCCCAATATACCAGCTATCGATAAAAACGTGGCACAAAAAACTGTCACAAGACCGTGTATAGAATGTAAATAAAACTTAATGGGTAAGATGATGATCTATGAAGAAAACTTTGAAGTGAATGCCCGCTCATAAATGTGTTCTCTACAGTCTAGTTTAGTTCTAATGTGCTCTTTATGGTAACAAGAGTTTGGATTAAACCTACCGTAATCTCCCGCGTAGAAGGCGCGTCTTATACGCGAATCAGATCGTTCATGGGTCTTATACGCGGGAGGGTAATTGCCTTGAGTTGGGGGTGCGCCTTATACGCGGGTTTTTCCAACATCTTATTTCGGAAAATGTGCCGGTGACAGCTTGAACTCATATAGCCAGCAGCGCGGCAGAACGGGAGGTGTCGACGCGTTCGCCGGGGATAAGGCCCACCATGTGCCGATGACAGCTTGAACTCATATAGCCAGCAGCGCGGCAGCCCGGTCGGTGTACAGGCGCTCAGCGGACAATACGCCCACCATGCGCCGCTGACAGCTTGAACTCATATAGCCAGCAGCGCGGCAGACCGGGAGGTGTCGACGGGCGCTCGGCGGGTTCAAGCCGACCGTGTGCCGATGACAGCTTGAACTCATAGCGCCAGCACCGCGGCAGACCGGTCGCTGTAGATTTGCTCGGCGGGTTTGACGCCGACCGTGTGCCGATGACAGCTTGAACTCATATAGCCAGCACCGCGGCAGACCGGGAGGTGTCGACGGGCGCTCGGCGGCTTCAAGCCGACCGTGTGCCGATGACAGCTTGAACTCATAGAGCCTGCACCGCGGCAGACCGGTCGCTGTAGAATAGGGGGTGGGGAGGGGGGGGGGCGCCTTCTACGCGAAACAGTCCCCCTGTGAGTTGGGGGGCGCCTTATACGCGGGTTTTTCCGGAAATCGATCCAGAAGAGGTACGTGCGCCTTCTACGTGAAAAGGCCTTCTCTGAGCTGAGTTGGGGGGGCGCCTTCTACGCGAGCTGCGCCTTCTACGCGGGAGATTAGGGTATGTCATATATGGCATCTTAGGGGTTCTGGTCTAAAAAGTCCTCAAGATGTAAAATCAAGAACTTGAGAAAAAAAAAATACATCATCAGCACATATATGTCATATTTCCTTAAATTCTGTTTTCAGTGGCATTTTTCTTTTTACTCTTTATTTCTGTTAAGAATTGTAATCGTCCATTCATTGAACATGGTAAATAAGGGTAGAGTCTCATTGGTATCTGTTGGGTTATGAATACTTGTACATTGTTTCGTTATCATACAGTCATCACGAGTCATAGTGGTACTCTTCCCTGTCTTACATCTTATGAAAGAAAAATAACCTATTTATAACCAGAGTGATATCAGGGGTAAAGTGCTACACTTGTTCCGAAGCATTAAAAGCTGTGGCTTGTACGTGGACAGAAAAAAATTACTGCAAATTTCTTTCAACATCGTCACAGATGTACCGAAAGTTGAGTTTTGAATTTTTTATTTGTGAAATAAATCATTACATTTTGATGATGTTCACTTTATAGCCAATAAGTATTACATCATTTCAATCCGTATGATACAATAAAGGTTTATTACAACCAACATAGAATGGAACAATTAAATGCGTTGTTCCATGTACTGATACCAGGATGAACTCATACATGCTCAGAGGTGACACCTAGTGGATAATGTAAGGACTATTGCTATTCTTGGTAATTGAACCTATCTGTAGGGGAACACATCTTTTTTTTTTCTTCTTTAATAAATAGGCCACTCATCTCTACACGGCCCAAGTCCACTTATGCCTTGTGTCATACATATATACAGTATCTTGGTTAGAATTAATAAGGCTTTGTTTTTTGTGCGAACAATAGTTTTCATATGTGTACAACGCACATCATTTTCTCAAAGAGAATAGTTTAAAATCCACACAGCGCATAAAACGTACAAAAATGGAATGAAAACTTGCATTCATAAGAAAACAACCAGCCATAACAAAATAAACCATAGTAGAAATGGTTTCCACATTATCAATTTCTCTTGACACATCAAACGATGCATCATAATAACAAGTCCATGAATACATACTTAGTCCAGGGCCGTACACAATACTAACAACCTTTTATTCTCTTCATTTTACCATTTTACAAATAATTCTCTTCACAAGACTAGAAAAAGCTACAATGGATGTGCTTCATAAGTTCATCCATTATCACAATTGGTTATATAAACCTCTAATATCTTCAGCCGATCCATCTACTATTGCATTACTGGTCGGTGTCTTTATCCACAGCCAAGGAATGATTTAGATATCATTGATATGTTCTAGTACCTGAATCTCCTTAACCCTTTAGAGGCCGCTGATGCATCAATGCATCATGCCCATTGGTCATCATGATGCATGAATGCAGACCTGGTGAGTAACTCGCCAGGGCTACATTCAAGCATCATGCCGACCCTACGGGGTTGATACAGAAACTCATGGAGGGTCAGCAGGATGCTCCAATGAAGTGCTGGCGAGCAGTCTTGGACTCGGTGCGTCATAACGACCAAAGGATCAGCAGCAGCCCTTAAAGGGTTAATCATTCCTAGGCCTCCAATAGCCTTCACATTTTGACTGAAGACGGATTAACATGGCAGGATTGCATAGCACAGTATTTAACTCATTATCACAAATTACTGTTGGTCATGTGGATCACAATGACCAGGTAAGAGGTAGATGTCTTTTTTCACGCTCCCTTTGGTGACACACACCTGCTTGTATGGGTGCTCTGGATGGTTATCCACCAAGCCTGTAACCTGCAACATAAAATAATACAGATTAAGTTTAACCCTTTAAGGGCCGCTGATCATGCCCATTGGGCGTAATGATGCATCAATGAGTAGCCCTGGCGAGTAACTCGCCAGGGCTCCATTCATTAATGCATCATGCCGACCAACAGGCATGATGCATTAATGCATCAGCGGCCCTTATAGAGTTAAACTGTACAAGACAAATCAATTATCTGTCCTTACTTCCCACAGCAAAACAAACAGCTTTAGCTGTGTGTTTTGCTGTGGGAAGTAAGGACAGATATCACTGGCAACTTTCCATACCAAGAGAGGGCATCAGTATTTTTTCGGTGTGTATTACTCATATCGTAGAACCTTGTATATAAGCTTTAACCACGTATGGACCCTGCACCCCCACAGAATCATTGTTGGTCTGATGCTGGTTTTTGGAAGGTTTTAAGAATAAGCTTAAATAGACTTCTGAAATCGTCTATAAGCCGTGGCCTATAATAAAGGGTTTTACGGTATCGGTAGTTATGTGGAGACCAGGAGGTCAGGAGAAGATGTATGGGTGGCCTCCATTCCGCATAGGTAGCTGCTGCTCTATGGTCACTTCTACCTGCTTATGTGATTTCAAACCTGAGTTTTGATCATAACTATTTGGACATCGCCATAACTATTATGCCAGATTTGTACAGCATTGCTGTAAAGACCACTGAATCTAAAAGTCAAGGGTGTGTTCTGTATAGGAGAGTTGTGGGCCTGGTGCACTGCCCTCAATCTTCCTATACACCAGCCCCAGTTGTTTATGGACAGAACTCCCCACACTGTTTCGCTTGATGACTGCATCAACATTTTTCGACGCCAATTTACAGTTAGGGACGTTTTGACGCCATAATGCACAAATGAATCAATGACTATTTCTCAGCTGTTTATTGACATATTTCAAAGTGTAATATATCAATTTTATTGTTTTCAAGCATACTTATTTTATTTTTTCAACTTATAGACCCATATTCCTGATGGTTGTTCAGATAGAGTGCATCATGGCACTCAAGACATGATGCACAAATGAATCAATGAGTATTTCTTGGTTGTTTATCAACATATTTCAACATGTAATATATTAATTTCAAAGTTTTCAACCATGCAGATTCCATTTGTTTTACTTTTAGATCAATATTCCTGATGTATTCAGAGATAGAGTGCATCATGCCAATCTGGGCATGATGCACCAATGAATCAATGACTATTTCTCAGCTGTTTATTGACAAATTCAAAGTGTAATATATTGATTCCAATGTTTTCAAGCATACTGATTCTATTTTTTCAACTTATAGACCCATATTCCTGATGGTTTCTGAGATAGAGTGCATCATGCAAGCTAAGGCATGATACACCAATGAATTAAAGGCTATCAATCTTTTTAATATCAATACTTATGCCATGGCGAATATCGACGACACTATAGATTAGTACTACTTACGCCGTATTCAATGGGGGGGGGGTGGAATACGATCCTCGCATATTCTGCGGCGCCATTTTGAAATTTATACAGAGTTAACTAGTTTCGTATTTAGGTATGGTTATTAGAAGTTTTACGCAAAAAAAGAATGATTGAACTAGTTAAATAATATGTTATGAATTGTTTGAGGTATATCCATGTATTAGCACCATGTTAAAAAAGAAGATATTGTCCAGCGCAAGGAACATTTCTATCAAAACTAAAAGCAGCAGCTAGCTCCGTATCACGTGACCTACTTCGTCGAGCAAGGTGTCATGGCGGATCAAAACAAACCGGGACGAATCGGTGCCTTCAAAACCAGTAAATATTGTTGAAATCCTTTATTTAAAAGCAATTTAAACCCCTGGGCCATGGCATAAATAACGGCTTCGTTGAATACGGGCAGCCCCACCTTGGTGAATACGCTGTAAAATTATTCACTGGTCGTGGACATTTGCTTATTTAGTCACCATGTGTCAGCCCATTATATTTGCAAGCATATGAATTCTATAAGGGACCAATAGAAAATGTCCATATATTAAAAAGTAGCAGGACACTGCATAGGCCTAATTATGTAAATAATATGTGCGGATTGGTTTGGTTTGGTTGATTTTAAGTCCACTAATAGTACTTAAAAGTTAGCAGACATTTCTGTGGTTCACAGACATTAAGTCCTTTCTTTTCTGTTTGGACAGGTATTTCAAAGCTGCTTGTCCAGACAACTAGACAGGTATTTATATGCTGCTTGCCCAACACAGCAGTGACCGAATCTATGAATGACCGAATCTATGTTGGTTCGTTTAGTTTTACGTCCGGGGGCCATCAAGGAACTCAGACACCGAATCTATGAGATGAATGACCGCATCTATGAGGAGAGTTGAGGGGGAAAACTGCTTCATTCCCCTACTCTTTTCGAAGGATAGCAAGTGTTCTTTTTTTTGCCTGGTCCCATAGGCAGGGCCAGACAAGCAACGGCCTTTGATCACTCAGATGTGGTTCACTGAGGGGGAATCCCATGGCAAAAGACAAGCATGTAGGCCCAGGCCCGCACATATGGACACCAGCTGCCTACATGCTCATGCCAAGCCAAAAGAAACCCCAAGTTTGTCGCCTTTTTCTGGACCCCCCCAGAAGCAAAACTATGAATATAGGGTAAATCGAACGTGCTTAACGCAATGAGGCATACTACAAGTCCGAATTATGAACCCCTGCCGAACAAAAAATTGTTTTGAATCTTGACATGCCTACTTTAAGGTCTACTTTAGCAGGTTCCTTTGATCGCATCGGGATGCACAATCTATGAAAAGAGTGTAAATCAACGTGCCAAACGCAATGAGATATACTACAAGTCCAAATCATGAACCCCAGCAAAAAGAAAATTGTTTCGAATCTTGAGGTCGAAACACGAAACACCGCACACACTCAGTCACAATGTATTAGTAGTTTCAATTTGTTAGCATATGAATTCTACAAAGGAGCAATAGAACATATCTATGTATATTGTAAAGTATCAGGACACTGCATAATTATGCTAATTATGCAAATAATATGCTTGGATATGGAGTGTTCAGTATCAATCTGGGGTGTTTCGTCCCCCTAAAGAACGTGCCCCCCAAAAATTGTTTTAGAAAAGAATAAGTGAAATAAAATTTTTACCTAGGGGGGTTTTTGCCACTTTCCCTAGACGCTCCCTGTGTGCGCAAACCATGGTCTGAGTGCACCTATCTAAAGGCTCTTTTGCGGGTATGGAGTGGTGCTTATTGACCACTGGAACCAAGGTTCAGTGGTCAATAAGCAAATGTCAACGACCATGGGATATTTCAGCATCGTATTCCCTGACGTGTATCTGTCCATATCCCACGATGCCGTATCCACCTTGAATTATAGTCTGCTGACTTTAAGGAACAAGTCAAGTTTGGCTTTGAAAGTTTCTATCCAAAAAATCATTTCAGAGAAAAAACATTTTGGCAGCGAGCACTGAAAGAGTGCATCATGATGCCCTGATTACCATGATGCACTCTTTCTCAGCAACAATCAGGAATATAGATCTAAAAGTTGTGTTAAATGTGTTGTGTATTTATCCAAGTCTTTACTTTCTCCGGGTCCCTTAATAGCTACAAGACTTGGTTGCGTTATTTATTTCCACTTCAATCAATTATTTAAGGTAGTTATTGATCAAGAACGAACAGACAGGCAGAGAAGTTGATTGCAAAATCGCCATTTTTCTTTTTGTGGCTTGTTTTCAATTCCGCCCTCTAGGTGGTGCTGAGCTTGTGCAAAATGCAAAAATTATGAAAATAGTGTAAATTGATGTGCCAAACGCAATAAGAGGTACTACAATTCCGAATATTTTTTTTTTTGAATCTTGACGTGATGCCTACTTTAAGGTCGACTTTAGTAGGTTCCTTTGATCGCATCTGGATGCACGAACTCTGAAAATACGGTAAATCAAACAAATTTTTGTCGAAACACCAAGCGGCATAGGCTGCGAAAGGCCTCCTCACACAACGCTTAGAGCAACTGTCCACCTGTTCAGCGACTGATACTATTTCTATGCATTCCTACTACAAGTACCGCAGGTTTGGTGCATGAATTGTTTACCAAGGTCACAATAACAGCCTGTGGGCGTAAATGGAGGTAAGCTGGGAGCGTAAATGGCATCATATACATAAATCATCATATCTCCCTTACTATTGATCGCACAGGAGCGTGCAGCACATAATTTGGTATCAGTTTTTTGAGAGGATTACTCCTACGACATCATAATGTAATTTTGACTGATATTTTTCAAAATTTAGACCACGTAAAATCACAAAAATGCCCATAACTTTCCAGGAAATCGTTGTAGGAAAAAATTCAAACAGCTATGGACTCCTCTCAAAAGTCGGCTTTCTATTGGAACCCTATTATCGCCCAAAGATGTCTCTCAGTCTTCAGGCCATTTTAGCAATTCCCAGCATAAATTGAAAGAATGATACAGACCTGGTTCTGAGACCACCAATCTCGGACCACCAATGGGGCCGCGCAGCACGCAGTGTCATGCTTTGTTCAAATCTAACATTTTCCTTCAATTTCTCGGTACCATGCGACAAAGAAAGATGAGTTGTGACAATAATCCATGTGTACTGCGAAAATGAAGCAAGGTTTCTTTCAAATAAGATATTTGGGCCGATATTTTCGCTGGTACTGCTGTGCTACAGCGGTGCTACAGCGGTACCAGCGAAACATGTGGCTGTGTTTACTCTTTAAATGTGCACCGCAAGCATGAAGACCGAGAAAGTAGGTCGTCGCACATGCACCGCAAATTAGCAGCAGACTTTTATGATAACAACTACAGCAAGTGGCGAATGGGGATTTTTTGATCAACTTCTCTGCTTGTCCGTTTGTTCTTGATAGATAACTACCTTAAATAATTGATTGGAGTGGAAATAACTATGACTATGACTAAGGGTTAATCAACCTATTCCAGCTTACTTTATCGCAAAAGAGGAAGGAGAAATACGAAAAAAGTTGGTCGTTTTAGGCCCTTCACCCCATTCCCATAGGTGGCTGCTGTTTATGATATTACGTTAAATTAAAAAGGCAAGATATTTTTGCTTAGAAATAGCAATAATAAATAAAAAATAGGATGGATGACTAAACTCCCTTTGTTGAATACAATGACAACTGTGAAAGGCAAAAATTCTTTTTCTTATTTTTATTCAAGAACATAAAAGTACATTCCCCCCACCTCAAAGTTTTCAACGTTCAAGCTCGTAACCATGGAAACAGTTATCGTCAAAACCAAATGTTGACTCGTAGTTAAAGTTTACTAGGCATTATAAAGTGAAGGACAAACATCTATATCATTTTCTTACCCTTATGACCATCCGTGATACGTCCATATGATGTGCAGAAGCAGCAAACACCTTGACTAGATCTCGTACAAACCAGGTTCCATATTTTTTGTCCCTATAGGACTCATAACCTTCCAATAAAAAAAGAAAACCACAGTCAAAGACATTTTCATTAAAGACTAATGTATAATTTTCCAGTAACTGCTGCAGTCTCATTGATTAAGAGGAAAGAATACAACAGTCCCATATGTTTGACCAAGGACCTCTGTATCACATGGGGACAATGAATATGACATCCCTGTTTTCCATGGTCAGGTCCCATGACATTTTGATGATGTAAACCAAACCAAGCCAATCATACTGCAATTCGATAGAATTTCCTTCTTTTCAGATGCCAAAATAATTAATGCAAATGTCCACTCCCACAAAATATATTTACATCGCATTCCCCTTGGTGGCATTGGTCGCATCCCACTCCATCTATAAGGGATGGTAAGGCACCTATAAGGCGTTTTGGGATACGACCAATGCCACCGAGTTAGAAAATTAGAGGTAAGCATTAAAATGCTCAAAACTCTGAAAGGTGGTGCCAGCTTGGGCATCCATTATACAAGTCTGACATCAGCACTACCTTTCACAGGCACCAGATCCAAGTAGATGTTCAGTACTTTGAGTCCTATACCTTGTGGTTAACAACACAGCACATCTGCTTGGGGAGTCAGTTAATGCCCATTCTGTGTGGTTAATAAATGGGTAAACCATCAAAAAGGGCTGGAAAAAGGTTTCCCGAAGGAATGTGCATTCTTCACGATTGGACACCCAAAGGGACGCCTCTCTGCTATTCTTGTAATCTATCTATTATGATAACATCACACACTTATTGAACCATCAAACTACATTTTTATGACCTCAACTTATTATTCTAGCATTATATGTGGACAGATGAGGTGAAAGGGTCCTCCGAGGTAAAATGTGATATTTAAAATTGAAGTCATCGGCTTTAAAATGAGGTATAACACTTGCAGATAACCCCTCTGGTCTCAGAGATATTGCTTCACGAAAATGGAATGACATAACTATATCAATACAGCCAACAAGCTTTATCATTCTTTGTTTTAATCAAATCAGGCATCTAATTAGCATAATTATCTAAATGATCAATTGAAAAATAGTCAACCCTTTCCATACATTTTGGCATAACTTTGGATCTAGAAATGGTATCTTAATTCTTTTTTCAATGTATGAATCTATATGAATCAGTCTATCAATTGACATTAATTTTTTTTCTATTTGGAATATAATTCTGGTTGCCATGGCAACCTGTATCTCTGAAAATGATTATTTAGGCCTTATTTTGGATTCAAAACATTCCATTTACACTCCAAATACACAGGAAGTGCCAGAAAATAGAATGTTTTTGAGAAAACCATCTTTTTCTTTATAAAAAATTACATAATAGCAATTTTTGGTCTATATTTCATGTTTTTAGCCTCTGTAGCTCCCCTCGTGGCCACATCCAGTACTAAAATTCCCGCAGGCAGGGCCATTTCCCCTCATCTGCCCACATATGAACATATTTTTGTACAGTTTGACTTCTTTCATCCTTTACTTTGACAAACTTTACCCATCTCTGCCTCTTTTGGGGGACACCCAAAAGCGTCTTTATCCATGGTGGTGTCTATAACTTTTTCCGAGTTAATAATGTAAAAATATTCCATGGTCTTGTACATTTGCTTACATATACATGACAGCTACTGTGGATTAACCTTCCCCTTTACTTCATATTCTATATAGCTGTCATATTTACCTTCTACAGTTGAGTATGTCACTAAGACATCTGCATCCTCGTGTGTCGCCTGTTTCAGAAACGCATCACGGGTAACATTTGAATCTGGTATGGTTTCAGGTTCCACCTCTAATGGGGCCCCTCCATCTGGGATTACACCAAGTGTTTTTCCATCTGTAACAAAGGTATTTAATTTTGTTTTCCTTGCACCTCCTATAGGAGGCTGAGAGTATAGTGTAAAACACAATTAAAACAAACAAAACAGATTTTTCTTCAATAGCAATGATATTGAGAGGTTCTCCCGTCTGAATTTCCTTTACCCACAACCATCTTGAAGAAACAAAACATTTCCTATTTCTACATCTTACTTGTAAATAATCAATATATAAGCCATTGCTACATTACCATAAAACACTACATAAAAGTTGGACACTCTGAGCAGTTTACTGCGGCCTATAGCAAGGCCAACAACTCTGGGTGCAGCATACACGTGGTGTTGCATATACAATGTAAGGAATGGCCCATTTAAGCACAGAGTTCTCTTGAAACCAAAAAACTCTCTTTCATTGGTCTTGAATCAATGCAGGTTCTGAATAAGCACAGGGGCAAACATGTACATGTATAACTTAAAAAATGACTCCTTTGAGTTTCAATGAAAAGCAATCAATTTCAGACCAAGTGTGATACCCACTGATAAATATTGTTTGCTAAACTTAGGTGCCCAGAAAAACTGATGCACACAATAGATAACACATACTCCCTTGGCAGGCTTGGATGAAGAACATCTTGGGCTTGCCAATCAGACCCTTGCAGTTTCTTCCGTTGAAGTGGTTAATGACGTCTTTTGTGATGTTTACTGGATGGCCCTCTACTGTGTAGAACACACCCTCACAACCATGACTCATGATAAACATCATGAAAGCGTCTGCTTGAGTCTCATTAGCCTTTTCTCTTTCAACCATGTTATTAATGTCCTGTCCAAGAAAATTGCAAGAATTAAATTACCATTCCACTACAGGCATAACATAGACGATGGGTCAATAGGTTTCTCTTCATGGTTATATTGAATATTAATGGATAAATCACAAATAGGTTAAGTTAACTCCATCAATATTTTTCTTAAAAGTAAATGACTTTACGGATTTCTGACAGACTACTGGCGTAATTGTAGAATATTGCAATTTAAAATCATGTTTCCAAAAACATAGAACATATTACGAAATAACATAAGATACCTCTTTTGTTGGGTCATCCAAGATATCAACAGTGAAATTCAATTGTTGACAGAGCTTCTCAAGATTGTTGCGATCAATACTTGAGCCAGTGCGTACGGACTTCCCCGAGCCTGGTCTGAAGTTTTCCACATTTACAATGATAGCTCGTCCCCTTGGGTCTGAAGACATTCGATATCTGTCTGACTTTATAAAAGAAAGAAGAATAAGAACATAATCATGATTATATCCTATTCAATAAAGAGATAACGACGAAGATTTTACTGGGTACAATACTCTGAAATGTCTAGAATATCAAAGTGAAGGGTAGAGAACGACCTAAGGTTGGAAATTTCCTACAAAATTCTGATTTAATCGTGATGAGATGGCAGGCTCTAAAATATGTTCTGGTGTGGATAGTTTCTATAATATTGTCATAAATTGTGAATATAATCTCCAGCTACTGACAGTCTATGTGAAATCTGTCAATATTGATAATCACAGATTATGGAATATCCGCATTCTAACAATGATCTTTTCAATCTAACGAGCTCTAACTTACTTACCAGGGCTATATTGATTGCGTCAAAACTGGCATTCTCGACAGTAAAAGACATTTCTGGTTCTGTAAATATAATGACTCAAAAATTAGATTGTCTCCTACTTCAAGTGTTGCAGTACGAGTACAATTATGTGAAACACTTTCTTCATCTATGACATTTATATCTTTGTCAGATGAACTTTTACACTAGACATATGTTGTGTATATTGTGCCATGTTCCCAAGGTTACGAGGCAATACATTTATTGCTAATGACTGTTTGTTAGATGCTCATACATCATCAATTGATTAGCAATGGATTTGACTGTATAGACCAGTTTTATTTTTGTTCATGGTATCTTTTGCCATGGTTACCCCATATTTGGACCTTCTTGTTTTAAGAAAATACATCTCAAGAGATCTGTCTTACGAAAAATGAAGACGGAAAATGAAACCTTATAGAGCATCTATCAACTGTACATGCAAAAAGAAATCAAATATGAAATATGTAAGGTGTAGGATCCAAAGAATTTTAGCTTATTCATTTAATCTAAGGTATAAGAACCAGAGATGTTAAGCAAAATTATCTGGTACTCTAAAAAGAAGTAAATAAGTCAAGTGTCATTTGAATCAGAAATACTCACGTGTAGCATCTACTGTGTCATAGCTCACTGCATCACCGCCCCCTACGGCACTGGCACCGGGTGGTGCAGCTGGACCGGGTGGTGCAGCTGGACCGGGTGGTGCAGCTGGACCGGGACCAGCAAGTGCATCACCTGCCGGTGGCACAGCAGGAATGACATCAATATTATGCGGTTCTCCAGCACCACCAGCGGCTGGGACGACAGGAATATTATTTGCGGCTCTGTAATTATCGGCTATGGTCTGATCGAGCTTATCTGCAATGTGGTCTTGTTCACTCTCCACTAGAGCTTCCACCAGGACACGGAAGGCTTCAGGGCCCCTCTGAAAAAGCCTCTCCAAGAGGTTATATACCTTGCTACTTGAAGTTGGATTTTTCTGGAATAATATGCAAAGAAATGGTAAATGAAATAATTGTCATGGGTAAATACCAGGTGACATATTGGTTTAAGCACAAAACACTTTTTTGTACCAGGGTAGCAATCTATGGTAGGCCTACTGTCATTTTCATGATAAATACACATACCAGGCTATCATTTATAAACAGGTTTGAAGATTATTTTGGGTAAAAAAAGATTAATTTTCTTTAGAAGTTGAATACCAAGATCAACAGTTAAATGCCATGCCATTACCGGGGTAATTTTTATTTTAAGCCAGACAATGAATTGGAATATTTTATTTCAGTTGTTACTTACATATTCATTTGTGATTTCCTCTTTGAGGTCCTGTGTAAGAATACGATTACTGTAGAGATGTGACAGAACAGGTCTCAGCAAGATTTGCTTTGTCAAGAAAGTGAAGTTGTCTCTGATTTTCTTTTCATGGATAGGCTGCATTGTCGAGTGATCTGTGTACCTGAAATAAAGTATTGGGTGTTCGTTCAATTGTATTTTAATCAACAAAGAGAATGCTTGGGCACTCAGTAATGTAGACCATCTACATTTCATACAGCCTGAAACAATAGCAACCTGTTCCATTTATACAATAAGAATTTACTTCTAAATATCCAGTTGCTCATAGACTGAAAACTTGTTTAGTATGGGTTTCTCGTCATGGATATGTCCTTAGCTCTCGAAATGGTGTTAAAAACCTTATAGGCTATTACTCACTCACTCCATTTCATACAGGTCCTGTCTTTTTTTTTTTGGGTGGGGGCATCAGTAGGCCTAACCGTCACATGGACAAATAGTAAATCATAAATGAAATGGAGTCCTAAGGGAGTGGTCATTATTTATTAACAGGGGAAGGGTGGTGGGTTTGAGGGGGGAGGGGGTTTAAAAAATCCAAACCCTTCCCGGGGGGGGGGCATACAAAATTTACTCTTTTTTCAGCAAAAAAGTCTGCATGTTACCATACTCCATAGATAGGCACTTTAACAATGCTGCAGTGTGAGTGAGAAAAGCTGGCAGGCTGCATTAACACTTTTTGCTTGCTGCGAAAACGGCTGTTATTCGCGACCTGGCGTTATTCGCCAGTTTTTGCCATTTATAGTCTGTCCCATGTATTTTGATAGTTAGAATTAAAGTCACGACATAGAGCTACCCACCAGCGAAATCTGGGGAAGAAAATATTGATTGTCAACCGTTTTACACTGACATGAATGTGAAGGTAATTTTAAAGCTTTAAAAAAATATATTAAGAAATGGAGACACCAAAAAACTAACAGACACAATTAAAGTGCATAATAAAGTACTAGCATATGAAATTTCGTGGATTTATCTGTCCTTGCCCAGTGATACTTTTGAAAGGACCAAAATATAAAAAAAAACCCAGAAAAGTAATGGCTCTGTGCATTCCCGCTATATTACGATTTTTTAAAGGCAATTTACCCCTACTTAAAAATAATTTAAAGATACCATTTGGATTCTAAATATAATAGGAAACTGAATTTCTTCTACATTGAATCACTAGAACCATGCTTTTCAGGCCCTTAGATATCAAGTGAAATCATGGAAGATTGGCATCACTCTGCATTGCCACACACTGACCCACTATGCAGCTGAACTCACATCACAGGAAGTGTATTAATAATTAAACACCTTTCGGATTTCCTGGCATTCCTATAGATCCTATTGAGGTTCCTGAAACCGTAGCACTTTCTCGCCTCCTTTCGCAGAAACAGCTAAATTTCGGTCACATGACCCTTGTGTAACATGTTTGTTTGCAATAGTCATTAAAACTTTAATTTTCCTCTTCAACATGAAACGCTGGGTAATATTGATTAAAGAGACCATCATTTACATAATATACCTGGCGCAGGGTTTAAATATGTGCTGATACTTTGTAATCCTTGTTGCAAACAAACTTAGTAAAACAGGGTCACATGACCGGAATTCAGCCGTTTCCGGGAAAGGAGACGAGAAAGTGCTATGGTTTCGGGAACCTCAATAGGCTCTATTCCGCATTAGCGGATTCCTTAGTGGGCTGACCCCTGCTGAAGCTGATACCTTGCGAGATAAATGGCAGCAAGCTAATGGGTACCAGGTGTTACGTAATGCAGCCGGAAAAGTCTGCACTGAATGAAAGGAATTTTCTCATTGGTCAATAATGTATTCCGCTAGGTCGGAATAGTGCTACTTCACTCAATATTCAGTACACTTTTTGCTTTGTATCTCCGGTTCTATTCACAATAAAAAATGTCTCAATGAGCTCTATCCAATGTGACCACAGAGCCAGTTTTAGTATTCAGTTTAACTAGGTTTATGTCTCTTAGGGAGTGGTCATTATTTATCCACAGGGGGTGGGTGGTGGGTTTCCACGGGGACGCGCGAAAATTTTTTACGCCCCCCCTCGACGACAGTCAAAATTTTTTGCGCCCCCCCCCAACCACAGGCGCGGAGAATTTTCGCGCCCCTCTTTGAGCTATAGTAGTGCGCTGGCTTTTTGGCTCAAAAGAGGGTAAATTTTTTTAGCCCCCCCTTCAAGAGGGGTCAAAATATTGTTAGCCCCCCCCTCAGGAGGGGTCTGAAATTTTTACGCCCCCCCCCCTCAAACCCACCATCCCCCCCCCTGTTGATAAATAATGACCACTCCCTTAGTCTGAAGAAATGGTCATGAGACTGGGGGCTGTGTACAAATGACGTCATGCTTTTTTGGACCATTTTTGACCCCCTCTCCCCCCTTGTCATGTTTCGTCATACAACACCTTAACATGACATCATGCAGAGATACCCCCCCCCCCCCGCCAAAGTGCATGAATAGTGTACAGCCTAGATAAACAAATTGAAATGGTTCAAAGGGACATAATGGGTGTGAATTGGCAATCAAGGATACATGCAACATAAAACAGATGAACTAGCACTGATCGACAAAATTAATGAACAGGAAAACATGCCGAACACTGTCAGCATCAGCTTATGAGTCCCTATATGTCGATTGAATTTCCATGCCTTATACACAGAGTACTATGCCTATGGTATTGATCATACACAAGTATTTCCTGTCACAAAATATCCTGAAAAAAAAACTAGATCAATAGTCTAATACATGATAAAAGAAAAGGATCAAATTGTCAGAAGACCATCAATTACAATCAGACATACAAAGCAGTCGGTTTTTACTGTAGAACCTGCATATGACCAATAGCCATGAATTGTCGTCAAGTAGCCTGGCCAAGTGCTGCCAAAAAAAATTAGCTGAATTGTCTATTCCTTTTGCATACATACAGTACAAGTGTTGGTGAATAGGCCCCATATATGAGGGAAAGTTAAATATGTAAACCATTTCTACACCAGCCTGCCAAAGTAAGGTATGCCAAGTACCATGTGGTCACGTCTATGACCTTACCTCCATGCAGAGATTGATAGGGTACAGATATACCAGCGTTATTCTACCCTGATGACTGTTAATAATACTCAAGAAAACACCCAAAGCATGAAATGAAATCACCTTTTTCCATGTTGTTGCCCAGTTTATGCTATTTTTGGCCTGAGAGAGAATGATGCTGCTTGGAAAAAGTCCTAGCAGAAATTAACCTGCTTCTTTCCAGTTAGCACCACTCTTTGAAAAGGGGACAAAGGCAACATATTTTATCATTAACAGATATAATACCCCTTCAGCTTCACTATGGTATATAGATATGGGGGTCTGGGGCTGATGTTTAAGTGCTAGGACTAACAGAAAAAGGTCGTAGACGTGACCACATGGTCCCTTTCAGGTGGCAAAATACAGGGAAAATGCTTATAATTGATTCCATGAATACTTCAAAATGAGAGATGTGGTGTTTTTATTTAATGTGATCAGGTCAGCAAGGCTTAGGGCTGTAAAGGGAACCATGGTTTTGCCTATCTGTGAGGTATAATAAGTGAGCTACAGGGGTTCAAAGAGCTAAAAAGGGTATTTTTTGGGCAAAAACATGTAGACATGACCATGCACTTTACATTCAATGCCATAGCTCAGAGTATCCTCACTAACATGCAATGTTCCTGTCATAACAAGGAACAACTAACATAATGGTTATACTTTAATATCAAGCACCTTGCTGTATGACTGCATACATGTACGGTCGTAGACGTGACCACCGTCGTAGACGTGACCACGCATTTGTATTGAATGCTATAGCTCAGAGTTGATTTAAGATAGAATAATCTCATGAACCTTCAATGTTCTTTTCCTAATAAGATACAAATCACACATAACAAGGACAGCCAAGTATGAAGCATCTTGCAAGAAAACTGTAGACATGTCCATGGTCGTAGACGTGACCACAGTCGTAGATGTGACCACACCTATACTTTTCTTGTGATATCTCTGGTGCTATGCGGAATCTATCAACCAAACTGACAGGGTTTATTCCTTCCATATCGAGGTATAATTGACACATAATAAGGATAGTTAAGTATGAAACAGCTAGCAGCATGGCTGCATATATGGTTGTAGACGTGACCACATGTAAACTACCCCAAAATCAAATTATAACCTCTGGGTTATACAGTTCTACAGTTAGGTCCAATTTCTATTGTGTTCTATATAGGTACATAAGGTCTCTACAAGGTAAATATTATTAGTACATATACTGTGTCTTTCTTAGGGTAAGGGACCCCCTAAAAGGTCGTAGACGTGACCACTCGATGGTTACACAAAAGGTTTTCTGTACCCAGTCACCACAAAAGATAATGCATGGACCACCAACTATTACAAAAACATTCTCTACCCTAGGGGCGATATCCCAGATGAAATAAATAAGGATTTGGTCTTTTATTTTATTTTTGCTAGTAAGGGAAAAAATTTAGTTACTCGTTTTTACCCAAAAAATAAGCCTTTTTGGCCATTTGAACCACTGTAGCTCACTAATTATGCATCACAGATAGGTAAAACCATGGTTCCCCACGAAGCTCTAAGCCTTGGCAAACAGAATACATGAACAACTCAACTATATCTATTAATTTGAAGGATTTATTGCATGGAAGACAAAGACAACCTACTTGACGACGATCCATGGCTATTGGTCATATAAGGCATAGCTCCTAGAGTCTCATTAAGACAAAGGAGAGTAAGGTTGTTTGTTTCCAAGGGAGAAATGATTTTGACACCTCAAGGTGGAGGAGGGGTCAAAAAGATGTCATGCCTTTTCAGTAGGAAAGCCTGTGAATTATTGTAGAACAAGGGTGGTGACCAGGGAAATTGCAACCTGTCCAAAGGGAAGGGGTCAGAAAATTGTCTGCACCTCTGCATGGAAATCTACTGCACCTCTCGCTGTCCATAAAACATGCGGGACCAAGGCCATTGCTGTGAAAATTGCTGCCAGGCCTGCAGAAATGACCAGACTGTGGGACCGAATGTCTGATTGTCATCTGAAGACCTTGTGTTCTTGAGGAATCCGGTACTGCCAAAATCAGTCTGGGCCTGCAGAACATTAAGGTCTGCAGGACAGAATGGCCTGTTGGGGGAAACTTTTCGTATAGACTGCCCTCAGGCCCGTTGATAAGTAATGAGAAATCCTTCAGTTACCAATGGGTTTTTGAATTGTGAAATATATCATGTAGAATAGACTTTGGGTCATTTCTACTAAATTCTCATGGTCAGGGAGCTTCTTACCTGCAGGGATCAACCTATACATGGGTAGGCACTTTAATAAAGCCACTGTGGGGGGTGAGAAAAGCTGGCACACTGGGTTGACACTTTCTGCCAGGTGGGAGTGCGGCCTATAATCGCGACCTTGCCGATATCGCCGATTTAGGGTTCTATTAAGGTATTTTTCTTGTATTTTAATAGTTATCCCTAAAGTCTAGATATCAAGGTACCCACCAGCGAAATCTGGGAGAAAAAATTCCAATTATTAAGCATTTTACAATGACTTTAGTATGAAGGTAATATTGAAGCTTTGAAAAACATATTAACCACTGGAGACACCAAAAAGCTAATATCAGACACAGTTAAAGTGCATAATAAACTAGCAGCATGTATAATTTCATGCATTTATGACTTTGCCCAATGATACTTTTGAGAGGGCCAAAATATGAAACAATAGAAAAGAAATGGCTGTGTGTAGAGCCGCCATGTTACAATTGTTTATTAGCATGTTACTACTACTTAGAATCAATTTGGAAATGGATTAAAGATATCAACTGAAAGCTACGATTCTAAATATCATAGAAAACTAAATTTTATTTATATCTGATCACTAGAACATTACTTTCCAGCCCTTAGATATCAAGTGAAAACACAGAAAATGACCCCCAGTACATGCTGCCATACACTGGGCCCACTGTGCAGCTGAACTCACATCACAGATATTATAACACCTTTTCTACCATTACTATAGTGGTACTTGCCTCAATATTTTTGGTACTATTTGCCCTGTATCTCTGTTTCTATACAAGATATAAACAAAATTCCAAAAGATTTAAAAACATCTTAATGGCCTCGATCAAATGCGGATCTTTCTGTATTCAACTTAATTTTTTTGTTGAAGTGCCTAACATGGGGTCCTATGGGAGTGGTCATTATTTATCAACAGGGGGGGGAGGGTGGGTTTGAGGGGGGGGCGTAAAATTTTCAGACCCCTCCCGAGGGGGGGGCTAAAAAAATTTTGACTCCTCTTGAGGGGGGGCTAAAAAAATTCACCCTCTTTTTAGCAAAAAAGCCCGCGCGCTACTATAGAGCAAAGAGGGGCGCGAAAACTCTCCGCGCCTCCGGCGCGGGGGAGGGCACAAAAAATTTTGACTGCCGTGGAGGGGGGGCATAAAAAATTTCCGCGCATCCGCGACCCACCACCCCCCCCCCCCCGTTGATAAATAATGACCACTCCCTATGTATGGTAAAATGTGTCCAACTAATAGGGTATTTCAAAGTGTTACGGGGCCTGGGTTAGAGGTAGGATAGAGTAGGCCTAGTCAACCAACACTGACATTGATGGGAGTGATACTCTTTGAGTGGGATGTCTGAGGAAAGCATGCCTGTATTGGTATTTCATATCAGATGAATGCATTAAACTTCCCTACCTTTACAAATCGTTTTTTCTTGTCAAAACTTAAGCAACATGTGATTTTTTTATGACATGATGTCATACAGCCCATGACCCCCCCTACCCCCCATGTCATGCTTGGTCATGGGAAGTGGGACCCCCCCCTCCCCCCCCTCCTGCATGATGTCATTTGTACACACGTAACACACATTACACAGCCCCCTGATGATGAGTGATGGCATGACTCATGGGCGATAATATAGAAATCAGCACCATACACATAGAAGGCTACCGCCAGGACGTTCACACTCACCTTAGTAAAGTGGTCACTATGAAAGATGTCTTCAAGCACAGGAATAAGTACTTGTCAGTGGTTAATCTGTTCCAATAACGCGAAAATAGGTAGATGCCGGTTGTGCAGGGCGATATTTCCAAAACATCTAGGGTTGCCATCTGCTGAGGAAACCCGGAACTGTCCTGGTCAAAAGTTTCCTTCACGAGATGACGCCACTATAGTCCGTTCCTCTATATTGGGGACTGGTGCATTTGCAGCATGAGGGCCTTATTTTTTTCTAATTAATGATAAAATATCCTAGTTTTTTCACAACCCTAGTCTTGTATAGGGTGTTTTGAATATCTATACTGAAAATTATTGGAAATTGGAAGATATTTGATAATTTTTTCAGCTGCCATATTATTACAACAGGGCAAATACTGCCCAATTGCTGCCCATTTGGGGCAAAATAGCTGCAAATAATACCAGGTGGTTGGGTGCAAATTATGGATTTCTCTCTTAATAAAACAACAAAATCTTGATTTAATGGACCAGGGACATCAAATCCAAGTCAGAGATATCATTGACACTTTTCAGAAGTATATAAATCATATTAGTTACCATATATCTTACATTTGTATAAGTAGGTCACTGTCTGACCTTGAATCACAGTTATTGGGGTCAAGGTTGAATTATGTCACCATGAAGTACCGCAATGGATAATCCCAACAAATGCATGAATATCTAAGCTATCCAGTATATTGAAAGAACTCATAAATGTGATACAAAATCCATGTTTTTTCTTTTTCTTGCTCCATTTTTTCTCATATATAGGGATCATGTTAAATGCTATAGGGAAAAATTGTATCAAAGGACGGGTCAAAATGGCGATTTTAGTTAGTTTTCAAAAAAATACATATCTTTTGGTAGAATTTGAACTATTAGAGGCATATAAAATGTAAAAACATATTTAAAAAGCTTGTTTCTCACTCTAAAAGATGAATTAATGAAAATAGGGGGTCATCACTCACTTTTTCATAGTAATTTTAGCCTAAAGATAGAGAAGTAGGTGTTTTTTCATGGTTTTCGCTTCTGAAACTCACACTTTGATACAAGATAAAATATTTTTAATTTTCACCAAAAACTTAATGAGGTATCTAGAAATAATGCCCTAATTGTGTACTTTTACATGGTGAAAGAATTGTGTAGATCGGCCAACTATGAGAGACACAGCACCATTTTGAAGGTGCAAAAATAGGAAAAACTAAGTTTTTGGTCCCCAATATACGGCAATGAGCTATAGTCAGCGCTGATCTTCGTATTTCTTGGACGTGCATCACGCTCTGTGTTTCACACCCCTTGCGGCCGGGTAACACTGACGCAGACTGCTGCCTAAGTGCAGGGGTAGGGACCTTAATTTGGGTTAAAGTAAGGGAGTGATCATTTTTTAACAACAGGGGGGGGGCGGTGGGTTTGAGGGGGGGATCAGAATTTTTTCAACCCCTTGACCGGGGGGGGTCAGAATTTTTTCAATACCTCTGATGGGGGGGTCAAAATAATTTCACCTGTTTTCAGTGGAAAACCCCGCGCGTTACTATAGGCCAAAAGGGGACATTCACGCGCGATTTTTGTCCCTTATGGGGGGGATCGAAAAAATTTTACCCCCTCAAGAGGGGGGGTCGAAATTTTTTTCGCGCGTCCCCGCGCAAACCCACCAGCCCCCCCCCCCTGTTGTTAAAAAATGATCACTCCCTAAAGTCTGACACAGCCCCCATTCCGTCCCTCCATAGGATGTTGCTGTTGCTAACTGCTTTAGTAAAAGGTGTGTTGCATTTTACGATTTAGCACCTTTGTGTGTGAACACTTTTGCATGCCTGTGTGAATCACTGCCATAGAAAACTGACACCTTAGGGCCTACAGCAATATTGTGTGATGCTACCGTGGTGTTCAATGGTATGAAATGGCAAAGGTAGTGCTACCATAACAATCTGTGAGTGGTGAAATAACAGGGGCGTAGGAAGCAAGTTTTTATTGGGGGGGGGCAGGGGTCTCGGTTGGGGGGCCCACTATATTTTTATATAGGCTTATATAGGAGACCTCTTCAATATTGGGGGGGCCCAGGCCCCCCTGCCCCCCCCCCCTTTTCCTACGCCCCTGAATAACAGGGGTGGGTTGGGGGGGGGGGCACGGGACTCTCTGTAGGCCCACTGTTACAGACAGCTTTCTTTCTGCTCACCGGTAGCGTGGGAATGGGGTATGATTGGGCGTTGGCTTTCGACCTGGCCGGAAGTCATACTATGTCACACTGGAGACAAAAGTTCCTCAGGGCAGTGTCGGGACATGTTTTCAGATGAGATCTCATCTGAATCCAAGGGTTTCAGATGAGATCTCATCTGAATCTAATGCTGTCGGCAATGATACTGGAATTAAAAAGATTTTGGATTAATAGTGAACCAAATAATAATACCCCAAGCTCTAATAGAACTAGAAACAATTAAAGGGCTAAGGATAGTGTCCCTACGCCTTCCGTCAGTAACTGACGGCAATCAGATGGCTCCCGGCGACCCCGGCGGCGTCAAAATTTTCTCCACAGAGGGCCAGGTCGATTCTCCAAGCATGCACCCTTTTGCAGGAATGGTGCAGCAGGGCGTCGTTGCCATAGTTATGTCATAGCGTGGTGCACGTACATACATGTGTAACCGCTGATCTTGACGCCAAGCTATTGCAGCTACATAAGATTCTTTAAGTTTAATAGCTACATGTTGTATTTGTATGAGAGATGCTCCATCTCAGGCAATGTCATGGATAGGAGCCAAGGGCCTCAGAGGAAAATTTCATGATATTCCCAAATCTCCCATAATTTTTATATTTTTAATTTCATATTGTTTTCATCTTTGGTGGTATCCCTATAATTTTTTTTCTTCTAATATTTCAAATATTTTGAGAATGTCTTGGCTTGTGTCCAAGCAGCATTTCTGCCCAAGCTCTAATGTTTTGGCTGGTATGATGATGAATAGGTTATCTGTGGCACAACTATAACATTTCAATAATAACCATGCAATAGCCTTTGTCATTGCATGGCACTGTTGGATTTTATGCAAACGAGGTGTGCAAAGCCCCAGGTATGTCAGACAACTTATTCAAATCCTTCATGTACATTGGCTTCTAGTACCGTTCAGCTTGGTATAGTGGACAGTGAGTCTGTTTCATGCCACATCGGCCGGGGAACGATTCCCATAGAGCCCTGAATGGAGTTAACTGGAAATGTATGGCAAGGTTGACCTTGTATACTTCTCCAATTTATTAACATGTCCAGATTCACATCTTAGAAAAAGATAAAAGGTCTCAGAGTTCGGTTAAACCCTGATAACGGAACAGGGTTTTGACCAAAAAGGCACTGTAGAGGCCAGAATCGTGGGATAAACCTTTGTATAAATTCTCCCCAAGTTCTGAAATCATATGCAATATATATCATGGTAAAAATGCACAAGATTGCTCAGAATTTTTACTGTACGTGGACAATGTTTGGTTCTTCATGGCTGAGTAATCACCTGTCTTGAGTGGATACCTAATGGCCCA
This sequence comes from Acholoe squamosa, assembly GCA_949317995.1. NCBI lineage: Eukaryota > Metazoa > Annelida > Polychaeta > Phyllodocida > Polynoidae > Acholoe > Acholoe squamosa. Next base: position 25,383,294 of record OX439050.1, read on the forward strand.
TGGGTGGCACCTTGTGGCTATGGGATGCACTACATGTACTCTTACCATATAGACCTGTTTTATTTCAAACACAAGGTTCATATATTATTCATCTTCTATTCCAAAGAGGTAATAGAAATAACACGATATATAATGCAAAATGTTACAAATTACAGTAGGCACCCCGGGAGTAGGCAGTACTTAAATCCAGGTAGTAAAGCAGGTGCATGATGAACCTATCATTGTAGGGGCCAACTGGTGGAGCCCCCTTCTGTTGTAGCCCTAACTGACCTGAACTAGTAAGAAACTTGATTTACTTTTCTCGCCGTAGCAAATAGGTACTGGTCATCTAGGTGTCTCTAAATCACACATACAGGGAGCATGCATGTCAAAATAGAATACACCATTTGTTTAGAGAACAAGCAAAATTAAAAACAGTATGACTCGTTAATTACTTCCCACCAAGTTATTTTAGTTGAAATTGCATCTGTCTGTCCATTTGTCTGAATGGATAGGCCTAGGCTAAGGCCTAAAAAAAGGTTTCTTTCCAGTCACCCGGCCGACCCTAGTAAAACAGTGCCGACCCTACCCTCTTTTTTTAAATTGAGTATTTTCAGATTTTTCATGATTTTCATGATTTTTTTTTTCGTATTTTCATAAACCTTTATTTATTTCTCTATGGGTCTAGAGTCAATAGCTTAACATTAAACAGGTACACGTATATATTTTCTATATTTTCACATTTCTCATATGTTTTTCTTATTCGTACCCAAAATCAAAGAATCTTGTATATCTACCTATAGGCCCCTACCTATTTGTGTAAAAAAAAAACATGCAACCTACTGACCCTATAGTGCTTTGAACCATGGTACTGGAAACACACGTGGGCTTCCCTAGCCCACTTAAAAGGGTCTATTTCTTCTCTTTCCTATCCCCTCTGGATGTGTGTGGTGCACATATGTGCGGGCACTGACACATTCCCCTGTGAAATTGTGTAATGTAGTTCTCGCCATGAATATGACCTTAGCTGTCAAAATGGCGTTAAACATCTATTACTCACTGACTCACTGGAAACACACAAGGTTTTTTGGTCCTTGCTCTGACACTAGTATATATGATGACATCAAGGGATGTTAAAACATATCTCACCTTGCCACCTAATGCTGAGACTGCCATCCTCTTGTTGTTCCAAATCGTCGCGGAGTGATGTGTCTGCCCCAATACCTTACCTACAAACAAACCAATGAAATTTCTATCAATCATGTCTCATTGATGTAATTCTAATTCTTCACTGACTCCATTTTGTGTTACTCAAATCTGTTCTACATCTGGTCTGTCTGGGCTGGGTAGGTCTACATCTGTATCGGTCACAATGTATGTAGTATAATGATGACTACCGTAGGTTTACTATATTGGACTTTGAAGATGTATGAACCCTTTAAAGGTTGTATATTAATCTTATTCAGTATGTCCCTTTCCACCATAATGTATTCACTAATGCGGCCCAGTTGGCTACAACTAACCTACCAGCACTGTATTAATGTATCACGTCCATCCCATGGCACTGATACTTAGAAAGGGCAGGCATGATGCACTAATGCAGACTGTACTGTCAAAAAGGCTCTACCAAGGAAGATTGATCCCTACAGTCCATAGAGCGTGTTAAGAAACAACATGGAAACAGTATGGCTGCCAAAAATGAAATTATTTATACGATTACCTTTAGTTTAGAAGTCGATGTGACGATGTGATGCATCCTATGGGAATATGAAGAGAAGCTGTCCTTGAAGATACCTGAAACAGGGGAACAGGTTTAACCATATAAGGACTGCCTTGTGCACCAAGCTATTTTGTACAATTTGCCGTCATTATGCATGAAGGAAGCCCAGGATAGACACTCAATTGCCCAGCCAGGACTATAGTCATAAGTGGACTGATACACTATTAACGCAGTTTTGGTGAGTAGCCTTGCTAGCACTGCAAACAGATAATAATGGGTGCATTTTGTCCACAAAGGAACATGAAGCCGGAAGGATCATCACCATATGACCGTTGAAGGATTTCTATTTTCGTCATTAGATAGTGCACTACGCTGCTTTACTCTCAATTCTTCATTACATTTTGCCACGGGCTTCTCTATAGCCCACTCAAAAGGGTCTAAATCTCCTCTTTCCTATCTCCTCGGATGTGTGTGGTGCATATATGCGTGGGCACTGACACATTCCCCTGTGAAATTGTGTAATGTAGTTCTCGCCATGAATATGACCTTAGCTGTCGAAATGGCGTTAAACAGCTATTACTCACTCATATTTTGCCACTCTTGGATTTATGGATATGAATCAGCCTACATTACAAATATAGATCCTTGGACCCGGGGTCCTGACCCTGCTGTGTCTCATTCAAAGACTCCTTTTATGTAAAGATGTAGGCCCTAATGCATATATTGTGTGATACGATACACTGAATGGCCATTATTTAGCTTCACAAATAAATTACAGTAACAAGTAAATCCCTCATGTTTTAGTACAAGTATCTTGACCTTACCAACTTCTAAGATAGAAGTTAGGTGATCTCCATAGTGAAATAAACGTAAATCCTCCAAGTTTGTATCCTCGAAACCAACTATCCACTCGAGCACAATGTAGGCCCCATTTTTTTTAAAACTCAGTCTGGGGCACACGCGTGCCCTACATTAAATGAGCAGCAACGATCTTAGCTAAGGTGGACTTTCATAAATGATTCTATTTATAGGTGTTTGGTGGGAAACAACCCTTTGCACCGCGACCTCTGGATGGCTAATTATATGTGGTAGGTAGACCTTGACTAGTTCAGTAACACTAAATAGCCTAGCTAGTACAATCCACGCAATTATTATGTAAAAATTATAAGTTTTATGTTTTTTTTTTGTGAGCACTAGTTATGCTATCAGTAAAGATATGAATGGCTTAGCAAACTTGCTATGCATTATTTACGGTTTGTATAATACAAGTCAAGAACCACTTAATTGATATTAGGCCAAACGGAGGTTATCTTAAAGCAAGCACCAAGATCATGGAAACAATAATGTGGAAAATGGCATTTTCTAGATCTATATAAAAAACAACCCTACCCCTTAACTCCGCCCTTGATGCAAAACGTCATTTATGGGTGGCCTCGCTGATTTATTTGGGTTGTACATGATGATAGATAATTCAGAGATCCGCAGAAAACATACATAAATATGAAGAGATTCAAACCAAAAAGAGTGGGAAAAGCATTCTAATGTGACTATGTTCACGTCAGGGTATCATGGTGTAACTACCTGACCAGGTGTAGATGGTTGTTTGTCAGCCACTTACAACCTACGACGCCACAGCCAGATTTTAGCATGGGTTACAGTTAATTGCCTCTATATAATAGCATGCATCTACGAGCAAACAATCCTATGCACTAAACTGACCTCTAGGTCTGTGGAAGGTTATTGCGTCTCATTGATAAAATATACACACAGGGGACATCGATATCCACATGCCCTTTTCTTGTATAGACTGTCTATTACGCCATCTCATTTTGTATAACAAAATTATCCATAGGCCTACAATGGCCAGTAGGATAGAGGAGCACTTATGGACCTAGACTGCACACTCCTCTATAAATAAAACATATAAAACACCCCCCCCCCCCAAAAAAAAAAAAAAAAAAAAAAAAACAGCAACAAACAAACAAAAACAACAACAAAGAACACCCAACAACAAAAAACAAACAAAACAACAACACAGACAAAAACAAAACAAAACAAAAAAAAACCGCTAGATACTAGAATTCTCTGATTTGGGACATAGTCTACACAAGGCCCGGGGACATAATTATCATAAATTGGAATATGAGTGCCAGGAGTCGAGCATCTAGGTGAATAAATAAATGAAAGCTTGTTATGTATAGTACCATGTTGTATGTTGGGACCACTACAGGAATCCGGATCTGGGCGAGTACACATGGTATGGGGAAATCACATAGCATGATGTGAGAATTTGTTATCAAATGAATCAGCCGGAGCAGAATTATGATACATTGTATCTATTATGGAAATTGATATGATATCGATTTATCAACTTTTAGCTAAGATAGGTATTAATAGCAAAAGTGATATAATAGAACAGTATGATATGGTGGTCCAAGGTCACTGGTTCATATTATAATCTTTATTACATGGTTATATATTTCTGAATTCCTAAAATCAACGTTTCATTCATCGTTAATAAACGGAATTTTATCACCCACTCCTGTGCCATTGTTGTCACCGGGTCTCGGCTACTATATATAGTATATATATAGGCGAATAAATACACATGGCTATATAAATACTCAACTCATAATAAAGAAACGGATTTAGATCTGCCTGGATGGATTCTCGTGAACATAGACACTTTTCTTTCTTTATTTCTTTCTTTCTTCATCTTGCTTTTCTTTTCTCTCTTTTTTTTCTATTTCAGTCATGTTACAGGCGCTCTATACTATAGATCTATGCAGTATGAAACAACTTTGCGTTCTCTTGATCTGGAATACACAATTTCATGAATATATCATATACACATTAGGGTCAATTCTGTCGGTATAATACACACAGACAGGATTGCCCCTAATAACAGTGTGTAGAAACGTCTAACCCTTTTAGTTTTTAATTCTTCTTCACACATATACAGTTACACTATTAGTATAACCTCAGTTTTTACTTCCTGATTCATACTTGACTTATATTGACTTATATAGTTATACACACCCTTATAGAATCCACTGACATGCATGGGAGTCCTTTAATAGCATAATTGACCAGATTGATCCAGATTGGTGATGAGCAGATGCTTTTGTACAGCCTTTGCTCTGCTTGGCAGGGGGGGGGGCTATAGGTGAGGCTCCACTACACGATTTTTTGGTACAGTCTCACCTACTTTTATCCTTATAGTGCCTAAGGTATAGGGTGTTGACATTGCTATATTGTAAACATGAGATTCAAAATTGTAAACATGAGATTTCAGGGGTTATTTTATGGGTGATCTCTCTCCTTGTGTGCCATATTTACCAACTAACCTGCACCTGCATAGACTCTGTGATTGGGTGGGAGTTCAATATGTAAACATCAACACAGCAAAATATAAATAACAACACAGCAGTCACACAGATCACAGGGTCTTGTACTGTAAAAATCAAACCTGTCTAATATTGAGTTGCAGAAAGTCATCAGTGTGAAAGTCTGCAGTATTTACATAAGGTCAACTTGATTCAGTAAACAAAAACATCTTTTGGCAACAAAAATGTGCCTGAGATTGTACACAAAGCCTTCCCCACATAAACAGAAAGCTCTCTCAATCTTCTACTTGAAATAATAACAAATGCCACTCTATTATCTGTGTTTGAGTCTGCTTTTGTGAGAATAGCTCCGATTTTCAGCAAAAATCGCGTAGTGGAGCCTCACCTAATCTCTTATCATGATTACAGTTTTTAACAGTAAATTAAAGCGGACCATAATCGACAGCTCACGCTATATATGTGGGCTATGACTTTATAAAAGGCAACGTCAGAGACCTTATATAGCTTTATATACCACTAATGTTACTGCAGTGTAGGGTCTCTGTCCATGTTCTTACACTATGGCCTAAAGCCAGGCATGGCAAGAAAAGAAAATTAGTGCCATGTCTAATATCAAAATTGACACGTGACATATTATCATTAAATGTTATGGGAACCCCTCTCATCTAGACCCCTTTGACAGGGACCAGGCAAGCAACTGCAACTTGAAACACAACACGTGGGCAGCACTGGCACTTCTCCACTCTCCAATCACTATATATGCTCCTAGTCCACATGTTATGAAGCAGGATGGCAGAATGTCTGCTTGGCGAGTGGAGACTGTAGTCCTTCTCCTGGCTGGTGTGAACTGCTCAGTGACAGAGTCAGAGGACACGCTGCTCGGGACACACCCAAACAGAGATAGGGCCTAGCATGTAGCTGTGTGAAACCAGTGCACACAATACCAATGGTCACTGAGCTGAGGTAGGTGAACTCTTTGCTTTGATCTATGCAGTAATGTGGGTAGTTATCTCTGATAAGGGAGTTGTGATTGGAGCAGGGATAGGATGGGGACATGTTGGGGGCCTGCATGATGCAGCGATAGCAGCCCGCAGTCTGTATTACCATGGAAAGTAGCAGCGTCCCAGTGACCTACATACTGCTCCCCATTGACTCAGGAGCTGCTCGTGGTGCTGTTTCCATAGTAACATTTCCTGCTTCCCTATAATTATATTGAGGAATGGAGAGTACAGGTATGTACATGTACAATAGCCTGAGGTGTACCTGGCATATTTGTGCCCAGACGAGCATTAATTTAGATGACATGTACCCCGAGTGTTTTTTTTGACTGGTGCTTTATATAATATTTGAGAGATCTGTAAATGATGGCTTGGTTCGTTTCTCGGGGGGGGGTGTCGTTGTAACACACATCATCACCTTAGTGTAAGAAGGTTGTAACTGCATTTTTGAAGTTTTGCAGGAGAGGCAAAAGAAGTATTCCAATTGCTATAGCAAGGCACTTCACTCGTGAGAGCCAATAACGTACGGTGATGACAATATTATTTATGTATTATACAACATAATCAGTATAGAAATCAACAGGCACGTGTGACAGTGAGCAGGCTTATGTATACCTATGCTCTAATGACAGAATTGCATGACCTTTGAATTTTTGATGTAACAATTTTCTACTGGGATCCCTTTTCTCCCCGTAACCATTGTTCTGACCTCTCACCCTTCAATGAATTGAATACACCTCACACTATTATTATAACGCTGGCTTGGTGGCCAATGGCACACAGTTTTGGCTGCAGGCTAGTAATTTTTCCTAGATTTATACATTTTTTTGTTAATTTTGGCCATTTGGCCATTGGAATATTTTTTTCCAATACATTGATACTAGACTGCTGGCCCCAGCGACCAAAAACCCAACATCCGGGCAGATCTACTCTCAAAAGTGTTAACTTTCTACCCGTGAATAATATCTGAATAAAGTCAGATAATTTCTTCTTACATGATATGTTGTGAGATATATTATGTTTCACCCAGTATATCTTTCTCTTCTCCTTTTATTTCAGGTTGGACAGCAGATATCAAAATGTGGAAGGGACACTTACACATTCAAATTTCAAGCAGCCACCATGACATCTCAGTAGCAAGCTGAGAAATTAGGTAATGCTCCCATAATGGATGAATTACCCGTGGAATAATGGCTCCACTACAGAGGTATTACCTCATCATCGCCAGCCTCTTGCTTGTGTCTCTGGTATATTATAGTCTATATTTGATGAATACATCAAGCAGTATCAGACTATTCAATTACTCAACCAAACCAAAGGCCACTGGTGCTGTTCACAACATAACTGGTACCACACCACCAACACCAAAGCTTCTCACTATTTTTACCACTTTTATAGATTCACCCACAAAGAGATTTGTCCACAGGAATGTCATTATAAATTGGGCTGCATTGAGCCCAAGGATTCAGCCAGTATTATTTGGCAACTTCCCAAATCGGAGTAAAACTGTGGAATTGGCAAAGCTTTATGGTTGGATATTACATCCACTCCCAAGGTCAAGCTCAACAAGGCCGCCGTTCTTCAAAGATATGTTCAGGTTGGCAGCCAAACTAACTGATAGTGTGTTCTATGGGTACTGCAATGGGGATATTCTATTTAACAAAGGGATGGTGAACACCCTAGAAGGTGTTCTTAGGTACTCCAAGGTTTTCAACTCAACGATGGTCATAGGCCGAAGGACTAATGTCAACATTAATGAAACCTCAGATGAGCCCATGTACAAAACTGACTTGTTGACAAGGAGAGCTAAACAATTAGGGAAATTATACTTCACTGTTGCCGAGGACTATTTCTTCATAAGACTTCCACAGTTATTTCCCTGGCATACATTGAAGGATATTGTAATAGGTATACCCGCCTATGATAACTATGTAGTAGCTCAAGCCATAAGGGGAAATGTATCGGTTATCGATGCGACCAACACCATTTTGGCTTTTCATCAGACAGGAAAAGATGGCAATCTTGCAGGTGCTCATAATAATAAGGAGGCAAGATACAATAAAAATATCATAGGTCCATACAATTATGGACTAGGAAGTACACAACATGCTCAATTTGTGTCTGTTAGGGATTTTACTGGAAGAATATTCATTCAGAAACGTGCTTTGCAAAGTCAAGGCAAACGACCTGTGCAAAAACAATCCGCCAATGTTAAATCTAGAAATGCTGTGAGGAAACACCTGTGATGTTATATAATGTTATTTCTAGAGATTTTGTCATTATAATTGAATCCATTTGAATGTTGTCAGTTATTGCTGTGATTGAAAAATGATCTTCTCTCAATTGTCATTTCCTTGTTTTTTCTTCAAAGACACATTGTATGTATATAACTTAGAAGCTAGAGGTTGTCCATAAAAAATGTCATGCGACAGGGGAGGGGGAGGTGACCCAAGCCTCCCTTAAAAGCAGAACATCGAAATGGGGGGGGGGGTGGGGGGTAAAAAAATATGTCATTTATGGACAGGCCCTGTAATATCTTTACCGAGTCTCTATTTAGGACCATGTTTTTTTTACGATGCTTACCTAAATACAAAGTTATCTCATATTTTGTATAAGAAAAAAAATTCCCTTTTATATATAGATTTGTTATGGAAGGTGAAAAGTATCTATGAGTCCACCGGGTTTGAACCTGAGACCTGTCACAGCATGGGTAGGCACCTCAAAACTGAGCTATTGCATCGAGCACCCCTCCATGGTAGAGGGGAAAAACCCAAGGTCCACTATGCGACGCTGTCATATTAGAAATGTCAAATTCTCTTAAATCCTTTTTCGGTTTACTTTCGGCTTTGAGTATACAAGCAGAAAGGATCACTCAATTCACAATATTTTGTAAACAAAAACAAATATGATAAGGCCTAAAAAAACAATTGTTGTGTCGCATTTCTTTTTCTTAGATTTTTTCTTTATGTCTTTTGGTAGCCAAAATTATGATGTAAATGTAAAATGTAAAGATTTGGTGAAAACAAGTATGACCTGGTTAAAACTATGAAAATGTTGGTCATTCAATGATAGCTGTATTCCTGAGAAGATGGGCTTTAATTTGATACCAAATATGCCTAGAGTCAGACTCTTTCTTGCAGAATGATCACATTTTGGGACAATTTCACAAAAAAAAATAAATAAAATAGGGTCAGGCCAAAAATCTAGGGTCGGTCGGGATACCTGAACACAACTTTTTTTAGGCCTAATGAAAAAGAGTGTTGCAGGGAATAGATGTCATGGTGCACTAGTGGCCCTCTGGCTTAACAGTGGCTGTCTGCTGATTTTTGTCAGGCACATGGACAGAGGGCACATAACCACAGACTTACCTTATTTTTACAATAATATTCCAGTTAAGCAATATTATTCATCGAATACATTGTATGATTATAGCATAATATTATACTGTACAGATATTGTCAGAATCAAGATTTGTTTTCTTCTGTGTTTCTTTTTCACTTTGTTATGATACCTCTCTTTTTCCAATTTTGAATTTGATAGTAGGGCACAGAATGAAAGTCAGAAAATGGGTTTATTATGTAAGACTGTTGTTTGATCATTCCTGTACGATATCGGGTACCAGTCACACAAATGTGTTATGTGCTGTTTCATAACATCATGTACATAGCATCTATTTCTGATTTTTTCATTAGCTGTGACAGGTTCTGCGAAAAGGGGACTCTCCCAGTACATGCTTGTCACATGCTGCTGGTAATCTTTGACCACTTTGGGGCTTTGCTGTGAAAAACAGTAATACTCCTTAGAATGATATCTAAATCAAAATGCAGGTTATTTTGTTAATGCACACTTGGCTTTTAAGCTGATACATGCAGGTTTAGGAAACATATTATAGGTGCTGCGAATATAAGGGGATTAAATGTTCATGGGTGCTTGATATTGCCCAACTACCGATTCCTCACTGTGTATACCTATATTCATTCAAAGCAAAGAGATTAGGAGAAGTCTTGGCGACTGACCCATACATTGATATTGCAATTTGTTTGTGACAGTATAATAAACGTTTTTCCTTACAGACTATACTATCATTGTAGTGCTGATTTTACTACGCATTTTACTACGCAGTCCAAATTTTAAAGGGGCGTGAAATTTTGCTAGGAAAATAAAAAAAGAAATAAATGTCAAACTGTGGTCAAGGTCTCTCCTCCAAACACTGCATAGTATAACCTGATCCACCCCATGTAAATAACACTAAAATTAAGTTATCTATCTGAAAGGGTGGCAAAAGTCTTCATCAGGCTGTTTTTATCTTTAAAGAAGTAAATTACGCATTAATAGACCACCACATAGACACATTTTGATTAAGTATGTAGTTCCAGTGGCGTATCCAGGGGGTGGCCCTGGGCGCACGGGCCTCGCCCCCACCACAAAAAAAAAGAAAAAAAGGAGAGGGAAAAAGGAGGAAGAGGGAAAAAAGAGGTAAAAGAAAAGTGTAAAGGGGGCTCAAACAGGGGGCTTGCAGGTCACGTGGAACTAAATCCATTTCCTCTATGTTTCTATATAGCATAACACACAAAAACAGCCGCCTAAAATGTTCGTTGGTAAAAATTTTAACCATACTTTTGCATGCCTCATAAAATCCCCAAGGCCTGGCATAATATAAAAGCACACCTACTATTCCATTTATTAACTATTTGGGAACACCTGTGATTTTTTTCATAATTTTACCAATATTTCTTCTGTCTAATTCTAAACCAATCAGCAGTCAGAACACCCTTCAGTGCAGTCCTGAATACCATATGACTCACGAGAGGGCAGAATTTACGTCCACGTAACCTGCAGTGCTCGGGGCCACATATAGTACCTCATCGACTCTCACCAAGTCTTGGGCCCCTCCTGGATCCGCCACTGAGTCCTACTAGATAAAATAGTACAGAATATGTTCAGGATATTGATATCAATCTCTTTGTACTTTAAGACCGGTTTATAATACTACACTGCAAAAAAGGTGTTTAAAAATACACACCAAATCTTCTCAACACCAACATTTAAACACCTAAACACATGAAGTGTTTAGGTGTTTAGCTTTTAAACACTTGTTTAAACACTGAAGTGTTTAAGTGTTTAGCATTTAAACACTTGGTTAAACACTTCATGGTTAAACGCGTTTAAAATTGAACGCGTTTAGCACTAAAAAAGTGTTTAGAAAAGTGGGACAAATAAGTGTTTAAACAAGTGTTTAAGCTCTAAACACTAGTGTTTAATCCCTAAACACTGTTTTTACAGTGTACCGGTACTTCTAATAGGGCTACAGACTTAATTGAAACACCCAAATGTGCTTCTATTTTACGCCAAGACTATTGAAGCTTCTTGTTTTTCTAATATAATATACCACGTTCTCTCGTGAGATCAACAATGCTGAGGCTGAGCTATTCAGGTGTGTATACCGGCAACACAATTTCGTTATGAGACATAGAACATTCAGTTTATCATAGAAAAAAAGAAATTACCTAAGATTTCCGAATATTCTCAAGGTTATCCAGCAAGACCATGTCTTGCTAGTCACGTGCTTTGGGTATTTAACACAGGCATAATACAACCTTGCTTTAACTATTTTCCAGCTATCTCCGGAAGAGTGCATTTTAGTAACATATTATACATGGGAGTGTGATCTGCTAAGTGAAGGTCTATCAGTCCACTTTCAGCCACATTGTGTACATTGGTGTAAAAATGGCAAGAAAACACGTTTTTAACGTTATAAAAGGGTCCTGTTTAGTTTTGTGAGTTCCCCAGATGTCTTTAAACATGAAAAGAAACGTTAAAACATCTACAATTTTTATTTAAATGTTCTATAAACAATTTTATACCTTGATATAAAAATGGTTAAGTAATGTGTATCTTGGTCTAGTGAGAGCATTGATCAAATGGAACAATTTATTGGTGGTACAAAACTCATTAACCCCTGCGTCTTTTATTTATTTTATTTTGGTCTGATAAATTCACATTAATTTAAAGCACCCATAAAACTAATCTTTCTATTTTCTATGTGACTTTTAAGTTTAGTTCTGCAAGCTTTATAGTAGATAGAACTATTCTTGTTATCATGGTCAGGCGCGGCCTGTAATATGGATAAATTTAATGGCACCAATCTCTTAATCAAAAATAATATTTCATAGTCTTTATCCATAAAATAAGAGTCTACATCTACACATTCGTCCCAGTGTGAAGATCATCTACACGTTGCACGTAGGTCTGTTGACACTTTGCTAGAATGTAGATGTAAGTTTAGTGATAAGGGAGATAGTGAATTGATATGGGTCACTCCCGAAGGTAGATAAAGTACCGATAAAGATAATTTTACTGAACATGCAGCTACAACGGGAATGTGGGATATTAGAGCCCTCTGGTCCAGGTGTGGTTTCATTCTCAGTGTCTGGCTGTGAGGCAGGTGGACCATAAGAGAACATGAATACAAAACACTAAATTACCTTTATGGATAGGGAGACAAACAGGCAAATGCCTTCCAAGTAAGTTCTACAAAACCACAACAACTCCAAAAGCTCAGGACAGTCCTTTATTCACAGGCCTATGTCAGTGTATTTCATATAGAAAAGTGAAGAAGACTTCAACCCACTATGAAGCTGGCCATTGTGAGGGCACAGCTACCACCCAGTGTTAGAAACTTCACTCGCTCCTGGAGGACATTCTCTAGACGCCAGTCTACCTTTGTGGCTCAGGAAGTTAAAGAACAGGTGTCAAAAGATGGAGTTGAGGGAAGGTGGGAGGATGCACGGCCATTTAGGGACATCCCAGGACCAAGGGGATGGCCCTACCTGGGCGTTAGGAGCATGTATACAAGAGGTAAGCTCTCACATAGACTACATTGAGAAATATAATAATATGGCGAAAGAAAAAAAATATATATGGGACATACAGGGCTGACCCTATAGGATCATATTTCTTTTTGAAAAAAATACCGATTTTATGCCATGCCTTGGTCAGTTGTTTTTGTCAATCAGTCACAGCCGCAAGTTGTTAGAGCTATTTTGGAGCCAATGTTGGATAAATTTGGGGGGCCCTAAATATTTAACCTGCATCCGATGTTGAAATATATTTGATGGTTAACAATATTGGAATGGTTATGTTGATCTAGAGAAAACAGGACTTAGGCCCGCAGTACAACAATTATTTTGATATACGCTTATCACATATAAGTTATTATATGGTCAATTGCAGCGAGATGGGGACAAACCCATTTTATCACATGGGAAGGAGCTAAGCAGGACTAAAACATAAAGTTTGTTGACATTTTCTATTTTCATTAGGTGGGTATATTCATGATCTTGCTTGCAAACCTTAGTTTTGCCCATGTAAGATTGATATTTAAAGCAGCAGACTGCAATATAAGGGCCTTTTAAGGGGTATTTTGAATGTTTTTTCATAGGGCCCCAATATTATGGAGCAAAAAAAAAGAAATATCATTGGAAATCAATAGTAATTTGAATTTTCAATTAGCCCATGATATTTGCCGTCATAATATAATCATTTAGAGATTAATTTCCTCTACCTGCAAGGAGTTATTGCTAAAAACCTTGTGGTGTAGGTAAAATGGAACTGTACGTGCCTCATTTTTCACTCTACCCTAGAGCAAAGGTTATATAATACATACATTAAATTTAAATGAAAATAAAGAATGCCTAATGTGTCTACAATATGGCCGTACATAAAAAAAAACTTAGCTTTGAATACATGGTCTAGTAATTCCATCTATGTAATTCAAAATGGATTTGGGGTAGTTTTAGAGGAACCATACATGCCACATGTTTGGTCTGATTATGACTTTACCCTTGGGATGCAATGAAAAATATTAATCTCATTAAAGGCTACTTATATTAGGACTTGGTATAACAATTTATGGTAAGATTGTACCACTTATTCAAAGTATATCATAACTTTTCTTGTTCTAAAGGGACACAGAACCATACGTGCCACATGGAACCGTACGTGCCACACACAGTATTATGCCTTAACACACAGGATTAAATTATCATATCACAATACAAAACTGTAAATGTGGAGAATCATCTCAGGGGCCATGGAAAATAGTTTCAGAGTGAATAAAGTCTAACTGAATCAGGATAAGGAATGGCCAAAAAAGGTGGCCATATTGGCCAAATTCCCATTGGCTTCAGTGTTAAATATTTATTTTGAAGCTAAAATCATGAATAATTTTATTGATATTAGTGTTCCCAACTTTTATGTTGCATTCCTAAATGTATCTATATTATGGACAAAAAATTCCGAAATGATTGAGGCACTTTAGTTTTTTTGACTTTTTGATACATTTTTGTCCCCATTTCAGTGCAATTGACCATATAAGGGATTGATCATTTTGCAAGAACAGGGAGGTGGGTTAGAGAGGAACAAGTTTTTTTGAACAATTCTTTTAACCCCTCTGAAGGGGAGGGCCTAACCCGTAATCTAAAGGGTAACAGGACTTTTACCCTTTAGGACTAGGTTTTTAGTCCCCAGGACTATATTTCTAGTCACAAGGACTACATGAATTGAATATGGAAGGGGTAAATGTCCTAGGGGGTAGAAGTCTGAGGGGGTAAATGTCCAGGGGGTAAAATGTCTTGGGGGTAGAAGTCCTTTAAGAATTCTCACGGGTAATTATCCAAGGGGGTAAATGTCCAGGGGGTAAAATGTATTGGGGGTAGAAGTCCTTTAAGAATTGTCACTCACTAAGAGACCTTCCCATCATTGGATGTAGGGGGGGTCTCCTGTCCCACTTTTGTCTATAATGTGCCTACACATGGGTAAAAAGTGATGTTCATGATGCTTGTGATGCAGGGGTTTTAAAAAGTGACGGTCATGATGCAGGGGGTTTAGAAAATGAAGGACACTGACAATTTCAAAGATTCCCAGTTCATCTGCATATGCATAAAAAGTGACGGTGTAAAAGCTCCATCCTTCCTAAAACTGATGGTGTGACATCTTGAAAATTTTGAGCACCCATGTATATAGGCACTGATCATGTTTCTCGAATGTTGACCACAGGTCCCCTTGCTGTCTCCATATTCGTTTAAATTTCATGTTCTCTAGGCCCATATAGCGTTGAAAATTACCACCTGGCTCAGTTGGACCTCTACCAGAAGTATGGCAAAATCTATAAACAGACAATAGTGGGACAGACTTCAGTGCACATATTTGACCCTGACATGTCCAAGGTGTTGTACCAGATGGAAGGACGTTCTCCTCATGTACCACCTTTACAGGAGGGAACACAGCTCTACCGCAGGCACAAGAACATGTCTCTGGGTCTAGGCAACATGTAAGTGGTGAACAAATTGGAATGATGCCCCAATTACATCTACCTGATGGGTTATGTCCCTTTGGTACATCATTGATGTGTAATGGTGTTTTTATCAATACATTGATATAATTCTTTTTATCAACATTAATATGAATTTTTGTATCCAAACCTTTGTCTTCATAAATTCAGATAAAACAGCTAAAACAACATACACATGTCTTTCTAATGTTGGAAATGGTTTTAGCAAAGACAAATTTGCAAAAGATCCTTTTCAAGTATTCAGAAATGTTTGAACATTTTGAAATTTGAAATCTGACGGGAAGTAGGATATTCAAGAAACTTTGTAAGATGTTTGTTACATTGTAGTTACATTTAAATGTAAAAATTGCGGTTGTTACACCTTACATCAATCATGTTTCTTGGATGTCAACAAAGTTTTGTGTGCAAATCCTTATCTTCATATGTTTAAAATACAACTTAGCAAAGTTATTACCTAAATTTTCTTTTTTGTTGTTGTAAGTTCCCTACACTGTAAAAAATAAATATCAGTGGAATTACAGCACAATTATTGTCTCAAAGTTGCCAGAGATCCGTGGTTATTTTCACAGATATTAATCCTTGTACATCTGTACCATCCTACTGCCACCTAGCTAGGGCTTCTTGTAGAAACTACACTGGTCCAATGCTTTACAACTACAGGGGTCCACTGTTCAGTTTTGCGAGGATCCCTGGTAGATTCAACAGTTATTTTTTTACAGTGTATACTTGTATATACAGGAATGGTGATGAGTGGTACCGTCTGCGGAGTGCTGTACAACAGATGATGATGAGACCACAAGCTGTCAGTCAGTACCTACCACATGTCTCCCAAGTAGCAGATGACTTTGTGAATCATATTGACAAGCTCAAGGGTGCCCAGGGACAGGTGCCCCACTTCCGTACTGAGCTGCTCAAGTGGAACCTGGAATGTATGTATAGATCACAGTGCGTGTTATTGCACACAGTATGTAGGCCAAGAACCCAGCTATGTTATTTTATGTTTTGGGTAGCAAAGGGTTTGAAGGTGGTTTCCTATAATGTTACTAGGAGTGCATGATGGAACATGTTTGAAGTTGAGGACGGGGATGGGGCGCAGGCCCCCACTTAGGGAGACCCCCACTTAGGGATACTGTTTGAGAAAAAAATATATAGATTAGGTAATTCTTTGGGTGCCCGAGAAAACATTGAAATCCTTCCCTTGAAATTTCTGTATTCTTGAAAGATTTGGGCATCTGTTTAGGAAGGTTAAAGTTGTCTTGATATTTGCATATTCTAAGGTATTTTGAGTCTATAATTTTATTTCTTTCCCAAGAAACAGAGCATTTCATCAACCTTACCTATTGCCTTTCAGCTTCTGCCAAGACATGCTTTGAGAGACGGTTGGGATGTTTTGAGGCTGGACCATCAGACCTCCCTGACAGGATGGTAGATGCTAATTCTGCTATCTTTGAACATACCACACGTATGAAGTTCACAATCCCTTGGCACAGGATCTTCTCTACTCGTCTGTGGAAACAACTAGAAGAGGCTGAGGACTACTTCTTTGGGTAAGCTGTCTTAGATAGTCTGTGACTAGTTGATAGCATTGCACCATGAGCTTTCTAATGATGTATTACATTAGAAAATATCTCGGGACTGTACTATGAGGCAATGGCAGGACAAGACCCGTACATCTGAAAGGACTAATGCAAGAAAAACACAGAACTTAGTGATGGTTGTATGCAAGAGTTGGGGTTGAGCCAGGTAGGAAGAAGGAAGTAGTAGATAAAAGAAAAATGTATTTGTATCAGGAATGATTTGATATGTGTTATCTGGTACTCTGAGTGGTAGGTGCGTAAACAATTTATAAGTTTTTTTATGCGTGTAAATCTCTCCAGTTTGTCCCCCTCTTTTTTTTTTTTTTTTTTTTTTTTTTGCAAAATGATAAGCATTGTGCCTGATGTATAAGCTAATGGCATATCTTAAATTTGCAGCAATGGGCAGCGGTTTGTAGATGAAACTGTTGACCAAATTCGTCAACTTGTGGCCAGTGACAAGCTAGAGGAGGGGCAATATGCCTTCATGACGTACCTCATGTCACGTGATGAAATTTCTTATGAAGACCTCTCCATCATCGCTCTCTCCCTCTTTGCTGATGGGCTTTCCACAGTAAGTAACCATGGTGCTCTTCTGATACAAGTTCTATTGATAACAATTTCACTTACCCATGATATGATATGAATCCGCAAAACTGTTAGTGTTACAGCTGGCCTCCTGCAAGCCGCTAGGGAATAATGTTGTAAGGCTATAAATTCGGCAATACAAGTTAATATAATTACCACAAAACACTAACGAAGGTTTGGGCGTGTTTAAATCCTTAATCACTTGGTCCAGCTGACAACACAAGGGAAAAAAAAGAAAAAATCACATTGGAGTCAAAAGAACAATGTGAAGTGTGGCAACAAGTCTTTGTCCTGACTGAGTGTTCATAATTACCACACCAGGTGGCAGCACATTTTGTACATGTATAACCAACCTGATACCAGGTGTCACTAGCTCACTCCTAGGACGCTAGTACTTAACTATGGGACCAGTTTGCATGTATAACCAATGACAACTCATTTCAAAGATTTTGATCCCAAGTTTTAACAGGGGTCTCTCCTAAGTGCCACTCTTCACCTGTCTGGTCACATGTCCCACTTGGCATAAAAAAAAACGTGTTTGTTTTTTTCAAACGTGAAAAAACGTCAAAACAATGTCATGTACTGAAAAACGGTTTTTGACGTTAAATAAACACGTTTTAATCTTAGGTAAGTTAATTTTTTTGTTGGAAAAACGTAACTTAAAAGTGCTTTTGCAAACATTTTGTAACATAGAAAACTGAACTTTGGAAAATATTAAGGAAAAAAAACACGTTTAAAACGTTTTTCAATGTAAAAAAAAAAACAAAAAAAAAACAACATGTTTTAAACGTTTTTTTACTCAAACATAATAAAACGTTTGCAAACATTAAAAAAACGTTTTTTTTTACTCGTGGGGTATTTATAGACACACTCATTTTGTCAGCATTATCAACCTTGATGTCCCTCTAGTTTGCATCAAATACCTGCACGTCTATGAACGCTTGAAGTGGATATTAAGATTTAGTTGAATGTTAAACGCAGAATATTATTTCTCTTTGTGTTGCATTTTATAACAATTGATTTAGTTTGATATGTATTTATTTTAGCTATCTTAACGACTTGGTCCCCTTCCATTTACTCTTTTTAGACGGTGCCATCTTTAATTGGCCAACTGTACTGCTTGGCAACCAACCAGGAGAAACAAGATATACTGTACGAGGAAATTTGCAAAGTTACCAATGAGTGTGAGCCAGGAAAACCTCTAACCAATGCACACATTAACAAACTCAGCTATCTGAAAGCTGCAGTCAAAGAAGGTTTTAGGTAGGCCTTGTACTACTGGTGGAATATTAAAGAATAACTGTTGAATCTACCATGGATTCTAGTAAAACTGAACAGCAAACCACCGGAATCATATTGCACTGAACCAGTGTGGTTTTGACAAAAAGCCCCAGGTGGCAGTACGGTGGTACCAGGACTATCTGTAACAATAACAAGGGATCAAAGGATACTACAGGGGTCCTTGGTGAATCTCTGACAACTTTAGGACATCTTTTTTTACAGTGTGCATTAAACAATCAGACATTGATTGCCTTTATTTCAATGTTTGATGTGATAGCATTTTTGTACTTGATTATAAATTGTATAATGAGTGGTAATTAATATTTTGGAAAAGAATAGTATTGCTATGATGGAGGATACAATATGCAATTAACACTGTTATCATGATATGACCACTGACAGCTTTTAAGCCTAAAAAAGTGTTGTGTTCAGCTACCTACCCTACTTTTTGGGCCCTACCTCAACAATATTTATGGGACTTTGGGGGAAAATCTGTTGGTTGTTTTGCACGTATTAAATCAAGTAAGTTTTTTACGATCCCAGAATTAAAAAAAAAAATCCCTACCTACCTACCCATTATGTTTTACCCCGTTACCTGAACACAACATCTTTTAGGCTTCATCACATTGTCATGAAAATTATCATGTGCATTGATTACAATATTCAGGTTCTTCCCAGTTGGTCCAGATGTTGCTCGGATACCACAAAGGGACATGGTACTAGGGGGATACCAGATTCCGGCTGGGGTATGTATGTATGTGTTCAACTGTTAAATCTACCTGGGAACCACCGTAATTGTATGGCAGGGTACCTGTAGTGTATTTTCTTTTGCAAGAGGCTCCAGGTGGCAGTACAGTGGCACGCAAATGTACAAGGACTCTGTGTGAAAATCACGGCGGATCTTTGGCAACTTTGGGACAAGGTTTCCTTAGTTATTTCGAGGATATCTTTTTACAGTGTGTGATGCCTTTAGTTGAACGATAACTAATTTTTTTCCATTTTGCCATACAGGAATATTAAGACTAATGGACACACATATAATAGACCTCATCAGTTGTAGATGATTGGACATCGTGACCATTCTTTTAAACTTGAAAACATAACATCCTTTTTTCACAAAATATGTTCAGTACTGAAAAATGCTCTACAATAGTGCTTGTGATTATATCACCACAGACGCATGTGTATCTTCACAACAACCTATTGCTAAGGCTCCCTGAGTACTTCAGTAACCCAAACACTTACAGACCAGAGCGCTGGTTGCGTGGAGGATCTGCTGATGATTATATTCACCCCTACCTCCTACTGCCCTTCAGCTTTGGTCCCAGGATGTGTGCAGGTACGGTACCCATGCACCAATCTCTTTTATCATGTTGCAAAAAAAAAAGTATTTATAGCATTTTGGATTTTTTTGGGGAAAGAGTTTGAGTAAAAGTCAAAAGCGTTAGAAAAGGATGTGTATTCATAAACATTCCAAAAAGTGTCTTTAATTACATTATCTTAAGATCCTCTAACACTGAAACATTGATGTAAAGAAGGTTAAAAAACATGTTTTTGAGAATGTATCCAGATCTTTTTGTCACGTGTTTTCCAAGTGTTTGTAAACCTTACAAACCAAATTATGTAGTATGACTGACAGCGATTGTACATGTGGGCATGTCCAAGCAGATGTCCCTCTGCGACATTTCCTATTTTAGACTTTGGAATCCACATTTAAATGAATAAAATTATTTCTTTTGGTGGGAATTTGGTGCCAGACCAAATTCCCACCAAAAGAAATAATTTTATTCTTTTGGATGTAGATTCCAGAGTCTAAAATGAAAGTGTCACGAAGGGACAAAATGGACCTATCTGCTTGGACCTGCCCATGTACCAACGGAGTTGGGATGGTCTTCTAAGCTTTAAAAGGGGGATTGCAATCTAAAAAGACAATAGATATTGTGCTTAATCATATGAATCAGCTAATCGGTGACGCAATGTAAATCTCGTGTAGTACAGATCATGGCTTGTTCATGTGCATTATACTATAGCCTTGTTTGTGCTAAGATGAAGTTTGATCACGTTATAGTGGAGTGATTCAAAAACATGTACACTTTCTTCCTTTTAACCAATATATTTCTTATAATAATACGGTTATCACTGTTATCCAATGTCCAAACAGTTATTGCTCTTGAAGAGGTGAATTGTGAATCTTTTTTTAATTAGAAGTTGTGTGTGTGATACAAGCCTGGTTGTCTTAATGCTGCGTTTGAGCTTGAGTAAGAGATAGAGGTGTGTCAATACCTGATAGGTTTACTCTTCTGAGATGTTTCTCAACATTACATTTTGGTAACTGCATAATCTAAAAGATACAGCACCAAGTCTCATATCTTCATAATATTATATAGAAATATTACATTAATAAACAAGAAAGCAGATACTATGATATTCACAGTAGATTCTTACAGTACCCTGACAATAAGGCATGGCTTTTATATGATGATGGACCCCTGGTCAGTGGCGGATCCAGGATTTGAAAAAGGAGGGGGTGCACACCAAACCACGGCGGATAATATTGACACGATGACCTCATGAATAAAGCATGTCTTATGTACACATACTTGGTAGGTGTATATAAGACACCTTATATACATGCCCAAGGTTGGTCAGAGGACAAGTGTGTATATAAGACACCTTATATACACAACCAAAGGTTGGTCAGAGGACAGGAGGAGTTTAGGGCTGGTCAGGGGACATGTGTTTAGGGTTGGTCAGGGGACATATAGAGGACAGGAGGGGAGGTGTGTTTAGGGCTTGTCAGAGGACATGATTGTGTTTACGGTTGGTCAGGGGACATATCTATTAAGTTTTGGTCAGAGGACCCTTTTACGGTTGGTCAGAGGACATGTCTAGTTAGGGTTGGTCAGAGGACTTTCTGAAGGTTGGTCAAACGTTGGCTGGGGTATGTCCTCTGACCAAAACACCCTGTTTTCGATCAAATTTTGGGGTCCAAAATTTGCAGTTAAACACTTAAGTACTTGCAAAATCTGCCACTGCTGGTGAACCTTATAAAATCAGGGGCGACTTCTATGTGGGGTATATATATTGTATAGAAGAGTACTTAAATACCCAAAATATCACTCAAGATGTACTTTAAAGGATCAAGGTTGAGTCAGGTGGTGATCCCACACATGGGGTGTGACTTATCACGGGTACTATATGGTCCATCATATGTTTTAGACAAACAGTCCTTGTATGGGGTTGTATCTCATAGACAGACATACAGGAATCCATGGTTACAGTAGTAATTCAAAATGATATTTCTGTCTTAGGTCCAACATATTTGTATAATTATGATTACTGGGATAAATCTTGGTATTATAAGAAACTCTGTAACCATGTGGAATACAGTGAATATGGAGTGGTTGCTTTCATCTTCTTGCAATTTGATGAGAGTGAAAGAGTAGGCATTTGCAAATGATACCATTGATTTAGCATTATCCAACCTTCATTTTTCTTCCTTTTAAACAATGTTTCTAAACGAAATCATTGCTCTTGTCACAAAATTCAAAAATTCTCATTAGGCCTTACCTACACCCAATTGTTTCTGGACCATTTTCTATTTAATCTTTATTATGCTTGATGAGTAGGTGCACTTTAACTTATTTCCATGTTGTCTCCTTGTTTCCCCATGTAATTTCTCTTGACACTAAGACCACTTTTTCTGATACAGAAAAGTTAGCCTCACTAGAGCAGTCCTCTTCCATTGCTGCCCAGTCATGGCTGTGTGGGAGTAGGGGGTACAAACACTCCCCAGCATTGCTATTCCTGGTGATCTTGTGCTATAGCGACGTCGTGCTCCATCTAGCGACATGTGTGAGCCACTTCACACAGGTTGACGAGGAGTCACGACAATTTGCTGGGTCCTATGTAAGGCATGGGATTACTGACCCCATTTTCACTTACCAGTGATTTTTACTCAAAATATTTACTTTTGTGTAATTTTGTCTGGACAATATGATAGATCATATTCTTGGTGGCTATGTTGGTGCCATCAATAAAGATAATCAGTGTATTTATCAGTTGTAGTGAGACTTTATATATTTGGGTCAGCACAAAGTCTATACTGTTCTATAGTGAGTGAGTGCTCAGTTGTACCCACTCAGTCAAAGAGCGCTTTCTAGAAGGTGAATCCCCTATGCTAAGGGAAGTCACATGCACTAACTAGAAAACATGACATTGGGGTATGATAATGACTAAGACTGATTAACAGACCAGTAGTTTTGTTATTTTCCTTTTACTTAGCAACTGTCTGTTTACTCTAATGAAGGACAAAGGTAGCCTATGCTCTGAAAACCCTTCTATTTGAGTTATAACTAGGTGAGTAATGTTAAGCAAGGCATACTTTTAGATTTTCTAAACATAAAGATATTATAGCCATCTAGATTTATGGAGGGGGCTTTTTGACAATTTGAATATTGTTTCCTGCTTGGATAGAGTTGGCTCTTTATTTCTTCTTGAAGAGGTATAACAAGATTTTGAATGATGGATATTGAGTGTGTTATGGTTTGTGTCAAAACTGACTGACAAAACTAGGAACAATACTTGTTGAGTGCTTTCTGTTTTTGTGTTTTTTTTTCAACTGATTTACAGTTATTTTGGTAAATTTACAATTCCAAAAATGTCTTGGCACTTTGATAATGAGCAGAACCGGCTGAGACTCTTGATTCCCTTCATTTTGATGAGTATTGCTGGGCATTGTGTGGCTTTCTGGATTATCTCAAAAAATCAAGGTGGCCATCTTGATTTTGGGGATGTTTTGTGATTGAAATTAACTATACAGCTTGGACAGTCCTTGGAATGGTCTAGGCTTTCCATTCATTTTGAGGTACAACATGATTATGTAATGATGAGAACCCAGTGGGCACAAAACATTGCATCAACGTTGACAACCGGTTGATATTGTGTTGATGGTGTTGATCAACCTGTCTTCAACACTTTTTCAATGATTCTATTTCAATGTTGTCAACCATCACAATTTCAACATCCAATCAACAGTTGAAATATCAGTGTTGATATATTGTTCTCAATTCAACATTGATTTATCATTGATTTGTCAATGTTGACTCAACAATATCCATTTCAATGTTGCTTCAATGTTGATTCAACATTGACACATCAACAAAGAATCCCCTAACAACTATCAACTTTGATTCAATATTTGACACAATGTTGAAACAATGTTGAATCAACATAGATATACAAGCGTTGAATCAGCGCTGATGGTTAGATATTGAATCACAGTTGATTTTGATTATGTTGTGTCAATTTTCAAATTCAACTATATTTCAACCCTGAATCAACCGTTGATATGCAAACCTTGCAAACCTTGTTTCAACACTGAATCAACATTGATGTGCCCAGTGGGAATTGCATAATTTCCAGATTTTCACATTACTTTGCTTCTTTTCTTTTCTTTTTTTCTTTTTTTTTTGGGGGGGGGGCTGGGGAGGGATTTTAACACTTATAAAGTCACTTCCAATCTTGGTTAGTGCTTGAGATGGACTAGTTTGTCTTTCACCTTCATTTTGAAATATAACAAGGCTAGGAAAGATTAAAGTTGTGAGGTTTTTAGCTTGTCTCAGAGCTGACTGGCCACCATTCTTTTGACATTTTAATTTTGGATTTCAACTAGCCAAATGTCTTCTCACTTAGATGATGGCCAAAACTGTTCCAGGCTCTTGAATCCCTTCATTTTGAGATACAACATAATGCATATATATATATATATATATATATATATATATATATATATATATATATATATATATATATATATATATGCAATGGCTACTGTTCCCCTCCTCACATGGCATTGGCAGTAGTATGTAAGTAATGTATAGATATCGGGCACTGAGTTGTTTGTATCTTAGGATATCACACTCGGGGCCTGCGGCACCTTGTGTGATATCCTAAGATACAACCAACGACCTTACTTGCTTTATTACACGATTAATCAATAAATAATCAATAGAATGTCAAAATAATATCAATAAAAACAAATCCATTCACCTCCATGCCATGACCAGGAGTCAACCCCCCCCGCCCACCTTATACAGGCAGCTGTTTACTCACAGACACAGTAGAAGTTATCTTTGGTAAGGTTTGACAGTTTGCACTGCAAAAAAAATGAACCAGGCTGGGGCTTGAACGCCTACACCTGGGGTTTGTGACTCGCTAACCAATACACTATTGGTACACACACCTTGGCACCCAGCAGCTGTTGGCTTGGTTTGAACGTGTCCAGCAGTACCGTATATCCTCGTGTTAAGGCCTGGTCAATTTGCCACTTAGTAAGGAGGTTTGGTAGTAGGTAGTATTAATATAAACCTGGGGTTTTACAAGGGTAAATAAAATTATGGTATGTCGCTGTAGCGGCTATAGGTAAGGCAGCTCTGGCCACTGTGGTGTAATCCTAACTTAATTCTACTGCTGGTATTCTCATCAGTCCCTGTGGCGCAGTGCATAGGGAGTTGGATTTGGGATCAGTAGGGTATGGGTTTGACCCATGCCCTTGGCAATAGAATTGTAGGTTTTAACATATGACATATGACATGTAAGGTGTGCCTGATATCCATGGATAACAGACATTGGAAGTCTGATATCCATGGATATCAGCACACCATACAAAGGTCATGATGCATGCATCATGGTGTGCAATATCGACAGATATCAGAATGGGAATATCCAGGAAAAGCACCCTGAGTCACAGAAATCGTGTTATAATCCTAAATAATAGTATGTCTATCAGTGCCTTTCTAATTCAAAATATAAGAAATGATAATACAGTATTATACTGACTATACTAAAACAACCTCCATGTGTGCCTACAGGTCGACGCTTTGCTGAACAGGAGATGTATGTGCTGCTGACTAAGATACTACAAAGATACCGCGTGGAGTGGCCTCACCAAGAGGAGATGGGCCAACGATATGTACTCCTCCTCACGCCCAACCAGCCGGCCCAATTTAAGTTCACACCAAGATAGGGGAAAAGTGGGCAGAAACAACCCACTTGGCAGAGAAACGTTTTTGTTTTCTTTTATTTTGAATGTGGAATTCCATGAGTTTAATGCTCGTTGAACTTTATGCAAATTAGGTGATAAATATAAGTAGCATTAGAATTATGTCAACTATCTATTTTAATGGCCTTCATCTAATGTAAAGCATAGCAAGACGCACTTAAGTGTATTATGATATACTTCAGAGTAGGCCCTACTAAGGTGGCCAAAATTGTGTTCTGTAATATTTGTATGGCCCCAAAGAGTGCTTTCCTAATCGTACTCTGTATATACAATACTGTAATGGTTTTGGACCATAATACATGTCGCTGGATTGAAGTGGCTAGGAAGACAAAGCACTGTCCTCCTGCATAGCAGAGAAATGTTTCTCTTTTACATAAGAAAACAATACAATGTTTTCGAAGATTTATTTCATTTCAAATGTGTTTTAATGATTTCTTTTGTAAATGATATTTGACTTAAACAGTGTCACCGTATTTAAAGCATGGGTTCTTACTCTTGCTGTGAAAAACAGTAGTGCTCTTTAGTATATGAATCAAAATACAAGTTATTTTGTTGATGTACAAATAGCTGTTAAACTGATACATGTCAGCTTATAGGAAACAGCATGGTTGCCTGTATAAGGGTATCAAATGTCTATGGGTGCTTGATAATGCCCCTAGAGGTTCTGTTAGATATACCTAATTGCATTAAAAAAAAAGGGATTAGCAGAAGTCTGGGCTATTGTCCCATGCATTAATATTGCAAGTTGTAAGTGACATCATAATAAACTTTTTACCTTACAGATACCATAGCTTTCTATTATATTGTTTATGAATACATATCACAATGCCACACTTGTCATAAACTAGATACCTACCGGGAATCAAGAAAGGATTTTTCACCATTTTGATACAAGTAATTCTGGAGAAGATTTGGTTCAGCAGAAATTCTTGTGACTTCTTGTGAAATTCACATGAATTTCTTGTGAAGTGCTGCTCACAGGTTTATGTGAATTGCATCACATTTTCTTGTGAAATTATGTGAATTTCACATGATATTTTCCAGGGAGTCCTTGTCATTACATTGACTTCCGAGCAAAACATTATTTTGACCTTATACAACCTCAGGAAATATGTATGCAAATGTCCATGACCATGGAATCAGTCAGTGGTCAGTCGGGAATGGTTTTGAGAAGATCAGAGATAAGAGATAAGATAAAGGTCCAATTGAGGCCTCCTACTTCTGACCCCTGATTTACAAATCTCTCTGTTTCTCTTAACGGAGTTACTTCTTTTACTAAATTGGCTCTATTTTTTCTACATATCCTCAGTTTTAAAAATACATGTTTATTTTCTATTTTTCTGTTCCCTTTCCATCTAACCTTGAAATGATTTTGGGATTTTGAGAAATTTGTCTCTCATGCTCTGTGGCCCAGATGTTTAGAGCCCCACTGTCCCTGCCCGCATCACACTCCCGACTGGGGTGGTTGCAAAAACGACTGAAGACTGACTGGAATATTTTTGCATCGTATTCACTGAGGTGAGGCTGTCAGTATTCAACGACACCTTATAGGCGGAGTTGAATGCGGACAGGCCTGTCATGGCCTATGGGGTTAATTTGCTTTTAGATAAAGAAAAACAGCTCAGCTCCATTCAAAATCAATTCTTGAATACAAGCATATTGTATACCATGCGGATACGGCTGTTCTAGTACTAATCTATAGTAACGTTCGTATCTGCCATGACATAAATATGAATATGATCTTGTAAGGTTATTCCTGTTCGGGTTAATTGCACTGTTTAACTACTGGTTTACAAACCTGGCCTATGCTGTTTCCAATAAAAAAAAATCACGATTTCAGTGCTTCAAAATGGTAATGCACACAATACATACAATTATTGTATTGATTATGTTTGCGGTCTTTTCTCTTTTTTTTTTATTTATTTCAAATCCATTCATCTTCATGATATTTGACAGATTCAACTGATTTCTACAATCATACATGGCATCTCCTGAACTTAGTCAATAATAATATATAGTTTTATATGGCGACAGAAAACCAGAAGGCAATTTTGACCTAAACTAGCTGAGAGATTATATAGATCCACCCTTTTGATGTGCCACAATCTAGGTGAGGTCTATTTATAGTAGGATACAATGGTGAGTGAAGTATTAAGATGAGAAAATGAATGAAAGGGTTCTTAGGTGATATGGTATCCACTCGCTGACAGGTAATGGTATTGGGCACTGCTCATAGGCCCAGGAAGACTTATATTGACAACAATGTAAGAACTACATTGTAATTTATATTATTGTATTTAGGACACATGAGAAGATAGAAGCATGTGAAAAGCATCAGCATGATGCTATTACATCGTCACACTTATATATCATTTGTTAATTAAGTCCACGGGGGATACATTAACAAGCTTTTTGTCTACCGGGGGGGGGGGGGAGCAGCTTATCATTAGGTATCTCAGGGTTGAGCTCCGATCTGTTGAAGGCATTTTTGAAGGCCGCTACAGAGCCTGTAGTTTGCACTTTTTACGCGACCATAGTCGTTGGCCTCTATATTCTGGGCTTCTTTTGTATTGTTGTTTTTTACGGTGATATAACGGAAACCTTATTTTCCTGTCTCCCCTCGTCCTAGGGTTATCATGTGGTTGTAGACCCAACACATTAGCCTGCATATACATTAGCACAGCTAGCTGTAGGTCACGCCTGTCTTTCAACAATGCGAATCCATGTTAATTGTGTATATCAATTGTCCTTTCCTCCATGCCAAATTTTCTGGTACAGATTCTCAAGGCTCTTGAAGAGTTTGTAACCTTTTTATGCACTTCTTTTTATCCCCATCTATTAAGAAGAAGCTACAGTAGTCTAAGTATGGTAGGATCGCTTGTCCTGCACTTTAAGCTCAGCGGCTCGTATTTGGGCATCCTTGCTTAGGTAGTAAACTAACTTTACTCCTACGTAGGTATACTCGTCCACAGAGATTAGGGGTTGTCCCCTCATAACTATTTATTTTTCTCCCTATACCATACAACCTGTGTTTTTTTCCGTATTAATCATTAGCCCATTGGATGTGCACCAGTTGACAAGAGTGTCCAGCCATTATTGCCCACATATCCCACTCATTATCAATCTTCCTTTGAGATTATCTCAAATGCTTCTCACTGTCCCACCCTACCACTCTGGCTGTCTCTGCCTGTCCTGCCTCTCTATCCCCACCTACCTAAAGTATGTCTCTCCCTTATCAGCATGGCCCTACCCGTGTTTCCACCCCCTCCCTCTACCTACCTATTCCCTGCCTTAATCCAATAATTACAATTTTATTGACTGTTCCTTTGTCAATGAGATTTTACCCTACCAATAAGGATCACCCCTAACCCCAGTTAGAGGTACTCTCCAGATGGAATGTGTGTATAAGCTATGCCTTTTATGTTAATTACTACAGAACTGCATCTATCTACTTTTCTATTTGCTTCCCTTTCCTGACCCTCTTGATTTTCCAGGAAATGTGTACAAAAGAAAGCATATACAGGTACCCTTAGGGGTAGTCTAAGTAGTAGGTAGACAGTGAAGAGAAAGAGCAATGGGGAAGGAGGCCTATGAGATTAATCAGGGAACAAATGACACACAGGAAAAACAGATAGGGGAAGTAAGTTGAAGCTAGGGAAGGGATCGAGAGGGATAAACAATGAATTTACTGTTTGATGAAGGTGAGTTTTTAGACACATGTGAATACTGAACAGGTAAAGCTGGGCGACAGTGGACATTATGTGGAGCCAGCAGTAGCAGTATATATGAGCCTTATAGGAGTTTAGACCAATACCCAGTGGGTCCACTACTTGATTTTGGCTGAATGAGGTAAATCCCATTGCCAAGACATGCCATGATGGATGCATTGTCCTTGGATAAGGTGTCACCATCCCAAAAGCCTTGTGGCAGTCCACCTTTGACCTGATATTAAAAATATTTAAAATTCTCACAGTGCTTAGCAACCTAAAGGATATTTTAGCTTAGGAAATGGAGAAAAAAATAAGATAGGTGCACATAAACATAGTCAGGCTAGATTTTGCCCAAATTGCCAAAGTGACTGGGTTGTGATTTTTGCATAGTGAGGCCTGATCAGTGCATGAATACACATCAGGATCCCTTCACCCCCATAACATTACACTGATTTTATGTTTTGAACAAAAAATATACTGGGACTATTGGAACACTCCAACTAACCAAATTCCTCAAAATAACTCAGTTCAGAAGGGACTATTTGGCCAGTAAACCTGGAAGTGGTCTGATTTAGGGTGGTGACACCATAACACCTACTTTCAGAAACAATCTGATCCCTACCTTATCACTGCCTATTGCCGGGACCAGCTCCAGTCCTGATTAAAGCTTGTAGGATCAGTTCAGAGTCAGGATGTACCTTGTAAATGTGGTGAGTAACAAAATCTCTTTTTTTTCTGTGGGGTTCTGATGGAGGGTCAGGATACAAATTCTGCAACCCCTTCCCCCACTGACCTATAAAATTGTGTTTCCTTGCCAGTTTGTTTGGTGCACAAAGTGGATTTTCCTTTTTGCAAATTTGAAAAGTATGCTTAAATATTCAAAGCGGCTACCACCTACCTATCTATGATAAATGTGGGTGCCCTATGGTGTATGTGCCTCAAAATGGACATTTATTTTAATGGATGATAAATCTACAATCTTCAAGGAATTTCGACCTAATTAAAGATTCAAAATGGCTGCCAACTATATTCAGAAATAGGATAAACCCTAAATTTCTTGATGATTTTAATATACATTTAGAACTATGAATCATGTTCTATGTTGGTGATTACCAGAAGTCCTACAGCCAGCCAGTTTCATAAAGCTTTAACCATGAAAAGATAAGTCATATCAATTCAGCCATATAATTAAAATGATTTTGATGATGACCTCATTAAAACTTCAAAATGACTGCCTCCTATATTCATACAAATCATAGATACCAATTCCCTTAGTATATAAAATTTATATTTAAAACTTAATTCTATGTTGATAATGACCAGAAAAGCCTACAGTCAGCCAGTTTCTTAAAGTTTTAACCATGTATATGCTATGAAACGTTGAATCTTGTGACTTTGGCCATAGGACTAGATATCATAAATGGCTGCCATCTACTTTTTGATGATAAAATTAAATCCCTAATCCTCAAAAATAGATGTATTACATGCCTCAAAGTTAGTATTCATACCAAAACAATCAGATCTTGATTATCCTCAAATATTTGCAATGATTTGACCATGACCTCATTAAATATTCAAAATGGCTGCCACCTACATTCATAAAAATGATAAATATGAATTCCTTTACTTAATAAAAGTATGTTTAGAACTTTAAATCATCTTTCTATGTTGATAATTATCAGAGATAGATTTCTAGTAATTCCGATATTCTGGTGGCCATCTTGGATACCCCCCTGAAAAAAAGGTCTGCCCCTCTGAATTTTGTCCTAAACTTTTAATATGATGTAAAGACATGCATAAGGACTCAGAAAAAGCATGAGAGGAAACTGTTCTAATTTATGATGGGTTGAGCCCTTTTTTTTTCACTAGATTGACTGGACTACATTCTACCCGCTTCAGCAGGACCTTGGTTGCTCGCTGTCAAGACTATAACGTCAGCATATAACAACATATGTGACATGTACTGGGAAAGGGGGCCTTATTGTACCCTGCACTAAGACCCCTTTTCACAGATCGCGTCACATATGTGAGTAAATGGGTCACATTGTTAAAATATAAGATCAAAAGCAGCGGCCCTAAAATAGAGGCATGAGGGACTCCAAATAGGACATCCTTGCTCTCTGTTTTAATGCCATTTAGTAGGACTCCTTGTTGCCTGACTTCAGCATTGTCCCTGTTCTTAAAGAGATAAGACACACGTTTATAGACAGCATTGGCAGTGCCCTTGCCCTTTACAAAACCATGTTGATTTGGTGATATCAGCCCTAGTGTCTCTGCCTTAACACTAATAAACGTATGCACCACTTTCTCTATGAGTAACATAATGAGTATAAAGTATGATTATTTAATGCACCAGGGTGTACACTAAATGGCAGGATTCCTATTTTTTGGAAGGGGTGGGGCGAACAAATGGGGTTTCCTCTAGAAAGAACTCCAGAGATAAATAAAATTGACCAGTACCCTTTTCATTGAGGAGTACCCATATATAACATGCCGTTAATTCTACTATCCACAGGATCAGTTGCCTGTCATAAACACTCACCCAAAACTTAAAGTGATCATTAATGGGATCAAGAAGTTGGTTAGTCTTGCTGTAAACAGTTCTGTGAGATTACTTAAGGGCATACCCGATTCACTATAAAGATCGCAATTGCTTCCCTTTCATTTTGCAAAGCAGGATGGGATCACAAAAGGGATAACAATGTGATGGTATCATAAAGGTAGGTATGCCACAAGAGCTTCGCGCTGCTTGCAATTCCAGGAACTTGTTCATAAAAGTGCCAATCTGGCTCCAGAAGGCTCCAGAAGGCAAAGCAATGAAGACAGCAGACCACTTGCCAGAAAGTCATGACACTACTCTCTATATCCAATACCATATATCATATTGGTCTGTGTAAGATGTATCAACAGAAATATAACACAAATCTGCGAAAATGGGACTTAGTGCAAGGGGGTTTTAAGACCCCTTCTCCTAGTACATGTCACATATGTTCTTTACAGTACACCTTTTAGGCACATGCTCATTTCCTGGAGGGATCTTGCATTATCATCACGGTCCCGATGACAATTCACATTATCAGTTGATTTACATATTCCATTTATTTTGATGTATTGAATGTTTTCAGATTATAAAGATTTCTTTATTGTAGTGGTAGTGTCTGTGAAAATGATTCAAAGTCTGGCAAGCCTGAAAGGTATGGAACCCACAAATCAAATAACTGTAATGGGTTCCGTTCTCCCCTTATTCGATTGGACAGACAAGTCAACAAGAGGAGGATTCGGGTGTATGCGAACAGGGTTTATTTCGGTTCGAATAACACAGGCACGGCTACCCGGAGGTAGCTCGGAGAGATTGTATGAGATACCAGATTCTTTGTTTTAGGTTGGAGTACTTCATACAGCGATGGTCTCATTCACTCTGACGCGGCGACTGAGCCCTGTCCTCCTCTTATAGGTAGGGACAGTGGCACCCCCCGTGCCTCTCTCACACCACCCGAACAGATGCTGCCACCTATCTGGGAAGTGGAGGGCGAAGCCCGGGTGGCTGACTCACCCACCGCGCCAAAGGACCATAACGTAATGTACATATGTATACCTCTACACTACCCCCACTAGATAAAACTCGGGGGATAAATAAACTATTTAACCAACAATGGGGTTATGTTATAGTTATATGTATCATACAATAGAGGATATTAACGTTATGGATATGTGTCTTATAGACGACAATATATGAATATATATGTGTAACCGGATAGAAGTGATATTACATCGTACACCATATAGTAACCAATAAGTTTACATCCGGAATGGGAAAATATATTATAATACAATATTCAGTCGTCATACACCCTTTGAGAGATTTTTTTTTTTTTTTTTACAAACATACTATGAGTAATTATCAACGAAAATGACATAGTCATTACAGTATATGGATATTATGTATTCATTCGGATCACAGATCCGTAATCACCATCCAGCGGAGATCATTAGAAATGAATACGGGTGAACACAGTCCTGTTAATCCAGGTGGTGGAACAGTCTAAGTGATAAGGTATGTATATTGATAATATTGCTCCGCTGATAGAGCAGTGTACATTCCTGAGATGTGTAACTTGTGTATTAAATCCATGAGTCTATAGTATGTAAGATGATAGGGCAGCTACCCTAATCCTCTGCGGTGTGCTAAAGTCTTGTATATTAATATGATATAGTGTAGGAAACATAAGGACGCTATCCACGATTGCGTTATATGTTCCTATGTCCGTTATATTGAACAGTCAGGTATCAGGAATGTAGTAACCATAGGATTATGACACACGACACTATCCACGAGTGTGCCGTGTGTCTCCTCACAGATGCATAGTTCCGGTTGGATATCGGATACATCCGGGTGCGGCTGTTCCTTTTACAACTAAGTGGTAGACATCATATGTTGAGCATCAGACCCGGATGGGTTAGTAGTCCAGCCGGGGCGTTGGGGAGTCATTCCTGGCGGGTCATCCGGTATCCTAATCTGAAGGGGTGGAGGATACTGTACAGTTTACCGGATTACACCAATAAACTTATCGGATCCCTGAGAGGGGTCTGCGGTTACTTTTTACCGTATTTGTCTTTTAGTAACCGCAAGGCATGCTCTTTTGTGCCATCCCACTCATCGAGATCGACACCGTCTGTCATGAACTTACTGTGAAGTTGAACATTCTTCATCTCTTCCGCGTCCAATTTCTTCTTTAGGACGTGGAGGGCACATTCCGATTTTTGTTGTGCTTTTCCCGCCAGGTCTTCCTGATACTTGACATCATCCTTGACCTGCTTCTCCACACGATCTTTTTCAGCCTCGTGTAGCTCTCGGAAACACATCAGAGTGTCATTAATCATCCCTTGATGGAATGCTATGGCCCTCTGACGTTGAAGTCCTTCCCATGCTTGGTAGATGGTGCTTTGGACTTCAGCCTTACCTGGTTCGCAACTGTCAAACCAGGTTTCTGCCCTTCCGCAACGAACAACGATTTTGTCTTTCGGCGCTTTGGGCGGTTCCTTCTCCACCTTAGCGGGTGCTGGTGGAGCGGTTGGGTTAGCCTTTTCAGCACTAACCACAACTTTCAGAATGGGAGCAGGCCCGGATTGGTCTGGTCCCACGTGGACAAAGGGTACACCATCCGAAGTAGGAGGGAGGTATACCTGCATTCCCAATATCAGATAGTGCTGAATTTGTTCATCACTGGTGAGAGGTTTATATGTCCCTCCAGCGATTGGACTGCCTGCCGCCGCAGACGGCTTCCGGCGCAGCTTACCCTTGTTACCGGGTGTCAAAACTTGACTCTCCGGGCCATGTGCTCCCAAGTCGGGAAACTGGCTGGAGTCGAGCTTGCCGGGTACGGCTTCAGCAGCGGCCTTATAGGAACTAGGCCTGCTGGAAGCGCCCCTTAACACCTGTGACGGATGTTTGAAGGTCACTTCTTTTGGAGACTTCTCCGCATCATGGTGGTCCAGCGGTGACCTTGATCGGTCCATCCGGCTGTGGCTACCATCCGGAAGTCTGGGGGATCCCTCCCGCCTGGCTTCTTTTCTGCTGCGTCCAGTTTGAACTGGCTTCCTCCCGGAGTTGCAGCATTCGTTCCACTCTTCGTCGTGGAGGTCCAGCTTACACCGACCTTCTGTGAGCACAAACCTCGCCACGAGTTTCTTCCCGTGCGCTGTGTCCGTGGTGCCGAATGATTGATCACTCGGCTTCACGTTTGCCCAACGCTCGTTGTCCATTTTCCGGAACTCAGCCATGAGTTCTTTGTGCAGGGCCATAACTTGGTCTCGGGCTTTATTAAGTCCGTCAGCGTGGGCTGACTTACCGTGACGACATAAGTCCCCCCGGCGTTTGTAGCTCACGCGTTTAGTGCATTTAGCACTTTTCTTGCCCTCGTCTGGATTACACGAGTACTCGGGGTGGTGGTGCATGTGCTCCTCCACCAGATGACGCTGGAACCGGATCTGGGTATCCCAGACGCGTTCCTGTTCCATGTCACTCTTATCCATACAGATGGAGAAGGGACATGTCTTCCGGGTCTTGGAATACCACTTATCCAAGGCCCAGCGCAGTTTCTTTTTCTGTACCTGACTATAATATGTGTCGGCACAATTGTTCAATGAGAGCCAGATACTCTGGTACATCTTATTCGGGACGGGGTCGTTGTCGGTTAGACGCATCCAGTCCTCATCGTCGGAATTGCCGTCCTTGTTATACCGTTTCGGGCAGGCGTATTTAACCGTACCCTTTTTAGTAATACCAGTGACGCAGTCCTCCATGCTAGTAGGGATGCGGTCCTTAAAACCCCCTTTAGCATTAGCCCATCTGTCCGCATCGGATAGAGTTGGTGGGACTATGTTGTCGTCCGACTCATCCGATACATTCGATTCGGAAACAGATTTCTCTACTTCCATAGATTCTATGGGTTCGGGGGCTCTGTTCCGCCGTTCAATAATGGCTGAATCCGGAAGGTTTTTAAGTTTCCGGAGTTCAGCCTTCCATTGACGTTCGGACTGGGTTTTAGTCCAGCTCCCGTCGTCAGAATCTGCGGGTGTTTCCGGCTCCTTGGCTTTTGGCTTAGGAGTCGATTTTCCCGCACGAGGACTCTTAGATGAGGCGTCCTCTCGTTTGCAGGTAACGACAATCTTTTTTATCGGAGGGGCAGTTGCGGCTTCGTCGTCCAGACGCTTCCTCTCACTCTCCACATGCCTCACTTTTGCTGCGGCTCGCTCATCCTCCATTTGTTCCCGGATGAGACGGCGGATAAGTTCGGGTCGAGTCCAGGTTAATAGGCTCGACTTCCGGCACTTTTCGATATTGGATTCCCGGAGGGTATAGCCCGTAGACCAGGAATCAAACGCCTCCACGGCTCTCCGGTACTCATGGACAGTCAATAAAGACGTCTCGTGAGACCCAGTCCACCTGCTTGAAGTCCTCGATACCCCATGTACTACGATCAGGTCGTGGCATGAGGTGGAGCTCCAGGGTCATAGCAGCATCGTGTACTGCCCTGCGGAATTCTTGGTGGACCATAAGTCCCCGTTGAAACCATCCGTAATCCGTCAGCCATTCCTGAGGGATTTCCGAGTAAACGTGGTTAGGTATAACCTCCAGGATACTCCGTCGGACTTCCGGGTCAATCAGTATATGACGACCGTCTTCATCCGTCTTCATCAAGGTCGGGTGAACGAACAGGTACCTACCATCATAAGATGGGTAGTAGTTCTCGCTCACCTTGTGGCACCCAAGGGTTCGAAATCCGTCATCCCGGTTTCCACTGCAGTCGTCCGCCCAACTGCTGGTTGTCGGGTTACCGGTGGCTTCACCGGATTCCCCCATCGTCACGGGTGACGAATACGGTACAGGAGGGCGATCCCCCCCTGCACTGTTGTTGCCTGGAGAAGACGGTAGCGGTGAAACTGGCCTACTGTTCTTCCCCAAGTTGAAGTTCTCGAGATCATCGTCGAACTCCATCATTTCCTCTTCCCGCGGGGTAACCAGGGACAAAGGCTGTGAGCCTTGTTCAGTGTCGGCATCCGGAAGGATGCTATCGGGAGTCAAGTGACCCGGCTCGCCGGACCGCTTTGACTCCACCACGGTTTTCTCAGCCATACGCTGAGAAGACAACGTCAGGGGTAGACTTATTTCCTTTCCCCGCCCAACACTCACCTACTCGGTGTTCATCCTCCTCCCGCTCCAGAGGGTTCGCTGTTGTAGAAGGCGTTTACTTTGAACAATTTAGAGGGACACACTGGTGATATGGTCTGCCTCCTCTGCTCGTTCAAAACAATATGGCCGAATTCTCGCGGTTGACGTCACTTCCCCGCTGTCCGGCGGGGTCACGAGAGGTCATACGCGAGTAGCCGATGTGACGTCACACAACACGTGCGATACATATAAACAAATAACAATCCGTACAGTTCTGCCATTATCGCTCGTCTTCGGGAGACTCTCGAGGGATTCATATGGAGCCTTTATGGATAGTTTTTACGTATCCATCGAATTCTTCGTCCAATACCAACTGGGACGTCCCCCGGGAGTTATAACGGCAACCTGTAGCGAACCGTTAAACAAAAGAACAACATATAACGGATTACAGGACGATACACTCGTTGTGTAACAGGTTAGGTCATTGCAGCCCTGGCAAGTCGTGGACTGCGACGGAGCACTACACATCCCCAGCTCCCTTATTCAACCTGGCAGACTTCTGAGCCTTTTCTAGGGATTTTGTAGCCGACAATTTCCCTTTCCTCTTCAGTCCGCCTGCACCCGTCGAGACTTTTTTTACTACACCGCGCCGAGATGGTGTTGGCGCTGGCATTACTGTTTTACTCGGTACCTTTCTAGGTCTCCCGGGACCTCTGCCTGGTAATTTCTTTAACCGGGGTACCCTATCCATATTGGATATGGATTTGGAACCTTCTCCATACTTCTCGTCAGAATTATCTCTTCCTAACCAAGGACGTAGCCTATCTATGTTGGACTTATACACCCTTCCTATATCGGATTGTATCAATACCGTACAATCGCTGATCACAGTGGTTACTGTAAACGGACCATCCCAATTGGATGCCAGTTTAACATGTCTCAGGGGTTCATGTAATCGTAAAACACGATCTCCGGGTTTAAAGTGTCTTATCTTTAAACCCGTATCGTATCCGGCCTTTTGCCAGCGGGCACTTTTATGTAATTCTAGACGAACTACTTCATATGCCTTTTTAAACCGGTCTCGTAATGCTTCCACAAAAACTACCTGACAAGGTAATTCCGGATTCATTCCGACGACACCAAATACCAAATCCGCTGGCATTATTAAATCCTCTCCAAATACTAATAAATTTGGAGAGCAGTTAGTACTCAAATGAACAGTGCCATTATAAGCGTGTGTTACAAAGTCGCATTGTTCATCCCAATCATCCATATTGTCATTTACAAGTGATTTTAGGACTTGTATCAGGGTTCTGTTGAACCTTTCTACCAGCCCGTCACTTTGTGGACGATACGGATTGGTCCTAGTTTTACAGATGGCGAGATACTCACACATACTTTGCCAGAGATTGGATTCGAACTCTCTTCCCTGGTCACTGTGAAGCATTAAGGGCACTCCAAAAGTTAGTACCCAACCCTTCACAAAAGCTTCCGCACAAGTAACAGCCTTATGATCCGGTAGTGAGAAGACTTTAGTATACTTGGTATAATAGTCACACACTACCATCATGCACGTATTGTCATTCGGCGTCTTATTTAGTCCGCTAATAATATCAATTCCTATTCGGGCGAACCTTACCCCGAATAATTCTTGGGATAAGGGCAGCTTACCGGGTCCTTGCCCGGGTTTGTTTTTACAACAATCCGGGAAACTAGCCACCCATCGGAGTAAGTCTTGCGACATACCCGGCCAGTAGTATCTCTTCGAGAGACGAGCTAAGGATCGTTTCTTTCCGAAGTGACCACTTGTTCTGTGTCCATGACAATAATACATGATGTCTCTACGCATGGCAGATGGAATGACAACTTGTATCTGCTTTTCACCATTGTTACATGGTTTCCAGCGGTACAGTATTCCTCTCTTGACTTCTAGCTCCGTCCATTGAGCTAGAAACCTTCTCATTTCCCTATTCTCCAGCGAGGCTATAGGCCTAGCTGGACATATACCCTTTGGTACCAATTGTAGAAGCCTAGCAGTAACCGAGTCAGCCTCCTGGAAGTTCCTTATGGTTTCTAAGGACCAATCCAAGACACTGCCTATACGTGTTTCGAAAGGAATTCAAATCGAGGCTGCTACTGCTTTATGGATCCCACAATCAGTACAATTCGGATTGTCACATTTCCGAATTGGTATTCGGGATAAGGCATCAGCATTCACGTGCTTATTTCCGGCACGATGCTGGATCTGACTATTTTCTAGTCCGAATTCAGACAGATGGGCTAGCCATCTCCCTATCATCCCTTCGGCATCCCGAAAGTTTAATAACCATCTTAGGGAGGAATGATCCGTACGTAATGTAAAGTTAGTTCCCCACAAGAAGTGTTTAAACTTTTTGGTATACACCACGACAGCTAATAATTCACGTTTAGTTGTGCAGTAATTTCGCTGTGTTTTACTCAGTGTATTGCTAGCGAATGCTATCGGGACCTCCACTCCACCTTGGACTTGGGAGAGGGCTGCACCGATACTTTCATTGCTAGCATCTGTATCCAGTATAAAATGCCCATCCTCGGATGGGTATTGCAGTACTTGAGTACTCGTGAACAAGGCTTTCAATTGTTGGAAAGCTTGTTCTTGTTTGGTTCCCCATGGGAACTTTTCCTTCCTACTACCGGGGGTCCATGTTGTTAGGATTTGTAAGGGATAACTCACCCGAGAATAATTCGGTATAAAGTCTCTATAATAGGAGCAGAATCCTAAAAATGACCTTACTTCCTTTGGACTGTTTGGTACTCCCCAGTCCGTTACTGCCTGAATTTTTTCAGGATCAGCTTTTATTCCTTCTTCAGATATTATCCGGCCCAAATAATTTATGGACTTTTTGAACAAATTACATTTCTTAGGTTTAAGTTTTAAACCGTTAGATATTATTCTTTCTAATACTAACTTGAGGTTGTGCAAGCATTCGTCAAATGTTTTGCCGAATACTATTACGTCGTCAAGGTAAACGAGGCACTTTTTCCATAACAGATCACTTAAAAGGGTTTCCATCATGGCTTCAAAGGTTGCCGGAGCATTACATAAGCCGAAAGGCATAATATTATACTGGAACAAACCTATATGACTTGAAAAAGCAGTCTTTTCCATATCATCCGGGTTCATTCCTACTTGCCAGTATCCGGATTGTAAGTCCAGAGTACAAAACCACTTATTACCTCCTAAAGAACCGATTGTTTCATCAATTCTTGGCAATGGATACGAATTTTTCTTCGTTAAACCATTTAGTTTCCTATAGTCTATACAAAACCGGATAGACCCATCCTTTTTCGTCACCATACATACTGGACTACTCCAAGGACTGCTAGATGGAACTATTACATTCTGTTCTAGCATCTTAGCTATTTCTGCTTCTGCTACCCTCTTCTTAGACAGGGGTAGCCTCCGATACGGGATCTTGAAAGGCTTCGCTTCTCCCGTATCAATGGTATGTAATACCTTCGTAATCTTTCCGAGTGGTTCACCCGGAACGGCGAACGCCCTCTGATACTTAATCAACAACTCTTTGAGTGTTTCTTTCTGCGAAGGATCTTCTAGACTCGTATCCTCATACATTGTCTTCAGATTTTCGGTCCATTCTTGTTCAACCATTTTAACCGGAAGGTTCAGGGAACAGCTAGTCACTGTCTCAGCCAGTGTAACGGTACCGAAATTAGCTCCTTTTTTCAAGTACAGGGTCCTGTTACCAGTATTGGAAACCGGTATGACTGACCAAGCCCCATTGGCTACTATCGTGTCAACCGATTCCAATCCTAAACTAGCCAGCATAATCGTGTCCGGCTCAATTACTGCATCCTGGTTCCTCAACTCGGAATTGCTCCGAACCAGAACATCACAGGCCACTCCCGGAGGGATCTTTACAGTTTGAGCGACGGACGCTACACTGCTAACTTGCCTCAATACACATTGTACTTTCACGGGATAAGGATGCTCTACACTCAGTTCCCCAGTTCTCGGGTCCAAGACTGCTCCATATAGGGCCGCAAAGTCTAATCCTAATATCCCTTCATCTGCTATTCCGGCAATTGTAGTAGTTATCACATATTCGTGAATACCCTCGAATTGCAATTTCACACACATCCTACCATATGTTTGCATCTTACTACCGTCGGCCGTTTGGGCGTTTCCTCCCAATAGGAGAGTATCGCGCACATCCGGTATAAGATCCGCTACTTTCCGAGAGACACAGGAGTGGCTAGCTCCCGTATCAACTAGGAATTCAGCGGGTCTTCCATTGGTATTAAGCGAAACATACCACCGCCTTCCATGCAACATGGAAGGTACATCAGTTATTGCAGAATCCTCATTATTCACACCCGGGTCCTGTCCACATCCTTTTAAGTATTCCAGACAAGGATGGCCCGGGGGTAGGTGAGCACTACCAACTCTGGCCAACAAATGACCTCCTACCTCTAATCCGGTACTGGGTTTCCCCTGTGCTCCCTGGGCACTTGTTATATCGGATTCCCCAATCTCCTGAGTGGGCTTTTCTACCACCTCAGTATTGGGCGAATGTGTTACTCCATTCGGATCTGCACCACTGCTGGTGGTATCATGGCAAGTGACTATTCTGGGATCCTGTTGCTTGCCCGTAACAGAATCCCCTCTCAGTTTTCCTTATCGTCTACTGTGGAAAAACTCATTCGTGTTCTATACACCGGTTTCTCTGCCACACATTCGGCAGGGAAATGGCCTAATTCCTGGCACCTATAGCATCTTCTCTGGGACTTATCCACCCTTGGGCGTCGCAGAGCATTTGTCAATCGGGTAACCAAATTCTCCATAAAATCCCCCTGAGCAGTTGACACTGCCATCTGAGGAGTAGAGAAAGTGGGTAACTGTGGTACCGGTAGCTGAGCTACCGGTTTCTGCGGCACCTCTAGTTTCGGTGCTATCGATGATGCATCCCCTACGGGTTTCTGAAAGTTTGATTTCTTCTTGAAACCTCCCTTTCGGTACCTCTTCTGCCGATAATATTTACCGGCGATTTGTACAGATCATATATATTCCCCATTATCATCAGAGATATATTCGTAATCAGAGTCCATCGAACCGGACTCAACTGCAGCCGTGTGTTCCGGTAGAGGTGGACCACTGTTAACTGCCGAAGCTCTTGCAGGGGGTGCATTGGCACCTAGCAACCGCTTCTTCCTATCATAATTCTCGATAGCCAGGAACAGATCATTGAAGGAGGTATCATCCTTCCATTCATCCCAAGCGATAGTCTTATGTTCCGGATCCCGGAGCCCGGCAATGAATTGAGTGAATAACTCTTGTATCCAACATTCATCGTCATATTCCCAATTAGGCCTAGCATTACTGAGCAGGTCCTGTAGTTCCAGCCCAAAGACTTTATGTGACTCCCTGGGTTTCTGTGTCCGGCTCTTAAAGGTGATCCAAGGATCCTCTCGGACAATAGAACCGAATAGGTAGCAGGCACACTCCAACAATTCGTCGTAGGTACCTTCTATTTCATATTCTTTTCTCCATCTGTTCAGGGCTACTTTGCCTCCCTTACTAAGCCAGCAGACTAAATACGGTAATGCTTCGTCTTTAGTCCATCCGCTACAATTCACCTCGTCTACAAATATTTGATAACTATCTTTCCAAGGTTCATTCGGATCGTATGGCGGAGGTATCCGTCCCATACGACGCGCAGGATTAGAACAATCCCTGAGCCGATTGGCTTCTTTCAGGCTCCAATCCATCACTTCGACCACATCGGCTCCTTTACGATAGCAGTCGATTCCCAATCCCTGAATGCATTTACTATTATCAAAAATTTCCTGCATTCCGGGAGACATGGAAGAACGCCTATTCATTCTCTTAGGCTTTCCTCCGTCTCTTTGATTAGCACCATAAGGAGCATTACCTCCTCCTCCTGGTCCTCCCGGTGGATATCCTCCACCACCGGATCCTCCTGACGGATATCCTCCGCCTCCGGATCCTCCTGACGGATATCCTCCGCCTCCGGATCCTCCCGGTGGATATCTTCCACCACCGGATCCTCCTGACGGATATCCTCCGCCACCGGATCCACCCGACGGATACC
Source organism: Acholoe squamosa (assembly GCA_949317995.1). Classification (NCBI taxonomy): domain Eukaryota; kingdom Metazoa; phylum Annelida; class Polychaeta; order Phyllodocida; family Polynoidae; genus Acholoe; species Acholoe squamosa. The sequence continues at coordinate 25,426,688 of OX439050.1, forward strand.
TTCCGCCACCGTCATAGCCTTGGTTGTGGCCTTGCCCAAAATAATTTGAATTTTGGGTATTGGTATAACCAGGATTGAATCCGGGACATTTTCCTCACTATCCGCGTAGTGAGGTATCGTGTCCCTCCATTGCTGATCCCTGGAGGGCGCATAAAAATGCGCTGATTCCTCCAGGGTCTCATCCGGATTGGCATTATACGCCAATCTCGAACCCGCCTGTTCGGACACTATGTGTCCGGGCTATACATTTCTGCCGAACCCACTGGTCACGGCACCAGTGTAATGGGTTCCGTTCTCCCCTTATTCGATTGGACAGATAAGTCAACAAGAGGAGGATTCGGGTGTATGCGAACAGGGTTTATTTCGGTTCGAATAACACAGGCATGGCTACCCGGAGGTAGCTCGGAGAGATTGTATGAGATACCGGATTCTTTGTATTAGGTTGGAGTACTTCATACAGCGATGGTCTCATTCACTCTGACGCGGCGACTGAGCCCTGTCCTCCTCTTATAGGTAGGGACAGTGGCGCCCCCCCGTGCCTCTCTCACACCACCCGAACAGATGCTGCCACCTATCCGGGAAATGGAGGGCGAAGCCCGGGTGGCTGACTCACCCACCGCGCCAAAGGACCATAACGTAATGTACATATGTATACCTCTACATAACCTAGGGACAGTGTTTATCTACAAATCCAGTAAATACATAGTAATTTCCCCACAACTTTCAGCACAGTTTACAATGTGGGGAACCCATAATACTATTATGTATTTCATTGCGTAGTGAAACTTTGAGGGCCCAGTAGGTTATCACTGCCCCTTTAGATCTGCAGAGAGTCGAGCATGGTCTACAGCTCCAATGATGAACATTCACATCTCACAATGAAGCGTGAGTATCTTGTATCAAAACCTAAACACGGCTATGGATAGTAAAATCTGAGAACAGATCCAAGCAGGGATTATGTAGATACATACAGACCTTCATCAAAGGCCTCTAAACTCTAAAAGGCCTCTATCAGCACACATAGAGATAAGCCATTAAGTGGATAAATGTGTGTATAATGATTGGATAAGACAGGGGGTTGTTTTATCCTTTGAATCGTTTTATCCGTCCCTGAAAGGGAATTTTAGTACAAAGGACTGGAATTCAGTAGTTTTGGAATTTGGCACCAGAGGACTCTATATCTGTGTAAATAGGCATCTTTAATACATTTCTGAAAATAATCATTCTACTGTGATGTCATGCCTCACTATCCAAAGTGATTGGAAATGTAATAAAAAAACGTACGGCCTAATATGCATAATCGATTAGTATTTTCTAAGACCAGACTATAAATCAATAGGTTTGTAATGTCCAAAAGAAGGTTAAGCTGTCCTCTGTATGTTGGAAATGTTTGGTCTGGAATACTTAACCCCTGAATAATAAATGATAATTAGTCTGCACCAGACCAGATATTATTCAGTAAGGTGCATGTACCTGTCAATGTCTCGTTACATGTCATGAAGTGAGGTAACAGGAGTCCAGACAATTCAGTTGATGATCCAGCTTTATTGTAAGATTGGCATGATGAGTAACTGATACAGTGTACAATATAGTACTCGCCAGTCTGACCAAGCTATATCCTAAGCCAAGGCACCTGAGTGTCGTAGGGTCTAGGTTGGAGAAGAATAAGATGCTGAGGCTTGATCCTGACTAGGTTATATAGTCAGGAGCAAGCCCAGATGACGTCGTGTCTATTTCTGTACTTTCTATTTTTAGTATAGGGAGCGACTCAAATATGCTGAGTCGGTGGTTCTGCTCAGTCCCAAACTGTGGTAGGAGGGGTGAGCTGCTCCTATTGGCTAGGTGAATCTAAAAATAGTTGAGTTCTCCAGTGGGGGGATCCACAGGAGGGAGCCTGGGGATTTCCCACTGGAGGAGGGCAGGTGTGAACTCTTCACCCTGCTAAGCTAAAAATAGGTTGACCTTGGTTTGAACTAGGGGGTAGCTTGGCCAGTTTGGTTTGAGTATGTCGTTCATAATTATAATACATAGAATAGTCCATTGACATACCTGGAAATCGAAGAATGGCTATCTGCATGCCTAAATCATAAAGTAAGATTATTCCAGTCATATAGCTGTGCACATAGCAACCTGACTTTGCCCCAGTTGCCAGCAAAAGCCGACAATTAGAGGGCGAACCTTCACTCAAAGTTCCGAATGGGGTTTATCATGACTTATACTAATGATTCTCAGATTTTACAGGCTTTTCAACAAACGCAATCTTAAATACTCAGGTTGGGTTCCTTAAAATAACAACGAAATATATTATACAATAATTATTGAACATTATTAGTTAATGCTTAAGGAGCCACTACTGCATTGATGCATCTAGCATATTGTAATAACCAAGAACCAGCGAAACGACAGAATAAAGGTTGATAACTGATGACTTCTTGTGTTTATTACTGTTCTTGCCTTATTGCTAACACTTGTCTTGTAACTTGCTTATCTTGTACTTATCTTGCTTATAATTAAGACGCCCACCCTTTTTAGCCACACTTGCTGCCAGCCACCGGACACCGGAAACCAGCTACGTGTCAGCCACCAATGAGTCTCTAGTTACGTCTGCCCCTAACCCACCGGATCTGCTCCTTTTATAGTCTGGAGACCCGGATGTGACGTCACGTGACACTGACGTCACCACCCGCGCTCCCCCTGGTGGCCTGAACAGGCACTTGCCGTCCCGGTCCGGTGGCTGCCACCGAGCCGCCAACAATGAACTATCTACGTTCATTACATCCCTCCCTCCTTATTCTATACTATATATAGATATTTTATTAACCGTAAAACCCCACATACTAAGCTAATGGCAAGCAACCCAACAATGGGCCCCCATTATCATTACGAGGAATCCGGTATTACTTTATTAACAACACCTGGTGGCTAGTCCACTACACTGGTAACTACTGCAACAACAAGAATATAAAAGTTAGGTATGATGACCAGAGTATAAAAAGGTAAGTATGACATCATACAGATGATATAAGGTAATTAGAACTGCGGTGCCCAGACTTATTTATGGTAATTAACGTTACAGTCAAGCTAAAACAGATTATATATATATGTACAAGCAGGACCGGCTCTAGAAGGGCGCTATAAGTGGACTGTTGTGATCCTCTTGCCTGGAGACTTCTCGCTTGTGGGCCCTCTGGCTGGTCACCCTCTCTCTTGCTTGTCTTATCTGACCCCTCGAGGACACGCCCGGATTCAGGGTAAGGAAGGGGGGTTCCCAGCAGGTACTCAGTCCCCCACCAGTACTTCGCCCAACCCTATCCCTTCCTCCTTGACAACCTCCTCATCCTGGCTCCTTGTCTTGTCCAGGTGCCGTCCCCCGCTGCCTCTGCCTCCCTCTTGTCCGGCCTCACCAAGGTCACTCTCCAACTGCCCCCCTGGCTCCCCTCTCGCTGGTCCTACGGGTATGGGGGGGAACTGCTTAAGGGGCCGGACGGCCGCAACCAGTGCCTCCAGACCCGGTCTCCTCCCGAATCATCCTCTTGATGTGGTCCTCTAGGTCGGGCCTTAACACTGGGGTCAGCCCCCTCTCCCCTGAAGAGGTGCTGGGCTGTGGCTGTGGCATCCCACTCGGGTAGGGAGTAGGCGCACTCCTGGGTGGACGGCCAGTTTGTGTGGCGTACGTAGTTGTCACTTGTTACTTTTGGGGTTGAAAGGCTTGCCGAGGTGGCATTCTATGGAATTTTAGTAGTGGAAATTGCAGGCTCTGGATGTTCAACTTCTTGAGACAATAAATATTTCAAAACATTTTTCACACATGGTTTTCTACTGAGGCTAAAACCCATAAATACAATGACATGGTTGGGCTTGAAAAGAGGGATGGGGGCTCTGTGGCACCTGAAAGCTAGGGTTGATCTGCCAGCCAGGTCAACTCTAAGCTTACACAGAGTTTTTACAAGTAAATGTATGGTGGTTTATTGGTTAAGATGGTACAATATGAGTTTGGTTTTATTTTTACAATCGTGGAGAAATCGTGTAAACCTTGCAGATCAAATTAAAGGTCACATACAAATGAAAGCGGTACTGTGGTTCTTGGGGGGGGGGCGTTTTAAATTGTGTCCCTACAATCGATAAATATGGAAGGAAGGTAAGAATAACACTGATTTGTAATTGAATTCGGAGGGGTTTACATGACTTTCTGAATATTAATGTTTCCATGGTTTACTGTCTCCAGCACTGACACTGGAGGGGGGTAGGTTAGGGTGGGGTCTGGGGGTTCTTATGTAGAATCTGCCTCTTGCCCACTTCCTTCTGAGTGCCGCTCTTTTTATGGGAGTGCTGGGGTCTAAATCTATGTCTCTAAAATCTTCTTCCACCGAGGCCAGGTTCCCTGGTTCGGCAGAAGTAGAGGTTGAAGAGTCAGAGTCTTCAGACTCGGAGCTATTGTCATTTTTGTTGTCCTGGTGATCTAGGTTTGAGGTGCTATTGGTGAAGGTGGTGGTGGTGTAGTGTCTCTGGGATACTAGGGGTCTGAACTTGATGCCTGTGTAGGAGCAGGGGCAGACAAAGCCCTCAGGGGTGCTGGAGCACAGTCTGCATCCTGCTATTAGGCATTTTGGCCTTGCTGGGGTGCGGGGGTTGCTCCTCCAGTTGTAGCGGGCCTCTGGGATGGGGGTGTCGGCCCTTCTGCTGCGTGTATTTCCGCCATTAGGGTTCGTTCCTCCTGAGTATTGAGGGTAACTGGTTTCCTGACCTGGGTATTTTTCGGCTGAGGAGGTTTCTGGTCTTTCAGGGCCGGCTTCGTCGGTGTTGGACTGGTCCCAGTCATCTCGCGTTGACCTGTTCAGAAAACAACATAGAGCCGAGAAAACAAAGCATTAGAGACCGTGTCAGGGTTGTATGGTTCACAATCAGGTCCGCAATAATACTAAGATTAACCCATGGTGCTAAATTTTAGTCAAGTCGACACTTAGGAGTACCATACAGAAGCAAAGGTTTTGGTTTGGAGCTAGGCGGGAGGCTGTATCCAAGGACTCTATGTTAATTTCAATGCTACACACCTGGCGGCGCCAGCGGACGGTCGCTGGGCCGTACGCTGCTCCGTCTCGGATTTTAGTTCGGAAAAATAACACCGAGAGGCGCCACTGCGCCAGCGTCTGTACAGCGTTTGGTTAATGTATGGGATTTACGTTAAGGCCTATGAGTTTACGGTAAATGAGAGATGTAGACTTGCACCAACCCTTCAGGGTTGGGACGGGGGCTGGGGAGGTTTACTTTGTATTTTAGGTTGGGGGGGGTTTGGTTTGGGTTCAAGGATTTTGGAAAGCGGCTGGAAAGGTTTGGATTTTTGAGGTTCGAAAATTGGGCCGAAAAATGAGCTTAAGGTTCCCGCGGCTAGACCTAGTATAAAAGGGGAAGACGCCGTTTTTGGCGTCAGAGACTGCGGAGATTTTGAGCCGGAAAGGCCGTGTGGAGATTTGCCTATTTTTGGTTGCTTTGGAAATTTTTGGGCGGCCGGCCAGGAGAGAAAACATGGAGATCGGAGTTACCGTCTGTGTTTTGGCCGACGGGGCTGTTTGCCTCAGGATCCGGGTTGTTGAACCAGTGAGGTGAGTGGAGTTCTAGGCTTGCAGGGATTCGATTTGTCAGTTAGCTGTTGCGAAAAAAAAACTATTGAGGTTTGTTTAAAAGGGGTTTCTGGTTTCTGTCTAGGGTCCGTACCATCTACGTGGTGATCGGATGGGTGCCGTACCTTTGCCGTCCCCGCCGGGGACCAGGTGAGGGGCCCGCCGGTGGATCAAGTGGGCCCTGTAGCGTGTGGATGTAGATGGGTGGCCCGGTTCAGATGGAGGCGGAGGAGGTGGGTGGTATTATAGTGTTTTAAAAGTAAAGGAAAGAAAAAAAAGAATTTTTCGGTTTAGCTGAATTTCTCGTTTGCTGTACGAATTTTACAGGCCAGGTTTTTTTGTTTGTTTTTGATTCAGGGTGGACTATTGCTTGGGCATCTTCTAAGGATGTAGACGAGGAGTGAGAGAAAAGGACTAGATCCAGAAGGTGGCAAGGCCTAATGCGCTATGTGATTGACTGTGATTTCCCTGTGATTTATTATTGTGATTACGGCATCAACAGCCAGAAGGGCTCGGATCAACCTGTGATAAGTGACTTTGATAATATGCTTGATTCCTCGTGATTTTAATGTGATTGGCGCCAGAGAACCTGATTAATTTGTGATATTTGCTAATAATATAGAAAGTCCACCACCAGTTTAGAGTTTTGTTATGGATTTTGGGGCTTGTAAATTGGGTGCCGGTGTTATCTGACTTAGATTGGCATAGTGATCGGGGAGTGGTAAGTCGGGGTATGTTGCAAGTCTACTGTAATATAAACACGTGCATATGTTATTGTATTGGCGTGCACACCACGTGTGGACGTTTATTTGGTTATGCATATTGTCATGTGAGCGTGATCACGTGCGAAAAATTTGCATTTGGTGACTGGTTTCGGTACTGGGGACGCTCGGCGACGTCATGACGCTGCGCTTGGCGCGAAAATGCCCAGACGCAGCGTCAGCACTTGACGTCTGTGATCAGCTATACAAATTCAAAATTGGGTCAGTAGGGCTGCTATTGTATAGGTATGTGGCGGTATGTTTGTTTTAATGGGGCTATGTTTGTTATGCTGATAAGACTGACGGGGTATGGGATGGGAGTCTGGGATTAGATGAGGCTTGGCTCGGCATCGCCGGGCTGGGTTATCTGTGGGGTAGGGGGGGGGAGGTGGGGTATCCCCACATAGGATGTGTTATCCTGTGTGTGGCTATCCGGTCGTGTGCTGTGGTATGGTTGGTCGGTTCCATTATATGAGAAAATAGGGGTGGCCGGTGGCTGTAGAGCAATTTTGGCTACGAAGACATGTGGGTATCCCCACATAAATCAAGACACGGACCTTAAGGATTTTGAACGGAAAAATAAACATACCGATTTCTGGTGGGAATTTGGTAGATATATCCTCCCGGGTGGGGTCGAACACGTACATGTCCTTAGGGGGTTGGTAGTCCTTTGGTGTGAATTTAGTTAGCTCCACCTGGCCGCTGGGTCTTTGGGTGCCCCTGGGCCTGGGGCTGGGGCTGCTGGGGGCCTGGATCCTGGGGATTTCTGGGATGTTGGTGTCTTCGATTGTCTCATATCCTGGGGTCAGCTGGAAATCTGGCTGGGTCTTGGAATTGATGACCAGGGTCATAACATGTGGCTTCCCATTTAGGATCCTGTAGAGGGGTAGTCTCCAGAAAAGAGGGCAGCGAGGGTATCTCTCGAGCTGCACCACTCTTAATTGAGCGCCAATTATGAAGCTGACCTTGGCCTTCCAGTTGAGATCCAGATGGCGGCCAAAGGGCCTAGTGAGGCGGGGCTTTCCAATTTTAGGGGCCTTAATGAAGGGTGGCCATAGGTTGGAGCCGAAAATCATGGTTCCCACAACAAACTCGTATGTTCTGCCCTGGGAGTGGATGCGGAGGACAAACTGGGGCAAGCCATCGGATTCGTCTTGCCTACAGTGTGGCCAGTGTCTGCAGCATCTGGAGATGAAGAGGCGGGCCAGGTACAAGATGATCAGGACGGAGCCGATTGCCCACATCACATCGTAGCGTCCAGGAGTCTGGATAAATTCCAGGCTTTGCTCCACGGGCTGTTGTGTGGGTGTCGAGGGCCAGTTGTTGTTGGCCTTGTTGATCAGATCCTTGAGATTCTGCCAAGTCGCTGCATCCGCCATTCTGGGTGTGTTGAGTGCTAGATGGACTGTCACCAACTGAGCCAGGCGTGACACGCGCATCTGGATCTGGCATGTCATTGCACAACAGAGGATGGCAATCAGAGGGGTCACTAAGTGGAACCAGATCGAATATTCCAAATGGTAACCAAGGTGTGTTAGTGAACTTGCTGACAGAAGAGAAGACTCATCTGACAGACCCTTGGCTGCTCGTCTGAGGGTGAGTACGCTTTTAATTAAGGGTACTATTTTTTGGTTGTGTAAGGATTTGAGACGCTGGAAGTTAGGTAGTTCCAGGGACCGTGGCACGGTTGTCATGGTAACGCCTGATATGTTAGCTGGAGGTGAACCAAAATGTCGCCATAGTGGTAAGTTTATGGGGCTCATGGCCATGGGTTCCAGTGTTATATTTTGTACGCAGGTTATATTTGAATTGATCATAACCATGCCTGCATTCTTAATAGAGCATAGGCATGGTACTGACATGACTGAGTATGCTGCATTGATCATTGGGATTTGTCCCGCATTGTGACACTGTAAGTAAGATGGCGATTTACTAGTGATCATGAGATATGTTGACCTAGAAATGGGTTTGATTAGGTTGGGTATGGGTGCAGCCATGTGTGCAGTGAAACTGCAGGTGTGGTGCACTGCATCAGGTAGGTCCAGGAGTAGGGACAGAGTGCAGGTGGGGTGTAGAGGTGATAGCAGGGGGAGGGGTAGGTTACAGCTGATGAAGGTGTCTTGTGTACATAGGTCTAAGTCTGCCTGCTGAAGCTCCATGAAATGGGCGTGGCTGGGAGACATGGCTATGTAGGGGGGTAGGGGCTGTACCAGGGTGTAACCTGTAGAGTTAACATCTGATGTGTCAAAGGGGACTGGAAAGGTTTCAGTTCTGAATAGGGTGTAAACATTATCCCCTAGTCCTATGGGTATGGGTAGTGAGATGAAGAGGGTGGAGGGGTCACTCCACTGGGCACTTACTCGTCTTTTATAGTAATGACCTATGGGTATGTCAAGGATTGATATGCCTTGGTGGGCGCTACTCAAGGCGCTGGAGAGGTTGTTTAGGCCTGACCTGAGGGTGTCATGGGAAATTAAGTTGGGAGGGAGCTCGCCCTCCATTAAGCTGTTTATGGCACTTAATAAAATATCTAGATCCTCCTGAAGGTCGATTAGTGACTCAATTTGTGAGTTTGCTGCAGAAAATAACATGGAATAGAAGGTGTCCTGTCTGGCTTGGGATTCTAAATTTAAAATAATGTTTGAAAAGTTGGAATCTAATGTTTTTAGATTTTGGGCCAGCAGGGACAGTGCGTCGTCAGTATCATTTTGGAAATCAGATAGGATGTTTAGGGAATTGTAATTGTATTCTGAGATATTTAATAGAAAATGGGTGGCTAATTCAACCACATGCATTTTAGTGGCCAATCTTCTGTCAATGTCAGAAATGTCAGCGTTTAGAAGGTCAATTTCAGGTTGGGTTCCCAGGCCTAGGGTTGCTCTGAGAATATCGCCAATGATTTGTCCTGGGGCATTTCTGGCCTGACGGTTCCTGGGGTTGGAAATTAAATTAATCAAAAGGTCTAATGAATTTTGGGTTTTGTCAAATAGGGTGCTAATCAATGTGTCCAGATTGTTGGCTGTTTGGGTAATGTATGGTGGGGTGCCGGGCTTAAGTAGGGGTGACACTTTATCAGGTCTTTGGAGGTTGGGGGACAGGGAGATGTTCAGACTGAAAACTAGGGGGTAGTCCATGAAATTTGAGATTAGGGGCTGTGGTAACTGGGTAAACAGTGTTCCATAATTTGGTCTGAATACGATCCTTTGTGGTAACTCCTTGTCCTGTGATCCATTGGTGAGGTTGAAGAGGATACACAGCACTATTAGAGGTACTGCGGCTCTGTAAAAGAGATGTGATGGGGGGATTGAGTTTGTGAGTCATATCAGCAATTGGGTTATGTGGTGGGGGATTTTATGGTCGATTGTGTGGGAGGTGTCCTCCTGTGAAAGGGGACTGTAGGCACACCTAGGTGGGTGTAGTGTGGTTTGTTTAAACGGTGGGGGGGTGGTTGCTTGGCGAGGTTGTGAGGGGGGTATGATGGAGATGTGACTGGACCTGTGGTATTAGTAGGCTAAGACTAAATGGGGGGGTTGTGAGAGTAAAAATTTTGTAGCTTACCCTGTCGGATTTATTTCAGCAATGGGCTGTAGGTGGGAGTTTAGACAGGTTATTGGACCACATGTGAGTCTCAAGAATGGCTTTCTGAACTACTAATTCTATGGCGTCCCTGATGACCAAAGCTCTGCCCGTCCCACTAAAGTATCTGGGAAGGTCTTTTAAAGGCTGGTCAGAGACCAGAAGTGTGCGCGCGCACAGCAAGGCTATATAAGCGGCTGTTTTAGGTTTGAAGGTGCTCCAATCTGGAGAAGTTGGCATGTCACAACAGACATAAAGTAACATCCTCTTGACGAGGGTAGAGACCAACGGGTTTGATAGCGGCAGTTCCTTGTGGACTGCGGGGTCATTCAGGTAATATGCTAAATGTCTAGAAGTCATATTGAAGACCAAATTTTGGTGGTGTACAATGAGCTGCCTAAACTCAAAAATGTCTCTTCCTTCTTTCAATAATCCAACCGGTCCCAGGAGGTCGTAGATTGTCCAATTTTCACTGAAGAGAAGTTTTAATTTGAGTAAGCTACTTTTTGAATAAGCTGTAAACCATACAGAGGGGTGAGTATAGGGGCACAAACAATTGAGTCAGGTATGGGGCGCGAAGTGAACAATCAAACTTTTTACAGGTATTCTAGTACTCACACTGCCATTGGTTAATAGAGGTACCTGGGTAGCATGACATCAGATTATGTCATTGACCATATAAGAACGACTGATAAAACTAGTACTGGTTAATGGGCACATAGGACAGGCCTACCTGGGCTTATTGCACGTCGTAAACGCCATGGTGATCCCTGGTCCAGGCACTTGTTCACTTGGAACGCTGATATGGTGTGATCTGGGTGATATTGTGGAGTGGCTAAGGTGGGGGTGGGCTAAGGCTTATAAACCCATCCGTGAGGGTGGCTATTTCTCACTTTTGGATATCCCTATAGTGGTATGTCTTGCCCTAAAAAGGCTGGGCCTGATTCTATTGGATGGCTGCAGTTTGGGCATATGTCCCTTATGCAAATTTGGAACCTATACCCCGGTAATAAGCTTATAATTGGAATTCCTGGGGTCAGGTTTGAGATAAGGCGGGAGTGGAGAGGTCAGTTCACATGTCTAAAAATTTGCTGACCATGAATACATGTGTGTGAGAAACATCATGCCTGGGGTACCGAGCTGCTCTTAATTGACAGCTCATAAATATGGGGTTCTACCTGTATCAGCGCCCTCGTGCTAAACAGAGGTACAAACATGGGTGGGCATGGGGGAATACGAGCACCTACAATAGGCGTGTCAACTGGTAAATAGGAGCCCTGAAAAGCTATCTAGCCGGTGTATGCATGATTTTTCTTTAAATGAAAAACATGTACCAGAGGATACACTGCTGCCGTGGGCAATTTATGTGGCTACCTAACCATAGCTGGACAAAATTGTGTGCATATGCTGCCCTTGAGTGGTTGACAGTGCGGCTGGTTGAGGGGTTTGATCCTGGGGTCAAACAGTGTGTAATTGGGCTTATTGGGCCTTTGATAAATAATTTAAAGGAAAAATAAAATTGGTTTAAGAAAAACGAGATATATATAATAAAAGGATAAATATAAAAACAGAAGGCGTGCGAGGTGATAAGTTAAGAGGTGAGTGTTAGTAAATCTTCAAAGAAGAGAAAAAGGGGGTACCTGATGATGAGTGCCGCTGAGGGAATTTGTTATCATCGGGTCGGGGCTTTGAGGTCGGTGGTCACATGTGTAGGATGGGTAATTGGCCTAGGTGTGTGTGAGTGCTGGTGTCCCTGTAGATAGCAGGGGTGTGGCACGTGGCCTGAGTGTGGGCCAACAGCCGTGGTGAGTGTTGGTGTGTGTGTGTGTATGGGGGGGGGGGGTCGGGGTCGAGAGGTGTTTCTGTGTGTTGGGGGGGGGGGTATTTGTGCTTTCTCTATATGTGATTTCAACGAAAATTTCATTGCTTCCTTTTCTTTGCCCTTTTCTTGGGTGATGGGGCAAAGGTGATGATACCTTTCTTTGCCGGCCTTCCTCTCTTTTTCTTGAGGGGAGGGGCTGGTGTTTTGGTATCAGCAATTATGCTTGAATCAGGGTCAAAGAGAGTTTGTACCGGACCAGTCTGGAGCCTTTTTATGATGGCTTTGGCGCTGGCCCTTGTAATTGGTCTTCTCAGCCTGGATACATGTACTGCCTTTTTAAAGACATGTCCATCCTGCAACCTTTTTAAAATTGCAGTCACTGATGAGGTCATCTTAACTATGATGTAAGGGCCAGAGTATGTGGGTTGCAGCTTTTTGGTGGTGTGTTTCACCAGGAGGTTAGGTATATGTAAGTACACCAACTGACCGGTATTGAAGGTGGCTACCTCTGCAGAGGCGTCATGCTTGGCCTTCATCTTTTTGTGGGCCTTTATCATGTTTTCTGCTGCCCTCATTTGAATTTCATCCCTGAGATTTAATAAATGAGTGGCTACATTTTCTTTTTGTGTCGGGTCAACATCTTCTGTTGCTGTGATCAGTGCTAATGCAGCCTCTGTGGGTAGGTGGGTTTGTTTTCCAAATACCAAGAGATTGGGTGAGTAACCCAAGGCACTGGAGACTGTGTTGTTCATGCTAAAAATCACAGCTTGGAGGAAGGTTGACCAATGTTTTTGTGATTTAGACACAAAGGCTCTGAGGGATGATTCTATTGTCTGGTGTTGGCGTTCACATAGACCTTGAGATCTGGACCAGTGTGCGCTCCCTGTGACATGCTTAATACCAAATTTATTGCAGAAGAGGGCAAAGAATTTTGAAGTGTATTGTTTAGCATTGTCAGTGTTTAAAACTGAGGGAGTGCCATGGATGCAGATCACTCTCTGAAAGAAACCAAGGGCTACTTCAGCGCTTGTGTTGTCTTCTGTGCACCATGCTGTTACATGTCTAGTGGCATGATCTGTGACCACATGTATGTGGTGGGATCCATTAACAGCCTTGTTAAATGGTCCTATTGTATCCATGGTGACATGAGAGTAGGCTGTGAGTACAGGTTCACGGAGTGTCATTGGTGATTTTAGGTTTTTCGGCCTCTTTTTGGTGGTAAGGCATGTGTGACATGTGCCACAGTAATCAAACACCTGTTTGAACATTGAGCGCCAATAGTACCGTGACCTGATAGCTGCATATGTTTTCATTGAACCCAAGTGCCCTCCTAATGGGGAGCAGTGTGTGGATTCAATTAATGATTCTGCCCACTTTTCTGGAATCACAATTTGAAGGGAGGGGTCTAGGGATTTACCCATGACTGTGTCAGTGATTCTGAAAAGTACCTCATCTAGTATGATGAACTGATCATGATTGGCTAAAATCTGATTTGTCAAGCCTTGATCTGGTGGCAACTTTCCATCCTGAATGTAATTTAGCATTGATGAAGCAAAAAGATCTTCTTTTTGTGCTTTAATCAATACTTCTCTAGAGGGTGTGAGTGAGGGGTGCTTGCAAATTTTGGTGATAGCCCTCTCAGCCAAAGGTAACACTTTGTGTGACAGCTTGGCGCGTCTGGCATTGGCTGCCTTAACTGATACCCTGGGTGACCTAGACTTGGGAGGTCGACCTCTTGGCCTTGAACCAGCTGGCTTGACCTTTGTGGGTCGGCCTTGTTTGTTTACAGCGGTTCTGGACCGTGATTGGCTGGGGGCTGGGGGTGTGTCTTCCTGGGAGTTCTGTGACTGTGCCCTGGTCAAGACGCACAGCTCCGTTGGCGCTGCTAGTGAAGCTAAGTGGTTTCTTTCAGAGCTATTTTTCTTTGCAATTACACCTTTGGGTGGTTTGCCTGTGCTTCCCCAGATTTTACCTCCTTTTAGAATTGATCTAGGGGGTCCCATCTGGATTGGGTTCTTGGGTACTGGCTCGTTGGACCTAAAGACTTTGGTCATGGAGATATCAGAGAAAGTTAATTTCTTGGGGGGGAGAATAATTTTCCCCTGGGATCTAATTGGCACTGGGTCATCAGAGCTGGGTGGGTAGGATCTCCTGGATAGGAAATCTGCCACAAAATTTGCTCTGCCTTGCAGATACTTCACCTCAAAGTCGTAAGACATGACTGTGTCTACCCACCTGGCTAGTCTCCCATTAGTAATGTTCTCTTTTTTATTAAAAAGGGAGACCAGGGCAGTGTGGTCTGAGTACACTTTGAAGTGGGCTCCATCCACATAATGGTGGAACTTTTTAACTGCAAAGACGATGCCTAGAAGTTCTTTGTCTGTTATTCCATATCTCGTCTCCTGTGGTGTCAAACCTCTACCTGCAAATTCAATTGGTCTATAGAAACCATTTTCATCTACCTGTGTGATCACAGCTCCCAAGCTATAGTTGCTTGAGTCTGTAAATATGACAAATGGCTTGCTGTAGTCAGGGAATTTGAGGACAGCTTCAGTGCAAATTGAAGCTTTGATTTTCTCAAAGGCGCGCTGGCAACTAGTGATCCATTTAAAGGTCCCTTTGGTGGCTTCATATAGAGGTGCCATTATGTGGGCAAAACCTTTAATAAACCTTTTGTAGAATTGTGCCATGCCATTGAAACATCTAAGGTCGTGGATGTTTTTAGGTGGAGGGAAGGTTTTGACTGGCCAGATTTTGTCTGGGGAAGGTGACACACCGTGTTGATCTAGAGAAAATCCCAAGAAATCCATCTTGGTTGTGCCAAATTCACATTTTTCTGATTTCAGTTTGATATTTCCCTTGATGAAAAGTTTGAGTACCTCATCTAGGTCCTGCAGGTGTCTTTCCCAGGTGGGGCTATAAATAGCCACATCGTCAACATATGCTACTGCATTTCTGTACTTGCATTTCATGAGCAATTGCTCCATGACATTCATGAAAGACAAACCTGAGGTTTTGAGTCCCATTGGGAGAACTTTGGCCATGTATCTGGTTCCATTGGCTGAAAAGGTGGTAATAGGCCTAGATTCTTCCGCCAGGGGAATTTGATGGTAGGCACTATATACATCTAATTTTGAGAAATATTTTGCACCTGTTCTGCCAACTTGTTGCATGAGGTCGTCTGCTCTGGGGAATTGGTAGGAAAAAGATTTGAGGTTTTGATTAACCCATCTGTAATCCACTACCACTCTCCAGCCTGAGGCTACAGATCTGTCCCCCTGAGGTTTGGGTACTAAGAAAGCTGGTGAATTCCATTCACAGGGCTTGGTACTTTCCTCAATGATTCCCTGTTTTAAATGTTTATTTAGGAGCTCTCTTTGGAAAATTTCTTTATGAGGGGACATTCTGTATGAGGGCCTGTTGCAGGGCTTGAAATCTGGAATTAATTCCAGCTTGACCTCATTCTCAGTGTTGGAGCCAATGGCGCTGTCATCAATCACAAAAGCCTGCCTATTCTGTTCAACAATTTTACGTACCTGCGTTTTTTGAGTCTCAGTGAGCTGCTCACAAATTTTGTATTGTAGGGGTTCATTACCCTTGGGAAATTGCTCCAGGGGGTCTTCACCACAATTTATTGGAAAAAGCTCGCTGGCAGGTGAGACATGGTTCAGTGAATGATGAGTGTCCAGGGGGCCTATTGGTATAGCCTTTTTCATGTTGAAAGGTTTGAAAATACCTAGAGGTGTGTGTTTCTTCTTTAAATGCAAAGGAAAATCATTTGGATTTGCCACAGTTACCGGTATTAATTTTGCACTAGTCTTGGGTTTAACCAAGGCGTGCTTAATCAAGAAAGGTAGGGCTGGTTTGATATTTTCAGTGATGCCTGTCAATTTATTTAAATTTTCTGAACCGTTGACAATAGCATTGAGAGTGGTTTCAGAGTTTGGTGGTATTGTGATATTTTCAGCAGGCCTGATTGTGTTTATGGAGGGAAGCTTGGGGCCAAAACTAAGCTTAGCTTTGTACTTGGTCATGAAGTTTACTCCAAGAATGATGGGGTGATTTAATTTTGGTACAACATGTAATCTTGTAACAAATTCTTTGCCTTCAATTAGGAAGCTGAGTGTAATGGCGTGGTTTACCTGTACTGTGGATCTGTCTGCTAGGAGGACATTCATACGTGAGCGTCTTCCATGTTTAAAGTTTGGGGTGTGTATTACCTTATCTGCCATTTTTTGACTGATAAAAGATAAGGATGCTCCAGAGTCTACCAAAGCTCTATAGGGGTGGTCATTTATGTCGACAAAGACTGCACCTTTAGTTAACTCGGTATTAATGCGAGAGACCTTACCTTGCTGCCCATACTTATCTGACTTGATTCTCAGTTGAAGCCGTGCCACTCTGCTACTGCTGTCCTCGTAACAGTCTTCGCTGTCTGAAGAAGAGCTGTCACCAAAATCCAGGTTGTTGTCCTTGGAAAAATCCATTTTTGGCCGCTGTAGGGAGTTGATTTCTGCATCACTTTGAATATCAGTTGGGTGGTGGCTGGCGGGGGGCGTTCCAGATTTCATATCCACTGTGGTGGGGGCGGGGTGTTTTGGTGCTTTGCATCCTTCCCCTGAAACCTATTCTTCGTCATCATAGTCTGTGTCTTCATCAATGAAGTCTTCATCACCATCATTGTGATCATGATTGTCTTCATCAATGTTATGTAGGTCAGCGTTGCCCTCAGGTTCCGTCGGATCACTTTCATTGTTATTCCTGGGGAATCTGCTGGGTGTGGGGTCTCTGGTCCTCCTATTCTGGTAAGGGGGACTATTGCTGTTTATGATATCAGCCTCATGTGTGACCTTTTTAAAGGAAACCTGTTTATTGTTTGCTGGGGCTGTGGCCACTGTGATGACTATTTTGTTGTCATCCCTGGAGGTAGGATTTCTGGAGGCGCTTTGTGATCTAGCTCTTTGCTGAGGTGGTTTATTTCTTCCTCCAGGAGCATCCTGAGACCTTGACCTTCTGAACCTTCTGTAATTGGGATCAGATTGGTTGCTGGAGCCGTTTTGGGTCCTGGTCTCATACTGCCTGTTGTAGTTGCCACTGGGGTACTTGTCATACTTTTTATTGTTGGAGTATTGGTTTTCCTTTCTGGGTGTGCCACTATTGTTTTTGTTACTGTTCATGGCACAGAGGTCTGCTTGTTGGGTCCCAGCCATGGCCATTTTATGTGCTTCTATGCGCAATTCCTGTGTAAGGGCCATTTTTTCTGCATCAGCTATGGTTTTGGGCATGTCAGGGAGGATTACTGATTTAATTTGAGGCTTAAGCCCATTAATCAGGTAATCCACTTGAACTGACTCCTCCAGGTTGCTGTTTGCCAAGAGCAGGGTCATGTCTTCTAAGTACTGTTCCACTGTCTCATCTGGCTGTTGTGTCCTGTTTCTATAACCTTTGCTGATGGTTGCAGGGTCAGGGGTGCCAAAACGCTTCAGGAAGGCTGCATATACTGCCTCATTGTCATACATGATGGGCTTCTCAAAAATATTGGCGAAGAACCATTGAGCTGCCCTGCCCTTTAGGAAGGTGTATAGGCAGGAGGCGTGCAGGTGTTGGTGGCGGGGGTATACATTCCTGATCCAGAACTTAAATTCTGTGATGAATTTGGCGGCAGACCTGTACTCAGTTGGTTTGTCAAATGTCTCAGGCTTATTAAAAGAGCTGAGTTGGGCTGAGGAGAGTTTGTCATCACTCAAAGTCATTTGACCCAAACCACTGGCGATGTGAGATTGGCCTATCATTGGTATCATAGGGGTGGAGTGGTCGTATGCCTGGCGGTGTCCTGTTGGATGTGCACCTGTGCTTTGAGAATACAGGGTTTGCATGGGTATAGGCATGTTGCTGGGTGTACGAGCATGAGCAGGGATATAGATACTACCTGCCACTGTACCTAATGTGTTAGCATTGGCCTGCACTGGGGTGGTGGCTGGAGCTGCCATCTGGCGAGTAGCGGAGACACTAGGAATATCGTCTCGGGTTGACCTGTGTGAGGTGGGCGTGGCACCCAATAAACCAGCTGGAGTGTTGTTCTGGAAGGCGCTGGGTGGGCTTAACCTTATGTCATTGCCAGCATGTTGGTAACCTGGCATGGTAGGTGCACTGGGGGTCTGTGAGGCGTGAGGTATACCCAAGTTTGCCGGTGAGGAGTGGGCAGGAGGGGGCTGGAGTGGGGGCCTGTGGCCATAAACTGAGCAAATCTCTCTCCTAACATCATCCATGTTCCTGTTGATGCGCTCAGAGATATCTGCTGCCATCATTTCAGATCTTCTCAGGACATCTGCATTATCTTCTGCAGCTCTCCTGTGTGATTGTATCAAGTCGCGCTCCATCTGAGCCCTCCAGGTGTCCATGTTGTCTAACCTGTCGTTGACTCTGTTTAGATGGCTGGTGTGCTCCTGGCCTACCCTTTGGATTTCAGCTGATAGGAGATTAATTTGGCCAGTCAGTAAATTGCTTAAGGAATCACTGACTGCCTGTGTACATTCTCTTACCAGATTCCTGGCCAGGTCGTCCTGATCATACCTGGGAGGATGTGTAGTGGGTGTCCTGCTGTCCATCCTGCCTCTGCGTAGGTGAGGGAAGGTGATTTCAGGATCGTCCTCAGAGGTTAGGCTGTCTTCTGAGGTGCAGTATGGGGTGGCTCTTCTCCTGAAGATCTGGGAGGTGGCTCCTATAGCACCTGTTACTGCTGAGTCTATGCTCCTCAATACCCTATAGTAGGGGGGGTGTCTGCCTTCTAAGAGGTGAGGTAGACTGCGCCCTCCTTCTCCTGGGGCTAGGTAGGGGTGTATAGTCTGAAGAGGTGGCCCCTGTGTCCAGGCTTGGGGTATTGAGAGTGTTTGGTGGTGTTGGGGTGGCCTCAGGGGTCGGGGTATTTAGATATGACCTGAAGGGGCCACTAGATGTGGTGGCGTCAGGCCACTGCTCCTCTAGTATTCTATTAATGCGACCTAAAAATGCTGAGGGACTTTCACCACACTGTGTATTGTGAGTGTTGGGGGCTGGTGCCTCCTGAGCTCTATTTGTCCTTACTGATCTCCACCTATTGATAGCTGATCTTATCCTTTGTCTCCAGAGATCAGATTCAGGTGGTAATGTAGGGTCAGGGGGAATATAACTGTCCCAGGTGAGCTCAGAAGGGTTGGGGTGTGTAAAACCAGCTGGGGGTGAGGTGGTGTCTGTACCGGTAGCAGGCTGCCGAGGTAATGTAGGTATGCTTTCTAAGGCGGCCTGTAATCGTGGTGACCTGGGCTCTAGGTGTGAGTCTAGGTCTAAGTGGCTTGGTGAAGCTACAGGTGTAGATGATGTTTCACCTGGTAGACCAGCAAGTCTTAGGACTGGGGATTCAGCACTTGAAAAACCAGGTAAAGTCAGATTAAGTCCTGGTGCCTGTGATGTGAGTGGGGTGCTGGTCTGTGTACCGGTATTATTGTCATCAATTGTTGATGAAAAAGTTTTGTTTCTACTCACAGGTGTTGGCTTGGGTGTTAGAAATGATGGTGGTAGGATTGGATCCAACAGAAAGGCGTCAGGTGACGAGTCAGATGACGGAACAGTCTGCTGCTGGTCTGGGGCTGCTGCTGGTGCTGCTGCTGCTGCTGCTGCTGGTGGGGGCGCGTCTAGCCCTGGGGATGTAACGGCATCTTCTGTAAATGGCTCTTTGGTTGTTGTCTCACTTTGATTCATGGCTCATGAGAGGTGAAAACAATGGGACGTTACAAATAGGGTTCTCCACCATTGTCAATGTCTCGTTACATGTCATGAAGTGAGGTAACAGGAGTCCAGACAATTCAGTTGATGATCCAGCTTTATTGTAAGATTGGCATGATGAGTAACTGATACAGTGTACAATATAGTACTCGCCAGTCTGACCAAGCTATATCCTAAGCCAAGGCACCTGAGTGTCGTAGGGTCTAGGTTGGAGAAGAATAAGATGCTGAGGCTTGATCCTGACTAGGTTATATAGTCAGGAGCAAGCCCAGATGACGTCGTGTCTATTTCTGTACTTTCTATTTTTAGTATAGGGAGCGACTCAAATATGCTGAGTCGGTGGTTCTGCTCAGTCCCAAACTGTGGTAGGAGGGGTGAGCTGCTCCTATTGGCTAGGTGAATCTAAAAATAGTTGAGTTCTCCAGTGGGGGGATCCACAGGAGGGAGCCTGGGGATTTCCCACTGGAGGAGGGCAGGTGTGAACTCTTCACCCTGCTAAGCTAAAAATAGGTTGACCTTGGTTTGAACTAGGGGGTAGCTTGGCCAGTTTGGTTTGAGTATGTCGTTCATAATTATAATACATAGAATAGTCCATTGACATACCTGGAAATCGAAGAATGGCTATCTGCATGCCTAAATCATAAAGTAAGATTATTCCAGTCATATAGCTGTGCACATAGCAACCTGACTTTGCCCCAGTTGCCAGCAAAAGCCGACAATTAGAGGGCGAACCTTCACTCAAAGTTCCGAATGGGGTTTATCATGACTTATACTAATGATTCTCAGATTTTACAGGCTTTTCAACAAACGCAATCTTAAATACTCAGGTTGGGTTCCTTAAAATAACAACGAAATATATTATACAATAATTATTGAACATTATTAGTTAATGCTTAAGGAGCCACTACTGCATTGATGCATCTAGCATATTGTAATAACCAAGAACCAGCGAAACGACAGAATAAAGGTTGATAACTGATGACTTCTTGTGTTTATTACTGTTCTTGCCTTATTGCTAACACTTGTCTTGTAACTTGCTTATCTTGTACTTATCTTGCTTATAATTAAGACGCCCACCCTTTTTAGCCACACTTGCTGCCAGCCACCGGACACCGGAAACCAGCTACGTGTCAGCCACCAATGAGTCTCTAGTTACGTCTGCCCCTAACCCACCGGATCTGCTCCTTTTATAGTCTGGAGACCCGGATGTGACGTCACGTGACACTGACGTCACCACCCGCGCTCCCCCTGGTGGCCTGAACAGGCACTTGCCGTCCCGGTCCGGTGGCTGCCACCGAGCCGCCAACAATGAACTATCTACGTTCATTACATCCCTCCCTCCTTATTCTATACTATATATAGATATTTTATTAACCGTAAAACCCCACATACTAAGCTAATGGCAAGCAACCCAACAATGGGCCCCCATTATCATTACGAGGAATCCGGTATTACTTTATTAACAACACCTGGTGGCTAGTCCACTACACTGGTAACTACTGCAACAACAAGAATATAAAAGTTAGGTATGATGACCAGAGTATAAAAAGGTAAGTATGACATCATACAGATGATATAAGGTAATTAGAACTGCGGTGCCCAGACTTATTTATGGTAATTAACGTTACAGTCAAGCTAAAACAGATTATATATATATGTACAAGCAGGACCGGCTCTAGAAGGGCGCTATAAGTGGACTGTTGTGATCCTCTTGCCTGGAGACTTCTCGCTTGTGGGCCCTCTGGCTGGTCACCCTCTCTCTTGCTTGTCTTGTCTGACCCCTCGAGGACACGCCCGGATTCAGGGTAAGGAAGGGGGGTTCCCAGCAGGTACTCAGTCCCCCACCAGTACTTCGCCCAACCCTATCCCTTCCTCCTTGACAACCTCCTCATCCTGGCTCCTTGTCTTGTCCAGGTGCCGTCCCCCGCTGCCTCTGCCTCCCTCTTGTCCGGCCTCACCAAGGTCACTCTCCAACTGCCCCCCTGGCTCCCCTCTCGCTGGTCCTACGGGTATGGGGGGGAACTGCTTAAGGGGCCGGACGGCCGCAACCAGTGCCTCCAGACCCGGTCTCCTCCCGAATCATCCTCTTGATGTGGTCCTCTAGGTCGGGCCTTAACACTGGGGTCAGCCCCCTCTCCCCCGAAGAGGTGCTGGGCTGTGGCTGTGGCATCCCACTCGGGTAGGGAGTAGGCGCGCTCCTGGGTGGACGGCCAGTTTGTGTGGCGTACGCAGGCCTGGATCCCGTATGAGTGGTCGCCCCTTCGGGGTACCCCTGCTGATATTTGGGGGCCGCTCTGCTCGTCGTTGAGCCACTCCCCTTCGGGTGCTGGAACACCGCCGCCATCTGATGCGCCGCGGGTGGTGGTGGTGGTGGCGGGGGAGGGGCCATCTCCTGACTCTGGCTGCCCGTGTAGCGCTGCACTGTCATGGCATAGTAGTGTGTCTGCCACAACGAGGAACCGATTAGCTCCATCCAGCCATGGGCCCGGCCGCCCACCGGCACGTATTCATCGCCCAGATCCGGGGAGGGGGCCAGCCTGGACGCCCATTTCTGCAAGCGGTCCGGGTTCTCGACTCTCTTCCAGGGTATCCGCTCCGCCCCATCGCTGACGAAGAGCGGCCGCCCTCCCAGGGGATGGCACCCCTCTGCACGTGGAGGCCCCACCCTACCTCCCTCTGGCACGGACTCTCCCCACTCCTCACTCCACTTTCCTCTCTCCTGCCTCCCGCCCAATACCTCTCCCTTTCCTCCTCATCTCTCCTCCGTCGGTACTCCCCATAGGTTTCCCTGGACTCTGGTCTGCACGTACACCCCTGCCACCATCTCTCTTCCTCCTCCCTTCTCTCCTTCAACTGCTGCCGTTCTCTCTCCTCCCTCTGCCTCTCCTCCCTTTCACGATGATCTTGGTCTTCCCTTTCTCTCCTTTCCCTGGCGTTTCTCTCCTCCCACTCCTTCCTTTCTCGCTCTGTAGGGAACAGAGGCGACCTCTGTATTGTCACTTGTTCCGCTCCTCCGCTCTCCAGGACCTCCGCGCCAGCGCCTCAGCCAACAACTTCTTCTGGTACTCTAGTGGCTCCCGCTCCTCCCCACCCTCTCTGCTGGTGGCTCCTCCACTGGCTTCTCCGAGCTGCCCGTCCTGGCCACCTTAGTGGGGGGACTGGTAGGGCTCCCCTGCTCATCCAGCTAGATGCGGGCCGGGTCGGCATCCCAAGGTTCACTCACCGCTGGATTCGACTCCTCCCCTTTCCTTTTTCGACCGTCCTGGAGGCACCCAGGTTGTCAGACGCCGTGCCTGTGGGATCAGCCTCCTGCCCTCCCATCTTGAGGCTTCCCGCTGTCCGAGCTCGTAGCTGACGCTCCGTGGTGAGGCGGGCTGCTTCCCCGAGCTGCGCCTTCCCCCGGTGTCAGCCCGGTGGCCGGGGACCCCGCAGGTCGTTTCACTCATGTGGACCCACCGGTGGAGCACACCCAACCTGGCCCCTCCAAAGAGTGCCTCGCCCTCATGTGTCGTTTCAGGCTGTCCCCACATCAAAAGACAGCCTCACAAGTTTCGCAGGGAAGAGGTACCGGTGACTTCTTCATCTCTCGGTCTGACCACAACAAACCACGCTCTCATGCCTCGCGATCGGTGGTTCGAACTAGGTCATGGTGTAATTCCCTGTTTTTCTACCAGGTAGCCTCCTCGTCCTGTGGCCCGGTGGCGCTCTCGGTGGCCTCCTTTTCCTGCATCTGCTCCGCCTCGGCCCACCGCCAGTTTTTCGCATCGAAGATGGCCTTCACTTGGGAACTTATGGCTACTGTGGGTCCCCTTTCCTCTCTCTCTGTAGTGATCTTCTACCCCAATTTCTCTTTCAGAGGCGACCCGACCCTCTCTATGGAAGAAAGGCCGTGGTCAGCCGGTGGTCGTTTCCCGGCAGTTTCCTTCACCCCTCCCGGACACTGGTAAGTAAATCTCCCTTCTTCTACCCCCGGGTCGTCCCCAGCGGCCTCCACCCCTTCCACCAACTCTCCAAAGTGCAAGAAGGAGGCCACCCGAGCTTCCTCCCCTCCTCAGCTACCCGCCGGTGGCGGTGACCCGGTGTCTCTTTGTGAAAACAGGTAAGTCTTTCCTGCTCCTATCTCCTCCACCCTCCCGTCTCCTGTTAATTTCTTCCTCCTCTGTTTCCCAGCCACATATAATTCCCTTAACTCGCTCCTTTTTCTTTTTCAGAGTCCATGGATCCTTCCCGGCGGTCGGCAGTTATCCCAATGGCGGCAGTTGCCATGGTCACTGACCCAGCACCCGGATGAGCGGCGGTTCCCGGCCTCGACACCAAGGCCTTCCGGTGGCTCCCCCTTTTCGGTGGCTCCCGGTGGCACCACCGGAGTTTGGGCACACACCGCGCGGACTAGCCTTGCCTCCTCAGTAGGTAACCAAGGCTGGGGAGTCTTCTTCAACAAGTCATAATGGACGATTCTCCTCTTACATCTTCACCTCCCATACAGGATCTCCTAAGGAGCGTGTGATTGTCCAGGCCCCGGACCAGGGACGAATAAACTTTCCCATTTCCTTGTGGGTCACCAAGTATTAGACAGTGTCCCTTACAGCCAGCTCTTCCCCGCGCACCCTAGTGGAGTAATTCCACCAGTAGGTAGGCAGAACGGCAGCTGGATGTCCCAGTTGCCCTGGTGCTCATTTACGGTCATGGCTAGCATGGCCTCCACTGTCCTGTTACATCTTTCCACCAACCCATCGGATTTCTGATTGTACGGGCATGTACGTGTTTGTGCCACGCCTGGTTATCCGGGACTACCACCTGTCCGAAGGACCATCCACCAGGCTCCCACCACAAGCGGGAGAGTCGGGGAATCTGTTCCGCCAGGGACCTCACCGCATGTACGCCTCCCCAGCCAGTTCAGTGGGAGAGGGCACTGTTCCCCCCTCTACCCAGCCTATGACCTTACTCAACGTGGGATCATCCCTCTTTGCTAACTGCCATCTCACCTGCGCCTGTACATAAGGAACCCCCTCCTCTACAGGTTCTTCCTTCGCTGCTTCTACAGCAGCCGCCGCTGCCGTCCCTTCTTTCCCCTCCAATGCCCACTCGCTCCATGTCACTACCCTGCAACTGGTAG
Organism: Acholoe squamosa; assembly: GCA_949317995.1. Classification (NCBI taxonomy): domain Eukaryota; kingdom Metazoa; phylum Annelida; class Polychaeta; order Phyllodocida; family Polynoidae; genus Acholoe; species Acholoe squamosa. Next base: position 25,451,342 of record OX439050.1, read on the forward strand.
GATTGTAATACAAGGGCGATCCCCCCTGGTCCTCCATGCCGCATTGACCACACGGCCGCCGCGACAACCCATCGGCCCGGGGCGGTGTTCAATCACGTGGTCAAAGGTGTCCAACAGTGGAATCCATCTAGCCACTTGTCCCTATGGCTCTTTGAAGCTGGCCAACCACATCAGAGCAGCATGATCCGTGCAAATCCTCACCGGCCTCCTCACTAAGTAATGGCGGAATAGTTTTTAATTTTTTTTTTTGGACTTGCTCATTGCGATAATTAACTGCAATATTCATTTAAATAATGCTATAGAGCAGACCAAGTTTTATTGATTTTTCAAAGGAAAGTCACAAATGAAACAGTACAATAACTTGTCAAATGTCAATATGAACACAATCAGGAGATGGAAAAATAGGGACTGGTTACTAACATAGAAAGTACAGACAAACAAACTGAAAGCAAAAAGAGATAGAAAGTAAATAATATGTCATACATAGAGATTTGTGTCTCTACACGTTATTTCAGTACATCATGATTACAGCTAGATACACCTTGTTTTGCGTTCAAATAAGTGATAACTAGAGTAGGTGGTATATGTTGTTATATGCATATGGGAACATCAACAATATCAATATGGATGTAAACATGAAAAAGGATATGAATGTGAGTATGAATATGAATATGAAGCGGCGCAGTTTCTACACCTGCTTCTCATTGTCAATAATAACCAAATTTCAGGTTCAACCTTATATTTTCTATCCTCATCACACCCTCCTTGAACTTTACTTTTGTTGTAGCTTTCTGAATCTCCTCAGAGCATTCCAGAGAGCCACCCCTCTGTACCATGGCGATCTTTTATAGCGTCTAGTAATAACCCTAGGTAGTTCAAGAACAATCTTCTTTTGAGACCTTGTATTATAAGATTGTGGTCTATTTAACACAGTCTTTGATTTCTTATACATTAAGCATAATAATAGCATGTTAAATCTTTTCTCTAACACTGGAACCTTACAAATTTCATGCAACTCCTTCACACTATACCGTCTAATATTGCATTTCAGACAAACTCTAAGAGCTCTATTTTGCAGTCGTTGTAATACAGCAAGACCATCCTCATTACAACTGGTACTTATAAACGAACAACATTCTATAATTGGTCTGACTGTACAACAGTATATCTTTACACTTTGCTCTTGTGTTAAAAACTTTCTTAACTTAGCAAGCCTAAATAGTTTATTGCATACATTTCTTTTAATTATTTTAATCTGTTTAACTAACTAAGTTTACTGTCAATATGTACACCTAGATATGGAAAGAAGGTGACAGTTTACATAGTGCTGCCATTGAAGTCTATAGTAGAATCCGGACATCTTTTTAATTTATGAGCACTACAAAACCACATAAATTTTGTTTTAGTTGGATTTACTGTTAGTCTGTTTTCGATAACCTAACGCTTAAAGTTAATTACATCTTCATTCAAATTCTCATTAACCAAGTCTACATCTTTGTTAGAACTATAAATCACAATGTCATCAGCATACAGTTTAATCTTGCATTTTTTTAAGACCTTAACAACATCATCAATATATAGGACAAACAACAGGGGACCTAAAACTGATCCTTGAGGGACACCATAATCAATATCTTGGTTTGAGGACAACTTATTACCATAGCTAGTTCATTGTTTTCTATTTTCCAGGTAACTTTTAAACCATAGAAAATTAGATTTACTCAAACCAAGTTTACTGAGTTTAATTAGCAATTTTGAATGTTAAAATTCAAAAACATTTTCTTCTAAGTAAGTTCCGAGAGGGGCCGTGCCACAGCCGCAAATCCTGGAACAAAACTGTGGTAATACCCACAGAGGCCCAGGAACAACCTACTTTGGCCACCGTCGTAGGGACCTGCCACTCATGGACAGCTACCACCTTATCAGGATCCGTCCAGATACTGTACCGTCGATCCGGTGTCCCAAGAAACCCACCTCCTCCCGTACCAGTTGACACTTTGTGGCTTTGATTTCAACCCCGCCTCCCCAAGCGAGTCAGCACCGCCTCTAACCCCACGGCATGCTCCTCCAGATTACTCGAAAAGACGATGGTATCGTCCAAATACACCAAGCAAGTGGACCACTGCAAGCCCCGCATGACCACCTCCATGAGCCACTCGAATGTCCCAGGTGCATTACACAGCCTGAATGGCATCACTCATACTTCGGCCACCGAAACACCCAACGATTTCGCTCAATTAGGGCCCTTTCAAATAGGGTCGGCTGCCACTTCCATGCCACCCAACAGCGAGTCCACCAGTGAGTCGCCTGGCCTGTCACCCCCTTCTCCGGTACTCTCTATCACCATCCTGCATGAACTCCGCCCACTGCCTCCCCAGTGGCCAAGTGTATAGCATCACCTGGTCCGGGCCTGGGTTACACACTAGTAGGGGAACTCTACCATCCGCGGGATATACCAAAGCCCAACCCGTATTCCTCGTTCGGCCTCCACCCGATGAATCCCTTCTACTACCATCTCCAGCGCCCGAGCGTTCTCAGGGACACATGCCATGATGACCCTCTCTGTGCGCCCTTCCACAACCCTAGTCTCCTCGTTAACGAGCCGGCACGGTTCCCCTGTGTCCTCCTCCGGCCAGGGCAGCTTCTCCTGCACGAGGTCAACTGTGGCCCACATCTGCCTCAGGAAGTCTGCCCCTAGCAAGCCTGGCGTCGAGATATCGGCTATCACAAAAGTGGCCACTCGCATCCGGGAGCCACAGCGTAGTTTCGTGACCACCCTTCCCTTGACCTGCAGAGGCTTACCGTCTGCTGTGTAATAGGAGGATGTGGTAGGCTGCACGATCCCTGGTGATCCTTCCTGCTTCCACCAGGCTGTGGACAGCAGGTTAGTGGTGGCACCCGTGTCTACCACCAGACTTATGTTTCGGCCCCACAACTGCCCTTCTACCTCTAATCCGCTTCCTTTCGTTTCCTTTCTTCTCAGCCATTCCCTCTCCCTCTTGGGAGTAGGGGTCCCTTCCAGACTGGAGGGAGGGACCCCGATCAGTTTCCCGAGGCCTTTGCTGCGGTGTTCCGCCTCTTTGCGGCTTCCACTCGCTTCAGCCACGTTGGGTAGTTTCTCTTAAAATGTTCCGTGGATCCACATTTGAAACACTTGAGGCCTCTTCCCAGTCTGGTTTCGGTTGTACCTGTGGGCTTCTCTTCTAGCCTCGTCTTCATTTCCGAGATGACCTCCTGCAGATGTGACATCTCCTCAGCCATGGACCGTGAAGAGGCCCGCACCTTAGAGACCTTATCTCGCTCTGCCTTTAAATACGTCTCCGCCCGCACTCCCCTCTCTACGGCCTTCAACAAGGTGGGGGTCTCGCCCTGGTATATCCACTGCCTCAGTTCCGTGTCATCGAGGAATTCCACAAAGCGGTCCTTAGCCATATCCATCATCTGGGCTTCCGTGTTGGGATACGCCAAGCGCACCAGCCGGAAATACTGCCGGAACCACCACCGAATGACACTGGCCGCCCCTCCAGCATGCCTGAGGCCCGGTGACTGCAGGGCGTGCCAGCCTTCCCAGTACCTGACTGCCTCCTCTTCTTCCGCAGCCCTGTCACCTGCCTCCTTCCCTCCACCAATACTTAGGCCCGGCCACCAGATGTCGTCTGCCTTGGCGGTTCCGATGGATCCGGTGGATCCGGCGGTACCAGCCACTGGGTCCCTGTCTCTCTTCCTCCTAAAACTGAATTCCTCACCCACTATCTCAACTCGCCCCCCCTTCCTTCCTCCTCCAAGAGCCTCCCCCAACTGATCCATCCCTTCCCTGTTGCTCATAGCTGTTCTGGTTACACGGGTTTGTCAGTAAGAAGCAACACCGCTGTCACCAATGTAATAACCAAGAACCAGTGAAACGACAGAATAAAGGTTGATAACTGATGACTTCTTGTGTTTATTACTGTTCTTGCCTTATTGCGAACACTTGTCTTGTAACTTGCTTATCTTGTGCTTATCTTGCTTATCTTGCTTATAATTAACCTTTTGGTGCCCAGAATTATTTGAAGATTTTACATTATTTCACAATTATATTACTTTGTTGATAAGCCCATGTGTTATTTTGATCTTATCTTTTTATATTGGCTCTGTATTGCATTTCCTGAATACTCATAACTCAGTGAAGACTTTCAGTTAAGGACATAAAATTTATTGGTCACGTTTGGTAACCATAGTTACCAAAACGTTCCATTTGTTGTCATTGGTAGCATTTGGTCTTTCTTGTGTTCTATATAGATCCCCCCTATCCATAATACCTGTAATTCTGAGGCCTCATTCAATTCTGCATATATGTTTACTACCACTCAGGAGACACAATGTGCTAGTAACAATGCATGGATTATCTTTATGGATATGAACATTTCTTTTAGAATCTAATGGGAATATGGGACATTGGATGTATATGATCTAGCGTAATAATTGTGTCATGTCTGGTCTTAGCCGCTTGGAGGGTGGCCCTTTAATGAATCATTTTCAAATTTTGACTACCTGTGTTAGGTATAATGGTGATAGAGAAAAATGGATGGTTGTATTGTGATGGGGAGGTCATGGCCGTTCTATAGAGGGTCTAACTTCGCAGATTGGACCAGTAGAAGTACCCAGATGATAGTTTCCTTCAATATACATTTATTTAAGCCCCATTTAAGCCCCAAACCGCGCTTTAAAGCACGCTTGGGCACCTAGGGGTTAAGATGCACGCCCTCTTTAGCCACACTTGCTGCCAGCCACCGGACACCGGAAACCAGCTACGTGTCAGCCACCAATGAGTCTCTAGTTACGTCTGCCCCTAACCCACCGGATCTGCTCCTTTTATGGTCTGGAAACCCGGATGTGACGTCACATGACACTGACGTCACCACCCGCGCTCCCCCTGGTGGCCTGAACATGCACTTACCGCCCTGGTCCGGTGGCTGCCACCGAGCCGTCTACAATGAACTATCTATGTTCATTACAATATTGATCACCATGATGCATGACAGCAGCCTGGCCAGAAACTCAATGGGGCTATGCTCATGAATTATGCTCCAAGGAAGTCCTGGTGAACAGACTAGCCTGAATTCCATTTGTACTAGTGCATCGTAATAACCAGAGGACAGCTCTTTAAGGGTTAATACTACATATACAAGGGAGTATGGATCTCATGATGAGGTAGTATTTATTTCTATGGGGGGTAGGGGGGCAAACTTTGGGCAGGTTTTGGGAATTTTGACCTCGGGAGGATGGTCGGGTGGGGGTAATTTTGTTTTTCACACATACATACAAAACCCCACAACCCCTTTTTATTTAAAGACGATCACTCCCTAAATACCATATATACTAACTCTTCAAGAATTGTCAACAGAGCAACATTAATCATGGCAACAAAAGGGGTCTACGTGGCATGAAGGCATAATGCTGCTCAGGGTTATTGGTTTGAGAATGGTCTCACCTGTACAGACACATCCCAATTCCTGGTCTTTACATGCCTCAGCACAATCTATCACCTTCCGGTCCTTCTGGTAAAGGGGGGCATTGGGCTGCACAAACTTCCTCCCATTGATAGAAGACCTGAGCAATGATAAACATATTATTATCAAATCTAATGAAACATTGTCTTTTTTGTTTTCTTTTATGACTAAAGTTGGCAGAGTTTGAATACTTATGACAGGAAAAGGGTTTGGCAAAGATTGTTCAGCTCTGTCTTGTGCAAAGTACAAACGGTACTCAACATGCATATATGGTGACAATGTTTGGAGCAGTAACTATGTGGTTGATTCATTTTGAAATGTCTCATATAAGATTATAATAATGCTGTAAAACAAATATACAAACCCCCAGGCAAAGCCTGCATTTAAGAAGAGCTCCACGACATCTTCATCTTTGGTGTCCAAACCATACTCAGTCAAGTAACTCCTTGCTGACCTCATATCTGAGATGCTCACACATTGACGATTCATGCCTGGTGGGTAGTTCTCAAATGGACAGTTGAGAGTCTTACAGGGGTTTAGGGGGGAGCAGCTCCTTTGCTGAGTTGTAGGGTCTCCAGTTTGACCTGCAACTGTGTACTCAACAATAGCAAGCACCTCTCGGATGACTCCATTGATTCGCGAGTCTCGAAGTGTTCTTGCACGAAGCCAATACAACATGGCCACATGGTCAGTCTGGATTTCAAAGTCAACAGCTTCTCCAGGAGTCAAGACCACATCATCAACCACATAAGGTGTAATGTCAGTGCCATCCAAAGCCACAATGGTAAGTTTGTGACCATCCACTGAAATTGCATAGGAAAATTCACCTCCAGTATTGACTGTCCGGAAGCGATATCTCTTACCAGAGTCTACCTGGAAGCGAGTGAGGGGAAGTGGCTTTCCTGACTTGAACCTACCCCGACCATTGATGACACCAGACGTGTAGGAAATGCCAGCATTTTCCACACCATCAACCCCATACTCTCTTATAGTAGGATGAATATGGAGATGCTCACCTGCCCCCTTATCACCTTTCTCCTGACTATAAGGGTTTGTTATTTCTAAGGTATTACCCTCCTCATGCATCCAATCTGCTACCATCAGATTGAATGAGTTCTCCACAGTTGGTACCCCCTTTGGATGGATAATGAACATGCCTGAGAGTCCATCAATACGCTGGAGACCATTGTGAGCATGATACCAATGAGTACCTACTGGAGAAGCCTCAAACCTGTAGGTAAAGGACTGGAAGGAGGGTATAGGGCACTGGGTGATCTGAGCTGCTCCATCCATCCACATACCACCCTTGTGGTAGATGCCATGCCAGTGAACACTCACTCCATCTGTACGCAGCTTGTTTTCTACCCTCACAACCACCTGTCAATACAAAACAAAGATATGGGATTTGATTTATCTTTTTATTACATGATGTGTGAATGTTAGGGGCATTTATAATTGCAAAACAACCTTTAGATACCCTAGACGTTTAGATAGCGAATTGTATGCATGTACCTGATAAGGGTTACTAAGCTGATATCATATAACTCTTTCACTTATCAAAATCATAATAAAGACAATTAATTTTGTGCTTGGGTTAATTAATCATTGATATACTCTTTGGATGCAAATACTGTGTAGGGAGCATGGGAACTTTTCATTCCTAATATGAATGGAGTGTTATCTATCACTTGTCCTCTTCTCTTTTGGAAGTAAAAAAATAACCATTGATCACTAGGGTTATCCTGTTACTTATCTGCAATAAAAGCGCTGCCTTAACAAAGAGCCAATAGAACTAACAAAGAAGATGCTATAACTAATTACCCCAGTAATAGAGTCAAGTACACAAATAGGGATGCAAAAGCTGAATTTTACAACAATAGAGGAACATGGGAAAAACTCTAAATTCTCATGAAAATGGATCACCTGGTTAAGAGATGGTAATATTCATAGTTTCATAATTTGCCTTTATTTGCAACTGTGGCCATATATGTCACATCAGAAACTCTACTTTTGGGGCAGTTATCTCAAAATATTGAATACTTATGGCTCCCGGCATCGTTGTATATATATTAGTGCCATTCATCCGAGAGACGTGTTCGTGTGGTGCTTGTTCCTTCTATGCCAGCTAGGTGTCGCTTTGCGATACCCCGTTGGTACAAGAGGGGGCAGCACCATGCCTCGCATCCAGCTTCTACTAAGAAGCCGGACGAGCGGCAGAAGGGGACTGGACCTGGTCCAGTCAAGACGCTCAATATACTCTATTGACAAACTGAATAAAGTCCTACCCGAGAGGTAGGGGTATCCGGGGCTTTGCCCAACCCGAACTACTCGTGTTGTGTTGGTATCTTTAGTGATAAGCGAGCCAACGAGCCACCCAACATATAAGTCGAAACGAACCATTACACTGGTGCCGTGACCAGTTGGTTCGGGGGTGGAGCGCTGCCACATTGGCCGAAAGCCTCGGGAAACCCGAAGCGGATCCCCCCAGCCCTGGGCTAGAGGGATTCGAAGAGGATGACTTTACATCCCAGCATCTGTTGTTAGACTGGAAACCCGGTCAACAACAAATGTACAATCCAGAGGGTGTCCGAAGTGTTTTCTCGACACCCGGTCTGATGGAGGGTGCCACCACTGATGGAAGTGGCATCGTAAAGTTGTATCCGGGCACACCCCAGGCAACAGCACCGGATACAGGTTTGTTTAGGGGGGTATTAAGACCCCCAACTTTGGACTTAAGCGATTGGTCCCAAGTGATAACTAGCAGGCGCCAGCTGGGTCCTATGGTACCAGCAGGCTCGACTAGTAACTTGGGTACTCCAATGGCACAAAGCCCTATGCAGCGTACCGTGACCCCCCCGGTAACGGTACCAGAAGGGGCAACCGGAGAAGCCCCATTGATGACATCGTCGGACCATGACAGCGACGATGGTAAAGCCATAAAGGACCCAGTGGTCCCGAAAGTAAATCCGAAGTCTAAGCCTTGGGATGCTGAACCGATAAGCTCGGAAAAGCATTTCCTGGGCCTATCTTTGGACGAAGGCTTGTCTGACTCCATGTTCAACCCTGGAGGCAGCCGCAAGTCGATATACGGATGTCGAATGGGCCCCGGGTATAAAACTACCTCGGCCTATTTGAAAGCCAAAGAACAGGTAGAGTTACAGGCTAAGAGGCAACATGAACAATTCATGGCAGCCCAATTAAAAATAGAAGAGGAAACTAAGTCTCGGATCGGCAAATTACGATCCGTTGAGCAGGAGGCGATTCTAAAAGAATCCGACCTGAAATATCGTCTAACTTCCGTAGCCCATCAATTGGAGCGAAAGGAGAAAGACGAACGAGAAAGGGAGAAAAGACTGGCTGAGTTAGAACTCGAAGAAGCCAATAAGCTTAGAGCAATCGAAAAGGCTAGGGCCGATGAGGTTGCTAAGGCCCGGGATGTAAACAGACTACAATCCGAGTTGCATGTCATGGAGGAGAAGTTAAAGAAACTTCAACTCCGAAAGGCAGAAACAGAGGCCAAGCTGGTCGCGGAACAATCCGAGATCAGGAAGGAGACCAATGAGTACCAGAGGTCTCAAAAAGAGAAGGGTGAAAAGTATCGTCTACTAAAGGATACTTTTAAGCGAGAGGCATTGGCTGCTCAAGAGGAGCGGAACCGAGCTGTTGCAGAAAATGAGAAGATTCGATCCGAGATCTTATCAGAAAACGCACAGCTAAGGGAGGAACAGCGAAATCTGACTACAGATGTAGGGACCCTCACAATAAATAAGTCTGCTATGGAGAGTTATTTACAGGAGCAAGAGCAAGCGAATGCTCCTCCTGCGAGTAAGGACGCAAACCCGAACTCGACGTTCGTTAAACAGGGTGACCCAGTCTCCTGTTCTACACCTAAGCATCCGCAGTACAGTCCTTTTGTCAATGACAATGCGACGCGGAATGTAGATCAAGGGGGAGTCTATATCAGAACCCAAGATAAGCACGGCCGAACTAGTAGAGTCTGGATAAGTGAAGTCCCCATAGTCCATAACTTAGACCCGGACTATGCACCCCGGGATGCCTCTGACAGTAGCGCGGAGACTAGTGGATTCCACATACATGTGGATCAGACCGAAAGTGTTGGGTTGGGAGCTGATAATGACAGCAACCAACAAACTCCACCAAACGGTGGTAGTCAACCAACGGGGAACCCGCCATCCGATGGCGGCCACCAAGGTGCACAAGGGGGGGGCGGTGCTACGGGTACCGCAGGTAACAGTAGTACCTCGGGTACCGGCCCTAACCAGGGGGGTGCAGGCTATACGAACCACAGTGGTTCACAGTGGACGTATACACAGCCTCCGCCACCACCTCCACCGGGCAACACGAGCTTCGGTGGTATAGGGGGCAATCAAACCTTGAACGAGACCAAGGCGATTGAATGGAGCAAGCAGCAATGCACTAGATTGATGTATGCTCACAATTCCGCCCGAAGGGTAGCCGTGATTCCTAAGGAATATGACGGTACTCGACCATGGAAAGAGTGGTTTGAAGATTTCATCGATGTGATGAATTGTAATGGGTGGACCCCATACGAGGCCAAGCCGCATCTAGTAAGATGTTTGAAAGGCGGACCGGGTCGCATGGCTGTAGAGCAATGGCGGACCTGGTACCGCCTCGTAGGGAGTTTCGAGCAGTTAGTGGAATCTGCTAGGGGACTGTTATGTAATATGGTCAAGGAGGATCCGATGGTCCGCTTTAAATAACGTACGCAGAAGCCTAACGAAGCTTTCAGAGCATACGGTATGGAACTCCATGCCCTGCTAAGCAAGGCCAGACCCGGTACAGAAAACCAGGAATGGTATATGGACGATTTGATTACACAATTCGTCAAGGGTTTAAGAGACCGAGACGAGCAGATTGCTGCAAGAGATGCCTGGAAGGAAGGCATAACATTGCACGGCATATTTAATGGTATAGATATGGCCGTGAAGAAGCGAACCATGTTAGCCGGTGACATACCGAACGCCACTGGCTCGGCTCCCCTAGCATCAGTAGTCCAGCAGTCCGAGGCAAATAGTACCTCGGACGACTTTGAGCTGATTGAATTCGAACAGGAGGACGGCACCATCTGTTCGATGCAGCTAAGGAAAAATGCTTCAGGTAGGAAGTATATTCCGAGGAAGGCGTTTAATAAGCCAAGGGATTCTAGACCATCACCCGATGTCAAGAATGACCCGAAAGTTGGTGAGAAGGCCGCCAGGCCTCCTGTAAGCACTGATAAAGTGAAGGGTCAGTCTCCGGACATGACCAAACTTGTGGAGGATATGTGTAAGAAGATTACAGATGCCCTCCAAGCCAGTCGGCAGAGACCCAGAGTGGATCGCCGAACGGTTAAGTGTTTCAGGTGCCAGCGCATGGGACACTACTCATCCGAATGTACCGCTGCTAAGCCGGTAATGGCTGCCTTCTATGAAGCCGAGGACAACGGCGAAGGAAGGGAGAACGCTACGGATTCCACCGATGTGGAAAACTAGTGGGGGTTGTATCCACGGCATTGGGTATAACCCCGGGGAGGAACGAATGCCAAAATGCTACCGGGGGTGACCCGGTGGAAGATTTCGAATCAAATACACCTGGAGGCCGGGTGGCTGTGGGTGCGCACCCCTGCATCTTGGCCGGGGCCAGGGACCCTAGTGCTTATGTGTATGGGAGTGAGCATATGGAGGCGAGTGGCCGCACTGGGGGAGAGGAAGGATGGATCAAAGAGTTGATCCGAGTGTGTGGGACACGCCTTCCCCCAAGTCATCCGTGTCTGGAATTTCTGAGAGGACTCGGATTGAATCTTGGTGATTCGGGGAGACTTTCACCAGTTTACCAGTAACCCCTCTCCTTTAGGGGGGAGACGGTGGTATGTACCCATATCTGTGGAAGGCCGGGTAGGGGAATTCTTGGTGGATACTGGAGCCAGCCACTCCTGTGTGTCCAAAAGATTTTTCGACTCGGTGGCCGGCAGCCATGAGAACCTCAAAACGGGGGTAAATGCTTGCACAGCCGACGGAAGCAGTATGCGTACTTTTGGTAGGACGTTTATGCCTATCCGTATAGGAGGCAAAGAATTTGTTCTTTCGCCAACTATAGCAGAGGTTAGTGATGACGGAATCCTCGGACTGGATTTTGCAAGCTTATACGGGGCCATCTTGGACCCGAGGGATGGTATGATGAGTATACGGAACCCGTATGGCTTGCATGTCCAATGCGTATTGAGACAAGTGTCTTCGGTTGCATCAGTGATACACACGGTGAAGATCCCACCGGGTACCACTTGCGATGTCCTTTGTGGCGGATCAATGGCCCAAAGGAATGAAACTGGAGTCTATGAACCCGACACGGTGTATTTGTCGAGTATCGGGTTGGACTCAGTGGATACATTACTGGCTAATGCAGCTTGGACTGTATTACCCATGACTAACCGAAGTGGTTCGGTGGTCTACTTGAAGCGAGGCGACAGTGTGGGTAGGATGAGTTCGGTTGAACACGTCGCCGAGGCTAAGTTCAATAAACCACTAAACCCCGTTAGTAAGCATCCTTTGGATGAAGAATTCCAAAAGCTGATTGATCAGTCAGATTTACAGAATACGGAGGATAAGGATTGCCTAGCGAAACTCCTACAAAAGTACGAGAGTGCTTTTGGTAGGGAAGGAGGACCGGTGGGTAGATCCGACAAGGTGTTGCACACCATAGATGTGGGCAACGAGAAACCTTTTAAAATCCCGTATCGTAGACTTCCTCTCAAGAAGAAGTTAATTTGTGAAGAGGAAATACGAAAACAGTTGGACCTAGGGGTCATCGTGCCGAGCTCGAGTCCCTGGTCCAGTCCTGTGTGTATGACCACTAAGAAAGACGGTACAATCCGCTTTTGTGTCGACTACCGAAAACTGAACGGTATGACAAAGAAGAACTCGTATCCCCTACCAAGAATAGACGAGACATTAGATAGCTTGGGCGGAAACCAATGGTTCTGTACCTTGGACTTACAATCCGGATACTGGCAGATACCGATGCACCCTGATGACATGGAGAAAACAGCGTTCTCTAGTCATATGGGGCTATTCGAGTATAATGTCTTACCCTTCAAATTGTGTAACGCCCCCGCTACATTCGAGGCCATGATGGAATCCTTGTTGAGTGATCTTTTGTGGAAGAAATGCTTGGTCTACTTAGACGATGTTGTCGTGTTCGGCAAGTCATTTAGGGAATGCCATGCAAAGGCTGTATGTAGCTATCTTGATTGGTCCCTGGAGACCATCAAGAAGTTCCAACAGTCGGATCCCACCACTGCGCGCATAATGGAATACCTACGGTCAGGTATTAAACCGGCAAGGCCGCTAGTATCCCTAGAAGATAGGGAAGCGAGGCGATTGCTAGCCCAATGGACCGAGCTAGAGATCCGAGATGGCATACTATGTAGGTGGAAGACAACTCCCACCAACAGTAGGCTGTTGCAAATAGTGATACCCGCCCCGATGAGGAGGGATATCATGTATTATTGCCATGGTCACCAAACAAGCGGCCATTTCGGTAAGAAGAGGTCAATAGAGCGCCTACAAAGGCATTACTACTGGCCTGGTATGAGAGGCGACCTGCTCCGGTGGATCGCCACTTGCCCGGATTGTTGTAAAAACAAGCCGGGACCCGGCCTGGGAAAGCAACCCTTATCCCAGGAATTGTTTGGTGTCAGATTCGCTCGAGTGGCGATAGACATCATCAGCGGAATCAAGACAACGCCCCGAGACAATACTTGCATGATGGTCGTAACCGACTATTATACCAAGTACACTCGGGGGTTCCCTCTTCCTAATCACAAAGCCGCAACATGTGCGGAGGCGTTTGTGAAAGGCTGAGTGCTGCATTTGGGTGTTCCCCTTATGATGCACAGCGACCAAGGAAGAGAGTTCGAGTCGGAGCTTTGGCAGGAAATGTGCCATTACCTAGCCATTTGTAAGACCCGAACAAACCCATACCGACCACAGTCGGATGGGCAGGTAGAGCGGTTCAACAGAACCCTGATACAAGTGCTAAAGCCCCTGGTCAATACCCACCAGGACGACTGGGATGAACAATGCAAGTTTGTAGTGCATGCCTACAACAACACTGTCCATTCATCTACTAATTGCACTCCAAACATGCTAGTGTTCGGCGAGGACATCATAATGCCCGCCGACTTAGTGTATGGAGTGGTTGGGATAGACCCGGAGGCGCCCTGCACCGTGTTGTTTGTGGAGTCGTTAAGGGATAGGTTCAAACAGGCATACGAGGCCGTTCGGAAAGAGCTGCTAAAGAGTGCGAAGTGGCAGAAGGTGGGTTATGACACCAATGCCAAACGAATTCGTTTTAATGTTGGGGACAAAGTACTAAGGTACTACGAGCCGCTAGAACGGCTGAAGCTCGTAACGCCTTGGGAAGGTCCGTTTAAAATTATTCGCGTCATCTCCGAGTCTACGGTGATGATGGAAGACTGCCTAACTGGTAGGAAATGGAAGACAAATGTCGGAAAACTTCGGCCCTGGAAGGGACGCGAAGAGGCGGAGAGGGAGTTCGGTTACAAACCACCTGAATCTGTCCCTAGCGGACCGAGCGTGGTAGTACCAATGAAGCGCCCTAGAGGCCGGCCGAGAAAAATGCCGGAAGACGAGGTAATGGTGAAAAAGAAGACAAAGGCCAGGAAACGACCTAATCGTAAGAAAAGGAAAAATGTCTCGCTGAGTGAAGGCATTACGTATGGGAAAGGTCCCGCAGTGGCTAAGCGGAACCCAGAAAAGGCCGTACGTAAAGCCGGGAAAACTAAGAGGCTAACCGAAGGCGTTAGACGCAGTCCCCGGTTGAGGTCTGCTGTAACCTAACTCAGTACACAACGAGCTGCTGCGTGTTGTCCGCCGTAGGCGGTTAACATACGTTCCACGGCTGGAGATGCCGAACGCGCCCTCCCCGGGTAGCTGTATCCCGTGAGTGGCGGTCGGATTAACCGGTACATTCGCTTTGAAGCGTTGTATACACCGCCAAGCTCCAGATGATAGCACTCGGGTGGTAGGCCGTGTCTCGCATATCGAGTCGAATGTTAGTTCGGATCTAGTTCCCTAGGTGGCGCCGCGGGTGCGGCGGGAAAGCGCGGAACTAGGTCACCGGATAGCCATGGCGGGATCTCGCGAGACGAGAGGTCTGACGTCATATTGTTCATAACTAGAGCGGACTCGTGGTGGTAGGACGCCACCCGTTTTCGCTCTGGTTATTGTTGGCGGTATACAGCCTCTAGCTGTCGTGTTAGCTTGTCCTAACCAAAACACCTTTGTTGGACGAATCCTTCGGGAGGAGTCCAACACATTTGCCAATTTAATTGCAAGTCGCCCTCAGTGCCATGGCACAGGGGACGATTGACGCCGCGCGTCAAACTGCCAACGTTCTGTTGGAGCAAGGCGAGGACCCGAAGGTCCCGTCTCGGGTCGAGGAGTCTATGGACTCTTCGACTGAGGAGGCAGCCCGGACGCTCTTGGCGATGGCCGAGGCCACTGACCGGGAGAGGATGCCACCTCCACCACCACCGCGCCCGGAGCCCGCGTCTACGGCAGCAGCTTCGGGTGGCAGTATTGATGTCTTGGACATCCCCATGTATCCTCCGGGATTCAAGACTCGCATCGAGCGTATGGCACACGTCGATGGCGAGGCCAGTGTTGTATACACCTCCTGGGGGACTTATATCCCCATGCACGCCTCCATGTTCGGATACGGACCGTTGGCAGGAAACCAGGCGTGCCTGAGGCCATACCAGACGACTTCAAGACTCTGGTTATGGACTCGTGCAGCGACGAGTTGGCTGACAGTATGCCAGTCTCTTGGCTCCGCAACTACCAAAAGTTGGGGGAGAAGATGGCGGTCAACGAGAGCTTGGCCCGAGCAGTGCTGATCTCCGAAGGCATCACCCGAAAGGCCGCGGAGTTAAGAGAGTCTGAGTCCGACATGGACACAGACTCTACAGTCACGCTCTCCTCGGTGGAGACCGACCGGGTCAAGCGATTGACGCACAAGCCTGCGCCAAAGGATCCTCTCACCGAGAGTGATCTGGAGGCTGAAGACGTAAGGATCGCAGTCGAGAGGTCCACAACCGAGACTGAACCGGGTGCCGACATTCCGGAGGCGCCTGGCGAGATCTCGGAAGAGGACATCTCGCGTCAGCAGGCTGCTGTTGAAGCCAAGCGAGCCGAGCTCGGCAAACAGCAGAAGCAGCTCACCGCAGCTCGTCGGGCCCAACGGAAACAACAGGCCCAAAGTAAGGCGAAGGCTTCCTCCGACTCTGACTCCCCGGTCAGTAGTAGGAGAAGCCCTCGTTCGAAGGACAGGGATCCACGGGAGTCGGATTCCAGTCCTGAGGTGCCGGCGCAGCCACCCAAGGTTGTGCGCTGGAAGAAGAAAAATGGAGCGAAAGCGTCTCCGGCGGAGCCCACGCCCCCCACCAAGCCGAGGGGTAAGGGCGACCCGAAGACGCCCGCCTCCAAAACGCCAGCAACCACAGTAGCCACCTCGGTTACTGCAGCTTCCACTGCCAGCACCAGCGGGGCAAGCGCCAAGTCCTCTACCAAGGCTTCGTCTGGTACTACTACCACCAGCCGAGCCAGCCGTAGGGGAGAAGGCATTTATACGGACAGCGAGGGAAGCGAAAGCGACCCAGAGCTGCCCGAGTCAGCCAAATCTGATTTGGAGTCCTTGACATCGTGGGAAGAAATGACCACGGATGTCCCAAAGGATGACAATCAGAAGTGGATGTGGAAGAATGCAGCCGAGGGGTTCAAGGAACGGACTCCCCGCTGCTTCGCGGACTGTGCCTATGACACGGTCCACTACATGTGTCCGGGCGCCGTCAATAAAGACGGTGATAGCGACGACGAGGAGTGGATGAAATCCGGCCCCTCGGATACGCCAGTGGGTAAATTCTACCTCATTTGGATTGACCAGCTCAAATCCAAATTGGGGTCAATTTACAGTTATGAAGCCCGGACGAAAGTCCAGTGGTCGATGACCCAATGGGGGCCATCCGGCAACCGCCGGAGGTGCCCATTCGAGTCGTGCCAGCTTGCTCTCACGGGAGAGAAGGTGTTTGAGACGAAGCCCTGCTTCGCTCGGCACATAGTAGAGAATCACATGCACCACAAGCCCGTGATGATGTGTGTGCTCGGAGACCGTCCGAGCAAACTATGTGATGGTTCGTTCAACACTCACCGGCGTCGGGACATGGCTCTGCACTTGCAGAAAGCCCATGGCACCGGCCTGGAGAAAACGAGAAAACGGGCCATCAAGTGCTTCAACGAGCTCCTGGCTAACTGGGCCTCGTTGAGTGTGAAGGACATCAAGGAGCAGGCATTCGAGACCGGATTCTGCTCGTGGAAGAGTGGCAACTTGTTGGCCTTCTTCCAAATCAACTTCTCCTCCACGAAGTTCGGGATGCCCAGTGAGGTGCACCTGAAAGTGAAGAAGTGGAGGGGAGATGATAAGCGGGAGAAGGCCAAAGTCCGCTCGAAGGGTCCTAACGGAGGCACAGCCACGGCTACCGGTGCTTCCAAAAGGACCCGAGCAGACCGGTACGTAAGCCCTTCGGGTAACAAGGACCAGCACAGACCAGCCAACCCAGCTGATCGTCGTGAGTCGGGACAACAGGTCTCGGCTCTGGATATGCCAGGCAACCAAACCCGTAGGGCGGTTAGCCAGGCGGCCACCCCGGCCACATCTTCCACACCTGCACCCGCGGAACAACGCCCGGGCGAAGCCTCTGGCAGCCAGGATGATGGGGGCGAACTCTTCGCTCCCCCATCCGGGTATACATCTTGGTGGGCTGGAGAGGGATCTTCCGGCAAGCGCCTCACGTATAGTGAGTACGCGGCGAAGTTCCCTTCTATGGGACCAGCGGGACCCGAATCTCAGGTCCTAACCTCCCTAGGCCGGTCTAAACCCCGTGGTAGAGGCCGTGGCGGAATGGAGTCCACCCGAGCTTCGCCGGGCGGTGGCCGAGGTCGGGGAGGTATCATGGTTGAGGGCCCGTCTGTCCCTCCAGCAGGCGCTCCGCCTGCCTCAGTGGAGGCCGCCGTGCCCCCACCAGTTATAGTTCCACCAACGGCCCCTCGGGTGCCCGTTATGGAGCTTATCTCCGAAACTCTGTCAGGTCTTCAGGATCCGAACACGTTTGTTGACCACCGCGATGTCCAAACGGCTCAGATCCAGAATGAACTGATGGCGGAATGGCAGGGATTGCATCGCCAGAAGTCAGTCGACTACTGGCGTGCGATGACTGAAGCCACCTTCAACCTGGTCTACGAGATCCAGAAGAGGGAGGAAGAGAAAATTCGGCTGCAGGAAAGGAAGAATGTCGAGGAGGCACTCGAATCCTGCCGGCGCCAGCAGATGGAAGCTGAAAAGCTTAAGGAGTTCCACCGTGCTGAGAATGCCGGGTACATCCACAGGTACAAGGAGGCTGACCTCAAGTTCTTCCTCGCATTCGGGAAGCACTTAGCAGAGTGGGACGGCTTTCCGTCGTCCCTAATCTTCATCCCGGATGCTCCACCAGTCCCTGCTGCTCCACCGGTCCCGGCTGCTCCGCCGGTTCCGGCGGCTCCACCAGTTCCGGCTGCTCCTCCCGCCCCGGCTGCTCCAGCCGCCCCGGTTGCTCTGCCTGCATCAGGGGCAATGGACAGTCCGTCTGCGGTGATGAGCGCCCTGAGCTTGGGGAGCGACACGCCCAGCGAGGCTTCCGCGCTGCTCTCCATAAGCAGTTGCAGCAGCTCGGCTCCGTCTGCCTCGGCGGAGTCGGCTGAGAAGATGGACACGGATCCGGAAGATCTTTAAGTGTCCATCTGACGTTGTCTTTTGTACCCGAGGGTAAAAGCATTCATCATGCCATCATTTTCCAAAAAAAATAACATTTTACATAAAATCCCCATAGATGCTGGCATCATTTGCATTTGTTATTAGGAATTTTATCAAATTCTTCAGTTAACACACAGTGTTTCCTTCATGGCAAGGCCAGGTTGTCTGCATACCAGATTGGGATCTAGAGTGTAATGTTAAAAGTACCCCCTTTGCCACACAAAACCATACAAACAACTTTCTGTCTAGCCCTACAAAGTGTTGAAATCATATTGAGTTTTTCTGTCACAATAATGTCCACAGAATGTGTTACAAGATATCCACAGAGCACATATTCTCCAGACAAACTATCCGGGCTTCCCTAGCCCACTTAAAAGGGTCTATATCTCCTCTTTCCTATCCTCTTGGATGTGTGTGGTGCACATATGCACGGGCACCAACACATTCCTCTGTGAAATTGAGTAATATATTTCTCACCATGAATATGACCTTAGCTGTTGAAATGGTGTTAAAAATCTATTACTCACTCACTCACAAACTATCAGAATGTGTCCATATACATAAATTGTACCTTGTGAACAAAATGTAATTTGTGGACACTTTGTTAATATATCTGGTGGACAAAATGTATATTGCGGACACTTTGTTACCATGCACTATGGACAAAATGTGTTTTGTGGATACTTTGTGATCAAAATTGGTGGTCAAAATGTGTTTTGTGGACAATTTAGGTTGACACTTTGCTAAAGTTGAATGTGGACAGTGTGGTGTTTGTGGATACTCTGTGGTAAAATCTTGTGGACTAATAGTGTTTTTGGACATTTTGTGACAAAGGTATGTAGACAAACCATGTTTTGTGGATAATTTGTGATGATGGATTGTGGACAGAGTGTATTTTGTGGATACCATGATGTTGTTGGTTGTGGACAAATTTTATTTTATGGACACTCTGTTGTGGACAGTACATTTTTTATAGACACCTTGCACTGGGCCGTTGTGGACAAAATGTGAAAGAATGTGATGTGGACAATATGTGTCCCATGGCTAAAGTGAAGCAGAACAGGGTATCTAGTATACCTTAACCTTTTTGTGCCCAGAATTATTTGAAGATTTTACATTATTTCACAATTGTATCACATTGTTGATAAGAAAATGTGTTGTTTTGATCTTCTCTTTTGATATGGGCTCTGCATTGTATTTTCTGAATAGTTATAACTCAATAATGACTTTCAGTCAAGGATGTGCCATTTCTGGTCAGGTCTGGTAACCATAGTTACCAAAACATTCCATTTGTTGTCATTTGTTAGTATTTGGTCTCTATTGGGCTATTTTTTTGCAATCCTGAACCTTACAGCACATTCAAAGCTGATTCTCCCTGCATGTGTACTGCACTAAGGAAACATAATGTGTTAGTACCAATTGTTGCATGGCTTGTTTTTTTATGGATATAAACAGTTCTGGTAAAATCTAATTAGAGTTCGGAGAATTTGGTGCATAAGATCCAAGATCATTTTGGTATCATGTCAGATATTAGCTCCCTCTATAGAATCACATAACATAACAGCTCATTTTCAGGTTTTGACTTCCTGTGCTGGATATAGTAGAGATAGAGCAAAATGGATGGTTGTATCGTAATTGGGAGGTCAGGACCATTCTGAAGAGGGTCTAACTTTGCAGATAGGATCAGTAGAAGTTTGTGAATGACAATTTCTTTCAATATACATGCATTTAAGCCCAAAACCGCGCTTAAATGCGCGCTTGCGCATCTAAGGGTTAAATATGAGAAGGAAGTGTCAAAGAAAATGTAGATTTGAAATAGTTTTGTTCAGAAATAAGATACTGTATCAAAGAGATGACACTTTGTCAAAGACACTATCTCTATTTATTGAGTGGATTACAGTCTCAAATGCCAGCCCTCTACACCCACCCCCTCTCCAATGAAAGTATGCGACCTTTAGTAACTTGAAATTGCATTGGTTTAATCTATCAAAAAAGATACAATTACTACACAGAAAAAAAACCATCATTTCCCTTCAATTTATAATGAGTAATTTATCTAATGTATATAATACACACAAGGGCACGGGTGAGCAATAGGCAATGCACCTCAGGGTTTGGAGGCATGCAAAAATAAAAGAAACTAAGTCATTCTTCCTTGGTCATTGATCAATTTTTTCATAGGTCAAAATTATCGTAGATTACTGACAAAATCTCAGGAACTTCAGATATAGCTAACATTACCATTGCAATATGATGTATGACAAATAGGCCTTTAATGTGAAAAGGTGACTTGCAAGTCAAGTATCCATCTCCCCTATGCTTTTCTCATGGCGCAGGGAGTGGTCCTGAAGCATGTACCCGGAACTTTTGGTCTGTTAACCAACCAGCAAACAACAAAGGACCCCCCTGGGGATTTGGTTGAAGTAATTTCAGAAGAGTCATATTTAGCTACCATGAATCTTAATCAGACTGATACTAAATAGAGAGAGGTCACCACCCAAACCAGAAAATCCTACTGAATCCAAAATTTGTGATCTTGATTCTTAGACATTGACCAAAAGTACCTAGAATGATCAAAACATTTAATAAAAATACAAAGATAGTATTGAACTCAATCAATATGCAAAAGTCTGTCTTCCTCTCAATGAAACAGTTTACTTGATATACAGAGTATGAATTAATATTTTCAGAATATGAAGAAGCTCATAAAAAATGCCAGTTACCTGCACTCCTTCCTCTACTTCAATGGGAGGTCCTGGGAACTGTCCATTCACTGTCAGTATGGTCCGGGAAACTCCATCAGCAGTTATGATGTCATCTATGTCATCCACAAACTCACCAAGCCTGTCATGACGAAATGTAGATTCCACAATCTGCAGCCTAGTCCCATTAAGATCCACCTTGTAGGCCTTCCCTGGAGTGGCCTTAGGCCTATAGATCATGGTCCTATCATGTCTGATAGTAAGGGTGTACTCACACACTGACTGCCTGCATACTTCAGCTGCAGTAAACGATAACAGCAGATGGATGGATATACAGCAGCGAAGAAGCTGGGAGATAGATAGGTACATCACGGTGGTCACAAGAGGTGTGAAAGGGAGGAGAGGCAGGTGCTAGAGGATTTGGAGCATAGGAAAGTGTTCACTGCTGGTAATAAGGTGGTTTGTAAGTAGTAGGCCTGTAAGGCCCCTAAGTGTCAAAATGTCCCATACCCTCAGAAACTTGTGGAATAGGGGCTGTTTAAGATAAAGCCCCTAACCTAAAAACAATATTTGTGAGATAGGGATCATTTGTGGGATGGGGACATCAGACTCTCTCTTAAAACCCATTCTCTTTAAATGGATTAACAATGTTATTTTCGTTCAGTGTAGGGGTCTGGTAGGATTTATAGAGATGCACAGTGCTTACATATTTATAGTTTCAGTAGGAGTGATAAAGTATCTTTGTGGAGGCAGGAATGTGCTGCTTTTGACTCAATTCTCCCAATGTGAGTCCACTTGACTCAACTTTGCATAATCACTAGCCAGTTGACCCATGTTGGACCAATTTTGCCTATTTTGACCCATATTGACCTGATTTGATCCAACTTACTCATCTAACAGGACCCCAATATGATTTGACCAAACATACCCAACCTGATTCATTTTGGCCAAATGGACCTATTTTGACCCATATTATTAACCACAGTAACTAAAGTGGGTCAAAGAGTAAGAATTTTGAGGAACATAGACCAACGATGGATAAACTTGGTCAAATCAGGCCAATACTGGTATGGTCAAAATAGCCCAAGTCGGATCAAATGGGCAGAAATTGAACCAAATCAAGTCAGTTGAATCCAAGATGGCTAAACTGGATACAAAAAAAAAGCTGAATAGGAGTCAAAGTGGGTCAAATTGTCCCCAGAGGCATCAGGTTGGCCAAAGGTCCGAATAGAGTCAGATCAGCATAGCTTTGGTGAATTGGGTCAAATCAGATCACTGTGACGATGAGTAAAACATAAGTGACATTGACCCAAAATGGGTTAATTGACCCAGGTTTGAGTGAGTGAGTATTAAATGTTTAACTCATTTTGACAGCTAAGGTCATGATATTATTCGTGGCAAGAACTATAATTATTACATAATTTCACAGCGGGATGTGTCAATGCCAGTGCATAATTATGTGCACCACTCACATCTCAATGGGGATAGGAAAGAGGAGATATAAACCCTTTTGAGTAGGCTAGGGAAGCCCTGGTCCAAATTTGAACCAGATAGGGTCTGGTGCACACAAAATGGATGAACTGGACCAAAACAGGTCAATAGGCATATGGGTTAGAATAGTGATTTTGTGATTGATGAACTCGACTTAGGCCCTATGCCCTCAAGGTCTAGACCTTAATACCTGCCTCATAAGCAGACCAAAATTTGGGATTTGGGACTAAACTCAGCTTTTAGAATTATTGCAAAGTGGGGTCGGCTTAGGAGAGATATATTAAGTGCATTGTTTTTAAATTTGTTTGCACCTGTTTGCCTAGTATTAACACCTGTAGCTATGTGGTGAAACATCCCAAAAGGGTGTCTCAACTATAAAAGAAGAAACAATTACACTGTGCAATGGCTACCACCCTTCCCCACACAAAAAAATTCTCCAATGCAATGAAAGTCAGGATTCAGACTTAAAACACACTAGAAAATATTAAAAAGGGATTTTTGGAAAACCTCAAAAGCAGCCCTGTCCCTTTAGGTCTCATGTAGTTAATTACTGGGGTCACTTAATGCATCCTTACCATGAGACATGCTCTGCACAGAATACCATATGCTTTCTGGGTGGATGGAACAGGTAACTCAGTAGAACTCTGTAAAGGTTCATAACTGGTCCTAAGTAGATTATAGTTTATATGATATAGAGTATAATATGATTATTGCAGACATGCCCATTCATTTTAGGGCTTGTTTGGATTGGGTCTGAACGGAATTTATTTACTGCAAAAATTGCAAATGATGTAGGTGTGTGTACATTTATGATCAAAATTTGAACCAGATATTGTCTGGTGCACACAAAATGGATGAACTGGACCAAAACAGGTCAATAGGCATATGGGTTAGAATAGTGATTTTGTGATTGATGAACTCGACTTAGGCCCTATGCCCTCAAGGTCTACACCTTAATACCTGCCTCATAAGCAGACCAAAATTTGGGATTTTGGACTAAACTCAGCTTTTAGAATTTCTGCAAAGTGGGGGTCGGCTTAGGAGAGATATTTTAAGTGCATTGTTTTTAAATTTGTTTGCTCCTGTTTGCCTAGTATCAACACCTGTAGCTATGTGGTGAAACATCCCAACAGGGTATCTCAACTATAAAAGAAGAAACAATTACACTGTGCAATGGCCACCACCCTCCCCCACAAAAAGAAATTCTCCAATGCAATGAAAGTCAGGATTCAGACTTAAAACACACTAGAGAATATTAAAAAGGGATTTTTGGAAAACCTCAAAAGTAGCCCTGTCCCTTTAGGTCTCATGTAGTTAATTACTGGGGTCACTTAGTGCATCCTTACCATCAGTCATGCTCTGCACAGAATACCACATGCTTTCTGGGTGGATGGAACAGGTAACTCAGTAGAACTCTGTAAAGGTTCATAACTGGTCCTAAATAGATTGTAGTTCATATGATATAGAGTATAATATGATTATTGCAGACATGCCCATTCATGTATGAATACACACACAAAAAAAAACACAAAAACTGTAGATATTGCAACTAGTCAGTTTGAGTAAGGTTTGAGAAGATATCTTTATTTCTTTATTGTCACAAACAGTCCTTTCAACCATTGCTGCCTTTCATATAGACAATACCTCAACAGGTGGTAATGATTTTGTTAATCAAAGACTCTAGGCCGACTATAGAGAGCAAAACACCTACTATCTCAGTAGGGTTAAATCTCCCCACAAAAGTATGACAATGGCAGAATATATGGCTTGATATGGTTATTTGGCTCTTCTTGGACTGCCCTCCGGGCAATTCATCATGTCACACACTCCAGGCCACCACTTGTGCCCCCTTGGCAGAGATATAGAAAGCGATCCCGAAGGATGCTTACCCCCCTACTATCCTTGACGGTAATATTTTGCCATTTTGATTACCCTTTTACATTATCAAGGATGAAAGGTTGAAAACCTGAAGGATGCAGCTTACATTGATATTAATTTTTGCTAGAAAAATGGCAAGACTTGCATTCACAATTTGCATTGTCTAAGGATTATAATGACATGGATTCTCGAGTGATAATTACCCCAAATCAAGAAGATTATATGACAATGGCTAGCTTGAACAATAGTACCCTGGTGCCAGAAATAATAACTATTCAAAATGAGTTCAGGAGTACTCTGTCTTAATATTGGTTTGGCTTCTAGAACCCTAGACAGATAAGCACTTTTGTGAAAAAGTGTAGCAGAGGTGCGACGCTCTTGCAGCATACCTACCTTCATTGTCCTATCAAATTTGTCCATAGAAGAGCTCTTTGGTAGAATCAGGAAGGGATCATTAAACGGATTATGAAAGTACCAAACCTTACAGTGAAGCTTGATCTGTGCCTAATAGAGTCTCCTTGAACTTAGGGTGCGCCTTATATGGGGCTGTGTACAAATGACGTCATGCTTTTTTGGACCATTTTGGACCCCCCCCCCCTCCCCCCTTGTCATGTTTTTGCCAATTTTGCAATGCTGAAGGTATATGGAAAATTAATTCTGTCATGCCGGGCCTGACCCCCCCCTCCCCCCTCCTGCATGACGTCATTTGTACACAGCCCCTATGTGCAGAGGTATCATGGTAAATCACAATACAGCTATTATTTTCAGGTTAGTGACCCTGCATTTCTCTAAGACAAGACATGTTCACAAAGAGGAGTATATCAAAATTTGGTTAGGGTCACTTTGTTTTGCCTGCATGCTTTGGCAGAGAATGCACAGCAGATGACGAGACACGCCAAAACCACTCCAAGTACAATTCCAGCCACAATAAGACCTATGAAGGCATACATGTCTACCACCAACATATCTGAAATAGTTAAGAGAACATGATGGTAATTTTACAACATTTAATTGATACTAAGATTATTAACAATGATTTGAGTAAATGAGGGCAGCTGAGGAGAAAGGGATCTCCTTGTGGGTCTTTCATATTGAGTTTAACCACTAGCTGATTTGCAATGGCCAAAATGAAAAAAAGTGTTTTTCTTTCAGAAAATATAGGCCCGCTAATTTTTTGCAATTCCTCTACATTTTGCATGTAAATGGAATGTTTTATATTCAAAACAATGTCTAAATAATGTTTTTCATCAAAACAATCATGTTATGATAGCAACAAAATCACATTCTTGATAGGAAGAAAATCAATGTCACTTGATAAAATGATTGATAGGGATCTATATGCTGAAAAACAGCATGAAGATCCATTTCTATATCCAACACAAATGCATAAAGAGGTTTGGTGATATATCAATTTCATTTTGTACCATTGTAATCATAATACTTACTATTTTTTGTTTTGATGAGCAGCCCATCTTTGCCTTCAGATGACCCATCTTTATCATCCTTATCACTTCCACCTTCCTCTACTTCATTGCCGCCCTTTCTCATGTACTTCTCATATTCCTCCAGGGTCCAGTCAAAGCTCAGGCAAGTAGGGAAGTTATCTGGCACTGGAGGTAGCATGTCTTCCCCACCCTCCTTTATCAGAGCCACCATTCCCTCCGTATTATGTGTTACAGCATGGCAGTGCAACAACCACCTTCCAGGATTGTCAGCCTTAAACCTAACCACCACATACCCCCTAGCAGGCACAAGGATGGTGTTCTTAAGGGGCGGCCTCTCCAGGTTCAACTCAGGAGTTCCAGAGCTCCACATAGGGTTCCTGCAGAGGGGATTGGCACATTGGATGTCAGGAGTTTGACCAAGATAGTGCCCTGTTCTGTTATAAGTGCCGTAGCCTGTTTTTAGTATGGCAAATGTGTGTCCATGGAGGTGCATGGGGTGGTGGGCTATCAGGGATGCACCCTCTTGTACATTACTCAATACCATCTGTATGGTCTTACCAACTGGTATACTGTAGCTACCTGTAATTACAACAAAATATATTATACAATAATTATTGAACATTATTAATTAATGATTAATACGATTGCATTAATGCATCTAGCTTATTGATCACCATGATGCATGAAAGCAGCCTGGCCAGAAACTCAATGGGGCTATGCTCATGAATTATGGTCCAAGGAAGTCCTGGTGAACAGACTAGCCTGCATTCCATTGGTACTAGTGCATTATAATGACCAGAGGACAGCTCTTTAAAGGTTAATACTACATAAACAAGGGAGTATGGATCTCATGATGAGGTAGTATTTATTTCTATGGGGGGTAGGGGGGCAGACTTTGGGCATGTGTTGGGAGTTTTGACCTCGAGCGGATAGTCGGGTGGGGGTAATTTTGTTTTTCACACATCCATATGAAACCCCACAACCCCTTTTTATTTAAAGACAATCACTCCCTAAATACCATGTATATTAACCCTTCAAGAATTGTCAACAGAGCAACATTAATCATGGCAACAAAAGGGGTCTACATGGCATGAAGGCATAATGCTGCTCAGGGTTATTGGTTTGAGAATGGTCTCACCTGTACAGACACAGCCCAATTCCTGGTTTTTACACGCCTCAGCACAATCTATCACCTTCCGGTGCTTCTGGTAAAGGGGGGCATTGGGCTGCACAAACTTCCTCCCATTGATAGAAGACCTGAGCAATGATAAACATATTATTATCAAATCTAATGAAACATTGTCTTTTTTGTTTTCTTTTATGACTAAAGTTGGCAGAGTTTGAATAATTATGACAGGAAAAGGGTTTGGCAAAGATTGTTCAGCTCTGGTGACAATGTTTGGAGCAGTAACTACGTGGTTGATTCATTTTGAAATTTCTCATATAAGATTATAATAATGCTGTAAACCAAATATACAAACCCCCAGGCAAAGCCTGCATTTAAGAAGAGCTCCATGACATCTTCATCTTTGGTGTCCAAACCATACTCAGTCAAGTAACTCCTTGCTGACCTCATATCTGAGATGCTCACACATTGACGATTCATGCCTGTTGGGTAGTTCTCAAATGGACAGTTGAGAGTCTTACAGGGGTTTAGTGGGGAGCAGCTTCTTTGCTGAGTTGTAGGGTCTCCAGTTTGACCTGCAACTGTGTACTCAACAATAGCAAGCACCTCTCGGATGACTCCATTGATTCGCGTGTCTCGAAGTGTTCTTGCACGAAGCCAATACAACATGGCCACATGGTCAGTCTGGATTTCAAAGTCAACAGCTTCTCCAGGAGTCAAGACCACATCATCAACCACATAAGGTGTAATGTCAGTGCCATCCAAAGCCACAATGGTAAGTTTGTGACCATCCACTGAAATTGCATAGGAAAATTCACCTCCAGTATTGACTGTCCGGAAGCGATATCTCTTACCAGAGTCTACCTGGAAGCGAGTGAGGGGAAGTGGCTTTCCTGACTTGAACCTACCCCGACCATTGATGACACCAGACGTGTAGGAAATGCCAGCATTTTCCACACCATCAACCCCATACTCTCTTATAGTAGGATGAGTATGGAGATGCTCACCTGCCCCCTTATCACCTTTCTCCTGACTATAAGGGTTTGTTATTTCTAAGGTATTACCCTCCTCATGCATCCAATCTGCTACCATCAGATTGAATGAGTTCTCCACAGTTGGTACCCCCTTTGGATGGATAATGAACATGCCTGAGAGTCCATCAATACGCTGGAGACCATTGTGAGCATGATACCAATGAGTACCTACTGGAGAAGCCTCAAACCTGTAGGTAAAGGACTGAAAGGAGGGTATAGGGCACTGGGTGATCTGAGCTGCTCCATCCATCCACATACCACCCTTGTGGTAGATGCCATGCCAGTGAACGCTCACTCCATCTGTACGCAGCTTGTTTTCTACCCTCACAACCACCTGTCAATACAAAACAAAGATGTGGGATTTGATTTATCTTTTTATTACATGATGTGTGAATGTTAGGGGCATTTATAATTGCAAACAACCTTTAGATACCCTAGACATTTAGATAGCGAATTATATGCATGTACCTGATAAGGGTTACTAGGCTGATATCATATAACTCTTTCACTTATCAAAATCATAATAAAGACAATTAATTTTGTGCTTGGGTTAATTAATCATTGATATACTCTTTGGATGCAAATACTGTGTAGGAAGCATGGGAACTTTTCATTCCTGATATGAATGGAGTGCTATCTATCACTTGTCCTCTTTTCTTTTGGAAGTGAAAAATAACCATGGATCACTAGGGATATCCTGTTACTTATCTGCAATAAAAGCTCTGCCTTATCCCTTTTGTGCCCAAAATTATTTTAAGAATGCTGTTTTTTTCAACAGGCTTGACAATGTACAGGGTTTTGCCTATATCATCTTAAAATAGATTGGGCAATAAAATAGTAACAGAAAGGGCAATAGAAAAGCTATCAGAAAATGTTAAGAGTTTTATATGACTCAATAAGGGATGATGATGGCCCAATAAATTAAAATTGGCTGGTATGGATGGAACTGCCCACAATGTCATGATTTATCTTTTTTGTTGGGAATAAGCTGTTTAAAATGTTGAAAATAATTTTAGCGGTACCACCAAAAATGGGATGGTGGGTGGGGAAAAATTTAAACATGGACAGTAGTGTGAACCAGTGTTTATAATTTTTCTATGGAAAAAATAAATAGTCCATAGTGGTGAGACCACTTGGGCATTTAGGACTAGAATTTTTCTAGTGAATAATTGTGTTCATGTCATTTTTCAAGCCCAATAGTGGGCTTGGTACTAATAATCCTTTGGTCCTTTACCAGGAAAAATCCATAAAAATGGAAATTGTGTTAGCTGTACGTGGCAACAACCTAGTATAGGGACCAGTTCAAGAGTCATCTCAATGGACCAGTGGATCACTTACATTCAAGCCCCTGGGGGTATTTAAATGGAGCCTCTGGATCCAGTTAAATTCAATCAGATTCCTTAGGTACTTGGCCCTAGTGGATTTTGAATTTGCATGGATGAAGTCTACCACATGGATGGTCAGATCCCTGTGTTTGTAGTCTTTTCCACGACTGGAGCATGAATTCATGTGGCGGGAGACCTCACTTTTTTTTAATTCTTTGCGTTTGATTTTTCCAAAGGGATCAGAAAAACGGGTTTTTATGGCATTTTCGGTTTGGCCAACGTATTGGATGCCACACAAGTTACAGGTGATACAGTATATCAAATTTGTGCTGGAGCAACACACATTGTATTTACTGGTATATTCGCTGCCAGTGACAGTGCACTTTATTTTGCCACTTTTGTCCAAACGTGGACAATAGTTGCATTTTGGCCAGGAAAGGCACCTGTTTTTGTTTGGCCTGGGAGTGAGGGGCTCCTCAGGGGGTAATTTAGATTTTACCAACATGTCTCTCAGGCTTTTAGGGCGTCTATGTGACATCCTGAAGGCATCTTGAAAGACTTCTCTCATGCTGCAAGATTTACCAAGAAGGTCCCAGTTTTTCTTTGTAATACGATGGACTCCATTAAATCCCAGGATGAAAGTGGAAACCAAGAAACTGGCCTTGATTTTTTTCTTTTTCAATGGATTTTATGGATTTTGCTTTCAAAAGATCTCGGCTATTCTTTTCACTAGCTTTGAGGAAGCATTGTGATATGAAGGCAGGTGGGTATCCTCGGCAGACAAAATGTTTGCCCCGGTTGATACAATGCTCTAGGAACTTGTCGTCATCAGAGCAAATGCGCCTAATTCGAAGGAATTGGCCATAGGGTATACCTCTAATGCTATATCGGGTGTGCGCCGACGTGAAGTGCAGGTAATTTGAACTGTCTGTAGGTTTGGTGTACAGGTCAGTTGATATTTTCCCTTCAGTGTCTAAGTGAATAGTCGTGTCCAGGAAATCCACTTGAGTGGTGGAGGTTACCACTGTGAATTTAATGGACTCGGGGATTCTATTCAAGTAGAGAGTGAAGGCATTCAATTCTTCCTGGCCGTGTGGCCATATGAAGAATATGTCATCTATAAATCTTAACCAAATTAATGGTTGTAATTTATAGGTATTGTCAAGGGACTTTTCTATGTATTATAATTATTAACGCCATACTCTAACCAAGCTGACCGAGCTTTCCCCTGTAGAACCCAAGGTTACCTATTTTTAGCCTACCGGGCTGAGTGATTCACTCACTCCAGAGTGACTCACTCACCCCCTCCCTCTCCCAGTGGGAACCCCCAGGCTCCACCTGTGAACCCCCACTGGAATGCATGACTCATGCACTACCCCTAGGCCCACCTGTCCGAGTGACTCACCTTGGAGAGCAGCTCACCCCCCCCCAAATCCAGATCAGACTGGATCTAACTGGACTGGGGCTGGGCTACTCACCCCCAGACTGAGTCACTGCACATGCCCTAATACGGAGGCATGAGTCACCCTGAGCAGCTCCTTTTCCCTCTTTATAAGCTGGACGGATCCTGCTCAGATCATCTTATTCTTCTCCAACCTAGACCCTACGACACTCAGGTGCCTTGGCGCCAGGATATGACTTGGTCAGACTGGCGAGTACCATACTGTATACCGTATTGATTACTCTCATGCCAATCTTACAATAAAGCTGGATCATCAACTGAATTGTCTGTGCTCCTGTTACCTCACTTCATGACATGTAATGACCTGTTGACAATGGTGAAGAACTCCAACTGTAACAATCCCATTGTTTTCACCTCTCATGAGCCATGAATCAAAGTGAGACGACGCCCAAAGAGTTTGCTTCACAACGCGCCGTTACATCCCCAGGGCTAGACGTGCCCCAACCAGCAGCAGCAGCACCGGCAGCAGCAGCAGCCCCAGACACATACCAGCCTACTCAAACAGCTGACTCATCACCTGACACCTTTCTGTTGGATCCTATCCTTCCAGCCTCATTATTAACACCTAAACCAACACCTGTGAGTAGTGACAAAACTTTCTCATCAACCATAGTTGATAATAATACCGGTACACAGACCAGCACACCCAGCACATCACAGGCACCAGGCCTTAATTTGACTTTAGCTGGTTTCTCAGACGCTGAGTCCCCAGTACTGAGACTTGCTGGTCTACCAAGTGAAATACAGTCTACACCTGATTTAGACTCACATTTAGAGCCCAGGTCTCCTCAACTACAGGCTGCCCTACAGAGCATACCAGTTCCTACTCAGCAGCCCAGTACCGGTACACACCCCACCTCCAGTCAAGCAGGTTTTATACACCCAGACCCCTTTGAGCTCACTTGGGATAATTTCATTGCCCCAGATTCTACTACTAATATACCACCCACCTCTGATCTCTGGAGACAAAGGATAAGATCAGCTATTGCCAGTAGAGATCAGCAGGCTCAAATAGTAACGACAGAGCTCAGCAGGCGCGAACCTGCAACCCCGAGGACACACAGTGTGGTGAGAGCCCCTCAGCCTTTTTACATCGTGTCAATAGAATATTGGAGGAACAGTGGCCTGACCCCACAAACTTTAGTGATCCTTTCAGATCATACTTAAGTACCTCCACTCCTGAGGCAGCCCCACCACCACCAAACACCCTCTCCCCAAGCTTGGGGTCTGGAACCTCCACATCTGACTATACACCCTTACCTAGCCCCAGAAGGAGAAGGGCACAGTCCAGTTCACCTCATAGGAGGCAAACACCTCCTTATTACAGACTGCTAAGAAGTGTAGAATCAGCAACAGCTGGAGGTAACATAAGAGCCACCTCTCATATTTTCAGCAGAGGACAGACCGCCCCCGAATTTACATCAGAGGACAGCATTACTTCTGGAGAAGATACTGTGATCTCTTTCCCTCACCTTAACAGGCACAGGACAGACAGCAGCATGGCATCAGCACCCCCGCCCAGATATGACCAAGATGACCTGGCCAGAAATCTGCACCCAGGCAGTCAGTGATTCTCTATCCAACCTACTGACTGGCCAAATTAATCTCCTGTCTGCTGAAATCAAAAGGGTAGGCCAGGAACATACCAGCCAACTGTCCAGAGTAAATGACAGATTGGATAACATGGACACCTGGAGAGCTCAAATGGAGCGTGACATGATTCACACACAAAGGAGAGCCACTGAAGACAGTGCTGATGTTTTAAGGAGATCCGGCTGCAGATATTTCTGAGAGAATAAACAGAAATATGGACGATGTTAGAAGGGACATTTACACAGCCTATGACAACAGAGCACCTACCTATGTCCCTGTCACACACCCAACACCAGTCAGGGTTTACTCACACCACCCAGACCCCGAGTGCACCTCCTGCAGCCTCCAACCTACAACTAGGTGCAAACATCAGACTAAGCCCTCCTAGTGCCTTCCACTGCAACACTCCAACAGGCTTAACACATGCCACGCCCACCTCAAACCAGCCGACCCAAGGCGGAATTCCTGGTTTGTCCCCAACCCACCAGATGGCAGCACCAGCTCCCGTCCAAGCAGACGCTAGACCCAGCGCCCTAGGCTCAGTGATAGGAAACATATACACTCCAGCACATAGACACACCCCTGGTAACATGCCCATACCTATGCAAACCTTACACTCCCAAAGCACGGGTGCACACCATACGGGTTATCACCAGGCACACCCCCACTCTACACCCTTAATCCCAAACCTAGGGCAGTCCCACTTCACTAATAGCATGGGATGAATGACCCTTGAAAATAATAGACTTTCCTCAGCCCAGCTCAGCTCTTTCAATAAGCCTGAGACTTTTGATAAGCCAACTGAGTACAGATCTGCATCCAAATTCATCATGGAATTCAAATTCTGGATCAGGAACATGTACCCCCGCCATCCCCATCTTCATGCCTCATGTTTGTACACCTTTCTCAAGGGGAGAGCGGCTCAATGGTTTTTCTCTAATATATTTGAGAAGCCCATCATGTATGATAATGAGGCTGTATATGCTGCTTTCCTACAGCATTTTGGCACCCCTGACCTGCAACCATCATTAAAGGTTACAGGAATAGGAAACAACAGCCAAATGAAACTGTGGAGCAATACCTGGCCGACATGACTCTCCTCCAAGCCAATAGCAGCCTAGAAGAATCTGTGCAGGTGGATTACCTTATTAATGGTCTGAAACCCGAGATTAAAACGTTAATCCTCCCCGAGGCACCCAAATCCATAGTGGAGGCATTTAGGAATCTTAGTTATTAAATATAGGATGATTTCTCTCATTATGCATCACCGTGCTTAGGTCCATATCTATGAACACCTTAATAAGCCATAGATATTTCGCTTTTTCAGCTTAACGTTCGCAATTTTGTCAATTGACTCTCCTATATAGTATGTATTGGCTACTTGAAGATAAAAGTAATATTTAAATCTCAAATCACCCTCTCTCCACCCGTGATCCATTGTCGTGGGAATTAGCCACCTCTACTCAATTTATAGCTCCCCCTTCCCGTAGAAGAAGTCCTTTACTGGGCCATCTTTTCTTCTTTTTTTCCTTGCCAAACCAGGACTATAATAACAACTATCAATTGACAAGAAAAGCACAAATAACTCTAACATGGATATCATAATAAGTATATACCCTACCAACACCTTTCCTACACTTATGTACCATGCAGTTGTAAATGATTTTAAAGGAAAAAGTGATAGCAAATATGTTCATGGAAACCATTTGTTTCTAACTAAATATCAATAGTTTCACATCAATACCTTAATCATTAGGCCCTACTGGGATATGTATAATAAATGTTTGAGGAGCAAATATTTAAGACCATGCCAGAAATCTATACATAACTGCTGTGTGGACATCGATTTACATGGCCAGTGAAACACTTTAACACTGGTTACACTGGCAAATGTTTTG
The DNA here is from genome assembly GCA_949317995.1 of Acholoe squamosa. Classification (NCBI taxonomy): domain Eukaryota; kingdom Metazoa; phylum Annelida; class Polychaeta; order Phyllodocida; family Polynoidae; genus Acholoe; species Acholoe squamosa. Next base: position 25,485,670 of record OX439050.1, read on the forward strand.
AAATGCATATGTTGTGTATACTTAAGGATACTAGAGACTTTCAGCTCATATCACGTTTTCATACAATTTACCTTCTAGAGGTATGAAAAATTCTATTGCTCGTGGGATTCTGAAAGGGCATAAAATCAGTCAGGATGGTATATGATGTGCATATATATTAAGCTCAATTAGGGCCATTTATGGAGGAGAAAGTGAATAACCAGTATGAGGGTCTATTATGCTTCACTTTAGCCACATGACACATATTGTCCACATCACATTTTTTTACAATACATCCCAGTGCAAGGTGTCCAAAAATGTTCTGTCCACAGACTATTTTCGCAGAGTGTCCATAAGATACAATTTGTCCACACCCAACAATGACAATGTATCCACAAAATACACTGTGTCTACAACCTATCATGACAAAGTATTCACAAAACACATTCTGTCCACATACTTTCATCACAAAATGTCCCAAAACACGTTTAGTCCACAAGATTTTACCACAGAGTATCCACAAAAACCACACTGTCGACATTCAACTTGAACAAAGTGTCCACAAATTACAAATTGTCCACAGTCCACAATCTATCATCCCAAATTATCCACAAAACACATCTGACCACAAGTTTTAATCGCAAAGTATCCACACAACACATTCTGTACACAGTGTATGGTAACAAAGTGTCCACAAAATTCATCTTATCCACAGGATATATTATACACAAAGTGTCCACAAATTACATTTTATCCACAGGCTAAAATGTGTCCGCATGGACACTTTGTGATGGTTTGTGTGGAAATTGTGTGCTCTGTGGACATTTTGTAACATATTGTGTGGACATTTTTTTTATGTCAACACCCTGTGGTGCCTAGCAAGAATGTGAACGATGGTTTGCTGTTGACAAGGGGTGTATTTCAGATATTTATTATTTATAGGCACAGCAAGGACACACAGTAGGTATTTGGTGATTCTTAACAGAGAGACCACCCTGATTATGTATCTAAATGTTGCCAAGCTGGCATTACTGGGCTAAATTTATACAGCATGATTTTCTTTTAAGGGTTTTTTTAGGACAAATTTAAAAATTATTGACCATAGAATGTACAAACTAGCATCGATCACTGGCAAACAAATTATGCCTAAGGGTTGTGGGCTTGTATATCAAGGTAGATTCTACCACCACAGTACCCTCGAAAATGCACGTACAAGAGTGGGGAATGACTTTGTTGCATACCATGGCCCACAGAGCCCATATTCAAACATGTTCAGTTGTCGACTGGAAATGGATGGTATAATTTATTGCTCAGTAGAGCAAGCGCTGTGTGCAGAAAAGTGTAGAATGGTAGGGGCTACAGCTACATTACAACAAGTGCTCTCTTGTGCCGACCCTCCTGAGGTCAAGCGCAAGGTGAAATCGATTACAATCCCTGAATGGCAAAGCACAGCAGAGGACCTACTGTACAGGTATAACTTATGCAAGTTTGAACAAAACAAGGGCCTCAGAGCAATCCTACTATGCGACCAAAGGGCCAACAAGCAATTAGTCGAAAGTACGCCGGACCCTGTATAGGGGAGCCAATGTGATATTATGAGCAAGATGATTGCTGAAAGATCATTTAAGGGTCAAAATAGAGGGGGGGCGGTACTTGAAAAAGTGCGTGCTGAACTAACGAGGCACTACCTACCCCCACCCCCACCTCCATGACCAACACCAGCACCAATCCCAGTCCCTCAACCACAACAACAACCACAACCAGGGCCCGACCCAAATCTGAATCCAGCGCCACCACAGCCTGCATTGCCGATCCCCGACCCAGGAGCACCACAGGGTTGAATACCCAATTAAATGTGATCAGTTGATGTGCCAAGTATAGTTGGTATTACCACTACAAACCATACTGACCTACTGACTGCCCTTCATTAGGTAAATTATTAAATCACTGTGAAAACGTGATTTACTCCATACGAGATACTGCATTGGAATTATTAGTGTTTTTTCCTCAACTATTGACTAATGTGTATGCACATACGTAGGATACTATAAGATTACTATTGAGCAATGTCACTGTTTTTTTAACCATGTCAATGCCCTGGGTGTGCGTGGGAATTGAACTATAGTGCCACAATAATACTAACCTGGGTAAATTACACATTGTGTACCGCATAATGTGCCACATCACGTTACAAGACAGCTGATAACTTCTGGCCTATTTGTTTTTATTGGCAGTCTCCAGACAGCAGCGATGTCAGTTTACACACTGCATGACTCTAGGGGGGAGTTCCTCCCAGATTATATGAATAATCATGATGGGATTACGTATTTCTTTGATTATCGGCGTGGAGCAGATATTGGTAGAATGACCAACCTAGGGATCAGGGAGCTCCACAAGTATAACCCAAGACTGATTGTCATGGCTGCAGGCCTGTGCAATATAACCGTGAAATATTATGAAACTGGTCTTGTCGAGCTCAGACCCAGCCCTGAAGATATTATATCTGACTACATTGAGGCCATGATAAATTGCACATCAAAATTTAGAGTTGTTACCGACGCACATATCATGTAGATCATGATGGCAACCTCTACTATGCCAATAAACTCACAAAAGTGATCTACAAGCTGTACATATTGCTATGAATCATTTCCAGTACTAATGATTTTTTTTTTCAGTCATACCTGCAGGTATCATCATCTAATCTATGTCAGTTTATCTATATAAGGTCATCTATAGTATATAAGATCATTTAATCAATAGATCACTAGAGATTATTGCACAATGATTACTGTTCATTGCTTATGTTTGGCAAATGGTAACTATGTAAATGTGTATATATGTTCCTTAGGTTTAACTGTGGCAACTGAAATTGCCATATAACAGTGAATATCACTGGCTCTCTATGTATCACCACTTATATTTTCTTTATCACTATAACCAGTGCACTACATAACAAGACCTTAATGCTACTTGTTTTCCAGTTTTCTTTAGGGAACGCTTGTGTGCAGTCTCACACACACACACACTGACTATATCACAACTTTGTGGTCCCATAGCTATAGTTATAAGCAACACACCATGCAAACGATTTATTTCTCCCCCCTCCCCCCCCTATGTGTTTTCATTTTTCATCATTGTCATTATTCACTTACAAGATAGATATATATGGTCTTATCTGCCAGAACGGCATAAATGGCCCTGATGAGTGAATGCTTTGAGGTAAATGATTTAGGTCAACATAAAGGGTTGAAGATTATTGGTTGTAACATATGCAGTCTATATGGGAAAACCATTAAAATCTCATACATTCTTCTATATGCCGATGTAATGGGTGTCTGTGAGACATGGTTAGACAAACATCATGATACATCAATGATATCATACCCTGGCTATAATATTGTAAGGCTGGATCGACGCCCTTATGTTGATAAAGACTGTGGTGGATTACTTTTCTATGTCAAAGAGGATATTATCATAACTGAATGTCCATTTGAGTTAGCAATAACTCCAAATTATGAAGTTTTGACTATTGACCTTGAGATCCATAAAGCTATATATAAGGTGATTCTAGTCTACAAGCCCCCTGAGGTAGGAAATCAACATGTTATTGACTACTTGATTAATCTACTTGATAAAACTTGAAAGATTGTAATTATGGGAGATTTAAATATTGATTCACTTACACTGTCTGACATAGATCAAAAACGTATTAATAGAATAACTAATGTCAATGGTTTTAAGCAGTATATTATGATCCCAACAAGAGTAAAAGGTTTATCCAAAACCCTTATTGACCATAATTATGTATACAAACTGTGATTATGTAAGTCACCATGATACAGTTAATATTCGCCTAACTGATCACATGATGGTGTTTCTTATCTTAAAACGTGAAAGAAACAAAATTCCTAAGGAATTAAAAACTATAAGGGTGTACAGAAATTTTGATATTAATGTCTTTCACCATGACTTTTGCAATAGCAATTGGGTTGACTACAATTATCACCAAGATGTTAATGGATAATGTTCGATCTATATGGCTAATTTCCTTAAAGCATTAAGTGCCACAGCCCCCTTGAGGAGGACATATGTGTCAGTAGATAAGCCAGAATGGTTAACAAATGAGATCATAGGTGCAATGAGGCTCCGTGACAATGCTTATAAACAAGCCAAGCTATACCATAACCCAAGTGACTGGGCTGTCGCTGATACATTTGCCAAGAGAGTTGATATTGCTATTGCTGTTAATAAAAAGAATACCCTGAGCAAGCTGCTGGATAAGCATAAAACTGATCCTCGTGAATTCTGGAGAGGTGTTAGAAAATTGCTCCCTAAATATAAAGGTGACTGTATAAATCAACTTATTGATGATGAGACTGGGCACAAATATGGTCCTGCTCAAATCCCTGATTATATCAATGAATTTTTCACTAAAATCACAAATGTGAAATCCTCTGTCATTAAGCAGTTATTACTTCGAGACTGTAGTAAGCTTAGGATGATCTTTAACAAATCCCTATTAGATGCAAGTTTTCCTGATGTGTGAAAACATGCCATTGTCACCCCTATACCAAAGAAACCCAATAGCAAATCTGTGAATGATCTAGGGCCCATAAGCCAACTCCCGCTACCTGGCAAAATTCTTGAAAAATTTTATTACAAGGCTTAAAAATTATATGGAAGGCAAAAATTATATCACTTGTGCCCAACATGGTTTCAGGAAAAATCACTCTACATTATCTGCTGTCAGTGCTTACTTGGATATGGTCTATGAAAACTTTAGCAATAGGAAGACTACCTTCTCTATCTTCATTGACTATAAAAAGGCATTTGATACTGTTTCTCACCCTATACTAATACAAAAATTATATGATTATGGACTTAGTGACAATACATGTGATTGGTTTAAGTCCTACTTGACAAATAGGACTCAGGAAGTTGGTGTGAATAACAAATTTTCTAAGACCTTGCCTATAACGTATGGAGTGCCACAAGATTCAACAGCAGGTCCTATTTTGTTTATTATCTATATAAATGACCTGGTGAAGCAGGTAGGAAACTGTAATATAGTTCTTTATGCTGATGATGCTGTGATTTCCTCCACTGATCCGGGAGAGCTACAAGTTGCTTTAAACAAGTTGTTAAGGTGGTGTATTATGAACAGTCTAACGATAAAACAGAAAAAAGAACACAATGGATGTTCATAGGCCCACCACCGGCCATACATCCCAATTTCTATAGTAGGGGAGTACAACTGGAAGAAGTACAAGCCATCAAATATTTGGGTGTAATTTTAGATAATAACCTATCCTTCAATAAGCATATTAGTACTGTCTATGATAGGGTAAACTCCAAGGTTATACAGTTAGCTAGAATAAAATAATATACAGATGTTAATACTGCTCTAAATATCTATACCAGCATCATTCTTCCTCATTATGATTATTGTGATGTAATCTATGATAATAATTGTAAGGACCAACTCAAAGACTTGCAGCTCCTTCAAAACAAGGCATTGAGAATAGTATATAATGTCAGGCTTGGACCTAACCCAAGCATGACCACAAGACAAACTCATAATAGGGCCAATGTCAAAAGTCTGAGAGAGAGAAGATATATTCACCTAATTTACTATGCCTATAATCTCATTGACAATAGGGATTTACCAACCAGACATTTCGACGGTACAAGGTACTGTTACACTCGTATCAAACATCCTGTATATGGTAAATCAGCCAGGTTTAGAGCGATAAACTGCTGGAATAACCTTTGTGCAAAATACACTGATATTCTGGAGAAAGAATTATTCAAAAACATAATCCAAAAAGATTTTCCAAACTGTTTTATTATACCAATTGATACAAACTGGTTCAGGTAAGTCTAGTAGCTGGTATTACCACTTCTAGACAATCATCTTATAATTTGCCACTGCAGCAGCTGGTAGTTACCACTGCTCATTGTGTCATTATCTATGTCTCTTCATGCTGTATTATCTATGATATTATCACTGTTTTACTGTTTCTCCATATCTATGTCTATGTCCTTAATATTGCATTCTATTTTCATCCTAGGGTATGTCATGTGGTATTACCACAGTCATTATGGTGAATCAATATTTACGCTTGAGATTGATATGGTTTTTTCTCCTATGATAAGAGGTCTTTTGGTAATGTAGTATTTACTACTATGCCAGATGTTCATACTATGCACACTTACATATCATTACACTATACTTATCTTATTTTTCAAAATACCATATACTAAGTTGAATTCTTCAGGCACAGTATTAGATCTCTTTCTCATGATCCTTCCTTTTGCTTCCCTCTATCTCCGTTTATATGTTGATGTCACTGTGATAGCAGCAATATATATACATAAACATGTAGATCTTCCGGCACTGATCGAGCCAAACCTGAGTGTACTGGAGTCTCTATAAGCTGCAGGTATTATACTTCAGGATGTAAAATATCACACTATGACAAAATACTAAACTCCTTCCACATTTTCAATCCCCCTTCATCCCTCACCCGCCACTCCCCTTCCCCAAGACCACTAAGTGGTTTCACCAATACTATAATGTGAGTGCCTGGAGTCTTGAACTTTTTTTGATTTTTCTGATCTATCATGTGTGAATACGATTGTTAGAAGCTATTTTTCTGCTTTATGGTCCACTGAAGATAATATTATTACTCGCCGCCATACCAATTGTCAACATAGGAGGCTGAAATGTGGGCCCAGGTGGCAGAACAGCCAGACCGAATTCTGGTATTTAACTTTAGACCCAATAAAACCTTTTAAAAAAAATCCACAGGTGGTGGTCTACTCACCTATGTTAATGAGGACCTCAGCCCTTACTGCTTTACAGTACCACACTTGCAGCTCATGGATAGGCTATTAGAAGTGCAGGCTATTGAGTTCAATAAATCAACATATAGAACAATATAAATCCTAAATATCTACAGACCACCCCAGTCTCCTGTAGAAGAATAATTAGAGAAACTAAGGCTATTGCTCAAAGATATAAATAGAGAGAAATATGAGCTATGGATTCTAGGTGATTTTAATATAAATGTAAGAGATAGAAATACCACCGGCTCTAAGGGACTTTTTGATATTTGTAGGGAGTTCAGTGTCAAAAGGCTTATCAACGAAGTCACCAGGCCCAATGAAACAAACACCAGTGGCACTTGCCTTGACAATATTTTAACAGATTATAACATAGTTAGCCACCATGGCATTCTTAACTGCATGGTCGCTGATCACTTAGCCGTCTATGGCTGCAGAGTGAAACCGCGTGAGCAGGAATATCCACTGAGCTTTCATGGTAGGACATATAAGAACTATGATCCAGATGATCTTAACTCTTCTTCCACCAGATTCTACATAAATATAGGTCTATCAAAACCAAATAATCTTAGACCTTATTAAGGTGGAAATTTTGTGAATGGACTATGATGTGGGCTTTCAGAAACTGAAAGAATTTTCTATTTATTCCAATCATAAGTGAAGTTATGATGGAATATGCTGTCTCAAAAAATCAAAAAGTGAGACACCACTATTTAGTGTACAGAGGCCCTTATTAGAGAGATATTGCATTTTTAATAATGCTGGTAAATGAAACGATCATGCAATACTATCAATTTTCAAATTGAAATATCTTAGTTAAAAATTAATCTTTTAAGATGAAATAAACTGCATGTGTTAGATTATTTCTATGACTTATCAGATTTTTCACTGGAAAGCAATTCAGGAAAAACGTTCTTTCCTGTTGCCATAGCAACCAAAATAAACAAAAATGTGATACCAGTTGTTTTGTTGCCATGGCAACAGGAAGAAACGTGGATTTGACCCATAATGCATCAGAATATGTTCTTGATTTTGTCACCAATGTTTTCCTCATGAAAAAATAGCCTAAGTCAGTTTATACCCAAAAAATGATAAGATTTATCATTTTCTTCACATTTCCCCCCTTAATATTGCTTGAATCATTCCACTCAAAAGTAAAACCCATCCATGTTCACCTGCCTACCATCAAGTGGGTAATATCTATACAGCCTAATGGATTGGACTGCCCAGAGAAAATATACCATAGAGCACATCCCCAAAAAATTGTGAGATTTCACCCATTTTTAACGAAGTTATAGAGGGTCAAAAATCGGTCAAAATCGGCCAAAAATCGGCGAGTAACTCGCAAAAATGCGCGTCCGGTAAAGCACAGTAAACTCGCAAAAATGCGTGATTGGTAGAAGAAGAGTATCTCCTTGACCTGTACTGGAGTGACTTCCATAATAGTAATGACCCTGACTATCAGTGGAATTTTACACAAGAAAGTCTTCTAGACTACCTAGATACCAGCTGTCCTTACAAGGACATTTTTTTAAAAAAGAAATCGCAACCCTGGATTACACAGGAAATCATAGAGTTGGTCAATTTAGGAGACGAATTATTACTAGAATGGAAGCACACTAAAGACAAAGCAGTTTTAAAAAGAGTTCGGAAATTACGTAACCATAATCACTGACAATTGGAATTGGCCCAATGTCAGTTTGTGTTGAGAACCCTAGATGAATCTAAAGGGGACACCGCCAGTTTCTGGCAGGAGGTAAACAACTTAGTAAACCCTGTTACAAAAAACCTGACCATCCAGCTGGAGAATGAAGCTACAGACCAGGTAATACCTATTGATCAAACTGCTGAATACTTCAATACCTACTTTGCCAATATAGGAAGTGATCTTTTTAATCAACTGCCTGCAGCCCCAGCTGTCCCATATAGGATACAACAGGCAAATGATGATGATGCTGATGAGGAAGACTTTGATATAAACAATGTTATTGACCCCGACACTGTTCTTGGCTTGATCAAAAAGATCAATGTTGACAAGTCCAGTGGAATCCCAGGTATAAATAGCAAAAATTTAAAAGATGCTCTCCTAATTCTATCCCCTGAATTAACCCTCATCTATCGTAATTCTCTAAGAGAAGGGATCTTTCCACTATCATGGTCAAAGGGTCTACTGGTCCCCATTCCTAAAAAGGGCAACCTAAAAACTGTAAAAAACTGGCGGCCAATAACCTTGCTACCTCTGCCTGGTAAGCTACTTGAGAAGCTGGTACATAAAGTGCTTAGTAATCACCTTGAAGACAACCACCTATTATCAAATAACCAGTTTAGTTGTAGACCGGGCCGAGGAACTAGTGATGCCGTTTTCAATGTTGTCAAGGATCTCTTTGAGGCAAGAGATGATGGTCATGTGACTGCTACATGCATCATCGACTTCTGTAAAGGATTCGATTGTGTCCATCACCCCACACATCAATCCACAGCCTTAACATAGAAGAATGCCTAACAAAATGGCTGATGGCCTACTTGGCTCATAGATCCATCCAAACAGTCGCCAATGGATCATTATCTACCCCACTATCTGCCAAATTTGGAGTCCCACAAGGGTCCATCTTAGGCCCATTATTATTTGTCTTATTTATTAATGACATAACTAAAGTGATATTAAATACAGTGAAACTTGGTTACAACAAACTTCCTTATAACGAAATTTGGTTATAACAAACAAAAATCCCTTATCACAAACGTCTCCTATACATTTCTATAGTTATTTTGAAGTTATTTTGAACCCTAGGTTAGAAAAAATGAAATTAAATCCAATGCTTAGCTGGAAGAGAAGCCCCCTCACAAGCCCTGACATCTCAGGTCTCTCATACCTCTACTGCTGCCCATAGTTCAATAGTGGGGATGTCCTATCACACCCCCTGTCCCCTCCCAACCCTCCCTAGCACTACTGCCACCCATAGTTCAATAGAGACGGGTGGGGATGTCCTATCATAACCCCTGTCCCCTCCTGAGCCTCCCTACCTCCACTGCCGCCCATAGTTCAATAGAGACAGATGGGGATGTCCTATCACACCCCTTGTCCCCTCTCAACTCTCCCTACTTCTACTGCTGCCCATAATTCAAAAGAGACGGGTGGGGATGTCCTATCACACCCCCTGTCCCCTCCCAACTCTCCCTACCTCTACTGCCGCCCATAGTTCAATAGAGACAGGTGGGGATGTCCTATCATAACCCCTGTCCCCTCCAGAGCCTCCCTACCTCTACTGCCGCCCATAGTTCAATAGAGACGGGTGGGGATGTCCTATCACACCCCCTGTCCCCTCCCAACTCTCCCTACCTCTACTGCTGCCCATAATTCAAAAGAGACGGGTGGGGATGTCCTGTCACACCCCCTGTCCCCTCCCAACTCTCCCTACCTCTACTGCTGCCCATAGTTCAATAGAGACCCACCCCAACGTACTAAACTTGGTTACAACAAAATTTGGTTACAACGAACTTTTTCAGCTTGTGACAAGGTGTTCGTTGTAACCAAGTTTTACTGTAGTAATTATACACTATATGCAGACGATGTTGTTCTGTATGTCTCAAGGCCAAACAGTGGTGAGGCAATAGAACTGTTACAGGAGGATATAAACCGTATAGATACGTGGTATAACAATAACCACATGACCGTCAATGCCAGCAAAAGCATGTGCATGCTTTTTGGTTCAGGTAACAAAATTGATAGGCTTGCCAATCCAAAAATCAAACTTGGTAATACCACCCTACCTGTGTGTAAGAGCTACCCATACTTGGGTGTGGAATTGGATAATAAATTAACCATAAGCCCTCACATCACCAAAGTGAAGAAGTTCTTTGGGAATCAGCTATACAAACTATGTAAGTTGAGAAAATGTCTTTCTGAATCCATGAGCATAAGCATTTATAAGATCATGATTACCCCAGTTATTGAATATTGCTCACTTTATACAAGCAGTGGCTTAATAACTGAATTGAATAAGCTACAAAGCATGCAAAACCAGGCGCTCAGAGTCTGTTGTCAGACCTATGTAAGACAAGTGAGTGTAAAGGACTTGCATACTAGATGTAGGAGAGACAGCCTCCAACAAGAAGAATGTGGCAAGGACCACGGATAGGAGTTACCACTCTGCGGCGACGTGTGAACTCACGGCCGACGTATGACATCACAAATTGCGTCACAAGGTGAGAGTGACGTCACTGACAAACCGAAAACATAATGAAGTTGCTACGGTCCCTGCGCTTCTGGCCGCTATGCGGCAAGCAACTCCAAAAAAAGACAGATCATCCAATTACGAACTATCATGTGGAAAAAGGCAAGCAAAGGGGATGCTATTCAAAGGGAACAAGTGAGAACCAGGGGTGACCTTAAACTTAAATTTCAAATTAGGCGAGCCAGGACTAGTCGTTATCAGTGCTCAGCATACTATAGAGGGGTACATTTGTGGGATAAGTTGGATAAAGACACACAGCGCTTACCCACAAAAAGACGCTTTAAGAACACAATCAGTAAGCTGGACTTTATAAAGACTTTGTAATTATAAACGTTATTGACTCTTGAAGAGAAGTTACTGATAATTTAGCTGATGTGGTCAACAAATACCACTATGGGATCCTACATAAATCCTATGTAATTATATTATTTTCTGTAAAAGGTACTACCTCCAGGAAATATTATATGTCATTGTATTATCATAATAGCCTGTATCCTCGTCTAACGGCGAGTGGAAAAACGTCCCATCGGGACAAATTCGTTGCAAATAAATAATAACAATAATAATAATAAAATTATTTTGTACCATATTGTTGATAATGATGTTATAAATAAATGTCATGGTGGATGGAGACTGAGAATCGTCCATTGCAGCCATCATGTCACCATGGGAACAGTTTTGGAGGAAGCACCGTTGGGGGGGGGGGCATCAGGGCAAAGTGGTATTAAACCCAATCTTGGAAACTGATTTTTGACCAAAAGTACATAGGTGATGCATTGGCAATGATTTTGGGAATGGGAATAATATATGTCATGGGGTAAATTAAGCCAAGACTTCTCTGTTCAAAGGCAGGTTGTTCAAAAGGAACCACCAAATGTGGTGCCATCTAGTGTGTTGGTATACGTTAGTTCTAGATTAATCATAGAATCATGCAACAGAGGGCAGGACTGTGCCACTGCTCATGTAGGAGGAATAACAAGTACTGGAAGTTGGGTGAACCAGCAGTATATCTCAATTACAATATTAATCTTCTCAATCAATGTATCATGCTGTGTACGTGAGTGAATATGACTGAATATCTGTAAATGGTTCAGTGAAATTGTTCAACTTGTACTTTCATTAAATTGCTTTTCCTACTTCATGACATTTCATAACCTAATGTAATCTCACTTCTGCTGGTAGTTTACGGAAGCAACATTGGTTTTGTTAGGAAGATTATGGCAGAAAGGACCTATTAGTTGTATGGAGGGCTCTTGTTGCTAAGCTGCTGATTTAGTCCGGGCACATTCACCCGGGTAAAAAATAATGAAAAACAGTACCAGAATGGGACTGTTATCAAATAATAGATCACACATGGAGCCAGAGAACAACAATTACCCTACATCACACATGGTTTTATCACCTAAACCTCTTAGAACTAATGATAATGCTTAGTACTATATTTGATTTAGACATTGATTTGAAATGACAAAAGGTATGATAGGAGAGGTAGGTATGAGCATGAGTTGAACCAAAAACCAAGAACTAACTTACATTTTAGAGGGTTTTATCACACAAACCTCTTAAGATTAAGTTTTTGTTTAATGGAAGGCATTAAATATTGCTCCGGAGAAGAAGCCGTTGTGTGACTTCTTTCAATTCATCTGGAGCACTGCACTGTTCCGATGGTTCCAATCACACAAAAAGGTGTTTGGGTAAAGGATCATGCATGATATGAAGGATGTATATGTACAATGTATATACTTGAATAAATTAAAACAACTTAATGCACAATACCGTAATGGCCCATTTAGGTGCCGGGGTCTCAAATAGGTCGGGGGTATAGGGGTCTTGAAATTAGCGGCAAACACTCAAAAAATTGTCCCATATGAGCACCGAGGGTAAAGTGGGATTGAACTCTATCAGTGCCTTGATGCTTGTACGGGCCACTACGCTAACAGATGGGTGTGCATCTATAGCACTGACTCTTTGTTAGTAGGTCCCATTTGCGAAACTACAGCCCCTCCTACAGCCTATCGGAACATCTTACCCATAGTGAATCATGATGTTGAACTATGTTATACCATGATCTCAAACCATCATATTTAAAGTGACATAGTCCGATTTTCCCCATTTTTCAAATTCTATTCAACTATGTCCTACACACTGTTACAACGTCCTACTTAGCTGAAGTCATATAGCATAGGCTTTATTTATAATCAATACAATAAAGAACCGGTGTACTATGGGCCAAGCCCTAGGCATTTTACAGTGTGTTTTCAATGGATGGAATTATGGCATGCACTTCAAAAGTAGTAAATTGGGCAGAACTCTGATGACTCCTTCTAATAGGAGCTACGTTATGCAGAGTAAGAGTAAAAGGAGTAGCTACTAATGAAAGCATGAAGATCCTAAGTCATATCTTGAGAAGATTGGGTTTTGAGCCTAAATCGTCGAACTCTGCCACTTTAACTATGATTTTCAATCATGATATATCATGTTGTAGGATTTTGTGAAATGCCCTCCAGGCATAGGAGATTCCACATGGTCGTATTTCAGCTCTAGTATACTTTACAGTGAGGTAATGGATTCAGAGAGATTCTCCGAAATCTATACACCACCTGAATAAATACCAGGTACCATGTGAGTTTGTTGTTGGTATTACCAAACCTACTTGGATACAATTGGTATTGGTAAGCAGACAGCTCAAGTAGGAATACACAGATGTTTAACACAAGGGTGTGTGCGACAGCTACCACATAGCTTTTAGAGACAGAAGGAGTGTTCTCTGAATATGTTTTACTTGAAATATGAAGATCGCATCTTTTTTTTTAATCGTTGCCTTTTGATATTATATGTGAATTTGTATCTGCAGTTAGATATTATTTACGATGAGCTAACACCTCAAGTAGTGCAGGGCAGCTCTGCGGTCTCGATATCTGTGTGTTAGCAGCCAGCAGAAGGTCCCGACGTGAAGAATATTGTTGTCTATTGTCTAAATGTTACACACATATTACTGCTAAATTGTCCCCTCCTGCTTCTTCACTGCCCAAGCACTGTCTCTGGCTTTTCATTTTCTGAGGGACCAGGCAGAGGTGAATCAACTGTGTGTATTACCGTAATACACCACGTATAAGACGTGACTCATGTGCGAAGACAACACCTTGCTGCAGATATATCACTATACAACTCCACAGAAGGTTGTTTAACAAACATGATGGTGTACTCTCCACTATTCTAATCTAAAATGCATTTCGCAGCATCGCCCATGCACATGTATCACACTGCAGAACATAATTATATGGTCCAATTGTGATATTTTACAATGATCTGGATAGTCCTGCTGCTTCCTTGTATATTCATACCGTGTACACATTAACTATGTAAGAATCATTTCTTTTGATACAAAGCCTACAAAAATACATTGTTGCGAAAATAGAGTATGGTTTTCTTTTTGCCATTGGACGCGGATTGATTATGATATAGCTTAGGTAGTTGAGGCAATCTACCTCTTTTGAGCTCGAAGGCTATAATCTTATTACAGTTTAGGAGGGTTGCTTCATCCATTATCATTTTAAGTTAAGAGGTCAATGTAATTTATTTAGTGCACACTGTAAAATAAGTGTTGTCGAAATAATGGCGCATTCATTGTCCCCAAGTTGCCTGGAGGGTGTTGCTCCTATTGTAAAAAGAGCTGTACGTGAGTATGTGCCCTCTTTTCTAACTAAGTTGTGCACTGCTTCACCTAAGTATACTTGCAATCACCACATTAGTCTGAAAAGTCACCTGCCTTGTTTAAAATAGAGCGAGCTGCACTACCAGGTACCTACTCATGTCACACGCTCTATAGTTTATCATACTGACTGACTTCTCCAAACTAGGTACCTACTTAAATCCCCCTTTTTTAGCACTGTACTTAAATGACCACTTGTGAGGATGAGGGCATTTTTAGCCAGCTCTTCCTTTTACTATAGGAGCAACACCCTCGAGAGATCCGTGGTTATTTTCACAGAGATTCCTTGTGCACCATTGTACTGCCACCTGGGGGCTTTTGTAAAAACTACACTAGTATCCACTAGTTCCCTGCCATACAATAACGGTCGTCCACGGTAGCCACTGTTCAGTTTTATGAGGATCCATGGTAGATTCAACAGTTATTTTCTATAGTGCTTGGTGAGGAGTATATAAATGGATCCTGTTTGTGGAGAATACCAAGCAAGTCCTCTACGCCCCCCCCCATAACCCCAATCCATAACAAGTTGGAGAAAAGAGACAAAGATGCCACTTTTAGCCATATAATGACCATGATTTACCCACCCTGACACAAATAGCTAGGGGCTATAAACACATTTACCTAATACCCTAGTAATCCACTCCCCAATCACAGCTATCTCTAAAGGTCAGCCCATATAAATCAGGGATGAATTTGATTGAACCTTGAAGTCATTATAGGATTAAGAGAACACAGGCCCCATAGTATACCCTTTCTTTGTAGATTGCATGTAGATTGAAAGGTTCATGTCCAGGAAGGTATTTCTCAGCATGGTACAGCTTAACAAAGCCGCTCGATTTCAAACCCTCAAAACAAGAGGACCAGCGATCTCAAGCAATGCATTATAACTGTCCTGTATAATCCTTAATGTAGTCTGATTACATAGGTTTGGTAGGGCAGTTGAATTAGCGTAACCATCAGTGACCATTGTATGTAGGGCTGTAATGGCCTTAGAGTGAGGATTCCCAACACGATTTGAAGGGGTCTAATCGACGCAACTTTAGAAATGCCCTCCAGGTGGTAGGACTATTGTACAAAAAGTGACTATGCCTATGACCTGTTGAGAATTGTAACCAGTAATTAAGGGATTATAGCTATTGATGGGATTTAACTCTCAACAGTTAATTTGGAGTGAATAATATCCCTTCTGACACCATTATCAAGAAGCTTCAATAGATAGGAGGTGAAACTCAGAGCTTTACCTATGGACACAGTGTAACAACCCCCCCCCCCTCTACCCCCCCTTCAAAGTAGGCTCTCTTTTGTGTTCAGCATTGAGTCCTATGTAGGATAAGGGGGTTTATAGAGATGTCAGGAATATTTATCAGAGTGATATCAAATGGAAACAAGGGGCCACCTATACCAGAAAATCCTGCTGAATCCAGAATTTGTGATCTTGATTCTCAAAATTTGACCAAAGGTACCTAAAAAGGAGGTTTGATGATGAGAATATTTTAAAAATGTACAAAAGTTATATTGAAAATGATTGGAACTATTTATAGATGCAACATGCTAATCCAAGTCAATACCTGAATCTACATATCCTAATGTGTGCCTATCTCAACCTGACAAGTACTCTACCTGTGTATGGCTCTGCCTCTCCCACATACTGCCTATCCCTTAGTTTACCCTTCACCTTTGTACCTAATTTTCTCTGTACATTCTTACCATTAGTCTACCTATCCTCAATCTGCCTATCATTCACTTTACCTATCCCTCATGGTGACTATCTCCCTACTCTTCACATCCCTCATGTTTGACTGGCACATCTGTGATATTACCTAGCACCAATGTATCTTTTGAATATGCTCACCTTACAAGGTACCCTCTGTACCTATCTCTTAAACTGTTTATTACCTATCCTCCTTGCTACCCATCCTCTTCAATACCTATCCCTCAAGCTCACTTTATAGCTTTCCTACCTATCACAGCTTGATCAGTTGGGATAGCTCACAACCAACCTTCATTTTGATCTCTTAGTCAACCTATCCCCTAAGGAACAAATTTAACAGTCTACCTCACACATACATCTACCTATCGCTCATGCTATATATCATTGAGGTTACCTATCCTTCAGGCTGCCTATCCTTCATCGTATATAGCCCTCAGTTTTTTAACTTGTCAAGTGGGATAGCATGAACGATATGCAGCATGAAGGATAGGAAGAGGGGAATAAACTACATACATGTAGGATAGGAAGTTAGCTAGTCTAATGATAGCCATGGTGAGGCATTTTAGAAAAGCATGATAATTCAATGGCCTGAGGGATATGTAAGGTAAACATGAGTGATATGCAGACTTGAGGATAGGTACAATGAGTGATAGGTATATTTCACAAGGCATAGACTATAAGAGCTACTATAAAGGTAGAAAGAATAGCATACAAGGTGAGAGATACATAGATAGCTGGTTAGGTAGGCAGAGGGCTATATACCATGAAGGATAGGCAGCCTGAAGGATAGGTAACCTCAAGGATATATAGCATGAGTGATCAGTAGATGTATGCTTGAGGTTGACTGTTAAATTTGTTCTTTAGGGGATAGGTTGACTAAGAGATCATAACAAAGGTTGGATGTGAGCTATCCCAGCTGATCAAGCTGTGATAGGCAGGAAAGCTATAAAGTGAGCTTGAGGGATAGGTATTGAAGAGGATGGGTAGCAAGGAGGATAGGTAATAAACAGTTTAAGAGATAGGTACAGAGGGTACCTTGTAAGGTGAGCATATTCAAAAGATACATTGGTGCTAGGTAATATCACAGATGTGCCAGTCAAATATGAGGGATGTGCAGATTTGGGAGATAGTCACCATGAGGGATAGGTAAAGTGAATGATAGGCAGATTGAGGATAGGTAGACTAATGGTAAGAATGTACAGAGAAAATTAGGTACAAAGGTGAGGGGTAAACTTTAATCCTTTAAGCCATGTGAGGGAAAACCTAATTAAACTCTAGATGTTTCAGGGGATAGGTAGTATGAGTGATAGGCAGACTAAGGGATAGGCAGTATGTGGGAGAGGTAGAGCCATACGCAAGCAGAGTACTTGTCAGGTTCGGATAGGCAAACATTGGGATATGTAGATTGAGGTACTGACTTTGATTAGCATGTTGCATCTATAAAAAGTTCCAATCATTTTCAATATAACTTTTGTACATTTTTAAAATATTCTCATCATCAAACCTCATTTTTAGGTACCTTTGGCCAAATTTTGAGAATCAAGACCACAAATTTTGGATTCAGCAGGATTTTCTGGTATAGGTGTCCCCTTGTTTCCATTTGATATCACTCTGATAAAGATTCCTGACATCTCTATAAACCCCCTTATCCTACATAGGACTCAATACTGAACACAAAAGGGAGCCTACTTTGAAGGGGGGTAGAGGGGGGGGGGTGGCTTGCACTATAGGACTCTATGGAGTAACATATCCTAGGGAACCTATACTATTCTTGCCATTATTGCCAATTCACCAAATCTGCAGGTGCAGAGGTTCAGTGTACTGGTGACATGGCGAAGTAAATCAAATGTTTTATGGTTGTTGTTTAGTTCTTTGTCACCTCTTGTCATTCATCTTTCTGATCAATGTTTTGTGTGTTCTGGATTCCCATGACATTCGCATATCTTGCAATTAAGATATCTTGATATGAATAGATAATGTTTCTGGGTATCTATAGGGTTCATTCTATGCTCAATTTCCTATGATTCCATCTCCTTTGCCAATCAGGAAGTCTATAATGCCCTAAACGGCATATACCCACCTTGACAAATAGCTTGGGGCTCATAGAAGGTTCGACTTGAATGAGAGGTTCTCATGACTGTGCACCTTATGGGTCGTAGAAGAGTACATGCCCATATCGGTCGTGGGCCAATGCAATTGGAACCACAACAATGCAATTATGAACAAGACTGCTCTTATGCTGCCACAAACTCTGGGCCTTAATTGGCCCCCGGCCAGCAGATCTTTGTCATGCAATGTTATGTTAAGTATACCCTTCCATGTGCCTAAGAATGCAGTCAATTATGCATAGATCTACTGGGAAAATACGTGATTAACACATGCAGTAGATTTAAGATACTGTGTATCACCTCTTAATCTATGACAAGTAATCAATCTTGTATGTTAATTAATTAATCCTGTAATCGTAAGTATCTATTATATTAAGGGACTGTTTACCCTAAAATCGTTAGGATAAGAGTTTATCTATTCATTGAGCATTGTATGCAAGACTTTTTTATAGTAATACATATGAGGGAGTGTTTACCTTTAAGTCTGTCACTGCAGTAGTGTGTAGAAGTTTGGTATAATACATGTACTTATCTAGTTAGAGTTCTGTGCATAGACCTCAAGGATGGTTTCTATGCTTTGGTTAAAATACATTATCTTGCTAATTGGTGATTATGGAGATTCTGGCTGTTTAATAAAGTGGAATTTAATCAATGTATCCACAGGTTGGTTTCAATAGTAATCCAATACATTCCCCTCTCTATTGTTTTTGCTTCTTTAAAATTTGGATCAATTATGATATTTGACAAAATGCCTTAAATTCTTCTTTTTTAATTCTAAATTAGGTTAAAAATCTTAAGTGTCACTGTTGCAGTCCTTTAATATCATTAACCCTAGCGATACCCAGTTATAAGATCTTAAGTCGCCAAGGAGTTTCTAAGTCGGGGGGGATTTTTCTCTGATTAGCCACATAGCTGACATAGGTAAGCTGGTATAATCAGTCACCCCTTCTACGAGGATAATTTGTGGAAGAGGATTTGTATATTCTGTAATTAGTCATTTATTTGTTGTTCTTTTGTTGAGGCTTTTTCACATGTGTATATATCATGATACTGGTATTGGACATTGCTTTCTTTTCTGTTGTTGTTAATGTATCTCACCTTGTATATTACCTAATGAGATGGCATCATTATTATCCCATTATTATTTGAAATGGTACTTTGTATTGAGGAATTTAACAACAGTAAGGGGCTGGTGATTTCTTCAATTAATTGTCGTAGTTTTGAAGACAAACATGAAGAGATATACAAGTTATTGAAACGTAGTGATATAATTTGTTTATGTGAAACCTGGCTTAAGCCTGCTTCACCAGAGGGAATTATAAATATACCTGATCGTATAGAAATGATCGAATTGGTAAGAATTGTGGTGGAGTAGGCCTTAGTTGTAGATCTGGTTTATGTCGATATATTAGCATTGTAAATGATTTGACTATTCAATCAATTGATTTTGAAAGTATTGCTATTATGCTATGTCTACCGGGTGAGAAAGAACAGCTCATAGTATCTATTTATAGAATACCAAATACCAATGTACCAAATTTTCTTACTTTTTTAAAGAAGGTAGCTGGATTTGAATATATTGATAATCAAGGGAGTCATGAGACTTGGGTA
This sequence comes from Acholoe squamosa, assembly GCA_949317995.1. Classification (NCBI taxonomy): domain Eukaryota; kingdom Metazoa; phylum Annelida; class Polychaeta; order Phyllodocida; family Polynoidae; genus Acholoe; species Acholoe squamosa. The sequence goes on from OX439050.1 coordinate 25,505,875, forward strand.
TTAGGTGATATTAATCTAAATATGTTTGATGATACTGATGCAAGCTGTGAGAGTTTTAGGTCATTATGTAAAGATTTAGGATGGAAAATTCTGGTACATGAGGTTACTCGTCCCTTTAGTGGTACTTGTATTGACAATGTATTATTAAATTGTGTTAACATTACTGATGCAGGTACGGTAGAAGCATTCATTTCTGATCACATTCCTGTATTTGGCTGTAAGGGCCGTGAGAATTACAAGTATACTAAAACAACTTATTCGGGCCGTGATTATAGGAATTTTAAAGAAAGTAATTTCAAAGATTTCCTGCAATCTTGTGATTGGACATTGTATTATGATAAAAATTTGAGTAGTGATGTGCTGTGGGACATGTTCCTAACACCTATTAATCAGTATCTGGATAAATATCATCCCTTTGTTGAGAGATTAGTTAAAAAAACAAGAAAAAGTTGGATAGATGATGAAGTAATGGATCTTGTTTTTGAGAGGGAAGGGTGGTTAAGGTTGTATAAGGTGAATAAAAGTGATGAAGAGAAGCAAGCTATTAAAGATTGCAGGAGAAAAATTAGGAAAAAAATAAAAGCTAATCAAATTGGTGGTATTATGCAAGAATTACATGAATGTAGAGGAAATCCTAAGAGTTTTTGGAAATATATTAATAATATGTTTAAGGGTAATGGGTCTGAGATATATCCAGATATGAAGCACCATGAAGATGGTGTTAAGGTCCCATCCGAAACTGCTTGTGAATATATTAATCAATACTTTTGCAATATTGGAAAAGACTTACATGTGGCCTCTGTTGGTAAAGTACAGTGTGATATGGATAATAATGTGAGTATAGAGGAAATCATTCAGGGTGGAATTTTCTCTGAATCGAATATAAAGATTAATTCCTGGGATATCTATTATACAGTGAAAGAGATTGATAAAAATAAATCATCCGGAATAGAGGGGATCAGAGGTGATATACTACAATGTGCAATAATATGCCTGCTAGATCAATTTACTTTTCTTGTTCAGAGAAGTTTTGATAGTGGTGGTTTTCCTGTCAAATGGGCTTCTGCATTGGTCAAGCCATTACCCAAAGACGGAGATTTATCACAAGTTAAGAATTGGAGGCCTATTTAGCTATTGCCAATGCCCTCAAAAATTATTGAAAAAATAATGTATTATCATTTAAGTTTTGCCATGAAAGATCACGATAATTTTTCAGATGAGCAATATGGTTACAAGAAAGGTAGTGGTACAGGTGATGCCACCTTTGACTTTGTTAATGATCTATATGAGTATCGTAATGATGGTTTAATAACAGGGGCCCTATTTATTGACTTTACTAAAGCGTTTGACAGTGTAATTCATGTTAGACTTCTGGAAAAAATTAGCAAATTGGGTTTCAGCAAAAATAACTTTCTCTGGTTTAATAGTTATCTAAAAAACCGCAAACAAAGTACTAGTTATGGCAATAGTGTCTCTCAAGAATCTGAAATCAAATATGGTGTCCCACAAGGGTCTGTTTTAGGCCCCCTGTTGTTTGTTTTATACATAGATGATGTGATTAAAGAGTTGAACGAGTGCAAAATTAAAATGTATGCAGATGACATTGTTTTATATTATGCAGCGAAAACACCCCAAGATGTAATGAGAGTGTTAAATGAGGATCTTGAACGCTTTAAGACATGGGTATCTCACAACAGGTTGACTGTTAATCCAAAGAAAACAAAATTTATGTGGTTTTGTAGTGCTCACAAATTGAAAAATTGTCCAGATACAGATATTGTAATAAATGGTACCAGAGTAGAAACTGTAAGTTTTTTCCCCTACCTAGGAGTTACAGTAGACAGTAAGTTAAGTTTTGACAAACAAATTAAGCTTATTAAAAGAAACATTTGTAATAAATTATTTAGATTTGCTAAATTAAGGAAATATCTCACACAAGAAGAAAGCATAAAAATATATTGTTGTACCATCCGGCCGATTATTGAATATTGCTCTTTTATAAGTACTGGTTGTAATGAGGAAGGTTTAAAGGCATTACAACGTTTACAGAATAGAGCTTTGAGAATTTGCCTTAGATGTAATATTGTTAAATATAGTGTTAATGAGTTACATGTCATCTGTAAAGTGGAAAAATTAGAACAAAGATTTGATATGTTACTTTTAAGTTTGATGTATAAGAAATCCAAAGATCAGATAAATCATGGTCATGCATATAATACAAGATCGCAAAATAAGATATGTTTTAAATTGCCAAGAAGTATATCTCGCCATTACAAAAGATCGCCATGGTACAGGGGTGTTGTCCTCTGGGACCTACTATCTGAGGAGGTTCAGAGGGCTACCACAAAAGTTAAATTTAAGAATGAGATTAAAAAGTTAAAAAATCTCAGATCAAGGCTAAAGGTTGGATATAACTAAGGAACAAAGGTTGATGGAGACGGTGTCCCAGTGAACAACAAACGTTTAGAGAACGTTCGTGAACGTCATTTTAAAGCTAGAAAGTGAACGTTAGGTTTTGATGTTTTCCAACATAAATGAAATGTTCAGCAAACATTTACTTATGTCCATAAAGGCTTTAAAACAAACGTTCATATATAATATTTTATAACATCAAACAAACATTTAGCAAACATTTGTTAACATCAACAGTAATTTAGAATGTGAACATTCATTCCAAACATTTTAAAACGTAATAAAACATTCAACAAATGTTTATAGAATGTTTTCTAACATTTTTATACATTTGTGTTATACATATCTTCCCCACAAGGTGGCAGGCCAATCGATGGGGAGATTTTCCCTGTATGTTCTGTAATCTAAAGTTGCTTTAAATCTATACATTATCATATTTTTGCTTACTTCATATATCCTTGGATCAAAACTTTAATTCCAAGTCATGCTTGATAGAATATGACTGGTATTATCATATTTTATTGGATTAAATGAAATAATCCTGATGAAGACACCCATTGCTTGTTACCAAGAAATATACATATTCCCTCTGAGGACAATGTCCTCTTGCACCAGTCCTAGAGATTTTTGCTCAGGGATTACAGGTATAATGTGCTTCAGGAGAATTCTGTATGAAGATACTTCTATGTGCACAACAAATGATTATGTTCTGTCATTAATTTGGCAGGCACAATAGTTTGGGCAATAGGTATACACCTATACAAAATACAAAGTCAAAATACCCCAGCGGTTATGCTAGTAGAAACGTTTAAGAATGTTCTCTAATGTTTTTGAATGTTGAAAATTATGTTAGAAAATGTTTTAAAATGTTAGAAAAAAACGTTAGTATGAATGTTGAAAAACGTCAGAATGAGTCAACGTTTTAACGTTAGAATAACATTCAAAACAAACGTTTCCAAACTTTCAAATTATGTTGAAAAACGTCAGAAAACGTCTTTTTGTTCACTGGGGTAGTCACCGCGCCGCTCCAAATATTATTTATGTGATCAGCATATTTTCATCATCATATAATATTATATCATTGATGATCATTTGATTGTATTTTGTGTTTCTTGTGCCATATCGATATATATCTCAACAAATACTATGTAATTGATTTGATACACTTGCCTGCTTCCTTACTGTTATTGTACATAATGACATATGTTTGATTATGTGGAGTCTATATTTACTTCAACTGTTTGGTATCTGTTTGAAATATAAATAAAAATGGTTGGCTCTATAGCGTTACATAAATGAACCTGACAGTTCATTAACGCAATGAGCTAGTCCAAAAAAAAAAAAAAAAAAGGCCGAGCAGAACCTAGAAACCATTAGCAAATGTTTCAGACCCTGTAAAAGTTCATGTTAAGGCCATGTTACTGCTATTCAAAGTTCATTTTTTAAAGATTATTGTTGATGTTTGTCCTGAGTCGTTGTTGTGAATCATTGTCGTAAGTCATCACCATCGTCGTTCATGAGTCATCATCGTAGGTCATTGTTGTGAGTCATCATTGTGACCTCAGGTATAAAACGTTTATTTTTATGTGTGCATCTAATTCCCTAATTATAACCCAAGGTTACAGCCAGGAGTGGACTCCTGCCAACTAGTGCAGACTCCTGTGTTCAAAATATGGCTTCCATGGAGTTTTTGTGCTAAAATTGATTTTTTTGGCAGATTTGGGTGGCTGATGGACAAAATTAACAAAAATTCTAGGGTCCAAAATTTTTCAAACCAAAGAACCCCTTTTTCTGGGCCATTTTCAAAATGGCCGCCACCTGAATACAAACAAGTCATATCTCATGAACTAATTGAAGGAATTCCATAATGTTTTTTTTTTTCTAGAATGATCATTTCAAGGGTGCTTATTCCAAAAATGAGGGTGCCAGATCAATTTGAGGTAAAATGCAAGGTCATTCTTTCAAGGTCAAGGTCATAACTCCAATACAAACTCAATGCAAACTACTTTCTAGCAATGTAAAGAATAGAAATTTATCTTTTGACCCAGATGTGGGTTTTCAAGGACTCTGATTCAGAAAATGAGGATATCAGCTCCATTTGAAGTGTGTTGTTATCTCATCTGGCTAAGGTCAAGGTCATGATAGCAAAATAAACTAAGTGCGAACTTCTTTACTGCTCATATTTGAGGAAGTAATAAGCTGGGTTTGATGATCCTAATATCTAAATATGGGTCTGTGGGGGGATGGCGATTCACTTTCTCAGGGTGTCACGTTTATTAGCCCTAAAGGTCAAGGTTGAATAGATCAAATACAAACAAGGGAAGCCTATTTGAATATTATATTGATACAAAGTCAGATTTCCCATGGTGTGTTAAATGCTCTGACTGCCTATACTATGACCACTTCAAACCCATCCTCCTCCTTAAAGAGGGGCCCGGTGCCACAAGTGGTATTTTGCGGCTATGAGCTGTGTCCCACTGCTACAAGCAGACTCATAAATACATGCATGCACATGCACACCCATGCACTCATATGCGCAAACTCTAATATATAAATATGTAAAAAAAAAATCACTTGCACTGTGACGGGCAGGACTTACACCAGTAAACTCAATGTGTGTTGCTCCAGCACAAACTTTATTTACTGCATTACCTGCAACATTTGTGGCAAACAATATGTGGGACAAACGGAAAATGCCATAAAAACTAGATTTTGCGACCACCATGGCAAAATCAGAAGAAAGGAGTTTAAGAAAAGTGAAGTCTCCAGACACATGAATTCTTGCTCCAAACGTGGTGAAGACACAAAACACAGAGACATGACCATCACTGTGGTGGACTTCATACATGCTCACCCAAAATCCGCCAAGGCCAAGACCTTACAGAATTTGATTGAGTATATTTGGATCCAGAGACTACACACAAACGCCCCCCAAGGCCTGAATATGGCTGACCGTCTGGTCCATTGATGACAACCCTAGCTTTTTAGCAAATAGGGGGTGAAAAATTGGGTAAATTGCCACGTACAATTTTATGATTGGTCCTATTGGACATTCTACCTAATTTTTTACCTTTAAATTTTAAAATAGTGCCTGAACTCTATAGTTCTTGAACAATTGTCACCTCAAAGAATTTTTTCCCTTTTGGCGGGAAATTCAAAATGGTCATGGGACCGAGACCCACTGTGGTTTGCCGCCAAAATGGCGCCCTCTGATTGGCTGGCTGTTTAGGTCACATGACCTCTATTATGCAAATAAGGTCACATGACCGCAATTTGAATAGACTGAAATTTGGTTATGTGACTCTATTTTTACATTTTCTGCCAAAATGGAGACCTCTGATCTTTTGGCTGTCCACACTTCATACCATCAGCTGTATGCAAGTAGTCATGTGACCTTATTAGCATAAAGAGGTGTGGTTTATTATGTAGATGAGGGTGTGACTATAGTGAGATATTTTTTATAAATAAAAAAAGAGCAAGCTGAGAGCTTGCCAAAAGAAAAAATTAAAAAATTTTAGGGTTTATTTTGGGGTGGGGGGCCTTGGGGGACGCTTTTTTTGGGGGGTTAAATTTTTTTTATTTCAACCAAAGACCCACTTTTTCTCAACATAAACGTAATACTATGTGCTTAGGTGGTTAGTGTTTCTGAAAAAAGCGCTTGCAAAGTGGTGGCACCTAGTGAAAAGCAGACGTGCTAACGCTGTTTACACACACAGGTGGCACACCACTCGCTAAGTTGCTACACCACTGTGCCTACCCTATATAACACCCTCGTAATGTTTCCCGCCCCGTCATAACATACCCACCATCATAGAGAATTACCTTCCTGATAATTTGTTATTGGAAGTAAGCAACAGACTGCCTATGGCAGAGTACACTCGGCTAGGCATTTTTTTAGGACTGAGTTAAGAGATGCACTAAGTGAGACGTAACGATTTCGAGGAATACTGCAAACAGTTCATGGGTTATCACAACATGGGGGATCATAGTGAAATACCTGCAGAGGAATGGAAAGTAGAAAAATTTGTTTGTTAACCTTGCACAGAAGTTGGTGCGAGATTAGAAAGAATTGGAAGTGGCATTAAAGTTAAGTTTTTCTGTGCTTAACTCTGCTCTACACCAGTTCACTCGGACAGAAGTGTACAAAACCCTGTCCTTGAAATTCTTAAAGTGAGGAAATACAAGAAGATATCTCATCCCAACAGTTTAATTGTGGCGTTAAATAACATGGGTCATGCCGACATAGCTCATTAAGTAGAAAGTTTAACGGAGGTTTCAGCTAACTTAAAACACATCTCTACTGTTGAGGTTTAAGCTTTCATTGACCATGGATCAACAATAGCTAACACCTCTTTCTGTCACATATGTATCAAAATGAAATACAAGTGAACAAAAAAAACCTACATTGTGTTGTGTTGTGTTGTGTTTATTACACCTTTCATTTCTTGATCACAAATAGGAAAGTAGCATGTTACATGGTGGACAATACAATAGCTATAAGTAGTTAGAATAATACCTACTAGATGTTGGGTGTAAAGACCAAGAGAGGGCTCCACAAAATACCGACTATAAGCAGTTCCAATTACATCCACTAGGTGTCAGGTGTATGAGAGTAGCGCTAGTTTTTTTAACCGCAAGAGGGCTCCACTAAAACCCAGCTATAAGCAGTTCTAATAATATCCACTAGGTGTCAGGTGATGGGTCTTCTGTTTGATGGTTATCCCTTGCATGTTCTTTATATATTCTGGACTATTAGTAGCATGGTCTACACGTAATTGTTTTAGTGGGGTCGAATTGTACAGAAAGGTGAAATATAGGTGGTTAATAGGTAGAGGTGATAATTGTGTGGTGGTTCTACTTTTGTGCGGATGACAAACAAGTCAACAAAAAGGTAATATGGGTGTATGTAAACACGTTTATTTCGTTTTACACATGATACGGCTACCTGGAGGTAGCTAGGATAGCTCTCGGCATGTACCGGATACTCTCAGTGGTTTCTAGAGATCTTCACATGGAGGTGGTCAAGCCAACTCTGACGCAGCAGCTGAGTCCTGTCCCCCTTACAGGTAGAGACAGTGGCGCCACACCATGTTTCCCTCTCACCTCCCGGATAGATGCTGCCACCTACCCGACAAGTGGAGGGCAGAGCCCGGCTGGCTGACTCACCCACCGCGCCAAAGGACCATAACGTTAATATGTACATATACCTCTACACTACCCCCACTAGATAAAACTAGGGGGATAAATAAACTATTTAGAACCAACATAGGGGTTATATTATAGTTATATCTATCGATAATAATAGAGGTTTCACATTATGGTTGTATGTGTATTAAACAACAATATAAATATTTATCCCGAATAAGTGATATTAAATAATATCATGCACAATATCATAGTAACATAATTGACATATATCCAGAATGGAAGATATATTATATAGATCACAATCGTCATACACCCTTGGGTTGTTTTTTTTTTTTTACAAACATATTACAAATATATTAAACGGTTCTATCATTAGAACACTGTCCAGTCATGAAATGTGAATCCTATATTGATGATCCTTGTGGTTAGATAGATGTGCTGTGGTATATAATATGTGAGATGATAGGGCAGCTACCCTGATCCTCTGCGACATGCTAAAGTCTTGTATAGTTTAATGATATAATGATTAGGACAACATGATGGCACTATCCACGGTTGTGCCGTATGTTTCCTCACATATATATAACGTATTGGAGAATAGTTCGGTTAAACATCAGGATGTGGACATGGTGATCAGCATATGTAGAACATCGCACCTGGATGGGTTGGTAATCTAAAGGTGCCGCCCTCTCGCTGGGGTCGTCTCTAGAATCATCCGGTATTCAATCCGGATGGATCAATACTCACATACGGCATATGGGACTTAGTGCCTCCATGCTATCCGGGTCCTAATTTAAAGGGAACCACAATTACTTTTTCCCGTACTTGTCTTTAAGTAACGGCAGAGCGTGTTCCTTAGTGCCATCCCATTCGTCGAGATTGACACCGAAAACCATCATGAACTTACTATGAAGTTGGACGTTTTTCATCTCTTCCACGTCCAATTTCTTCTTGAGGACGTGGACGGCACGATCCGATTGTTTCTGTACTTTCTCAGCGAGGTCTTCCTGATACTTTACATCATCTTTGACCAGTTCCTTATCCAATTTCGCAGGTGCTTGTGGAGCGGTGGGGTTAGTCCCTTCGTTCCTAACCACAGGCTTAGCGACAGGAGCAGATCCGGATTGATCTGGTCCCATGTGGACATACGGTACACCATCCGGAGTGGGGGGTAAGTGGACCTGAATACCTAGTTTTAGGTAATGCTGTATTTGTTCGTCACTGGTTAAGGGCTGAATTGTACCACCAGCAGTAGGACTGCCTGCTGCTTCTGACGGCTACAGACATAACTTTCCCTTGTTACCGGGTGTCAAAACTTGACTTTCGGGACCATGTCCCCCCCAAACGAGGGAACTGGCTGGGGTCAAGTTTTCCAGGTGTGGCTTCAGCAGCGGCTTTATATGAACCTGGCCTGCCGGAATCATACTTCGGGCCTCTCGACACCTGTGATGGGTGTTTGAAGGTCACTTCAGCTGGTGATTTTTCGGCATCGTGGTGGACAAGGGGTGATCTGGATCGATCCCCTCAGACACGGGTGCTATCCGGATGTCTTGGAAATTCCTCTCGCCGGACACCTTTCCTGCTTCGGCCGGATTGAACCGGCTTCTTGCCTGAGTTGCAACACTCATTCCACTCCTCGTCGTGGAGATCAAGACTTAGTTTGCATCGCCCTTCAGTGATGACAAACCTCGCCATGAGTTTCTTACCGTGTGTGGTGTCAGTGGTGCCGAATGATTGATCACTCGGCTTCACATTCGCCCAACGCTAGTTGTCCATCTTTCGGAACTCTACCATGAGCTCTTTATGCGGGCTCTGTTGAGTCCGTCAGCGTGTGCTGACTTTCTATGGCAATATAAGTCACCCTGGCATTTGAAATTGACAGGCTTAGTACATTTAGCACTCATCTTACCCTCATCCGGATTGCAAGAGTACTCCGGGTGGTGGTGCATGTGGTCCTCCACCAGGTGGCATTGGGAACGTATCTGAGTGTCCCAGACACGTTCCTGCTCCATGTCACTCTTGTCCATACAGATGGAGAAGGGGCATGTCTTCCGAGTCCTGGAATACCATTTATCCAGGGCCCACTGCAGTTTCTTCTTCTGTACCGGACTAAGTGTCGGCACAGTTGTTCAGCAAGAGCCAAATGCTTTGGTACATCTTGTTTGCGGCCCTCTCCTCCTAGATTTGCTTCTGAATGAGGCAGCGAACAAGCTCGGCTTGGGTCCATGTCAATAGACTGTTTTTCCAAGCAGTTTCGATTTCGGATTCATGAATGGTGAAACCAGTAGCCCAAGAATCAAAGTCAGTTGCCGCTTTCGGGTACTCTGAAAGGTTCACTAGGGAACATTCCTGAGCATCCGGATTTGGATAACGGTGGCTCACGAACCATATGAAAAGCCCAGCCCAGTTCTCGTCTATACCCCATGTACTACGTTCCGGTTGTGGCATGAGGTCTAGCTCTAGCATCATGGCAGGGTCATATACTGCCTTCCGGAATTCGTAGTGGGCCATGAGTCCCCTCTGAAACATCCGTAATCCATCAGCCATTCCCGAGGGATTTCCGAGTATATATATGTGGTCAGGTATGACCAATATGCTCCGTCGGACCTCCTGGTTGATCCGAATGAGATGCTCATTTGTGTCCAGCTTCATTAGGTTTGGGTGAACGAAGAGGTATCGGCCATCAAATGCAGATAATAATCCTCGCTCACTCGGTGGCGCCCAAGGGTTCGAAATCCGTCGTCCGGATTTCTGGTGCTAGAAGCAGTACCAGTAGTGGTAAGAAGGTCAACGGATTCCTCCATCGTCTCGGGATATGAATCCGGTACAGGAGGGCGATCCCCCCCTGCACTGTCACCCCTTGGAGAAGACGGCAACGGCAAAACCAGTGCACTCTCCTTCCCCAAGTTGAAGTTCTCGAGGTCAATGTTGAACTCTATCAACTCTTCTTCCCGCTGGGTGACTGGGGACCAAGCCTGTGCACCCTGCTGCAATTTGGCATCCGGAAGGGCGCTTTCAGGAGTCGTCGGAACGCTTGGCCTCGACCACGGTTTTCTCAGCCATAAAGCCGAGAAGACAAGTTCTTGAGAGTATGTGTGTAGACTCTCACAGAGCACTCACCTACACGGCGCTCATTCTCGCAAGGATGCAGCTGTGAGCTTGTCCTCCTAGTAAAAAAACCTGGCAGAGAGAGAAAAAACGTAACCACGTCTGGCTCTCTCTACCACTGTCTTCAGGATTTTCGTTGTTGACATCACTATCCCGCCGCTAGTAGCCAGTGTGACGTGACACGAGCATGTGTGATACGTATAAACAAATAACAATCTGGACAGTTCCGCTATTATTGCTGTTCAACGGGAGACTCTCAAGGGATTTACATAAGGTTTATAGGTAGTACTCACTTACCCATCGAGTCATTCCTTCAATACCAACTGGTACATCTCCCGGGGCTCACAATAGCAACCTGTTGCAGATTGTTAAACAAAGTACAACATAAAATGGATTACAGGACAATACACTCGTTGTGTAACGGGTTAGGTTACTGCAGCCCTGGCAAGTTGTGGACTGCGGCGGAGCACTACACCATTCCCGGCTCCCTTATTCGACCTGGCAGATTTCAGAGCTTTCTCTAGGGATTTCATAGCCACCAATTTCCCCTTCCTCTTCCTTCCACCTTCACCCGTCGAGATTTTTTTTACTATACCACGCCCAGATGGTTTGGGCGTAGGCATTACAGCTTTATTCGTTACCTTTCCTGGTCTCCCGGGACCCCTCTTTGGCAACTTCTCCAATCGGGGTAACCTATCGACATTCAATATGGATTTGGAACCTTCCCCATACTTTTCACCGGAAGTCTCCCTTCCAAACCAAGGACGTAGCCTATCTACATTGGATTTATACATCCTTCCTATATCTGATTGTATCAATATGGTACAATCACTAATTACAGTATTTACTATAAACGGACCATCCCAATTAGATGCCAATTTGACATGTTTGAGTGGTTCGTGCAATCGTAGAACACGATCCCCGGGTTTAAAGTGTCTTATCTTCAAACCCGTATCATTTCCGGCTTTTTGCCAGCGACCACTTTTCTGCAGTTCCAGACGGACTGATTCGTATGCTTTTCTAAACCTATCCCGTAATGCTTCCACAAAGACTACCTGGCAAGGTAATTCGAGATTCATTCCCAAAACACCAAACACCAAACACCAAGTCAGCTGGCATTATTAAATCCTCTTCAAATACTAGTAAATTTGGGGAACAGTTAGTACTCGAATGAACAGTGCTATTGTAAGCGTGAGTTACAAAGTCACATTGTTCATCCCAATCATCCATATTTTCATTCACGAGTGCTTTTAGGACTAGTATAAGGGTTCTGTTGAACCTTTTACCAGTCCATCACTCTGTGGATGATATGGATTGGTCCTTGTTTTACAGATGGCTAGATATTCGCACATACTTTGCCAGAGATGGGATTCGAATTCCCTTCCCTGATCACTGTGAAGCATTAGGGGTACCCCAAAGGTTAGCACCCATCCCTTCACAAAAGCCTCTGCACAGGTGACGGCTTTATGATCCGGTAGTGGGGAGACTTTAGTTTACTTTGTATAATAGTCACACACTACCATCATGCACATATTATCATTCGGGATTTTATTTAACCCGCTGATAATGTCAACTCCCACCCGGGCGAACCTTACCCCAAATAATTCTTGGGATAAGGGCAACTTACAGGGTCCGGGTCTGGGTTTATTTTTACAACAATCCAGACTACTACCCACCCATCGGAGTAAGTCTTGTGACATACCCGGCCAGTAGTACCTTTGGGAGAGACGAACTAGAGATCGTTTCTTCCCAAAGTGACCACTTGTTCTGTGTCAGTAACAATAGTACATGATGTCCCTGCGCATGTCAGATGGTATGACAACTTGTATCTATTTTCCACCATCTTTACATGGCTTCCAACGGTACAGTATTCCTTTCTTGACATCTAACTCTGTCCATTGAGCTAGAAATCTTCTCGTTTCCCTATTCTCCAGTGATGCAATCGGCCTAGCTGGACATATACCCTTTGGTACTAATTGAAGGAGTTTAGCAGTAACCAAGTCAGCTTCCTTGAAGTTCCTTATATTTTCTAAGGACCAATCCAGGACACTGCCTATACGTGTTCCAAAAGGAATGCAAATCAAGGCTGTTACTGCTCTATGTATCCCACAATCAGTACAATTCGGATTATCGCATTTCCGAATTGGTATTCAGGATAAGGCATCAGCATTTATGTGCTTATTCGCAGCATGATGCTGTATCTGACTATTGTCTAGTCCGAATTCTGACAGATGGGCCATCTAGAAGAAAAACTAGAAAGAAGAAGTAGACTCAGATACACATTACAAAGAGGAGTTTCATACAAAAGAAAATATTAGGTTATCTAGAAACCATCGAAGACAACACCACTACAAGAGAGGCCATCATTCAACATGACCAGATGTCGGACCACGATGAGCTAAGTACAACTATTAATTTTGACACCAACACAAATGAAAAACAATTAGACATTAACACCTGCCACATAGAATTTGGTAATTCACAAATTATAGACAACAATAACTCAAACAGCACAGCTGCAGACGTAACATTGACAGAACTAATACTCGAAGAAAACACTATTTCAGACACAAACAGTGCACTCTCAACTCCCTCACCAATATTCCCACACAGACAAGACCAATATCCGGCACCACCATTGCCACCGACTTCGACCGAATAATAGATCGTATATATGACCAAAACTTTCACAACCAGCTACAAAAACAATTCCAACTACAAAGAAAGAATCAAAACCCCATCACCAATTACACCCCTCTCCACATTGATAGCTCAATCGATTTTGAAAAAAAAAACACCAGAAAGACAGGATGTAAGCACACCATCATATTTTCAAACAAAGGTAAGCACAAGTTCTATCATAGGCATTGTACCCATACAACCTTCACATAATCAAACAGCATTGAATAATCTTTCGAATGGAAATACCAAGGCCATAAGAAAATTAGGCGACTTAGCAGCAGATATTGTACTATCAAATACAAACACAACCAATCCTAATTCTGACTACATAGGCACAGGGGCAAGGCCAAAAGACACCAATTACACAGCAAAATTGCCAACAATTGGTAATGTAAATACGCTATAAGAGCACAATTACATAAACCTAGGAACAGGTGCAGAAGCTAAAATTAATCCCATAAAGCAACATACAGAGAAGAGTGCTATCGCAAACCTATCCTAAGAGGAAGGAATAGAGAGACTGAATTGGAGAAAATCAGAAATTGCTGAAATAGCCAACATGGTTGACAGAATCAGAGATCTGGACAGTCACTTGACTGAATACACTGAGAGTCAAATCAACAAGATCAGAGCATAACTGAAACTAGAATGCTCAAAAGTGCAATCATCAATCAAAAACCAAAGTACACAATCAGAAAATATACACCAAACCCTACGCAGTCAAAGAGAAACTACAGAAACAATTCTGGAAAAGCAGCATATTGATTTACAATCAACAATAGATAGTTTGTATAGTAGAATCATGGGAGACCAAGAAAACGAGAGGTCTTTGACCAAATCAATGTTTGACACAACCAGATCAAGCATCGACAGTTTGGCGGAAAAGCTCATAAACACAACCATCTAAGTAAACACTATAAATGGTAGATTGGCAATCTAGAAGCAAAAAAGATAACCAGAGTTTTAGAGATGATGGAATGCAACGTCCCGGACCCCATGTACAACCTTGGTTACCCATCAGCATGCAACCAAGACAATTTAGAGACAATCAATCACATCACCGAAAGTTACAAGCATGGCGCAGTATATGACAATGTGTACCTAGGTACCCCAGTAATCAGTGGCAATCTAGGATGCCCCAACCAGCAGGGTAAAGGCCCCGGAATACCAGAAAGTCACCATCAGGGACCTAGAGACAGAACACAAATGACCGAACAATTCAATCAGCCAAAATGTAATCTAAATCCCCAGCAAAACAATCAACCACCTCCATATCAACAGCAGAATGTGATTGAGGGATATTTCAATGCACAAGGAAATAAAGTAGTAATACACACCAACATTGCACCACCAACTACCAATTACTGTATATCGAACCACATCAAGCCACCAGAGAAATTTGCACACACAACAGGTGCTATGAATATCGATACATTCATGAAGAATTTCAAATTCTATCTAAAGGCAATAGCAGAAGGAGACGAAAAGAAGCATGGAAACTTTCTAAGAAGTTGCCTGGACGGCAAGGCACTAGCTTGGTTCAATAATAATGTCATAGATGACGACCTCAAGCTGGACAATCTAGACATCATCTACGCCGAATTTCTCACACGCTTCAAAGGCGAGACGTCACAAAGTATCATGGAAGGATGGAGAAACAGAAAGCGCCAGCCCAATGAAACAATCTCACAATACTGCACAGAAATGCAGATATTATTAAATAACAGCAACCAGAACAATGCAGGTAAGCTCGAAGCCATGATTAAAGGTCTAGGGGATGACATGGCAAGCTTACTACGCTTTGACATGAGCATCAAGACCCTAGAGGATGTTGAGAGAGCAGCAGTAAGAATAGAATTGCAGCAAGAAGCCCAACTGAAATTCATTGAATCAAAGAGAAAAGAAGAAAAAGACTAAATCAGATGAAGGAGTGGAATTCTCCAAGAGATAACAACCGTCGTTACAACGAAGACAGAAAATATGACAGAAAAGAATGAAATTACAACAATAAATCTCGTGAATCTAGACGGGACAATTACGTCAAACAGCGCAACGACAACAGACACGGATGATCAAACAACAGATATGAAGACAGGAATGACTACTGCCAATCAAGGAGTGGAAACAGAGATTACTACTCAAGTTCGAGATCTAGATCAGGTAACCGAAGTTATCAGGGATCAAGATCAAGATCAGGAGGGAGATACCAGGACTGCAACAGCGATCACAACAACAACAGAGAATACGATAATAAGAATCATCGCGACTCAAGAAGGGACAACAACAAGGGTTACAACAGCAGCGACGACAAACAAAGTAGCAACAAAGGAAATGGCAATAGAAATTCCAACAAGCAAGAAGGTAACAGAAGATACAATGACGATCATAGCGAATCAGAAAAGGACAGAAAATACAACAGAAGATTCAACAACATGCAAGCGGAAAACACCAAACAGGACGCACAGGAGGAGAGTGATCGGTACAGCAAAGATGACACTCAAGAAAATAGCAGTAACAAATGGGTTTCAGGGAGAATCGGCAAGAGACCCACCGATGGATCCCCAATGGGCATCAACATGCTCAATGCCACAAAGCTTGATGAAATCTCAACAACCACAATAGACAGTTTAAACTCAGACCAAAACAACTTTGACACAGAAAGTGAAGATGAAAATAAATTATTTCTGACACTTAAGAAACGTGTACGCAAGCGCAGACCAGCAGTTAAAATCTGAGCACCATTAGAAAATGGAGTCCTAGACTTAGAAGCGGAAGGAATAAGAACAAAAGCATTGATAGATACAGGAGCAACACTAAGTTTCATCACTAAATCCATGTATCACAAAATACATCAAATGAACCCAGACAACCAACCAACATGACACTCCAGTTAGCAGACTGTAGCAAGGTAACAGCGAAGTCAGCAGTGAGAATAAACATGAAAATTGGCAAGGAAACAGTAAATTTCCTACTGTACATAATAGAAGAACTGAACCTACCAATAATCCTAGGACTAAATTTCATCAGAAAATACAGCGGTTCGATCAAGTGCATAGACTCAAGGGAGAAGGTATCAACCAATATTATGTTGATGAAGAATACCATCGTACCACCAAATTCAGAACTGCAAACAACGGGAACTGTAGCCTCACACGTAAATTTATCAGGAGTGATAGGAATAACCGAAAACAACCATCAAGAAAAAGAATATGTATTGAAACACATCATGGTCAAACCAATAGGAAATAACAATTTGATAAGAGTCCTCATAGCAAACGTTACAGAGGAACAAATCAAATTACCAAAGTACACCCCAGTCGGAATTTTCAACCCACTACAAGATGTAACCCAAATGATACCACTAGAAAATCCAAAAGAAAAACAACCAGTCTTCACCCCTAAAAACTGTGGAGAAGAAGTTCTGAAACATCTCAGAGGACCAAATGAAAAGCCAAAATATAAAATAAATGATGAATTGACATCAATCCAAAAAGAACAACTGGAAGAAGTATTGATAAGAAACAGAGAAGCCTTTGTAACCAATGAGAATGTCATTGGAAAGAAAATAGACTCTACAATTACGTTAGAACTGAAGGACAAAAACAATATAGCGTGTCACCAAGGAAAGAGGAAATAATGAGAGAACAACTGAAAACGCAGATAATGCAAGGAGTTATTTCACCACTAGAGTATCCAAGTGAGTTCAATTCACCGGCATTCCTAGTACCAATGCCAGGAAAGGATCTCTCCAAACCTGATAGTTGGCGCACAGTTATAGACTATCATAACGCCAATTAATGCCTCAAGACCTTCTCATATAGCTTCCCACGAGCTGAAGATCTAATAAACACCATTGGAGAATCAAAAGCAAAATATTACAGCAAGATGGACATATTCGCCGCATACCACCAAATCCTATTGGCAGAAGAGTCAAAATACATAACATTCTCAGTAAATGAAAAACACCTGCAAGACTTGGACGAAGTGATGAAAATAGTGATCAAGGGAAATCTGAAATTTAAACCACAAAAATGTGAATTCGGATTCAAAAGAATAGACTTCTTAGGTTTCAGAATATCTGAAAAAGGAGTCTCACCATCACCAAATAAAATATGGCCACTCAAGGTCGCCGGTATTCCACAAAACAAATCCAAGGTGAAGAGCTTCAACGGAATGGCAAATTTTTATAAGAAATTTGTTAAAGACTTTGCAAAGGTAATGTCACAACTTTATAAACTAACCACAGACAATGCTCCATTTATCTAGACAACTAAATGCCATAGAGCATACGAGACAATAAAGAAGGCAATAGACGAAGATGCTTTCTTAAAGTTTGCAGACCACTCCAAGGAATTCGTGATCTTTACTGACGCTTCAAAGTATTCAACAAGACAAAAATGGATTCTGTAGACCAATCAAATGGCTGGGTAGAGCTCTGACAGATCAAGAAAAGCGATATTGCACAACAGACTGCGAAATGATAGGTGTCGTGTATGCAATCAGTAAATTCTACCGTAACACTGAATTCTCTCATTTCACTATATTCTCAGATCACACAGCCCTAGTCTCGCTATTCAATAAAAAGGAAGCAATCACGAACGGCAGACTAGCAAGATGGCTAGATTTGTTCATGTCATGTGATTTCATAGTAAAATACCTAGCAGTATGTGGTGTCTGGGAACACAAACGCGTTATGAAAACCCACATGAACTCAACCCATGGCAACAAAAACAAAACAGTAACTGTGGAAAGTAAGTTCACTTGCACTGAATGCCCCTCCACCTTCCACCGTAAATGTAATCTAAGGAGACACCATAAATTGGTACACCATAACACCTCCCTTCCTATAAGCCCACTTACAATTATAACCAAATTCAATAAAACAAACAACACACAAACAACAAATAATTAACAAAGAAATCCCTCAACAGAAACCCATTAAAATTACTGACTACAGTAAAGTAAAATTCCGCATAGTATACAACTACTCTGATTTTTACAAGGAAAGGCTCATCGCCGCTGGTAAAATCAAAGACCACCCCACCGCCGAATTTGGCAACAACAAACAACCAACCAAACAACAACACAACCACCGCGCCTCAAACGGCTTTAAAGCCGATGATCCCCAAGAAATCAAGGTCCAAAATGACACCCAACTTGGAGGTACCTCCTACCTCCACCTTTAAATTCCGCATTGTCTCACCTGCTGAAAGACTGACTTCGATCAAAGACCCTATTGCCAAAACAACACACTTCCCTTAGAGGAAAGTTGTTGAAATTGACTACCCCACTGAAACAGAACAATCCCAGAACAACAATAAAAACTGCAAGATCTCCATTGATAACACACCTGTATCAGCCTCGGCCTCAAGAGTAGCTCAAAAATTTCAACTTTCCCAGGATCCACAAACAACTCACCCAACAATGAGCAACTCGAAAAATCTAGACCTAGCAGTGTGAGCCCCATCAGCTCAGCCTCATCTAGCCGGCCAAGCTCCCTTGACAGTAATTCAGGCGACTCATCTAACAATGACATTCCCAAGACTAAGAGCCTATCTACCAAGTGTAGACCTCTATCACCAGTGACTGACCTCACCAATGACCTGGCCTTAAGTGATGAAGATGATGACAATCATCTTAACATCCCAATCATGAACATTTCTAGAAGTGTTTAACCAATATCCAACACTTCACCCCGCACCATTAGCCTTGTGTAACTGGTAACCAAGCCTAGCACCCAGCCTAAAAGCACAGTCTCCAAAGTGACTAAGCCTGACAAGTATGAACCAATCCCTCTGAAGAAAAAAGATACCTCTGTAGATTACATACCTACTCCAACGGCCAATCTTGAGAAAGAGAAGCCAAAGAATAACCCTTCATCCCAACGCCCAGTATCAAGATCACAGACACTACCAGCCGCTGAAGAGTTATCTGACGGCATTAAGACATTTGAACTTTATAACCATACTTGTATGACTATAAAGTTTTTTAGTCAAGATCATTACTAATTTTTTTATATGTTTACTGTTACCATGACAACTGTGATATAAAATTTAATCAAATATATAACAAACTTTGAATAACATGTATTCATATAATATATCCCACTGATTTATCAAAGATAATCGTTATTGTTACCCTATAACTATGACATTACTATAGCACAATGACTTTTCCCATGATACACCTGGACTATCACTAAGCACATAATGACTCACGGTGTACTTTAAGAGTAATAATTGTTGATTGATTAGCCTTGATGAAGATGTTGTGAACATCGAAACTGTTGGTTAAAATACAGCAATAAACTTATGTCATTTAAAAACAAAACAAGTTGGGACTTTAGTTGTGTTGTCTTTCTTAAGAAAACTACAAAATATTAAAGGTGTAATGAACAATTAAAGTACACCATATAGGCTGTTTATCTGCACCCCTAAGGCCTCTATATTAAGAGAGCAATGAATGGGCCTATGGCCACTCATTTCGATATCCTATGATACACCGAATGAGGTGCCCGTTAGCCCATTCCTTACTGTCTTTATTACATGAATAATCAATAAAAAATCAATGAATAATCAATAGAATATCAAAAAATAAAGTTGAAAACAAAAATTGTTCCCCTTCCCTGGGACTCGAAGCCTGCCATAGTGTGTGTACACACAGTGAAAAAAACGTTCGCCGGGACCAGGACTTGTCCCGCCTACCTGTAGAAGCTAAGCGCAATGTGCTAACCACTAGACCATCGGTTCACACACCTCGGCGCCCGGTAGCTGCTGGCTTGGTTTGAATGTGTCCCACAGTCATCGCGGTTATAGGAGCAGCAGCGAGAAACCTGGGGGGTCACAATCCAGGCTGCAGAGTATTTTCACACTTTGAATGTATAGTAGTTATTTGTGAGTGACCTTCCGGGGCTTTGTATCATATCAATGACTTATAGAGACCTGGTCCTTACCAAGCATTTCTCGTCAGTCCCTAGGGCACACTGCATAGGGAGTTGGAATTCGGATCAGTGGAGTGCAGGTTCGACCCCTACCCTGGCAATGAAATTTCGTAGGTTTTATCATGTAATATATAACATGTTAGGACATGTAAGGAGTGCTGATATCATGGATATCAGCACTCCTAGAACATGCAATATTGACATGTATCAGAATGGGAATATCCAGAAAAAGCACTGCAAATCGCAGAAGTCCAGGGAGAGAGCGGTTGTGTCTGCACCCTTCTGTATGCTACCACAAAGTGTCAAATTTGACTTGAAGCATCCACTGTATAAACCATGGCAACCAATCAGCTGACCAATGAGGGGACAGCTCATTGCTCATGTGAGTATTGTCAAATCCCAGAATAAGGCAGTACCAAAAATGTGGTGGGAGAGTGACCAACATTCAGTAAAGTTTTCCAAACAGATGTTAGGGACTTAAGGGATTTTTTTGGTGGTGGATCTCACAGATTTGTGGGCCCTTTAATGGGTGTGTGTGTGTGGTTTCAAACTGAGTGTCTCATCAGGCGTGAACATATAAAGGCATTATATTTTTAGTGAATTAGACAATGCTTTTAGAATAGTTATTTTGAATCTTTAGCAGATTGAATTTTTAGACTAAAATTAAAAATTAGATAATTAGTTAAATTTTCAGCTAAAGAATTCTGTGTATCTGTAAGTGATAATATAGAGTGTGTGTCATGATTGTAGCTGTTTTCCTGTTAGGTGTTGTTGAAAGCATGACCCAATTCACTTCTTATACATTCATTGGGTCTTTGCACCATTACTCCCTTGGGTTTAAACCTACTTGACTAAAAGTTCAGAAAGCCATTCTAGTCACAAAAAAACCGTTCAAAAAACAAATCACAGAAGTCGTGTAATAAAGCCTTGTATAGTGGGGGTGGTGGAGTGGTGGTGTGTGCACAGACCATGACCACTTTCTGCCTACAGTTTGTATGGGATATTTTTCACAGAACACTCCTGACTTTGCTTCACATTTCCTTTAATATTTCAATAACCATATCAAATTGGGGTTTGCTACATTGTTCATCTAACATGTTTCCATTTTTATTGAGGGGCTTACTTTTTTTGTTCGACGATTATTTCTCTCAGGGGGTAATCACCCTACTGTATGCACCAGGGACATGACCCTCTGACGGCCCAGCTGGCATTCAGAGGCCTTGAGTTCCATGGCGATTAGATTATCCAGTACCTCCTCAAACCTCTGGAGGTGCTCCATGAAAGTGAGGGCAAATACAACAATATCATCGATATAGACCAAGCGGGTTTCCCACTGCAAGCCCCTCCTCACACTAGCCTCCATACGTTCACTTGCACTTGCGATATGTATGCCCCCCCCCCCCGGGCATACATGCCCTCAGGAAAGGGGCTCCAAGTTTCGCCTCATTGCCGATCTCAACCACCATGAAGAAGGTTTGCCTTCCCCTTTTATCTCATGGTAATACGGCACTGATCAAGAGCGTGAGATAAAACTTCTACAGACCCACACTCGTGAACCTTACTTCGAACATCCTGCCTATATATACAATATAGCCTTGTCTGCCCTTCAGGAGACCTCGGTCGTGATACACCTTTGCCTGTCCTGATGCCCCCTGCCTGTCCTGATACACCCTGTCTGTCCTGATACACCCCTGCCTGTCCTGATACACCCCTGCCTGTCCTGATACACCCTGTCTGTCCTGATACACCCCTGTCTGTCCTGATACACCCCTGTCTGTCCTGATACACCCCTGCCTGTCCTGATACACCCCTGCCTGCCCTTATGCCCCCTGCCTGTCCTGATACACCCTGTCTGTCCTGATACACCCCTGCCTGTCCTGATACATCCCTGTCTGTCCTGATACACCCCTGCCTGTCCTGATACACCCCTGTCTGTCCTGATACACCCCTGCCTGTCCTGATACATCCCTGTCTGTCCTGA
Source organism: Acholoe squamosa (assembly GCA_949317995.1). Lineage (NCBI taxonomy): Eukaryota > Metazoa > Annelida > Polychaeta > Phyllodocida > Polynoidae > Acholoe > Acholoe squamosa. The sequence goes on from OX439050.1 coordinate 25,528,146, forward strand.
TACACCCCTGCCTGTCCTGATACACCCCTGCCTGTCCTGATACACCCCTGCCTGTCCTGATACACCCCTGTCTGTCCTGATACACCCCTGCCTGTCCTGATACACCCCTGTCTGTCCTGATACACCCCTGCCTGTCCTGATACACCCCTGCCTGTCCTGATACACCCCTGTCTGTCCTGATACACCCCTGCCTGTCCTGATGCCCCCTGCCTGTCCTGATACACCCCTGCCTGTCCTGATACACCCCTGTCTGTCCTGATACACCCCTGCCTGTCCTGATACACCCCTGCCTGTCCTGATGCCCCCTGCCTGTCCTGATACACCCTTGCCTGTCCTGATACACCCCTGCCTGTCCTGATACACCCCTGTCTGTCCTGATACACCCCTGCCTGTCCTGATACACCCTGCCTGTCCTGATACACCCCTGCCTGTCCTGATACACCCCTGCCTGTCCTGATACACCCCTGTCTGTCCTGATACACCCCTGCCTGTCCTGATACACCCCTGTCTGTCCTGATACACCCCTGCCTGTCCTGATACACCCCTGTCTGTCCTGATACACCCCTGCCTGTCCTGATACACCCTGCCTGTCCTGATACACCCCTGCCTGTCCTGATACACCCCTGCCTGTCCTGATGCCCCCTGCCTGTCCTGATACACCCCTGCCTGTCCTGATACACCCCTGCCTGTCCTGATACACCCCTGCCTGTCCTGATACACCCCTGCCTGTCCTGATACACCCCTGCCTGTCCTGATACACCCCTGCCTGTCCTGATACACCCCTGCCTGTCCTGATACACCCCTGCCTGTCCTGATACACCCCTGCCTGTCCTGATACACCCCTGTCTGTCCTGATACACCCCTGCCTGTCCTGATGCCCCCCTGCCTGTCCTGATACATCCCTGTCTGTCCTGATACACCCCTGCCTGTCCTGATACATCCCTGTCTGTCCTGATACACCCCTGCCTGTCCTGATACACCCCTGCACTTTCAGCCTAGCACACCAGTTTTACAGTGGATTGCTTATTATTTGGGTCTACAGGGGGAGTTGCTGTTAGTACAAATCTAATGACTCTACAGTAGCTGACCTTATACGGCGTATACAGGGCAAGCCACTGCCTATTTACAACCGGGGCTGAGAGTGTGCCTGTCGTGATACACCCCTGTTTGTCCTGCATGCATGTTAATAACACACACACACACATGGTTGTAGATGGAGGAATGGTGATTAATTAGCTTTTTAAATTTTGTTTCTACTTAAAATGATTGCTGAGATATCGACTATTTTGTCTTCGGAGGAATTTTTCTCAGTGGATGCAGGGTTTGAAATAAGAAGCTACAATGTGACCTTTTTTCTACGGTGCGGGAGGTCTGTTCAGTTCATAATTAAATTAAATTACCTAAATGTCGATACCTTCTACAATGGACATCACCACTTTCTATCTATTCACAGACACGTAACCTAGATAGACCGTAGGGTGTTCTTACACATTTCGATAGATCCTCTTACATTTAAATTACGTGGGTATACATGTATACATACACATGTTATTACAACTTAACTCAGGTTTGCCATAAAGGCTGCGTTTTAGATTATATGACCTGACAATTTGGGATAGGTAGATCGCTCTATTTCTATATTATTATTATCCAGGCTTGGGAATTACCCGGATGTTTACTTGTCAACTGTGTCTGAGATTAACGACTCGTTCTGACGATTTGCTATTCAAAATATAACCAAGCCCTTTTCAATTTAATGATGATACCCCCCCCCCCCGGGGCCTATCCCTCACAGGATAAGTGTACCTGTTATATCCAACACAGACGCAGTGTAACGAACAAAGGATAAGACAAAATGTACACACACAAAACACACCAAAGAACCTTGGAGGGCACACGCAAAACCTCCGAGTGTCAGAAACTCGTCAGCAGTGACGACGTTAGGTCCTCAGGTTGACAATACCTAAATCTACAGCAAAAGGTCGTCATGGGGTAGTAATAGGTGACGACTTTAGGTCACTATCACTATATACCCAAAATGGTCACTTTGGCAACCCATTTTTGCTTCTTCATGCTATGCAGAAAGGGTGTGTCTCTCATGCGTGATGCATCTTATTATACAGACATTGAACATTGAATTCCTCTTCCTGTACCAACCATAACTCTTTATTCGCGCATTTTGAACCAGCATCATGGGTCAGACTGGCCTTTACAATCTCATTGGTACTTTTTTCCATCTATTATCAACTGTATACGCAATCAATATGATAGAGAATTATGATAAAATCCCCAAAACAATAGAGATGTCCGGAAATATTACTGTTATATGGTAGATTTTCTCCATTTTTTCGTGTCAGCGGACTTTTTTGTGTCAAATGATTTTTGCACCCTTAACAGGGATGTCAGAATGACGACTTTAGACCCTCACAAACAAGTCAGTTATGGCGAGTTTCCAATAGCGGCGGGCTTTCAGTGCAGTGAACATATATACTGACGATATCGAGCAAAGGCTCTGACGGTCTGTTCATAGGTGTTGTATAATCCAAATTGAAAAACAACTAAAGGCAAGAAGACAGCTAGGGTGGAACGAAAGTAACCGAAACCAGTAAATGTGTTAAATATACAGATCCCATAAAGGTCATATATAGGCCGGTCAAAAGAGTTGTCAGTTCTGTGGATTCTTTTCTCAGAAAATGGGTGAGGGAGGGAGGTTTTCGTTGTTGTTGTTGTTGCTGTTGTTTTATTTGTTTTTCGGGTGATGAAGAAGGGTCTGTTCTTTTTTTATGAAACCATTACTAACACAATGTATCGAATTCATTCATATTATAAATGAGGCAATGTTGATTAATGTGTTGTTTACATCACGTTTCTACACAGAATGCTAGCTTAGATATGAACATTTTGTATTGGAAGGACTTTTTTTTCATTGGATGCATAATTTTAAACTTTGTTGCGTAAGGTTATAAAAAATAAAAAGCATTAATGCGGCCCCCTTTACAGATGCGGGTGGCGTCTGCAAAGCTGATGATTGTTTGGAAGTGGCCTAATCATGAGGCTATTTACTCTCTGTGTGCAACATAAATCATTCAACAACTTTGTAGCAAAGTGAATGAGGTGGTTGCTCTATTTTTTCCTTCGAAAGACGACTAACAGAGAGAAGGAATATCTATTTTTCAAATTAAAATATATGAACAAAGTGAGTTGAAAAGGATGATTACAATAAGTTACCTGGGCTCCTTCTTCTACTTCTATGGGAGGTCCTGGGAATTGTCCATTCACCGTCAGTATGGTCCGCGAAACTCCATCGGCAGTTATGATGTCATCTATGTCATCCACAAACTCACCAAATCTATCATGATCCTGTTTAAGAAATATGGATTCCACAATCTGCAGCCTAGTTCCATTAAGATCCACCTTGTACGCCTTCCCTGGAGTGGCCTTAGGCCTATAGATCATGGTCCTATCATGTCTGATAGTAAGGGTGTACTCACACACTGACTGCCTGCATACTTCAGCTGCAGTACACGATAACAGCAGATGGATGGATATACAGCAGCGGAGAAGCTGGGAGATAGATAGGAACAGCATGGTGGCCACAGGAAAAATAAAAGGGATGAGTTAAGATGTTGGGTGCTGACTGACTAGCCCAGGGGTGTTGGGGGAGGGGGCTGTTGGTGAGTGAATGGGGTATTTCTATTGGTGTGTGGTCCATTACTACGGTGGTTGGTACACTGAAAAAACTGGATCTGACAAAATGACATGTATACCCATGTCAAGTTAGATTTGACATGCAGAGCACATGTCATTGGGACATGTGCACATATGTCACCATGACACCTGTAGCATGGCTTACACCTCATACGATTTGACATACCTTGAAATGCCATGTCACTTGTGATTTGACAAGAGTCACAGCCATGTCGAAGTTGTCTTGACATGTGATAATATGTCAGGTTTGACATGCATAATTGTTGTAGGATATACCACTAGATGGGGCAAACATCCATTTTGGTACTAGGATCATCCACTACCAAGAGGTACTACCAACACCTAAGAGTTTTGCTGTAGATCTGTGTCATTTTGTTCTTGGTATAGATGGATCACTAAAATGTATCGGTATTTTCACTCAAGGGTAGTGAAAACCATTTCATTGTTAAGTTTGAATGTATTATTTGATGATAAAATGAAACCCCTAAAACCGTAATACTTCAACAGGGGAGATCGGACACCCTATGTGTGGGCCAGGAAGAATACCAAAAGGTTTTATGCTAACACCCAATGTATAATACATAGCCTCAATGTCTACAATACATGCAGACATATAGCATCGCTATGTACCTCCATGTCATTGTTTTATAGACTGCATAAACGTCTCCTGACAGGGAGAAGTTATGTAAATAGGGATATAGGCCTTATTGTTACAGGCCTGTGGCACCATAATATCCCCTACCTCATATACCTTAATTGTACCACTGGTACACAGCTATTGACTGCCCTTGACCCTTGCATAATTGTCATGCAGTACTACCTGGCACTCAGGTGCATGAGCCAGGAATATCTGACATGTGTTCACTAGGCATGTCAAATGGAGTTGACATACAAAATGTGCGAGCCTCAACCTGACTTGACACACGTCATGTAGGACACCAATCCTGACATGTGCAGTACATGTCAAAGTGATCAGTCTTCTTCTCTCTGTGTAGATATACACTACAGAGGGGGAGGGGGCTGGTAAGCAGAATGCATCAATACACCATATCTACACAGATCTTATTTAGTATAAACCCTTTTAAAAAGGCAGTGCAAAGTATACACACTAATGACAACTGCTTTTATTATCTTTTATCATCTGTCCTTTACTACCCAGTTTGTGAATTTTATATTGGCGATAGGGTAGATTTCCCCTGACTCAGCCACTAGGCATGTCATGACCATCCAACAATTACAGGCCATTTTCAAATTTACAAGAAATATATTTGGGACACATGCAACGTTAACCTATTTCTGTTAAGGTTCAATCAATTATTAATTCCATGTCACCTGAAAGAAATTAGTCCAGGGTGGCCAACATGAGGCACAAACATACTTAGTGGTCGAGTCAGGGGCGACTTACCCTAGCTATGTCCCTACAAACACTGGAGGAACAATGTCTTGTGAATTCATACTTAAGGGAGTAGTCATTATATATTAAAAGGGTTGGTGGTGGGTTTGAAGTGGGGACCTGAAAATTACTAGCTTGAGGACCTCTGCCTCTTTTACTCCCGTAGAGAGGCAGAGAAAGATGCACTTAAAAACTGGGGGGAAAGGGTTACTAACATAGGCTTGTGAGCACTTTTTGAACCACTAATACTTGGAATCTTGTGATTTTCTCAACTGCCTCAGATAGGCCAACTTGTCTGCTTTCCAATACATCCAATTTAGAAATCAAATGTTTAGAATTGAATATTTTAGGGCATTTTCCCAAACAGTTCCTAATTTTGAATGTATTCAACTCCAGACTAGCCCAGTGACCATGGTCAGTGCATCGATAGGCCAACTTTCTGTCACTGGTGATGAAAATCAGCCTATCAAAGCGCTGACTGTGATAAAGAGTTTCCTTCACTTTTAAACTACAGGTTTTCTGAACTCTCATGAGAGTTCAGGAACTGAGCTAGAAAATTACAGTGAGTGTGCGAGTAATAGATGTTTTATGTCATTTCCACAGCTAAGGTCATATTCATGGTGAGAACTATGTTGCACAATTTTACAGACGAATGTGTCAGTGCCTGCGCATATGTGCACCACACCCATCAGAGGGGATAGAAAAGAGGAGAAATATACCCTTTTAAGTGGGCTATAGGGAAGCCCGAGAAAATTACAGAACCCTCCTAGGCTATATAGGCCAGGAGAGTCTTGCCAAAGATAAGAGTTACTGCAGGAAAGGTGCATGACCTAACTCGTTTTCATAGTGTTGACAGATAGTTTTGCACTAGAATATTATGGCAAACACATTTTGAGTAGAGTAAGAAACGTGCAGGTTTCACCTAAAAGAGTTTAAGAAAAAAAAATTAACAACACACAAACGTGCACGTTTCATATTTTGGCTCTCGTTTCCTTTTTGGCAAAACCCTCCAGAAATCAATACTGCACTCCTCTAACTCTAGCTTGCTTTATGTATCCAAATGACTAATGGAGTGATAATTTTTAAACAATGGGGGGTGGGGCTGATAGGTTTGGGGAGGAGGTTAACATTTTTTTTTCAATCCCTCGGACGGGGGGGGGGTCAAGGTAATTTCATCTGTTTTCAGTGAAAAAAGCCTCTGCGTTACTATAGGTTAAAAGGACGACTTCCTATGTAATTTATGTCCCCTATGGGAGAGGAGTAAAAGAATTTGACCCTTGAGGGAGGGAGTTCAAAATTTTTACCCCCCCCCCCTGTTGATTACTACCTATGTATACATACAGGGTTCATTGTTTAGAAATGTTTGCATTAGCATTCTGGGGTTTTCTAAGCTTACGCAGGCATCTTTTTATGTACGCAAATCTTCCTTCTTTCTCCGAGTTGATATTCCCACTAAAAGGTAAAGGAGAGGGGAAAAAAGACATTCATCATGACATCGCAAAATTACGTACTGGGAATGTTAGATAGGACCCCCCGACTCCCCCCCCCAAAAAAAAAAAAAATAAATAAATACAAAAGAGTATGGAATATGACGAGTTTTGATGAGTAGGACTCAATTTCTTTTTCATAGATTACACTGTGTATTAACATTAAACCAAACCAGTGGGAAGTACAGACTAGGTATGGTTGTATTTTCAGTCATATGATTATTCATTTCCCTGAGGGCTCCAGTCGTTCTTGTTCATATCTAAGTCACCAGATGACACATTGATCGACTGACAATCCCACTGTCTGAATTACCCTATGCATCTTCCCTAAGAGGATGCCCCGTACAGTAACGCCACCTTACAGAATGTGTTGGAGTTAATTTGACAGACGTTCAGTGTTTATTTCCTAGCCAGGGGTCTACAATTTCAATACGTATGGCTAAACCACGCAATACCTTTATCTGCGGACCTGCCTGTCTGTTGGTGACCTTTGTAACTGTACTACTTTCTTGTTAAATACACAGACCAATATCTATTGGCACCACTATTGACAGTGATTGATAACTTTGAATAAAGAAAATACAGTTCATTTGAATATAATTATTGCTTACAATGTGATGACAGGCATGTCGAACTACAATGGTCAAGGAGGGTCAAAAATCCTTTCCAAAAGATAATTGAAAATAAATTCAACTTACAAAGGGGAAAGAGGATGAACGAGGTAGGGGCAGGGGAGTCGACCAGTAGACATGTTTGTATGTATACCTTAAGTCGACCACCCATCTATCATATCTCATTTTTACATTTTATAAGTAGTGATTGTGGCATGTACAAGATCAACCTATTGTGGTTGATAATGCACACTAAATTAGAAATTATATGGAATTTGGAGGAATTTAGTCTAGGGTAGTCGACATAAGCAGATAAGGAACCAACATGCCTAGTGGTCGAGTCAGCAGCGACTTACCCTATAGGGGATTGAGTGAGGAAGTAGGATAATAAGAAATCAGAGGCATAGATCCCTGATCTCGTTACTGATCTCGTGTGAGTTAAGTAGGTACCATAATATTTACCAATGTGGTGCTAGAAAATCTAAATTACAATGAAAACCTGCATAATCTAAGGCCTGTAGACCACACCGCCTATAGACCGATTCGGACCATCCGAGGTCGAAAATCATAGAAGGTTTGCATATGACGAATTTGGAGGTATTCCAGCCCCTACTCTTGGAATTTTAGTTTCGCTCTCTAGTTCTTTGGCTCAAAGTGTCAGACTGGATGAGATCTTCATGTTACATATGGGTTTTGATGGTCCCATATGCATATTTTGGGCCCCAGGGGGGTAAAATGTGCCAAAAAAGGCCAAAATTGTCTGGGCGAAAATTGTGTCTGGGAGAATGACATTTGAGTTACAAGCCATGTTGAGGGCTTAATTTCCTACAGAAACAATCTTCATACCTCCATGAAAATCTTAGGTCCAGACTATTTTGACCTGTAGATTAAGAAAATCACATTATAATTTATGTCAGATGTGTCCTTGCTATTGTAAAAGAAGCATACTTATAAGAATTCTTTTTCTGGGCACATGTCTGGGCGAATGACATGCAAGGCCCCATATGCACACTTTCTATGATTTGTGACCCCGAATGTCTGTCTCAGGGTGCAGTTTGTATGCAGGATGTACAACAAACGTATACTTTATTAAGGAATCACAGTGCAGAAGGTACTAGGGTAACTGCCAGCTTACCCCATCCAACATTAAGGATCATATGCAAACAAGTGTGAATACTTTTCCTCATTCTATGCTTCTATACACTATTGCACTTCATGATAGTCTTACTGTGTAAATAGGACCATTGTAGCATGCAAAATATATAAGTGAGAGCCGAACATTATAAAAAAAAACCAGCAAGGGGTGCATTAAAACCAATCAAAACATATAGTGCATGTATAACTCTACCAACTGAGACCACAGACCTCAGTTCAATATTTCATTTGGATTTCATCAAATATGGCTTTCCTATGACAAAGGGTCTGAACTGTGAGGATTACCTATAAATTTCATGCTATTTTAGCCTTATTTCTTTGTCGTTACATGATTTTGAGCAATAAAGTGCTTTTGGGGTTTGAGCTAGCTTCCTTTTGGGTAGAATCTACTACCACATCAGCCCAGTACATCAGGCATCTTTACAGATGAATGTCATGCATTCCTATCTTGTTACTCGGCAGGTCTCATCACAACAATCTCCATTTTCCTTAGCAGTAGTAGTACCTGTTCTATTACACTTTCCTTTTTGTCATTTCATGTTCTTTCATTCTGTTACCATTCCCTAATTCATGTTGTTATACAATGGTAAAGGGGTAGGCAAGGCAGTTGGCAAGTTCAATCTGGTCTCAACTTATTATTAAATAGTATAGTGTTTTACATGGAAGATAAGTAATCATTATAGAGTTTTAACATTGTGATGGATTCAAGTCCATATAGGAATGCTCCCTGTATAGTGAGGGATAGGCCTTCCCAAGGCCTGGAGTCTGATCATACTAATTACTACATTCAAATCCTACCTTTATTCTTCCCAGATGTTAATTGGTCCAGAGCTGGCCATCTCTAGCCTGTGCCCTTCAGAGCTCCAACTATATATGCATGGTCTATTCCCTGAAATTGTTTTAGCAGTGAGTGATAGGTGTGTTTGTTATAGTCTGTGCATGCAATTGTCGTCGTGGCTAATCCACTTCCCTATGATCCTAATGTCTCTGATGTGTGTCAGCTATCCACTCCTTTTGGCTAAAAGGGCCTGACTACTGGAAGGGCAATTGTATGTCTAACCTATACGAACTCTTCCTGTAGCCATTAATAGGACAGTGGGGATTCTATGGGAGACCGTTGTGCCAGATAGAATAAAAAAAGGAAACCCAGTAAAGGCTTGGATTAGAGGGTGGAGGTGGGGGCATACCATTGTATCTATATCTGGATAAGCAAGTGGGTTGGTGCAAGAATATCGATTTAGGGACAAAGGAGCAATATGTTTCCCTCTAAGTGATATGAAATGAGGACCTATGCGTGGGAGATAGTAGTATACAGAAAGTAGCCATGGCAAGTCCTCTATAGGCACACGAACCCACATCACAATGAGGATAACCTATATTTGTTAGCTGAGGGAATGGAAAAGAAATAGGCGGAAGTAGGAATAGGTTTTATATGGAAAATCACATAATAAAGGCAAAATAAATATCAAAGATGAGTAGATCACGTTAAGATGGAAGAGGGTATGAGGCAGCATGCACGAAGATGGATGCACAGAAGGGAGAGCGAGCAAGAGAAGACAAATTTCAGGGAGAGAGACAGAAGAGAGAGAGGGAGAGGTATACAAAAAGGTCGTGAGGGATGGACAAACGGAAGCAAAAAATCTGACAAGGAAGCCAGAGGGCGAGATAGATAAGAGAGACGGATAAGGAGATAAATAGAAACCAAAAGCAGTATAGAGAATGGAAATAGGAGGGCAGATGAGAAATAAAGCACAGCCACCTATCCCAGTTGTTCAGGACATCTACTTTCAGGAGACACAGAGGATCAATTAGGGACTGATAAGTTATAGAACAATGGAGTCTGTGTTAGTCTTTCCTGGCTATAGGGGGACTGAGGTAGAGGGGTGGCACTGCTTAGTAGATGATGCCGACCTGGTGTTGGTGGGGGAGGAGTGAGGGGGTGGTAGGCTCCCCGAGAGAGAGAGAGAGAGAGAGAGAGAGAGAGAGAGAGAGAGAGAGACAGACAGACAGACAGACAGACAGACAGACAGAGACAGAGACAGACAGAGAGACAGAGAGAGACAGAGACAGAGAGAGACAGAGACAGAGAGAGGCACAGAGAGAGAGACAGAGACAGACAGACAGAGATAGAGGGAGAGACAAAGACAGACAGACAGAGACAGACAGAGAGAGACGGAGAGACATACAGAGAAAGAGAGGGAGACAGACAGACAGACAGACAGAGAGGGAAGGTGAGAGAGAGAGTTACTTAGTTAGAGGAATACAGAAAGAAACAGGGCAAGAGGCAGGAAGACTGGAAAGACTGTTTAAGACACCATGGTGAGCAGTATACAGAGCTTTGAACAAAAAATACAAAGAGATACATAGAGAGAAGAGAGGTAGAGGCAGAGAGAGACAGAGAGAGAACACCAGTAAAACAGACATTCAGACAGAGATATTCAAAAGGGGTAAACAAAGTAGGTGAGGAATAGGCACGGGTACATTAAGGGCGGGGGAGGTAAAACATGTATGAGATGTGTTAAAGATAAAGAGGGGTGTATAGGAGGCAGCAGGGGTTGGCAGGGTGGGGTTGGCATGGGGCTGACGTGATTGCTGACCGTTATGCACTGATGGGGAGATATGGTAGGGGGAGTATCCCTCTCCCCCCCCTCTCTCTCTCTCTTCACTATTGTCAGTGCTTTGCAGCATTTGTGGTGGTGGTGGTGCTGGGTGGTGGTAGGTTATGGTGCAGGGTGGTTGTAGAGGTGGTGTATACAGAATACAGAATCCCAGTCCCTGTTTCCCCAAGTCTGCCCCTCACTGTCCACCCCCCCCCCTTCCTGCCACCCTCCGATGCACACAATCGCACACATACAACCAGGCAAAAGGGTTCATGCTTGCAGAAAATGCCTGGCCCTCCGAGGTGCTGCGCGGAGACGAACGTTGACGCCACCGCGGTTTCCGGGGGGATGCCGGCCGTCAGTGGAGTGGTAGACACAAGTAAAGGTAAAAGGGTTTGTTGTGCAATTGAAAATAGTCCAAAGAAGAGAAAAAAGGAAAACAGGGGTTCGGGGGCTCTATTTCGGGGGCCCCGATCAAGGATTCCTGTCAGATCTCATCTCAATTCCAAAGGGAAAATTATTGGCACAACAAATAGATCTATTACATTCAGATGAGATCTCATCTGAAACCAGCAATACTGTGATCCCCGTAGTAGAACTAGTGTTAGATTCAGATAAGATCTCATCTGAAACCAGCAAAACTATGTCCTGACACGTCCCTGAGGAACCGTGACAGCATGAATGTTTGTGTCTAGTGTGACGTCATTCTACTTCAGGCCAGGTCAGAAATTTTAGATTAGACCCAGATGCTACAACCAGCTTAGCATTTGTTTATGGAAAGCCTATCTGGATAAAGTTCAGATAATCTGGATTTGAGGATGTGAATTGTGTTCAATATAAAACATCTGATTTACATAAGGTGAATCTGTAGTGTTTACTCATCCAGAGCCAGAGGGAGGTCTCCTCTATTGTTAGCCCCAGATTCAATGGTGTCTTAGCTGCCATCTGTGATTATGTATTGTTACGTCACATTACGACATATTATACTATAATTATCAATTATAAATCCATAATTCATTGGTATGATTATTAATGTTTCATTAACATGTTATATTAGTTCTCATATTGTCAAGCGAACCCCATATGTCACATACATAATAGTACACAGAACGCCCACCAGGTGGTAGCACTGTGCATTAAACCACTTATTATGCAACCATGGCCTATTGGCCCATGTAATGACCAATCATTGTGATATGTTTATTACCTGGATCACGTGGGTGGCCAGCATGTGAAAGCCGTGCTGACTAGACACTTAGACTCCAGGCGTACTACCATTGATAAACGCCACCTTCATCCAACTGGACATCACAAGACTCACTTATTCATTCAAAGTAGCCCTTAAGCGCCTACACTATGCATAGATATTCTACACCAAATCCGTACGAAAATTAGAAAAAGAAAATGAGGAAGAATGAGGGTCTTGACAAAAGAAAACGAGGAGTAACCCGTGTAAATTCTCTTGGAGAGAAGAAAGGGTTCACGCATGGTCAAACTCGTTTTCATTGTACCGCCAGATAACCACTCACTTGAATGTACACATGTAAGGTAGCTCGCCACTGACTCGACCACTATGCATGATAACTGATAAATCGGGATCGTTGGTCTCAAAAGCAGGATATTTATATTGTAGCTACTGCTGCAAAGTCAACTGGTAGTCATATGTTTTTTGAAAGAAGTTAACCCAGGGTAGTCGAATTAAGGTAGCAACATGCCTAGTGGTCAAATCAGGGGCGACTTGACCTATTAAGACAAAAATTATGGAATGTACAGGATAACTACACGTATCTCATCTCTTACGTCAATTGATAAAGATGAATTCCTCTGATATGCTGATAAAACTTAGATGACACAAGTACACTTTGAGTTTTAACCACTTGTATACACTTCGTACACTTGTCACTGGCCCTACTCCCCTAGAGCATGCCATCGGTGCGGCAGTGCTCAGTAAGACATTGCTAAAGTGTTAAAAGGGGACTATTTGACTGTGTGAGATAATAAGAAAATCTTTCGCGTTTTACATTTTGGTTCTCATTTCCTATTTTTTGGTAATACCCTCCAGTTGGTATTCTACCTTCAAAGCACTGTACGGCCCCCTTATGTTATTTTGATGACGTCACAGTGAGGAATGTGGCTGTGAAGAATGAGATTCCGTTTCTTCACGCCCTGACGGGGAATCACTTTTCCTATGCTTTAGTTTAGGAAGGGCTAAGTTGGACTGCTCTGCCTGCCATACCCTACCCTCCACCCTGCATCCTCCACCCCAGCCGCTGCCAGTCAGCGGCCTCCAATAGGCACTGGCACCACCAGCCAGCACCACCCAGTAGCACCACCAGCACCAGCTTCGACACCACCACTTCTAGTACAGTCCAGTCACAGGCACACATCCCAGCTATATACACGAGGGTCTACATAGCACCAACACCACCTTGATTAATGCCATTTTCACAGTGGGAAAACTACATCAGGTTGACATTTGAGAAGTACATTGTACTTTCCATGTCTCTGTATGATGCTCATCGGCATTTAAAATGCAGCGCAGGAAATTCTCCTTGGGTCACAATATGAAACAGTGCTCGTTAGTAATGATGGACATAAAGAAAGGTTCAAGAGTAGTGGGTATGACTGAGGGTTACGAGGCAAAGCTGAGTGACATAACCCTGAGTCAGGTTCACTACGAATGAACCTTTCTATTCATTTCATGATATCTGAGTCAGAAATGTTCAAAAACTATTCAATAAAGGACATAAAAATGATTATTTATTTATATGTTTAATGTCATTAGGGCTGCTGTCGCTGACTGTGGAATACGACACCAGGTTATTCTATAGGGACGTGAAATACGGAGCTCCTAGGTTAGGCCAGGGGGCTGCAATATTCTACTGTTTCCAGCATGAGGTAAATCCTTTTTCGTCCATTCTCTTTGGAAATGATATCTGCGAAATACACCAAGGACACCTTTCCTTTCTGCTATCCACCTCTCTTTCCTACTAATAATATATAACCAGAAAGCCTCGTCATTCTGATAGCAAAGTGCCAAGTCTAACTAAGTATGAACCAGGAGCCAGTCCTATAGTCATCATTAAACCTCATGAATGCAGAGCACCAGCCTACCTTGCATGATGGTACAGGAGCTACACTTGCTTGTAATGAGCCTCTACTATCTGGCAATTCACATACCAGCATACTCTGGACTCTTCTCCATTTCTACTGACTGAAAGAGAACTGGACTTAAGCAGACTGCCAGTGAATGCGGTAGGGGTAGTGCTGTTGGGTCCCTTCCCCTCTACCAACCCCCTCCCCTTCCCTTCATACACCCACCCTCCCCCTCCCTGCCCACCCCCTGCTGTGACGTCAGCATCTTTAGCGGGACCGGGGTTTGGCGGTGACGGGGGCGGCATTGGGAGGTGGTTGGTAAAGCAGTACTCAGGCTGTGTGCCTCTACGGCGGACGTACGTGCCAGACTGTCACTGGAGGAACCAACAGCCATCCACCAACTGGAGGAATATAAAGCTGTACACACAGGAGGTGAGTGGAGGATACCAGCTGGAGAGGTGTGGGATAGACAGAGGGAGATGTGGGATACGGAGGGAGAGGTGTGGGATATAAAGGGGGAGGTGTGTGATACTGAGAGAGGGAGGGGTGGGATATAGAGCGGGAGGTGAATGATATTGAGGGGGGATGAGGGGTATATCGGGACTAGGGGGGTATGGAAGGGAAGGGTGTGAGGGGTTTAGGTGGGAGACTAGAGAGATACCGAGGAAGGTGAGAGATGAAGAGGAGAATGTAAGGGATATGAAGGGAGATGGGGGATAAGGAGGGGGCGATGAAGGATAAATGGGGAGCTGTGGGTTAGAGAGGGAGGGGGTATGGGATAGAGAGGGAGAGATGGGGGGTCTAGAGGGGAGATGAGGAGTTTGGAGGGGGAGGTTGGAGACATGCCAAGGATGGTGAGGGATGTGGAGGAGAATGTGAGGGATGGAATTAGGGATAGGGCGGGGGTATGTGAGGAATACGAAGGAGTAGGTGAGGGATATACATGTATAGGGAGGTACAGTAGGGGCTAGGACATTATGGACAGAGTGTCAGGGGTACAGTGGAAAGGGGATCAATAAAGACCCTGTCTTGTGGTCTTATCTACACACATCTATAAGAACTGAATGGCCCACGCTCTCTCTTCTTTTGGCTAGCGAGGTGACAGGAGACGTGGGTACCGAGGATCAAGACCTATTAATATTAGTGCAGTGCTTTGGATACTACTAATACTGACCACTGAGGGGTGCCATCAGGGGCCAACAGTCTCCAGTGTGTCTGCCTCGCACTGCAATGTAGAAGAAGTAGTGGTCGCTAGATGGGACAGAGTGCTAAGAGGTCCATGTAATGTCTAGAGGTGAAGGGAGCAGGGCGCTGTATTCAATGGTAATGTCGAGAAGTGGTAGCAGTTTCTTGTCTGGTATATGAGATGGGTACAGATGTGAGTATCGGTAATATAGTTGAAAGGAGATAGGCGACAGTGTCAGTAGTGTTGAAGAAGGGGATACAGGGAAGAGCGTCAGTAGTATAGGAAAAGTGGGTACAAGGGACAGTGCCAGTAATATATGAGAAGAGGGGGGGGGGGAGGTAAGGGATAGTGTCAGTAGTATAGGAAAAGTGGGTACAAGGGACAGTGCCTGTAGTACATGCATATGAGAAGGGGGTACAAGGGATAGTGTCAGTAGTATAGGGAAAGGGGTTAAAAGGAACAGTGTCAGTAGTATATGAGAAGGGGGTACAAGGGATAGTGTCAGTAGTATAGGGAAAGGGGTTAAAAGGAACAGTGTCAGTAGTATATGAGAAGGGGGTACAAGGGATAGTGTCAGTAGTATACAGACTAAGCTCGTTTGCTTATCAGCCAATGAAATAAGACCATCTATTCACTGCGGTCCTCTCGGGGGGCAGGTGGTACCCATCTGATAAGTTCTATCAGTGATAACCGCTGGGAACAGGCTTCAGCAATGGCGGCACCCATTGAACAATCTGCTACCTCCGTATAGGAAAAGGGGGTACAAGGATAGTATCAGTAGTATATATAGGAGAAGGGGGCAAAGAGGAGAGACACTTTACTACAGGGGGCAGTGTCAATGGCATAGGAGAACGAAAGTATAGGTAAAGTGTCAGTATAATAGTACCAGGAAAAATGTCAGTAGTATGGGAGTAGAGAGGTAGAGGGAAAGTAAAAAGTGAAGGAGGGGGGGGGTAGGGCCTACAGTGAAATTGTCAAAAACATACGGAAAGTAAAATACAGTGAAAGTGTCATTATGGTAGAAGAAACACAGGAGAAAGTGTATGCAAAGGGAAAATTGATACAATAGTAGGAGTCAGTAGTAGAAGAGAGTAGGGAGGCACAAAGAAAGTGTAAGTAACATAGGAGTAGGGGAATATCAGAGCGAAAGAAAAGGGAGAAATATTTAGGGTTATGTGCCAATAGTATGAAATAGAAGAGTGCTACCCTAAAAGGGACAAAAGAAGCTGGAGACATCGTGGGAGAGTCCCGTCAGTCACACTGTAAAAAGATAACTGTTGAATCTATCAGGATTCTCATAATCGTATTGCAATAAAGCAGTGTAGTTTCTACAATAAAGCCTCGATGGCAGCATAGTGACACAAGGAATTTCTGTAAAAATAATGTGAGCTGGCAATTTTGGGACAAAGTCTTCATTATTTTGACAGTGTACTGGATGTTGGCCATACTGTTAGAGTGGGAGGAGGGGTGTGTGAAGCCTCTGGATGTAGTGAGGGGCACATGGATGCTGGGGAGTTAGGAGGGATTGATGCTATTGAGTTCTGTAAACAACTACCACTGGACAAAGCCCATAGTGAATGGGTGATGTTGTAGTAGGGCAAATACCAGCCTCCTTTGTTATTTGCCTGTTGGTGGTGGGGACAAATCACACCCTCCGAACCACGCATGGCAATAGACATAATACCAGTGTACCAATATGTGGGATTATTGATGGTAAACATTTTAATAGTTAAATGGCTTTTCAGTGCACTGTGCTATTTTGTTGTCATTTTGGATAAATCCAGCACCTGTCGGCAGGTGACTTGACCAAGTTTCTTTTATGTATGAATTCCTAGAATTCCTATTCAGTCTATACGCTCTTTAAGCTTGGTATGGTGCCTCAGATACGGCACACATGAAATTGCTGCCTGTGCTGCTTCGTGCACATTTAAATTCATGGGTTTAGGCATCACGGCATTATGAAAGAGTTAGTTAATGTATGCTTACATGGAGATTTCGGGCAGGCCACTGGGTGTAAGCCTTGGCAGTACTACTAACTCATGCCTTTAGACCCCCTCCTCCCTCTCCTCGTTCTCTTTAATTATAATGCCTTTTCTCCTATGCAGGCTAGCCCACACATGAAGCCAAACTCAGGGCCACAACCAGGCTGGAGGGGAAAGGGGGTGTGTGAGCATGCCAATATTCTAGACTCTGCAAACACACAACAAATACATATGTTCCTGGCGATGGTTGGTTGTACAGGTCGCTTCATATACATTGTACTTCTTTTTACTTGGTGAGCCATTTCAGTATACTTTACTTAGGAAAGGATTCTTTTGGATACCATATTGCGTAGGTAGGCAGTCAGTCCGAATGAAACAGGTTAATCTCAAGATTTGAACCCTCAGAGCCAAAGTCATTTAGATCATCTACTTACAAACAAAGGATGAAATCTTTCAATCGTCAGCTAAATTTGGTTGGATCGAAACTGTAAGGGCCATATTCTGATTCAAAATGCATTCTCGTTAAAGAATCATGACAGGCAGTGAGATACAGTCCTGCCAGCGAACCTTCATCGGGGCTTATATAGGGGACCTCCCCACCCCATTCTTGTACGATTTATCCTGGTCCCCGACCGCTTTTTTCTCAGATGATGTTATAGACCACATAACAACAAGTACCACTGTTCATTTTATGAATACTATATAGGGGAGTCATCATTTTTAACAACGGGGGGCGGGCAAATTTCTTTCAAACTTTGATTGAGGTGTGGTAAAATCTTTTCAACCACACATCACAACAAATACATATGTTCCTGGCCATGGTTGGTTGTACAGGTCGCTTCATATATCTGCGGGGAGGGCCCTCGTTACTATAGGTTAAAAGGATGCGTTCACGAATGATTTTTGGACCCTCGAGTGGGGGGGGGGGCAAAAAGATTTTGATCCTCGACAGGTGGGGGCAATTGTTTTTTCTCGCCTCCACACGCAAACCAACCACCTCCCCCCACCCCACACCCTTGGAGCCTTACACCCCCCCCCCTCTCCATTGCTTGATTTGTGTGCCTGTCACGTGCCTTGTTCTTCCAGTACCATCAGTATGCTCAAAACACTCTATAGCTGTATCCGCCCACGCACCTCCATCCAGTCCTTTCAACCCCCACCCCCAATCCCTGTCACTTATTCTGACATACACCCCCTTCACCCTTACCTCACCCTCTCTCTTGTGGCTACACCATGCTCAGCACAACGTGTTCTCTCTACCCCAAAACCCTTCTATTTACTGCCTTGTCCGCCCCATCACAGCTAGTCGGCCTTCCCTCCCTCCCCCTCCATCTCCCTCCCCCCTCGTCCCATCTCCATGACATCTCTTTCCAGGAATATAGAAGTCAGTAGCAGGAATAAGAACCCTCACCCCATCATTATGTCCTCATGTAAACAGTGTGTAAGCTGGTAGAACCGTTAACCCTTTAAAGGACACTGATGCAAGAGTGCATCAATCCAATTAGTCGTCACGATGCACCAACGAAGTCCTGGCGAGACTGCTCGCCACTACTTTATTGGTGCATCATGGCGACCATTGGACATGATGCATTAATGCATCAGCGGCCCTTAAAGGGTTAAGCACCATGGAGGAGGTGAAGTACTAGACTTGCTCAAGTCTCTCAATTTTAATGGAAGATTGAAATAAAAATTGAAATGAATTAAAGTTTTAAACAGAAAAATTAAGAAGACCTCTAGTGAATTGAGAACCCAGCAGCCAGAGGAGGAGAGGCACTGGGGGTATAGTGGTGTTGGGAGGAGAGCTCAGGGACTGCAGTCAGTCTAGTGAAGTACATGATGGGGAGCAGCTCTGGGAGCAAATGTCCTTGGAGTTAGTCAACTGCTGCTTCTACAGACAGTCATTTCTTAACATGCTACGACTGCACATTCTAAGTCTCACCAAAATTCCCATGGGAGAAGCATGGGAATGTGCGGTCGTAGGGCAAGGTGTGATTATAGTACCCTTGGTTTATTCAGACAAGGGTGGACTCATAGAGAATAAGTATAATAAGATTAATATGGTAGACATTTATAAAGATGTACATGTATAGCTAAAGGTTCCATACAGTTTGCCATGTCAGCACAATGATTCTTTCTCTCAACTACCTTGAATTACCAAGGGTGCAGGTCAGCCAAGGAGAATATGGCCTGTGGGGGGTGGGAGGGGCAGGTAATGACTATGGTGGGGTATGTTTGACCTATTCATATTCTTATAACCTTTCCTACACACATTCCTGAGATAGTACAAAGGTCAAAGGTGGGCATAGTGTTTATAGTAAGGTCGCAACTACAGGACCGTTATAGAGTGAACCTTTACAGAATATGGTTTTTGATCAGCCAGCACTTGAAGGGTATAGACCATTCAAAGGCCCAGGAGCATCTATCATTTTCTTTGAAGGTAATTTATTTAAATACAAGGTATTCGTCCTACGGTCACCTTTTCATTTGGCTCCAGGTAAGGACTTTCTTGGACTATATTTCAATTCCCAAGTGAGAGAAGCGTGACGCTTAAATCTAACATTTAACCTTCAATAGTTGGTGTCTACAGATCATTAGGAAACGTGATAGTATCATGATAAAAAAAAGATTCCTTAAAATCCACAGTTTAAAGGTCGAAACTGAGTAACATATTCCTGAATTTCCTATTGTTTTTATCAAGGGATTGCAATTAAGCAATCAATAATAGTACAATAAGAGAATGTATAGTCATCGACGGTAATTCATGTCAATGCAACACGAGTGAGTAACTCGTCAGTGTTGCAGTCATGTATCGTGTCAAGTCCATGGTGTTGATACATGTGTATTCCTTAGAGGGAAACAATACCCTACATTCACAACATCGTCATTTGATACCCTTTGTACCAAATAAAAAGAATCTGGCATAGTCATCAAAATATCTATCAGTATAGAGGAGTACAGCAGGTTTATTTGATGTACGTGATGACGTCACAATTGGGCTCAATGCACCCATTTAATGCTTGCACTGAACTGCTAGCCTACAATCAAATACTGTTTGCGACATTTTGCTGGGACATATTTTCCTTTGAGAGATGTTACCAGGTAGCCCTACAGAAGGTTCTGGTATAAGATCGTGAGGGCATATAATTTATTATTCTAAATATGATACATTTGCTATACCCTCCATGCATAAACAATGCAACAACTGATGCATCTAGCCCAATTGTGACGTCATCAGATGCATCACATAAACCTGCTGCTCTCCTCTATAGTGATACATATTGTAATGACTATGCCAGATTCTTATTATTTGATACAAATGCTATCAAAATGATTATCATGAAAATAGGGTACTGTTTCCCCTTAAGGGCCACTAAGATGCACCAAACATAATGAAAGTTAGATGAGAGTTTAATGTATGAAGCTGTCCTTAAAGGGTTAAAAAAGAGATTTTATAATGCACAGACGTTTTGGTAAAAGAGGCAATGGGTGCAATGACCGCTTTTTACAGCGTTTTGAGATAATCCTCTTAGTAGCCGACCGAGTGTGTCTTTGTATTAACATGGCCAGGCTATAAATATGTAGGGTATACATAAATTAGATGTTAGGTCAACATATTTTCTATGTTTAGGTTTGCAAAATATGGTAATCTAGGTTAGTTTAGGGTATAATATTTTTTTTAAACATTTAGAGCCCTCGAAGTTACATCACTAATCTACAGACCGCCAGGCAACCATACGGACAACATACCAATTATGACGTGAACTGGAGTAAAATATTTTTGTGGTTCACGGAATTCTAGATTGTCTCCGAAATATCGCAGAAAAATATCTACACTATTTAAGTTTAGGTTAAACAACTCTAGAGACCCACTGCAGCAAAGACATCTTCAGAGATGCTATCTTTTCTTCGGCTAAACAGAGAAATCAGGACGAACCGATACTGCGCTACCTCTGAGTTGCCAAAACAAAGAGAAAATAATGAAAAGTAGCTGGGTACAAAATCTGTACTATGCCATTTACATTGATCTATGAATCAGTGCCAATGTGGTATTGGACGGTCTGGCTAAACTTAAGGTAAGTTGTTTGCAATTGGGGTTACTCCAGTGTAATGATGGAACAACAGGCTTGAATCATATGGAAAGGGATTTATGAATCACAAAACCACATTAAGCGTATTTAAGTGCAGTTTCCAGGGGGGAGCTTCGGTTTAAGGGATGTTCTACAATTCACCGTTTCCATAAGGTCACCAATAGCACATTGTTGTGGTGCAGTAAATGGGGTGGAGGGGCCTAGGTCTTTGAGTCTTCTACTTCTGAGGTGAAAACACCATTAGTTATGATAGGCAAAATTGATACTGTCACAACAATAAATCCTTTTGGTCTGGTATAATGTCTTAATCAAATATATTTAGGATAGGTCATCATGATACATCAAGACATTGCAAGCGAGGTGTACCAGGTTAAGAAAATGAGGATGAAGTCTTGAAGTATCATGGCATCATGAGAGCCTGAGTCAAAGATGACCTGCTTCTGAAGTTGGGGTTAACAGGGACATGAACTATCTTAAGTTAGAAGTGTTTCTCTTAAGAGTTAAAGTCATTCCACAATTCGGTAAATCCTAAACTACCATCAGTAACTCCAAATGACTTGGGATTATATTAGTTTTGTTACTATGATGAGATAGATGACACAATAAAAAGCCATCGTTAATTTGGCTAGTTTTAGATTTATTGACCAATTTGCGAATTCCTATGCCCCTTTACATCATATTACATCAAGGCAGGGATTGTGAAGTACCCACTGGTCAATTTCCCTATCGGTGCCTCATGAGGATAACTGCATATGAATCTGTAGGGAAAATGGACTCCTCAAACTGTCCATAATAGGCAACAGGAATGTATTTTATTGAAGTGGGACACCTTCAAGTTTCGATTATATATATATATATATATATATATATATATATATATATATATATATATATATATATATATATATAATCGAAACCTGAAGGTGTCCCACTTCAATAAAATACATTCCTGTTGCCTATTTTAGGAGACGACCCTGACAAACAGAAACTTGAAGGTGCCCCAAATCTATTTTAGGAGACAACCTTGTATAAATCCCGTTGACGATTCCCTAGTTTAGTTTCTAGGTGATACAGACGCCTGGTCCTATGACGGGTGTACTGGGGAAGGGAAGGGTTAATCACGGATCGATATCAAAGAAGGGGGGGGGAGAACCCTTGGAGGTTAGATTCCAGGGCTACAACTGCAAACCAAGCCTATATCACCCCTCCCCACTATGTGATGGGGATGTGGGTTGGACTCCAGAGTAATGGGAAATATGCATCTCTTTGATGATAGCATTGTGCCTCAAGGTTCTTGGTAATTTGTCTTTATGCTGTACCAACACAAAGCTGGGTTCTAACCCTTTAAGTTCTGCATAGTGAGTGTTAATGAATTACGTTGCTGGTGGTTTATTATAATGATGTAACGTGTGAGTTGCCTTGATGTAATGACAGAAAAAAACGGACACACATAACCTTGAAATTAGACCAGAAGCTGTGGTGCGGTGCGCGTTAAGAATGGGCAATTTTGAATGATCGTCAATTTCTCGCTGTACAGAAGTCTCTACAATAAAAGACCATAATACGCAGTTGGCTATATGTCTGACACATGATCATATGAATGGAATCCCGTAGGAAATGCTAACTAATGGAGAATCAATATTTTTGTCAATGTATTTGGACATAAACAATTGCTGTCTCATTTTCTGATCCAGTGTCGAGGTAATTTGCATCTGTTCGTTTTTTGTTGCTTTGGGGGACTTTCTATGCCTGAATGCAACCCTGGTGAGTCCAATCGCCAGGGATGCATTCATTCATTATGCTGACCCGTTAGATCCGCTGAGCAGAACATTACATGATGGGCCATGTAATCAGTGGAACAGGAATCTAATAAAGGCATCGTGTGGCCTTGGGAGGGTTAGTCAATCGGCATTGTGGTCATGGCCATACTGCATAGAACCTAGGTTGTGAATTCTGTAGGGTAATCGTCATGCATGGAAGTAGTACTGGGGATTTACTCTTCAGTACTGAATCCTTGTCGTGACATGATATGACGATGCATTTCCTGCTAGATTTAACAGCTATTTTGTTTTGAGTTGCAAGCTGCGTCAGCAGCCGGGAGCTTAGCGACCGTAACAACTCCATAATGTTTTCGGTTTTCTCCCTATGACGTCACCTATGACATAATTGGTGACATCATGCTGTCTCAGTGACGTCACCCGCAGTGGCTAGTGATGAAGTGGCAACTCCTATCCGTGGTCCTTGCCACATTTTTCTTGTTTAGAGTGTATCTCTATATTATAGAAAATACCATGCCTAGATAGCATTTCTCCAGCTCTTACAGGTTTAAGGAACTTGGCATCAGATGAGGCTTGGGGTCTCATCGCAACTGCCCAAAATGCACTGTTGCCTACTGATGCCATTAGGGTAGATTGTCCATGACCCAACCACCACCACCCATCTGGCTGGTACCTACTGTGGATCACCCCAACTTCACACAGGATATTTTCACAAAGTATAAGTGCAAATCATTATAGTTCAGGATACATAATTACTCACTTGCTGCACGATGAAAAGTTTGCATGATTGGTCAGCTGCAGATATTGACCGATTATAAATGGTCTAGTCTTGGGTGCTCTACCCTAAGCCACCACCAACGTGACCACGACACAGGGCAGTGAATGTGAGAACCGTGTCAATGCTGTCATTTGGAACAGACATCATTGCATGAGGATCATGTCTGTTGTGTGTTGTATATAGCCCAGATTCCACACAGGTATCTGCAATACCTGCATCACCTTTAATCCATTGTTCTGTTTGTTTTAGTTTACATTGCTCATCAGTGTTGCATGAACCTAGTGGTGCATTATATTCGCACCATTGATGTGCCTAGTGTCGCTGATAAAGAAGGATTTTGCAGTGTTGTATTAATGCATATATATATATATATATATATATATATATTGTGGCGTAGACCGAGCCGACGTCGGTGGATCCCGAAACCATCCTGGCATGGGGGCGGGGGGAAGCCGGCGGAGGCGGAGTCACGTCAGCATTGTCTTATTCGGAGTAGCGTCTTCGGCGGCGGTGTATGTTGTACATACACCAGCGCCGGTGGACTTGCAAGTGTATAAATACTGGAGGTGTCCCACCGGACAGGCAGTCTGAGCTTGGGGTGGCTATAGGATGCACCGGCACTTGCACCAGAGAGGAGGAGCAGCGGCATATAGATAGAGATATACTTAGCTGGTGTGGCAGAGCAAGCCAGGCAATAAAGAATTCACGTTAATTATACTTGTCCGTGTTACTGGTCGTCATTCTCTTATCCGGAGGAGCTTGAAGTGCGCTACATTGGTGACAGCGGTGTTTTCAACGGATCCACGCAGGACTAGAGATGGCGGAGGCAAGGATAACGGGAACAGACTCATTGAAATTGGAAGGAGAAGGAGTTGGTCGGGGGACCCTCTTGGAAGTAGTGGACGAGGAGGTGACAATCAGAAGACCCACAGAAAGCAGACCTGGGGAACCATACCCCGAAAGGCAGGAGGAGCCTATGGATCGGAATTGGACGGGGGAAGGCAACCAGGTAGAGGTGGGAGGAGGGCGTGCAAGTCCCGTAAACGACTTCAGATGGCCATGGGAGAAGGAGGAGGTGGAGAGGGAGATACCCCGGAGGCCTAGCCGGGGGAGGCGCCAACCCAGAGGCAAGACTGAAAATACTTCAAGCATGACTCGGAGGAGATTGGAGGAAGGGTCAGAGGATTGGACGGAGGAGGAGTGGGACCAGCTCCTAGAGACTCTCTCAAAGCATAGGAAGATGAAACCGGCAGCGGAGGGACGGGAGGAAGGAAGAGGGACGGAGGGCCCTGACAACAAGGGAGAGGGGATGACGGTAAAAAAAGAGGTGATCGGGGGAGAGCAGCCATCAGTGGATGAAACCCGGTTACCTGCGTTGCCGTCCCTATCTGGCGGAGCTGACGGCGAAGTGAGTGCAAAAGGAAAGCCGGTGGTTAAACCCACAAAATACGACGGGACGGGGGATCTAGGCGATTACCTCAACCACTTCGACCTGTGTGTGAAGGTGAATGGATGGGACGAGGCTGAGGCCGGCATGTTCCTAGGGCTGAGTTTGGCGGGGGCCGCTCGGAGGCTGTTGAACGGCAGAAAACCTGCTACGCCGGAAGGGTACACCGAACTCCGGAAGGCGCTGGTCGAAAGGTTCGAGCCCACCAATCAAGAAGAGACCTATAAAGCTGTCCTCCGCACCAGGGTACGGAGGAAGGGGGAGGCGTTGCAAGAATTGAGGGAGGATCTGATGAAGTACACCCGACTAGCTTACCCCGAGGCCGACGCCCGAACTACAGACACCCTGGTTTTGGACAGATTCCTGCTATGTTTGGATAATCCTCTAAGACAATGGGTCTATCAGTCACAGCCAAAGGACCTACAAGCTGCCGTCATGACAGCCGTGGGGGCAGAAGCCTACCTGAAGGTGG
This sequence comes from Acholoe squamosa, assembly GCA_949317995.1. Taxonomy (NCBI): domain Eukaryota; kingdom Metazoa; phylum Annelida; class Polychaeta; order Phyllodocida; family Polynoidae; genus Acholoe; species Acholoe squamosa. The sequence goes on from OX439050.1 coordinate 25,553,927, forward strand.
AGCAGGAAACATCGCAGAGGGTTAGGACCGCTGATGCGTCGGTAAATGAGCATCTCAAAACCAACACCGACAGGATGGATAAAATGGTGGAGCTAATGGACCGTATGGCTAAGAAGATGGAGGAGCCTCTCTCCACCGAGAAGAAGAGGCGGAGTACTGCCTGCTATGGGTGCGGTCAGGAAGGGCATTTCAAGCGGGAGTGCCCCAACAGGAGAACTGACAAACCTGGGGGGGCCCCCGAGACGGGAAAGGATGTTATTCCATCGGGAAACTAGAACCGACCTCTACCCAAGGCCAGGTACAGGTCGGGGGGATTGGGCCTATGAATATTGTGCAAGGAAGGCGAGAGAGGGGCGGCGGAGGACTAATAGTGGAAGGCAAGTTGGAGGGAGCCGTTATACAGATGCTGGTAGATACTGGCGCCTCACTAAACCTTATCTCCCACGGGTGGTGGGAACGACATGGGGGTGATCGGCCGCTCCAAGAAACGGGGGAAGTTGTCTTTTCGGTGGATGGAAGACCCCTGAAACTTAAAGGGGAGGTGCAGGCTTCATTACAATTGGGGACCAGGAGCACGAACGCGATGTTTATCGTGGGGGACACAGGGACGGAAGGAATATTGGGCGCCGCCTTTCTACGAGAAAACCAGCTTGTGGTGGACGTGGCCAGGGGAAGATTAATCTGGACCCAACCAGAATCGTTGTGTCGAGTGGTGAGCACCCGCTCAGCAGTGGTCGGAGCGGGGGAGGAAGCATTCCTGGAAGGCGCGGTGATGGGTCGGTGGTTGGACGGTGGGAATGGCCTGATAGAAAGTATGGCCGGGCACAAGGGTGAACCCCACTTCCTGGTGGGCAGAGGCCTGGTCCAGCCAATAAACAGAGAAACCTGGGTCAGGGTGCTGAACCCTGGGCTGGAACCGATCATCGTCTACAAGGATATGACTCTGGGTGGCATCCAACGGGTGGAAACGCAGGGAGAGGATCCGGGGGTGAACCCCGGAAGCTGGTGCCGTCGGGTGGAGGCTATGTCGCCGGAGGAGAAGAGAGGGCTTATAAGAGAGCTGGTGGAGGGAACAGAGCCAGACAGAAGAAAGGAGCTTGCGGGGTTACTTAATCAACACCTGGCGGCCTTCCAGTGTCATAAGGGTGATAAGGGACACACCACTATGGCCCAACACCGAATAGATACGGGGGATCAACCCCCTATAAAGCAGCCCCCAAGACGCTTAGCCCCCCACCGAAGAGCCACGGTGGAAGAGGAGGTTGAGAAAATGTTGGAGGCAGGGGTAATCGAGCCTTCAGTAAGCCCATGGGCATCTCCGGTGGTGCTAGTGAAGAAGAAAGACGGGACAACCCGTTTCTGTGTGGACTATAGGCGGTTAAACAAAGCTACAGTGAAAGATGCCTACCCTCTGCCCCGGGTGGAGGACTGCTTGGATACTATGGCGGGGGCCACCTGGTTCTCATCAATGGATCTTGCCAGTGGGTATTGGCAACTAGATGTAAGGGCGGAGGACAGAGAGAAGACAGCGTTCACCACCCACCGGGGGCTCTACCAATTCATCAGAATGCCGTTTGGGTTATGTAATGCCCCAGGGACGTTTGAGCGAGTGATGGAGGTTGCCATGCGGGGGCTTCAGTGGCGTACCTGTTTGGTATATTTAGACGACATTGTCGTGTTTGCCGAGTCCTTTGAACAGCATATGGAGAGGTTGGGCGAGGTACTACAAAGACTGGCGGAGGCCGGCCTTAAGATAAAACCCTCCAAATGCCAACTGGCCCGCCGGAGGATACTGTTTCTGGGGCACCAGATCAGTGAGGCTGGGGTAGGGACCGACCCAGGCAAGGTGGAGGCTGTTCGGGGGTGGCCCCCACCACAGAATATCACAGAAGTGAGGAGTTTTCTCGGTCTGGCGGGGTATTATAGAGCCTTCATCCCCGACTTCTCAACTAAGGCTAAACCCCTCAGTTCTCTGGCGGAAAAGGGACGGCCTTTCAAGTGGACGCCGGAGTGTGAAAATGCCTTCGAGATACTGAAGCAGAAATTGATAGAAGCTCCTATCCTGGGGTTCCCCCGACCAGAAGGCCAGCTTATTATGGACACGGACGCCAGTGATACGGGGTTGGGCACGGTGCTGGCACAAGAACAGGATGGGGAAGAGAGAGTATTGGCTTATGGCAGTCGCACCCTTAGCAAACCTGAGAGAAACTATTGTGTTACGCGGCGGGAGTTGTTAGCCATCGTTTTTGGCCTCCGGAAATTCAGACACTATTTAGTGGGTCGGCCGGTGGTAGTGCGCACCGACCATGCATCCCTTCGGTGGCTATTGGAGTTCAAAGAACCAGAGGGCCAGCTGGCGCGGTGGCTTCAGATCATAGGCACTTATGACATAGTGATACAACACCGACCAGGAAAGGCCCATGGTAATGCGGATGGCCTATCCAGGACACCCTGTAAACAATGCGGCAGAGACCCTGAAGAAGACAGGCGGTGGTGTCGTGTCTTCACAAGAGCTCAGAGTCAAGTGCTAGAAGGAGGGAACCGATCCCCCGCGGAGGGACCGGACCCTCCGGTGGGGCCGGCATGGGAAAAGCTGCAGAATGATGACCCCCTTCTCAGGGAGGTACGGGGGTGGGTGGAAGGAGGAGAGGTCCCCACTGAAGCGGTAAGACGGGACTGGAGCTATGAGAAGAAGGCCTGGTATGCCCAGAGAGAGAGGCTGACAATACACAAGGGCGTGTTGGGCCGGAGGTGGATAGGGGAGGCGGGGTCGGCCCACTTCCAGATAGCAGTTCCCAAGCCTAACAGGAAAGATGTGCTGCAGGAGGTACACGGAGAACCACTGGCCGGACACCTAGGGCGTAACAAGACCATCAGGCGGGTACAGGGAGGATATTACTGGCCTGAATTCCGGAGGGATGTCACCCGGTGGTGCGAGCAGTGTGAGCCGTGCCTGCGGCGGAAGGCAGCCCCCGCCCCCCACCGAGCTCCAATGGGACATGTTGGGGCTGGTCTACCACTCCAAAGGGTAGCCCTGGATGTGATGGGACCTCTGCCCCCGACCTCACGGGGTAATCAACACATTCTGGTAGCGGCCGACTATTTCACTAAGTGGACGGAGGCCTATGCCATTCCCAATCAGGAAGCGCCCACCGTGGCAAGGAAGTTGGTGGAGGAGCTCATATGTCGGCTAGGGGCACCGGTGGAGATTCACACCGATCAGGGCAAGAATTTCCAGTCGGGGTTGTTCAAGGAGATAGTAGCCTTGCTGGGGGTCAAACAAACAAGGACTTGCGCTTTTAGGCCTCAAAGTGATGGAATGGTGGAAAGAGCTAACCGGACCATTGAGGCATTACTGGCTACGGTGGTGGCCACCGACCAGCAGGATTGGGACCTGCAGCTCCCCTTTGTGATGGCCGCCTATAGGTCATCGGTGCATAGCTCCACCGGAGTATCGCCTAACATGATGATGTTGGGAAGGGAAACAACCGTCCCCCTGCATCTGATCTACCCATTGGACCCACCCCCGAGGAATAAGGCTGGATACGTGGCTGAGGTCCAGGAGAAGATGGCACGGGCGTATGAGGCAGCTAGGAGTAACATAGGGAGGTCGGTGGCCCGCCAACGACGTAACTATGATGCGAGGGCGGAGGAGGGCCATCTGCCAACGGGATCCCAGGTCTTCTACTATCACCCCCTAAAGAAGAGAGGACTGTCACCCAAGTTGCAATGTTATTGGACCGGCCCGTGGACTGTGCAGGAGAGAATAGGGGATGCAGTGTACAAGATAAAGAGAGGCCGTGTAACCAAGGTGGTACATTTTGATTCTATAAAGGAGGTCTGCCTGCCAGAGGAAGAGGATCTGGGGGATGAATGCAAGGAGATAGACCCGGCGGAGGAAGAGGTAGCCAACCCCGACCATGGAGCGGGGGATGGATCGCCGGGGGCTAAGGCGATACGGGCGATAATAAGGGACCCTAACCCCGGGCCGCGTGACCAAGCATACTTACCTGTTAAGATGGCTGAGGGTGGGGACAGCTGGTGGAAATGGTGGCGGGAGGAGGAGACTCGGGTGAGAGCAGAAGCTGCAATGGCCCACTGGAGGGGTGAACCCCCAGATGACGAACCCCCCCTGGATGAAGAATATTTATCCCCTCTGGAGGAGGAGACAGAAGAAACTAGGGAAAGAAACGAGTTCAAGAGGGCAGAGTGGGCCAGACGGAGGAAGGACCCAGAGAGATGTCGTATCTTAGGCAGGCATGCAGAGAGGTGGCGGGTCTATGAAATGCTAGAGGAGGCAGAGCACGATAACGAACGGAACGAGGAGAGGGAGAGCCGTCTAGTAGCCCCGGGTCGCTTACCCCGGAGGCCTAAAACACCGCCTAAGGCGGAGGAGACGCCTAAGGTTGCGCCTACGTGTCTACACTTAGTACAGGCTGGGGTCACGGCACCGCCGGGCGCCTTCAGGCCTGCTACGCCGCCTAGCTCGGGGGACGGGCCTAAAACTCCGCCTAAAGCGTCGAGCGCGCCCTCTGCCGGAGTTATAGCCCCGCCAAAACCGGTGTTGCTACGAAACCAGAATGCGAGTGACGTCAATGAGGAGGGAGACGACCACTATTTGAAGATAACAGTCACTTTCCCGATAGAAATGGCGGAGGACAGACGTGTTGTAATGAGGAAGGTGGAGGAGAGCTGTAGAAATGGTGTAACAGGGGACACACAAGCCGGGCGGGAGGAGAAAAAAAAAGGGCCAAGGGAGCGCGTAAAGAAAGACGGGGTTCACCGGGAGGGCCGCCGGAGGGAGAGAGGGGGCCGATCTCCACCCAAATCCTCGTCGTCACGGTCCCACAGCCGCCCTAGGCATGGGGGAAGGGAGAATGATAGAAATAAACACCGCCAACGGCCCACCGAGGAGACAGTCCACCGAAAAGTAAACAACAAACCCTACAGGAAGAAGGACCGTGCGAAAGACAGCTGGGCAAGAACCCATTCCCACGTCCACTACCCACCGGAACGTTCGGAGGAAGGAGCAGAGCGGACGTTCTCACGGTCGGGTGACGGCCTCGTGACAGGGGAAACCCCGGTGGCACAGGCGTGCGGGGAAGGTTCCTGGCTGCTAATTGGCCAAGACAACTCAAGGGGGAGGGGTGTGGCCGGGCCGGGGGTGTATAAAGGAAGGACTCATCCCCGGGATTCGGCAATATCGACCATCGATTGGAAGCAGTTAGAACTCGGTAATATGCCTAAGACACACGAAGACGAGAAGTCCGTGCCCATGGTATGGGTAGGGGGAGTGCAGATACCAAAGCACAGGTGTGAGATCTGCAGGGAGGAGGGCAAACCGTATGCCTTTGGACGCAGCGATGCTTTAAAACGCCATCAGAGGAAGCATGAGGCCGTGCAGGAAGGATACGAGTGCCCCTCCACCGGCTGTGAATACCAGGTCGCCAAAGATTACAAGAATGACCTGGTGCGCCACGTGGAGAGACAGCACCCGGACATAAAAGGATGGGTGCCCCCGAAAGAGACCAAGCAACTGCGGCTGGCTAGTGAAGAGGAGGCGGGGGCCGTTCCAGCACAAACTCCAGGCACCTCCACGTCTACAAAACCCAAGTCTAAAGGCAAACCCCGGAAGGTTAAGGTCCACACGTCAAAAGGAGGGGCTGGGAAGGCAGAGGAGCCGGCCGAGTTCGCCGCCGCAAGCACTTCTAAAACGGAGGCGGTGGTGCCCTCCAGCCAGACACCGGGCAGCGCCTCTATCATATCGTCACTGGTGTCCCCCGGGATAAGCATAGGGGATGAGGAAATGGAGGAGGTGGCCGCAGCGGCCAAATATCTAGAGGAACTGGTGGGACTGAAAACTCCCCCCAATCAGGGACTACCTGCACAAGGGGTGGCCACCCGGAGTAGTACTGGCAAGGGGCGGAAACGGGTGTCCGAGGAGGCAGTGGAGGAGCCCCCTGACAAAAAGGTGCGCCGGTCCCCCGGTAAGGAGGGAGCTGTCCGCCGGGTTACAAAAATGATAACAGACCCCGTTACCGGTAAATATCAATTGGAGCCAGAGGAGGAGGGAAAGGTTCTCTTTGTTCTTAAATTACTAATGGACAGGTACAGTAGGGAGGGGGAGACCCCGACCAAAACCTTAACTAGACTCCAGAAGGAGTTGCCGGTGGGCACACTAGACGTAGATGAAATAGAAAAGGAATATGAGGCGGCTAGGACGGGTATACCAACACGGAGAACCCAGCTAAAGGTTGGGACTTACGATGACGTCACAGACGACGGTTCACAGTCAGCTCAGGAGTCCAGCCCGGAAAAAGGAAAGGCATTCGAAATTTCCGGGGGACTCGATTCCAGCCCTGAAAAACTGCCGGATTACACCTTAAAGGAGGACCGCCCCAAGCCCCACATTGAACCGGAATTATGCACACCTGCTGAGGAAGGGGCCACCTCCACCCCCGACTCCCCGGAGGAGGAGGAGGACAGGGGACCAGGTAAACCAGACCCCGAAGACGTAGCCACGAAGATGGTCTCCGCTCCAGCTAAAGTCAATGAAGAGATCTTTGAATACCCCCCCGGCGTGGCTGGCTACCCTGACCTCGAGGAGCAGTATGCAGCGATGATCAAAGCTGGTAGAGAGAGGGCCAGGCAGAAGGAGTTAGAGGAACAAAAGAGGTTAGAGAAGGAGAGAGAAATGGAAAGACAGAAGGCTATAGAGGAAAAGAAAGAAGCAGAAGCCAGGGTGGCGGAGGAGGAAAGAGCTTTGAAAGAACAGAAATCTAAAAAGACAAGAGGAGGAAAAGGGAAAGGCCCGGGAAAGAGTAGCCAGAAAACAGGATTAGAAACACTGATGGAGCAGGTTACCGTGCGCACGGGGGAGACCCCGGAAAAGGCTAGTCCACCAGTGGTGCCCCAGACTCCCACCCCCGGAACGCGGCGCAGCCTTGAGGAAATATTACTGAGTACATTAACTCCCACGGGCCAGCGCCCCAAGACCCCGGCAAAGACGAGCTCCGGCAGCAAACCCAGGGACAATGAGGGGGAACCCGTTGGAGTAACCCCCCAACAAAAAGGCAAGATGGCCGGGAGAGCAAAAGGGAGGCCTGACTTAGTGCATTACCCCAGGACGGTTACTGTTGGATTGGAGGGGCTGGTGGTGCAGTCTCCCAAGGGGGACTTTCTCTTACAAATTGAGGCTGGGGAGGAGGCGGGACACATGGAGACTATGGTGTTGGTGCCGGAGGGGGTGGAGACGGTGCAGGGGAGTGTGGAGGATGAGGACCCTTTAGGCCCACCGACCTCCGAACGTGTTATAATAGTGACAGACGCCCAGGTGGTACCCATACCTGACGGGGGCGTGGCTCCCACACAAGGAGTAGTGTCTGTAAGCCACGTGGTGGTTGCCCCTTCCCCGACTCCCGACTCTGGAAAAAGGGTAGAGGTGGAGGAGAACTTGATGCCCTGGAATGAGGACTTCACAGGCCCCCGTGAGCTGCAGGAGTATACGAGGCGCTTGCGGAACCCGGGGAACTTGGGGCCCGAGATGAGAGTGGTGCCGGGGGGGGTGTGCAGCTCGGCAGTGCAAAGCTTGGCTGACGGTGATGTGGAACTGGTTCAGGTGACCCGAACCAGGTACGCCAAGGCTTCCAGGGAGGGACTGTGCTCCAGATGCGGGCAGCCATGGCCTATTACCCCGAAGGCCCCGGAGAAGGAGGAGAGACAGGAGGAGGAAGCCTCTACGAGCACCCAGTAAAAAGGGTAAGTGTCTCTTCCGGTGTATCTACGGCGGGGGAAACGGAAACTCCAGTACAGGAGGGCGCCGGCGGAGGTCGGTGGGAGGAAAAGGAGGGAGGGCGGTGATGCAGCCGGGTCGGAGGGTGACTGCGGGATAAGCTGGGATGACGTGGAATGCACCCGAGTAATCTATGGGTGTAAGCCAGTACAGGCTGGGGGAGCAGTAGCACCTTAAATGAAGGACAAAATGCATCAGTTCCGGTGGGGTAAGCAGTACAAGTGCCTTACCTTGTGTTGCAGACCTGGTCGAGCCGCGGGGGGCGGCATCCGGAGGCAGGCGGAGGAGAAACGGCAACAACCGGAGGGAGGTGGCCGTCGGTGGACGGTTTGGAGGACCGGTGGACGGCTCGGTGGATGAGTCGGGGGCATCTCGGCGGTGGCAGTGATGTTGTATTGGCCTTGAAGGCAGCGGTTGTATAATAGTTAAACCATTTGTAAATTATGAAGCTATCCGTTGGAGCATGCTATAAGTATTGATACTGTGTATACTGTATGATTATCTATATTGCTCAATGTATTTGTTTAAAAGTAATAATCACAAACACCCAGGGGCCATGGTGTATAATTGTTTATTCAAAATTGGATACCCATCTGCAGGAGGGTACTCTGACATTCTTTCCCAGTACGACTGTTAATTAGTTGGGGAGAGTGTGGCGTAGACCGAGCCGACGTCGGTGGATCCCGAAACCATCCTGGCATGGGGGCGGGGGGAAGCCGGCGGAGGCGGAGTCACGTCAGCATTGTGTTATTCGGAGTAGCGTCTTCGGCGGCGGTGTATGTTGTACATACACCAGCGCCGGTGGACTTGCAAGTGTATAAATACTGGAGGTGTCCCACCGGACAGGCAGTCTGAGCTTGGGGTGGCTATAGGACGCACCGGCACTTGCACCAGAGAGGAGGAGCAGCGGCATATAGATAGAGATATACTTAGCTGGTGTGGCAGAGCAAGCCAGGCAATAAAGAATTCACGTTAATTATACTTGTCCGTGTTACTGGTCGTCATTCTCTTATCCGGAGGAGCTTGAAGTGCGCTACAATATATATATATATATATATATATATATATGCCTATGTAGCGAGTGGAGTTTAGGAATATGACTTGCAATTGGTTACGATCAGGTGACGGTAGACAGTTATTGCACCATCCGCATCAAAAGTGCAATTTCAGAATTCTTTCTTTGTAAACATCCTACTTTTATACTTGTGTTAAAAGCAGCTATGATAGCAGAGTAAGCAAATGGATGGCAATTTACCCTCTTACCTAGCGCAATATGAAGGCACTAGTGACCATCAGTAGGACCTTAAACTTGTCACTCTGCAAGCATATCTTTCAGACTTAAAAATTACAACCTATGCTTGGAGGGTGAGTAGTACTTCCAGTTCCCATCAGGTGGAAGAGGGGCATAGTGGGAGTGAAATGTAGTAAACTACCACTATGCTTTGCTGCTTCCTATACTACTTTCTGTATGGCGGTTCCCTGAAGGTTTACACATCAGGGCACCAGAGTAGTGACAATCATGTATCTCTGGACATGGTCTATAAAAGTCCATACAGGGGTCTAGCTGCTGTTCTTTTATGACTGACTTTTAGTGAATGGATTTAGGACATGCAGACTGAATACAAATTTATCAGAGAATGAGATAAGATAAGTCAGGTTTAATGAGAATAGACTGATTAGTAACCAAAGGAAGTATAACCTCAATTCATATCTGAATGGTCCAGTTAGGAGCTCACAGATAAACCGATGGTCCCTATTTTAAGTCAGTATGGGTGTTTATGTCGATAGTCCACTTGGCGTCTGTCGCGCGATTGAACCATACATTTCCTATATTCTGCGACAGAGGCCTAGTGGACTATGGGTGTTTGGACCCTAACATCGCGGACTTTAAGCATTATCCCACCGCTTTCACGTTTGTCAATCGGTTCCTATATTTTCTAAATCAATCAATCAACTATTAGGGCTGATGATAGGACCTTATGACACACAAATCAAATTACATCAATTATACATTTAGATATTAGAATGCTTTCAACGAAGTTTTGTGGCTCTATGCCTCTTGCTTTATTACTCTAAGACTAGGATTAGAAGTGGGATTATCCCTGCAGGGCTATAATATTTGCCCAACAGTAGCATGGGAACAGGCAACATTTAATGATCAACATGGCACGTTGTTCAAACACAAGCAATGCAATGCACCTTGGCGAGGATTGTCTCAGCCTTGACTAATTAATAGGTGTTCTTTGTTGGAGGAGACGTTGTGTACTCTTTATTGAATATGTTCAGCTGTTGGTGCTCTTTCAGGAAGGTATTTCTCAAACTAGCATGTTGAGTAATACCCTTAAGGTTGTATTGGAATTTTCATTCATTGCTATACCGTTGTAAATAAACATCCGATTCTTTAAATTCAGAGATTACCCCCGGTGCTTATACAGCACAGACAGTCGCCATAGTCTATATACCAGTGTCTATATAGATTATATATACCAGTGTCTATATCTATCTATCTATCTATCTATCTATCTATCTATCTATATATATATATATATATATATATATATATATATATATATATATATGGGACTATATACACCCGTGTATATATATATAAGTTAATATGTGCAGTGGTTGGATCTACTTTTCCTCCAGGGCGCGCATTGGTATGTATGACGTCACTGTAAACAAATAGCGCCTATATAAGCTCCGGGATCCAAATTAACCGTCAGTTGGCGGATTCTCCTCAAGCGGCACACACCACGCTGGGTGGTGCCAGAATTTTAAACTTATTCTTTGTGTTTTTTCGTATAACTACGGTACTGTACTCTGCAATATAGATAGAAAATCGACAGGTGGTGTTAAAACCAAGCCTGGTACTAAGAAAACTGCAAAGAATACGAGGAATAAGGCCGACTCTAGGATTTCGAGCAGCTCTGATCCGAATATGGTTGAACCGGTGTCACCTATCCCAATAGCTTCGGGAGTTAATTTGGGCTTATCTGCTGACCAGACGTTCATTAATCTGGAGGAAAGGACTACGGTAATGGAGGACCAGCTTGCTGATATCAAAGATCTTCTCGAGACCATAGCAGCTAAACAGAGCAATCCGGTAGGAGGGGCGTGTCGGACGGACTCACGTGGGGATGTTTTGACGCGGGATTCCAAAGGCGCTGTAACCAAGCAACGGGGGAGACGTAGACAGCGCTCGCCTAGTGACCGGAGGAGCCATGACGACAAGAATCCAAGATGGCGACGGGACCGTTCTCCTTCGTCGGATTGGGATAAAGATTCATCTTGTTCGAGGGGTTCCTCTACTGATACTACACATTCTACACGGAAAAGGCACCGGGGTGAGTTTGATCAGAAGAATTATCTAGAGAAAAATTCCAAAATTGATTGTATCGAACGGTTAATGCTGGTAAATGTACGTCTTGCGAAAGACAAGTATGAGGAAGGCGAGGATATTTTCTATTTGCTTGGCCATCTTGAAATGTTGATCGAAAAATCGAGTACAAGAATCTATACGGTGTCAGCTTTATCTAAATATGACAAGTCTGTAAAGGATAGGGCAAACAAGAACGGTTTGAAAGCATTTGAGAGGGTGGACAACTCTGATATCCTTAGATATTTATCTTACGACGGGACCGTTCAGGCCCAGAAGGGACAGGTGGCAAAGCCCATATCTTTCAAATCTAGGTCAGCTAGCACTTGTTTTGCTTTTAATAGAGCTGAAGGCTGTAGGGAGGACCCCTGTAAGTACCGTCATGTTTGTGAAGTATGTAGTTCTCCTAGCCATGGCAAGGATAAATGCCAAAAGAACAAAAAGGATTAGTGTGTAGCCCTTGGGCAGGGTCCTATTTTAAGATCTGAAGTTTTGATGCCTGATTTTAATTTAGTATGTACGGTAGACCCTCCTAAGCCTCCCGTTTCTGTCATTCCGGGTGATAATGGTAATAATGATAGTGTACATATTTATAATTCTTGTGAATTGTCAAAAAATTTATTTAATTCTTATAGTTGCCCAGTACAGGGTGAGGTGGTACCACTTTTTACGGTGGAATGTTTAAATAGACCTAGCATCAGGGTCTATGACAGTTGTGTAAATGGGGTATGTATGTGTGAGCATTTCATTTATGGTAGGAAGGCTCAGATACTCCCGTGTCGGCTGGCCAGTTTTCTTAGGCAGTCAGACCTTATTAATATCAATCAGATTGAGTCTGATTTTCTATGGTGTGGTTTTACCGAGGGTTTCAAAATTATTGACCCAGGGTGTGATACAACGTATGATTGTAAAAATTATAAGTCTATTTTAGAAGGTAAATTTTATAACGAGATGTGTAGTATTATTGAGGAGGAGCTAGCCCAGGGTTTGGTTATGAAGTCAAATGTCAAACCCAGGTGTGTCCATGCTTTAGGCGGTGTGGAAAAATCTAATGGTAAACTCCGTCCCATCACTGACTGCAGTATGCCTGATAAGATATCTATAAATAATTACATGAGTACCACTTCTAGTCCGCTTTCATACAACTCTATTAACACTGTTACAGCTCAGTTAGATAGAGACGACTTTATGTGTGTAGTAGATTTAAAATCTGCGTATAGAAGTGTTAATGTCTATGGCCCACACGTGGGCTATCAAGGTTTCAGGTGGAATTTTGGTAATGGAGACGAGTATTTTGTGAGTAACCGTTTGACATTTGGTCTAAAGTGTGCTCCGTATATATTTAGTAGAATATCTGATTTTTTGACTGCGCTAGCTAAATTCTATGGTGTAGATAGGATAGTAAACTACCTAGACGATTTTATTATCATAGCTCAGTCTAGAGAGGAATGCTTACGTAAAAGGAATATCCTCATTGAGTGTATGGAGTATTTAGGGTTTGTTGTGTCGAAAGAGAAGGTGACTGAGCCCAGCGTGTGTTTTTCTGGGTATAACAATTGACTCCAGGTGTATGGAGCTGTCCCTACCACAGAGTAAGCTAGATAAAATGAGCCTGGCAATAGACGAGTGCTTAGGTAAAAAATTTGTATCTAAGAAGACATTGCAGAAAATTGGTGGTTTGATGTCTTTTTGTTCCCAAGTAGTATGTGGTGGTAGAACCTTCAGCAGGAGATTGTTTGATCTTTAAATTCAGAGATTACCCCCGGTGCTTATACAGCACAGACAGTCGCCATAGTCTATATACCAGTGTCTATATATATTATATATACCAGTGTCTATATCTATCTATCTATCTATCTACCTATATATATATATATATATATATATATATATATATATATATATATGAGGCAGTACTAGATAAACTGTATTCTACACAAGACCAGTGCCTAGTCCAAACCTGGTGTTTGGATTCAGCTACGTGCTTCAATATATATGGGCGCATGCACAAATATATATATATATATATATATATATATATATATATATATATATATGTATATAACTTTTATATAGAGCTTTCAATGCAAAGAGGACTGGGTCGGAGCCAATTCTGCAAGGTGAGAAATCGCTCTCCCACCTAAACAGGTACATTTTATTTTAGTACACTCTGATTGTTCCATCCTAGAGTGAGAACATCTCTAGTGTTTTTTTCTGTCCTCAAATTCAGCAACATAATATAATGTAGTATGAGCAGTGGCTAAAATTGCTGAGTCATTAATACCCCTCCCCCTACCTTCTGTACACCATTTATACCAGTATTGTCGTGTTTCTTTACTGTGTACGTAGATCGATGTTGCTACAGTACACAGTAATGGACTGAATGTAAAGCAGATGGCATCGTCAGAATAATGGCAATCAATCCTGCCAGCAACAAGACAGCTATAGGCCTACATAATTATGTCCCACCTCCCCCCTCCTGATACTAGTGGCAGCGAAACACAGATCTATATCTTTACTATTCCTCATCACATGCTTATTTCCACGAGAAGTAATTAATGTCAATTGTGTGCCTGTATATTATCATAGGTGTATTTTCCAACAATGTAAGTTAGCATTATTGGGAAATTTCCTCCAGGCTTTTTAAAGCCATGACAGGTCTAGTATAAAAAAAAGCTTTATTTCATCAAAATCCGTACAGCGGTTGAGATTTTGCAGCCATTTGAAGTTGAAAAAGTGGTAATTTTAAACATCATTTTTCAGAAATGTCTATGGGAATTTAACATTGGGCTTGTAGAGATGGCCTCACTCACCAGTCTTGCAATGCACTGTGCAGCTTCCCCAGTTGTGTGCACTGGATTCAGTATCAAATAAGCTTTCTAATGATACCAAACATGACTATATATTCAGTCTGTGATGAATTGAAACCTCAAACTTTATATGATTAAATCTTTTAGACACTTTTCGAGAAACTTCTATGGGAATTTAGCATTGGGCTTGCAGAGAAAGCCTCACTTCCCAAGCTTGCGCATCCTCCCAATGCACTGTACAGCTTCATCATTGTGTGTATTAGATTCAGCTTGAAATAAGCTTTCTAATGGTACCAAAGATGCATATATAGAATGGAAATGAAGATTTCAAAACTTGACTAAACAAGAAAAAGTTGGCAAGGACCACGGATAGAAGTTCCCACTCCTACCCGTGGCCCAAGCCACATTTTGCTTGAGCTCTTGTGTTGGGGGGGGGCAGGATTGGATATGTAGGCTAGAATAACCTAAGGGAGTGGTCACCCCCCCCCCCCCATCCTGCCTGCGCATGGGAAAGGTAGCACGGGAAAACGCCCTAGTGTCTCAGTACTGTCTGATGTCATGTTACTGGGCAACATCACCAGAAATACGATCCATGACAGCACAATTTTTTTGAGCTCTCATGGTAGTGGTGGTGGTGGTGGGGGGAGTGAATCACTAGGCCCATATTTTACTCAAAGCCCAGAATCTCTAAATGTAGGCCCCTACAGCTGTCTTCTCATACCATTACACGGTAGAACATAATTGTCTGTAATACAAGGTACCCATTTCAAATACGCAGTATATAATCAGGGAGCAGATAGCACAGACAGTCTAGGTCCAGAGCCCCCACCCACGGAAAATTATGCCCGTAGGAAGGGTCCCACAGTTCGAGGCTCTATGATCTAAGACAGTCCCTCTGTCCCCGGCACCAGCTGTGCAGATGTTGTAGCAACCCCTTGGTTATGTGACTTTTTGGCCCTAAACCTAGGCCTACTTGGTGGCAATTATAGTTTTTGGCTGTGTGGCAGGGGGCATGGATATATATGTAGGTCTATGTGTGTAGGCTTACATGCTCCTTGTGTGTGGAGGGATTGACGGTCTCTAGCGTTACCCTGGTGATTTGCTACGCACAGTTACCATCCGAGCGGCTGCTCTGCAGCCATCATGTGACGTCAGGGCCCATGTGTGATGTCACCATTGGCGTCACACCTGCCCATGGGCAAAACTGAAAACATAATAGGAGTTGCCCAGCGATGTTGCTCCGCAGCCATCATGTGACGTCAGGGCCAATGTGTGACATCACCAGTGGTGTCACACCTGCCCATGGGTAAAACCGAAAACATTATAGGAGTTGCCCAGCGATGTTGCGTAGCAACATCGCTGGCCAATCCGCGGCGGGCAACTCCTAAAAAAGACCTCAAAAGTTCTAACTTTTTATTATTGCTCTCTTCTGTGATACCTACTACTAGTAATGCAAACCTACTCCTTGGAAACTCTGGCTAAGGTCCCTTCCTAAAGTTGCTTACTCTGAATAAATCTAAATTTGTTAAACTAAAAACAAAAAATAATAGCACCTTTTGTATTCATTTTCTTTTCCTATTTTATTAAAGAAAAAGGTCAGGGACGGAAGGCTGGGTCAGTGTTGAAATGATATTTCAATAGTCATCCTTTAATATTTATCTTTTTCTCGAGTCTCCTACTCCTAGTCAATATTTACACTATACAGATATGACAATGTTCATAAAATATAGGCCAAACAGATTAAAAAGTCATGTATACGGTCATGTGTGCAAAGGGAGGTCTTAAACCGGGTTTCCCACGGTTGGAGAAAACAGTTACTGGCACAAATACATGTATATGTATTCAACTTAGTCACTGTGAATTCAAACATGTGAGGACGGGTCCTGGAGCAAGGTAGACTTTAAGTACGAATGCACTAGACTATAGCGTTCCTCCAGGCTGGGGAGGTAGGGTAAACCACCCCTAACTCGACCCTTATGCATGTTGATACCTTATAATGTTGATCATCCTATAGACTAGCTTCTTTTAGGGAACATATAATTACTAATTGATTATACCTCATTAACTACAAAAGGTAGACCTTGCACATGCCACACTCATAAATTTATACAATAACCTTTGGTAGATGATGAGTCGATTTAAAGTATACTAACATTCCTGGTGGTCAAGTCAGGGGCAACTTACCCCACGTGCATGTATTAACATAATTATACAGATATTGTGCAGTAGCTGTCATATTTGGCTGTTTGGTGGATTATTCTGTTATACAACACTAGGCCTGTGGTATAAGCAGCCTCGCAGTCATTAGTTTTCTGGTCTGGCAATGGCTTTATGTCTGACCCAAAGCCACATAACATTCACGTACACATATACAATAACATTATACCTTTGAAATTATTGCTAAATTATTGAAAATACTGTTAGGGACCATACATATAGTTTAACCGCTCATTAGTTTAAGCTAAAACGCATTTCAGTCTATATTTATTTTCTTTTACAGTCGTTCTTACATGTCCAAGGTAACATGGGCACTGGTCCTCCTTAATCATGGGCATTGCCATTGTCAAATTGCTACTGCCAAATGTCAATGTTTTGGACAATGAAAGAGCCACTATTCATTCTTTTCCCTCAGAGATGATTTGACTTGGACCAGCAGATGGGAAAAATAACATAAAAAAAATTTACTTGGGTTATCAGCCCTGTAAAACAATTTAGATGTATCTAGCTATCCTATTAGACCAATGTTCAGCTCTCAGTAAATCACAAATACACCTAAATATGTAATCCCTAATTGATGCAAGTGGCAGCTACTAACTGCAGTAGTTCAACCATGGGATTTACCTCTACATTAATCCCCTATTAGGCAATATACACAGGGTCAGCAGTGTATGCCACCAAGAGATGCCCTGAATGGGGCTCGCCTGCTTATAGTATATAGCTGAGGACCTGGCCAGACCCTCTTATGATATATGTCCCTTAGCATCTGTAGTGTAGGGCAATGATTTGGCTTATGACAATTCACCATTCAAAACAGGGTTAATGATATCTATAGCTATGGTTTTGAAATGCCCTCCTGGGATTCCTTACTGTGATACCATTGTGAGAGTAGGCTTATCAGGTGTGATCGGGATTGTGAGCAGTCAGAACTCCTAGCATTCCCTATTTTGGATGAGGATAGGCGTCATGACCTGTCTCTGCATCATAGGTTCAGCTTTATCAGAGTTAACCTCTGTCTGCCAACAGCTCAGAGACCTACTATACGCAGTATGTGTTGACAACTCCTATACCTACTGCATGATTCGGTATCTGTCAGCCTTATAGCCACACATTTACAGATTTTAGCCAGCCTTTTGTTAGTTTCACCATTAGGGTCATACCCTGCCAAAGGTAGCCTTTGTCAGCATTGCCAACAGCAGGGAGACCAACAATAGCCCTGTTTACCTGTTTCATAAGGGTGCACACGACGAGTGGCACAGAACTGTTTATACTTCACATGTATTGTTGGTCATACTGAAAGGAAGCACCAAGTCAATGTATATAGCCAGGTGCAGTAGGTGGATCTCACAGCATTGCTGGCAGAAGCAGGATCAGAGAAGGTAACGTAATTAATCTTGTCTAATTTTCCCAAGGATAGCGCATTATTTAGCTCACCCAAGACATGGGATAAGCAGGTTCATACCCTTAAACCCATAGTCCACTTGGCCTTTGCCGTGCGTTTGAGTCATACAATTCCTATATAAACTTCTGCGACAGAGGCCTAGTGGACTATCAACGTTAGGCTTAGTCCATTTGAGTTTGCCTCTCTCTTCCGCCTGAGCCATTGCATTTGCCGAAGACAGGGGCCAGGTAAGGTAACTAAATTTGTCCAATTTTCCTAAAGATCAAACATTGTTTGATTAATCCAATACAAGAGCCTATCACCACTACACGATTATCGTGACACATGTGTATATCTGTCACGATAGTCCACCTGAAAGGCTGACATGTTTGCTTTTTTTTCAAACGATTTGGTACCGACAGCTGTACAAGGGAGGTACCACCCCCACTCAAACACTCACAGATACGCACAACACCTTTCTGATCGGTTGTTCTGGCTAAATATCGCATAGTGGAGAAAGGCCCTAAGACGAGCTATCCACCCTACTCCGTAGACGCTCTGAGGAGCAGGCAGGTATTTCGGCCTAATCCACCCATGACCTTGATGAGCAGAGGCAGAGTAAATCGTTGGTAGAATCCAGAGTGAGTCTGTCGCCTTTAATCTATACTCTTAGTACCCCCGGTACTTATAGTAGGCCTACAGCTATAGGTAAAATTGTGTACGGGACATACCTCTCTCATGCACGTTGTGGTCAGAATATCGTAGAGACTGCTCCATAATCCAGTAAATAATCCCTTACAGAGTTAATAATAAGTCCTGACATCACTGGTTCCCTGATATTGAAGAAATACACACTTCAGGGGTGTGGAATGAGTATGGTGTAAGAAGGTACTTCCTATGGTGTAAGTCACACGTCACTTCTCTTGGTGGTCTGCAGGCAAACATTTCCTTCATGTAGTTAGGTACCTATATTATGGGTAGTAACTCCTCATGCCACACACGTACAACGGTGCTTCTTATAATAGACCTCTGTGGGCGAACACACCTTCTCTGATCGTATGATTTTATATATTGGTCTCTGCAGGCAAACAACCCAATGTACCTAAATTACCCCTGGGTGCGAGTAAGGAAATTGGCTACGTCTCACTTTACCTGCTAATCATACACACACATAGGAATTCTCCTGCTCCTATACTATATGTCAATTCATATAACTCACTTATTTCTGGGGTGCATGGAATTTAGGGATATTTTTCCCCTCATAATATATTCATATTTATAGAATTGGTGTAACTTGGCATCATTCGAAGTTATGAGCTCAATGAAAAGGTACGAATTCTAGTCTTTGCATCCTGTGGGCCTGTGATTACCCCCCCCCCCCCACGATGCAGTATACTGAGGCCAAGCACAATCGACAAAAATTCTGCCCCCCCTAGAAGAACGATATTTAACCCATGGTGACACCATAGACCAAAGGAAAACAAACTGTGATTGTTCTAAGTAGACCTCAGTTTAATCAATTAACATACAGCTGCGTTGGTCCACGGTTTACCACAAGTGCGTATTGGTCAATCCAGGGTTTTCACGCCTTGGATTGACCACTTCAGGCACAGATTATAGGCCATAACCCGACGCAACGGTGTAATGCAGTAGACTCCCTGTTGGCAAGCACTATCAGTGTGTGCATGCTAACTGGTCTGTGCGTAGCTTTCTGGAGGGAGACAATTGTTTTTAGCAACAAGGGGGTGTCTATATCGATGTTGATCTACCGAGCTATGTTATTACCCTCCTCTCCTGTATGGTGGTGGGTTGCTCTGGGTTAGTGTTCAACATTATTTGTTATTTTTAAAAGGTGATCAATGTTATGTATCAAAACCATTAGCAACTCGATTTCCTAACTGACTCGCTAAACCCAAGGAGAGTTCTTGAAATCAACGGCATTACATCCTACATGATAAGGTATATTGCCCTCCCAAACACAATAATCCATGAAATATGATGTGTGACTTTGCAGCAATACAAATTTGCCATCGGCTCTATTAGGATAACTTTTGGAATTTGGCTTCTGTATTGCCTTAGTCACTGTAATATTGAGTGTCCAAATTCAAATACATTGGCTTTTCAACATATTTCAACACTCAAGGTATGTTGTGATTTGGTACTTGTAGTACACCAATATGGCTGCTCACAGGACACAACCCACTGTGTCATTATAGCACGACTTCTGGGTGGTTCTGACACCCTGAGACGTCAATATTTAGACTATTACTAAGTAGTTCCTGACTCAGCTGTATTACATAGCTTCTAGTGGCTGCTGGTAGGTGGAACTTAACATATACGTTAGGTTTTGTTGTGAGAGGAAAAGGAGGAGGAATGTTACATGGGCTATACAATTCATTAGGTCAGGTTAAAGGAGGAGTGGGATTATATAGCCTATACATTGGATATCTTGTAAGAACTATAGCACGAACTACATGACATAGACATAGGGTCTTTGTAAGTAAGTTAGGCAGAACTCCATGGCCTGGCCTGCACATTAGTTCTTTTAGTGAGTGCATAGGGGAAATCCGGCCCTTGCACTGAGTGACTCTACATGTAGAATGTACACCAACTGCGGCCCTTCCTTTCAAAAAGTACCCTACTCCAATGGACATCTGTACCAAAAGAAGCCCCCTTATTGTGGGAAACCGTTGGCCTTTAAGGTGAAAGAAAACACCCCTTTCTTCTAAAAAAAGGCCGACATTATTTCAGCACCCCTATTTTCCCCAGTTAAAAATAGTTGTCTCTCAGTATAAATTTCAGCATAAATTCCATATCTCTGTGACTATTTTATTGGCAATATAAAGGATGGAAGTCCCCTGTACTACAAAATACATCCATATGATTTCAGTTCCATAGAGCCAGCCCTTAAAGCACCTTTGCTATAACATGACCTATACACTGGATGTTTTTGGGAGTATAGGGGGAAGGGAACGACAAGCCATGGCCTACATTATTATGTAATAGATATCTTTCGAAGTATAAAGGGAAATACATGACTTGGTCTATACATTAGGCCTTGTTGTGGGAAGCATAGGGCAAAGCACAGAATCTTTTTGTTTAGTTTTGTTGAAGGGCGGGGAGGCAATTGTCTTTCAAGATTTACTTTTGTGCATCGCCTTTATAAATATTTAACGTCATGTCTCCACTAAAGCCAAGGGAACGGAGGCAGAGTCTATTCTATGTATATTTGAAAGAACCAAAGTATAGCTAAATAGATCAATCCTATATAGTGAAGGTGGATGGGAAGTAGACTCTACAATATAGGTTACAATATAGGTTTGTACTGCTCGATCTAGAACCAAAAATAGAGCAGTCGGCCTCTAATATCATGCAGTCTTGAAGTGGATTCTACCGTCCATGTAGGCCTGTACTATACGCCAGCTATTTCTAGTGCACTTGAAAACATAGGCAATAGCATTTCTGCGGTATATTGTATCTTGAAATGAGACTATAAGTACAGGCTTTTACGACTGTAAATCTTAATGAGACTATGACATCCCCTGCAGAAGCTGTATCTCTGCTATGCTATTTCATAAAGGCGATAATCTATGATATAAATGTTAAACCAGTCAACATTACTCTATAAATAGGACGGATATCATTTAAATGCTGCCCTTCAATATAGGAACTAGATACCACACTGTCCTGTTTGAACACATTAATAAATGCTAATAAATTCAAAACATTACGTTATTGGGTATTCTAAGGGAGTGGTCATTATTTATCAACGGGGGGGGGGTGATTGGTGGGTGGGGCCTAAAAATGTGAGACCCCTTTTTTTTTTGGGGGGGGGCTAATAAAACTAACCCTGCTTTTAGCAAAAACATCCACGCACTAATATAGATCAAAGAGGAGGGCTAAAATATTCTCCAGCATGGCGGAGGTGTAGAAAATATTGACTGCTGTCAAGGAGGGGCTGTACATTTTTTTCATGTGTCCATGCAAAACCCACCAAACCCCCCTGTTGATAAATAATAACCACTCCCTGATAGCCCCAGCACTTATTTGAGACTGTTGTCTATTATAGAAAAGTCCAATATGGTAACTATTTAAATTAGAACAAAAAAGTGATCAAACATGGATGTTGCATGGTGGACCCCAAATGTGGGCTAGTAAGAATAGATTGATTAGTATGTGCATTATTTAGTAGATGTGGCCAAAATACACTCATTTTGTGTGGCAAGAGGTTGGAAGGCTAAGGCCTTGCCAAAGAAGCTCCTTATCAGATCTCACTTGTAGCAGTGTTTACTTACTCTCACCCCGCACCCTTGCTACATCTTGTGGTTTAAAGTTATTCTAAATCTAACTCACATTAAAATGATATATAAAATTTACATCGATTCACTTGTGGGAGCCAATCTCCCCAGAGGGCAAAGCCCGTGGGAGAGACTGGTATCCCGCGGGGGGATTGCTGTGCATGTATTGCATCTTGTGCACCTCTGTCTACTTTATTGTGACACATTCAGAATTGAGGTTACATGACATTGTGGAACCATTCCAGAACCATATCATATGAATGACCGGATCTATGAGATAAGCATAATAACAGAGTTATTATGTAAAATTTACATAATAACTCTATACTCTGAGTCATTTATTAAGAACTCTGTTATTACTCTAATCACATAGATTCGGTCATCCATGGAAGTGTTCACCACTGTTTTGGACAAGCAGAGTTTAGATACCTGTTCTATCAAACGTGGAACAGTCTCTTAATGTACCTTAGCTGAACTGATGCATGGAACATATTGATCAATCGACCTGTTATTATGTTCTATTCTATAAAAGAGATATCCATAGACCATTAATTTTGTGAATGTTTCCTGTCTTCAATAGATGCTATCACATAAACAACTCATAGATCATAGCGACAACCAATAATGTCCTGCCCCTATATGAGGGGCTATTGTCCCCTCCAAATGATGCCTTACCAAGGCTACATTAGTCATCATCTACATTAATTTTATCGAATCGAGCCCAGGGGTTGGTAGGATGCATGGATGCATCACCAGTGAGTTTATAGCCAAAGTTAAATTCATGCATAATAGTAAGTGCTAGCATCATGCATTTAAACATTATCCTTTGGCCTTTAAAGGGATAAGCCCACCTGTATAGTCCTTTACCTGGGAACCAACAGGTGTCAATAGTAGCATTATTGATGGCCACTGCCACAGTGGTACATTGTGGGGAGGCAACACTCTCTTACAAGTCCTGTAAAGAACTACTCTTGTCAACTGGTGATGTGTCTCTGCTGTAACCTGTCTGATCATAAAATTATACATGTGCAATTTTCTTTTATCTATTAGTTATCTTTATTCATAGCAGGAACAGCAGATCAATTGTGGTAAGAGATGGGAAAAGACAATTGTCATTATCTAATAGCACTCTGCAATTATATGGAACATCAACATCCACGTTCTCTCATGAGATAGGGGAGAAAATCTTTAGCTATGGTAGAGAGTATAAATTCCATCTGCTTTTGGTTCAAATCTCAACAGTAAGTTAGCTGAAAATAGGTGAAATATGTATTGTTGACATCTAATTAATCTCAACAACCCCGCTCGCCCTGACACAGAATATCCCCACACAAACCAAAAAAGAAGGGAACACAAAATATCCCAACACAAACCAAAATGAAGGGAACACAGAATATCCCTACACACACCAAAATGAAGGGAACACAGAATATCCCTACACAAACCAAAATGAAGGGAACACAGAATATCCCTACACAAACCAAAATGAAGGGAACACAAAATATCCCTACACAAATCTTAGTAAATGTAATGACTATGGTCGAAACATATACCTACATTGTAGGACACAAACCTTTATAGTGCCACAACCATTTGTGTTGATTGTATTACCCCCCATTTTTGTTGATCAGGTCATGTATTACATTTATTCCATACATTTATTCTATTTATTCCAGTTACATTTATTCCATATGACAATAATAGATCAGTGATAATTGATATGGCTTTTTGTGGACAAACAGGGTTCAAACATGAATTGATTTGGTACTACGTACTATATAGAGACCTGCTTCATTGTTCTATTGATGGGTACCATGTATCGCATATCCTGTAAGATGTACGCCATGAGCTGAAACTTGATGGCTGCACCAAAACAGAGTCAAAGGTCAAGGAATGAGGGTGAAAAATTCACATTTGAAAGACCTATGGTATGTATCAACATCCAGAAATATCTAAAAGAAAATTGACATTCAAAACATATCAATGATTATACCATGATTTCTGGCTTACACAGTGCTTTTTGGGGTCTATTCCCATCCACATATATTTCGATATTGCACACCCTGTAGGCTTTACCATCGATTTTGGAAGGCGTGCGGTTATCCATGGAAGGCGTGCGGTTATCCATGGAAGGCGTGCTGTTATCCAGGATAACCGCATGCCTCTCATGTCCTCCCATGTCATATGTTACATGCTAAAACCAACAGACTATTTCATTGCCGTGGTAGGGGTCGAACCTGTAATCTCAGGTCCTTAGTCCAACTCCCTATGCAGTGCACCACAGGGACTGACGAGAAATCCTTGGTTCGAACCACGTCTGGATATGCTACTAAGCCGTGTGCCGCTGTCGCTGGCGCGGTGGTCTAGCGGTTAGCGCTTTGCGCTCAGCTGTCAGAGGTCCGCGGATCGCGTCCCGGTCTGGGTGCTTCTTTTTTTCGCCGTGTGCGCTGTCGCTGTCCGCTGCCGGGCGACGAGGTGTATTCTACACAAAAATAACAGTAAGACGCATTGAAATCTTTAGCTGTGTGCCGCTGCCTGTCCGAACTGAGGAGGTGTATTTAGTACACAAACATAACAGCGAGACGCATTGAAATCTTAAGCCGTGAGCCGCTGGCAACCCGAGCCGAGACGGCCGCTGTCGCTGTCCGCTGTCGCTGTCCGCTGCCGACGACGAGGTGTATGTACCGATTGTGTACACACAATGGCTGGCATCGAGTCCCGGGGAGGGGAAATAATTTTCGTTTTCAACTTGAATTTATTGGTATTCTATTGATTATTTATTGGTTTTGTGGTATAAAATAAGTAGTCAATGGATAATTCATGACTCGTGTGTGTTAGCAAAGGCTAATACCACACACTCGTCATGAATTATCCATTGGTTACTTGTTCATTATAGCTTGTACATTAAATGGGCGATAAATTGTATTTCCAATAAAGTGAATTGAAATCATAAATTATTTTACAGTTTTCCAGACGTATTGCATACACATAGGGGCCTATTGATAGTCACTCACTAAACAGAACTATATGCATGTCAGGAGGCACAACGTGTGCATGTCATGTGGCATAGACATACTCATTCTGAACTCCTTATGGCCCACAAGGATACCACACTTGCCTGTAAAAACACTGGGATAGGTCTCAAACCAGAACTAGGTAGTACAGGTTATTGGAATAAATATCAAGCACCTGATATTGTATCTCAAATAAGCGTTAGTCTCATTTAGGCATTGGTTGTACAGTGGCGTAGAAAATAAATCCTACTGTACAAGGGCATCTTTTGTATTCAATACTCAGCATTGTTACATTTATACACCACTATGGTTGTTGCCATGCAGAGTTCTGTATTATTTATTTTTAATTCAAATTAGATCTAATCATGTTATACCAAACTACATTTTGCATAATAGGTTGTTCTAATATTGTACCCTCTCTCATTTCAGCACTGACGTTCGCCGGAAGTTCATCGGGATCTGCCCCACCCCTTCAAGTTTGATAAGCGGCCCACGCCAATAGGATTTGTGGCTTTCAGGTGTAGTAGGATTATCCTGAATCATACTGGATTATCTGTACATCATTCTGGAGATCATCCACAAGGATTTAGCATGCACCTTGCCTTGATGCAACATCTCCTTTACCCTTGACCCTATGGCCATTGTGATCAGGCCCCTGATCCTAAGAGACACACAATTTCTAGTCTGACCAGGAATTGGATAGAAAATGGCTACTTAAAAGATGCCTCAAATTCAGCCATTCACATTTGAAAGTAGTACGCTGCCCATGCATACAGCTGACCCTTGACACATCCACATAGATGATTTCTCCATTATGGTACTATGGGGCATGCGCAATGGCACCCGGCGTCTACTGGGCCGGATGTGGACCAGCTCCTTCCGGGTCAAATCTCCACGCTATCATGTGACCGGGGAGGATGACCGAGATGCCCCCTATGAGACACTATGGGAACTAGTGAATGGGGCCCTACCAAGCGGCCTTGTGATTGGCTGTTTGGTTGTGGCAGGCCAGGTGGCAGGCCAGGTGACAGGTCCCAGTGGGATCCTATCAGCTGTGGTGGCCGCCATTGCAGTGTCACTGACAGGTCAGTATAACCTACACACTCTGTTATTATTGCATATGAACGTGGATCATATACCTCATGTATCCTTTTTGTGCCCAGAATTATTTGAAGATTTTACATTATTTTACATTATTTCACGATTTGATTTTTTGTTTTATAAGACCATGTGTAATTTCGATCTTCTTCCTTGATAAGGGCTTGGCATATTATATTTTCTTAATTCTCATACCTCAGTGAAGACTTTCAGTTAAGGATGTGATACTACTGGTCAGGTCTAGTAACCATAGTTACCAGAACATTCCATTTGTTGTCATTTAGTGATATTTGGTCTCTATAAATTATATATCCATAATCCCTCCAATCCTGAGACCTTTCAAAGCTGAATTGCCTGCATGCATCTACATGTACTGGCACACAGGGAACATGATATGTTGTACTAGAAACAATGCATGGCTCATCTTTAGGATATGAGCACTTGCTGTAAAATATAATTGGAATATTGGAACCTATGTGTGTATGATCCATCATCATTTTGTTACCATATCAGATTTTAGCTGGAGGGTTTCCTGTTATTGAATCACATAAAATGACAACTCATTTTCAAGTTTTGATACAGCCAAATGAATAGTTGTATCATAATCGGGAGGTCAAAAGCATTCCATAGAGGGTCTAACTTTGCAGATTGGACCAGTAGAAGTGTCTGGATGAAAATTTCTTTCAATATACAT
Source organism: Acholoe squamosa (assembly GCA_949317995.1). Classification (NCBI taxonomy): domain Eukaryota; kingdom Metazoa; phylum Annelida; class Polychaeta; order Phyllodocida; family Polynoidae; genus Acholoe; species Acholoe squamosa. Next base: position 25,580,610 of record OX439050.1, read on the forward strand.
GCATTTAAGCACAAAACGGCACACCCGTGTATAAGGCACAGCCGCATATCAGACATACTGCACCGCACCTACAAGACATGCCCTGAATTTAAGAAAATCATTATAAAGTACATCCAGAGTCATATGGAGTCAGAATATATTGGCCTGTACTGTTAAGTATTGTTCTATAGTATCCTCACCTATACGACTCATCTCTAACTTTGGGGTCCATCCTTGCATATAAGCAGCATCTTATATGCAGGGTATCTATCTACCCATCCATTCACCCATCCATCCATCCACCCATCCCTATTTTTCTATATATCTGTCTATCTGTCCAACCATCTATCCACACATCCACCCAATGCAAACCCATTCACCCATCTGCCAATTTGTCTGTCTGCCGATCCGTCTGTCCATCCATCCATCTACCCACCCGTCCACCCATCAATATCCTAAAACACTAGTTCAACACTGGCCAAATGCCTATAGAGCTAGAGAATGCATACCATGGACTGCCATGGAGGTGGTGTGTGGCGTGCACCAAGTGCCCATTGTACAGCTGTGAATGGTGGTTTGGCATGCACCTCCTGGGGGCAGTTGGTGTGTTCTCCACTAATGAACTTCACCAGAACATGAACCTGTAACATACACAGTGGTACGTTCACATACAGAATGTCCACAGAGTTACTACCAAAGTACTCTGCATATAAGGCGACCCACATACAAGATGTACCCTGAGATCAAGGCACACTGATAAGGCGCACTTGGGGGTTGCTTTGGCCAGGTCAAACTTAATGACATTGTAATTTTACCCCATCTATAAGGCAAACCGAGACTTTGCGAGGTCATATAAGACACAACTGGGGGTTAATTTCATGTATAAGCTGATATGCGTGGTACCGTAAATTCTCTTGTTTAACCCACACCCTCATATAACCACACCCCCGACTTAAGAGGGAGCTATAAGCCTCATCTGTTCCTTGAAAATTGTAGTGTTAGTACTGTTCTACAGTGCCAAATACCCTCCTATAAGCCGCACCCCTTCTTTTAGCTTATCCTATAAACCTTATTTGAATTTGGATTCTGGTACTAGCCATGGCTTATACGAGAGAATTTACGGTACTACGTGAGTAACTCTGGAATTCCATTGACAGATACTCAACTGACGTTGACAATATATATAATAGCACTGAATGAGTATCCGCCAGCCAAAATCTGTCAATGGAATACTTTTTCGAGGAAAGAGGGCAAAGCATTCCCAGGTAGCAAGGATACATTTGGCCAATGTCGGCTTATATTAGGCAAACGTTGGCTTATATTGGGCCAAGCATGGACAAGCATAGCCCAATGCTCCATTGCTGATTGGGTTAAAGTTACAAAGCTAAACCACATTATTATCTAGGGGTAAGCAAGGACGTTCCCATGAATATAATGGATATGCCAAAAACAAAATATTGACAAAATATTGAAAAAGTAAAATGCTCATTTTGAATTGCACACTATACATATCACATAGCATATAAATTATGTATATAAAAAAAGAAGAAAAATGTCCAAACGTTATATAATGTTGAAATACTCATTAAAAATTTCTATTGAATTTTAAACAATCAATTACATGTCGTAAAATTATTGTTAAGGGTTTAAAACTATACCCACCAATTTATTAAATTTCCATATATGGACCAATCACAGGACAGCACATCTTCACTGCCATGACAAAACCTGCTCCGTTATTGTACCTCAGAAGAGAGCTTAACCATACATTCATATCCTGATGAAGGGCAACTAAGTCCCGAAACGTTGATATCAAGAATGTAAAACAACTACAACAAAAATATGAAATAAAAAACAACTGAAACATACTTGACCTCATTTGTCAGTTTTGTCAGCCTTACGACATAATTTATTGACCTAACCTCTGACATGGCATCTTGATAAGGTCCTGCAGATGAGGCCAGAAACAACAACAGACTCAGTTGGACCGAATTACACTCTGTCCCAGAAATTGGAAATCACAGCCCTGTATCCGGAAAAGGATCCTGAGACGCAAAGTTCAACAACAAACGACCCCCTGAAAAACATCAACAACAAAACAACATCACAATGGAAAACAACTCAGCTGAAAAAATAAACCAACCAAGTGACAACAACAAAAACCCACAAATTCCTTCAGAGGTTGTTCCTTACTACAAACAACTGAGAAAGGTAGAATTAAACAGAATAAAGGCAGACCGTCATGCAGCTTATCTACTTAAATGTATTGAAAACGACATTGTCCCTAAGGGATTACAAATCAAAGTAGCCCCACAAGTCCCAGATGAAGACTGGGAATTTAAAATTAAATGGGAACAGGCACAATTAAAATTCAGCAAGAAACTGACACAACTTCTGGGGGATTATTACACCAGCAGAATCGACAAATTATCAACCACAATTGACAGCACCAAAGAAATTTTGGCAACAAAATGCAACCCCGGCATGCTGACCTACATACATGAACTGATAGAAAACCAGAAAGTAGAAATCAAAACACCGTTAGAAAACCACAGAAACCGCAAATTAGACGGTAGCAACAACACAATCCAAAACCAAACCAGTACCAAGCAAGCAACAACAGAAACCAACAATGACAGCTAGATCTACCCACAGACCAACTGACCGGCCTCGCCGCCACGCGAGCGATAGAAAAACAGATCAGCACACAACAAAATAGCGCATCCAGACCAAAAAACAACACCCAGAAGAAAGACAGTACCCTATCTTGACTATGACCCATTTGTAACAACATAAACATCAAGTTTATCACAAATCATTAAGGAAAGAAACACTGCAAACTCACAAGAACTGTCCACACGCTGCCATCTTGCCGCACACAGGAAATGACCTTTGACCCCCTGTATCTAGGCAACCACAGCCCATAAAAGGCACGATGTGACGCAATAACATCACAACTAATCATACGACGTTCAAACAACATCTAAACTACAAAATTGGAGAAGAAACTCATCAAAATGTATGGGATTACCCAATGCACGATATGCCAAGAGTGGATATCGTCCAAAATAACAGCTAAATTCAACCACATGAGGAAACGTCACCCGAGTAAAAACACCGAACGTTACAAGTTCAAATGCATCTTTTGTAACAACCTGTTCAGCACACTGTTCAATCTAAAAAGACACCAAAAACAATGACATGGGCAAGTATATGCCCTAAATGAACATGCCCTAATGATCACTGTTGACAACAACAACCCCCAAGCAGTCAATAAACCGACTAAGAAACAAAATATGCACACTAAAATAAATACAAATGACCTACTTAAAATAAAATTCTGAGTAATTTCCTCCATCAATACACTTTCCAGAACCCACCCTACTGGGCGGAAAGTGTGTTACCACCAGCATACTAACCCCAACCACAACAACAACGACTAAATCCAAACCAGAAACAACATCGTCACATGCCACTGATACCAAAACAGAGAAGCAACTACAAGAAGTGACGGCCAAAATCAAGGCAAAAGCACACAAAACACCAAAATCCATAGAGTTCATCAAACCAGAAGACGATCCACTTGACCCATCCTACCAGAAACTGACACACCCAGTACCACTAAACTTGATCCTACAGAATCGCCTAAAGCAATTGAGAAGGAAAAACATCAAGATACCCCAGATCCCAAATCTGGGGAGCAACAGATCAAGACCCCAATCAAGAATAAAGGAATCGCCAGTAACAACTTATCAATGCCTACAGCCGCAGAAATATTCAAAGACAACACAAAGGCCGAATCGGACCCACCACTAGCCGTACAACTCTCCGTGAGCGACACAGACTTCTCAGACGAGATAGAAGACGAAGAAGAAAAAACAACAACTGTGAAATCCACTGTGAAAATGGTGGAAAATGAAACAACAAAAAAACAAGACAACAAAACCGGAGAAAAGAGAAAGAGGGATCTCAGCCCACTGGAGGAACCGTACTAGCCATTAGAACACAATGGAAAAAGTTCAAGAAACAATGAATCAAGATTTTACAGGTCCTGACTGAACTGGGCACCCCCCGATAACACAATCAACACAGAGAACGATACCAGAACCCACGCTACCAGCCAAGAAGATACCAGTCCGGTAAACCACGAGCCATTAGCCCTGAGAAACAACATTATTCAAGTGACAAAGAAACAATGATAAGCAGCTCTGAAATGAAAAAAAGACATCTACTACTTAGCCAGGAAGATCAACCTAAAAGCAGCCAAGGCCATGAAGACCGAATTAATCAGACAAGGCATCTTGGGACCCAACTCCAAATAATTAATCATCCTCGTATGACGGAAAAAATTCCAAACGTTATATAATGTTGAAATACTCATTAAAAAATTCTATTGAATTTTAAACAATCAATTACACGTTGTAAAATTATTGTTAAGGGTTTAAAACTATAGTCACCAATTTATTAAATTTCCATATATGGACCAATCACAGGACAGCACATCCTCACTGCCATGACAAAACCTGCTCTGTTATTGTACCTCAGAAGACAGCTTAACCATACATTCATATCCTGATGAAAGGGCAACTAAGTCTCGAAACGTTGATATCAAGAATGTAAAACAACTACAACAAAAAAATGAAATAAAAAAAAAATGAAACATACTTGACCTCGTTTGTCAGTTTTGTCAGCCTTACGACATAATTATGTATAATGTTGTTTTTTTTGAAAATTTGGGGAAAGGCTACAACAAACGTTTCTTTGCTTTTGGATACGCATAAGATTCTGAGGTGTCTTTTTGGGAATTCTAATGATGGATAGCTCTGAAATAATAAAGTTTTGCCCACCAATCATAAAGTCCTGATATATGTTGAGATGCATAATTCTAGTTTATTTAGAGAATGACTCATAGTTGGCAAATTGTCCTTGTACAGAAAGTCATGCTTATAAACTGAACAAACACATTTTTAAAACAGCTTCTCTATTGCTGATTCAAGCAGCTTGATTCCGACCAGAAATTTAAGTCCCTAAGGAAGACCCCAGCTCCTTCTCCTAATCTGTGAATTTTCTGAGAGTGTGTGCACTAGTTATGACTCACCTTAGCCCGTTGATAACAGCTATGTTACAATACTATGGTGATATTGGTTTCCATTTGTCATCACAATATACCAAGTCAGCACTGACATTAATCTACTAACACTACATTTTACCATCATGCTAGCCCACATGGGTGTGTATCAACTCAGTTAGCATGATGCTATAATGAAACACTGACAGTTTACTCATAAATACCATGTCGCAAAGCATGCCTTAATTAAAACTCTTATGTGGATACTAATGTGAAGAGGACCCCTCAAACTACAATAGCATCAACTTCTCTGTCACTACCACGAACTCTTAACTGGGCCCTGGTAAATAGAAAAAAAAGAACAATTTGACCTTTCTGAACATCAACAAAAGTCATGCCCCTGCCCGAGGAGCCTGGTCAAAGTGGTTTAGTTCATGTTTTAACTGTTCTGATTATCATTAATTAACTCCATAAGACTGCGGTAGGTGACAGAAGAAACTCATAATAGTACCTGGATACAAGGCCAGATCAGCAGAACACCACTTCAGGGACTGTTCCAGGTTTTCCCACCTTTTGCAGTAATCTATGACATTGACCACCATCTAGATTCAATTCTATGTATCCCCTTTCATATGGATAATGGCTTAATGCATACATGCACATGACTTGTGTAGTATGTGTGTACTTACATATCCACCATACATGCACAGATACAACAACACTTAAAGCGGAAAATAAACATAGCGTGTTTCCCAATGCGTCGACGCGTTCATCGGCGCGTGAGATAACCCCCAGTAGGGCATTTCTGACATGCTCCCGCATATGTTGGCATGGTAACAGGGTAACATCCCTCCGAGTCAATGCGACGCACTATGTTTATTTTCTGCTTAATACAAACACACCTTTTCTACTACAGGTATATGCTATGCTGAGTTCCGTGCACGTTGGCCACGGGTGAATGGCCTGCCTTATGAATACACATACCTGAGTACAGGAGAAGGACTTGCCTTCATAGTGGCATCCATGACACTCCTCCAGGATGTCTCCATGGTAGCAGCAGCAGGCAGGGCCACCAGCCAAAACCTTGACATTCTACTGGGTAAGTTATGAGAATGTACTAACCTTACACTAGTAGAAAACCCTGTTAAATTTACCAGGCATCCCTGTAAAATGTTACAGTGAACTACCTTATGTGTTACGCATTTATGCAGTGTTATTCTCTCAAAGAAGCCCCAGAAAAATTTAATAGTCCAGTAAAGCATTGTGATGTAAGGAATCTCCGTCAAAAATACAATAAAAGCTTTTCCCCAAAGTTATTGGAGAACCTTTATATTTAGAAGCATTCTTTTTTCAGTTCACACAAGTTGTCTACCTTAGTGCTAAGGTACTTAGATATGGTTTGCTCTCTATGGTCAGAGTTTCCACCTAAGGCCTCAATGATCTAGTGACTAATTTATGACCAAACTCTAATCAACATTAAAAGTTACAGGCCCCGAAAAAAAATTTCGGCCCTATTTACCCATTTCTTCCTAAAAAATAGTTAAATTAATCATAAAGACTTCATCTTCAGGATGTTGCATGGATATGTTCAACATAATTGAGAATGAACAAATGGAATAAAATGAATTGTATTTCTTGTCGGTACTAGTTGAATATCATTTCTCTTCTTATTATTTGACCAGGTAACATCATCTTAAACTCGACACGTCAGGGATTAGGCTGTGCTAGTCTTGTGGACAGCTGCCCAGATGGTGTGGGAGCCTTGGTGGTTGTCATTGTTAGTCTACCAGTGGCCTGTGGGATCAGAGGAAGGCAGAAACTGGTTTCCTTGGTAACTAACTGCTTGGTCCTTCTTGTGCTGGTCTTCTTGCTCATTGTGGGATTGTTTCACTTGAACTTTACGCTCTGGAAGACTCCATCTGACTTTTTCCCCTCCAGTTACCCAGGGGTAAGTGGAATATTACTTTATATTTAATCAATAATTGTAGGAGATTCTCTGTCTGCTGAATATAAATATAGAGTTAGCCTTACTGAGATAGTGGGCGATATCTTCTCTGAAAAAGATATTGCTTCCAATTCAGCCTTTGGTGTGTCCTAGGAGATTCCCTCCTGTCAATAACCATCTTAATGTTGCTGCGTAATTTCAACTGAATCTAATGATACCATTGCTAGCATTAGAAAAAAAGAAACAATCATAAAGATATGGTTTTCCTTAAAATTAAAAGGACCAAAATCTGAAATGGTGAAGTTGGAATGCTTAATATGTACTCTATGAAGTAGGCCTTCAGTATCGCAATTTGTTCCCTATCAATAAAAACACCTATACTCATTTTAACTGAATACTTGCTTCATCAACAATTATTTTCCTTCCAGGTTATCGAAGGGGCAGCAATCAGCATCTATGCATTTTCATCATTTGAAATTATCTGTAGTAAGAGTGACTTTAGTAGGCAGACAGCAGGACGAAATGTCCTGACCGCTTATACCCTGAGTGGTATGGTAATCATAGCCCTGTTCATGGCAGTCACAGCTACAACAACATTACTTGTACCCATCAGCCAACTCATCACAGAGACACCCACCCCTGAGGCCTTTTCACAAGCTGGAGTTCACTGGATCAAGTTTATTATATCCATACCTAGCATTTTGACCTTGGTTGTGTACATGTGGTTGACCTTGATAAGGATCCATGACCTTCTTGAGGCAGTCAGTCTGGATGCCCTTTTGTGTTCACAGTTTTCAAATCTAAGTGAAAGAACTGGCACCGCACTGGTTTCAGTGATTCTTCCAGCAGTGATAGCAGCAATCTTCACATTTATGTTCAGTTTGACAAATCTTTTACAATTAGCAAGCTTGGCATGTCTAATTATATCCACATTGACCTGTTCTGCTGCTGTTAGCATCAGATTCAGACCAAGCATTCTGGTACACTCTCCAGAGCATACGACTCACAAGGATCGACAAGAAAGGAGAAAACAGCGCAAGCGACAACAGGGCCAGGTCGAAGTAGAAGCTGTGCATTATGGTGGATATGGGAGTGTAACCACTAATAATAACACAGAAGACTGTCCCATGCTGGTCATAGACAGTGAGGGTGAGGAAGAACACTTTGTAGGCCACATAGATAATAATATGATCTTCACAAGGCTACGGCATGCGGATGATGACTCCGATACTGACATTGATGATGCTGTCGAGGAGTACAAAGAACAACTAAGAGTTGCTGCTCTGACTTCCTGCTCTTTTATGACACCAAATTCAGAAGCACCAACAGATAAGTCTGCTAGGAGGGCAGCATGGTCACTCACACTGCTCATCTGTTGTCTATTATTCATATTTGTGATACTGACACAAGGCGTGGCCCAGGTACGAGCGGGCAATGCTGGACTCATCATCTTGTTGGTAGTTTTACTTCTTCTCCTGCTACTCTTCCTATTCATCCTCCTGCGACAGCCACAGGATCCAGTCAGTAACATGGACTTGCGGATATCCTTTCCGCTGTCACCATGGATACCACTGCTTGCCATCATACTTAATGTCCACCTGTCAGTGCATCTTTCTGCTTTAACATGGATACAGGCAATGGTTGTGTTCATTATTGGTAAGTTGCCATTTTTTTCCCTCTTGTTTTGGGTCTATTGATGTACTAAGCTATCAAGATTTGTAAATGGTTCTACTTATGTCCAAAGGGTACTGTACAGTTTGATTTCTTATGATTTGTTTAGACTGAAAAGAAAGTGTTCAAGAATATTCTCTTTAATAATGGTTCACAACCCTGATAGACACTGCGTTTTAATCTAACCTTGCCCTTATTGGTTCATGGCTCTATATTTAGTTTACTGTTGCTCACATAAACATCATCCTTACCAAGGTTCATGTAGTTAATTCTAATACCATTTCTATGTTGGTGATTTGATCTGCCAGTCAGGGATCCTTTTGATATAATTTTCTATCATTTTTTCTATTTTCTTTTATGATTCACTGAACAGTATAGTGGCAGTATATACATATCAGAACACCACATTAATTAAGCTGACATTTTCTTCTGTGAATAGAGTTATAAAAAGGCATAAAAATTGAATGTCTTTCAGGTTGCCTCTGCTACTTCATTTATGGAATACGTAACAGCCGGGCCTCCCATTTCTATGAGTTCCTTCCAGAAGAGGAAACAGTCCTCCTTCCAGAACCACCACGACATCTAGTGGAGCCCAGGGTACTCAATGGCATGTCACGCGCTACCAGCTCCCTATCATGTGACCAGTCGTACACACTACACAGTGAGCCAGATGTCCCTCTAGTGGACTAATGAAGAACTTCTAACAGCCAAGTTGCCAAACTATGTTATTTGCTGGACTTCTCAAAAAAGACCCCCTGGTGTTTCTGAGCCACAAGTCCTGTTTATATCCAAATCCTGATGATGCCACACTGGTATCAATAGGGGAATCCTGTACATGATTATTTTATCCAAAGTTCTTGTATCCTAAAGGTCTAATATTTTTCTTAGGTCCTTCAAATCACAAATCATAGCTGCCAATACAATTTTTCGAGGAAGATAGCTGCTTGATATGCTTAGAAGGAGGGTCATTACTATGCCCTCAAAACTGTCAACTATGGGAGATTGTATTTATGTGTAAAATATCTGAAAGCAGAAATAAAGGAAAAGTATTGATAACAATAGCTGTAACCAAAATTTCCCCTTTTATACTGCATTGAGCTTTCCTGATATGTTAAATGGATTGCCTAAGTGCAAAATATTTTCAAAGGTCGTAAGGATCCTTGAGAAACCCATAAGATATTGTTGTACACAGTTCATCTGATATTAACTAGATATTTCGGGTGATTTGAGGTCAGGTTGTGATAACACTACTCACTATCTTTTTGCATAGATCTTCTGAACAAAGTTAGCGGTTCATTGAGCTCCATTAGGGGCATAGAGTGCAATTCTTCGCCTTTTCCTAAAATATAGATTAAATCTTATTTCATGGAGGATTGATGTCTTCCTCTAAAATATTCAGGGTCATCTGTAAAGAACCTACAATGGTTTTGCAGTGAAACATGGCTATTGCAGAAAATTTAAATAAAAAAAGGATAACACTTGCAAACTTTTCTGAGAGTACAACTTTATGTTTGGCATCAAGTAGAGTAGTTAAGTTGTTCGTGTAAACTTTACTTCTATTCCTGGGCCTAACCCTATAGTCTTGGACAAAACCCTATCTTTAATCATACAGACACATCTGGAGCTAAGACCAACTAGGCAATAATTGACTTGTTATCTGGTGTTGGGAATCAAATGCCAATTTGACATGGAATATTAGGTTAAATGTTTTGAATATTAAGTATGTAATGTGATATATCCAATATACAGTAAGAAGAATGAAGTGCGTGAATGCATTGCATCTTTTATGCCATATTCTTGCAGCACGAGTGAGAAACTCACTGGTGTTGTATCCGATTGATATATGAACACACTTGTATTGGTGCATTACTCCCTTGATGCATCATTACAGCAGAGCTAACATGATGCTTTAATGCAGCATGTGTTGCTTGGGGACCATCCATAAATGCATAGCAACATGCTGTAAGGAAATAGTCTCCTACACATTTCTATTGTGAAGCGTAATTGAGGGGGAGAGGTCAAAAAGGCATGGCATCTATGGATGGCCCCCTATCCCATTTATGCATAGCCAAAAGAATAATTATTAAGATTGATAAGCCTAGAAACTGAATACTCTGGTCTTTCCCTACATATATGTATGTCTAAATCTTTTCTTTGAGATGCAATGATTACTACTAATGACTCAAGTCTTCCGATACATTACATTTTCACAATACTCATTGTAGTATATAGTTTTTTTTTAAATCATCGCACCTTCTCATGCACGGGTATATATTTCAAACACATTGTCCAGTTTGATTTTTCCCCCGTCCGATATAAAACCGGCGGTTAACTTTCTTAAAGTAATTTGATTCAATCCTGTTTCAGTCAACATTACTTAGAGTGCAGAATTAGAATTCTGAGTAATATTTCATATGATATAATGTTACGCACATGTACATATTTAGAGTAGAAATAGCTAGATTAGTAGGAATAGCTACAGTATAAGATATTGAAAATGTAAGATACAAATATCATCTCTATCAACTGATTCTATATGATCTCAACTACAGTGGTTCAAGCCTAGCACACACAGGATGAAAACGTTTTTCCTCAGCATCAATGTATATATTGTGACAATTTATAGCATGACCACATTTTTACTAACATTAGAAAAGGCTAGACACCTTGCTGCAGAGGTACATCTGAACCTCTCTGCTTTCTTCCTGTGAACAAACATTTATCAAAAGTTTTATTGAGAATAATTCCACTTTACCAATAATCTTATCATATGTTTGCTTGAGATACCCTATGCCATGCAGTTCCTTTTGAAGACAGATTGTGAAAAAAGCTATTTCAAATTTTTTTGATGAACATATTTCAATTGTGGATTATAAGGAAAAATTGATATAGCTTATCTCTATCCATACAAACATATTTATAATTGGTACTTCTCAACGGTTTCAGTGTAAAATGCATCAATCTTCCTATATAACCATATATGCAAAATTACAGTGGCCAAATGAAATGTTTAATGTTATGCATAAAAAAAAAGATTATACCCATATTTTTCCATGTTGGACTCTTGGTAATGCATTCGTTAAAGGAATTCTGTGACAATACAATTTCTATGATATGTACTTTTGTACTTCCGTCCATTAGATCATTTTCATTGACAACATGCATGTATGACACAGTCAGACATGAGGTTAGCAACTCTGGAGGGCATTTCACCACAAATGACAACAATGAGTGGAAACCACAAATATTGCAAGGACCTTCAAAATTGATTTACCTGTGCTGCAAATACTTCAAGATAAGTACAGGGTCCTTTCATAAAATTCAGACTACGCTATGCAGGAACCCGTATCCACAAAATATAGCATATATGTTTCACATGGTATTTTACCACTGGTTTTACAATCCACGTGCCTCGGGCTGGCAAGATGAGTGACGATCACCTGCTTGGAGGCACCTCATTTTGCACTGATCTTCAGCTTGAGGGTCGTGATTTTGAAGAGCCTCGTTCTGGTTGGAGTTGGGTCACAAGGTCATGACATCACAGCAGTGATGGCGGCTGGCTGGTGGCCAGGAGTCGGCCGCCGGTGTGCAGTGATAATGTAATTTAAACACTTTGAGATTAATAGTGAAACAAATAATCATACTCCAAGCTCTAATAGAGCAAGAAACAATTGAAGGGCTAAAGATACTGTCCCTATGCTGTAGATTAGTGTCTGACAAGTTTTGTCTAATTTGGGCAGCAAAATCACTGCCCCCAAGCAGCAAGATCAGTGCAAAATCACATGCTTCCAAGCGTGTGATCTTGGCACTGATCTTACGCCATAGGCGTGTTACATTTTGTTCAGAGCGGACAGACGCCACACTACCACTAGCGTATTGTCTTGGAGCCCTTACCTTCACTTTATTTGGCTTTTATGTGGGAACCGCAAATGCCATCCTCAAAAAGCAGTCCACATTTTTGTCATTTGTAGTGAATATTAGCCTCCAGGCACATTTTCCAACACATGTTATGCCAGGAGATTCCCTTGTTAAACTGTATCATAATTCTAGATGCACAATCTACTTCACTGTTTTCTCTTACCATTTACTTAGCTGGAGATGAATTAATTTATCATCATAGATAGTGTCTTATCCAGTCTCACTTAAGCTTAATACTCTCCAATGTAAAATGGATAAAGCTATGGACTGTAGCTTGATAGATATCCTCTAAGGATACCAATGGCCAATTAGAATAGGCAGATGACATTCTTCAAGTACTGCATTTAATTATGCACTACTTAGTCCATTCAGAGATGTAGGGGCGAGTTATCGATTGCAAGATTGAAGTACCGTAATCTCCCGCGTATAAGGCGCGTCTTATACGGGGGGTTTTAGTTCTCATTGGATCCACAAGGGGGACACCAAGACCTTTCTTTTGATATCTTACATGCCCCCTTGGTCAAAATAGGACAAAATGGGGCCCAGGAGGGCCCAAGGTGGCCCAAGCTACCCATAGGTTTTTGAATTTTGAAAATTCATTAAGTAGAACCAAAGTTATGAATTTTTCATTTTTTTGAGAATTTTCTAAAACTCTAGGTGCGCCTTATACGCGGGCTGCGCCTTATACGCGGGAGATTACGGTAGCATAGGTAGGAATTTGCAACAATAGATAGACAAATAGATAAAAAAAAAAAAGAATCGATGCGCAAAATTGAAAATAGATGAATAATGGAAATGTAATAAGAAAAATAGATGAATAAAACATGCATTCAAAGTAACAAATTATCAGAGCCCCGATTTCCTTTGGGGTCTCCCTTTTATATTTATCAAATGCCCCCTTTACCCCATCTTCTATTTAGCAATAAATGACCCGTCAAGTAGCATTAATATCGGGCCTTAATCAGCTTCAGTGGTGTAATACTTTGTAACTACTACTCAGTCTTTTTAATACTCTCTATCCAATTTCTAACTAAAGAAGCACTTAACAGATGTTCCTTGGATTCCTAAAGGTTGTAACGGGTAAATTTGTTACTTGATAACCTGTAAATAAACAAATGAATGATGCCATGTTTTTTTTTTTCAATTGATTGTGGGAAAGCATCAAATTGGGATATATATTCTGTGTATGATCAGGAAGGAATTCCCTCTTGATTAAGTTTGATAAGGGATAAAACAAAAATGATAGACACCGGAAAGCATGCCAATTTTGTGGGAAGTTTTGCAAAAGAAATTCAGGATCTATATCATTTCATTGTGAAGGGTAATTCAAACATAATGATACCAGCAGTAAAGGGGAGACATACACAGGTCTGCTCTCATCATGGGAAATAACTGATAGGAAAATCTTTTTTTATCTAGTAGGCTAAATCTAGCATAAATTTCCTTACAAGGAAATGAATTGGGATTATGAAATCTAGCCTCTGCAAATATGTCTCTTGAATTGACCTCATTCATTGGAATGGTAACGACCAGAGGACCATACTTGTTATATGTTATCACCAGCCACTTAGAAATAATGACCAGGCAAGCAAAGGCACCCCTCTGCAGGGAAATTCATTATCAAAGTTCATCTCAAGATCTTTAAAATGGGACATCATTGGCTTAGATATGCCAAGTAGTTATGCCAGAACCCCTCCTTGAAAAAAAGTTGTTATTCATATCTGAAATCAATGATTAAGCTCTAAATACATTATAGGCCACAATAATGTCCAAAAGCACAATAATAGAACAATCACGGCATAGTGGAGCTTTTCTGTGACATCAGCCTTAACAATTTTACACAAATACACGGTCATGTCATATGTATTGGATATGTCATTCAAAGAGTGAAAAAAGTTTCCATGAACCCTAGATAGGCAAACAGTAACAGGCATATAGGCTGATTTTTCATGAAAAATTGTCATTTTATTTTCAAATATGGGACATTTCTACCCAAAATGGAGCATTTTAAATGAGACCAGTGAATTCTACATAAATAATTAGCTTAACTTATTTTTTTTAATAATTTTAGAGTTATTTTGCCCCTCCAATGCCCCCTGGTGGCGAAATGGGGAATTAAAAATCCCCTGCGGATGGGTGTTCTCCCTTGTAATTGTTATCCTTGTTTTCATTCCTCTCAAACTTAATTGCATGGGAGGAGTATATAAGGTGCACTATTATAATATGGGGTATTTTGCAATTGTAAGATACGTCTAGATTATCACTATAGAGGTTGTGTAATCGTTTTAGGGTCATAGACAAACTCTCATTGTATGCTGGATACCCACCTGTCCCGCTCTCGCTTCTCTCCCACTACATTAGGTCGTTATTTACGGACGCAGATGCCCAGCGTACGCTCATTGTTCTCACCTGACCCCCCCCCCCCCCCACCTCCCACCTTGTGTAGTAGTTGCACAATCTATTCCCAATAGGCCAGAGGGCAGATTGCACCACCATACCTTGTCAGCACCTGATGGGTCATAAAGGAGCTACCTGCCTACACCTGGGTGGGAGATACAGGCTGGCTGGTGGAAACTGGCACCGGAGAGAGACATGAAAGAGAGGTTATAGAGAAGACCTGGAAACTAGGATTTTTCTTCTTTTGAAGTGGCCAGTGATGAGAAACATTTTCTCCTTACAGTTAAAGGCTCTTGTTAATTTTAAGGGTTATATAAATTCGTCTGGATGCCCACATCCACCTACTTCAAATAATATCAAAGTGCCTGCTTTGGGTTTCATGGATGATCATTTCTTCAGTGCATACGGGTCTCACGTAGGGAAATCCCGAGGTCACTCAGTGCATCCTTACCAACAGAAGACTTCCGGACTGACTACTACATGAGTTCTGGTCGGATAGAATAGTTAGGTAATTAAGTAGAACTCTGTAAAAATTCATAACTGGTCCTGAGTTGGTACTAATGCATATGATATAAAATAAAACATGATTATTGCAGCAATGCCTATTCATTTTTGGGCTTGTTTGGATTGGGTCTGAACTGAAATTATTCACTGAAAAAAATGCCAATTCTGCAGGTGTGTGTACATTTATGGCCAGCATTTCAGATTTTCGTGATCAATGCACAGATTTCTTTTTTTTTTATGTGTCATAAATCAAGGTTGCCTCTAAAGATATATGTGGGGATTTGGGCTCAATACCTCTGGGGCACACTAGTTATGGCATGCCATGCTACATTTTGACACTCCTGGTTCTCTGTTTTCTCCACGTCTAATACAAAAAGAGCGCACCAACACAGAGACCAGTGTAGCAGCAGCAAACAGGTCTGGGCAAGTATGTTCTTTAGTTCCACAGACAGACACCAGACGTCAGTGCTGTGTGGGAGAGGAGTACGTGAACCCTTTCGAGGAGAAACGGTATGATCGGAAGTGTGTTCCTGGTACCGGCGAAAGTTGAAAGTTTACCTGCTCATATTTAACAAGCGAAATTGGCGCCACGTTAGCGCTTCTCCCCGAAAGACGTAACCAGAGGAGTACTATTAATAGGCTGTGGTGTTGATGACCTACAAACCGTGCTACAAACACTGGGTCCCCATACAGGGTGGACTCTGAATAGGATACTCTAATGTCATTATAGTACCGACCTCTACCACTAGATGTCACTATAGGTGGAGAAGGGGAATCCCCTTGGCCTACCAGGGAATGGGGAACGTTCACAAATAATGACCAGGGACTACATTCTCTCTGCAGCCATTTGACCTATGCTGTGTGTGTTGGGGGGGGGCACCCCCAAGCCCCCACCCCCTGGAAAAATTGAAATGAAGGGAAATGGTGCATTTTTGGTGAGTTCTAAGGGAGTTAATAGGGAGTAACACACCCCAATAGGGAGCAACACACCCCAAATATCCTACACACCCCTAATCTGCATACTGACCCCTAATTTCCAACACACCCCTAATGTCCTACACACCCCTAATGTCCCTACTGACCCCTAATGTCCTACACACCACTAATGTACATACATACCCCTAATGGGGGTGTGGATGGGGGGTCCCCCATGTCACATGTCAATTTTAAGAAATGGTTATGTCACATGTCACTTAAATCCCCATGTCCCATGTCACCTCTAAGAACCTCTCATGTCACATGTCGATTTTAAGAAATGGTTATGTCACATGTCACTTAAATCCCCATGTCCCATGTCACCTCTAAGAACCTCTCATGTCACATGTCGATTTTAAGAAATTGCCCTGTCACCATGTCAAATTTAGTGGTCCACACCCATCCTAATGTACATACACACCCCTCATGTACATACACACCCCTAATGTCCACACTGACCCCTAATGTACATACACGCCCCTAATGTCCATACTGACCCCTAATGTACATACACACCCCTAATGTACATACACACCCCTAATGTACATACATACCCCTATTGTACATACATACCCCTAATGTACATACACACCCCTAATGTCCATACTGACCCCTAATGTACATACATACCCCTAATGTACATATACACCCCTAATGTACATATACACCCCTAATGTACAAACACACCCCTAATGTACATACACACCCCTAATGTACATACTGACCCCTATTGTACATATACACCCCTAATGTACATATACACCCCTAATGTACAAACACACCCCTAATGTACATACATACCCCTAATGTACATACACACCCCTAATGTACATACACACCCCTAATGTACATACACACCCCTAATGTACATACTGACCCCTAATGTACATACACACCCCTAATGTACATACTGACCCCTAATGTCCAACACACCCCTAATGTCCATACTGACCCCTAATGTACATACATACCCCTAATGTACATACATACCCCTAATGTACATACACACCCCTAATGTACATACACACCCCTAATGTACAAACACACCCCTAATGTACATACATACCCCTAATGTACATACACACCCCTAATGTACATACTGACCCCTAATGTACATACATACCCCTAATGTACATACACACCCCTAATGTACATACACACCCCTAATGTACATACATACCCCTAATGTACATACACACCCCTAATGTACATACACACCCGTAATGTACAAACACACCCCTAATGTACATACATACCCCTAATGTACATACACACCCCTAATGTACATACACACCCCTAATGTACATACATACCCCTAATGTACATACACACCCCTAATGTACATGTACACCCCTAATGTACATACGTACCCCTAATGTACATACATACCCCTAATGTACAAACACACCCCTAATGTACAAACACACCCCTAATGTACATACTGACCCCTATTGTACATACATACCCCTAATGTACATCCACACCCCTAATGTACATACACACCCCTAATGTACAAACACACCCCTAATGTACAAACACACCCCTAATGTACATACATAGCCCTAATGTACAAACACACCCGTAATGTACATACTGACCCCTAATGTACAAACATACCCCTAATGTACAAACACACCCCTAATGTACAAACACACCCCTAATGTACAAACATACCCCTAATGTACAAACACACCCCTAATGTACAAACACACCCCTAATGTACAAACATACCCCTAATGTACAAACACACCCCTAATGTACAAAAACACCCCTAATGTACATACACACCCCTAATGTACATACACACCCCTAATGTACATACATACCCCTAATGTACATACACACCCCTAATGTACATACTGACCCCTAATGTACATACACACCCCTAATGTACATACACACCCCTAATGTACATACATACCCCTATTGTACATACATACCCCTAATGTACATATACACCCCTGGTCACAAATCATAGAAAGTGTGCATATGGGGCCTCACATGTCATTCGCCCAGACATGTGCCCAGAATCATGAAAAATAATTCTTATAAGTATGCTTCTTTTATGATAGCAAGGACACATCTGACATAAATGATAATGTGATTTTCTTAATCTACAGGTCAAAATAGTCTGGACCTGAGATTTTCCTGGAGGTATGATGATTGTTTCTGTAGGAAATGAAGCCCCCAACATGGCTTGTAACTTAGGCCCCAAATGTCATTCGCCCAGACACAATTTCGCCCAGACAATTTTGGGCCCATTTTACCCCCCTGGAGCCCAAAATATTCATATGGGACCAGCAAAACCCATATGTAACACAAAGATCTCATCCAGCTTGACACTTTGAGCCAAAAAAATAGAGGGGGAAACTAAAATTCGAATAGTAGGGGCTGGAATACCTCCAAATTCGTCATATGCAAACATTCTATGATTTTTGACCCCCTAATGTACATACACACCCCTAATGTACATACACACCCGTAATGTACAAACACACCCCTAATGTACATACTGACCCCTATTGTACATACATACCCTTAATGTACATACATACCCCTAATGTACATACATACCCCTAATGTACAAACACATGCCTAATGTACATACTGACCCCTATTGTACATACATACCCCTAATGTACATATACACCCCTAATGTACATACACACCCCTAATGTACATACACACCCGTAAGGTACATTAAGGGTCAGTATGTACATTAGGTGTGTATGTACATTAGGGGTGTGTATGTACATTAAGGGTGTGTATGTACATTAGGGGTGTGTTTGTACATTAGGGGTGTATATGTACATTAGGGGTGTATATGTGCATTAGGGGTGTGTATGTACATTAGGGGTCAGTATGGACATTAGGGTCGTGTATGTACATTAGGGGTCAGTATGGACATAAGGGGTGTGTTTGTACATTAGGGGTGTGTTTGTACATTAGGGGTATGTATGTACATTAGGGGTGTGTATGTACATTAGGGGTGTGTTTGTACATTAGGGGTGTGTTTGTACATTAGGGGTATGTATGTACAATAGGGGTCAGTATGTACATTAGGGGTGTGTTTGTACATTAGGGGTGTGTATGTACATTAGGGGTGTGTTTGTACATTAGGGGTATGTATGTACATTAGGGGTGTGTATGTACATTAGGGGTGTGTATGTACATTAGGGGTATGTATGTACAATAGGGGTCAGTATGTACATTAGGGGTGTGTTTGTACATTAGGGGTGTGTTTGTACATTAGGGGTATGTATGTACATTAGGGGTATGTATGTACATTAGGGGTGTGTGTGTACATTAGGGGTGTGTATGTACATTAGGGGTATGTATGTACATTAGGAGTGTGTGTGTACATTAGGGGTGTGTTTGTACATTAGGGGTGTGTTTGTACATTAGGGGTGTGTATGTACATTAGGGGTATGTATGTACATTAGGGGTATGTATGTACAATAGGGGTCAGTATGTACATTAGGGGTGTGTATGTACATTAGGGGTGTGTTTGTATATTAGGGGTATGTATGTACATTAGGGGTGTGTATGTACATTAGGGGTATGTATGTACATTAAGGGTATGTATGTACAATAGGGGTCAGTATGTACATTAGGGGTGTGTTTGTACATTACGGGTCAGTATGTACATTAGGGGTGTGTATGGACATTAGGGGTCAGTATGTTTATCAGGGGTGTGTATGTACATTAGGGGTTTGTTTGGACATTAGGCGACATTAGGGGTCGGTGAGGACATTAGGGGTGTGTTGGACATTAGGGGTAAGTATGGACATTAGGGGTGTGTTGGACGCTAGGGGTGTGTTGGACATTAGGGGTGTGTTGGACATTAGGGGTGTGTTGGACATTAGGGGTGTGTGTGTACATTAGGGGTGTGTGTGTACATTAGGGGTGTGTTGGACATTAGGGGTGTGTTGGACATTAGGGGTGTGTTGGACAGTAGGGGTCAGTATGTACATCAGGGGTGTGTTTGGGCATTAGGGGTGTGTTGGACATTAGGGGTGTGTAGGACATTAGGGATGTGTTGGACATTAGGGGTGTGTTGGACATTAGGGGTGTGTTGGACATTAGGGGTGTGTTGGACATTAGGGGTATGTTGGACATTAGGGGGGTGTTGGACATTAGGGGTGTGTTGGACATTAGGGGTGTGTTGGACATTAGGGGTGTGTTGGACATTAGGGGTATGTTGGACATTAGGGGGGTGTTGGACATTAGGGGTGTGTTGGACATTAGGGGTGTGTGTGGACATTAGGGGTGTGTTGGGCATTAGGGGTGTGTTGTTGGACATTAGGGGTGTGTTGGACATTAGGGATGTGTTGGACATTAGGGGTGTGTTGGACATTAGGGGTGTGTTGGACATTAGGGGTTTGTTGGACATTAGGGGTGTGTTGGACATTAGGGGTGTGTTGGACATAAGGGATCAGTATTGATATTAGGGGTCTTTGAAGCTATTAGGGGTTTTAACCCCCTCAGAGGATCTTTTTTTGAAATTTTTTTACCTCTCACCGTTTAAAAAAAAAAAAGACCACTCCCATAGGTTTAGGAGTCAGTGTACGTACATTTGGAGTCAATGGCTTAATAGCCTAAAATATATTATAAGCAGAAAAGAAAAAATGGGAAAGAAAGAGAAAGATATCCTACCTATAAAGCAAGCCTAAGGCTGGTGAGGTCAAAACATGTCATACTGTTTAACTGAAAGTTCATCAAAAGCGTATCATTCCATTGCCTTATGCACAGCAAAAGGTCTACCAACAGGTACATGGATTTGTGAACATCCCCCCTTCAGTTGGGGAAACCCCCACCACCAATGACATCACACCTACACCTAGAAGAGCCTTGCTGCCACCTAGTGTGAAAGAGGTGCACTGCACCATGGACATTAGGGTATCCATTTCAGTGTTTTCGCCCATACAGCCACGACAGGCATTATAGGCCCACATGACAACAGATACAGTCAAACACTGCAGGAAGTGGTCTTCCTCTCTAAAAGGCCTGGTGTAGAATGCAATAGAATACCAGGCGTACCAGTCATAAAGTCCTGTTTCAAATGTCTCTCCAGAGACATTTGGCGGACTGAGAAGAGAGAGGTGAGACTGTCACAACACAGGCCAGAGCCACAGGACACTACCAGTAACATCACAACACACATCATCACATAAACACATAGTGCTCTTGGCATGGTAACTACTGTAAGTTCCCCACACTCTTTCTTTGTCAGTTAAGTTCTTTTCTTATTGGCATTAGAATAGCTTATAAGGTCAGGATCAGTGCGAACAGAGAAACACTGAGGTAGGTGTAGGCAGACAGATGGCCGAGGGTTCGAAGATGGACTACCCCCCTCCCCCATGCACCCCTGTGCTAGGCCTCAAAGCTTGTGTATGTGTGTGTGTGACACTTGGATTTCTTCTGCCGGAGTGACGAAGGGGGGGGGGGGGTGACAACCCTGGGCAAAACTTGAAAAGGTGACCCTTGATGAAAGAGATTTTGCTGAAAAAAATGTCACATACCATATTAGCCCGTATAAGTGCCGGGTCTTTGAATAAGCCCGGGTCTTCAATAAGCCTTGCAGTACAAGAGAATTGAAATTAGAAAATCCACTTTAATTCAAGTGTTGTATTATCCCCGGTCTTAAATAAGGGTAGGGCTGGGGGTATATATAGGTCATGAGGAACTAAATCCATTTACTCTATGTTTCTAAATAGCGAAACACACAAAAACAGCCGCCTAAAATGTTCGTTAGTAAAAGTTTCAACCCCGAAAATCTTAAATAAGGGAATGATATGTGCAGTGAGTGCCAATCTACCCTATTTTGGGCCTAGAAATCTCCATTGGCCAGATTAACTTTTGCATGCCTCATAAAATCCCCAAGCCCTGGCATAATATAAAAACACACCTAGTATTCCATTTATCAACTATTTGGGGACACCTGTGGTTTCTGTCATAATTTTACCAATATTTCTTGTCTAATTCTAAACCAATCAGCAGCCAGAACACCCTTCAGTGCAAGCCTGAATACCACATGCCTCACGAGAGGGCAGCATTTACTTCCACGTGACCTAAAGCATGCTCACCCATTCTCAGACATCTTCCTGTAAAATCAGTGACATTGCTTGTGTGACGAGAACGCACGGCGTCGACCCCTCCCATACCTTGCCGGGCTGCCCCAGCCCTCCACCCGAGATCTGCCACTCTTCACGGGAGCCCTGTCCGCAGTTACCCCTATTTTCGCCCATGCAGCGACCTTCTTTCCCACATCAATCTCACAAATCTACACTAAGACAACTTTTATGTCATAGTCAGGGAGGTGGACTGGAAGTTTAGGCACCCCTACCAACCTTTGTTTAGTCTGTATTCTTTAGTTTAGGGGTATATTTTGATGAAACAGTGACAGCACTCCAGCTTCCTCCTTCACCCTGTCACTTGTGGACAGGGACTGAAGTAACCGGTCCCACACGCGGGGCCCTGTTTCTACCCAAGCTTTGTAAAATATGCCTTATCTGCACAAAGTCACACAATTTAAAGTAGCACTATGGTTAGATATGACTTTAATTAAAGTAGCCTCTTTAGTTTTATTGACAAAATATTAGTGCAAACCACTGTATTTTTAAGTCAGCTGACAGCCTGATCTGGACTGGGAAAATAGAGGCAGTGGCCATTTTGGCCCCAAGCCAGTCCCCAAAATTGGCACCCCCAGTATGGCCAATTCTGGACATATTTACATAATTCAAGTAGTGACTCCCACTAACTTGGGGTCAAAGACCATTATGGTATTGTTGTATTTTTAAGAAATTGTCTCATTATTCCATAAATTCAGACTGAAATTCCAGCCAATCAGGGCAGCCCTGTCAGGGCCCTACTTGGCCCTATGGTGTCCTGTTAGGCCCTCCCCCATTGGCTGGGGCTGGTCAGGTGGTCAGGCCCAGCCAAGCTCTATATAAGCAGTCCAGCCTGCTCAGTCAGGCAGAACCAAACTGGCTCTCACCACACACACTGCTAACTAGGAGCAACTCACCACCAGCTCACCACCCCACTGCTAACAAGGAGCAGTCTCCACCACCTCACTGTTGACCAGGAGCAGTCTTCGCACCTTCCCGGGTCCACCCCACTGGAACCGAACAACTTTAACATGAGTCCGAGTCACTCAACCGAACACCGTGTTGCACCTTCCCGGGTCCACCCCACTGGAACTGAACAACTTTAACATGAGTCCGAGTCACTCAACCGAGCACCGTGTCGCACCTTGCGGGTCCACCCCACTGGAACCGAACAACTTTAACATGAGTCCGAGTCACTCAACCGAACACCGTGTCACACCTTCCCGGGTCCACCCCACTGGAACTGAACAACTTTAACATGAGTCTGAGTCACTCAACCGAGCACCGTGTTGCACCTTGCGGGTCCACCCCACTGGAACCGAACACCTTTAACACTCAACCTAACACCGTCACCCCTCGGCCGGAGTCATTCAACTGCTACGGACCATCCTTAATACGGCTGAGACCTGGCCCCTATCCATAGTTTATCATGTATGTGTGGACTTAGCGATGTCCTGGCCCCTCAACTTTAACTTTATCTACATCTGGGCTTAGCGGAGACCTGGGCACTATCCATAGTTCATCACATACGTGTGGGCTTAGCGATGTCCTGGCCTCCCCCTCACCTTTAACTTCATTTATTTACATAGACTTTGTGGACAAATACTGAGCACTTCTTTTATTAATAAAATGTATTGAACTGTATTTCCCTTGTTGTCATCTGTCCTTGACCCAGTGTTAATGCCATCCTAGTTGTCTGAACTTGGAGCCCCTTTCAAGTTCTCACATTCTACTTAAGAACACAACGAGAAGTACTAGACCCCCTTTTGCAGGGAATTCCGCTACACTTGGAAGGACCAATTTACTGCCAAATAGCGAGAGAAAGGATGGAAAAGGGGATCTCTTCATCACGGTCCAAATAGCTGAAACAATGACACATCGTCAACTCTTGATGGCATCCAGTGACAATTCAAAGTTTTCAGGGGGGTTCTCTGAAACGAATGCAGATATAATTGATTCATCTGAGCTATTTGATGGAATAGATGACTTAAATATAGTTCTCGGTTTCCCTTCAGTCTCTGCCACAGTCATGAAGCTGTCCAGATAGAACCTCATTGTCTTGCCTTTCTAATCAATGTTCTCCATGTTCTCCCAAGGAATAGGAGAAAAGATTTCCTAAGCAGTGGTAAGATAATTTGCGAATTATCAATGAAATGAGTCAGTCTGTTCCTCAGGAATTAGAGGCATCCTACAACAAGAATCAGTAATTGGCAATTTTAAACCACAGTCATCGTGTGCAGAGGTAAATGTTGCAGTAAGAAACAAGACTGAGGACATCTTATTTGCAGTTTCTACAAAATAAAACTGGCATAAAAGATATGCATTGCTGCATAGACGTGCATGCATTTGCCCCTGAGCTGAATCAGTGGAAGCAAGTCCTGAAGCATACATTCACAAAGAGGTCAAAGAAGAGTGAGTGAGTTAGTAATAGATGTTTAACGCCATTTTGACAGCTAAGGTCATATTAATGGCGAGAACTACATTACACAATTTTACAGAGGAATGAGTCGGTGCCCACGCACATGTGCACCACCCACATCCGAGGGGATAGAAAAGAGGAGACATAGACCCCTTTAAGGCCTAAAAAAAATGGCAAGTTTCCGGTAACATGGACCAAAAAGTTAAGGTAGGTAGGTCGCATTTCTTTTCTTTTTGCTGAACCACTTTTTGCCCTCTATGTTGTATTTTTATCACTGATTATTCAGTCATGTTTGATCGATTTCATATATCATACCAGCCAAACTTAATGTTCTTGGGCAAAAATTCTGATTTCTATACCTGGACACAAGCAAATTTGCAAAACATAAGAAATGTGATATTAATGTGGAAAAATCATTAAAAATATGAAAAATATTGAAAAGAATATGACAATTTTCTTCAAAAAATCTGAGGTCGGCCCTGTTTAGCTGAGGAAGGTCAGGTGACCGGAAAGTTAACTTCTTTTTTTTTTGGCGTAAGTGGGCTAAGGAAGCCCGGTCAAAGAAGAAGTCCCACTGTTAATAGGTATAAGTGAGACAACAGCCTATTTCCTTTCATTGAAGGAGGGCTTGGAGGAATTGAAGGAGGGCTTGGAGGAATCTATCATTGGTGTTGACCTGAAAACAAATGCAACTTCTATCATCAAACGTCCTGAAGGTCATGATAAACAAGACGGTGCATACTATATGGTGGCGGTCCACATTGTTTCATATGGGATGTTTAATTATTTAGTATTTTTCTGGGGATGTATCTGCTTAAGAAACAGGGTCCTGGTCTATCTTCCGATACAATGCGAACATAAAATGGGAGGTCTGTGATTTTCACAGCAAGCACTGGGCACTGAGTTTCTGAGTTTCTCACGAAAGCAGTTGGAGCCACTAAGTATATATTGAGTAAAAGGAGCATGCAATATTTGGAAGTTCACTTGTCTATATTGATTACTTCTTCTCATCTTTGGAAAGGTCACTTGAGGATGGTACATTCATAATCAAGAAACTCAAACCTCCAAGGGTAGATGATCATGAAAATGGAGTCTTGTTTGAATCAAAACTTTCGGCATTATCCAAGATTGTGTTTGATGAGATTTCCCAGCATCTGAACCTCCTTCATATGTTGGATTCTGGTGACTTCATTTGTTGTGAAGAGCTAGACCTGCATGATGAGCATGAGTATCAGGTCCTCAGTTATGATACCACCGCTGGTGAATGGATGGAAAATGATGTCTGTTGTGTCACTTACACCATAGCTGCAAGAATGAAAAAGTACATGACCAAGCTACCAATCGTACCACCTGTGAAAAGAATCATATTGCATGAAGGTACATGTACCAAAAAGCATTGCTACTGCTCTAAAGTTGAGAAGGGGTGGCCTGAGGTGTGCATTGGCAGCCTGTATCACCTGAAGACGACATCACTATACAACACCACACTGTGGAAGCTAAATGTAGCTGATAATGTTTGGAATGTCATTACATATCTGCCCCATCCTCTGGATAGATTCTTGTCGTTTCAAATCGGAGAATTGCGTATAGACTAAGTTTTTCTGAAGTCCATGTCCAGATTCTGAGTTCAAAGACGTCTCCTGCAATATTAGACAAAGTGCTATTGCATTTTCTGTGTCAAATGATGTGACATAAGGTGTAGTTATGGAGTTACCAGAAAAAAAAACTCTCAACCCAAAGATATACAATGATAAGGTGGATGAACTTTATCATTCCAGATAGATTGCAGTTTGAATGGATATCATTTACTTCTCTTGAATGTATAGATTTTGTTGAAGCTAGATCTCACAGTGCATCCGTCTAGTAAAATATGTGTGGGTTCCAATCATTAAAAGGTATGATGTGATTTAACCCGAGTGAGTGGACCTACAGTATTAAAGTGAGATATGACAACTAACATTAGCATCAAATTGAACCTTCCAGTGTTTTACCTCATCAAAGCTATAAGTCATGATTTACGAAAATATACACTGTGCCAGGTTGCAGATCATATATCTTTCTCAATGCCTTACCATAGAGTGTGTCATATTGATCAAACATGAAGTTGAACATTCAGTGACATCTATATAATGAAATTGTGCATACATTTAGGGAGAGGACATTTGTGACCAGGCAAGCAAAAACAACCCTCTGCAGGGAAATTCGTTATCAAAGTTCATCTCAAGATCTTTAAAATGAGACATCATTGGCTTAAATATTCCCAATAGTTATTTCAGAACCCCTCCTTGAACATAGGAGGGGTCATATCTGAAATTGAAGATTAAGCTCTTAATACATTATTAACCATACTATTGTCTAAAAACACAATAAATCAGCCTTTTTCATAAAAATACATAACAATATGGTGGTTTTTGTCATAGATTTCAATATAGAAGGAATTTTCCATTTCTGTTTTCAGCTTTGGGTTTTTGGTGAATATCCCCAAAAATTGGCATAACAATCTGCAAATTTTGATTATTGGAATGGTTGCCATGGCAACCAGAAACAGGCATATATGTTAATTTTTCATGAGAAATGTTCATTTTACCATTCAAATATGGGCCATTTCTCCTGAAAATAGTGCATTTTAAATGAGGCCATTGAATTCTGCATCAGAAATTAGCTAAACATTTTTATAATGATTTTAGAGTAATTTTGCCCCTCCAATGCCCCCTGGTGGCCAAATGAGGAATTAAAAAAAGGTGTGTTACCTTGATGGGTCACATTTATCATCGATGGCGGGGTGGGGGAGGGTAAAACAAATTGTGCCCCCTCTTGATTGAGGAGTTAACAGTTTTGCCCCCTTTTAGCAAAAAGACCAGCTGGCTACCATAGTTTAGAGAGAAATGTGAACAATTCTTCATGCCTCTGTTGCAGGGGCACAGACAATTTTGACATGACTTAAAGGGGCATGAAAAATAAAATTGTGTTTTAAATCATACTACTACCCCCTGTTGGTAGATAACGATCACTCCATTATGACAATTTTACAAATTTGTTACATTATTTGCAAAAAGGAATGTATATTTTCTGGATAATAATACTTAGTTACTTTACATTTACAGGAATATTTGATTTTCAAGAACAAATATAAATAATATCCTCGATGCTTTATGATTGGCTGCAAGTGTGCATTCATATCTAGCGGCAACCTACTTTGGAATTGATTGTATTACAAATCACATGATATAGGGTCAACATATTGGAAATAATATATATCCACTGATCAATGTTTGGGCCTATTTTGAGTGGATTTTAGCTTTGGGGAGCTACAGTAAAAAATGTAGACCACTATTCTTCATTATTTTAGTCACATCTAATAGAAAACATCTTGAGCTTGAAGTAGAGGGCAAATTTATGTATATCAGCCTATAATTTGATGAGTTAGGAAGGCTCGATAATGGACAATACACCAAAAATGCCCTTTTTTGTCCAATTTTCCATCATTCCCACCTATATGTTGTTAAGCTAGGCAGTATTAGAGTGTGATAAACCTATTTTACCTTTGGTGAGAGGTCCTAGCTATCTATTAAAAATACTTTGGCCATGTCCCTACCTCAACTGTCTTTCACAAATGTGTTATGATATTGAACTGTGAGCATCCTCACATACGTAACAGTTTTTTTATGCCTTAAACTTCTATTCTAAAAGTATCCTCACTGTTCTTATTACCTGTGTTGAGCAGGGTCCCTAGGGGGGTTTTGATGGTAAATAAATGAAAGTGTTGCTTTGCTGCAGATACGAGCTAGCTCTAGGTCTCATAAACCAAAATTCAACTCCGGGAAACGTTACGTATGTGAGGTACACTTATATGTCTGTAGGCTATCTAAATAAATAATTCGTTATTTATAGTCTATTCTATTGTAGTATGTATATGAATTGAATGAATTAAAAAAAATCACCGCTCAAGTCTGCATAGTAAGGCCACAGAGGGGGTCTTTTGATATTGGTGTGGAAATCCTCACATACGTAACAAAATGATGTGGAGGAGAAAGAAAATGTTTCCAGCTGCCCTGGCAGAAATGACCGACCACTGGAAGTCACTCGGAGGATCTCAAATTAGCTAAGTCTACTGTGATTTTGTAGCTCCATTTAAAATGAACTTTCTCAAAAAGGTAATGAATTTCAATCAAATTCGCATGAAATAGTGTGTGTTATATATGTGAAGGTCTGCAATTGTCTTAGATTGCATGGAAATGATGTATTTTGGATTATATTTCCCTCTGATTGAAAGTCCCAAGTCATTGACTGGCCATAGCAACTTGGTAATGCCATTTAGTTTGGCCAGGAAGCCCCATACTCTTTAAGGCTTGATTTTCCTCACATACACTGGGGAATGGAAATTGTCCTTCCTGAGCTACTCCTGCTGTATATTTATCCCCATATCATTGTTATTTGTTGAAATTAGGGCCTACCTTTACTGCTAGGGTTCATTAGGTCCAATTTGGATATTTTGAAATGACACCCCAGCCTGTCTAGGGTGAGAAGTGTTGATTATTTTTCGAAGTTTTCACCTCCCACACCCCAAAAGTGCATTATTTTGTGAGATTACCTGCTCTTACCATTGTTTATTTACTCCTAGACCTACAATCAATCATTTTACTACATATAATCTTGCTTTTTGTATGTACTTTGCCAGCAGTATTCCTTTTCTCCTCCTCTCGGCATTTCATTACATATGTGAGGTGTTTACTATCTATGTGTAGCACCACACACCTCCAATTAGAAATTTCTGCAAGTTTCCCACAAATTTGAAAACGTTACGTATGTGAGGTTTTGTTCATTTTGGTTACAATGTGTACTTCAGACCCACCCAGACTATACATAATACACCATTAGATGCGCATATGGTTCCCCGAACTAAAATAGTAGTGAATGTTACAATCCTGCAGTTTTTTTTTTCAATTTTTTTTTATGGTTGCTATATTATAGGGTAAGGCTGCACTGCCGGTCGGTAATGATATTTATGGGGTTCTATCCATACACAATTTTTTGGTCCTACTTACTTCTCATCCCCCATTGATAAACTGTAAATATTAGAGCATAATTGCTCGATATTACTCACCTTAGTTGTTCAACAATTGTATTCAATCTTTTACAGTCTGCAAGTTTCTGAGGAGGACAGGCTGCCCAATGAGGATGGCATGCGCTCAGAGTGAGATGGAAATGACCCATAATATAGTCTAATGCATTAAGATAGCCTTTGAACTACTAATTAACAAGTCCTGTACAAAAAATAGTGATGCAGATGATCTGTGATGTTTAAAAGTATTGCTCTATCCAAATCCTCACATACATAACGTTTTTTTTTCTTTGGTATTCAGAACTGCCTATGCAGATCTGGACCAGAATGTATATATGTGACATGTACTGCCAATAGGAACCTTAATGCACCCTGCACTAAGGGCCTTTTTTGCAGATCCTGTCACATATATTGTAGGAAAAGAGTGACATCTTTTGAAAGTAGGGACACTCTAGATAATAGAGAGTGTTTTTCATAAGGATCTAGCTATTTCTAAATGTATGAGGGAAAAGTTAAGAATGCTAGGCTACATATTCAAACTTTCACTGATCTCCATATTTAGCGATGAGGTGTAATAAAAAGTTCTTGGTGCAGGGAGTTCAATTTTGCTACACATTAATTGTTACATTTTGGACATGAAATCTGATGTACATAGGATGATATTTAACAGTTTTCATGACTTTTTTTTTTAAAACGTTATGTATGTGAGGGTAAAGAATTATGGTTTTATACCACAGGCTATAAAAACTGACACATTAGGAGTTGGTGACTTAAATCAACCTTTCTAACAAGCCAAGATATAAGAATTTCAATAAAATAAAGTGTTGTTAAATAATATTGAGTTTGTGATTTCGTTGGTTCTCAGGCTGGTGAACATCCTTCACTGAATCACCCCATATAGAAGTTGAATTAAAGGTTTGTTACCTTCTGCAGCTTTACATTTTTTTGGGGGAATACACATGGCATTGTTCTGATTGTGATGTGTACATGGAATAGTGCAAGTAAGTTGCCACGTTGCAACGGAAAAAAACAGGCGCAAATGGCCTAAAAATTGGACAGGAAATCAGGCACCTGTTTACAAAAAATATCAATTCTCCATTATAGAGGATTTCTTACAAGATTCCCTCATATGATCATGTGTGAGGCATATCTAACATTCTTAAGATGCATATGGTAATGATTGTCTTTTATCATACAGCTTTCTGTACATCGAGAAAATTGCTATCGTTCAGAATGCCCTATACTTAAAGCAAAGCGCTCTTTTATTTCTGTTGCAACAGGGTGATTTACAAGTACTCATGAACACTGAATCAAATGTATCATTCAAAAATGCCCATGCCATGAGCGGTCTATTATGTGTAATCAATTTCTTTGATGAGCACAGTTTTCCACACTGTATCTATTGCATCATGATTTTAAATTTTGACGAAACAGGTGTCAGTGGACTATTCTATGTATTATAGTTATCAACGACATATTCAAACCAAGCTGACCAAGCTTCCCCCTGTAGAACCCAAGGCTAAACTATTTTTAACCTGACAGGGTGAGTGACTCACTCACCCCCTTCTGACTCACTCACCCCCGTCCTCCTCCAGTGAGCACCCCCAGGTCCCACCTGCGGATCCCCACTGGAGGACATGATATCATATGCTATTTTTAGCCTGACCTGCCCAGGTGACTCACTCCTGAGATCAGCTCCCTCCCTCCTACTACCGATTGGACTGGATACACCCAGATAAGGGCTGAGCTGCTCATCCCCTAGACTGAGTCTCTGCGCACTTCCAGATATAGCACATGACGTATACACACTGAGTGGGACTCCCTTTATAAACAGGCAGAACCCCACTCAGGACATGTTATTCCTCTCCAAAACCTAGACCCTACGACACTCAGGTGCCTTGGCCCCAGGATATAGCTTGGTCAGACTAGCTAGTACTATACTGTGTACCGTATCGATTACTCTCATGCCAATCTTACAATAAAGCTGGATCATCAACGAATTGTCTGGACTCCTGTTACCTCACTTCATGACATGTAAAGACCTGTTGACACAGGAAAATCATAACATTAAGGAGAATCCCCACAAATGCTCTATATATGATATTTAAGGAGATATGACCAAAAGAGTCAAAAACTAAGTGAAAACAAGTCTAGGATAACTTTTCCTGAAGAATCTGATTATGCTATTGCCAAGAGTCTATTTCCCCTTTAAAATGACTA
The DNA here is from genome assembly GCA_949317995.1 of Acholoe squamosa. Classification (NCBI taxonomy): domain Eukaryota; kingdom Metazoa; phylum Annelida; class Polychaeta; order Phyllodocida; family Polynoidae; genus Acholoe; species Acholoe squamosa. The sequence continues at coordinate 25,612,878 of OX439050.1, forward strand.
TATTTAGAATCCAAAAGGAATGTTTTTTCCTAAATTTAGCACATTTGTTGACATTCCGTTGCCATGGAAACCATAATTTTGTTCTTCTTGAATGAAAAGCTACTCTTATTAACCTTTATATAAGATTTCCATAACTGAAAACAGAATTGAATTATCCCTTCTAGATCCAAAATTATGGATGGTTATGTTTAAAAAAATGTTATTTTTTCCAATAATGGTATTTTTATTCATTATGCCACAATATTTCAATACACAATTGAGTTAAGGGCTATCCTGAATTTCTCTACATTGCTTACATCCCATGTTTGAGATCTTATATTTCTGTACCTATTTGGAGTATTCTATCATGCAAAGTACCAAAATGTAGCTGAAGACATGAATTTAGAAAAAGGGATTTTCCCCTAATGTCATGATATTAAGTTTTATCACAACTAATAGCTCAAATAGCATACAACAGATATACTCCAACCATGAGATTCCCTACATAAAGTCATTATGTACTTTGTGGTTGGGGCAATTTAGTGGTATTTCATAGTCATATCATCCACAAGTTTGAAAGGTATTATTTTTTTAAAGGTATACCAGGTTTGCAAATCGTCAGTAATATTCCAATAACAAGCTAGTGAACAATATTTATAATCTTAACAACCATCTATCCAATAAATTGCAAACCAATGGTTGTGAACCCTTTATAGTATTTGGCTTAAGGACTTTCTTTGTAGCTGCAAGGGTATTGTGCATTCTTTGATTTGAAACTTTAATGTCAGTGTTTTCTCTTTGCTTCAGCAACCCAGAAAATTATGTTCACCCATAGTCGGACATCATCCTGCAGAATCAGTGATGGAGCAAGGAAGGACAGATATCCAGCAGAAAATGCTGAGAGAAAAGACGGAAAAGGAGATTTCAAGATCAACGTCAAGGACTCCTCTATAATGACACATTGCTCTGTGCTGATGTCTTCCAGTGATTACTTCAAAACTATGCTTTCAGGAGGATTCTCTGAGAAGAATGCAAATGATGTTGATTTCTCTGAACTATTTGATGAAATAGAAGATTTAAATATAGTCATCGACTACATGTACACAGGATGTATTGAATTATCTGAACAGAATATTGAGCCTATCCTAAACACAGCTTGCCATTTCCTTCTAACTGACCTACAAGTGGCTTGCAGCTCTTTTTTAAAGATAAATATTTCGCCACAAACCAGCCTTCCCATCCTGAGCCTAGCAGAAAGGTACAGCCTAAAATATGTGCAGGATATCTGTGTGGAAGTGATAAGGACTTGGTTTCCCTTCAGTCTCTACCACAGTTCTGAGGCAGTTCAGATACCACCACACTGTCTCAATGTACTTATCAACGAGAATGTCCTCAGTGTCTTACCAGAAAATAAGACAAAAGCCTTCCTTCAGCGATGGTACGAAAACTTTCAAAGTACTAAATGTGGGGTTCAGTCATTCCCACAGGAACTACGCAATATTCTTCAAAGAGAATCAATATTCCATTGTTGTCAGCCACAAACAACAATTTCAAAAGCACTGGGTCTAGTCAACAACAAGGCTGAAGATACCTTGTTTGCAGTCTTTACAGGGTCTGCACCAACAGATACAAGTTGCTGTGTAGAAGTACATGCATTTGCACTTAAAATGAACCAATGGAAGGTGCTTTTAAGACAAACCTTTACCAAGAAAGCAAAGGAAGATATTCCATCATTACTGGGCATTACTGAGAAAACAGCCTATTTTCTATTGCATAAGAATGTCTTTGAAGACAGCAGTTCAGGATTCATTGAAGTGGAAGAATGTATCATTGCTGTTGACATGAAATCAAATGTTGCTAGTGCTATTACGCTTCCCGGCTCGGTTGGTAAATATGATGGCCCATACTATGGTGGTGGTCCACATTACTTTATGTGGAATGGTGAACTGTTTGGTCTCTTCTGGGAGATGGAGGGCATCCCCTTTTCACAAAGAACGTGGTCCCTATTCAGATGCCGTGAGAGTAATTGGGAAAAGGTTTGCGAGTTCTGTTGTTCATATCAGAACACTGAGTTCCTGATGAAGGCAGTTGGTGACACTGTTTACATTTGGTGGAAGGAATACTCCATTTGTGGAAGTGCACTTGCATGGATGGATTACTCCTTTGCCTCACTAAAAAGGTCTCCCGAGCGTGATGAATTTGAAGTCAAAGAGCTCAAATCCCCAAGGGCATGTGATCATGAAAGTGGAGACTATTTTGACGCTGAATTGTCAACACTGTGTAGCATTGTGCTTGATGACCAATCACACAACCTCAAGTTCATTCATATGTTGGATTCTGGTGATTTTACTGAAAATGAAGAAGACGACTGGCATGCTGAGCATGAATACCAAGTTTTCACTTATGATACAACAAGTGGTAACTGGACGGAAGGTGATATCTGTAAAGTTTTCTATCCAGATATAGAGTACACCATTGAAGAGCCTAGGAAAATGATATACAAAACCAAGCTGCCAATAAGACCACCTGTCAAACGAATTGTATTCCATGCCAAACCTAAGAAGCGCCTGACGTCAAATTCAGATAGGCAATCCGAGTCAGATGGTGAATTGGAAGATTACGACCTACATACAATTAAGAGGTGTGGTCCTGAGTTGTGCATTGGAGCTCTTTATTACCTGAAGACGACATCACCCTACAACACCACACTGTGGAAACTGAATACAGCTGACAAGCAGTGGGACGTTATAGGCCATCTGCCTCATTCTCTTGACAGATATCCTGCTTTCCAAACCGGAGAATTGAGGACAGAGTTCTTGATGTCCATGCCAGACTCTGAATTCAAAGACTTCTCATCTGATATTGGAGAAAGCGCTTTTGCGACCACTGAGTGTGAAGAAGCAGCAAAAGGTTTAGTGATTGAGTTCTCGGAGGGACTGCTCACCCAGGAGATATATGACAAAAGATTTGAGGAGTTCTGGCATGCGAAACAATAAACTACGAAAGGCAATTACAGTGGAACTACTCTCTGTGTTCATAATTATGATTATCCTTAATATGCTTGATATATGATGCAATGGGACCACCTTACTCATGATTGATACATTATGCAATCAGCCATACCTACTCAGCTACTAATTCACAGACAAGCTCAGGTCACAAGTCACTCATCAATGGTGTATATACATTGTTTCCACTGTAATCTCATATCTTGCCAAAGTACCCCAGATGCGACATCTTATATGTGAGGATCGGCCAGGGGAGGGGTGTACATACTCAATGCTTTTTGAGGTCTGTGCCAATATTCAAGCAATGGACCATACCACTACTTTATTTTATCCAAGAGATATGTGCAGTAAGATGTGTACTTGGAATGGGTTAATTCACCTCTGCGACACCCATTTATATTATTGATCAGCCCATGTGTAGCACATACTGAAATTATGATTATACTTTAATAAATATATTTTAATTCAATAATAAATTGTTTCTTTTTGTCCTTAAAATATGTATGAGTTAATAATACTCTTTCATTTAGTAAAGTTTTGACACACCAAAAGGATTCAATTGATTTGATTTCAGATTTACAAATTATTTTGCATCTTTAAACGATTATGTATTTGGGTTAGATGACCAATTTACCCCCACCTGTCACTTATGGGTATGGCCCTGCTTCAGATTTCCCTCAAATAAAGCATAGGCTTACAATTAGAATTATATTTGATTCATTCATATAAATTGTTAGTCAAGTGGAGATTCCAATTTCTCTTCCTTGGCAGTCATTATGTATGTGTAGTTCACCAGCGGACCCACCTCCTGAGACATAGGGTCCTGCCTGTATCATCCCACAAAGTAGTGAGTATTGAAGACACACAAGATGGTGCATAAATACAGTATAAAAAAAAAAACTAGTAATAGCTGTCACTGTGTAAAATTGGGATGAAATGAGAAAGTGAGCCATCATGCTGTTCTCCAAGGCCAAAGGACAAGCTGAATCATGTGAAAGATTCAAATCTATTTTCACGGTGGGTATTTCCGAGACAAACGCCAGCACCATTGACCTATCTGACATGTTTGAAGATATCGAACAGTTCAATAGCATCATTGAGTATGTGTACACTGGAACTATACAGCTATCAGGAGATACCATTGCAAATGTGTTGAATTCAGCTTGTCACTTTCTGCAGACTGATCTTCAAGAGGCATGTTCTTAAGGTGAATATATCACCCAGAACTTGTATTGGTATATTGCTCCTTGCTGAGAGATACAGCCTGACTGAGGTCCAGGCTATATGTGTAGAAGCATTGGAAGTTTGTGTTACTCCATACCTTAGGTGAGTCGGTCAGGTCTGAGGCAGTGCCATATGTTTTGGGAGTTATGTGTTATTTCAGTCAGCCTCAATACAGTAACTGAAACCCTGTTAGATCCACCTACAGGCATCTCACCAAAGAGAACTTCCTATGGGGTTGGCCTTACTACTTCCTATGGGGCCAAACTCTCCATGCAATATATGATTGTGATATGTACAAAGAAAAATCAGACGGTGAATGGGAGAAGTTGCTTGAAGTCCCCACAGAGCATAGTAGCACAGAATTCCTTGCTGTACCATGTGGAGATTGCCTGTACCTGTGGAGAAAGGAGAATGAGTACGCTGTCTGTGGAACTTCTTTGGGATACAATTGAGTAGATTATGACCTCACAGTCAGGGGGCTTGCCTTTAGATGTGACATAGGATATACCAGTAGGTCCCTCCTGCACAACAACCATGCAGATACGCAAACAAATGCGCCCCCCATCATCTTATTCAAAGTAGCAAGATTTAACCTTAACAATACTCATCAATCCATGTGTCCTGGTGTTTTCATTTCTGAACATAATTTAAATGGCTTTTGGTATCCCACCTAAACCTATAGCCTGTCAAAAGCAGTTTATTGTGCATATTTACTGCACCAACCTTGATAAGGATATAGATAGCACTTTAAATTAAATATTTACAAAATTGCCCATCCCCTATTTTGTTTGATGGTCATGCCACTTCTTTTATAAGTATTGCAGGAACCACTTTGATTGTTATAATCCACTTAACCACAGACGTACAATGAAGGCATAAGATAGTTGATCAAATTACTGCAAAACCCTAATAGCATTGCAGGTCACTTCAGACCTACTACGTTTCATGGCCTTGATATTTTCTATAGATCAACTATTCTTTGTAAAAGTCTTGTCCGAGCATTTTCTTCACCTCAATTGTTCTGCAAGTTTTCTCGTTGTAATGTTTGGCACACTGTTTTCTAGATAAAACATATATACTCGCTCCTCAGTTTTCAAGCAAGGAATCCGTTTCAGGACAAAAACAATTCTTTGAAAAAAAGAGATGCTCGCTCGGACCATTTTTCAAAACCACTAGCCAGTATATATAGCAAGTATTGACCATTGAAGGTAGGTAAATAATTGCTGCTTGCAACAAAGTAGTCTTATTGATATAAACTAAGATGTAAACAGCATGCCACCTGAAGTGTCTTTTATTCAGATGACTGGTGAACACAGTATTAGAAACTGATACCCATGCAAGGCCCGCCTATTGTTCACATCCATTGACACATAAAATATTTATGATTACAACTGTGATATGCCTAAATAAATCAGAAATGGCAATGGCTTCTTGGAAAGTTTTAGCCCCAAGTGTTACTCACAGAACTTATTTTACATATGGAGTAGTCCCAGAATTCGAGCTTGCCGTATTAGAGCCTGGAAATGTATAAAGGCTAATACATAAGCACCCTCTCAGATAAGCGTCAGTGTTAATCATTTATGCACCAGGGGTATTTTGTTATTTTAATTACCAATCTCAAATAAGCATCAGCCATAATGTGTACTTTATGGCCTACAGATTAAAAGAGTAAGGTACTTTCTTTTAGGTTCTTGTTCTTTAGTCTGAACTAACAAGGTGAGCTAACTCTGTATCCTTGCCCTTCCCTTTATCTGCTGTATCTGGACCTTGAACTGGACAGCCATGGCTCTTGCCACTTGCTGCCATCGCAAAGTAGAGATCACTCACTGCAAACCCAATTCCCAGTTGGTCTGGGCTCTTGATAACTCCAGCCTGGAGCAAAGCATTGCGGGCAGTCTTGAGCGCCAGTGAAGGGCCTACGAGCAAGACAGATGCAATGTGAATAAATTTGGTTAGGGTTACCACTAGAGCAAGGCCACAGTTAATCATATATGCCGCCCGAGTGAAATGATCATGGTCGTCAACGCATTGAAGAGTGTAACTTTGGACATTCCCTATCATCCTAACCATGAAATCACAAAAGAATACAGCCTGACCTTCAGGGAACACATTCTCCTGCTTGGATTTCGCAGTGAAAATAGCCCAACAAATACCACAGACAATCTGTATGAGGAAGTAGATGGGTATTTTGAAGTACGTCTGATGAAGTTCGTTATGTGGAGACCGTGCATCAGAGCACCCTGCTGTAACCAGCCAGTCAATGAGACAATACGCGGTACATACAATGATTAACTCGATAAGCACTAGTTTCAGCAGCCAGGTTGACTTGGTATCTATGTGACTTGTCCACAGTGTGAGGTTCTCTGGTGTAGACCTTTGTGGAAAGCTGGGGTTGTCTTCAAGACGGTAAGTTCTTGATTCGGGTTTAGAGCAGGCCTGGTGGGCATAAGTCGAGTGATCATTGGTAAAGTGTGCTGGTGTGTTACAAGCAACAACTGCAATGGATGAAACATGGCCATTTATTGAATTAAATCCTATAATGTGACCACATAAGGCAATATGACCAAATTCTTCCAGTGATAACCCGTAAGCCTGGGCCTATAAGCTAAATTAACACAGAGAATTTGGAAGCTATGTAGCAAATGGGATGGTTATGTATGGTATACATGAGAATGATAAACAAAATCTGGTCCTAAATTACATACACTTATCATATAAATTATAGTAACTGTCCACAGAAACTCATTTTACAAATTAATAAATATAGCTACCTCGGTTTACAGATCCATACAAGCAGAGGCCGGCAACTACCAGTAGTAAGGCTAGTGACAGTTTCTGGATCCACTGGTCCATGATCCTGGCAATATAATCATTTGAATGTTATGGAAGTATTACAACAGCTGAGAAGTAGTATGCTTAATAGGTTTTTGTCCATTGCGGCCCTATAGGAACCTCTACCAACACAAGTTTATATGAGCATGACAAAATTAGCTGTAAAATCAGGTTGGCGGAAGACATGGGTTCCCTGGGTTCCAATATCAGTCATTGCTAGCTTTATACATGTACTTAGGTTCACATTGATAATGAGTCTAAGGAAACTTTCCCTTTTAGGTCGGTGTGAATACCTGTTAGGATATTGTGATAACTACCAAGTAGGTAGCATAATCAAGTAATGACTCTTGTATTAAATAAACCATAATATTAAGGGCATGGCATAAAGTACAGTACAGCTTATATATAGACTGTAGGCAAGCACTCCATCACCATCATAGTACCCACAATGTAGACATTTGGTGTTCAATACCTCTGTTAATGAGTTAAGTTCTGGCAATACGAATTCTATGAGTATAATCACCCGTTTTGAAGTGTAACTGTCCGTCACGTTACTAGCTCTTGTGAAGTCTTTGAACTTGGCATCTAAAAGTCTTTGTGTTGTCTACCCGGGGTTGTCTATTTAGTTCTACCGACCAGGATCCCAGGGTCCTTGGCCAAGTCGTACAGACTAGGTCATGTCCCCATTTATGTGTATATATACTGCTCTACTTGTTGAGGGGAATGTCACCAGAAGGTATAGCCTGTCTCTGACCCTATGCACTTTACTACACATGTTAGTCTCATTGGGGTCCAGTAGGTTAATTCAAAAGATCCTGGTATTTCTACCCCTGCGATCTTAGTGTAGGCACATATCATAAGACCTGGCCAGTCTACCCTATCTAATGCAGTGGTTGCAGGCCTGTCAGGAATAGCAAGTCCTAAGATCACTTCCTTTTCCAGTGCTAAGATCACTGTGATCTTAGTGAAAGAATTGCATAGTGGTTTAACCTGAGTACAAGAGCACTTACAGGGAACATTCCTGATCGAAAGAGTGAATAGCCTGCTGTATACATATAGAGGGGAGGGAGGACGTTTGCTGAGTGTTCTTGAGGGCTCTTAGGGCTACTCATGCGTTAGGTGCACTGTAAGGTAATTCTTCCCTTCTCTCTCTTTGTCCTGGGGGGCACAATGCTTCTAATAGGCAAGCATAAATCATACATTCATTGAATACTGTACGGGGTCAACTGCACCCTGTGCTCTTTTGTTAGCCCATATGGGGATGGGGAACGATGGTATAAACACTGTTGTGAAGAAGAGTGACTCCACAGCTATTCCTTTATTTTGGGACTTTTACCCCTGTGCCCAGTCAGTACTTCTTGGAATAGTGTAGGAGGGCTGAGGCTAAGATCGATGCGATCTTAGTGCTGGCTAGGAAAAGTGAACACAGTCTAATCTTAAGATCGCTTAATAGGATAAGGCAGAATAATTCCTAAGATCACTGAGGTTGTGATCCCAGGATCTTTTGAATTAACCTCCTGATCCAGTGTGGGCCGCCCAGGTCTCATGTCGATTTGTCCCATGCCGATTTAAGAAAACTCCATGCCACCCATGTCGATTTTAAGGAACTGTCCATGTATACCATGTCACTAAGCCCAAAAAGATCCATGTCGCCATCCCGGGGTCGCCATGTCCATAAATCTTTAGGGACAGCTTGATTCTTTAATATATTTTCATGCTCCAAAGGATGTAAAAAAATTGTAGTCTTCTCAAGCGTGCTTATAATTATCTCCAAATTAGTGCCCCCATTCACAGAGACATAGTTTCCCGCCTTCTGTACCCTAATCATGGGAAACTAATCACTTCAATTATTCCCATTGTAAAACTGTCCTTCAAAATCAGAAATCCCCAAAAAGATCCGAATCAATATAACGAAAGACAGCAAGGCATTTGAAATATTAGAGAGTTTTGGGTATGGCGTCCAGTACTTTGATGTGATATGCTTAAATGTAATGATAAGCCCCAGTGCTATAATTGCACTTAACCCTTAGGTGCCCAGGTACGCTTAAATGCGCAGTTTTGTGCTTAAATACATGTATATTGAAACAAATTTTCACCCAGGAACATCTATTGATCCAATCTGCAAAGTTATACCCTCATTAGAACGGACATGACCCCCTTATTCTAATGAGACCATCCATTTGACTGTATCCACATTACCTCAGACACAGTAAGTCAAAGCCTGAAAATAAGTTGTCATACATGTGACTCTTTGAAGGGAATCTCCCAAGGAGATAGGATCTAGCATGATTGCAAGGTGATGCTGGATCATGTGTCCCCTATTGCCACACCTTTGATAGACTTGCCAACCTAACAACTAATCTATTCATAGGAATTGTTCCTACCCATGTAAATGATTTCATGGACTGTGATCAAGACATTTTGCACCCTGGTAGTACACACTTAATGAGATTAGAGCAGCACAACACTAAAGAGACTATTATACTAGTGAATAACAACAAAAGGAACATTTTGGTTGCTATGGTAATCACACTCAGTCAGAAATTTCTCTCTTAACTGAAAGTTGAAGTAAAAATAAATCAGTTGCATAATGTGAATTCCATATCAAAGACCTGTTCAGAATTATATATACATGGTCTTTATCGCTGGGGTGATGTACATGCGAAATAAATGGAAAATCATCAAATAATTCTGGGCACTTAAAGGTTGTGGTAGCCACTAGAGAATTAAATTCTCCTGGCTGTGGCTACCACATTGCCTCGGTAACAGGTAGGCAGAGGTTGACATGCCTTCTCCCCACCTTCCCATGCCCGAAATGCCCATCTACAGTGTAAGGATTTATACAATGACAGCCTATAAAGTGAGAAGCTACAGTGTCATACATCTACATAGGGACCTAAAAGGGCACGACATGAGCAACAGGTCAAAAATCATAGAAGGTTTACATATGATGAATTTGGAGGTATTCCAGCCCCTACTCTTTGAATTTTAGTTTCCCCCTCTATTTCTTTGGCTCAAAGTGTCAGGCTGTATGAGATCTTCATGTTACATATGGGTTTTGATGGTCATATATATGCATATATGGGGTAAAATGTGCCCAAAACGACCAAAATTGTCTGGGGGAAATTGTGTCTGGGAGAATGACATTTGAGTTACAAGCCATGTTGAGGGCTTAATTTCTTACAGAAACAATCTTCATACCTCCATGAAAATCTCAGGTCCAGACTATTTTGACCTGTAGATTAAAGAAATCACATTATCATTTATGTCAGATGTGTCCTTGCTATTGTAAAAGAAGCATACCTATAAGAATTATTTTTCTGGGCACATGTCTGGGCGAATGACATGTAAGGCCCCATATGCACACTTTTTATGATTTGTGACCAACATCTGTGCAGTAGGAAGTAGAGTATAGCTGCCTACGTGGGTTGACAAAATAAACCTGTGTAGCTCTCCTCGCACATCCCTTATGACCCTATGCGTACATTCTGACATAGGATATAAGTAAACAGGGCAGATGCACATGCAGGGAATCACATCCTAGAATGTCACCATGAGCATTTTGCAAACTGCTAGATATGACTAGTGACTATATATATATATATCTTTTTTTTAAATTGCAAATTGAAGTTAATCCCTTTTTCTTCTACCTGTGGAAATGAGGAGGGAATAACACAAGTTGAGTAAATAGTCATTACATGTAGACTGCAGGGGATGGGAATTAAGTAAATAATTCCAGCTCAGGCATTCATCTTCCGGGATGCAGGAAATCTTTGACAAAAGTAGGTGTATCCAAGGGTTAGGCATCGATTGTTATCATAAAGGTGCCGACGGTATTGAAGTAATGGAGCTTAAGAGAAGCCAATCAGCTTAGGGCTTGCTCTAATCCTGCTCGTCGTATGGCTAGAATAATACCTCCACCATATGATCCGAATGAACCTTGGAAAGACAATTACCAAATCTTTGTTGATGAAGTAAATTGTAGTGGATGAACTAAGGATGAAGCACTACCATATTGAGTTTGTTGGCTGAGTAAAGGGGGTAAAGTAGCTCTTAACAGGTGGTGAAAAGAATATGAAATCGATGGCACATATGACGAGTTGTTAGAATGTGCCTGTTATTTGTTTGGTTCCATTGTCTGGGAAGATCCTTGGATTACATTTAAGAGACAAACCCAGAAACCCAAAGAATCCCACAAAGTATTAAGGCTAGAGCTACAATACTTGCTTAGTAAGGCTAGACCTAATTGGGAGTATGATGATGAGTGTTGGCTACAAGAGTTATTCACTCAATTTATCGCCGGCCTCCGAGATTCGGAACATAAGACCATAGCCTGGGATGAATGGAAAGATGATATGTCTTTCAATGATTTGTTCCTAGCTATAGAAAATTATGACAGAAAAAAATGAATGCTAGGTGTCAACGCACCACTTGCAAGAGCTTTGGCAATTAAGTTTCTATACCGGAATACACTGCTTCAATTGAATCCGAATTGTTGGATTCCGACTATGTCTCTGATGAAAACGGAGAGCATATAGGGTCAGTCCAGATAGCCGGTAAGTATTATCGGCAGAAGAGATACCGGAAGGTGGGTTTGAAGAAGAAAACTAACTTCATTAAACCTACCGGTAATGCATCGCTGTCGGCACCCCAGCTGCCGGTACCTCAAAAACCGGTATCTCAATTACCGGTGCCTTAGCTTCTGACAAACTTCTCAACTCCCAAAGCAGCAGTCTCTACTGCTCAAGGTGATTTTATGGAGAATTTGGTCATCCGGATAACAGATGCCCTGAGACGCCCACGGGTGGATAAATCTCAAAGGAGGTGTTACTGATGTCAAGAATTCGGTCACTTTGCTGCCGAATGTATTGCGGAGAAACCTGTATACAGGTCGCGAATGAGTTTTAATATGGTAGAGGATAAGAAAAACTAGAGGGGGATTCTGTTACGGGCAAGTAACGGGATCCCAGAAATGTCACTTGCCATGCTATCACCAACATTGATACAGAACCAAATGAAGTAACACAATCGCCTAATACTGAGGTGGTTCGGGAGCCCACTCAGGAGATTAGGGAATCCTGTATAACAAGTGCCCAGGGAGCACAGGGGAAACCCAGTACTGGATTAGAGGTAGGAGGTCATTTGTTGGCCAGAGTTGGTAGTGCTCGCCTACCCCCGGGTCATCCTAGTCTAGAATACCTAAAAGGATATGGATGTAACCCTAGTGTGAACAATGAGGCGTCTGTAGTCACTGATATTCCTTCCCTGTTGCAGGGAAGGAGGTAGTATGTTTTACTTGCTGTCAATGGAAGACCCGCTGAATTCCTTGTGGATTACAGGAGCTAGCCACTCATGTGTCTCTTGGAAGGTAGCGGATCTTATACCGGATGTGCACGATACTCTCTTAACCCCTAGGTGCCCAAGCACTTATTTAAGCGCAGTTTTGTGCTTAAATGCATGTATATTGAAAGAAATTTTCATCCAGATACTTCTACTGGTCCAATATACAAAGTTAGACCCTCTTTGGAATGCTTATGACCTCCCGATTATAATACAATCATCCATTTGGCTTTATCTACTTTATATCTGGCACAGTGAGTCAAAAGTTGAAAATGAGTTGTCATTATATGTGATTCATTAATGGGAAACCCTCCAAGGAGCTAAAACCTGGCATGGTACCAAAAATGATGATGGATCATACACACCTAGTTTTCAATATTCTGATCATATTTTACAACAACTGCACCTATCCTTAAGATAAGCCATGCATTGTTTCTATTACAACATATTGTGTTTCCTGTGGGCCAGTAGATGTAGATGCATGCAGGCAAAGCAGATTTGAAAGGTCTCAGGTTTGGAGGGATTATGGATATAAATATATATATATATATATATATATATATATATATATATATATATATATATATATATATATATTATACATATGTAGCACAAGAGAGACCACTAAATAACAACAAATGGAATGTCTTGGTAACTATGGTTACTGGACCTGATCAGCAGTGTCACATCCTTAACTAAAAGTCTTCACTGAGTTATGAGAATTAAGAAAATGTAATGCCAAGCCCTTATCAAGGAAGAAGATCAAAATTACACATGGTCTTATCAACAAAATGATACAATCATGAAATAATGTAAAATCTTCAAATAATTATGGGCACAAAAAGGTTACTGGGAGGTAGTGCACAAACGGACGATGGCAGTAAGATGCAAACATATGGTAGGACGTGTGTAAAATTGCAGTTGGAAGATATTCACAAATAAGTGATAACAACAACCATTGACGGCATTGCGGATGAAGGGATATTAGCATTGGACTTCACATCATTGTATGGTGCAGTGTTGGACCCACAGACAGGTGTGTTGAGTGTGAAGCATCCTTATCCAGTTAGAATACAGTATGAAATGTCCATCCTTGGATGGATATTATAATACTTGAGTGGTCATGAACAAAGCTTTTAATTTACCCGAGAATAATTCGGTATGAAATCTCTGTAATATGAACAGAACCCCAAAAATGATCTCACCTCCTTTGGAGTTTTTGGCATCCCCCAGTCCGTTACTGCCCGAATTTTTTTGAGATCAGCTTTTTTTCCATCATCAGCAATTATCGACCCAAATAATTTATGGACTTTTTAAACAGGTTACATTTCTTTGGTTTCAATTTTAAACCGTTTGATATTATTCTTTCTAGGACTAGCTTGAGATTATCTAAGCATTCTTCAAAGGTTTTTCCGAATACTATAATATCATCAAGATATACTAGGCACCTCTTCCATAATAGATCACTTTATAAAGTTTCCATCATGGCTTCAAATGTTGCTGGAGCATTACAAAGGCCAAAAGGCATGACATTATACTGGAATAAACCTATATCACTGGAAAAAGCAGTCTTTTCCATATCATCTAGGTTCATTCCCACTTGCCAGTACCTGGATTGCAGATCCAGGGTACAAAACCATTTATTTCCCCCCAAAGAAATCAATTCTCAGCAATGGATACAAATTTTTCTTCGTCAAACCATTTAATTTCCTATAGTCTATACAGAACTGAATAAACCCATCCTTTTTAGTCACCATGCATACCGGAGTACTCCAGGGGCTGTAAGAAGGAATGATAACATCCTGCTCCAACATCTTAGCTATTTTGGCCTCAGCTACCTTTTTCTTTGGCAAAGGTAACCTTTGATACGGGATCTTAAATGGAGCTGCATCCCCAGTATCAATGTTATGCAATACCTTCATGGTTTTACCTAAGGGTTCACCTGGTATGGCAAACGCTTTCTGATATTTCTGACGATGCAAACTGGATCTCCATGACGAGGAATGGAACGAGTGCTGCAACTCGGGCAAGAAGCCAGCTCAATCCGGCAGAAGCAGGAAGGAAGGCCGTTGAGAGGAATCTCCCAGGCAACCGGATAGCGCCCGTTGCCAAGGGGATCGTTCCAGATCACCCCTTGTCCATCATGATGCCACTAAGTTACCACATGAACACAGCAGATTAGGTTCATATAAAGCCGCTGCTGAAGCTACACCTGGTAAACTTGACCCCAACCAGTTTCCTGGATTGTGGGGACACAGTCCTGAGAGTCAAGTCTTGACACCAGGGGATAAAGGGAAGCTACGGAGGAAACCGGCTGCTGCAGCAGGTAGCCCTTCAGCTGGTGGTGCGATTCAACCTTTGACCACTGCCGAGCAGATTCAGTATTATTTGAAGCTGGGTCTGCAAGTTCACCTACCCTCAACACCGGGTGGTGTACCATATGTACAAATGGGAACAGATCAACCCGGATCTGCACCTGTCGTAACGTCTGTCGATGGAGCCGGAGGTAGTCCACCCCCTGCCCCGCAAGCACCTCAGAAAGTAGAAAGTAGGAACCACCCGAAGCACTGAAGGACAAAATAGTCATTCGCTGTGGTAGGGCGGAGACCTGGTTCGATAATGTGGAACCAGGAAAATCTTAAGTTCAGAGCATGATCTATCAAGCGTGGGAAGGACTTCAACGTCAGAGGGCCATTACATTCCATTAGGGAATGATAAATGACACTCTGATGTGCTTCCGAGACCTACACGAGGCCGAGAAGGATTGTATAGAGAAAATGGTCATGATCTAAAGTACCAGGAAGACCTTGCTGAGAAGGCACAGGAAAGCTTGAAATGTGCGGTACACATCCTGAAAAAGAAACTGGACGACGAAGAGATGAAAAATGTCAGATTTCATAGTAAGTTTATGACAGTTTTTGGCGTTGATTTAGATGAGTGGGATGGCAGTAAAGAACATGCCTTGCAGTTACTAAATGATAGGTTTGGTGAGAAGTGACTGCAGTCTTTTATGTTAGATAGATCCGGATAGTATATGTGACATATACTGGGAATGCATCTTGCACATGTCACATATAGGATTGAGTGCTACACTTAGTCACATATCCTGTGTTTTCGTATTAGCCCCCCTGGTTAAATACCGGATGTTTCTGGACTGCTGGTTCAATCCTGAGTGTGCTACCTGTTATAAGTGACTGTTTAACCAACCTATCCGGAATACGTATGCGGCCATTGGAGACCAGTCACCCTACATTGCATTCGGATACTCACCTGGACTATTTTTCATATATTGTGGACAATTGAGGATACATAAAGCATAACCGGGGATATTTCTATTATGTTATCCGAAATGTCATTATGTAATATCTCAGAACTATAGCACTATGCAGATGATTAGGGTAGCTGCCCTATCAACATACATATTCTACAATAATTACAATAGACTATAGCACTTCCATCCCGTGGTTAGATGACCACTGAATTACGTTTGACACTCGGGACCTTGGGATCATCAACCCAGAAATTATGTCTATATAGATCTGGACACTTGTTCTATAAGTAGAACTACTAGCGTATTACCGTGACTATTCGTATATATAGTTACGGATGTTATCTCTATAACTATGTCAACCATAATTATGTTTGCGAATGAAATTTATTTAAGGATCTGTGATCCGTATGGTTTCATAATCTACTAAATGACTGAGTCATTACTGGTGATATATTGATAATATGTAAGTATATTTAAAAAAAAAAACCAAAAAAAAACCAAGGGTGTATGAAACATTTAGCATACGATATGTTCACTAATATCTTCTATACTGGATAAAGGTTTATGATGTGATGCTTATAATGTTACTTAAAATGCAACCAAGAACCATAATATGTTATACCTCAATTATATATCGGATAGATATAACTATAATATAACCCCATTGTTGGTTCAAATAGTTTATTTCAACCCCTAGTTTTATCTAGTGGGGGTAGTGTAGAGGTATGGTAAATCCTATGTATGTCATGGTCCTTTGGCGCTGGGTGAGTCAGCCAGCCGGGTTCCACTCTCCACTTGTCGGATAGGTGGTAGCACTGATCCGGGAGGTGAGAGGGTAGCACGGTGTGGCACCACTGTTCCTACCTATAAGGGGGGCAGGGCTCAGCCGCTGCATCAGAGTTGGCTTGGCCCTCTCTAGGCGAACATCTAAGAAGCTGCTAAAAACATCCGGTACATGACAAAGACGGTTTCCCGCTACCTCCGGGTAGCTGCAGATTGTGTGTCGAAATAAAACCCTGTTAGCATACACCCAAACTATCCTTTGTTGACTCTTTTGTCTAACCGAAAACTGAAACCTCCACATAAGTTTACAAAGACTTAAAATGGGTGTATTATAAATTATATTAATGATTTACGGTAGTCAAGTTATTAGTAGCCTGTTTCAGTGATTTTAGTACTCCAGTTTTCCCAGCCGTTATTAGTGCCCCGACTAGTGAGACTAGGAAAGATGCCTATGGTAGGGTGTCACATTGGCCGCATGAAACCGTGTCCAGTAATTGGACTGAGTCAACACAAAGTGACAGTCATTTCCCTGGTGGTTCAAAATTAGCAGCTGAGAACTTCTGTGGGTGAGCATTGATTAATTTCATATTATCTTCCTGTTCCATTTCTATTCAATTTATAATATCTGTATTTGATTCCGTTAGATAATGCAGTGAGACGGATTTGATTATGTCGACTCCTTTGTAAGCTTACAAAGTCTTAAAATAGGTGTATTAGAAAGTACCGGACGTTACGTAACGTCCGGTACTTTTATCATCATGTAAGAGGCAGTCTATTGTGCATGCATAACACAAATTTTGTTCCATTTCGTAATTGAAGTCAGTAATAGACATATTGGCCTTGCTATTGCATGTGTTTGCTATGCATAATGGGACATTCTCTATTACTGACAGCAACTTTAATTACCTCCATATTTCATCATTTTGGTACCGGACATTACATGACACAAAACAAGTAATAAAAATGGAACCGGATGTCCTAAGTCGGTATTTTTTGGTTTTCTGAGCTGAGGGGATGTCCCTTCACAAATGTGTTAGGGTTATATAAAGTAGTTAGAAAATTAATTTTTAAGGGCCTTCAAGGGCAAAATCTTACACTTTCTGACGACCTGACCCATATGACATCAGTTTGCAATTGCAGATGCTAACAAGTCAGGTGATGATTATGTTACAATCATCAATGTATGAACCATGTTACTTCTATCCCATGTAAGCAACTAGAACATGACAAACTGTGGTTACAAGTAACCAGAGGACTATTATTAACCTCTATCATATCAATTATTCTAATAGGCATTAGAGAATATTTTGGTCAAATTAAGACTGAAAAAAGTGTGTTTCCATTACCAATATTGACTCTAGAATTTGAGGCCATGTTATGTTTTTGTGGCCTTATGATTATAACGGTAGGTATAATCATGTATGATTATATATATAAAAAAAACATATGTGGAGTCTTGTCACAATGCTATACTTATCTACCTTACATCGTGCTATATGTCATGTTACCTGGTGTAGAGTTCCTACTCCAAAAGTACCGCCCCTGATATAGCAGGTTTTGCCTAGGCTAGTTCACACCTCAACTGAATCTCAACTGGTTGTTCGACCCTCATTTGCCATTGACCGTTTGCCATAGAATATTTTTATAATAAATCAGGGGGCAATGATAACCAAATTGTTGTCATTGGTTGTTTGTTAAGTTATCCATCTGTTGCTACAGCTGGCAAGCAGATGACTTAGTCTCAAGCTCTCAAGAGTATCACTTGAATCATAACAAAAAGCAATATTACTATGGCGTCTTTCTAAGGAGGTTCTGAACAGCTGATTGCTGACATATCAAAATATGTTGCTTAAGACTTACAAAATATCTGAATTGTTAATAATAGCCTACCAAATCCTGTGTGGTAGATATTGTAATGCATGACCATACAGAAAGGGTATCTACTACCATAATGCCTCTTTTACCCGAAGATGGACCCCTAGTGCGCCTTATAGGAGCACAAAAAGTTGGGGGAAGTTTTTCTCTAAAATTTACCTACTATTCTGCCATCCCTATAAAGTGATAGAAGGTGATGGGGGAAGGTCTGACATGGTAATAGGTCTTTGTATTAAAAAAAAAACACTTTTGATAAGAAATAAAAGTTATGTCACTTTTACTATTTTCTATCAATTACCTAAAGCCTGGGTGCACCTTCAATTGGGGTATGGGGTATTGCACGGGAGCCTAGCTGCCCGGGCTGTGTCTATGCTACCATTACTCATAAAATTGTGTTGTTCATACCAAAATGACATGAACAATGGTCTATGAATGCACATTAACCGAGAAGCCCCAGGGGTCTGTAGTCAGATTCATGGAAGTGAGCGTGGCACACCCTCTCCCCATGACAACGTGTACAGGTTGTTGTTTCTGGCCTTTGTATCTTGCCTCTAAATTGCTATCCTCCACCTTATTGCCAGCCCCGGATCTTTAGGTATTTGGTGACCACTGATCTCATTGTTACAGTGTGGAACACAGGATCGAGTTGGAATTTTGTATGAAAGAAAAGTCTTAACAATGTTTTCCTGAGATTCACAGTGCCTTGTTTACGTTCTACATTGCGACTCTGTGAGCGCGTTTTGAGCCAATATCCATGCAAATCCAACCTCTTATTCACATCCATCGGCACATATATATGCTGGACTTTACACATGAGGACTATAGGAGGCAATAGACTTTATACAGGTTTTACTGGATGTGTAATGTTCAAGACTACTGGATGTTAACGATACATTTTCAATGCACTTGATGCTAAAACATTATACTATCTGAGGAGATTAATGCACTAGTGTGTGCTACTGCGAACACATTCAGAAGGCACTTTTACTTTAGAATTAACAGAACCGATAAATGCATCAAATTTCTATACAATAGTGCTGTTCAAAAGCAGTTAAACACTTTCTTCTGAATTCTATTACGATGGAAACACCTCAAAATGAAAGAGGCCTCATACGGTCATAACTGTGCACAATATATATACAGGTTTGAAGCATTTATGTTACATTACATAGGATAAAGCATAAATAGTGAATGCATCCTACTAGCTGTGCTCCCTAAAAGGAGGAGTAATGAATTATTGGACAAGGTGCCCTCAACCGGTCGATCTATCAACATTGAGTCATTTGAACCAAGAAATTCTCCCTTTGTACTGCCTATGACAAGAGCCACACGGTGGTGTAATCATCTGAGATGTCACTATATACATTAGTTCAGGGAAGCAGGCAGCATCCTTAAGCATCACAAATACTACATTCACAATGCCAGAAATCTGCTTGTTGCTTACCCACAACAAATAGCGATCCAGACCAAACCACATTCTTTTAGAATAAGAATGAGCTAGTGATTAGTAAGAATTTTTTATGGACATTTGTGTACCAGAGGCGAACATGGAGTTATGCCTTTTCACGTCACACTAGCTACATAGTAGTGTCGGGGGTGAGATAAATACTAAATGATCTGTGATTTCTTCAGAAGACGAGTCAAGTATGTTTTCCTGTATGGATTGTGCTTTTTATATATATTTTGTGCTCTTTATAAATGCAGTTCATTTCTCCAGAGTTGCTGGTAAGTGTCACATTTTGTTACTTATCAATTACAGTAATATGATTGTTAAACAAGACAATAAAATCATTCACTCATGGTAAACATTTATACTAGGCAAGTTAGTAGAAGTTTTATGAATTGGATTATCTAGACCACATGACATGAAATGCATAAAGAGAAAATGAAGCAGCATTTGCTCTATATAGAGCTATCTGGTGCAATAAACATTTTCATGATTTTGTATACAATAGTCTCTTAAAATAGCGGTTTTTGTTAAGCTACTTGATATAATACTGATATTAATTACCTTGTTCTTGCTACCCTGCAAGGTCTTTATTCATTAGGATCTAATTAACCCTTTGATGGTGGCACGATACCCCATGTTAAATATGCACCCATAATTATGGTGTCAATGAATGACAGCAAGTGACTGACACTGTGTTGGCATAATTATAACACTAATGTATCTTCTTTTTAATTATTAATATCATAGCAGAAAATTAACTTTTATTTCGTTTACTTACTTATTTTTCTTTATTAGGACAAAGGGCCACACTTATATTTTTCAATTCGGATTTTTATTTAAATCCATCTCTCTCTCTCGTTGTGGAAAGAGGAGAGAGGGAGAGGAATGTTGGGTCCTTTTGTGACATGGTGTCTCACACTTCCATTTTTGCATTTTTAAGCAATTATATCAATGGTGAAGCTTGGGGAGGGCCAAAAGAAACCAAATATATGTGTAATTGTACAATACAACCTTCTTAAGGCTGAGTAATTGTGCTCCGAAAAATTAAAATGGGTCCTTTTGTGACCTCCCTCAAAAATGGCTATTTTTTCTCCTCTTTAAATGTATATCATATTTGAAATTATGGCAAATGTAATTAGCTTTGATACCCCTGTGAATTCCTGTAATTAAGAGTTGGTACTCAGTAACCACCGTGATGTCTGTGGAAATCCTTATTTTTTCACCTATCATGTCAATCCAGTTGGGGGAAAAGTCAATTTTGAAATCATTTACATTTTTCTGTTCTATTCTTCCAAGACTCCTGGAATAGCTTTATGAGCATCAAATATATCATCATTAGGAAAATTGGACTGTAAAAAATATAATCTGGTATGATTTTTAGGTATATTTACAACAATGGGTCCTTTTGTGACTTCACGTGTTATGGCCAATAACTCCTATGATTAACATGTTATATGACTGCAGATAGAAATAATCAATGAAGCAATTAGTAATTCATTGATATATCTTATATTCACATCTAAAAAGACAAGATATAGAGACTGGGACACAAAAACAAGTGGGTCCTTTGGTCACCTTCAATCATTCTCACAATTTCTCTCCATTTCTAGGTCATAAATATTAATTTGTAACTGTTTAACTCATTCTTACTAAATAGCACTTAAAGGCAAACTATTTCCATTGAAAACAAAGGGTTGTCACAAAAGGACCCACCTGGGAGAGGTCACAAAAAGACCCATTTGGGGGGAGGTCACAAAAGGACCCATCTGGGGGTGGGGTCACAAAAAGACCCATCTGGGGGAGGTCACAAAAAGACCCACCTGTGGAGGAGAGGGCCCACTTGGGGTAGATCACAAGAGGACCCATCTGGGGGGAGGTCACAAAAAGACCCACATGGGGGGAGAGGCCCCACTTGGGGTAGATCACAAAAGGACCCACCTGGAAGAGGCCACAAAAAGACCCACCTGGGGAAAGGTCACAAAAGGACCTACCTGGGGGAGAGAGGGCCCATCTGGGGTAAAGGACCCACCTTGGGGGAGGTCACAAAAAGACCCACCAGGGGAGGTCACAAAAGGACCCACCTGGAGGAGGTCACAAAAAGACCCACATAGGGGGAGGTCACAAAAGGACCCACCTGGGGTAAAGGACCCACCTGGGGGGAGGTTACAAAAAGACCCACCTGAGGGGAGGTCACAAAATGACCCACCTTGGGAGGTCACAAAAGGACCCATTTGAGGGAACTCACAAAAGGACCCATCTGGGGGTGGGGTCATAAAAGGACCCATCTGGGGGGAGGTCACAAAAAGACCCACCTGTGGAGGAGAGGGCCCACTTGGGGTAGATCACAAGAGGACCCATCTGGCAGGAGGTCACAAAAAGACCCACCTGGGGAAAGGTCACAAAAGGACCCACCTGGGGGAGAGAGGGCTTACCTGGGGTAAAGGACCCACCTTGGGGGAGGTCACAAAAAGACCCACCAGGAGAGGTCACAAAAGGACCCACCTGGAGGAGGTCACAAAAAGGACCCACCTGGGGGAGGTCACAAAAGGACCCACCTGGGGTAGAGAGGGCCCACCTGGGGTAAAGGACCCACCTGGGGGGAGGTTACAAAAAGACCCACCTGAGGGGAGGTCACAAAAGGACCCACCTGGAGGTCACAAAAAGACCCAACTGAGGGAAGGTCACAAAAAGACCCACCTGGGGAGAGGTCACAAAAAGACCCACCTGGGGGCATGCTCATGGAGGGATCAGGAATGCTAATGGAGGGGGCTAGCTTGCTTAGGGAGTGCTGACAGAGGGGTCAGGAATGCTTACGGAGTGATCAGGAGTGCTTACAGAGGGGTTGGGCATGCTTACAGAGTGACCGGGAATGCTTACAGAGTGATCGGGAGTGCTAACGGAGGGGTTGGGCAGGGATATGGAGTCATCGGGAGAGCTCACGGAGGGGTCGGGTAGGCTTACGGAGTCGTGAGTGATAATAGAGTCATCGGGAATGCTTACAAAGTGATCGGGAGACCTTATGGAGGGGACGGGCATGCTTACAGAGTCATTGGGAGAGCTCATGGAGGGGTCAGGCAGGCTTACTGATGGATCGGGAATGCTTACGGAGTGGTCAGGAGTACTGACGGAGGGGTTGGAATGCTTACATAGTGATCTGGAGTGCTAACGGAGGGGTCGGGAATGCTTACAGAGTGATCGGGAGTATAAACAGAAGGGTTGGAGGACCGACCTTGGGGGAGGTCACAAAAAGACCCACATGGGGGAAGGTCACAAAAGGACCCAACTGGGGGAGGTCACAAAAGGACCCACCTGAGGGTGGAGAGAGCCCACCTGGGGTAAAGGACCAACCTGGGGAGATGTCATAAAAAGACCCACCTGCACATGCTTATGGAGTGATCGGGAGTGCTAACGGAGGGGTCGGGAAGTGCTGATGGAGGGGTCGGGAATGCTTACAGAGTGATCGGGAGTGCTAACAGAGGGGTCGGAATGCTTACGGAGTGATCGGGAGTGCTAACAGAGGGGTCGAGCATGCTTAAGGAGTGAGCAGGAGTGCTAACAGAGGGGTTGGGCAGGCTTATGAAGTCATCAGCAGAGGTCACAGAGGGGTAGGGTAGGCTAACGGAGGGGTTGGGGTTGGAATGCTTAAGGGGTGATCGGGAGTGCTGATGGAGGGGTTGGGAATGCTTACAGAGTGATCGGGAGTGCTAACAGAGGGGTCGGAATGCTTACGGAGTGATCGGGAGTGCTAACAGAGGGGTCGAGCATGCTTAAGGAGTGAGCAGGAGTGCTAACAGAGGGGTTGGGCAGGCTTATGGATTCATCAGCAGAGGTCACAGAGGGGTAGGGTAGGCTAACGGAGGGGTCGGGGTTGGAATGCTTAAGGGGTGATCGGGAGTGCTGATGGAGGGGTCGAGAATTCTTACAGAGTGATCGGGAGTGCTGACGGAGGGGTCGGAAATGCTTATGGATTGATAAGGAATGCTGACGGAGGGGTCAAGCATGCTTAAGGAGTGATCGGGAGTGTTAATGGAGGCATTTGAATGCTTAAGGAGTGCTGATGGAGGGGTCGGGAATGCTTACAGAGTGATCGGGAGTGCTAACAGAGGGGTCGAGCATGCTTAAGGAGTGAGCAGAAGTGCTAACGGAGGGGTTTGGCAGGCTTATGGAGTCATCAGCAGAGGTCACAGAGGGGTTGGGCATGCTAACGGAGTGATCGGGAGTGCTTCCTGATTAGGTTTATGTACATGTTAGATACAGTAACAAACATTTTTATTTGGTTGACAAAAACGTCTAAAAATGTTTTTTCAATTTGAAACATTTTTTACCCAAACCAAATAAAAAAGTTTGCAAACATTGAAAAACCATTTTTGGCCAATTGGGTAGCGTTAGGGGTCTGACATTTTGTTTTCCCCTCAACCCTTCCCCCCCCTCATGACCACTAGGGCAAGCTTTTTTGTTGTAAATTTTTTTCTGTCGGTTTAAAAAAACCTGGTCTCCTCAAATTCTTGCCTCCCCCCTTTGTTTAAGAAGAGCAAAACTTTCAATTTTTTTTAGGCTGGGCCTAAGCAGCCTATTTTGTCCAGACCTAGGCCTAGGTCTACCTAAAGCTAGGAGGTCAATCTATACCCCCATTATCCCTAGCCATAATCATATCCTCAGATTCAATCTGGAAGACCAACCCAGCATCTACAAATCCCAGAGCTCTCTTTTCACTGTTCAAAATTATCATTTTGTAAGGCAGGCTAATTTAAGCAGGACAAACAAAGTAGGCCTAAAAAGTGAAAGTAACTGGAGAGCAGGATACAACTTGCGACGTTTGTCTATGCCCTTAGGACAAACTGCCGCGCGCCGCATGGGAGTGGCGTGTACATTGCTGCGGACAGAAGGACTTTCCCACACTGGGTGTGGGAATGAGGTAGCGGAGAATGCATGTCCCCGGGGCATTGATGCTGATGCCCCGGGGGCATAGGTACTGCGATCTTGTACAATGAGAGCCCTGTAGGCCTAGCTATGCCCTTAGGACATGTCAAGAGAATTGTCACTGAATTGTTATTTACAGTCTATAGGATTCACTATGGAGGCCTAGTGGAGCCACCATCTTGAATTTCGCTGGTTGAGCTAAAACCCACTGATAAGACATACCATGATGGGTACCTTGTCCATGGTTAAGACCCACTTCCAGGGACATGCTGGTCCCATCTTATCAGCTCTTATCAGTAGTGTGTGTAGCCAGAACCAGCTGCAGACCAGCTAGTGGTCAATAGAACTTTAATAGAAGAAAAGAAGGGACATGCCTTGGGCATAGATCATGTTTTTGCTGCCCTTAGGGCATGTACTAGTCAATTAACTCTATGGAGGATAAGCCTCAGACATTGGCATCACTAATAATGCCCTGGGGTCATGGACCTACAATAAACCTATAGTCCATGGATGTGATGAATATGCCCTGGGGGTATAGTTATCTTGGTGAATGATATGTACTCTATGGAAGTAGACCAAAATGTATGCCTGAGGGACATGATGCCCTTAGGGCATAGCCTACCGCTATATTGATGCCCTTTTATAATAGGGCCTGATCTGGACTAGGCCCCCTATACAGAAATGTTTATCATCAGGACATATTCTGGAATTAAGGCTATGAAATAACACAACTGGTAACTTAAGCCCTAAAGGCCATTTTTATCATCAATGCCCTCAGGGCATCAGTGCTAAGTCCATGATGGCCCCAGGGAATGTCTCTTCGCTGAAGGTAATGGCCAGGGGGTAACGGATAAAAATATCCCCTGGAGATAATAATTCCCCCCTAGGGCATGATTCCATACCTAAGGATATTAAGGATGGTGTAGTTCTGGTATTTAAAGTAGGCCCTTAGGACATTCATACACTATTAATGCCCTAAGGGCATGCTTTGGTCAATCATAATGTGGACAGTGGCCTAGACAACGTGGGGTTGCCCTGAGGGCATGTGTGTGTTTTTGGTTAATCTCAGAACTTCAAAAGAGCAGGAATATGCCCTCAGGACTGATACACAATGCCCCGAGGGCATACACTAGGAATAGTCAATTGTTGATATGTAAAGACCAGCAATATGCCCTCGGGGCATGCCCAATTCCGCGCGGCGGTTCCAAAAATATATGCGTCAGCAAGAGGGCGGCGCTGCATGCCCTCAGGGCATAGTCCAACGTAGCAAGTTGCGTCCTGCAACTGGAAACATTTTGAAGCACTTATTTTTATCAGTACTGCCCCCCAGTGGAGTTTTTCTGGGAGCTCTTCCTGCCTCCTGGTAGATCTTTCCTGAATTCAGATGCCCCTGAGGAGCAACTTAACCGATGTAGGTCACCTGGAACGACTTCATTTTCAGGACAGAAAAAATTACAGATGGACAACAACGGAAACTGAAAACCTCAGGGAGCTTTTTTTGACTTCCATCAAGGAAAAAAAGATAACTTTCATTGAGATACGAAAAGTTATCGAGAAAGAGCCCTGGATAAAACCATTGGTCTTGTCAAGGTATGGGCCCACAGATGTTGTAAGAAGGGTACAAGAAAAGATAAAAGGGATGATCAGGTGATCATTCCAAAAGACAGCAATGATAAAAAGTTTGAATTAAGCTGATGTTTATCACATAGCTTTTAGGCTTTTCATTTATATTCATGTTTGGCATCATTAGAAAACTGCACAGTGCATTGGTAGGATGTGCATGCCTGGTGAGTGAGGCCATCTCCAGAAGCCCAATGCTAAATTCCCATAGACAATTCCAAAAAAAATAGTGTTTGAAGATGCCACTTTTTTCCACCTTTAATGGCTTCTAAATCTGAACCGCTGTACCGATTTTTATGATATAAAGCTTTTTTTTATTTCTTTTACCATGTTCTATTCATCCAAGCAATTTTCATATATGTGACCCATCCTTACAAAACGGTTCGAAAGTCCCACATTCAAAATGATTAGTTATTGGCATATTCATTTACAGCTCATCAAGAGCTTTCATTTGGTATATAACACTTGCATATTTGAACCAGGTGGTCGTCTACAGATCTTCTTCTAGTCAATTTAGTCAGACCGATTAAAAATTGATTAAACTAATATAATTGGCATATTAATTATATAATAATTTATGAATCCTATATAAAACCCATGTAATTCTAAATAATCATGAAATCAGTTTAGTAAGCAAGGATTCTGAAAGATATCCAAAAAAAATAGTGTTTGAAGATGCCACTTTTTTCCACCTTTAATGGCTTCTAAATCTGAACCGCTGTACCGATTTTTATGATATAAAGCTTTTTTTTATTTCTTTTACCATGTTCTATTCGTCCAAGCAATTTTCATATATGTGACCCATCCTTACAAAACGGTTCGGAAGTCCCACATTCAAAATGATTAGTTATTGGCATATTCATTTACAGCTC
The DNA here is from genome assembly GCA_949317995.1 of Acholoe squamosa. NCBI lineage: Eukaryota > Metazoa > Annelida > Polychaeta > Phyllodocida > Polynoidae > Acholoe > Acholoe squamosa. The sequence continues at coordinate 25,640,052 of OX439050.1, forward strand.
ATCAAGAGCTTTCATTTGGTATATAACACTTGCATATTTGAACCAGGTGGTCGTCTACAGATCTTCTTCTAGTCAATTTAGTCAGACCGATTAAAAATTGATTAAACTAATATAATTGACATATTAATCATATAATAATTTATGAATCCTATATAAAACCCATGTAATTCTAAATAATCATGAAATCAGTTTAGTAAGCAAGGATTCTAAAAGATATCTACCCATATGTTGGAAAAATGCTAAAATATCAATTTTTAAAAATCTGATATTTTTGACACTATACCACTTGAAAGGGCCATATCTTGGCTTCTAAATGTGTGACTTCAGTACCACTTTGTTAGGATGGGTCACATATATCATGCCAATATCTGAAAATCACTTGGGAATTTGGGTGCAAATCTTAATGGAAGCAGATTAATACCCTTTCATCATCAGCCACTTGAGAGCATGTGGAGCAGGGTTCCCTGCAGACTTAAACAAGCAGCCAGTAGTAAACATATGTAGGCATTGATACAAGACTTGTTTTCCAAAAACGAGCTCCTAAATTAAGAATTGAAGTTATGACTATTCATGGATTTTGATCTAGATCTCAATGTCACAAATCTCTGCAATGAACTGAGTTGCTAACCATTTTCGGCAATACACATGTAGCTTTGTGTATAGATGCTGTAGGCAGCAAGAGAGATTTATTGTCAATAATAATTATATGTAAATGAAATGAATTTTATAACCATAAAAGTACTTGTAACCTGTCTTCTACTTTGCATTTGGTCATAGTTATGATGTGAATATACCCATACTTGGATATATGGCTATTGAATAAACCATTCAGATCTCTTTGTGGTTTACACATACTATTTATAAAGGGTATGAAGCAAATTATTTCTGTTACAACAAGAATAATAAATGTGTTAGGAAACTGAATGCTCCCAGCTGAACGTCCATTGTGTGTTATGTTACATTCTTTGTATATTGTTACACCATTTCAAAAACAGCATTTCTTTCGTAGTGGGTACCCATCACCAACCAACTTAATTGTAATAGACTTGAGTTCTTGGCAGGTCCAAGATCAAGCAAAAGAGGCTACCTCAAAATAAGTGCTAAACACAAAGTTAACTTGAATCAGTAAAAAAAAAACTGAATTGCTCTGCTAGTTGGGTATAAAACAACATGTCCACAAGAATAAAAAGGCGAAAACTGAGTACAAGAAGGACTTGAGAGCTGAATGAATGTAGGATGAATTGTCTGGCCCCTTAATGGGCCATTTAGTCTCCAGGAGGGTGTTGCTCCTATAGTAAAAGGAAGAGCTGGCTAAAAATGCCCTAGTTTCCAGTCCTTTCTTTTCATGTAGCTACAACTTGTCCCTTTTGTTGCTCACAAGTGGTCATTCAAGTACGGTGCTAAAAAAGGGGGATTTGAGTAGGTACCTAGTTGGGAGAAGTCAGTCAGTATAATATACTATAGAGTGTGTGACATGAGTAGGTACCTGATAGTGCAGCTCTCTCTGTTTTAAACAAGGCAGGTGACTTTTCAGACTAATGTGGTGAGTGCAAGTTGAATGCTGAAGCAGAGCGTGACTTCTTTTGAAAAGAGGGTACCTACTGACAGATCTTTTTACCATAGAAACAACACGCTCCAGGTGGGTCCTTTTAGTTTTACTAATACTCCAACTGGGTATTTTAGTGCTCTCTCCTAGATGGGTTCTTGGATCACTCCAATAACTGGGTCTTTTTCTGCTCTCTCCTAGATGGGTCCTTTTGCCACTCCACTTACTGGGTCTTTTTGTGCTGTCTGTTATACATGGGCACTCCAATACCTGGGTCTTTTTTTGCTCTCTCCTTTTGTCACTCCCCTTACTGGGTCTTTTTGTGCTCACTCCTATAAATGGGCACTCCAATAACTGGGTCTTTTTGTGCTCTCTCCTAGATGGGTCCTTTTGTCACTCCCCTTCATGGGTCCTTTTGTGTCTGTCCCCCTTTCCTCCTAAATTGGGTCCTTTTGTAACCTTGCTTTACCGAAATGCAATATATATTTTAAGTTAAAACATGATATATAAATGACATAATCTAGCTATAGAGGAGCATTCCAAATTATTTTTCTGACCAATTTCCCTTCTCCACCTGCCCCATGAAAGGGCACCTAGGTGACCAAAGGACCCAGTCATATTCGAGGTGACCAAAGGACCCACTCGGGTGACCAAAGGACCTGCCAGGTGACCAAAGGACCCACTCAGGTGACCAAAGGACCCACCAGGTGACCAAAGGACCCACATGGGTCCTTTGGTCACCTGAAAGTGGGTCCTTTGGTGATCCAAAGAGGGCTCTCTCTCTCTCTCTCTCTCTCTCTCTCTCTCTCTCTGGGTATAATAACACCAACAAAAAGTCATGCTTAAGCCTAGATTTGTTAAATGTAATATTTATCGGTTATAAATTATCATCTTCAACCTTAATCATGCTTATTTGCAGAATACATATCAAAACATACTAAAGGCATAAATAACAAATAGAGGTTCACGAGTTGATTCTAGGGGGAGATAAGAAGCACGAGGCCGTAGGCCGAGTGCCTTCTTATCTAACCCCCTAGAATTAAAGAGTGAACCTCTATTTGTTATGTATGACGTTTATACCATGGTTTCCTCCATTTTCTTAAGTAATTACCTTATAAAATGAAGAAATAAAAATCCAAGTGATACGTCTTGTTCAGTCTCCTCCCCCATCTTGGTTTCTCGGCGAGACGACAAAGCCGGTTGGATGCAAAGTGTTACCTCGGCATGTGTCCTACAGGCATTTTCATAGTAGAAACGCTGGTAAGGACTGCGCGCGACAGCCAGAATACCCTTAGAGCATATGCCAACGTGACAACGTGTGTCTCGCCGCGGTAAACAATCCGTCCGCTATGCAGTCAACACGACGGAGAAATTTCGCTCGATTCGATTTTTATTTCTTCAATCCTGTTGAAAATACACTTTAAATCATGGCGAATTTAAGGTAGGTGATAGATTATTATATCTACATTCATCCTCTATACGCATTACGCTTATAATCGTATAGTTTTTTTATTATTGAATTAAATTCTTCGCTGTCAACTTGCTGTCACGTCGTCTCGTCTCAAGTGTCAACATCTGTTCACTTAGCGCGTACTATTCGAACGTCATTATCCGCTCCAGGCATCGTAAATTCATTCAAGAACGTGATAACCATGGTATAACCCTGGCTAAGTTGTGTCCAGGAGAGTTAAATTTTGGTCACCTGAGATTTTCTTTTTGTTCTAGGTTATTTGGCACATAGTACAACAAATACAGGTAAGTACGCCAGTAATGACTCAACAAAGACCAACACCTTGGAGTTTGCACTGGTCCTGTGTTTTTTGGTTCACAACTGATGATGATTAGCAGTATGTTCCACAGGCCGTAGCGTCCATATGTCTGTGTACACCACATATGACTACAAGATTTTAATTTTCCATATGTTCAGAATTAGCTTGCATGGAGAACCAAAGATATGCTTTTTGAAATCTGATCTAGAGCAGACATGCATGAGTTATCATCTCTTATATTTATGTTTCAAGACCAAGTTCCTCCTTATCATTCTCTATTGACTGGCACTGTTCCATCAGTTTTCTATATTAGTATTCCAGGTAATAAGCGATCAGGGCGCTTATAAGATTAGTTTTTTTAAGTGTCTGTAAAAACGTGAAAGGAGTTGGTCTTTTTGTAAGTCTGAATTAAGTTCCGCAAAGGGGGATGGATGCTTATTACAGGGTGAGCGTTTATTAAGGCAAATGTGGTATTGTTGTAAGTTTGGCCCTCACCCTGAGCGTGACATTGCATGTGTTTTAAATACTTCAGAATGTATGACACAAGTACATGGTTTTACCTATGTTGGAAATATTAGTAAGTTGAGTGATGGCACCAATTGTCAGACATGGAGCAGCAACACCCCTTATGATCACAGATATAGAGAAGATTGGTACTTCCCTGATGGTAGTGTCAACAGCGCTGCTGACCATTGTCGTCAGGTGGGCGGAAATGCGAAAAGACCTTGGTGTTATTCTGCGACATATGCTGGATCCTGGAACTACTGTGATGTACCCTACTGCAATTGTAAGTACCACGTAAGTATGTAAGGAGGAAAGCAGAAACAATGAGAAAGAGTAGCCTATGGAAGGGTCCATGAACCATCCTCTTTGCTTGCCTCCTCACATATTCTAAACTTTTAGTTTCCTTTAACTTTGCTCTTTGGTATTATCTGGAGGCATCATAATACCGTCAAAGGTATTTATGCACATCTCTCTCTCTCTCTTTAGAAACTAAAATTATAAGACAGAATTGCTTAGAATGTCATGAGATTAGTCTGATATGACAGTTGAAGATGATTATTTACTATAAATTACTCAAGCACAGGAACTGTTTGAGAATTTGTGATCTTTAAAATCTTAAGAAGGATCGGAAATATCAGTTATTGCTAATGACACAGTTGAAGGGGAATGGAGGTTTGACAAAGAAAGATGTAATCCGAGAGGGGCCAATTCTGAATAATACAAAGTCAAAGAAAAAATGTTCCCATTTCCTTGTCTTTCAGCTTGTCATGATGAGCTTGGAATGGGCTCTGGGCAGATAGAAGATGATCAACTCTCAGCCAGCTCCTACAATATAACAACAATGCCCTCAGCTGGCCGTCTTGGTTTGGGACTCGGTGGTGGACAGGGATGGTGCACAGAGTCAGGAGTAATATCCAATGTCTGGTATCAGATTCAGCTTAAAATGCCACACAGGGTGTATGGAGTTAAGGTCCAAGGTTAGTATACATATATAACATAGATTAGGGATGCGATTAGATTCATGAAATCAATTGAGATGAGATTGAATTAATGAAATTAATCAAATTCTAAAATCTATAGCTCACAAAGCATCATGACCTGATGTTACATGCTATGGCATTTGATCATTATTCCCATGAGTTCTCAGAATTGTGTCATTTGCTGTCTACTATCAGGTACTTAAAATTATAATCGTATGTCAATAACCATTGGATTTCCTGATACTTCAGGGTCTACAATGTCACTGACAGACAGCATCACCAGTCTATCTGTAGAATATGGATCTAATGGCACCTTGGGAAATTTCATCTTGAACCATACAAACAATGAAGTAGCAGTAAGTACTCATGATCTTTTTACAGATACAAGGGAGTGGTCATTTGTTATCAACAAGGGGGTAGTGGGTTAGGGTAGGGACCAATAATGATGACCATTCTGTGCATGTAACAGATTTAAGCCCAAGCTCCACTAGGCGACATGGGGTGGCAGCGTTACAGGCAGCACAGGTTTTACTTACTTTGGGTTACCCTTTCTGCCTGCCAAAGCAGGAATGTAGCGTTTCATGTGAATGTCACTGTGAAATTGACGTGAACCTACCGCAACATTCAGGCGAAACCTTTTAGAGTTGAGGTGACCAGCAGAAAGGATACTCTAATGCACTTCTAAAACATGTTGCATGTAACGCTGCCACCCAATGCCACCAAGTGGAGCCCTGGCATAAGACCCCTAATGAGTTGAATTTTTCCCAGTTATCAAAAAGGGACGTAAACAATTTCTGCATCTCCACTTGTATGGGAAGGCCCATTCTCCATAAAATTAATAGCCTCATGCCATTTTTAACCACTCTCTTGAAAGGGGGCACGGAGATAATCTTCCGTTCATACCCCCACTACCTCAATAGTGACCACGGCCTTAGCTTTTCAACTTTTGAATATGATATGTTATATCTGGCATATAAAGGGCATTGACGTGCATACTTAGATTCACCTCAGTTATAGGTACACGGAATAAGTTAATTAATCTTTTAGTTAAAGTCAACACTTCCACAATATGTACTATAATGTAGGGTAAACGATTTAGAACATCCATAACAAAGGAATTTGCTGGTTAACTGATAATTCAAGTTCAGGGAAAATACTCTCTGATATGATAGTGTAATTACATAAGAAGCAAAAATCAAGAAGGATTCTTCAAAGGCAAAAGGAAGGAAGTCAATAGGTTATTTCTGAAATGATCTAACAGGTATTTGAAGGTCCTGCTAAGAGGGCCAGTAGAGATACCCCGGCGAGCAGGCGGCAAGTAGCTGAGGCGTCATGGAGCATTATCATCACTGATATCATCAGGCTCCACCTTCATGCAGATGAAGACATAGATACCATCTGTGGCTCATTTGAACTTATTGGCTGCAAGGGTAGGGATATGACATTGATTATTGCTTAGGAAGAGGAGTACATATCATTTGTTACAGTATTAGATATTACCATCAAAAACTAAAATTGGTAAAATGACTATTGATTTTTTAATCCTACACTTGAAAAAAAAAGGATATTAACTTATGCGATATAAAAATAAGTTCCTGTACTTCATCAATGCTACTGAATTTACCATTACGCGAATTAATGATTTTTATAATCTGGTCTGCTAAGAGTGTAGACATACTGCACAAGGACATACATATGAGGGACTCATCTCAGAGACAAAAAGTGGAAAAACCTGTCTGCGATGGGACAGTGGGAGGCCTTGGCAACATCCGTACACTGAGGATAATATGTAAGTTTGACAATTGTGCATGTCAGTAAGTGCAATCTCAAAAGTCATTTCATTTTTCCCAACTCCGTCCATCTAATGGCTTGAGGTTTAAAAAAAGTTCTATTCATTACCAGATCTTTAGGGAAAAATTCTTTGCAAGTAAGAAAGATCGCTAGAGGGAGTTAGGCAAAATAAAATCGAAGTACAATATCAAAAGGTATTTAAAATGATTTATAATTCTCATATTGACCTCTATCCATTGTACAGTAATGCTAATGCCATACATAAGTCATGATACTATTACACAGTACTTCTCAAACAGTTAGTACTAATCTTATATTGTAGGTTTCCAGATAGGTCTGTCTCAGATGCTGGTAATTATTGTCGTAACCCTGGAAACTGTGCCTCAGGACCATGGTGCTATGTTGATTCTTGGGAAGCAAACTGGGAATACTGTGATATACCTCATTGTGGTAGGTGGGACTGTCCAATTTGCTGACTTTATAGATAATATTAAAAATTAAGTACAAATAGGCTAATAAATGTTATCAAATCTAAACCACATGTTAGTTCTGATGAATGGGACTATTGTGATATCCCTTACTGTGGTAGGTAAATTGAACTTAGAGATCATAATCTTTAGTGAATCGTACATGTACTAAGTGATTTAAATGTATGGTTCGCTTCAAGTAATGGGCATGTTCCTGTCTTGCCAGCAAGGAGGCCAGATAAATTGGCAGATTACTAATGGATTAACTATGTGCATGTAAAATTGCGCATATTTATACATTTCATAGAATGTAAAACCGATAGGAAAGGGGAGGAATACCAAGGCAAAGTAAATAAAACTGCAAATGGCACAGATTGTCAAAGATGGGACAGTCAGTCACCTCACTCCCACTCCTACACAGTGGCTTCATTCCCTGACACAAGTCTCCAGGATGTGAATAACTACTGCAGAAACCCAAATGGATCCCAACCTGACGGTCCCTGGTGTTTTATAGTTGAAGGAGGAGCTACCTGGGAGTATTGTGATGTCCCATTCTGTGGTAGTTATTTGCCATATAGATAAAAAAGAAAATCGATCACCCCCATACTATAGTATGGGGGTGATCGATGCTTTATTTTGCATCGATGCTTTATTTTGTATCAAAATCAGACCAGGAATAATTTCATGTCTTAAATCATTGTATATGGTAGATAAGTTATTTAGTGGAAGAAAATTCTCGGATCCCCTAAACTTATAATCTCCCAGGTAGGGGAAATAGAAATCAATTTCAAAAGGATGACATTAAAACCCGATCAACTACAACACAATTTCACATCAGATTGTCAGGCTACCGAGTACACTGGCAAAAGAAGATACACCTCTTCAGGGGCAATATGTAAGCCTTGGTCACACACAACCTTGGATGATAGTGTCTTCCCTGATGGCTCAAAGGAGGCAGCAGAAAACTTTTGCAGGTAGGCATTGCAATGATATTCCCTTTTCATCCTTGATCTAGAATGTATCATGGCACATTGTCAGTGAATACTCCTTCACTGAGAGATGTCCGAGTTAAATATCATTGGTAATTCATGAAACATAGTACATTTTCTTGACACTTTATGAGCTATCTGACATGTGTGCCATGCAGATACATTGTTGCTTTGAGTATTGCTATAATACCACATGTATTAAGTGCATCCTAGCAGATAGCTCTTTGCAGCACCTTTTAGAGTGAGGAGCACCTATAGATGAGGATTCCTTACTACAGATCAATCCCAAACTACTCAAAGTAAACCTCAGCTGAGTCCTATGTCATTTCCGTCAGTCCAGGGTGCACCCTATATGAGAGGTATTAGGGTGATATTTCAATGGGTTTAAGTCACAAAGATTATTGTAAATTTATATTTAGTGTTAGTACATGTGATCTGATCTAGGAATATTAACTAATGTAGTCAATACGATAACTCACAGGACCGAGCCGTTTTGCCAGCAAAATTGCTGCCGGGCCTGCGGACATTGCCAGACTGCAGAACTGAATGCTTCTGTGTAGTCTTTGGACCATGGGAAACAATTCTCAAACAACTAGCAAATTGGAGCGTTATAAAGCTTTATACAGCATAAAGTAAATGGCATTACTGTTTGTTGATATGTCTAGAGTCGAATGATTATACTGAGTTACTAATGTTATCACAAATCTACAAATATTACACTTACAGGAAAGTCGATAAATATATGCCCTGGTGCTATTTGCCCATTTCAAATGGAGCTGGACACTGGGAGTACTGTGATGTGCGGCTTTGTGGTAAGACTTCTGCTTAACCAACATTCATGGTGATTAATGCATTTTGCCACTTGATCATTTGTGAACAATACAAGCGGAGTTATGAGCATTCCATTAAAAATCTATCTAGAAAGAACATTTTCATGAAAAAGTAACCTTTCTTGTTGCATGGCTCTAAAGGGGTTTCCAATTGTGCGTTTTTGTGTCTATGTGTTCTGATAGAGCCATCTGACATGGACTGTGATTTTGTTTATGCAAGCTATTTCATCAATAATTATACATAAACAGTAAAACTGTGGAGCAAAGTTTGGAGCCAATTCAGAAGGGTTTGGTGAATATTTTTGATTTTCAACTGAAGGAAGTGAATTTTTAGGCAGGTATGGTGAGTGTAAGAATGTGTAATCCTGTAAAGAATAATTGCCAATATTTGTGACACGATCTGCGAAAAGGGCCTTAGTGCAGGGTGCACTAAGGTCCCTATTCCCAGTATATGTCACATTTAATGTTGGATGATAATATCATTCCTCTCGGCACGTTTATATAAGGATATAAGGAAATAGGGAATTTGGTACATTCTTGGACATTTCCTAAGTGGGTTTCTGATACGATCTATGCATCAGCAGGGTCATGGCTTAAACATTATGTAATACTGTTTCGGGAGTGTTTACCAATATTGCTGTAGAAGACTAAGATTGGTTGTATTGACTAACCAAGTCCATCGAGTGGTAATCAAAGAAATTGACTGCAATGTGATTATATTAAGTCGATTTGCTCTCTGTAATGGTAAAGGATAGGCAACTTGCCCACTTGAAGTCCTGAATGTTGGGGTTGTTGTGTAGCAGGATAGAAATGTCTGAGAACAGGTCATACTGTTTGATGTCTGTATTTAAATGGCACCATGCCGGGCACTGGCAATGCCTCTCATTACATACCAATTTATCCACAATTACTTGTGCATTGGATAGAGACAGCTCCCACCTTTCAATTGACAGAAACTGGGTTCAATCCCAGCTTGGATTGAAGTAATTTCATTGTTGGTTAATACAATTTTGCAGATCTATGTTGATTCTACCTAATTGGCAATTTACTTCTTGATACACTTCCAAAAGGAGCATACCTGGTTAAAGTCGCCCATGATTATTTAGTTTTGAACAAAGTTTTATTGTTCTAATCAAAAATACAAAACGTTGAAGCTTGATACAATCATTAGTAATTCTGTTAGATATTCTCACTTCCTCATAACTGTATACGGTCTCATCACTGCTTATTTTCACATCTTTCTCTTAAACAGGAACATCAGCATCCGCTTCTAGTAAATGTCCTGCCGTGATATATGGTATGTTAAATAAATCTACAACAACCACCCATTATAAATACTTCTATATTGTATATCAAATCTAGTGATGAACCATAAGTAATTAAATGGGAAAACTCTCGGTTGGATCTAATGCCCAAGTCTAATGATAAATTTATGCAGGTGTGCTAGGGTACCAGGTCGCTGGATTGGGTGTGCAGATTGCTGAAAAAGAATTAAATCTGGGCTTTTTTGTGCTACGGTATTTTGGAGTACAGTTAATGGTCTATGGATCAATGCAATTGTTTTAGGTAGTTGTAAGATAAGTTTTTAAGGCATTGGTGAAAGAAATAAATAACAAAAGTCACCCTACATAAAATTATATTTCTGTATGGCATACTTTACAGATTATGTGACACACACTACCACAAACAAAGGTAAGAACTTACACATGAACAAACACCTGCTTTCATTGTGCACAAGGTAAATGGTTGCATATTTACACAATAAATTATTTGTGTTGGCAAATCCTTTGGTCATAATTGAAAATACATAGGCCACTGGTTATCACAGTTTATTTTAGCCATGACAGACTTTACACTGCTGGTACAAGGTTCTAGTGTCTTTGAAATTATCTCCTTGTAAATGAATATGGTTGGATGGTAGGAAAGCACATTAGTTTATGATTAGTATTTCACAATGGATGAACATGCCTGAACATCACTTCACATATCCAACCATCTATATTTCCTTTCAGATTGTAAAACACAGATAATAGGAAAAACTTATGTTGGAAACCATAGTGTGACAAGTGAAAACATAACATGTCATACATGGATAGGGTTTAGTACGTCCTATTACCATAGGGACTACCTTTTTCCGGATGCAAATGAAGCTAGTGCTAGAAACTATTGCCGTAATCCCTCAGCAAGTCAACATCCCTGGTGCTACACAACTGACCCGGATGTGAGATGGCAATATTGTGATATACCTCTGTGTCACTGTAAGTTCATCTATTGTCATCTAGTTTGCTATGGTATGTATAGCCAATACGTGAATGAGTGATTCAACAAGAAGTTGGCATTACAGTGGATTATTGATGATAGGTTTATTCTATATAAAATTGAACCTTGTCGGTTAGTGCATAGAGGTGGAGGACCACCACGGAGTATAGTACACTGTTGGTAAGAGACATGCCCCTAGTATGTGTCTGTAGTACCAATGATATATATTATAGGGTAATACAGTGTAATAGGCAATAATGGATGCAATACAGTGTAAACGTACCATATAGTGATGAAGTTAAACCGTCCAGTTCTCTACTTATTGCACTACCCAATCGTGCTTTGTTAAAATCTTTAATGACACACATCCCTTTTATCATCATGATAAATGAATGTAACCCCCAATGGCCAAGTGGTTCTTGAGCTCCACAAGGGTTGGCATGATACACTGATGAATACCAGCACTGTGCTGATGCATCATGAAGAAAAATCTAACTTCCTTTATACTCTTGTCTATACATTACATGGCATCATTTCTATTTTCACAGTATATGGAATTTATCTGATTGTTGGATCAGTAATCTGGTATATACACAGAACATCTGATGAGCAGAACTCATGTACAAGTTTTCTGGAAAGTTGCATTCTCCCAATTCACTCTGGAAGTTGTACATGAGGTTTAAAGCAAATGTATAGATGCATTTTACTCTTTAGTAAGCTTAGCTTCATGCACAGACAAAATAAATGTGTACCATAACTTCTTTCAGCTTGTCATGATGAGCTTGGAATGGGCTCAGGGCAGATAAAAGACGATCAACTCTCTGCCAGCTCCTACAATATAACAATGCCCTCTGCTGGACGTCTTGGTTTGGGACTGGGTGATGGACTGGGATGGTGTGCAGAGTCAGGAGTCATATCCAATGTCTGGTATCAGATTCAGCTCAAAATGCCACACAGGGTGTATGGAGTGATGGTACAAGGTTTGTGCATATAATTCATATCATGTAATTTACAGATGTTAGAACCTCAGTAGTTTGTGATTCTTAAGGACATAATTCCATTATGGTGAACACCTGTCTCAATTTGGACTGATCGATGTTGATTTGAAGATTTTCTCACATGTCCATTTACTTCCTTAAAAATCAGCATCATGCTGATTGAATTGCATTTAATGAACTAATGCCAAACCAACCGAGGCTCATCTGATGTCCCCATCCCATTCATTTACAATTGAAATCGCCATTAGAATCAGAAAGATGACTAACATGTGCTGATCAAATCTGCACCATGTGTAGATATTGTATCAGGATTAATTTGATTAAGTGTCAACTTTCACATTTGGCTATATTTCATTTCAACCTTGCACCAACTTTTGATCTCATCTCATCTATATTATCTCAACATTATCCTTAGTGTCACCACTGCGATATCATAATAAATTATACAAGACCCACTAATGCCAAAGGCTGCAATTTTATAAATGTCACACCCAGAGAGTTCATGAATACATCTTTTCTTTTCTGTAAAATATAAAGGATCTACGATTATGATGACAGACAGCTTTAGTCATTTCACTGTTGAATATGGACCAAATGGAATTCTTCAATATTTTGTCATGAATGACACGTCCCCGTCAGTTGCAGTTAGTATCAGGCTATTTTCTCCATCTTCTTTGAATTCAATATAATGCAGCCTACCCAGATTTGGATTTGATGTGTTAGTAGTACCAAAGTTGGGAGTTTTCTCTAGACATGTCAGAGATACTAAAGGTGACGTTTTTTTGTTTTTTTTGCGATGATGCCTTAAAGATGCATTTGGACCTAAATTGACCCAAGATAAACCATGGAATATAAACCAAATGCAGACTTCCCTTACTCATTTCCTTACCAATTAACGGGACCCTTTGTCATAGGAAAGCTATATTTAATGAGATTTAAATGAAATACTGAACAACTGAGGGCTGTTTGGTAGACCTATGCTTGCACAGTGACAGCATATTATGTGTTTTGATTGTTCACAATATGCCCCTTGCCCCTTGTTGTTATCATTTCTGTGAGCCAAATTTTACTTGTTTGACAGAGTAGATGGTGCTTTCTATATGTCAGGTCGGCAGTAAGGCCTTCCAAATTTTCTATAGGTGCTTGTAGACATGTAGTCCATGTAAAAGGATAGAATTGAAAAATCACCACAGATCAGCTGGTAATGCATCTTGAAGGGTAATAAATGTGCTAACCAACTAAACACATAAGCATGCAGTCAACTCTTTACCATTTATCTTATATAACTTCCAATTTAGATATTTGAGGGTCCAGCACGAAAAGCAAATAGAGTTGATCAGAGACAGGAAGTATCAGAGGCTACATGGCCTTTGATCATTGCTGGGATTATCAGATTCCATCTTACTACTGATAGCACTGTTACAAACATATGTGGTTTCTTCGAACTTCTAGGCTGTTTAGGTGAGTATTGTGCATTATCCGTGCAATCACTTCTCCCTGAATGTCTTATTTCATTGATAATATCCTAGGTTACTTCTTGGTATAACCTCTACTCCATTACTATATAACATCTCGCCTTTTTTCATTAAGCACATAACAAAAATTATCATCATGCATCTGTAAACTAATCCTTAAAAGCTCAAAATAATTTCTACTTTTCACTCAAATAGAATGTCGGAACACCCAAGCAGGATATTCCTATGCAGGAGCAGTCTCCAAAACAGTCAGTGGCAAAAACTGTCAGCGGTGGGACAGTCAGAGCCCTTGGCACCATCCCTACATTAGTGATAATATGTGAGTAATATTTTACTGACTTATGGAGGTATTCCATTGGCCAAACACTCGTCCAACATTTCTTATTTCAGCAAATAGATGAAAGGATACGCTTTTGACAGGAATAAGTAAAGTATTCAGTGCTTGGAATTTAGACATGCCTAGCGTAAACTTATTCTTCTGCTTTTTTTTTATAATCAGGACTCTGTATCAGAGTATGTGAATATCTTGGGATGAACCTCCTACAGGAAGTACTGATCATTTTCCTTTGGCATTTCAGAACGTTTACGTTCAGGGATGAAAGTCTTAAGAGTTTTCCCTGATGTCAGAGATTTTTCACGTTCAAAAGACGTATATATACACTGCAAAAATGGTGTTTAGATCCTAAACACAATTCTAAACATATGTGGGCAGATGAGGAGAAAGGTCCCTCCCTGCAGGATTTTTAGTACTGGGTTTGGCCACTAGGGGAGATACAAAGGCTATAAATGTGAGAAATAGGCCAAAAACTGGTCTTAGGTACTTTTTTACACAGAAAAAGATAATTTTCTCAAAAATGTTCCATTTTCACTCATTTACTTTATATTTGGAAGGTAAATGGAATGTTTTGAATCCAAAACAAGGCCTAAATAAGGGTTCTCATAGAAATGTGTTGCCATGGCAAAAAGAGAACATTCCAAATAGAAAAAGAAAATGACATTAGTCCATAGAACAATTCACAGGGATTTTAATGCAGAAAACCGCACATAGATACCTTTTCTACATCCAATGTTATGGCCAAATGTATGGAAAGCATTGGTCATTTATCAATAGATTATTTAAATCATTATGCTAATTAGATGCAGGATTTAATCAAAACCATGAATGACAGAGCTTATTGGCTGTATTGATATGGTTATGTCATTCAATGTTCATTAAGCCATATCTCCGGGACTGGAAGGGCTATCTGCAAGTGATATACCTCATATTAAAGCTGATGACTTCAATTCTAAATGCTAAATTTTACCTCGGAGGACCCTTTCTCCTCATCTGTCCACATATTCTTGCAACGTTTTTGTAATCACATTAATTTCCTAAACATGTTTAGCCAAACAATGTGCTTAGCTATATTGTTTAGAAATGTAGGTGTTTAGGTTAAAACTATTGTGTTTAGATATATGAATTTTTGTGTTTAGGTGTTTAAGAATTTTTGTGTTTAGATGTTTAAATGATTTGATGGAGAGTTAAGGTTTGCAGACATGTATGCATTAAAAAAACAGAGATATATTTTTTTTTCTCATTTACTTGGGGGGGGGCATCAGCAGGTATTTACTTGTCAAACTCTCCAAAGATGGCAGCCACACTTATATGTGTACATATATTACACACTGCATCAGAATGAGAGACTTGAGAAAGTACAACAGCTTGCCAGGAAGGACATTGCCTTATCTATTCCAGAATAACATCAAATAGGTGTCAGTCATGGAGTTTATTGATAATTTTATGGTAATGATGGTGGCATGAGGTGAATCTAGTCAATTTTCTATTGCCCTTTCTATTCACATGACATTCTATGAAATGAAACAATGATAAACATGGGATTTGGGGACATTTGTCACAACAATTGATTATAACTGTGTGCAGATAGTCCAGTCAAAGGTAGTGCTGCTACCTGGTGTTGATTCAACATCCAAGTATTTAAACATATTGATGTTTAAATCTAAACACCTATTATTCAACTGTCTCAACTCTAAACATCTAAACATGTTTAGCATAAATGTTTATGTAGTTAGAATAAAAGTGTTCATTTCCTAAATGTGTAGTCGATGAGACACCTAACTGACCTATATGTTTAGGTTTTAAAACGTGTTTAGACCTAAACATGTTTAAAATCTAAACACCATTTTTGCAGTGTAAGTATAGAAAATCTATATTTAAGGGGATCAAATTAAGTATTTCAGGGAGTTTTGTCCTTAGGCACTTTCATCTCTGCACTTTGAGTTTTGCATAACCAGCAAAACATTTTCAAAATTCTGTTTCAGGTTCCCAGATAGGCATCTAAGTGATGCTGGTAATTATTGTCGTAACCCTGGAAATTGTGCCTCAGGTCCATGGTGCTATGTTGATTCTTGGGAAGCAAACTGGGAATACTGTGATATACCTCATTGTGGTAGGTGGGATCATCATAATTCAGGACTTTATGGACAATACTAAAAGTTAAGAACAAATAGCCTTATTAATGTAATCAAATCTAAACCACATTACAGTGGTATCACATTTGTAGAAAGTGTTAAAAGAATTTGAAGTATTCTTGAAATTTGATATAAATGAAGGCCTAGGTGCAAGGCATCATAGATAATCTTATTTCTAATGTCATTGTTCACTCCAATTTATAGAATGTAAAATCGATAAGAAGGGAGTGGACTACCAAGGCAACGTAAATAAAACTGTAAGTGGCAAAGATTGTCAGAGATGGGACAGCCAGTCACCTCACACACACTCATACACAGGAGCTTCATTCCCTGATATCAGTCTCCCCAATACTAACAACTATTGCAGAAATCCTGATGGATCACAACCTGATGGTCCTTGGTGTTTTACAGCTCATGCAGGGACTACCTGGGAGTATTGTGAAGTCCCCTACTGTGGTAAATACTTTGTTGATCATCATTTTTGAAGGTTTTCTTCTGGATGAAACTAATGGAATGAAAAATACAATTTTCCGAACATGCTGTGACCACTAGGACCCACTGATAACCCCTATCCCCCACCTTCCAAATATTGCCACCACAGTAATTAATTATACAATTTAGGCTCTAAACATCTAGGCATAAGCGCAGTCAAACATGATCAATGTAATTTAAGCGACATTTCAACCACCAGTTATGATCAAGATGAAGCAACTTAGGAATTAGGGCCCTGGATGTTATGTAGTTAAACTTGTTTTCCTTAAGAATGTATGAGCACTTCTGGGGTGTACACTGGTAAAAGAAGACATACTGTAGATGGGAGAGTTTGCAAATATTGGAATGAGACAACACAAAGTGACAGTAGTTTTCCAGATGGTTCAAAATTAGCAGCTCAGAACTTTTGCCGGTGAGTATTGATTAACCTTTTGGTGCCCAGAATTATTTGAAGATTTTACAATATTTCACAATTATATTACTTTGTTGATAAGCCCATGTGTTATTTTGATCTTATCTTTTTATATTGGCTCTGTATTGCATTTCCTGAATATTCATAACTCAGTGAAGACTTTCAGTTAAGGACATGAAAGTTATTGGTCAGGTTTGGTAACCATAGTTACCAAAACATTCCATTTGTTGTCATTGGTAGCATTTGGTCTTTCTTGTGTTCTATATAGACCCCCCTATCCATAATACCTGTAATTCTGAGGCCTCATTCAATTCTGCATATATATGCTTACTACTACTCAGGAGACACAATGTGCTAGTAACAATGCATGGATTATCTCTATGGATATGAACATTTCTTTTAGAATCTAATGGGAATATAGGACATTGGATGTATATGATCTAGCGTAATAATTGTGTCATGTCTGGTCTTAGCCCCTTGGAGGGTGGCCCTCTAATGAATCATTTTCAAATTTTGACTACCTGTGTTAGGTATAATGGTGATAGAGAAAAATGGATGGTTGTATTGTGATGGGGAGGTCATGGCCGTTCTATAGAGGGTCTAACTTTGCAGATTGGACCAGTAGAAGTACCCGGATGATAGTCTCCTTTAATATACATTTATTTAAGCCCCATTTAAGCCCCAAACCGCGCTTTAAAGCGCGCTTGGGCACCTAGGGGTTAACTTTTTTTTTTTTAATCGTCTAATTTTATTTCTATAATCATTTTGGATCTGATTAGATAATTGTAGCCAGTCTGTCAGGTGTGTGATCGTAAGCACCTGCCATTAGGCTAACGGGATGAAAAATACATTGTAAATTTCTACAAAAGTAATATGTTAACAGTCATTTTCCTTATGAGTTTTCCTTTCCAATGGCTATGTTGGTCTTGGAAAAGCTTCCTTAAATTTTCATCATTAATTCCTATGGGCCCCCTGGGTCCATGGGAAGGTATTTATTGAGAAAATTGCGGGCCCTGACACACAATTACGGGCAATTGGCTCCCGGGCCAGCGTTAGTGTCTACCCCTGTACAAATATAAATACTTTGACTGCAGAGTCCTTGGAGAAAATCTCCCTTGGTGCTACACTACTGATGGGAGTTGGGCTTTCTGTGACATAGGTCCTTGTGGTAAGACAAGTTTGGTCGCATCTTTGCTCTTTCCATTGTTGAAAATCTTCACTTGTATCTAAGTTTGAGCAAATCATTATTTTCTGGAGGTAGATTGTGATTGTCATTATCTTTGTTTTCACTGCATCTTGCTCTATAAATATCCGTCTAAAGATATCAGACTAATCAGTAATGGATAGTTATGATTTGAGACAATTGACACAAAAAAAGCCTTATTTCTATGTTGGAAATAAGTACTTGATATTGCTATGATTGTTTTGTAGAATCCTCTCATACTCCTGATAGAAGCTGTCCTGAGAGTGTAACTGGTGAGTGTCCTCTTTGCTTAATTTCTAATCATTCTTATCACAATCCAATAGTGTTCCTCTTTGACTCTAGTGCAACTTTCTCAAGTAATATGCCATGATATATATATATATATATATATATATATATATATATATATATATATATATATATATATATATATATATATATATATATGTGTGTGTGTGTGTGTGTATTATATATATATATATATATATTTATTTATATATAAATCGTAAATATATCATGTTGTGTATTTTATAGTGTTAGGATTTCTATCATCCATATTGGTTGCAATAATGTAGCAATGCTACATGGAACAGCATAGAATTAAGCTTTGAGATATCACGCAACCTAAAAATAGAAATTTCACCCCATACTTTTCTTCTCGTAAAGGGGTTCCTCCTACAATAGAGACCACGGCAGATGGCAAGGAGACTACACTTGCAGGTATTGTAGTTTGTTAGTCTAGTCATAATTAGAAATGAATAGATGTAATTTAGGAGAATGATTTATTATGCTTATTTTCAACCGACCAACTGGCCGACACTGGTCTGATAATATTTTCATAAAGTACACTGTCAGCCAACGCACCAGTCTTACAGTGGATAGCTTATTATTCTAGACTAGAGGGGGAGTTGATGTTAGTACAAACCGAATGGATTGATAATGGTTCTCGTGTATACGCTACGGCAGTATGTACTGCCTATTTACAATTCGGGCTGAGAGTGTAAGTGCTGAAGAAAATGGTCAGAACAGCAGTCAGTTGCAAACCAGGCTACCCATGTAGCAAGCCCACTCGGGGCCAAATTGGTTTTACCCGGGATAAGGTGGTTCAAAGCGGGCAGTATTCAGTACATGGGTTTTAGGTTCGGCAGATGCTGGGTTTCCAGTCAGGGCCACACAGGGCAGCCCAAATCGGGCAAACCCACTTGAGCCTGTTGGGCTCCCAACGGGCTTTGTCCTCAGCATACGGTCTGGGCCACATTGGGCCGCCCGATTTGGGCACTGGTCAGCTTTAAAATGGGCAACCACATTGGGCCCAGGATGGTTTCAAAATGGGCATCCCAAGATGGGTACTTAGCTGCATAAAGTCTTCCCAGTCTGGGGTGAGAGTGGGTTTGGACAGGGCAGCCTCATCTTCTGAACTGTTCTAAACTCTGTGATGAGTGTTCCCCCTCCCTCTCTCTTTTTTGTTCGTCCCTCCCCTATCCATTCCCTACCCCTTCCATCTCCTTCTCATTCCACTCAACCTGCCCTGCCCTTTCCCCCTCTTACCCCGCTCTGCCCTGCCCTTCTGTCACCCTGCCCTCCCTGGGCCTCCCTAGCCCACTTAAAAGGGTCTATTTCTCCTCTTTCCTATCCTCCCCTCAGGATGTGTGTGGTGCACATATGCGCAGGCACTGACACATTCCTCTGTGAATTTGTGTAATGAGGATCTCACCATGAATATGACCTTAGCTGTCGAAATGGCGTTAAACATCTATTACTCACTCACTCTCACTCCCAGCCCTCACCCTGCCTTGCCCTGCCCTGCTCTCATCCTGCCCTGCCCTGCTCTCACCCTGCCCTGCTCTCGCCCTGCCCTGCCCTACTCTCATCCTGCCCTGCCCTCCTCTCACCCTGCCCTGCCCTGCTCTCACCCTTGCCCTGCCCTGCTCTCATCCTGCCCTGCCCTGCTCTCACCCTGCCCTGCTCTCGCCCTGCCCTGCCCTACTCTCATCCTGCCCTGCCCTCCTCTCACCCTGCCCTGCCCTGCTCTCACCCTTGCCCTGCCCTGCTCTCACCCTGCCCTGACCTGCTCTCGCCCTGCCATGCCCAGCTCTCACCTTGCCATGCCCTACTCTCACCCTGCACTGCCCTGGCATCTCCTTCGCTCACATGCCCTGCCCTGCCCTGCTCTCACCCTGCCCTGCCCTGCTCTCACCCTGCCCTGCCCTCTCACCCTGCCCTGTCTTACTCTCACCCTGCACTGCCCTGGCATCTCCTTTGCTCCCATGCCCTGCCCTGCTCTCAGCCTGCCCTGCCCTGCCCTCATCTCACCCTGCCTTGCCCTCTTCTCACCCTGCCCTGCCCTCCTCTCACCCTGCCCTGCCCTCCCCCCTCCCTTCCCTCCACCACTGCTGTAGGACACTTTCCCTATACCATTAATACACAGGTAGGTTCATAGTAGGGATCCAGATATTTAATGTAAAAGGCAACACTGACTTGTCCTGGAAAGAACAGCTTCATGTCTTTCTTTGTACTAGTAGGCTTGCAAGGTGTATTTGTGGTGTGGGGGCAAACAGGTCCCACACTTGGCCAGGTATAAGAGGACTAAATATAGAGGCAATTGAGAAACCAAAAATATCCCCTGCCCCTGTAGGCCAGTCCATGGCAGACTCACTACAAAGTGGTTTCATAGCACTCCAGGCAGAATTCTACTACCCATACCAAACTTATTTCTTTTAGATATAGGACAACTGGAATAGACTACTAAATCAGATATGAAGTAATAATGTGCAGACTTTCTCATAGTCTGGAAATACTTAGATGTTTCTAGTCAAAAGTGCATATCAAGGTCATCTGAGTAGTAGTGGAATAGCAACACCATTTCTATTGCACTGAACTTGGAACAAGAGCAGATATGCAGAGGTACAGTCATTATGAACTTGAAGGCTCTCTTCTCTACTCCTACATGGAATTAGTGGGGGAAGATTGAGGCCAGAATGTCACTTTAATGAATCAAAGTGCCTTGTGTTGGCTGAATGAGTTTGATTCAAATGAATGGTACTGCTCTGCCTTTCCACTTGGGTAGATATTGCATTTACTGCTTTGGTGATGGGGGGGGGGGTAGATTAGCTCAAGGATTTGTTGCTTATTGACTTTTTAAAAAAAAGAAAAGATTTTGGATAAATTTCTCAAAAAGAATTTTTAACATGTCACCACTAATTTTTCATCAAATCGGGCAGCCCACTTTAGGCCACACCAAAAACCCATGTTAAACTCACTTTGAGCCCAAATCGGTGAGCCCAATTTCAAACAGATCTGTGCCCGAATCGGTTAGCCCAGTGTGGCCCAGACCCTTTGCTGAGGACAAAACCCATCGGGCGCCCACTGTGTTAACCCAGTGTGGCCCACATCAGGAGCCCGCTCTGGCCCAGACTCGGGCCAAACCATTTTTGCTACCTGGGTAATGAACACCCCCACCCCTTAACTGGTTAGGCCTAGCAAAACAGGGCCGATCCTGGAATTGTTTTTTTATTTTTGTGAATTTTTGACATTTTTTGACAATTTTTAGGGATTAAAACTTTTTCCCATAATTTTCATATTTTTTCATCAATTTTTCGTGGAGCTTATCTAGGTCCTCATTTATTGGCTTAGAGTTCATAACAGTCATTCATATCTTTTACATGTGCTTCACATTTCTTGTGTTTTTCATAATTCTACTCTAATATCATAGAATCGAAAATGTCTACCCATAAATTTCTTTACAAAATCAAAAAAAAAAAAAAAAATGAAATAAAAAAAAAAAATACCTACCGACCCTAGATGTTTGAGGCATGTTACTGGAAACACACCTTCATCTATCTTATTTTTGGCCTTAGCAGAGACAGAAAGACCCTATTGCAAGGAAGGTCATGTTCAAAGTCTAAGTAATGTACTTCTATGTGTGTCTCTTTTTTGTCATTGTAATTCTTTAGCATACATCCTGTGTGCCATCTAAAAACCTTCCCGATAACTCTGACTTGTATTCCTGCTTTTGTTTTAGATGAAGAGGCTCAGACAACCACAACCAAGATAGAAAGAATTTCGGGAGAGAATGACAAGACTACCACAAGTGGTAAGGCCATTCAGTAAAGCATTATAAACGTGATAGGTACTGACTTGGACATGTATCAACGCTTCAAATGACTAAGTGGTGGAAAATGGTAATTATTTAAACTACACATGTTAACAGGGATGTGACATCGAAGAGACATGCAGAGGGAAATTTAGGGAAGTAAGACAGTTTTTATAGCAGTATCAGTCATTGGAAAAATTGGCTTACCACCCCCCTCCCCATTTACTGATTATTATATTAGCAGAGGTGATATGGTCCATACTGTGAGTCCTTCTTAGGATGTCATGTATCTCAATTCTTCTTTGCTTTTATTTTAACTTCTTTAGCATACAGCTTACATGTTACACAGGTTCTCTCAAATTCCTTCTAGATAAGATTACCTTGCACCTCTTCCTTTGTTTCAAATACAGACTCCCAGGTCGAGACAACCACAACCAAATTAGAAAAATCATCAGGAGAAAATGCCGAGACTACCAATCGTAAGGCCCTTCAATAAAGTATCATCAAAGTAATAAAGAATACAGTAAATTGGATATTTTCTTACCAAACACAGTAGCGTTTTTGTATTTGCATGGTTGAAAGTGGTCCCTGTAGAGAGGAACGTGACATGGAGGAGACATAGAGGGACAATCACATGTTAATATACAAATCAAGTCCTTTTAGGATTTCACATACAAGTGTTTTTGTGATGTAGAATTTTTGTCATACATTTGACATGTTGCACCTTTTGTAGATCTTTACGGTACCTCTGACTTAGACTTCTACTGTTGTTTTAGTTTCAGAATCTAAGGTATCCACAACCAGGACAGAATCAACAGTAGGCGTAAATACTAGCAGTGGTAAGGGTTGTGTCATTAATTGTCAGAGTAAGGGCTTGTTGGGTTTATTTTTGCGGGCTGATAAATTTATTTTTCTGACCCCACCAAGATGGTAAATCTTATCACAACCCCCCTACTAAGAACTGATTTTGCAGACCCCACCCCCCCAAAAAAAGTAATAAATAAAGGTTATTAGTTTCTCATAGAAAGAATATTCATCATGATTACATGACTATCATGTATTATTTTAATTAAACCTTTGAACTTCCAGATGTAAGCATGGAAGCCTTCTGCAAGTCTAGTCAACACTTCAATGTAGAGACAGCTACGTTTGTCACAAACTCCATGGAAGATTCCCCTCTCCTTCCTCAATGTGCGCTCATGTGTCAGAGCAATACCCAGTGTGTAGGATTTAGGCATGTGACAGAGGTTTGTCACATGCAGATTCTGACAAGTCAGGCGTTGGCAGTGTTAAAAGCATCTATGTATGAACCATGTTTTATCCCATGTAAGCAACTAGAAGAGTGCAACTGATATCCATGCTGTGGTCTGTTATAGTAATTGTGAAATGTACTGTGGAAATGTAATTAGGTGATAATATGGGAAAACAATTTCAACTAGAAGAGAGTTGTTAGATTAGCACCAAGACGATTGTTGTTTGAGTGCATCTATAGGTTCATTTAGGCATAGTATATTGCTGATAATCAAATATTGATATATTAATCCTACACTAGTAATATACACATGTAAGTTGTAATTCTTCATTTTGATCGATAATACTAATGCCACACTACTCTGTGTATTAGGGGCACCTTGTAATGGGGCACACCCCAACCTCTATTGAGAGTTCACATGGCACTTGATTTTGAACCAGTTTAATACTAATGCTATGTAAAACATGTTATGGTACGTTAGAATTTATCCTCGTTGTTTGTGATACCCCTGGACTATGATGTACATCTTGTGTGTTTTTGAAATCCCACACTGTAAAATAAATGGTGTCAAAATAACAATAGAACTCTTGTCCCAAAGTTACCAGAGATTCCACCATGATTTTCACAAAGATATCTTGGAGCACCGTACCGCCACTTGAGGCATCTTGTAAAAACTAGATCTATACTGGTTCACTGCAAAACAATCATGGTGGATCACTGTTTAGTATTGCGATGTTTCTTAGTAGTTCTAACATTTATTTTTTACAGTGCATCTACTTTAATCACTATCCTTCTAGTCAGTAGCATCCTTTTTTAGCAATGAGAAACTAGGCAACATGACGGTAAGATCACTTATAACATTTAATTATACAAAATGATGATTGAGATCATTCATTTAAAGGGCTGCATTCACTGCGACGGATGGACCATCCGTCGCCCTTCATCCGTGTTTTGCTCCATAAAAAACAATGATAAAATCAACGGATGAAACCGACGTATGGTCCATCCGTCGGCAGTGGATGCACCCCTTTAGGAGAGTAATAAATCCGTCAATGCAAGCTTTATTTTAACCTAAAGATACTAAATAAATCTAATTTGAAATCCCCATACCTATACGTGTGTTTTGTTTTGGTTGGTGTATAGTGATTTAGGCCTAACATGATTTGAGGAGTTCATACTAATGTGGTTGTAGCCCGGCCACCTCTAGGCAATGTCTGCCCACAGTTAACCACTCTATAATATCAAATCCACGGAGTACAAGTCATGTTCTTAGACATGGTTGATGGCTGTAATCCCATCTAACTGCCTATTAATTAAAGACAATCGTCCACAAGTTGTGAAGTGGCTATAGTACGTAGGGATACACAGAGAACGATGTGAACCTGTAGTGCAGTTGGTGAAAACTTCTGAGTGCAACACCTTAAAGTTATATACTCCTTTCGTGTGTAGGATTC
Source organism: Acholoe squamosa (assembly GCA_949317995.1). Lineage (NCBI taxonomy): Eukaryota > Metazoa > Annelida > Polychaeta > Phyllodocida > Polynoidae > Acholoe > Acholoe squamosa. The sequence goes on from OX439050.1 coordinate 25,665,036, forward strand.
AGCAGTGTGTACATAGACATTGCATATCAACCCCGAACATTGGATTATGTGTACTTCAAATGAGCAGGATGCATGTTTATGTATTTATGGTCGTGAAAGACAGCCCTTGACCTAATGCAGACATAGCTGATTCACTTGGAAAGCACCTTGTGTTGACAGAATTATAAGTGAGCACATAAACCCACTATAAGTGAAGGTGGAGAGGCAAATCCTACCAAAGTACACACACGGCAGTCTCAGTTGTGGGGAGATAGACGGGCAATCTATGCAAGCCCATGCAGTAAATGACACCATGTCTACTAATTGCCCACAGCAAGTACTAAACACTCAAGTATGGGAATGGGGGGGGGGGTCATGGCAGCATTTATACCTAATGACAATTTATAATCATGGGCTTAGTGACACTATGGATTATATGCAGAATCACACGTGTAGAATACTAAAGGCCGTTGACAAATAGTTCGACACCAAAACACCAGGGAGCAGGACACTAACAAGAAGGAGCACACTGACGCCACCTCGTACTCTACCGACTACATCACTGGTGAACAGGCATGCTGGGAGGTACGCACTACTTTTCCTTGCTGGTTTCTGGCAAACGCATGCTTGGCAGATGGGTATCAGCAAAATGTTTGTCCATACAAGCACTCAGAATTGGGTTGAGAGTAGGTCCAACACCAGCATATGAATAAGGCAATTTTTGTTCAAATGGTAATCTAGGGGAGAAAGCCAGGTTTGCTGTACAAATTCGGTCACCGGGGAAGATGCATGAAGGAGATTAACCTCACTCTCTGCTCACATTTCTCTGTGTTCCTTTCATGTAAATAGCTATGAATATAATTTTTAACATCTTTGGTGGCTATAGCATGTTCACTGAATATCATGGCACCTGTGGCCCTAGGCCCTTATACACATAGCTAAAGAAACCGTATGACATTAATGGTGACTAAAAATGATATGACCCATTTTTGTGAATATAATACCCATTGTGCATCTATTGTCCAGTGCACTGGCCCCACATTACTAAAAGTACTCCTCTGACGTCTAGCACAATAGGCATGAACCTTTCCTTGTGTTGTGATGATGGATTACAGTCAAGTGATCTTCTCATGGATAAACTGGTCACATATCCTTTTTGATACGCACCAAGTCTACACAAAAAGCGCAAAATCCAAGACATTCACAAATCAAATACTGTGGATATACACCTTCCTTGTTCCTTAACACAGACACTACTCACCAACAGTTGGTACCCAGTCAACAAAAAACGTTGCACAACGTTTCCCTATGGCTCTTTAACATGGCAAAACCTTTTAAAACGTTAAAACGTTTTTTTTGACGTTGTTGACTGGGTAGGTGATGCCTATTTTAGAAATCTCATTTCAAAAATACTGTCCTTTAATAAATTTAATTTACTATATTGTACATGCTGTTTACAGCAAGTATTTACCACTACTATTTTACTCTTTTAACCTAGATAACCCTACTCACCTACATGTTAGGCCGAAATACCTGCCTGCTTACAGGCAGAATCCAACATGTATACAAGTCTATAGTGGCACAAACACATGGCTATTCTGAACTAAGTACTCCCTGTCAGTTCCTGGAAATTGTCCCTCCTATTCACAAACATGTAGTGTTCATATACATCAGCTTATAATGACTGAAACATGAGATATATCCAATATATCTGACATGTTTATCTTGAGCTTACACTGCAAAAATGGTGTTTAGATCCTAAACACAATTCTAAACATATTCTTGCAACGTTTTTGTAATCACATTAATTTCCTAAACATGTTTAGCCAAACAATGTGCTTAGCTCAAGTGTTTAGAAATGTAGGTGTTTAGGTTAAAACTTTTGTGTTTAGATATATGAAATTTTGTGTTTAGGTGTTTATGAATTTTTGTGTTTAGATGTTTAAATGATTTGATGGAGATTTAAGGTTTGCAGACATGTATGCATTAAAAAACAGAGATATATATTTTTTTTCCTCATTTACTGGGGGGGGGGACATTAGCAGGTATTTACTTGTCAAAGTCTCCAAAGATGTCAGCCACAGTTATATACGTGTACATATAGTACACACTGCATCAGAATGAGAGACTTGAGAAAGTACAACAGCTTGGCAGGAAGGAAATTGCCTTATCTATTCCAGAATAACATCAAATAGGTGTCAGTCATGGATTTTATTGATTATTTTATGGTAATGATGGTGGCATGAGGTGCATCTAGTCAGTTTTCTATTGCCCTTTCTATTCACATGACATTCTATGAAATTAAACCATGATAAACATGGGATTTGGGGACATTTGTCACAACAATTGATTATAACTGTGTGCAGATAGTCCAGTCAAAGGTAGTGCTGCTACCTGGTGTGGATTCAACATCCAAGTATCTAAACATATTGATGTTTAAATCTAAACACCTATTATTCAACTGTCTCAACTCTAAACATCTAAACATGTTTAGCATAAATGTTTATGTAGTTAGAATAAAAGTGTTCATTCCCTAAATGTGTAGTCGATGAGACACCTAACTGACCTATATGTTTAGGTTTTAAACGTGTTTAGACCTAAACATGTTTAAAATCTAAACACCATTTTTGCAGTGTAGATATCACTACCTCAATGACCTCCATTGCCAAGATGCTTGGGGTGCTACCTGGTGTTAGCCTTCTTTTGAAACATAGGACTAACCAACCAAGAATAGTGTAGTCACTTTGGCACTAGGTGGCTACACCTGGCTTCAAGATGGCCAGCAATGTTTTGCAGTAAGGGAGGGAGATTTGAAAATCACATGGATTATTAATTATCACAAGTATTTCAAGTGCTTGTGTATTGTGAATCTTTGGATATACATTGAGGGAAGTGTTGGTGGAAGCATTGGACCTGACAGTAAGTACTTCTGTGAGAACTGGGTACTCAGCCAATCTGGCAGACTAGATAGACTACCAACAGACACCTTTAGATCCAGCCTGTAGGCAGGCAGGTATTTCGGCCTACTACATGTAGGACACCTGAGTGACTTTGGGAGAAGAGGTCTATTTCCACAAGTAAAATTAGCAGATATGGAAGTAAAAATTGCACCCTGTTCTTCTATGTCCAAGGCTTCCAAAGATGCTCTTTATGGGTTTTCCTTGGTACTTCTATGACATCACACAAATGTTCCAAAGCACCTACTACTTTGGAGCTTTTTCTAACAGTATAGATTTTGATCTTCACGGGTACAGACACCTGTCCTTTATGTAGGACAGTGCTTTGCTTACTGTACTACCTATATAATAGTTAGCAGACACCATATATCTCTAGACACAATGCAGGTAAAGCTCTGAAATTGTGTACAGGGGTGCATTTTGGCATATTTGGACACACACACAAACAAAGTAAACATCCTGGGGATCAAAGAAAGGGCAAATTTGCATATGCCGGACCAGAATCTTTTGAGATATGATGGCCCAAAGTTGAAAAATGGCCCAAAATAGCATTTTCTTCCAATTTCCACCTCATTCTACCCCCTATACCATCCAACCAAGCAGTAAGAGACCACCATAATTGTATTTATTCCTTAGTGGGGGTCCTATCAAACGTTTCCATTGGGCATGGAGGTGATATGTCTCAAATTCTTTTTACCCTAGCCATTCTTCTAACTTGAAAATAGTGATGTAAGACACATGATGAATCGTTTATGGCATTAGATCAGTTATAAATATATTATCCTCAGACTTCCTATTTATCACCATCATCTTGACCACCTGACCCCCAAAGGTGGGAGGTTTCACAAGAATCGCCCATATATCTATATATGTTAGCCTACTTATTAATTGTCAGCACTCTATCACAAAAATTGCCACTTAGGGTTATCTGGGCTAATCACTGCATATATGTAGTACCTATTGCATGATACTAGTAAAGAAGATAGTCAATGTAGGGTTCAGGCTATGCTGAATTATGAGTATGCAGAATAAATGGCTGTAGTATTGAATGCAAATCAGCATTATACAATCATGGATAAGTTCTGCCTTTATCCCCCCCCCCTCTCACCACCACCGAATCATGTTTGGGGAAATCTACTTCTAATTACGATATAATTAGTATGCATGGTCATTTTGCTTTCCATTTCCCTGCACAGAGAGCCTAGGTTCCAATCCCACTACTATTCTATCAATCTAAAGGAGTAGAGGGAAATGTTTGAGGGCATAATATTTGATTGTGCCTTTATAGATGAATGTGGTCACCTTTATCTCCTTTTATCATAGACGCGAATGCAAAGTTATGTAGGTCATACATGAATCACTCAAAATGTAGGCTTTGTGACAATAAAATTGATGTTATCAGAGGACAAAAAAATGATGACCTGTGAAACTAATTGTCACATCTAGTTGCGTTGGGCTATGAAGAAATTTATCATGAGCGTTCTGATTTGTGTCTTCTCCGGTTTGGATTAAAATTCAACTGGCCAATACATGTGTCCCCAAAGAAAGCTTCTAAGTAGCTCATAGGGTAGGGTAGTATGTTACAGTCAGGCCACACCAGTCTACTGTGAAAGTCACACTCACATGTGCATATAATTATTTATCTCACGATTTGGGCTTGGACAGTGCTTTTTTGCTCATAACCCCCGTGCATTATTGAACAAGTAACCAATGGATAACTGATGACGAGTGGGGGTTATCGACGGATAATAACACGAGGCCGTAGGCCGAGTGTTATTATCGTTGATAACCCCCACGAGTCATCAGTTATCCATTGACTACTTATTTTATACCACGAAACCAATAAATAATCAATATTATACCAATAAATTCAAGTTGAAAACAAAAATTATTCCCCCTTCCCGGGACTCGAAGCCAGCCATGACAGTGTGTGTACACAGGTACATACACCTCGGCGCCCGGCAGCGGACAGCGGCAGCCCCCGTCTCGGCTAGCCTTGGCAGCAGCACACGGCGAAAAATAGTGTACATACACCTCCTGAGGCTCCTCGCCTGGCAGCGGACAGCGGCAGGGCACACGGCGAAAAAAGATTTCAATGCGTCTCGCTGTTATGTTTGTGTATAATACACCTCCTCGCCCGGCAGCAGACAGCAACAGCGCACACGGCGAAAAAATGATTTCAATGCTTCTCGTGGTTATGTTTGTGTATAATACACCTCTGCGCCCGGCAGCGGACAGCGACAGCGCACACGGCGAAAAAAGATGCGCCCGGACCGGGGGGCGATCCATGTACCTCTGACGGCTGAGCGCAAAGCGCTAACCGCTAGACCACCGCGCCTTCTCCGTTCACTGCGTCTCGCTGTTATGTTTGTGTATAAAATACACCTCCTCCCCCGGCAGCAGACAGCGACAGCTCACACGGCTTTGTATCATAGCCAGACCTGGTTCTAACCGTGCGTATCTCGTCAGTCCCTGTGGCGCAATGCATAGGGAGTTGGGCTACAGACCTGAGACTGCAGGTTCGATCCCTACCCTGGCCTGGAAAATTTCGTGGGTTTTAACATGTGACATGTGACATGGGATAACCGCACGCCTTACCTGGATAACCGCACGCCTTACCTGGATAACCGCACGCCTTCCAAAATTGATGTTACAGCCTAAAGGGTGTGCAATATCGACAGATATGTGGATGGGAATAGACACCAAAAAGCACTGTGTAACCCACAAATCGTGGTATAACAAGCCATAACCCTACTCTCAGACCTTTTCTTCGTCTTCAAGAGGCTGCTGGTTTCAATCTGGACATGTTAATAAATTGGAGAAGTATACAAAGTCAACTCCTCCATACATTTCCAGTTAAAACCGTTTATGGTTCAACGGGGAATCGATCCCCAGCCGCTGGGGTAGGAGGCGAGCTCGCTGTCCACTATACCAAGCCGACCGTGGTAGAACATAATACACATGGAAGATATGAAAAATTTGTCCGAAATACCTGATGTTTACAGACCTCGTTAGCATAGATTCCAATGGTGCCAGGTGGAGTTACTCACAGGAAAACATCCTTAGATATCCTATATGAACATGCCATGCCTAACTTCTCCATTTTCTTCGAAATAAATAAGAATCCATTGATTTTCCATAGCGATACGCGACTGACCCGGCTGACCTCCTTGCCGGAAGTGGGTTCAGCCGAAAGTAGGTCAGGTACATCCGGGCACCTCCCTGCTGAGTCAACAAGACAAAATGGCCGTGTACCGGGCCGTGTACGTTGGGTCGGTATGGAAAATCAATAGATTCTTATTTATTTATAAGAAAATGGATACAAAATGTAGGCGAACACCAACTAGAGATCGTATATTTGGGGGTGCTAGAAGTACAGGACTTGACATGCTTGGATTATACCCGAAAAGTCATTGGAAAAATGAGGGTGTGACGGGTGGAGTAAAAACAATGGCTATGGTGGATTGGCAAACCGAGCGGATCGCATGCACTTACAAAATGTCTTATCCTGGATTAATTCTTGGGTTATAAGGTAAGAAATTAATACAAAATGGAGGAATCTATGAGATAAATGCCTTAATGCATGTTATGGGATAGCACTCGTGGATTTCCGGGTTGATAATCCACTCCCCCTTCGGGGTCGTGGATTATCAACCCGTAAATCCATGAGTGCTATCCCATAACATACATTAAACGCATAGTAGTCCTGGTTATTGCTGAGGGTCGGTCTTTTACACCTACTGCTCCTGCCTGCATCGTAAGCACTCCTCAAAATTGCGATATAGTTTTATACTATAGTGTTTTCGTGTAAGAGAGATTTGAACTTGATAATTCTTTGGAATCGGCGAAAATATTATCACCGCCATCATTCTTCCGAGCTAGGCTTGTGGAGCATACTCTGGAGCATACTCTCTTTTCCTCTGTCAACTTTCACATTTGATAGCAGCAGACTCTAATAATGTACACCTTGCCAAAGGTTATTGTATATTGTGTGTCCCAATTCTGGACATAATCTTTTAGAAAATATCACTATTCCACGTCATCAACTTTCATTCACGTTTTTCAAAACAAGATGGATGCACTTGTTGTGCCTTTAAAGTAATGCATCTTCGCTGATCATCATGAATTAGAATAAAAATTAATACAATTCATACACCACAGGGTAACATTACCTGCGTACAAATTTAGAATTTTTCCATATATCAAAGGTATAGTCATTAGGTTGTTAAATCCTTTTGCATTTTCCATGTGTTTACCTACAAATACCAACAACTAAAGCTTGCATAATTTGGAAGCAATGGAAGTTGCATGTTATCCTTTATAGTGTTCAGCATTGCTTTTGTCCATCCTGTTTCCATCCTGTTTCCAACATGTATAATAATGGCATGAATTCTGTATGTATACCATTTGAATATACCTCATACCGAATATATGGATATTATCTATGTAAGCAAATGTTATCTATTTATAGAATACAGGTTGCATGTCTGATATTATTATAGGCATATCCATTATTACAGGCTCCTTCTGAGTAAACATGTAAGTAGAGAAGGCTTTCTACCGTCATATCAGATCTCAGTTGTAGTTTTGCAGGCATACAGGTCAACATTAAAATGGCACATGCTCAGAGGTACTTCGTACTGTTGATGTTTTTCTTGGTTTTAAGTTTTGTGCTGATTAGTGTAGGACCTGTGAGATTCAAGTTTGATGGCTCCAAATTTATGCAGTCTTATCGGGTACAAAGAGGCTGCATATATGCCCCTTTTGTAGGGCGACTTGGAAATTGGATGTGGGTGTATGCTTCACTATATGGAGTTGCAAGACGATCAAACAGGAAAGCATTTACATGCATGCAAGGACAAGGTTGGGATATAGATATCAAAACATTGTTTCCAGCCTTGTCAATACCAGTGTATGATAGTACCAACTGCAAAAGGAGCATTGCTGCATTGACAAGCAGTACCCTGATCATACATGAGGACAATCCTAGGAGATATCAGGAAGAACTAATCCCTCTGGCAAGAGCTTCATCTAAGTATCTTATCATTAGCAACGGATCCATGCAGAACTTGAACTATTTTATTGAATATGAAGAGGAGATAAAAGCTGAATTTACTCTGAGAAAGAGTTTGCAGGACTATGCCCAGGGTTATCTCCATAGACTTGCTACAAAGGTATCTGTTACAAGGGAAGGTAACCTTACAAAGGACAGTAAAGGAGTGGCCCACCTTAATGGCAAACCATTCGTGTTTATCAATGTCCATGTTCGGGGAACGGACTACCTTACATCTGTTGATGCGTATCATCCCAGTGATTTATACTACAGACATGCGATGGAATACTTCAGGAAGAAATATGGAAGTAATGTTATTTTCAGCATCTCAACTGATGACCAAAAGTGGGCCCGACACCTTATCAACGCCAAAGATGCCTATTTCACTGAGAGCACTCGAGACCAGGAGTTTGCAATAGGAACTGCCTGTAACCATACCATAACTTCCCTCAGTACCTTTGCATGGTGGATGGCGTTTTTGAGTGGTGGGGAAGTTGTCTACTTCCAATACCTAGGGCAGAATGCAAGAGACTACGATCATGCATTTTGGTTAAACAAATGGACTCCAATAAGTGTAGATGCCCATGCAAACATATCAGTTTAAAGGGACTCTCTGATGACTCCATGCCTCCCCAGTAAGAGCTATATTGTCAATGAATCTCCAGACCGTCATTAATATTGAAGACCAATGCTACCATTTATCAAAAACATATTTTGATAACTATAATAGAATCTTAGATTGCAAACTACCGTTGATAGCCTTAGGATGATCATATTGACAAAGAACGGTGAATGTACCTTTGGGTAATCATTATATTATTTTTTTTTTGTTTACATTTCTTGTGTGCTTGATCACTTTGGCTACTTTCTATTTCTACTGTCAGTTGTATTTACCATTATAGTTTTAAGAATTTCTTTTAATTAACCCCCCCCTCCATAATAGATCCTACATTGGAGCATATCAACTCTATCCAATTGACCCCATAATTATTGCATTGGTTGTGTTTTGCCGATTGGTGCCTTTTGTCATATTTCTGCATGGTCTCATTCTCAATGTTGTCAGTTTGTTCAATTATTCATTCAATACTATCCCCCTTCCCTTCAGCGTGGGGAATTCCCATGGAAATTCCATGGGTGAGAAATTTCCAGGGTTCACTGAAAACCTGGAAGATCTGAAACTAGTAAGTGGTGACGATTTTAGGTCCTCAGGTTTACAATACCTAAAACTACAACTTTAGGTGGTCAAAATGACGACCTAAAGTTGTCATACTGATGACCTAAGTCATCAGTATGACGACTCTGCATTGTCAGTATTATTATACTGATGACTTAGGTCATCAAGATGACAACCTAAAGTTGTCATTTTGACCACCTTAAGTTGTAGTTTTAGGTATTGTCGACCTGAGGTCCTAAAGTCGTCATCACTAACTAGTTTTGGATCTTCCAGGTTTTCAGTTTCATGGGCTCTGTAAGGGATTTATACTGTCCACTTTTCATGTGTAGATCAAACAATCATGAAGTCAAACTGAATATTGAATCAATTACATTACACTGCACATCTGAAAGTATTATATATGCAGGACAATAAACCTGTCCACTTCACCGCTCTATCATAATCTCAAAGTGTTTCAAAATAGCAACAGAGGATCCTCCTTATTGATGTGCAAAATACAATTGACAAGGATTCACCATAGCCCCAAAAGTGAGGACTTTACTCTATCAATTTGCCATTCCCACAGAATTGAGTTCGGTTACACACCATTTTCTTTTATTTCTCATTTGATTATAACATTTTCAAGCTAACACTATGCAAAATTATATTGAAATGTCAACATGATCTTAATATCGACCGCCAAACAACACTTGGCTCTGTATCATGAGATTGATGCAACTTTTGGATCCAGGAGAGTCCAGAGGGGGTCAGAGCTAAATTAGCAATATGGATAAATGCTTCTGTATAGTTAAACTACAAATATGGGTGCTCAATACCACTTACCTGGTTTTTCTTAAATATGTGCTTGGTAAACATGGGAACCATGCAAACTTAGTATGTAAACACTTGTCCCGTTCCCAACCACTTCTTCTTCATGCTACTGAGAATAAATATTATTTTCCTCATACAAAATTTCTTTATGGTAAATTAAGGCAATGGATTCATATTTCGAGGTAACCATAGCAATTTCCCTTATCTCCAGTAGGATTAAGGCCCCTGGGCCCCCTAATTTTGATATCAAACCCTTCTTTTAAAAGAAATTAATCCAAACTTTGCAATTTGTTGTGGTTGATGAGATAGGTATGACATAGTATTTCCAGTTTTATATGTAACCCAGGTCCTTCCACTTCAAGAGCTATTCAGGGTAGGGCACAATTAAGATATTTCATTACTTGATAAGAGAAAAACTGAGTGATGTAAAGCGGTTGGGAAAGGGACAAAAGTGGTTGGGAACAGGACAAAATTAGGAAACATACAAAATCTTACCCTTTTTTTACATTGAGATATTTATCTGCTATGAGTTAGCGGAAGGGTGTGGATTAGGTACTTGAGTGATTATGAGTGGGCTTCAGGAGTGGTAGATTTGTAAAACAAGACATTAGAAAGTGGCTGGGAATTGGACAGGAAATGGTTGGGAACAGCACAAAAGTAGTTGGGAATGGGACATAGTCATAACTGTGACCAGGACTAAATGGTGTTATATTGAAAAAAAAAAGTGGTTGGGAACAGAACATTATCAGTACTGTGACCAGGATATCATCAATTACTTTGAGATGATTCTATGTGACAAGTGGGTGGTAGGACAGAGATGAGGGACTCAATGGCTTTGAGAGTTTCACAAGTGGTAGAACTGAATAATATTACATTGGAAAACGGTGGTTTGGAATGGGACAGAAAGTGGTTGGGAACAGGACAAAGGTGGTTGGGAAAAGAACATTATCATCACTGTGACCAGAACATCATTCAATCTATTGAGATGATTCTAAACATCATTCATTCTATTGAGATGATTCTACATAATGAGTTTGTGGGAGGATAGGGGGAGAGAATGGTTGCATCTGATCGAGTATCACAAGTGGAAGAAATTAATAAAATCTTGTACATTAAGAAAATGTGGTTGGGAACAGGACAGAAAGTGGTTGGTTACAATGATAGCCAATTTTACTAATGACATCTATAAAGCACTGAATCATGGCAACATAACCCACACAATTTTTATCGATTTTTCTAAAGCTTTTTACACTATAGACCATTCTATCATGATAAAAAATTAAAATATTTAGGTTCCTCTCAAAATTCCCAAAATTGGTAAAAAAAACAGTAGCAAATAATATTCATTCTTTTACACAGGCAATAGTGTGTTGGGTTCTCCAAGGATCCATACCTTATCCTCTTCTGTTTTCGAAGACTGCCTAAAATACACAAAGCATAAACTATATGCTGATGATACAGTATTGTATTTGTCCTGTCCCCTACAGCTTGATGCATCCCTTATGTCAAATGCCAACCTCCATAATGTTGCACCATGGTGCAATCAAAACAATCAAAGTTAAGAAGACAAAATACATGGCCCTAGCTTCATCTTCCAAGAAATTAAAAAAGGTCAAATATTCTCAAGTTATGTTAAATGGCCAGCCCCTTGCCAGAACCACTGACTTCAAATATCTAGACAATGATTCTACCGTATTTCACCTATGAAGATCAAAAAGGAGAATCTTGACTGCCTCCAATGGCACCAAAATAGGGGATTAAAACTTGTATACGAGCTAGAGAGTAAATTGGCACCATTGACCTGCACAGTAGATGTGGATTTAACCTACTCCAGGATATAAGGTATAAAAATCTAATGGCTTTTACTTTCAAAAGGACCCAAGATAATGCATTTCTTGATAGGTGACTAATACACACCAGGGCTCATGATTACCCGGTACTCAAGGTTGAAAATTTTCATTACATATGAAAAATCTGTGGAATATAAAACATACTTAGTATGGCGAGATGCTGATTTGAAATTTAGGATTGTGAGTCCTACTCCTCACTAATTTCCTTGCTCAAAAGAAGATTGAATGTATTGATAACATCATTCAACCAGTTGTTTGAATTAGGGAATCACCAGTGATGATGACCAAGATCAACTCCCTCCCCTTATTCCCCCCAATATTAGGGGTTATCTTTCCTACAACTTCTAAAGTAGTATAGTATGTATCGCAACGGGACTATAGCTAACTACAGGATATTGCTCAATGGGGATGCAGCCAATCAGAGGCCTCCATTTGTTCATGTGACCTGGACCCCCCATGGTGAGCACCTCATTTGCATAATAGGCCATGTCCCCTTAGCCAATCAGAGCCCTCCATTTTGTCATGTGACCCCTCATTTACATAATAGGCCACACCCCTTTATGCTAATAAGACCTCATTTGCATAATAGGCTATGCCCCTTAGCAAATTAAAGCCCTCCATTTGGTCATGTGACCCCTCATTTACATAATAAACCACACCCCTTTATGCTAATGAGACCTCATTTGCATAATAGACCATGTTCCCATGATCACGTGACTTAGACCGCCTGTGGAGTGATTTCCAAATGGAAGTCTCTGATTGGCCAATGGTCTAGGTCACATGACCCAATTATGTAAATGGGGGTTGCCCAACCACGTGACCTTCCTTGTTTGTAAACAACACATGATCTAGCCAAGTGACTTAACCATGTGGTTTCTATAATAGGCCATACCCCCTTGATCATGTTGTGTAGTCACGTGACCACTTGTTTGTAAACAAGGGGTGGGGTTAATTATGCATAAGAGTTTTTCTCGAGAAGAAATATTTAAGCGTTGGTAAATTTTACTATTGTATGCCTTTTTTTGAGGAGAGGACAAAATAAAAAAGGCAAGCTAAAAGCTTGCGAAAAAAATATTTTCTGGCCTTTAGTTTGTTTTTGAGGCAAGCTAAAAGCTTGCCCAAAAAAAAATTTAGGAGCCTGTGTACAACTTCTGAGCAAGTACCCTCTTAAAATGAAGGATAGGTGAAAGCCATATTTTCCATCCACATCTCATTGATATTACAAGTGAAATCCACTGAAGAACTATATCAAGTTCTCCATTCAGTTTGTCTGGACATGATACTTCTCAGTTAAGCAGCTGGTACACCAGGGTAAGGAACTTTGCTACACAACATTCGATCGACACTACAACGTATTCTAGGATGTCTGTTTGCGAAGCTAAGACTTTCCCAATGAATCTAGGTTCTTTTCAGTAAGTATTTACCTTGTTTACCAGTATATCCATATTTTATAACCTTGAACCCATAGAGGAAAGGACACATGTGTGGTAAAGTATTCTATTAGTTAGAGTTATGAGTTATTATGTGGGTCCACTGGAAATAAAACTTAACAAAGGAATTCTTTTTTTTTTATTTGATTTTATAATGTATACCCCCTTTTGACAAGGTTCTCGACATGAAATTGATATATCACTATAGCTCTGTCTGTGGTGGTACCATGTTTGAAACACACACGTAACGATCAAATACAGCATTAGAAATGAACACTTTATGAACACCTTGGTATAACAACGGTACCTTAAAGAACAGCACATCTGATATATCTATTGATTTACATCGAAAGTTTGACCTCTAGGCTATTTCACAGTGTTGTTTTTTTTTCTTTGCTGCAAATTATTTTACCGTACGTGGTGTTTCCCCTAAACTTTCAACAGTATGACAAGTAACTACTGCAATCGTCAGTGTCTGTGTTTTCTGTAATTGCACCAGCATGATATTCTCCAGCGTGAGGGTGATAATGATCATCATCAGCAGCAGAAGTATCAGTAGCAGAAGCATCACCAGCAGCAGCAGCAGCAGCATCACCAGCAGCAGCAGCAGTAGTAGCAGAACCATAGGACATCGGTAGGTAGTAAGGACATGTATGAGACCCACTTTCAACAGTAGCACCATCGTCAACAGCAATAGCAGCAGTAGCAGCAGCAGCAGGTGTAGTAAACACTACACCATGTGGGTCATAAACAAAAAGAAGCTGAAGTCTTGTTTCTTTTATCTCCCCCAAGAGCTGTAGAGTAGTCGGTCTTTTTCTCATGGTGAGGGGAAAAGAGCAAGTGTGAGTGAGCAGCAGCAGCAGTAGCAGTAGCAGCAGCAGCAGCAGCAGCAGCAGTAGCAGCAGCAGCAGCAGCTGCAGCAACAGCAACAGCAGCAGGCGTAGTAAACGCTACATCACATGGGTCATAAGCAAAAGCATCTTGAACAGTAGAGAAAGGAGCTGGAGCCTTGGTTCTTTTTAAATAACTCAAGAGCTGTAGTGTAGTTGGTCTTTTACTCATGGTGAGGGTTAAAGAGAAAGTGTGAGTGAATGAAATTTTCTTTCTCCCTTATATACTCCTATGGAGATAAACCCTTTACTGTAGCTTGAATAGATGAAAGGTGGTTTTGACATTTAATCCCCTGTTAACAAGGGAGGGGTAAAAATTAAGGAATTTCATAATACCTTACACCTGTAAACCGTATTAAGATAATTATCACAGTTTTAACTATCTGTAATCCCACTTAATACAGTTATCACAATACCTTTCCACCTGTTTGATGTCGCTACACAGAATGGAAGCGATCACCTGTAATCCCGCAAAGTACACTTGTCACAGTGTCTTTCCTCCATTGTTTTAGTTTGATCCTCATAAGACTAATGAGCGACATTGTTTTACACCTGTAAGCCACATTAAGATATTTTTCACAGTTTCTAACACCTGTAGTCTCACCAAGATTCCTATTTTCAGTTGGATACTCCCCATAGATAGATCCCTTAGATCTTTAAGTGTGGTTGATCCCAGAGGGAAAAGATGAAAGTCCCCTGTTGTTAACCACCCCCTGTAGTTTTGTATACAGACTTTGAACACTTTAATCACCTAATGGGTCTATAATTCCCTTATACATGTAAGTCGTATAAAGGTAATTATCACAGTTGTTACACCTCTTATCCCACCTGATACACTTATTCCAAAAATATTTTTTTCCTTTTTATGTTGACTAATCCGGGGTGAAAGGACCCAGGTGAAAACAGGATTAAATTTCCCTCTCGGTTATATAAATGGTAGTGAGTAAGCCAATCAAAACACTTTGACTTATATTTTTCCCTGTTGTTATCCATCCCCTGTAGATTTTGTATACAGACTTTGAACATCTTAATCTTCTAACGATTTATAACCCTCTTATACATGTAAGACGTATTAAAGTAATTATCACAGTTGTTACACCTGTTATCCCACTTATCTCAAAAAGCATTTTTCCCTTTTTTAGTGTTAATTAATCCAGGGGTGGAAGCAGCCAGATGAAAACGTGATTAGATCATTCTCTCAGTATATAAAGAGCCCTGATTTTTCTTGGAAGGGTAGATCATATCTGTCACCAGCAGCGGTAGCAGGGGCAGCAAAAGCAGGAGCATGTGTAGCAGCAGGAGCAAGTGCAGCGGCAGCACCAGCAGGCGTATGTGTAGTAGGAGGATGTGTAGCAGCAGCAGCAGCAACAGCAGCAACAACAGCAGCAGCATTAAGTACAACAGCAGCGACAGTAGTAGCTAGTAGTAAGAGTAGCAGCAGTGACAGCAATAGTAGTAGCAGCACTAACAATAACAGCAACAGAAGTAGTAGCAGCAGCAGCAGCAGTAGCAGCAACAGGTGTAGAAGTAACTGCAACACCAGTAGTAGAATAGTAGGTGAAGGTACAACAGCGTATTAGGTGTAGGAAGTAGCAGCAGCAGTAGTAGTAGAAGTAGTAGTAGTAGTAGTAGAAGTAGTAGTAGCGACAGGAGAAGTAGTAGAAGTAGTAGTAGCAGCAACAGCAGCAGTAGGAGTAGATGATAATCATAGTAGTAATAAAAGTAGTAGTAATAGTAGGCGTAACAGAGAAAATATCAGTATTACCCCTGTAGGCTACTTGGAGAGTTACTAACACCCAGCGCCAGTACTGACTAAAAAAAAAAAACATCATTTCCAGTAAGTCTTTCTTTTCATATGAAGTTATGACTTGTCTCTTGTGTTGCTCACAAGTGGTCATTGAAGTACAAAGCTAAAAATTTGGAATTAAGTAGGTACCTAATTGGAAGAAGTCAGTCAGTGTACTATACTATAGATTGTGTAACATGAGTAGGTACCTGTGTATTATTAGGATACTAACCATATTGGGGTTAAAATTTCTGTTACCACTTCATTACACCAACATGCAAGCAGTAGTTGTTCTGGTAGCGCAAATTTTTGGATCGATTTTTAAGTTATTTTCAACGCCTAAGTGGTGTGGAGTGTTAAACCTTATATAGAGCAGAAAAAGGTGATTTTAAAATGTTTTCTTATTCTTTTTGTTGGTAACTTCCAACTACAACACACGGTTTGTCCTCCTAAATCAGGAAAGCAAATTGTATGTAGCTGTCAGCTAATACAAGGGTAAAATCGTCATCCACGTGCGCAGGTACAAAGGACCCCAAAAGACTCCAACACAGGTTGGTGTGAGTAAGAGCGTTGTAAGCTTGATGGTGATCTATTGGTATATATCAGATTTATAATATTAAAAGATTTGGGCTAGGTGACACCACCCACCCTCCTTACGTTGCACTATCGTTTTACTTGCGTTACTCTTACACACCTTTTATGCCTCTTCTTAAATGTTATGTCGCAGTCTTCGCAGAGGTAAACTGCTGACATCTTCTCCTACTTCATCCCCTGTCATATGGTATCATTTCCATTATCATCCTTTTAAATATTGTTTTTATTAAAGAATTTTATACGGTAAAATCACAGATGTTAGAAACTGTGATAAATATCTTCATGTAACTACATGCTGGTGGTAGTCAGGTTTGTAATTAAATAAACGGTTAATCCTCATTTGCATAACAGTGATGTGTTTTATTCGCTATATAAAACTTTTATAAAATTCCCAAAAATTTTAATATCAGTAAACCCGCCCCCCATTAAAAAAACTATTTACAGATGTTTTCTATTATTTTTTAACAAGAAGGGCAAGATTTTAGCTTGCCTTAATAAATAAAATAAAGGCCCCTAATTTTTTTTGGGCAAGCTTTTAGTTTGCTTTAAACAACAAACTATTATTTAGTTACACCCTCATTTACATAATAACACACACCTCTTTATACTAATAAAAGGGTACGTCTACTTACATACAACTGATTAATTGGTTTTATACTTCAGTGAATTCCTTAAAGCGGCGTTGTTAAAACAAAATGATCATAAGGACCTCAATTCATTAAAAGACTATTTACAGATGTTTTCTAAAGAGAAACCAATAGGAGTATCAATTTCAACTTGTCCTCTCAAAAAAAAAAGGGTCTATTATACAAATGAGGTGAAGGTCACCTTTGATGTCATAGGTCAAGGGGGCATGGCCTATTATGCAAATGAGGTCAAAGGTCAAGGTTACCTGTGATGTCATAGGTCAAGGGGGCCTGGCCTATTATGCAAATGAGGCCACGCCCCCTTGTGACATCACAGGTCACGTGACCAAATGGAGGCCTATGATTGGCTGTAGGTCGAGTGAGTAATAAACAGAACCTAACTATAGTCCCGTTCGGATACATACTATGCTACTCCTGTGCATTGCACAAACCAAAAGGCATAATATTGTATTGAAACAGCCGTTTTCTCCATATCTGCAGGATTCATTCCTACAGGTCTGCCAATATTCGGATTGTAAATCTAAAGTACAAAACAAGCTTTTACCACCTAAAGAATCGATGGTCTCGTCTATTCTTGGTAATGGATACGAATTCTTTTTCGTCACGCCTTTCAGCTTCCTGTAATCAATACAGAATCAAATGGTACCATCTTTTTTGGTTACCATGCACACAGGACTACTCCAAGGACTATAAGACGGGATGATCACATCCTGTTCTAACATTCTATTGATTTCCTCTTCTGCGACTCTTTTCTTAGCCAGAGGTAATCATCGATACAGAATTTTGAATGGTTCCGCATCTCCTGTGTCAATACTATGCAAAACCTTCGTGGTTCGTCCTAAAGGTTCACCAGGCTTAGCAAAGGCATTCTGATATTGCTCTAACAGTTCAAGTAAACTCTGTTTATGTTCTGGATCCTCGAGGAGGGTTTCGTCATACAATGCTTTTAAATTGTCTGAGATATCCTCGGAATCATTGTCATTCGGTAATCTAAAGTCACTACCTGTGACCGTTTCAGAAAGTGTTACACTTCCAAAAACATGTCCCTCCTTTAAATAGATAGGTCTAGTCCCCTGATTCAAAATCGGTACTACTGTCCAGGATGCGTTAGCAACGATGGTATACACGGACGTTTATCAGATACTACATAATGCTATCACATCCGGTTCTAACTAATAATATACATTATCAAACAGGCCCCGGTCAGTTACCATAGTCAACTGGAGAGTGAGGTACTACAGTACCTAGTGACTGTCAGAAGTTATCTCATTGTGATTTGTATTACATGGCTCATTGAAAAAACGAGTAAAAGGAGTGCCTTATGCACATTGAGAAGGGGAGACAATTCACCAGTGCTAGTGGAAAATTTATATAATCTTTTCATACATTGTGACTGTTGTGAATATAAAATGTGGACTTAATAGTTATCCCTATCCGTTAATTCTTAAGAGAAGGTATGTAACAACCTGGGGGAACCCCCTTTGCCTATGCGATTCTTTTTCCTTTTTCAAATTGACTTTTAAGTTGCCCCTCCCCCCATGAACAATAAGATAATTTACATCAGCAACGGATTTAATTATGCTGGTGAGGCCGTGACTCTGATTGACTTTGTTATGGTTTGTTATCAAAATATTGTTTCTGACAATTCTCTCACTAGTGTGATTGTCATGACTTATTAACTATCACCACATTCATGACAATAGCTGACAATTTTACAAAAAACAATATATCCTCAAGTGCACTAGATAGAGCTTAGCTTTTTGTTGCTGCATATTCTAGAAACACTGATCTACATATTGATATTAATTTGGTGAACATTAGACAAGAATGGACGATCCTATGTGCTATTCTGGCTACACTATATTCTTTTTATGATGCCTCTAGTACTAAACCAGAAGTCAGGTAGCAGTATGAGGAGTGGTTGACCCAGATAACAGAGATAAGACACACGTGTAGTGCACTGGACTCAGAGCTACCCTTCCAGTCTTTCTATATTCTATGTTGATCCCGACACCATTTTAAATTATGTGATCAATGGCAGGTTAGACAAATGTGACGTACTGGGAATAGGGCCTTTAATGCACCTTGTGCTAAGAGCCTTTTTCGCAGATCCTGTCACAAATGTTTGACTGTGTCATTAGTTAGAATGCAGCTCAAAAAGGAAAACGACAAAAATGGCAAGTTACAGTTGAGTTAGGTTTGGACTGTCTTATTTGCCACAAATGCTATAAAATCTATAGACTATCCAATAAACATTAACTTTATATTGATAAGGAAAAATTTTAAGCTCTGACTTGTAGGATCACATAATCTGGAGGTTAATTCAAAAGGCTCTGCCATCGCAACCTATGAAATGTTAGCTAGGCACATCTCATACCATCTCATAAGACCTAGTGTTACTACACTAAATTTTCTAGTGGTGTTAGGCCTGTCCGGAATAGCAAGTACTATGTAGTCCTTCACTATTCCAGTTCCACTTCTAACACCACCTGATGTTAGTGTGATAAAATAGCGGTTTCCCTTGAGAGCAAGTGCACCTCTGTGGGGGGACATTCCTCATCACAAAAGTGAATGTACCTGCTGAGAGTCTGTGGGGGCTCTTGAAGCTACTCATGAGTCAAGTGCACTTGAATTAATTCTCTCTGACTCCTTGAGGGCTCTTTAGTGTACTCATGCGTTAAGGGCATAGCAGGGGGGGGCACTGTACTTCTAAGCAGAACCCCAGTGTAGGGACTCTTGAGAGAATGAGTTTTTCCACTGCTATTTTTTGTCTTCCACTGCTATTTTTTTCTCTGTGGACCTGTTGCCACTGTGCACAGTGTGTTCTGCATGAAAGTAGGGCTGAGGCTAACAGAGCTCACTAAAAAGTAGCTCGCTATCAGAAAGGAAGGCAGGCTGACCTTACCATTGCAGTAAAGAATAAGGGAGGGAAATCACTAACATCTCATAGGTAGCGATGGCCAAGCCTTTTGAATTAACCTCCAGGCATGATAATTGTATACATTACAAATGAACTTCAGCATAACATGAGTAGCAGGCAAGCAGAAAGGGATATTCAAGGCAGGATGATTGAATGATCATTTCTGCTAGCCTACTCACAATTATTTTAAATAAGTATACATTGGGATCATGTACTGGGTATAATGTTCCAAAGCATTTATCTCCAATAGTCTTCGACAATTAAATGATTGATCTCGCTACTTCTAATTTTGTTGGCATCATTAGTCCCTTAGTCTTGGTATCACCTTGGTGTCAACGATTCTGCATCAACAGCCCTGAATGATGCAAAAGAATATAGATTAATTTAACCTTTTGGTGCCCAGAATTATTTGAAGATTTTACATTATTTCACAATTATATCACTTAGTTGATAAGCCCATGTGTTATTTTGATCTTCTCTTTTGATATTGACTCTGTATTACATTTTCTGAATACTCATAACTAAGTGAGGACTTTCAGTTAAGGACATGGAGTTTATTGGTCAGGTTTGGTAACCATAGTTACCAAAACATTCCATTTAGTGTCATTTGGTAGTATTTGGTCTCTCTTGTGTAATATACAGTCTCCCCCCATACATAATACTTGCAATTCTGAGGCCTCATTCAAAGCTGATTCTGCATTTATGTGTACTACCACTCAGGAGACATAATGTGCTTGTAACAATGCATGATCTCGATGGATAAGAACATTTCTTTTAGAATCTAATGAGAGTTCGGGACATTGGATGTATATGATCTAGCATAATATTGGTTTCATGTCTGGTCTTAGCCCAGTACAGGGTGACCCTCTAATGAATAATATAATATGACAGCTCATTTTCAAGTTTTGACTCCCTGTGTTTGGTGTAATGAAGATAGAACAAAATGGATGGTTGTATTGTGTTTGGGAGGTCA
Organism: Acholoe squamosa; assembly: GCA_949317995.1. Lineage (NCBI taxonomy): Eukaryota > Metazoa > Annelida > Polychaeta > Phyllodocida > Polynoidae > Acholoe > Acholoe squamosa. Next base: position 25,686,099 of record OX439050.1, read on the forward strand.
TGGCGGTCCTATAGAGGGTCTAACTTTGCAGATTGGACCAGTAGAAGTATCTGGATGATGGATTCCTTCAATATACATGCATTTAAGCCCCATTTAAGCCTAAAACCGCGCTTTAAAGCACGCTTGGGCACCTAGGGGTTAAGTTAATCTTAGTTAGTAACCACTAATTGATCACACGTAGATCTTAGGCACTCCCCTGACACCTGGTGGGAGCTCAGGATACTACCATACTTACACCACCTCCCCATCTGGTAGTAGGGATATGAACTGCTAGTGTGTGTTGGTTCCTATGCGGACAACTTCATCAAGTATGCTCATTTTATCTATTTATTTCCAAGTCATAAACAAGCAAAAGTAGAAATAGAAAAAAAAGTGCTATTAACAACAGACATTTTAAATTATAACCACAAAGGTTATTAAGCTTAACATTAATTAGAAAACTCAAACCTGCAATAGCTGACTGAAATCCAACATTGTAGTGTACTGCCACTTCATTGTACAACCAGTTAGGACGTGTATTCTGCTACCAATATTTTATATCAGGACCTCCAACAAGCGCACCAATTAACAACTGGGGATTGGGACCCTTTTGGTTATAGGCATTCCAGTCACATTTTGTTGGAAGATCGGGGCATGACCTGGAATGTAAAGATTATTGCAAAGGGGGCTAGGTTTGTCAATTTCTAAGGTAGATAAAATTATTGCGAAGAGTCTGTAAGAATTATAATTATTGTGAAAAGGAGGGGGCGAGTGCATTGGTTGCTCCCTATTTCTATCTTAATTTGACGATTAAAATAGGCCAATAGACTCTTAGATACAAGCAAAAAGTATGGGGCTGGCACCCGTGTGCTTCCATCTAAATCCTACTGGAACATATACACTTGGAATACTACTTACGCAGCACGGTGATGTGGACGTACTGGTGGCTTCTCCCCGAATCCAGTTTGATAACTCCTGCCATTATCACTAAGCATGTAAGCAATTTGACGTTTTGCAAACCTCTCACACTCCTCGGGCCTTATTCCCAGAGACGCTGCTCTTTGCAGAGCAAAGGCTGCATTTGCTGCAAATGAGAAAATACTACCATGATGGAATACCAATGTCAGTAAGAGATTATAAAAAGATGAAAATAAAAATCACACACACAAACCTTTTTTTTTTAAAAAAATCACCTACCTGCATACATATTTGATCCAGGCATCGAATGATATGCAAGTCCATTTGGTGTATAGTGTACTTCTTTCAACCAATGCCTCACAAAACTTTCAACAAATATTTTTTGATGGCTCATGCTCCCTATCTGCCTCATATATCAGTAGCTGCAACATTGATATAAAAACAGAATGGGATAGGGATATTCCATCGATATTAGAGAATGAATGACAATGATTAATGAGATGGCTTTCAGTGATTTCAGATTTAGACAGGGGCATGGGGATGTTAGGGAGCAGGTTGGTCAGGAGGGTGTTGCGAAAGGATAGGAATTAAGTTCTGTCTGACCTGCCTGACCTCAGGAGATCACTTCTCTGTTGTGCTGCCAAAGGGTAATTGGTTATAGAAGTGGTTCAGGAGTGGTCCTGAAACGGTGAATACTTACAAAGTAAAAACGAATTCCCAGCTAGTCCCTCCCTCCAATTCCCTGGCCTACCTACTATGGGAAGCCTTCAGCTGAAAGCCGGTTCCCACTTTTCAAAACACAGTCTAAATCAGAGTCAATTTCTAAATAGTGTAAGGTGGGAAGTGGTTTCTCAGATTGGAGAATCACAGGGAACTGGAAGCTTAGGTAGCAGCAGTGGGAACCTATCACAATAGCCTCCAGGGCGCACATTGGTCGGCCTGATGAGTGAATGCACTAGGGATGCATTAACACAGCATATGATGACTAGGTACACCTGGATAATAGTAGATGCACCAGAACTGCATTTACACGGTTCAAATTAAGGAATACGGCACGAGGAAGTGGAGGGGGCGGGCATCTATTCCCTAATAAAGACCAAGGGCGAAGCCCAAGGTCTTTATTTGGGAATAGATCTATGCACATCCCCTCCACTTATGAGTGACCTTATTCCTGTTATAACACAGTGTCAGAAGATAATGCTGCCGTATATTATTGGGTTGTAGATGCACAGCTACCAATTATTGCACAGCAGGCCTATTAGAGAAGCTGTGCATCTATTGGCGAGCTATGCATATATAACCCAACCCAATCAGCAATGGAGCATTGGGCCATGCTTGTCCATGCTTGGCCCAATATTAGTCCAATATAGGCCGATATTGGCCCAATGTATCCATGCTACCTGGGAATATACCCACTGCAAGTTAAACAACCCTGTCACTTTCCAATCACATCTCTCATCACTATTCCTACAGTGGGAAGCGAGACTATGCTTGGTTTATTGGATAGATGCACAACAGCCGTGTTATATAATAGTCTACATGATACATAAATGAACTATAAGCCCTGTGAGGGATTACAGCTGGTCATAACATGTGCAAACTTACAGCAGCACCAACGGATTTATCTTCCCATGAAAAATACTTCATCATTTTCAGCTTTTCAAAGAGTTCCTTTGCTTCATTCAGATAACGCATCTCACCGGTCATTTTGTAAAGCCATGCTGCTGCCCAGGCCAATTCATCGACATAATTTGTTGAACTGCAAATTTAAAGAGACAATTGCATTTGACATGTAGACAGCTTACCTTCATGGAGAGTATTTATTCTGGATCCTTTGCTGAAGTGTTCATTGACATTTGGACCCCCCCCCCAATATTACTGAATGCCTTACAATTAGATCACTTTACAACTTGGTACATCAAAGATTTGACTGCGCATTTGACTATTTTTTCGAATTTTTGGTTTGAGAATTTTTTTGTTATCATTCATCTAATTTCAATTCCTTTCTTTTGAATGTGAGAGCAGCTTATCTGAATACGCTGAATCTGCAGCAAAAGAAAATAAAAGGCATAATACCCATAAGCCATTTCACCTACCATCTAAAGACAACTTGCAGGCCTAAATCCACTTCAATAGCAAGCCTAAATAAGACTATAAGTTTTCTACTAGTATAGAATAAAATTGGCACAAATCTTTTTTTCCCATTAAATTTCAACTCACCAAATGGCCTGAATATAAGAGCACTTGCAGCCATTGCCGTAACAGCTTCTCCAGTAATGTCGGATCCAGATCTAGATGGTGTTACTAGAGAGTTTAAGATCACGACGTGTACGGCAACGTGTACGTCTAGAATGATAGCAAATGGTAGGCTAGACGTTGCCGTACACGTTACAAGTAGGCTCATCTTAAACTCTCTACTTTGTGTGCTGGACGTGGCACATTCATATCCTCTGGCCGTCCCCAGTAGTTATGGTTGAAAGAGCATTGGTCCTGAATAAGTGCCATGGGTAATAGGGTGTTGAAATTTGAAATTCACTTTAACTAAGTGCCGGTCTCAAATAAAGGCCGGGTGTTAAGCCTGGTGAAAATCAATGAGCGGCAGTGCTTGTACAGGCCAATATGGTATATATATATATATGGAACTATATACTACCAGGTATATGTATATAATTAATGAGTGATACGTTGATACTACTTGTCTGTGCGCATGTATTTTCTATGACGTCACACATAACATTTTCCTCCAGTATATAAGCTCCAGCGGTTGAACTAACCATCAATTGGCTTCTTGTATGCGGACAGCATACACCACGCTGGGTGGTGCTGGAATTTTAAACCGTTTTATCCGTTTTTCCAAGTTAATACGGTGTTCAACACGGTAACCAAGCAACGGGGGCGTGGCCGACAGCGCTCGCCTGACTACCGGGGTCTCCACGGCGACAAGAAGGGACGTCGCCATCTTGGATCTTCGAGCAGGTCGTCTTCATACCGTAGTGTTTCGACGGATTCATCGGATTCTATTAGGTCTAATGCTTCATGGAATGGTCGTCGACATGCTACAAAGTCTAGAGGTATGTTTGACCAAAGAAATTTCTTGAAAAAGGGTGAAAAGTTAGATAGTATCGAGAAACTGCTGCTCGTTAACGTCAGAATGATGAAACAGTTAATAGAGGAGGGTGAGGATGTTTTCGATGTTGTTAAGCATATTGAAGTTTTAGTTGAAAAATCCTCTACCAGAATATACACTTTGAAAGCCCTTGTAGCATACGACTCGTCGGTTAAAAACAGAGCTAATGGTGAAGGTGTGGGATCTTTTGGTGATGTTAAAAGTGAGGATATCCTTAGGCACCTGTCTTATGACGGAACGGTGCAAGCTCAGAAGGCGGGTGGGGTTAAACCAAAGTCTTTCAAATCAAAACAATCCAACCGAACCTGTTATGCTTTCAACAGGGCTGAAGGTTGCAGGGAGGACCCGTGCAGGTATCGTCACATTTGTGAGATCTGTAGCATGTCAAACCATGGCAAAGACAAATGTCAGAAGAACAAAAAAGATTAGGAGTTTCCACTTAGGCAAGGTCCTATGTTAGAATCTGATATTTTGATGCCTGGTTTTAATGTAGTACATGTGGTAGACCTTCCTCAGCCCCCCATTCCAGTCATTTCGGGTGAAAATAATGAAAATGATGTTAATAAATCTTGTAATTTCAACAAGAATCTTTTTATGTCATATGGTGGCCCAGTACAGGGCGAGTTCGAACCACTTTTTACGGTGGAGTGTGTTAATAGGCCTAGCATCAGGGTCTATGATAGTTGTGTAAATGGTATTTGTGAGTGTGAGCATTTTATTTATGGTAGGAAAGCTCAAATTTTACTATGTAGACTGGCGAGTTTTTTAAGACAGTCTGATATTATTAACATAAATCAGGTAGAATCTGATTTTCTATGGTGTGGTTTTACCGAGGGGTTCAAAATAATTGACCCAGGTTGTGATTCGACATATGATTGTAAAAATTATAAGTCTATCACAGAATGTAGATTTTATACCGAAATGTGTGATATAATTAAGGATGAGTTGGCCAAGGGCTTGGTAACGAGGACAGTTGAGAAGCCTAGGTGCATCCATTCTTTAGGTGGTGTGGAAAAATCCAACGGTAAATTGAGACCTGTTACTTGTCAACTTGATAGAAACGACTTTATGTGTGTGGTAGATTTGAAATCTGCCTATAGAAGTATTAATGTTTATGGTCCGCATGTGGGCTATCAAGGTTTCAGGTGGAATTTTGGTAATGGAGATGAATTTTTTGAAAGTAACCGTTTGACATTTGGTCTAAAGTGTGCTCCATATATATTTAGTAGAATATCTGATTTTTTGACTGAAATAGCTAAATTTTATGGTGTAGATAGGATAGTAAATTACCTAGACGATTTTATTATCATACCTCAGACTGAAGAGGAATGTTTACGTAAAAGGAACATCCTCATTGAGTGTATGGAATATTTCGGGTTTGTGGTGTCGAAGGAGAAGGTGACGGAACCTAGTCAGGTGTGTATTTTTCTAGGTATAACCATTGACTCCACGTGTATGGAGCTGTCGCTACCACAAAAGAAGTTAGATAAAATGAGCCTAGCAATAGACGAGTGTTTGGGTAAAAAATTTGTATCTAAAAAGACGTTACAGAAAATTGGTGGTTTGATGTCTTTCTGTTCCCAAGTAGTACGTGGTGGTAGAACGTTTAGTAGAAGATTGTTTGATCTTTGTGCAAAGGCCAGGAATAAGGGTGTTATTAAACTTAATGAGGAAACAAAAAATGACCTGCTATGGTGGAGGGATTTTTGTAGAATTTTTAATTGTAAAAATATCATTTTGAATGATAATGAATGTACCCCTATGTATTCCGATTCATCTATACAAGGCTTTGGTGCCTGGTTTGGTAGAGACTATTTGTATGGTACTTGGACTGATACTAATCCTATGTTGGACTGTGTGGATCATTTTACTCTTGCCCCACAATTGGACAATCTGAAGATCCACCACAGAAATATCAATGTATACGAGCTTTACCCTGTTATGGTGGGTTTGAAGCGATGGTTAAAGGAATTTAGTGACACTAGAGTTCATTGTATTACGGACAACATGCAGGTCTTGGCTATGTTAAATACCGGTAGATCCAAGAATAAGTTGTGCATGGCTTGGTTAAGAGAGATTTTTTGGCTATGTTTTATCCATAATAATGAAATATATTCCATGTATATTAGGTCTGAGGAAAATATTTTAGCTGACCATTTGTCTAGGCTAAACTACTGTGGTGTTCCACGGAAATGTAAAAATGTTTTGACTGAATATAACATGTGCTGTTATGATTGCAGACCTCAGGGAGCTGGAGAGGAGAAGAAAAAAATTCTTGTATAAGGGTGTAGCTGAATCTACTCATAAAACTCGTAGGCAGCAACTTAGTAGGTACAGAAAATTTTGTAAAAAATTAAAATTTACCCTTTTTCCCTGTTCTCCTTCTCAAGCTTCTTTGTATTGTGTGTATCTGTCAGATTTTATGAAACCTATTTCAGTCAGGAATTATTTATCTGCTGTGTGGTATTTTCAGAAATTAAAAGGTTATTTGGATCATAGTAGTAGCTTTGTGGTTAAAAAAACCTTGGATGGAATAGAGAGAATGTGTAAGGGGTCTGTCAGTACAACATACCCCCTGGGTCCTAAGGATATGGTTCGAATTAAAGCAAAATTAGACTTTAATGTTATGGAAGACGTGATATTTTGGGCTGCTATATTGCTATGTTACAGGGGTGTTTTTAGAATCGGACATGTAGTCCAGTCCCCTCATAACTTCTTGAAGAGGAATGTTGAAGTCTCATCTGACTGTATTGAGATCAGAGTTATTTCGTCTAAAACGGACCAGTGTGGAAAGTCTCTATATGTTGTGTATCTAAAAAGAGATGATAGTTCTGATTTGTGCCCGGCTAGATATATTAACATGTGTGTCAAATCCTGTAGGCATAGCAGGTTTCTATTTTCTTTAGTAGGTATATATATATATATATATATATATATATATATATATATATATATATATATACCTACTTGTGTACCAGCCTCCACTGAGGTCATGTTGCACATCTTTCCCATCATCAAGTGCAGAATCCCCTCTCTATTTTACACGCATATATATATTTGGAGACAATTTACCAGATCTTTGAGTCTCATAAAATAATATTGACTTCGTTAACACCTCTTTGTAGCCCTGTGTACCTTATTGATAGAAACAAAGAAATTGGGGCCTAACTGGGCAGAATTCAGTACATTGGCTCAGTTTGAGTAAATGCAGGGTTTCTAGTTTGGGCCACAGTGGGCAGCCCTAAGCGGGCAAACCGACTTAAGACTGTTGGGCACCCAATGGGTTTTGTCCTCAGCAAAGTGTCTGGGCCACATTGGGCTACCTGGTTCAGGTACAGATCAGTTTTGAAATGGGCAACCCCATTAGGCACAGGGTGGTTTGGAAATGGGCATCCCATAATAGGTGAATGTCAGTTTCAAGACAAGTTACTCAATCTGGGCTGAGAGTGGGTTTGGATAGGGCAAACTCACCTTTGGCTTCTGTGATTTGACAACAGATGGCCTGGTGCGTCACATTTTTTGTTCCCTATACAGATTTGATTCTTTCTAATATAGAACAAGTCAAATATGCTGCTAAATAGGAAATTAAGGAACATTGACTTTATTGTAATTTGGAAATCCTTAGAATAATTCTGACAAAACGTGGGAAAACCTAACATTATGGGGATTTAGTGCTGTTTATTGCCACCAGGGGGCAAACCAGTGCTGACCATGGTATAACCTAACACATTATCATGAAACTTTCTCCCACTTCCCTTTGGCAGATTTTGATGATCGATATATCAAAATGAACTTTGAGACCTTCCTATTTCAATGAGACCAAGGGGCCGTTGCACAATCAGCCTCAAAACCGGTTTCCTCGTTCTGCTAGTGTCTAAGTGTTGCACAAATGTTTTCTCGCTCTGCCATTTGGTCCGTTTTTGCAGAGCGAGAAAAAAAGTGTTGCACAATCTTTTCCTCGCTGTGCGAAAGTCGCTGTGCTAAAATTTTTGGGTGCACAGCGAGAAAAAAAAGGCAGTTACTCTGGAGTCACCGCCTTTTTGGTTTTTAACATTGGTCCCTATGGGGACAGTCGTTCTGTGATTTGGAATGGAACCAGAGTAACATTTTGGAGGGAAATTTAAAGTGTGACAACTACACTGTGTCAAAATGGATGTCCCAAGAGACAGTCTGGGAAGAAGAAAGCGAAAGTGCAAGAAAAGAGATACTCCCTTCACTTTATTCTCTGATGAAGAGTTTACAGCAAGGTACAGGCTCAGCAAGGAGGTAGTGATGGAGCTGTGCCAGGACTACAGGCTACACAGCAAGTTCAAGGGGAGCAAACGTGGGGGAGGCCTCTCCTGCATAGACAGGGTAAGCTGAAATACCTTCTTTTTTTTCTTTGTGGTCTGGATGGGGGGGGTCCCCCTTCTGACATCTCGACTCGATGAAATGGTCATGTCACATATCACTTGATGTCACATGTCACCTCTGTCATGGCCCAACATGTCAATTTTAATAATTTTATGTCAATAATTTTTTTATTCATGTCAGTAAATCCCATGTCACATGTCTGTTTCAAGAAATGAGCATGTCACCAGTAGAATTTTGTAGTCCACACCCATCACTAGACGACCTTTTATCAGGAAGAAAGAAATTTTCTTAATTTATTTATTTATTTCTCCCCTTTTCCTAATACTCTGACATTGATTTCCTTTTTTTTCTTTCAGTTCTGTTTAGTGTTACGGTATTTTGCCACTGGGAGTTTCTTCGTGCTGACTGGGGACTCCCAGAAGGTATCCAAGTCCGTAGTGTGTAATTCAGTGAAAGATGTCGCTCAATACTTCGTCAAGAACCGGCACAAGTATGTGAAGTGGCCCCACTCTTTTGAATCGAAACTGCTTGCGGCCTTGAAGTTATACCGCCACAAAGTCAAGAGGAACCAAAGAGAGGTCGAACAAGAGACACCGTTTGTATTTGGATACGTGGATGGCACCCACATCCCAATCAAGTGCCCCTCCAGAAACGAGAGCGCATACGTCAACAGAAATCAGTATCACTCCATCAACACCACTGTGAGTTTTTCACCTTTTTCTTACCTTCTGTGGAGTCCTCTTTATTTTTGTTACCTTAATAAAATAAGGTTCATCTTCCTCTTTTTTTTGTCCTGCACCTCTAGAATTATAATGAAACATATCATCTATAACAGAATATGGTTAGATGGAATTTATTTCCCTTTTCCTGATTTTTATTTCTTTCTTGGTGCAGATTGTCTGTGACTATGACAAACGGATATTGTTCATAGACCCTCGCTTCCCAGGATCGGTGCATGATGCCTACTGTCTCGCGGCGAGCCCCGTTGGAGACGAGCTCGACCAGGAGATTTGGGGGGATTTTGTTCTCCTAGGAGACTCGGGGTGAGCTTCCTTTCTTAGTCTTTGTCTCTACTTTTCTTTCACAGCATGCAAAACACTATAACATGTGGTTATCTTCTACTTTTGGCAGATATGGGTTGCGTCGGCACCTCTTCACGCCCTATAAGGACGAGACTTCACCCAAGAAGACCGCATTCAACAAGTGGCATAAGAAGAGCCGGGTTCGAGTCGAGCAGTGCATCGGTATCCTGAAGCAGCGTTGGAGGTGAGTGTAACTCTTTCCCACTCATGAGAAAAAGAAAGGAACTAATTATCTGCGCTTTAACATATTACCTTCCAATATTTTTTTTCTGTGTCATCCTTTGTCCCTGTCTAAAGCTCCTTTTTTTCTTTTTTTTTTTGTCTTTCAGGATCTTGGACTCCTCCGCAGGTTACATGAGGCACGAGCCAAAGAGGTCTTCAGACATCATAACCAGTTGCGCCTGCCTTCACAACGTGGCCATGGATCATGGCATAAGGATTGTAGATGACCCTGCTGATCCCTGGACACCAGTCCGTCTTCCCCTTCCCCAACCAAGACAGCTTTCCCGAGAACAGGAAAAGGAGCGTATCAAGTGCTTCCGGGACGAGTACTGCAACAAATACTTCTGAAAAGTGTGGCACCTTGCATGCTTCAAGTTACAACGAAAGTACTTTGGCTCTTTGTCTGTGATACCTTATAATTAGGATGTGGTACACATGTATGTCACAAAGAGAGAGTTTCAGCTTGTCTGAGATATTTACCTTAATGTACATAAAGATGTACCTGGCGGACAGGCCTCACATGAAATATTTTTCTCTGACATTTTTTCCTGTTCCTTTTGTGAAAGAAAACTTGAACACGCGCCGTAAAAGAAAAAAAGTTTTATTTATGTACATATACATAATAAACTGTAAATAAACTGTATTTTTGTCAAACTTGTATAAGATTGTCCATTTCTCTTTATCATATATATCTTTGTCACATTTAATCCATACTTCATAACTGATTTTTGGCTTGCCTTCTCTGAGCTCTTATGGCTTCCCTCTCTGCCTTCCTCCTTTTCTTCTCCTCACACAGCTGCAGGTATTCGCTTCTGGTGCAAACCACAACTTTCTGCCCTTGTTTAGGTCTAACTTTGGGTAGAGCAGTCTTTGACTCGTCTTTCTTCCTCGCTGCTGCTTTCTGTTTGGATAAATTCTCCATTTTCTTCCTTAATACTGCTTCTTCTTTCTCCCTCTTTCTCTCCTCCTTCATCTTTGCCTCATGTTTCCTCCTTCTCTCCTCTTTCTTCTTTCTTTCTTCCTTCCTTCTCTCTTTGTCTTTATCTTTTGTTGGTACTTTAGTGGTCTTCATTTTGGTCTTAGCCTTGGAGAAGTCGGCAGTACCTGGTCTCCACAGATGGTTTTCTGTTATGCCTGACTGTGTCTTTGGTTTGGTAGGGTCCAGCTCCATGGGAGTAACTCCTGGAATACCTGAAAACATACAGATGTTTCCTGAGTCTCAAAAGTACATAATATTGTTTTTTTTCTCGCTGTGTTTGAAAAAAACATTAGATGTCTTTTATTCTAAACTCAATAAGAGGTTGAATAAGGTAGGGTACAGTGACTACGGTAGTCCATCCTCACCTCGAACTGCCTCTGGTTTCAGATATTCTAAAGCTTTCTGCTGGGTGTTGGACAAAAGCAACTTCTTTGCAGGTGGTCCGCTTCCTGTCTTTTTGATCTCCCTTCTTAGTGTATTGTACTGTAAGTAAATAGATTAGCATAAAAATTTTGTTATTTTGCTTATTTCTCTTCACTAACTTTATTGTTATGTTGAAAAAGAAAAATTTCACTTCTCTCCTACCTTTTGCTTCATCTTTTGGGTGAAATCAGACGTCTTATCAGAGCACTGTCTGACAGTCCGGTGAGTGTGCGCTTCCGAGTTAACGTATACTGAAAGAATTAAGAAGAAAGTATTTAATTTATAAATTCTTTTTTTATGAAGTAACTTGCCTTGAAAAAAAAGGGGAAGATATAAGATTATTCTATCGAAGTAATAAACTTACATGCCACGTCTCTCCATGCTTGCCGCCTTATGTCCCTCCCTCCTCCTGTGCCGCTGAAGTGGAACTTTATAGCGTCCCGGTTTAAGTTTATTGCATCCATTAGGGCTTCGACTTCTTTCGTCTTCCACCTTTCTCTGGAGACAGGAAGGTCGTTTCGCATAGGGAGATCTTCTGCTTCACTTTCGGAGTCACTGGCGTTGGACTGATGGTCAGCATAAGAAGCTCCTACCAAGGTATCGTTTGCTTTCTTTTCTCGATGTGCATTTTCTGGCTGGTAAAGGACTGTAGAGGCCTCTGAGTCAACCGAGAAATCCTTATGCTTCAGTATCATTTGTGTTCTTTTCTTAGGTCTCTTATCAGGCTGACCCTGCTGTCATAACATGGAATAAAAAAATTATTTATTAGCCTTTGCCCACCGGTGTCACAACGAGAGAAGTAAGGGACAAAGCACAGCGACTATTGGCTAACTTTTAACGTTGTGCTACGTCGTACGTGACCCGCCATTATCCTCTTATAAAATTAACTTTGAGGCCCTTTTTTTATGCTCTGCATGCTCTCCTTTGTGTTCAGGACTTTCTCTGATATTCAGACTTGAAGTTGGTCAAGCTTTTTTACATACCTTGTGCTTCTTAGGAGGCATATCACCTGTAGATTTGGACATGTTGTTCCACGACGTTCTGTCAATTATGACGTCATAACATGAAATCGAGAGTGCTGCCCCCTACGCACAACGACCTTTCTTCTAAAAAGTCGTTGTGAAGGAGGGCATAGCATTAGAATAGATAAACAAAGCTTTTTCAGTCTTGTACTTCTTTAACTTCAAGCTAATATACTATTCAGTACGTTATCAGAGGAACAACAGGTCACACAGGCTTTCACTTCAAACTTTTTATTACATATCATGACCAGAAAGTGACTAGGAAAAGTGGACTTCAATAGTGTGGCCACTGTAGCACCTTATTTCTTTTCAAATGGTTTTGTGGTCGAGGAAAAGCCGATAACTGTTTCAAAGGCATAAAACTCTTAACTACACTGTACCTCATGACTTTTCAGACTACTTAGTGAAGGGGTGATGGTATAAGACATCAGTGACTTATTATGTTAGGAAGTATCTGTTTTTTTAAGCTTAAGTACTAGTAAAGTAAACCAAAGTGGGTGTTCTCTTTTGTTCACCCGAAAGAAATGTTCCCTACATGAAAATATGTCTGTCCACTCTCCAACCGCATCATGCATTACAGAAGGAGTCTCGTTGTGGCCAAATAAAAAGATTCCTCTATGTAGGTTGAAGTCATAAAACATACAGCGTCATAGTCAGTTTGTTTCTCTCTTGAAAAATTAGATTTTCTTAATCTGAAACCCTTGTATCATAACAAAGTGGAAAACGAACATGAATACTCTGACTGTGAAAGTCACATGAAAGTAACATTTTCTATTTCTTTTTCGATCCATTCTTTGGGCCCTTCCTTTTTTTCTTAGGCTGTCCTTTGGTAGCCTCTGCTACCCTTTTCCTGGTCGCAGGACCCGGCTTAGGATCAACAGCCAGGTGAAGGGAGTGGAGAGTTTCTGCCGCTGTGATCACCTCTTTGTCAGGTTCAGGCTCTGTTAGTTCCTCTAGAGGCTTCTCCTTCTTCAGTACCCCTTCTATGTTACTGCAGTCGAGCACTACTCCCCCCTGAGATATATCTATGTGGACCCTCTTGATTTTACGCGGAGGAGGGTGTGTTCTGGCACATGTAGAAAGAACCACACATAAACCAAGTCTTCCTTCTGGAACTTCATCGTCTACGTCTATGAGAGAAACCTCGAGGTCTTCTTTAGTCTGAATAGCGCCTTGCTGCAAATGTGGCTGTTCTTTTCCAGCCTCTTTTTGGGTGTCTTGTGCTACCTCTTTCACTGTCTCTTCACCTCCATCTTCTTTAAGTTTTGGACATGGTACTACTTCGCTGTCCTCTCCTGCCTCACAGCTTACAGTTTTATCTCCTTCTGCCGCCTCTTTCTGTAAGTCAGTTCCTCTGAGAGTTTGGCCATCTTGACCCCCATCCTCAAGGACATCATTCCCTCCCTGTTCTAGTCCTTCGTTATGAGCCTGCATGTCAGTGCTTCCCTCTTTCATAAGATCACTACCTCCCTGTGCTTCTATGTTAGAACCTGCATCACCCGCGTCACTATGGGAGTCTTTTCCAGGCTCTGAGAGGTCAGTATGCCCCTGATTGCCTTGCTCAATAAGCTCGTTATGCGGTACATTCAATGGCTGGGTGACCTGATTTTGAGGGTCATCACCTGGCGGAGAAGGAAGTTGAGTCCCTTCCTCTCCCTCCTCTTCATAAAGAACCTCTTGGTAAACAACCTCTCTGTTGACGTTGTTTCCCGCGTCTCCTTGATCGTGCTCTAGAGGCTCGCTTTTAACCACACAACCAGGATACGATCCTCCCTGCTGCTCTTCCTCTTCTTGGGCTGCAGGTTCCCCCGCTAAAACCAAAGTTAGAGGGGAAGCTTGGTTTACGGTGGGACCTGTGACTAGTTCTCCATTGCCATTGACGTGAAGGAGGTTTTGGGCCACTGTGGACTGGTCTGCAGAGGGATCGAGCGTCAAAACTGTGGAAAAACAAGGCAAAAACTTTTTTTGTGCTTTCTTCAGAACGAGAGTGATACAAAACTATACACAGGTGAGTTTCTCTGTCTTTACGGTGTTTTCTTTTATTCTGTTTTTCCAATAACTTACAACTTCCCAATCTTTTGGACTAACTATATGAAGAAGCACAGATAGGCCAGGAGGTCGTTGCACAAAGAGCGTGCCTTCGTTCTGCTTTTTTCTCTCGTCTGTACGAGATTCACAAAGAGACTTATTGGATAGGACAAGACACATTTAGACTATGAAAAAAAAATAAAAAATACTTACCTTTCAAGGCACCTGAAGACGAAGGTTTAACAACAAGGGGAAAAGTAGGAAACTCAGGAACAGGCGGGGTCTGCGTGGTTTCACACATCATCATGACAGGCCTCCTTTGGAGCCCGTCGGTCATGTGAATGACCTTACCGGAAACTGTAGGATATAAAAAGTTGAAACGAATAAAAAAACTTATGCCAACTGTATAAGTCACGCTGTGACGATCTGTCTCGTTGTGCAAACAAATAAATATAAGTATTTTTGTTGGTCAAGAAAAACTTCAGATGAGAGTGAAAATGAAATAAAAAAAGGAAATGCCAGACACCTAGACACTTACTGCTACACATATTTTTTTTCTCGATTTATGACATGTCCACCCAAATAATGCCTTACCGTTTATAAGTTGAGCCACATTACGGCTGCAAGTTGCCTGAGTGTCAATGATAGACTGCAAGTGACGGCTGGTAGTTTCCTGCGTTTTCACGATGGACTCCCTGTCTGACACTATCCTCTCAAGCACTGTTCCTAGCCTCTCATGCACCTCTGTGCATCGACTCAGGAAGGACATCATGTTATCCACGTTGTCCCGTCTGTGTACTTCCATAGTGGTCATAAAAGACTCGATATTGGCTAATCTGATTTCCTGGTTCTTAACCTGATTTGCTATTTCTTCTTCTTTACTCGAGGCATCTGTGGTTTTTGATTCAAAGTCTAATTTCTTTCCTCTGCCCCCAGAGTTTTTCTTCTCAAGAATCCGTGGACTACGCCGTACTTCCTTTTTGACTTCCGACTTTGGAGTAGAAGTGAGGGGGACTTCCTGTTGAATACCGGTCAAGTCCACTATGTCGGTGTCTGTTGACACAACGTCTACTTGCATGTCATCAGATCTGTCGTCTCCTGTCAAATCAACGTCAAAGGCAGCAGCGTTCCTGACTGCCCGAACACCTGGTTTCTTGAAAGGAGCCTTAGCGGTACCTCTTCGAGAGGGAGAAGGAGAAGGTTTAGCCTTCGCTTCCTTTGTATTTGCAGCAACTTTGGCCTTTGTCGCTTTCGGTGTGCCAGTGACCTTGGCCCCACCTGCTGCTGCTGCAGCCTTACCCGGTTTCTTGAAAGGCACCTTGACTGCCGGAGACACAGGTCCTTTCCCTTTCTTAGGCATGGGACACTGAAACTGTGCCAACAGCTCCTTCTCTGAAGGCACAACCAAAACTTTAAGGGGAGACGGAGCAGCACCTTTAGCTTTAACTCTAGACTGCACAGCAGGGGACTTCTTGGCCTGTTGCCTTCGTTTCTTTTCCTCTTCCACGGGATCCGTGTAGTAGACTATTTCCCCTCCTTGCCCTGAAAAAAAAAAAAAAATTCTATTATTCAAGGGAAATTGTGGTCCAAGAATATACACATTGTCAAGAACAGAACAACGTGAGGTATCGCTATCGAGGAGAGAAAGAATAAGAAAATAGGTCAAAAGAACAAACAATGTTAGGTCTGCTGTGTTTTACTATGAATTTTGGGAAAGCGTAGACCCATCATAATATTGATGCATGTTTCTTGAAAACATTTATTTATTCAAAGGAAAAAAAATGCCTGTGCTGAAAACACAATAATCAATAAAAGTAAAATTCAGGACGCTCACAATAAGTTAAAGATAGGGCCTAGTTTCATTCTTAAAAGAAATTTCTTTCTGTCTTACCGGCAATTCTCTCGACTCCCTTATACTTCAACAACATCATGTCGGTCAAGGAGCATCCTTCACATGGTTTTCCTTTCTCTATCAGGTATAGATATTCCTTGTTCTGAAAAGCATGAGAAAATAATGAGGACAAGAAAATGAAAAATAAAGGGGAAGGAGGTCAGAAAGATACAGAAGAAATAAGACATCCATTTAAGTTACACTAACTTATATTTTGAAAGGTGTAGCAAATCACTATGAAGAGTATAATATATTTTTTGTTCGCTCACCTTTGCCTTAAGCTTAGAGAAATAATCATTCACGTGATGCTGCATTTTGTCTAACTCCCGGTTCGCATTCTTGATGCTGTTGACTGTGGCTGCAAGAGATCAAAGGAGACATAGAATATCTGAGAAAAAGAACAGCTCTCTTCATGAAAAACACACAGAAGGCACTTAGTTCTGTTTAACTTTGAGGATAAGAGAAAAGATAAAGATTTTTTTCTGTCATAATGTCAAACTTAATAAAAAAAAACTCACCTAGAACTGTGTCCCAACCTTCTCTCCTCAGCTGTGCTCCATTCTTCCCCCTAGCCTTGATATACGGCTTCTGATTGAGGAGGGCAAAGAAGAGCGCTCTATGCTCAGCTTCAGTCCAGTATACGTCTCTGGCCCTCTCTGTCCCCCGGGAAGTTAAGTTCGTTTCAGGCCTGCTGGAGGGACCCGCCTTAGGTTGTTTTGCCTTAGCCTTTTTCACCTTACCCTTTCGAACAGGGCTATCTTCCTCTGAGAGTTCACTAGAATCCTCTAAAATGTATTCCTCTTCTTCCTCTCCTTGCTCTAGTGCTTCTTCCTCCTCGTCTGATCCTTCTGTTAGGGTGTTAGTTTTCAAAATTTCTGGTAACTCGAACGACCTGCTGCCCGCTTGGGTCGCAAGATCGTACTCCTCTTCCTCATCGTCTTCGTCGCTTGAAGACAAAGCATAACAACGGTCGTACTGAAAAAAGAAAATAAAGAATATTTATTTTCAGGAAAAAAGAAAATTAGGGGGGGAGGAGAGGGGGACTTTTTTTCAGGTACTGTTAATTATGAAAAAATGAATCTAAGAATGTCTGAATAACTCGATTTTTTCTCTTCTTTGAAGTAAAATTCGAAGAGAGGGAGAAAAAAAAAGAAAATGAAAAGAAATAACAAGACAGAGAGAGAGACACGCTCAAAAGACGTTAGAGCGAACCAAATTACCCTATTATCGCCCGACCCGGCATAGAAAGAAAGCTAACAGAACGACGGAAAAGGAATAACAGTCTAAGAACAGCATGTCATTGTCTTCTTATGAACAAGATCTACCTTATAGAACACTATTTTAAAAGAAAACTTACTTCTGAAGCGTAGTGAGACATGATATATCCCTGTGTTTCGTTGATCGAAGCCGGCCTCTTGTTGACATCAGCGCGGGCACCGGAAGTGACGTTCTGCCTAACTGGGTCAAAATACGCGGGTGCCCTGTCGTTTTTTCTCGCTCTGCTAGAGTCTCGCTGCAGCAGCGAGGAAAGCACAGCGAGTCCTGTTTTTTTTGTCTCGCTGTCACAACGACTCTCGTTGTGAAAAGGCAGAACATATTGTGCAACGGTCAGAAATAAGTCTCTTTGTGAATGTCGTACTAACGAGAGAGAAAAGCAGAACGAAGGCACGCTGTTTGTGCAATGACCCCCAAGTATGGTTTAATTGGTTCATTTGATATACCATGGTCAACTGCTTACTCAAACCAGATAGATATACCTGAACTAAGAAAATCCCAAATTCTGTCAACCTGCACAGATAATATCAATATTTGACATGATGACATTGTTATCTGTGTTGTAAATGAGGCCTTGGCCCAGTATCTAGGGTCTGTGATTGTCCAAATACGTGGGAAGACCAATAGAAGGTATTCTCATAGGTTACAGTAAATATGCCTTCTTGTTCTTTTTGACTGGGCCACCTAGAGGCTCTAAATAGCTTAAATCCCCGTAATGTTAGGTTATCCCGGGTTTTGTCACAGATATACCCTTTAAAATGTGCAAATTAAGGTCTTCCTAGAGTGACTACACCATTCCTATTGCAGTGAATGTGATATAAGGATCAAACATGCTACCTACAGGCACTATAAGATAAGAAGCTCTGATCTATGCTTCTTCATGGTGCATCTATGAAGAGAGTTGCTAAATAAGGCCAGGATATCACTACACTCAAATTGATCATGACTTATTTGTTGGCCTATTGAGTGCAAACTATATATCTACTCTACTGATGCAATGGAATATATAAGTATCACTAGGTGTTGGGATGCATGGTAAGGGGGGGAGGGTTATATTCAAACAACCATATATCATTTAAATATATGGCCAAAATCGGTCAGCCCAGTTTGGGCTACACCAGAAACCCATGTTAAACTCAATCTGAGCCCAAATTTATTAGCCCATTTTGAAACTCATCTATGTCCAATTTAGTTTGCCCGGTGTGGCCCAGACACTTTACTGGGGACAAAAACCATTGGGTGCCCTTTGGTCAGCCCTGTTTGGCCCACATTGAGCACCCGCTGTAAGCCAGACTGGGGCCACACCTGTTTTGCTACCTAGGGAGTGCCAAGAAGTTAACTTGCAACAAAGCAAGTATTTACAGCTAAATTAACTCTGTAGCAGTCAAAGCAGAATTGAACAAAACGCTTTTAAAAACAGTGTATGGCCAGCCTGTTTTGGGTTTCTCTTATGATTTATGCAGACCTTCATACTATGTCAGTCCCAAAAATTTACCCCTTTGATGCTTTTTTCATATCCACTAGAATTTACATTGAAAGATTGGTATTTGATATGAGGGAACTAATAGCTAGGAGATAGGACATTAAAATCTAGCTTCCCACAAATAGAAGGCAAACCGATGTAGGTTATGATAATATCTAACCTACAACTCAAAATTAACTTAGTATCAATCACTAAATGCCTACCTCCGTGCATATACATCACTGGCAACATCACAGCGGAAAGGAAATAGTAGATGAGTAACATCATGTGGCATAGAAGTCACCAAGTGTACTGAAAAAGAGATATTAGAATTTAACTAATAAGGGCCTTATGTATGTAAAAATGCATCTTTTAAAGAATGGGGAACAACAAACGAGAATCTTTGAAACCTTATCAGGATCATTGTTCATTTAACTTTATCTACTCTTCTTTTTTACTATAACCTCGTCTCCCGGCGTCTTTCTCGGCCGGCCTCTAGGGCGTTTCGTCGGTACTACCACGCTCGGTCCGCTAGGGACAGATACAGGTGGTTTGTAACCGAACTCCCTCTCCGCCTCTGTAATGGTTCGTATTGACTTATATGTTGGGTGGCTCTTTGGCTCGCTTACCACTAGATGTACCAACACAACACGAGTAGTTCGGGTTGGGCAAAGCCCCAGAAACCCCTACCTCTCGGGTAGGACTTTATTCAATCTCTCTGATGTCAAAGTATTAGCGTCTGGACTGGACCATGTCCAGTCCCCTTCTGCCGCTCGTCCGGCTCCTTAGTAGGAGCTGGACGCGAGGCATGGTGCTGCCCCCTCTTGTACCAACGAGGTATCGCAAAGCGACACCTAGCTAGCATAGAAGGAACAAGCACCACACGAACACGTCTCTCGGATGAACGGCACTAATATATATACAATGATGCCGGCCCCTACACCACCCCCACTAGACTTTACCTAGGGTTGTGTGTAATTAACAAGTAACTATTGTTGACTTCATACAGTGGTGTTATAAATAAATAGGTAAGTCTATATATACACAGTTCGTATTAAATATAGAACATTTAAGGGGCATTATAAGTTATATGTACACAATAAGGCATCATCGTATATAACCCGAAGTGTTTATAAATAATAACAAAAATAGGAAGTGGCCCCTTATGGACCATCGACCTATGGTGATAATATTACACATGTGTTATTATTAAACGTGAGACGCGACGAAGAATATTCGATGTGTAGTAAGGTGATATTGAAAAAATTTTTACAATGTTTTTACCGACCCGAGGTGGGGTAAATAACCCGAAAAAAATTTTGACTTTTACTTACAAGAATATAATATAAGATATAAAAATAGATTTATACAAAATATGAAATATAGGTGTCCTACCAGGGTAGCAGGATCACCCTTACAATATACCGGACTTCCGGCGAACCTGGAACGACTGGTTTCTGCAGCTCCATCCGGCGACATATGTGTGGTGGCAAACCACGTTGCTGTTATGATGTGCCCTGATGAAGATGGGAAGATGGAGACCCGGTTAGATGTTGTAGTCCATTGGGTGTTCGGGTTAGCGTCCATCCTCGCTGCAGGTTACGATCCAGGTATCAGGAGTCCAGCGTAAGGAACAGTGCCTCTGGCATATTAAATGCATTTACCCTCGGGTACCAGGAGACACCAACAGATGGACACTCAAAGATCTTCAGGATCTGTGTCCATCTTCTCAGCCGGCTCCACTGAGGCAGATGGAGCCGAGCTGCTACAGCTGCTCGTAGAGAGCGCCGCTGAAGCCTCGCTGGGAGTCTCGCTCCCCAAGCTCAAGGCCCTCATCACTGCGGACGGACTGTCCATTGCCTCGGATGCTGGTGCAGCAACCGTGGCAGTTGGGACAGCCCGGTTCCAAGTGGGGGGCGGGAGCAAGAGAGCTGCCGGAATCGGCGGAGCAGCCGGGACCGGTGGAGTGGCCAGGACCGGTGGAGTAGCCGGGGCTGGCGGGGCATCCGGGGGTATCTCTGGAACGAAGATGAGAGACGACGGTAAGCCGTCCCACTCCTCCAGATGTTTCCCGAATGCCAGGAAAAACTTGAGGTCCGCCTCCTTAAATCGATGGATATATCTGGAGTTTTCAGCTTCGTGAAACTCTTTAAGCTTTTCGGCTTCCTTCTGTTTTCGCCGGCAGGACTCGAGGGCCTCCTCGACCTTCTTCCTTTCCAGCTCCCTGATTTTATCTTCCTCCCGCCTCTGGATCTCGTAGACCAGATTGACGGTGGCTTCAGTCATCACACGCCAGTAGTCAACAGACTTCTGGCGGTGCAATGCCTGCCATTCTTCCATCAGCTCATTCTGGATCTGAACCGTTCGGACATCGCGGTGGTCGACGAACGTGTTCGGATCCTGAAGACCTGACAGGGTACCGGAGATTAGTTCCATTAGGGGTACCCGAGGACCTGTTGGTGGAACTATCACTGGTGGTGACGCTGGGGCCTCCACTGAGACAGGCGGGGTGCCTGTTGGAGGAGCAGACGGGCCCTCTACCGTGATGCCTCCTCGGCCTCGGCCACCACCCGGAGAGCCTCGGGTGGACTCCAGTCCACCGCGGCCCCTACCACGAGCTTTGGCCCGGCCCAAGGGGGTAAGGACCTGCGACTCGGGTCCAGCCGGTCCCATTGAAGGGAACTTCGCCGCGTACTCACTGTACGTGGGGCGTTTGCCGGAGGATCCCTCTCCAGCCCACCAAGTAGAATACCCGGATGGGGGAGCGAACAGTTCGCCCCCATCATCCTGGCCGCCAGAGGCTTCGCCCGGGCGTTGTTCCGCGGGTGCAGGTGTGGAGGTGGCTGGAGTCGCCGATGCGGTCGCCTGGCTACCCGACCTGCGGGCCTGGTTGCCAGGCATCTCCAGAGCCGAGACCTGTTGTCCCGACTCGCGACGATCAGCTGGGTTGGCTGGTCTGGGCTGGTCCTTGCCACCCGAAGGGCTCACGGACCGGTCTGCTCGGGTCCTCTTGGAAGCAGTAGTTGTGACTGTGCCTCCGTTTGGACCTTTAGAGCGGGCTTTGGCCTTCTCTCGCTTGTCGTCTCCTCGCCACTTTTTCACCTTCAGGTGCACCTCGCTGGGCATCCCGAATTTTGTGGACGAGGAGTTCGTCTGGAAGTAAGTCAGCAAGTTGCCGCTCTTCCACGAGCAGAATCCGGTCTCGAATGCCTGCTCTTTCACTTCCTTGATGCTCAGCGCGGACCAATTTGCAAGGAGCTCGCTGAAGCACTTGATGGCTCGTTTCCTGGTCTTCTCCAGGCCGATGCCATGGGCCTTCTGCAAATGCAGAGCCATGTCTCGGCGCCGGTGAGTGCTGAACGAGCCATCACAATGTTTACTCGGACGGTCCCCGAGCACACACATCATCACAGGCTTGTGATGCATATGGAATTCAACGATGTGTCGAGCGAAGCGGGGCTTCGTCTCGAACATCTTCTCACCCGTGAGAGACAGCTGGCAAGACTCAAACGGGCACCTTCGGCGGTTGCCGGTTGGTCCCCATTGGGTCATTGCCCACTGGACTTTCGTCCGGGCCTCGTAGCTGTAGATCGAGCCTAATTTGGATTTGAGCTGGTCAATCCAAATCAGGTAGAACTTGCCTACTGGCGTATCCGAGGGGCCGGACTTCATCCACTCCTCGTCATCGCTGTCACCGTCCTTATTGACGGCGCTCGGACACATATAATGGACTGTGTCGTAAGCACAGTCCGCGAAGCAGCGGGGAGTCCGTTCCTTGAACCCCTCGGCTGCATTCTTCCACATCCACTTCTGATTGTCGTCCTTGGGAACATCCGTGGTCATTTCTTCCCACGTTGTCACGGACTCCAAATCAGATTTGGCAGACTCGGGCAGCTCTGGATCGCTTTCGCTTTCCTCGCTGTCCGTGTATATGTCAGCTCCCCTACGGCCGGCTCGGCTGGAGGTGGTAGTACCAGTCGGAGCCTTGGTAGGGGACTTCGTCTTTGCACCCGACGTGCTGGCTGCAGAAGATGCAGTAACCGAGGTGGCTACCGTGGTGGTTGTAGTGGTGGGAGCGGGCGTCTTCGGTTTGCCCTTACCCCTCGGCTTGGTGGGGGGCGTGGGCTCTACCGGAGACGCTTTCGCTCCATTCTTCTTCTTCCGGCGCACAACCTTAGTCGGTTGGGCCGGAACTTCGGGACTGGAATCCGACTCGCGTCGGCTCCTGTCCCCTGTCCGAGGGCTCCTCCTTCCGCTGACTGGGGAGTCAGAGTCGGAAGAGATTTCTGTTTTTCGTTGGGCCTGCTGCTTGCGATGGGCCCGGCGAGCTGCGGTGAGCTCCTTCTGCTGCTTGGCAAGCTCGATTCGCTTTGCCTCTACAGCAGCCTGCTGGCGTGAGATGTCCTCTTCAGAGATCTCGCCAGGTGCCTCTGGGATGTCGGCAGCTGGGTCGGTCTCGGTCGTGGACCTCTCGACGGCGATGCGGACATCTTCAGCCTCCAGGTCGCTCTCAGTGAGAGGACCCTTGGGTGCAGGTTTACGGGTCAATCGCTTGACCCGGTCGGTTTCCACCGACGACAAGGTTACCGTGGAGTCTGTATCCATGTCGGATTCGGACTCCCTTAACTCCGTGGCCTTCTGGATGATGCCCGCAGAGATCAAGACGGCTTGAGCTAAATTCTCGTTAGTCGCCATATTCTCCGCCAACTTTAGGTAGTTGCGGAGCCAAGAAACTGGCATGTTGTCAGCCAGCTCGTCACTACACGAGTCCATTACCATAGTTTTGAGTTCATCTGGTATGGGCTCGGGCACGCCCTGCTCCACCGCCATGGGCCCGCATCCGAACATGGAGGCGTGCATAGGGATGTACGTACCCCAGGAGGTATACACGATACCTTCCTGGCGATCGACGTGTGCTAGACGTCTGATCTGCGTCCTGAATCCCGGAGGATACATTGGAATGTCCAGGACATCCACTTTGCTACCCGAAGCGTCTGTTGTAGACGGGCGCTCCGGGCGTGGCGGGGGTGGAGGTGGCATCCTCTCCCGGTCGGTTGCCTCGGCCATAGCCGTGAGCGTCCGGGCGGCCTCCTCTGTCGAAGAATCCATAGATTCCTCGACCCGAGACGGGACCTTCGGGTCCTCGTCTTGTTCCAACGGAATGTTGGCTGTTTGACGCGCAGCGTCAATCGTTCCCTGTGCCATGGCACCGGGTTCGACTTCCAAAATTAATTGGCAAGTTTTGTTGGACTCCTCCCGAAGGATTCGTCCAACAGAAAGGCTTTTGGGGGGTTAGCTAGGCTAGCACGACAGCTACAGGCTGTATAACCGCCGACAAATAACTAGAGCAAAAACGGGTGGCGTCTAACCACCACGAGTCCGCTCTAGTTATGACCAGTATGACGTCAGACCTCTCGTCTCGCGAGATCCCGCCATGGCTATCCGGTGACCTAGTTCCGCGCTTTCCCGCCACACCAGCAGCGCCACCTAGGGAACTAGATCCGAACCAACATTCGACTCGACATGTGAGACGCGGCCTACTACCCGAGTGCTATCGTCTGGAGCTTAGCGGTGTATACAACGCTTCAAAGCGAATGTACCGGTTAATCCGACCGCCACTCACGGGATACAGCCACCCGGGGAGGGCGCGTTCGACATCTCAGGCCGTGGAACGTATGTTGCCTGCCTATGGCGGACAACACGCAGCAGCTCGTTGTGTACTGAGTTAGGTTACAGCAGACCTCAACCGGGGGCTGCGTCTAACGCCTTCGGTTAGCATTTTATTTTTCCCGGCTTTACGTACGGCCTTTTCTGGATCTCGCTTAGTCAGAGCGGGACCCTTCCCATACGTAATGCCTTCACTCAGCGAGACTTTCTTCCATTTCTTACGATTAGGTCGTTTCCTGGCCTTCGTCTTCTTTTTTACTATAACCTCGTCTCCCGGCGTCTTTCTCGGCCGGCCTCTAGGGCGTTTCGTCGGTACTACCACGCTCGGTCCGCTAGGGACAGATACAGGTGGTTTGTAACCGAACTCCCTCTCCGCCTCTTCGCGCCCCTTCCAGGGCCGAAGTTTTCCAACATTTGTCTTCCATTTCCTACCCGTCAGGCAGTCCTCTATCATCACCGTGGACTCGGAGATGACGCGAACGATTTTAAATGGACCTTCCCAAGGCGTTACGAGCTTCAGCTTATCCAGCGGCTCGTAGTACCTTAGTACTTTGTCCCCAACATTAAAACGAATTCGTTTAGCATTGGTGTCATAGCCCACCTTCTGCCACTTCGCACTCTTCAGCAGTTCTTTCCGAACGGCCTCGTATGCCTGTTTGAACCGGTCCCTTAATGACTCTACAAACAGCACCGTGCAAGGCGCCTCCGGGTCTATTCCAACCACTCTATACACTAAGTCGGCGGGCATTATGATGTCCTCGCCGAACACTAGCATGTTTGGGGTGCAGTTAGTTGATGAATGGACAGTGTTGTTGTAGGCATGTACTACAAACTCGCACTGTTCATCCCAGTCATCCTGGTGGGTATTAACCAGGGGCTTTAGTACTTGTATGAGGGTTCTATTGAAGCGTTCTACCTGCCCATCCGACTGTGGTCGGTAAGGGTTTGTTCGGGTCTTACAAATGGCTAGGTAATGGCACATTTCCTGCCAAAGTTCTGACTCGAACTCCCTTCCCTGGTCACTGTGCATCATAAGGGGAACACCCAAATGCAGCACCCAGCCTTTCACAAATGCCTCCGCGCATGTGGCGGCTTTGTGGTTGGGAAGGGGGAACACCCGAGTGTACTTAGTATAATAGTCAGTTACGACCATCATACAAGTATTGTCTCGCGGCGTCGTCTTAATCCCACTGATGATGTCTATCGCTATTCGAGCAAATCTGACACCAAACAATTCCTGTGATAAGGGTTGCTTACCCAGGCCGGGTCCCGGTTTGTTTTTACAACAATCCGGGCAAGTGGCGATCCACCGGAGCAGGTCGCCTCTCATACCGGGCCAGTAGTAACGCCTTTGTAGACGCTCTATCGACCTTCTCTTACCGAAATGGCCACTCGTTTGGTGGCCATGGCAATAATACATGATATCCCTCCTCATCGGGGCGGGTATCACTATTTGCAACAACCTACCGTTGGTGGGAGTTGTCTTCCACCTACATAGTATGTCGTCTCGGATCTCTAGCTCGGCCCATTGAGCCAGCAACCGCCTCGCTTCCCTATCCTCCAGGGAAACTAGAGGCCTTGCCGGTTTAATGCCTGACCGTAGGTATTCCATTGTGCGCGCAGTGGTGGGGTCTGACTGTTGAAACTTCTTGATGGTCTCCGGGGACCAATCGAGATAGCTGCATACAGCCTCCTCCCAGGGGATACGGGGGGTGGTATAATTAAATACCAACCCGGCTACCACAGCATTGTGGGCCCCGCAGTCTTCACATGTGGCATTTTGGCACCTTCGGATAGGCCGTCTTGACAAGGCATCCGCATTGATGTGTTTAGCACCGGGTCGGTGCTCTATTTGTTTATGCTCTAATCCGAATTCGGATAGGTGAGCTAACCAACGTCCAATCATCCCCTCGGCGTCCTTGAAGTTAAGGAGCCACCTAAGAGACGAATGGTCTGTTCTTAAAGTAAAGTCACTTCCCCAAAGGAAATGCTTAAACTTCTTCGTATACACCACCACAGCGAGGAGTTCTCGCTTGGTGGTACAATAATTTCGCTGTGTCTTGCTTAACGTGTTGCTAGCAAATGCTATTGGCACTTCGACTCCCTCTTGGACCTGAGAGAGAGCTGCCCCAATCGCGTCATTGCTCGCATCGGTGTCTAGGATGAAATGTCCCTCGGGAGTGGGATATTTCAACACGGGTGTATTCCTAAATAAATCTTTTATTTTATTAAAAGACTCTTCTTGCTCGCTGGTCCATGGGAATGGGTCCCGTGCCCTACCCGGGGTCCAGTGAGCTAAGCACTGCATGGGGAAGCTGACACGAGAGTAATTCGGTATGAAATCACGATAATAGGAACAAAATCCTAAAAATGATCTCACCTCCTTAGCACTCGTGGGTCTTTCCCAATTTTCTACAGCTTCTAATTTTTCCGGATCCGCACTTACCCCGTTAGGAGTAATGATCCTTCCCAAGTATGTAATGGTTTTCTTAAACAAATTACATTTCTTGGGTTTAAGTTTAAGACCGTTTGATAGTATCCGGTCGAGGACTAATTGCAGATTTGCCAGGCATTCCTTGAATGACTTGCCGAACACGACCACATCATCCAAGTAAACCAGGCATTTCTTCCACAAAAGGTCACTCAGTAAGGATTCCATCATAGCCTCGAATGTAGCGGGGGCGTTACACAATCCGAAGGGTAGGACATTATACTCAAACAGCCCCATATGACTGGAGAATGCTGTCTTCTCCTTGTCTTTGGGGTGCATTGGTATTTGCCAATATCCGGACTGTAAATCCAAGGTACAGAACCATTGGTTTCCGCCCAAGCTATCTAAAGTCTCGTCTATCCTTGGTAAAGGATACGAGTTCTTCTTTGTTATACCGTTCAATTTCCGGTAGTCGACACAAAAGCGGATTGTACCGTCTTTCTTAGTAGTCATACAAACAGGGCTGGACCAGGGACTCGAGCTAGGCACGATTACCCCTAGGTCCAACTGTTTTTGTATTTGCTCTTCACAGATTAACTTCTTTTTAAGGGGAAGTCTACGATACGGGATTTTAAAAGGTTTCTCGCTGCCCACATCTATGGTGTGCAACACCTTATCGGATCTACCCACCGGGCCTCCTTCCCTACCAAAAGCACCTTCGTACTTTTGTAGAAGTCTCGCTAGGCAATCCTTATCGTCCGTATTCTTTAAATCTGACTGATCAATCAGCTTTTGGAATTCTTCATCCATAGGATGCTGACTAACTGGGTTTAGTGGTTTGTTAAATTTAGCCTCGGCGACATGTTCTACCGAACTCATCCTTCCAACACTGTCGCCTCGCCTCAAATAAACCACTGAACCACTTCGGTTAGTTATGGGTAATACGGACCAAGCTGCATTAGCCACTAATGTATCCACTGAGTCTAACCCGATGCTTGACAAATACACCGTGTCGGGTTCGTAGACTCCAGCTTCATTCCTCTGAGCTATGGATCCGCCACAAAGGACATCGCAAGTGGTACCCGGTGGGATCTTCACCGTATGTACCACTGCTGCGACCGAAGACACCTGTCTCAATACGCATTGGACATGCAAGCCATACGGGCTCCGTATACCCATACTACCGTCCCTCGGGTCCAAGACGGCCCCGTATAAGCTTGCAAAATCCAATCCGAGGATTCCGTCATCACTAACCTCTGCTATAGTTGGCGAAAGAACAAACTCTTTGCCTCCTATATGGATAGGCATAAACGTCCTACCAAATGTACGCATACTGCTTCCGTCGGCCGTGCAAGCATTTACCCCCGTTTTGAGGTTTTCATGGCTGCCGGCCACCGAATCGAAGAATCTTTTGGACACACATGAATGACTAGCTCCAGTATCCACCAAGAATTCCCCCACCCGGCCTTCCACAGATATGGGTACATACCACCGTCTCCCCCCTAAAGGCGAGGGGTTACTGGTAAACTGGTGAAAGTCTCCCGAATCACCAAGATTCAATCCGAGTCCTCTCAGGAATTCCAGACACGGATGACTTGGGGGAAGGCGTGTCCCACACACTCGAATCAACTCTTTGATCCATCCTTCCTCTCCCCTAGTGTGGCCACTCGCCTCCATATGATTGCTCCTGCACATATCAACACTAGGGTCCCTGGCCCCGGCCGAGGTGCAGGGGTGCGCACCCTCAGCCACCCGGCCTCCAGGTGTAATTGACTCGAAATCTTCCACCGGGATACCCCCGGTAGCATTTTGGCATTCGTTCCCACTCGGGGCCATGTCAGATGCTGTTGACACAACCCCCACTAGTTTTCCACATCTGAGGAACCTCTAGCATTCTCCCTTTCTACGTCGTCGTCTTCGGCTTCATAGAAGGCAGCCATTACCGGCTTAGTAGCGGTACATTCGGATGAGTAGTGTCCCATGCGCTGGCACCTGAAACACTTAACCGTTCGGCGATCCACCCGGGGTCTTTGCCGATTGGCTTGGATGGCATCTGTAATTTTCTTACACATGTCTTCCAGAAGTTTAGTCATGTCCGGGGACTGAGTCTTCACGTTGTCAGTGCTTACAATGGACTTGACCGCCTTATCGGCAGCCTTCGGGTCACTCTTGACCTCGGATGAAGGTCTAGAGTCCCTTTGTTTATTGAAAGATTTCCTGGGAATATACTTCCTACCTGAAGTATTCTTCCTTAATTGCATCGAACAGAAGGTGCCGTCTTCCTGTTCGATATCAATCAATTCGAAGTCGTCTGATGGAGTATCGACCTCCGACTGCTGGGTCACCGATGCCAGGGGTACCAAGCCGCTGGCATTAGGTATGTCCCCAGCTAACATAGCTCGCTTCTTCACGGCCATATCTATACCATTAAATATGCCGTGTAGTGTTATGCCCTCCTTCCAGGCATCCCTCGCTGCTATTTGTTCATCTCGGTCTCTTAGACCCTTGACGAATTGAGTGATCAAATCGTCCATATACCAGTCCTGGTTTTCAGTACCGGGTCTGGCCTTACTTAGCAGGGCATGGAGTTCCATACCGTATGCTCTGAAAGCTTCATTCGGCTTCTGTGTGCGTTTCTTAAAACGGACCATCGGGTCTTCCTTGACCATATTGCATAACAGTCCACTAGCAGTTTCTACTAACTGCTCAAAACTCCCAACGAGGCCATACCAGGTTCGCCATTGCTCTACAGCCATGCGACCCGGCCCGCCTTTCAGACATCTCACCAGATGTGGCTTGGCCTCGTATGGGGTCCATCCATTACAGTTCATCACATCGATGAAATCTTCAAACCACTCTTTCCATGGTCGAGTACCGTCATATTCTTTAGGAATAACGGCTACCCTTCGGGCAGAATTGGGAGCATACATCAATCTAGTGCATTGCTGTTTGCTCCATTCAATCGCCTTGGTTTCATTCAAGGTCCGATTGCCCCCTATACCACCGAAGCTCGAATTGCCAGGTGGAGGAGGTGGTGGAGGTTGAGTATACGTCCACTGTGCACCACCGTGGTTCGTATAACTCGCACTACCTTGGTTGGGGCCGGTACCCGAGGTACCACTATAGCTTGTGGCACCCGAAGCAGCGCCCCCCCCTTGCGCGCCTTGGTACCCGCCATCGGATGGCTGGTTTCCCGTTGACTGGCCGCCATCGTTTGATGGATTCGGTTGGGTGTTGTCATTACCAGCACCCAGCCCCGGGTCGTTACTAGGATCCACATGAATGTGGAACCCACTGGTCTCCGCACTACTGTCGGAAGCCTCTCTAGGGGTATAGTCCGGATCCAGGTTGTGGACTATGGGCACCTCACTTATCCGGACTCTACTAGTTCGGCCATGCTTATCCTGGGTTCTGATGTAAACACCCCCTTGATCTACGTTCCGCGAAGCATTATCATTTACAAAAGGATTATACTGCGGATTCTTCGGTGTAGAACAGGAGACCGGGTCGCCCTGTTTCACGAACGTCGAGTTCGGGTTTGTCACCCTACTCGCCGGAGGGGCATGTGTTTCCTCTTGCTCCTGTAAATAACTCTCCATAGCGGACTTATTTATTGTGAGGGTAGCTACGTCTGTAGTCAGGTTTCGCTGTTCCTCCCTAAGCTGTGCGTTTTCTGCCAAGATTTCGGATCGAATCTTTTCATTTTCAGCCACAGCTCGGTTTCTTTCTTCTTGGGCGATCATTGCCTCTCGCTTAAAAGTATCCTTAAGTAGGCGGTACTTTTCACCCTTCTCTTTCTGAGACCTGTTATATTCAGTAGTCTCCTTCCTGATCTCGGCTTGTTCCGAGACCATCTTGGCTTCTGTCTCAGCTTTCCGGAGTTGAAGTTTCTTAAGCTTCTCCTCCATTGCGTGCAACTCAGTTTGTAATTTATTTACATCCCGAGCCTTAGCAACCTCCTCGGCTCTAGCCTTGTCGATTGCTCTAAGTTTATTGGCTTCCTCGATTTCCAACTCAGCCAGCCTCTTTTCTTTTTCCTGTGCGTCTCTTTCCTTCCGCTCCAACCGATGGGATACGGAGGATAGACGATATTTGAGGTCGGATTCTTTTAGAATCGCCTCCTGCTCAACGGATCGTAATTTTCCGATCCGGGACTTAGCTTCCTCCTCTATTTTGGATTGGGCTAACATGAATTGTTCATGTTGCCTCTTTGCCTGTAACTCTACCTGTTCCTTGGCTTTCAAATAGGCCTGAGTATTTTTATACCCGGGACCCATCCGACGTCCGTAGATAGACTTGCGATTGCCTCCAGGGTAAAACATGGAGTCAGACAAGCCTTCGTCTAGAGATCGGCCTAGGTGATGCCTTTCCGAGCTTTTCGGTCCGGTACCACTAGGCTTATCTCTTGATTTCGCGTCTGGGACTATTGCGTCCCTTTTGGTTTTACCATCGTCGCTGTCATGATCCGACGATGTCATTAGTGGGGCTACTTCGGTTCCACCACCGGGTGCTGAACCCTGGGGGGTTGCAGTACGCTGCATAGGGCTTTGTGCAATTGGTGTACCCAAGCCGCTAGCCGAGCCTGTTGGTACCATAGGACCTAGCTGGCGTCTGCTAGTTATAACTTGGGACCAATCGCTCAAGTCTAAAGTTGGGGGTCTTAACACTCCCCTGAACAATCCGGTATCCGGTACTCCTGTCTGGGGTGTAGCCGGATACAATTTTACGATGCCATCTCTGGTGGCATTGTCCCTAAGGTCGGGTGTAGAAAAAATATTTCGTACACCCTCCTGATTAAACATTTGTTGTTGACCGGGTTTCCAGTCTAACAACAGATGCTGGGATGTATAATCATCCTCTTCGAATCCCTCTAGCCCAGGGCTGGGGGGATCCGCTTCGGGTTTCCCGAGGCTTTCGGCCAATGTGGCCGCGCACCACCCCCGAACCGACTGGTCACGGCACCAGTGTAATGGTTCGTATTGACTTATATGTTGGGTGGCTCTTTGGCTCGCTTACCACTAGATGTACCAACACAACACGAGTAGTTCGGGTTGGGCAAAGCCCCAGAAACCCCTACCTCTCGGGTAGGACTTTATTCAATCTCTCTGATGTCAAAGTATTAGCGTCTGGACTGGACCATGTCCAGTCCCCTTCTGCCGCTCGTCCGGCTCCTTAGTAGGAGCTGGACGCGAGGCATGGTGCTGCCCCCTCTTGTACCAACGAGGTATCGCAAAGCGACACCTAGCTAGCATAGAAGGAACAAGCACCACACGAACACGTCTCTCGGATGAACGGCACTAATATATATACAATGATGCCGGCCCCTACACAAAAATATAGGATAAACATTTAAGTGACCAAAATTACTCTAAAATCACTATAAAAATACCTTAAGCTAATTTGTGATCCAGAATTCAATGGTCTCGTTTAAGATGCTCAATTTTCGATAGAAATGGCCGATATTTTGATGGTAAAATAAACATTTCTCATGGGAATTCAACCTATATGCCTGATTTGCAGATTTTTATGCCAATTTTTGGGGATACTCACCAAAAACCCAAAACTGAAAACATAAATAGAAAATTCCTTCCAGATCAAAATCTATGATAAAAGCCATAATATTATTATGTATTTTTTTTTATGAAAAAGGCTGATCTGTTGTATTTTTAGACATTATTATGTTTTATAATGACTTGTATTTAGAGCTTCATTGTCGATTTCAGGTATGAATAGCGACCTAAGTTCAAGGACGGGTTCTGACATAACCAATAGGAATATCTAAGCCAATGATGTCTCATTTTAGAGATCTTGAGATGAACTTTAATAATGAATTTCCCTGCAGAGAGGTGTTCTTGCTTGCCTGGTCACAATTTAATTTTACAGAAAGAAACAAAAGAATTCCACTTACCCAGCATCAGGATTACAAAGAATAGCAGATGACAATGTTGTAACTAGAGGATTATAAAGTGTTGTGTCTGACTACTTTCACTCATGTGAGGGAGGTAAACAAAGACCAAAGTACAAATTAACCCTTTACAGGTAGCATGATGACTGTGTCGAAGTCTAAGCGTATCAGTAACTATAGAGCTATGAACTTATAAGTTATGCCAATTACTGTGACCCCCATATCCTCTTTAAACATTGGTCTAACTCATCAATACATATCTGGTAAAGTACTCGTTAGTTTTACAGGGCTACCCTAGTCCATCTTAAAAAGGTCTTGATAATCTCATCCTTTCTGTCCCTATCTGTGTCTGGTGCACATAATGCGTGGACAACAACACCTTCAGCCTTAGCTTGTCTATGTTGTTTTCTCACCACGAATGTCACCTTAGCTGCCGAAATGGCATTAAACTTCCATCAGTTGTTTCTCATCACCAAGTGATGAAAAAGGTGACAAGGGAGATTTATTATTTTTTTTTTATATTTATATATAAGCAGTTGATAAAAACCGAAACCTATGCATCATGGTTGTCCATGGGTAAGAGAAACTGCCTTTGAGAATGGAAGTTATCATTAACATTTAAAAAAAGGTGTGGGAATGGATATTATTCATAGCTAGCTGCATCACTGGGATGACACCAAACTTGACTACCTTTATCCATTTTTCAATTTATGTTCATCAGACAATTCTAATAAAAAGATCTCAAATGAATTTTTATTACCGAGGGGGGTGATGATAAACAATATTTTATTTTTTCAAAAATGTTGGAGTGGCCTCACTCACGATCACTTGCTGCTATTGCGTTGGTGCATTGTGACCAAAAAAGGGACACACGATCCCGGGGGTCATGGCCCCTTAAATGGCTGCATGTGATGGGCAGGTGATATTGTAATCTGGCCCACCGAGCAATAGATCAGTTATCATAGGCTCGTGTTGAAAACACAATGTTCTTTATCATACCAAAGGGCAAGAACTGTGTTATGTTAGGACGGTTCATTATGAGGATAATCCTTATGATCAGATGATCAAAGTTCCTATTCAGAAGTCTGTTACTTTTACAATTGCCGGCCAATTGGTGTATTTCACCAACAGGCAGACGATGTGATGGACATTTCTATTTCAAGTGACTATTTGCATAAATTTCAATCTAATAACATTATATTCTCCAACTGTTCCTGTCGAGATTATGTTATAATCGTTATACATTTATCAGTACAACATGGTGGCTCGTACCCAAGCCTGTATATAAAATCGATAGTGTTTAACGCCACTAGACCCACAACACTTAAATATGAGACAAGCTCATTTAAAATACAGTCGTCTTACCCAATTTCCATTGCGAACCCCCCTGTATATCATGATTCAAATTAATTCTGTCGCTTGTTTGACGAGACCCATCCAGGTTATGTTTCTGACTAAAGGTGGCAACACCAAACGCCATGCTCATAAGTTCTTCCGACAATCACTAGGGGGAGTTACAGAGCTGATCTGCTGCGTCATGACTCAGCACAACACAAAGCCTTATATCTCATATAACAGTCATTTATTTAACCAAATTAAGCATGTCATCACTCTGTCCAGGACCTTATTTCAAAATATCCCACGACAGAGTGGCATGCTAAGTGACAAATACCTATAGATATCACTGCTACCACAGCTCTTCCAAGCCGTAGGGGCTTCCCTAGCTAGCCCACTTAAAGGGTCCATGTCTCCTCTTTCCTATCCCCTCTGGATGTGTGTGGTGCACATATGCACTGACACTGACACATCCCTCTGTGAAAATTGTGTGATGTAGTTCTCGCCGAGAATATTACCTAAGCTGTAAAAATGGCATTAAATATCTATTACTTACTCACTCACTATTCCAAGCGATAGAGTTTAATATTTATGAGACCCTATCTGTCATCAGTCGGGTCTTGATCACACAGCCCCGCAGCACGTGATACAGCAGTACACTATACAACAGTAGTAGTCTTAAACCTTACGTAAAGCATTGATACTGCTATTTGATTGCTCGAAGTTCCAACATCTATGATTGGTGGCAATTTTTAGCATCTGGATTGACCCGATCCCTATGCGATTCACTGAAACGAGAATTATTTTGAAAATCTGTTTATTTTGGGGACAGTTAAGCTAAATACTCTAAATCCAATCCAGCTTGATTTGAAAAATCTGAATCGACTGCCAATTACTTTGATGTTATCACTGGATTTATATTGATCAGCCCCTGATTCCCCATATAATTTCCTTGTATCAGGAATTGCCTGATAAAGTGGGTTTCTGTACATCAAACCAAGTTATGTAACAGGACAAGCTAATAATTGAATGTATTTTACATTCAGGAAAACAACTTAGGGGTCCCAATTCACTTCAATTCGAGGACAATTTGGTTTTAAATGTGATGATATAAAGAATATACAATCGAATGGTACTTTTGCTTATTAATGATGATTGCCAGGCATCAACCTGGAAATTATCATCTCAGAGCCCTAATAGTATGCAGAGTTATCACGTTTATCACTTTTTAGAACGATTTTGGCTGCCCAAACAGGATAATCTGAGTGCTTTTATCACAGGCACTGAGTTGACACTTGCATTATGACAGTGTTCTTTTTCTATACTGTTGTTATATGTGACAGCAGCTCAGGTTAAGCTTTTGACAGTGGTTAATACATGAAAAGCTCAGCATGGGTGGGATTAGAACCAGTTTTCTTCTGATCCATAGTGCTTCATGCTAACCATATTGTTGTTCGGTTAGATGAGTCTTATGTCTGGGACCCTACGGATACCATATAAATGTTTGTATGTCAGTGAATGCAGAATGCATTCTAGTGTATTCGAATGTATCCCAAAGATGCAGACCATAGTATAAATGCAATGTGTGATAATTATGGATGCACTCATTGAATTTAGGGCCAGATAAAAGCACAAGGCAAAACTGAGTGCTTTTATCTGGCCCTAAAGTCAACTTGTGCATCCATTATCATCATAATATTACATAAATAAATAATGGGGGATCGGGTTGATCAATAAGTTGCATGGAGAAGAAAAAGAACACAATTTAGCTACTCTTCCTCGTAATGTAATGAGAAAATCTATGTCATAGGGAATTCTTTATGATTTTTCTTGAAAGCAATAAAGCATTGTGGCTAATTACATCTGCTTTTGCAATAACAAATAGGGACCATGCATCAATTATTTTTAGATTGTGTACATATCCTCACATTCCCCTCTAATGCCGATCAAATAACCTAAATCAACCTGGATCACTGTTCAAACATTAAAGCTGGGTTGTTCTGTGTAGGTAATGACCCACATGGAGGCAACCAAGCTGTACTTAATAAACAACCTTAAATTAATCCAAAATGTGCATGCGAAAGTAACCAACAAAATGTGAGACACATTTAGCGTCTCATAGATCACATAGCTACCACCCTCTGATCCCGGGGGCGCCGCCATTTGCAAGCAGCCTCGTCTTAGAACAGCCCTCCTTTGTAGCTCTTCTTCACAGAAGGGGAGAAGAGTTACCTTTGACGTATTTAACTTAAGTGTAATTCCAAACGCCAGGTGGCATTGGTTTGATCTTAGTGATCAGAGGCTTCAATGGTGGCGACGGCCCAAAGAAAGGTGTTTGGCGTCCATTTTTTCAGGTGTTGCTACATGGTTACATGGTATGGGGAAATTAGCCTAAATTTTATTCAAATATTAATGTTATCATGTGGATAATGATTACCTATTGGGAATCTGTATATTGGCTTCGATATCTCACCATTGAAAGGTCTTTGCTTCCTCTTCTGTACCCTGTCTTGTGCCTCATGTACATAACACCCACGTATGGACTTCAATATCATCACACCATCTAAAAGAAGGGCTTTTATCTCCTTTCTATCCTGTCTGTATGCATTATGCACATATATACGCAGGCAATGACACAACACTCATGTTGACCAAACTGGATATAACTGCAGTTTTCTTGACGTGAATATAACTGTTAGTGTCAGAATGTTTAATGAAGATTACTCGCAAACTGTACAAAGTATACATATATCGTTTCTCATGTTGATTCATTCAATTCACACAATAAGGAAATCCTACCATGAATTGCTCATAATTGTCTGTGATTATTAGATTTTAGCCAACTGGGATTTCCAAATCTCTCTGTTTTGGGCATTCAAGAAGACAATGATATGAAATGGATTGCATTTTATTTGTGCCCTGTACCTAATCACCGGATAATGATAAGCATTCACGATTTGTTCCTGGTTTCCATACCCTGACTACCTGGTCTAATGATCTGCCAGTCGAATAAAATGGTCTAAACCATAGCTCCCTTTTGAGATTTTTGACACATTGATTGAGAAATCATTATGTTATTATCATACAGAGGACATAAGTTATCCTCTACACCAGCAAGAAGACTAGCTATTATCTTCACTAATAGAGCAGTCGATTTCAGTTTTTGGAACCAGATATGAATTCTTTGATCTCCTTTATGTATCGATGGGCCTCATGTAGGAAGTTAATATGGATATAGACTTGGTCATTCTGAAAGCTGTATTTGAATTTGGGATCTGCGATATAGTGTTTCCTGTAAAACCAAGGCCTAAAACCATGAGCTTCCAATTCTTTGATTAGCCGGAATTATTCTGCAATATTTCCATTTTTGCGAGGGATGTGTATACGTGTATACACATTCCAGCTTAAGTCTATCTTTCTATGTCATCAGATGCATTTTGGTCATTATCTTGGAATGGTATGTATATAGAATAATGTGAGTGATCTCTAATGAATCCTGAAGTCTCAGAGATATTTTTCATGAGCATTATGATATCTTAATATGCTATTTTTCCTGCAGTAAGGATGGTGAATGATGGACAGGCAGTGAAAAGTGCCTGTCCTCAACACAAATTTTCATTTTTGAAGCATAATTGTAAAATGATCTTTGACATTAATATCTCATATGCTTGAATAGGATAAATTATTGTCATCTTAATTTTATGATATACTTTAAATTTTTAGCCTGTGATGAATAGACAATTTTCTATGAATTTATTTCTAATGTCCTCAGATTTCAGTTTATTTCCGAACGATTATTTATAAAATGCCTTAAGTATATCTGAATACCCATAGTTCTTTGTGTTAAGATAGAATAGAAATAAAATGAGGATACTACCTAAAGGCATATTACATTTAGAGAAAATATGCAAGTATATGTAATTCCTGACTCTATAAAGTTGTGAAAAAAATTGAGATTTTTTAGGGTTTCATTTCCAAACAGTTAACTAAATGCACATACAATTATTCAGTCAACGAAATACTTCTCAGTCAACTTTGCTTGAATTACGTTGCCATGAAAACATCCTTAGAGGGTTAAGTGCAGCATTTAGTTAACTTTATTTCAGCTTTTTCATCAAATTTTCATTTCCGAACATTCATTTCCAAACATTTAATTATAGTCCATGAAAATCGTACATTTTTTTCATGTAAATGCTTCTAAAATTATTAATATATTACACACAAAGACAGTAGTGGTACCAAATTAAAGGTGATGTGTAGGCGGACCTGATGGTGATATAAATGCTCTGGTTATCCTTATAATTACTCTCCTTATGGACCTGTAAAGTCAATAAGCAAATGTCATCGGTGAGGCTGTCCGTATTCAACGAAGCCGTTATACCTCTGGGAATACGATCCTAAATTATTCACTGTGAGTTGACATTTGCATTTATGCCATGGCCCACAGGTTTAAATTGCTTTTAAATAAAGGATTTCAACAATATTTACTGGTTTTGAAGGCACAGACTCGTCCAAGTTTGTTTTGATCCGCCAAGACACCTTGCTCGACGAAATTGGTCACGTGATACGGAGCTAGCCGCTACTTTTAGTTTCGATATAAATGTTCCTTGCGCAGGACAATATCTTCTTTTTTAACATGGCGCTAATACATAGATATACCTCAAACAATTCATAATATATTATTTAACTAGTTTAATCATTCTTTTTTTGCGTAAAACTTCTAATACTTAAATACGAAACTAATTAGCTCTGTATAAATTTCAAAATGGTGCCGCTGAATATGCGAGGATCGTATTCCACCCCACCATTGAATACGGCGTAAGTAGTGCTAATCTATAGTGTCGTCAATATTCGCCATGGCATAAAGTACCATATTTCATCTTGTATGACACACTATGGGGTGCTCTACCTTCAAAAAACGACCCCTAAAAGATAGACTTAACATGGAAGTTGCATCACATTCCTAAGGCTGTCATCTGATAACATATTGTCTAGGGCTCTCCTCTCCGATGTTTCAACTTCAAACTTCAAGTATGGAATTATTTTCTGGAAAAGGAAGCATTGTTGCAATTAAAGGATCTCTCAGTTGATTTCTGGCTGATTTCATCATTCAAATTACCAGAACTACCAAAGAGGAGTGGCGTACTCTACTTCCTTCTTGAAAATAGTATTGCCTAATGTACTGGAGGGTGTTGCTCCTATGGGAAAATGTAGTCTTGCCTAAGAAGTGCCTGACCTTCAGCAGTCTCTTCTTTGTAGTCCTAACCAGTTTTGTGTTGCACACTAGTGGCCAAAGCAAGAGCACTTGAAAGAGTGTGACAATAGCAGGTACCTCATCGTGCAGCACACACTATTTTTAAGGAAAGCAGGTGCCTTTTAAGACTATTATAGGAGTGGAAGTTGAATGGGAAAGCAGAGCAAAACTTCTTTGGAAAATAGGGCACCTACTCCCAGCTATATTTAGCATACAAGCAACACCCTCCGTTGTGGTTATACTTACATTCTGGTCCCCAAAACGTGTCAAAAACCACTGTAAGTGTGAATGTTCCACTCATTGATAGGATCTGCCTCCCCCTTGTCTGACAGGCCCTCAGAGTAGAAGAACACCAGGTTTGGGTTGGTGCTCACTCGTGTCATCCATACTGGAAAGAATAACAAGGAGTATGATTTGATTTGAAGACAGAAGATAACCAGGATTTTATCTTATGTCGAGTATGACAGAACGATAGGTGTACACACTCCTGTGTGATAAATTTCCCCTCTATCTGACGGTTAGTCAAAGCATCTTAATTGGCCAAATAATTTTGTTTATTTTTAATCAATTTTATAAACACAACCACCTTAAGAGCAGACTTGGAGCACTACATTAAATTTAATTATACCCATCTATTTATATAAAAGATGTAAAAAGATTTCATTCATTAACCCTTTAATGGCTGTGTGGTGTATTAACCCATCACGTCCGTTAGTTGGTATGAAGCAGTGATGCGCTAGACAACCGTTAAAGACTAATCAGCTTTACAAGTGAGTAGGACTTTTACTACATAGGATCAAACGTCCGTAAGATACATCCAAACAACGCCCCCAGGTAAGCATCATCAATTTTCCAGATGTAGTTTACACTTTGTGAGAGATAAAGATCTGTTAGATATTTTAGTCTTATCTAAAAGATTTCCAACTTAATCACATTCCAAAGGTCTTCAGTATACGTAGCTTTCAAAGAAAGTGATTTTAAGGATCAATCATTGGGATGACTAGTCCGTTCAATAGATAATGATGATGATTATATTAATACTAAATGGGCGTTAAAGGCATTGTCTCAGTAAATTTGTAATATAACATTTAATTGAGCAATGTGTTTTGCCTTTTTCGATTAATGGTATACATATCAATAATAAGTATACCATTCTAGCATTCTTATTGAATACATTTTTAGGTAAGTTCACCTTGTTACTACAAACATCCAAACATATATATACTTATCTGGTGCCTCTTTGACAAAACACAATGATAAATGTGGGCCAGTTTTGACCCATCCTTGAATGATCTTGTTCAAAAACATCTTTTGTATGGACATTATGCCTGACTTTTGTCTTACAAAAAAAAACTGATTTTGTAAAAGAAAGATAGAAAAAAGCAGGTCTGAAATATCATCCTGCATCATTCCCAATGATCCCCGGTTATCAAACCAGACATGAACCTGGTTTGGCAGAAGATCCATAATATCAAAAGGGCGACCTAAGGTTGTTCGTTTTTTTTTTGTCAGGTTAAGAGCCTAAAGTCGTCAGCACTGACTAGTTCTTGGAGGCTTTCATAAGATATCAGTGTTTACAAGGTAAAGTAGAAAACTTCTTACCCAAATGAGTAGACAGTACATGTCTTCCTAGGAAGATAAGGCTCCGCCAGCCCCCATCCGCCTTAGACCAGTGAGGTCCAAATATCTTCAATTTTGTGTACTCAACTTGTAACTGGGAGGTCAGGCTGCAATGGGGATAAATTTACACCATGCCCTACTGACATCAAAACATGCTTTTCTAACATTAAAAAAAGTACATTTTTGACCAAAGGAATCATGTTTAAAGCACATTTAGAAACCTTTAATCCACTTAAATCTGCCTTGTTAGTGTATAAACCCACTACATCTATATACAATTTTAGCAGGTTGAATATTTGCGGCCCCTCTCAAGGAGGGGGTGGGAGGAAAAATGTCTGGAGAGGGAGGTGACACTAATCTTCATCTTCGGTGCAGGACAGGGCACAATAATTGAACCTCACGTCCCTGTGGAATATCACCACTGCCCCCTTCGTTGTGAAAAAATAACCACTCCCTTATCAGACATCATCTATGTCATGACAATGCAGAGGTATGGGTGTTTTTCTTTCAGGAAATAGCAATTCAAAAGTGTTTTTACAGAAGGGTATTTTCAGAGAGAAATCCATACGTTGGGAGAGAAAAGGGGGCATCTTTACAGAGTGCCTTTCGTGTAGAAAAAAAAAGACATGTTACACAAGGAGACCACTGGCAGGTTCTGAAGTTATTATACCAATGCCTTAGACAAAAGATTTTGCATACAAAATGATACTCAAAATATCATGATACTTTGAAAATAAATGACCATCCAATAATATCTGTAACCATCAGTAACGTCCCTGGAACGTTACTGATCGCGGTGTCATTGAAAATCACTTATATGTACCTTGCATGGGTAATTCCAAGAGTACATCAACATTTTCTTTTTGAAAGACCCCCCAGGGTACCTCTTGATTGCATATAACAAGAAGACTGGTGATCAATATTCCCTACCCAGGTTAGATGGACTCTTTCAGTAACGTTCCGCTCGTGAAAATTCATAATTGAATGCATATAAAAAATAAACTATGCCCCAAGACTCACTCAAACCATATGGAAATCATAGCTATGACCCCCCACTAAGGAATAAAAAATAATATTAGTGGTGTAGAATTGTTTTCCTTGCTATTATATGCCAAAGGAACCATAATTTTATGTCCAATAAATCTTGGAATGACCCATATATATATATATATATATATATATATATATATATATATATATATATATATATATATATATATATGGCTCATTCCAAGAAATACTGCACATGGGGGGCCTGGATCATGAATTGACAAACTCAGCATTTCTTAATAACATTACATTTTATTGATAGCCCTATATCTTGGCATATTAAAAAAAAGGTTCATTCAAGGATCCAACTCCTAAAATGTCAGTTTTTATCACAGATGCCGTAAAACCTTCTAAAAAAGGGAACGTTGCTGAAAGTAATCAATTAAAGATGAATAACACCACTAGTAAGACGCCTAGAAACCCCAAATAATTTTGCCAGACTGGTACAATGTATGACTTTATGTATGCCAAAAAGTTTAACAGAGGCTCGAAAACTCTGGAAGTTACGCATTGGCGTAAAAAATTGGAAACTCTGAAAATTTGGGAATTTATTCTTCCATTTCTTAACTTTAGCCTAGCTCATTCAAAATCCTTCATACAATGACTATATTACCTGTCCATTAATTCTAGTCGAACTACTGTACAGAAAAATTACAATTATCCTGATATATAATACTTGTACTACATAGTCAGTACCTTCGTAGAGGCCATATCGCATGTACCATCAGTAACATTCCCTATTCATTAACCTCTCAAAGAATGGCCACCGCTCACCATATACCATTGGCATCACATGAACAATGATAAAAGAGAATTAACTACATAAATAGAGTCATTTAAACATGCATAAAGCCCATCTTAAATGTCTTATATCACTTTGAAAATTAAAAATCACAACTTTTTGTACACTTGTTTCTACGCGCACATGCCATATGGTGCTAAAATGTATCTTTACATACACCAAGTACTCCTTCACATAAGCCAGAAACTTCTACAATTGAAAAGAAATGCTACAAACACTATACAGGGTGGTACGTTAATATTATGAAATATATAACTTTGACCATCCAGTAATAATTATCTGTAACCATCAGTAACGTCCCCGGCATGTTACTGATCGTGGTGTACATTGAAAATCACTTATATGTACCTGGCATGGGTAATTCCTGGAGTACATAAAAAAAGTCGTTTTTTTTATGGAAGACCCCCCAGGGTACCTCTTGATTGCATATAATAAGAAGACTGGTGAAATTCCGCTAATGAAAATTCATAATTAAATGCATATAGAAAATAAATTATGCCCCAAGACTCATCCAAACCATATTGAAATCTTAGCTATGACCCCCACTAAGGAACGAAAATATTATTGGTGGTGTAGAAGAGTTTCCCTTGCTATTATATACCCAAGGAACCACACATCCAGTAAATCTTGGATTGACCCATGTATAAATATAATATATATATATATATATATATATATATATATATATATATATATATACATACATTGTAGCGTATTTCAAGCTCCTCCTGATAAGAAATGACCACTCAAGTATAATTAATGAGAATCTATTTCCTGGCTTGCTCTGCCACACCATCTAAGAATGTCTTCGTTACCAATAGCTTGTAACCTTCTCACTGAGGCAAGTGTCAGTGCGTCTTATATCAACCCCAAACCCAGACTAACTGCCGGTGTGACACCTCCAGTTATTTATACACTTGTAAGTCCACCGACGCTGGTGGATGTATCATACACCGACGCCGGCGCCGCTCCTCCGAATAACAATGATTTACACAATGCTGACAATGCTGACTCCGCCTCCACCGGCTTCCCCCCGCCCCCATACCAGGACGGTTTTGGGATCCACCGACGTCCGCTCAGTCTACGCCACACTCTCCCCAACTAATTAACAATGTACTGGGAAAGAATGTCAAAGTACCCTCCTGCAGATAGGTTTCCAATTTTGAATAAACGTTACTACACCATGGCCCCTGGGTGTCGTTATTACTCTCGTAAATAGCGGTATAATACAATCTTACAACATCTTTATATCATGCCTAGCTTAACTACCCCACCTCTATAGGTGGTACCAAAAC
The DNA here is from genome assembly GCA_949317995.1 of Acholoe squamosa. Taxonomy (NCBI): domain Eukaryota; kingdom Metazoa; phylum Annelida; class Polychaeta; order Phyllodocida; family Polynoidae; genus Acholoe; species Acholoe squamosa. Next base: position 25,730,219 of record OX439050.1, read on the forward strand.
TTATCTACAACTGCTGTCCCCTATGCAGTACATATCATGGCCTCCCCCACATAGCATCCACCGAATCATCCGCTGCACCATCCACCGGGACCAGCTTCCTCCGGCCTTTCCCGCCCTCCAGTGGTCGCCCTGCTGTCCAGTCCTCCGACCGCCTCCGAATGCCATCCATGTGGCCCACCACCTCTGCAACACAAGGTAAGCCATTCTGTACTTCTTACCCCACACTGGTTTCTATGCTTCTGTCGAGGCTCTACTTCTCCCCCGCCTGTACTGGTGCTGTCTCCACCACCATTCCGGCCCCCGTAGACACCGTCCGACCCGGCAGCACCACCAACCTTCCGTTTCCGTCCCACCGACCTCTGCTGATGCCCTCCTGTACTGGAGTCCCCGTCTCCCCCTCTGTTAGGATTACCGGAAGAGACACTTACCCTATTGATTGGAGTTTTCCGAGGCGTCCTCCTCCACCAGCTCGCCTTCCTGGTCGGCAGTGGCCTGTGGTGTATGCGACCAGGGCTGCCCGCAAAGGCAGCACATCCCCTTGCCCATACCGAGTTCTGGTGACCTGGACCAATTCTATATTCCCGTTGGCCAGGCCCTGTACAGCTGAACTAGACACCCCTGGGCACCACTTGCATGTCCGGGCCCAGATTCCCCGGCTGCCTCAGGCGCTGAGGGCCTGTGTATTCTTGGTTCCAGGGCATGATTGTCTCCTCCACCTCTGCCCTTCTGGTGGAGTCAGTGATGGGGGGGGGCTTGGGGCCACCACCTGGCGTACTGCTACCACACCCTGCACAGGGGGCTTGAGGCCACCACCCGGCTTACTGCTACCACCCCCTGCACAGGTGCCACTCCCCCCTCCGGAATGGGCACTATTTTAGCGTCTGTCACAATGATTACCCACTCTGAAGTAAGTGGCTCTAACCTATAATCATTGTCAATGCTCCCTTGTAGTGTCTCCACCCCCTCAGGGATTAGAACCATAGTTTCCCTGTGGCCCGCCTCCTCCCTTGCCTCAATTTGGAGATTGCACAACAAGACCCTCCAGCCCAATTGTCACCATTCTAGGGAATTGCAGAAGTGGTGGCCTACCTTTAGCCATGGCTCCAGCTTTCTGGGGCGTGGTACCAGTCTGTAAGCCGGGTGACCACTGGCCCCCATTTTCCACGGATCCCTTCCCCCTTGCAACTTCCCCCTGCTCTAGCCTACTAGCTCCCTCCGCCCCCCTTGGCATGCTCGGCCCTGCTTGTTCTGAGGTTTTGTGTACCGGTGTACAGGTAAGTAGTAACAGCTCTTCCAAACTCCTCCGAGCTCCACAGGTAGAGTCTTTTGAGTAGTGAGGTGACTGGTTTTTCCCGGGGTATCCCCCGTGTCTAAGTTCACTTGCTCCATAAGTTTCTCTAGCCCCGTTCCTTTACTGCTTTTACCAGGGCCTTTGCCCTTTCCTGCCTTCTTGGCTTTCTTCGCCTCCTTTGCTTTCTCCTCCGCCAGTGCCCTCTTCTCCTCTGCTTCCCTCGCTTTTGCCTCCTCCAACTCCTTTTTCTCTTCCAGCTCTTTCTTGACTCGTGCCTTCTGCCTCCCCAACTCTTTCTGCCTCACTCTCTCTCTCCCTGCCCTAATCATCTTAGTGTATTGCGCCTCCAGGTCAGGATACCCCACCACCCCCTCCGGGAACACCAGCACCTCCTCCTCCTTCTCCACCAGGTCTTGCAAGACGGGGCTGCGGTCCTCAACCTCAGCTGGGGAGTCCGGGGTGGATATGGTCACCCTCTTGGTCGGTGTGGTGGGCTTCTGTTTTAATTGTGGTTTGGGACAGTTCTCTGCTAATGAATAAGGCTGCACCTTCCCTGGGTTAGAGTCTAGGCCTCCTGTAATATTAAAGGTCCCCTTTTTCTGGACTTGATTCTAGACCCGAGTGAGTGCCATCTGTGGCCGCTTCTGTCACGTCATCGTAAGTATCCACCTTCAGCTGGGTTCTCGGGGTAGGTTTGCCCTCCTTTGCTGCATCATATTCCTTCTCCAGCGCCACAATACCCAAAGTGCCCACTGGTAATTCTTCCTGAAGTCGAATTAGTGTATTTGTAGGGGTCTCACAAAACAGTCACAAAACAGTCTTCCTCCTGAGGGGCCAGCAGGTATTTTCCAGTGACCGGGTCCTTCACGAGTTCAGTCACCCGGCGGGTTCCCACCGCCTTCTTCTCCTCCTTCACCTTTCCAGGGGATCTTCAAGTTTCTTTTTTCAGGGGGTCCTCCTCTGGCCCCTCGCAGCCCCGTTTCAGGCCTTTCCCAGCGCTGCTACAAGTGGTGACTCCCTTTCCCGTCTCCCGACTCGGTGGGGTGGCCAGCCCCACCAACTCCTCCAGGTACTGCAGCCACCTCCTCCATCTCCTCCTCACCAATACTAATCCCAGAAGATACCAGCGAGGAGATGGTGGAGGCGGCATCGGGTTTCTTTTGAAGGTCCTGCAGGCTTCTCCTTTGAAGTGCTTGCCTTCGTGGGGGTCTTGGTTTTCTGCTTCCTACCCTTCGCCTTGGTGGCAGTGGCGTTGGGTGCCAGCTCCTGGTTGACAGCAGTGTCACTATGTCCCCCCAGCCGTATTTGTTTAGTCACTTTGGGGGAAACCCAACTAGCGAACTTCTCGTGCTGCCCATCAACATGTCTCACCAAGGTGTTCTTATAGTCCTTAGCTACTTGGTAGCCACAACCAGGAGCCGGACACTCATACCCCTCCTGGACAGATGCATGCTGTCTCTAGTACCGTTTCAGGGCGTCACTCCGGCGGAAGGTATATGGCTTACCCTCAGCCCTACAGATCTCACACCTAAATTTCCCTTTTTAGAGAGTGTTCCCACCCTCCTACACCAACTTTCCTCCTCCACCTCCGGATTACCATTCTCGGTGGGGGCCTCTACCTTCTGGATAGCGCCCAATGTCATATCCCAGTAGACTATAATTGGCTCTGGCCCCGGGTTGAGTACCCTCACCCATGTTTCCCTGTTCTGTGGTTGTACCAGGCTCCGTCCCACCAGGAAATTGGGCTCGCCCTTGTACCCGGCCATGCCTTCTATCATACCATTTCCCCCCTCCCGCCATGGTCTCATAATGAAGCCTTCCAGGAATGTCTCCTCCCCCGACCCGACCACCGGCGACAGGACACTTATGACGCAACAAGACTCAGAGTTAGTCAAGATCAACCTCCCCTTTGCCACATCCACCATGAGATGGTTTTCCCATAGGAAGGCTGCCCCCAGGATTCCTTCCGCCCCTGTGTCCCCTACAATAAAGGTGGCCTTGATCTCCCAGCTGTAGTGGAGTCCACACCTCCCCTCTCAGCTTAAGGGGATGCCCATCCACCAAAAAGACCACCTCGCCTGTCTCCTCCAGCGGTCGACCCCCTCCGTGGTGTTCCCACCAACCATGGGATATGATATTTAGGGATGGGCCGGTGTCCACTAGCATCTGGATGGCTATCCCCTCGACCTTGCCTTCCACTATTAAACTGCCTCCGCCTCTCTCTCTCCTCCCTTGTATGATATTCCTAGGCCCATTTCCTCTGACCTGTACCTGGCCCTGGGTAAAGGTGGGCTCTAGTTTCCCGATGGTGGGACCTCCACTCCCTGCCCGGGGCACCCCTGGGCTGTCCCACCTTCCGGCTGGGACACTCCCTCTTGTAATGCCCTTCCTGGCTGCACCCATAACAGGCAGTACCCCGCTCCTTCTTCTCGGTGGAGGTCGACTCCTCCATCCTCTTAGCTTGCCGATCAATGAGCTCCACCATTCTATCCATCCTGTCGGTGCTAGACTTCAAATCCTCGTTCACTGACACAACAGAAGTTCTCACCCGCTGTTGCGCCTCCTGCTCCACCTTAAGGTATGCCTCCGCCCCTACTGCTGTCATGATGGCTGCCTGCAGGTCCTTTGGTTGGGATTGGTAGACCCACTGCCTCAGGGGGTTGTCCGAACACAGCAGAAACAGGTCCAAGACCAGGGTATCTGTAGTCCTTGCATCGGCCTCGGGGTATGTCAGCCGGGTGTTCTTCATCAGGTCCTCCCTGAGTTCCTGCAACCCTTCCCCTTTTCTTCTTACTTGAGTCCGGAGGACAGCCTTGTAAGTCTCCTCTCGGTTCAAACTGTTCCACCAATGCCTTTCGGAGTTTGATGTATCCCTCTGGGGTAGCTGGTTTCCGACCATTCAGCAGCCGTCTGGCAGCCCCTGATAAACTCAATCCCAGGTACATACCAGCCTCCGCCTCGTCCCACCTGTTCACATTCACACAAAGGGTCAAAGTGATTGAGATAGTCCCCCAGGTTGCCCGCCCCATCATATTTGGTGGGCTTAACCACTGGCTTGCCTTTTGCGCCCAGTTCCCGATTGGCTCCCCTGACCATTGCTGGCCCCGCTGGTAGTCTACTCTCTTTCTGTGCGGGGTATTCCACCTCCTCCTCCTCCCGCTTTACTTTGGGCATATCTTCCCTCTTCACAGGGCCCTTCTCTGCCCGTGCCAGTCCCCCTTCTCTGTCTTTCCTCTCTCCCACCGATTTCCCTTGCCTGAGGGTCTCGAGGGTCTCAGCGAGCCGCTCCCACTCGTCCTCTGACCATTCCCCCGGTCCCCCGTCCAACTTCTTCCAAACCCACCATGAAGGCCTTATTTCCTGCCTTGTGCTTTGTCTCTGCTCCACCGAGGTCTCCGAGGTGCTACCTCCTTGGCATCCTCCTTCTCCCAAGGCCACCCAAAGTCTTTTTCTGGACTGGCTTGGCTTGTTTCCTCCTGAGCTCTGCCCTCCTCCATGGATAGCTCCCTTTCCATGGGGTCCACCTGCCTTTCGGGGTGCTGCTCATGTGCCCTGTCCCCTGCTGGTCTATGTAGCACCACCTCCTCGTCCACCACCTCCAGGAGTGTTCCTCTACCAACTCCCTCCCCTGCCAATTCCAATGAGTCTGGTTCAGTTATCCTAGCCTCTTCTAATCCTGCGTGGATCCCTAGAAAAAAAAAACACCCCTGTCACCAATGTAGCATATTTTGAGCTCCTCCAGATAAGAAATGACAACCCGTGACACCGACAAGTATAATTAACGAGAATCCTTTTCCCGGCTTACTCTGCCACACCATCTAAGAATATCTTTGTTACCGATAGCTTGTAACCTTCTCATGGAGGCAAGTGTCAGTGTGTCTCATATCCACCCTAAACCCAGACTAACTGCTGGTGGGACACCTCCAGTTATTTATACACTTGTAAGTCCACCGACGCTGGTGTATGTATCATACACCGACGCCGGCGATGCTCCTCCAAATAACAATGATTTACACAACGCTAACATGACTCCTCATCCGCTGGCTTCCCCCGCCCCCATACCAGGATGGTTTCGGGATTCACCGATGTCCGCTAGGTCTAAGCCTCTATTTCTTTGGCTCAAAGTGTCAGGCAGGATGAGATCTTCATGTTGCATATGGGTTTTGATGGTCCCATATACATATTTTGGGCTCCAGGAGGGTAAAATGTGACCAAAATTGTCTGGGCGAAACTGTGTCTGGGAGAATGACATTTGAGTTACAAGCCATGTTGAGGGCTTAATTTCCTACAGAAACAATCTTCATACCTCCATGAAAATCTCAGGTCCAGATATTTCTGACCTGTAGATTTGGAAAATCACATTATCATTTATGTCAGATGTGTCCTTGCTATTGTAAAGGAAGCATACTTAAAAGAATTCCTTTTCTAGGCACATGTCTAGGCAAATGACATGTAAGGCCCCATATGGACACTTTCTATGATTTGTGACCATATATGTATTTTATTACATCTATGATATGGCATTAAGGGCATTAATTAGGCCTCACTTTCATCTAGGTTCTACTCAAGACTCTTATGCAAAATTCCCAATTCCACTAGTGCCACAATACCCCAGTGCTTATTCAAGACTTGCAATTGTTACGAGACCCAGCACTTATTAAATACAGGCCACTCCAATCACCAGCTTTTTGACTGACCAATACATAGCCAGTATTGGACGAACATGACGAGTATGAGTCTAATGAGTTCAATACAATATTTATTACATGAACATGATACATATTTATACCTTCCCTTACCAAATAATGTTGTTTACATTATACATTTTGTTGTCTACATCATGAAATAGCGGTTTACATCGGTGGGAATGTTGTTTACATTGCCATCTTGCCAAAATGACATCATAACCTTGCTATTCTTATATAAAAGCAGAGGAAAGTCGGATTTGAATTGTTTGTGAGTGTAATAATTAGGGAGTCATAATTTTTTAACAAGGGGGAGGAGGGCTGGTGAGTTTGAGGGGGGTCATGATTTTTTCGACCCCTTGACCAGGGGGATTAGAATAATTTTACCTGTTTTCAGTGAAAAACCCTGTGTCTTACTGTAGGTTAAATGAGCTTGTTCACATGTGATTTTCGGGCCTCTGGGTGGGGGTTGAAACAATGTTGATCCTCAAGAGTGAGGGGGTCAAAATCTTTTTCATGCATCCATGCTCGAACCAACCACCCCCGCCCCCCGTTGTTAAAATATGTTCACTCCTTTACTGAACTGAAGTTCAATGAAAATTTTGTTAATGGAATACCCCACCAAATAAGCTGAACCCAGATTATACTAACGACCTTCATATAGGTCACTTACAGTACCATAAAGGAAACACACCCCTCATATTGAGGAAATAAAATACATTATATATTTCAATCATAATTTAAAGTTCACCCTTTAAAGATTCCAAATAACTCAAACATCAAGTTGCCAACCGATTTCTGTATGGTTGCCACGGCAACCAAAATACCACAATATCTGAAAAATGGCAAAAAGGCATATAGTAAAAGTGAATCCGGTCATTTTATCAGATAACATAGTGCCTGGTATTCAAAAGTTAGTTATGCAAGTTTATGCTTGCAAAATTTGGTTGTCATGTAGACATAACTTCCTGAGATATGTACTATTGTTCAAAAGTGACAGGGGGTCGGGATTCATATGCATATGTATGTAGTTTGTATAGATATGAATTAGAATGTTGTCACTTTATACATCCATAATGGCTTAGCCTAGGTTTATCGAATTCCAATGTTTGGTGATGCTATTTGACCCTTGTAATTGAATGTTATATTGGTGACCTTCTTAATTAAGGTCATAAGGCTTGACCTTCAATATACACAGTTTACTATAAGGTGATGCCTATGGCCTATGCAGTTCAACACAGTGGATTCTCCTAACGAGCTACATGTAGGTCAGTATTGAAAACCATACATTACTGGACATTATCATCTGATCACAAAATTTGAAATGGTGCATACTTAGGCATACAGGACATTTTGTACAAATTTTCAATCCTCTTTTGCCAAAACTCTGGCTTAAATATAACTTTGGTTAATGGAGGCTGGATGAGGGTGTATTTTGTTCAGGTGAGGGTGGAGGTAGGGGTTTGATGAGGGTGAAGGGAAGTGCCGTAATACCTCACATTATAAGGCACACCCTGCGTACTTGTAGTAAGGGCACACTAAATTCATATCAGACCTATAAGGCACACATGGCACTTTCTTTTCAACATTTTAGTACTATTCAATGGTCTTTGCCTATAAGGTGCACCCTGACTTTATACAGAATCGATAAGGCTCAGCAAGGTGTATTCCTCATATATAAGCAGCGCCTAATATACAAGGTATTACGATAGGGGTGGTTCTTGGCATGGGGGGGGGAGTAAAACATCAAAGCTAACACCTAATGGCTGATGAGTGGATTGATGTGTGTGCCTTCCAGACACAAAGGTGTACACAGGAGCACATGCATTGCTTTATAAACACCAATAACTTCTCCCTTCACTGATAACACGTATAACTGAGATGAGTAGATAGTGATGCTGGATGATAGAGATCATAGAATAACTAAAGCAGTCTGGATCGGAGACAGCAAGAATTGCTTTCTCTAGCTATCATCTTCTGGTTCGTCTGGGACATCTCATTAGCTTTGGTCAAAGTGCTCTGTCTTTTAGCTTTTAATTGGTGTCTCTTTTCTGAAAGCAAGCAACTATTCTAATGACCTGTGAGGTGATGTTGCTCTAAATCTCTCCCCAGATAGTGTGCATTAAATTTTAAATTATATGCATTAACATTTGGATTGTATATTCATTCTTATGTCTATAGTGATAGGATAAACCCGTCGTTAAACGCATAAATCATGCTAGAGGACAAGTAGGTTAAATCCCTTTGGAACCCAAGAACACTCCAAATGGTCCATTAATGTCACAACCACAATCAACCCATTGGTGCCGTATTAGTGAACACAAATGCTGACAAAATAGCATACCATCATTGCCTCTATAAGCACTTAGACCATTATATTCAATTCCAACAAGGTTATATCAGAATAGTTATACAAAATCCCCACTTAATCAAGACATAGGCCTATTTTTGTGGTGTACTTTTCAAGGTATGGTGACACTACATTCCTTGGAATGTAATACTGGTGATTTTATTATTTAAGAGCTTCATGGCCTATTTTCCAACTATGATGATACCAGTTGCAATAGATTAAAAAGGATGGTGATTCTTCAAAATTTGCTCTTATGCAAATACAGACCCCAATTAAGGCACAATGCTTCCCTCAAAAGGTTGAGTATTCAAAGCAGAGGCACAGGTGCAAAACATGGTTTTTGATGTCCAGAGTCAGGTAACAAAAACAGATAATATATATAACAACTTGCCACTGTCACCTACTCTCAATACTGTTTATTCTTCGCTTCCTGTATCTCTTTGTCTGTTTTTCCCATTCACACAAGTAAAATCTGTTGAAAGCGATATCAGAAGTAAAATGATTTAATGCTTTATATAGTGTATTGATGTCCATTTGATAGGTACTGTGGCAATATCATATGCCAGCACTGTACATGTGTGGGTGTTGCTGGTGAAGATAAGTATTAAGGTCCTTTTGTAAAGCAAAGGCAAATCAGTATCAGGTGTTTTTCGCAGCCTTTTTTTAGAGCCATAGAGATCTTCATTGTATAATGCAATCTTAGTGAAATAGAGTTTATGATTCTTATTGCAAATCGCAGTCACATCTTTCCGGGAGCGTTCTGCGTTGTGGTAGTAGTATGTATAGAGTGGGTATTGTTACTGGCTCTTTTAGTCTCTAGCACGTGCTAGAGACTAAAAGAGCCAGTAACAATACCCACTCTTTAGCCTAGAGATAATGGGTGTTGATACAGATTAAGAACAATGCATTACCAAAATTTACCAAATAAACCATTGTCGTGGTCTCTGACACAAGCGTCCTGTTAAAACAATATGCTTGTATTTTTTGTCTTCCATTCTCGATATTGATAATACATGATACTAGTGAAATGCAGTCTATAAAATGCCATCCGATGCATTGGTGTTGCATATTTCATTCTGTCTATAACAAGTAGAAATGTGTATCTTGGCATAAGGAGAACATATTTTGTACAAACTAAATGTTATAGCAATATGCTTAATGATACAAGTTAATGACAGGTCTGTTTACAAAATAAATGTTGTCATTAAAACTTGAAAATGAAAATCAGTTGTTTCAACCACCCACGGAAAGATGAAAATGGAGAGTTTTATTTTGACAGTAAACACAAGAAGCGAACACCAGCTCCTTTGACCTTAAAAAGTGCGCATATTTTAAGCAAATGATAATTAATTTCCTTTTATGTAAATACCAGTATCATACACTGCCTGCTCTAGTAGCTCAACTTGTGAAACCGGTTACAAGGGCCTATACACAAAGACTGCTCTGTGTGTATAGAAAAAAGGAACAATGGTTGTTTGATCAGCACTCAATGGCACATTCTTCATCATCGTACTGCCACCTGGGGCTTCCTGTAAAAACTACACTGGTTCTGTGTTTTACAATTACGGTGGTCCATTGTTTAGTTTAACGAGGATCCCTGGTAGACTCAAGAGTTATTTTTCTACAGTGTTGCGTGTGTTAAGCCTTTGCCATTTTAAAGGGAAATTCAACTTTGTTTCCCTTTAACTCATCAACATCAATGACTGCATATTTTTGGCAACAATATATAACACAAATAGCACACTAATGTAAAAACAAGATAAAAGTAGGTACCACTTTGAGAACCATGATGACACAACAGCCAGAACATGTTCATGCGACTGTAGACTGTGTCAAAATGCTGAAACGACTTAATCATCATCCTCTGTCCTTATTTGACACCAATGCCCTTTCCAAGAATAAACACCAGTCTCACTACAACCTTTTAAATCTCTCTAACCCGATGGATATTTTGATCAGATTAGAATACGACGTGATGCAATTATTTTGTAAATAGCCACTTTGAAACTACAAAATACGTTCCCATGCCCTTCCACACAGTTGTGGTAAAATTCTAACTCTGTTGGGATCTGGATATTGCAGGGTTATGATATACATGTACCCCGAGTGATAACCAGCATCCAACAGTGTCCAACAGCACTGCCTACACTGTGAAAAATATTCTTACTCACTTGATAGTGGCGACGTTTCCTGAGTATGGATGCAGACTCAAGCGAGTAAGAATTCTTTTTTCCAGTGTGCCTTTAAAGGAACATGGCCCTTGAAGAATCAGAGGCAAATCCATAACAGCCTTACATAGCAGCAAAAAAAAAGATAATTCTTCCTAGAAGCTCATCAGAGATACTCCTAATTGATTTTGTACGTATTTGAAAAGATTATGGTACAAAAAGATGGAAGTGGAGGCCAATTTGTCTCTCGGAAGGACCTGGGGCAGTAATTAAAGAGTGGGAGGTCGGAGTAGGGGCTGCTGAAATGCTTCCTCAAGGACTGACATCTAAATCAACCTCAGCCCCACTTTGTCCATCTACCTGTCATTCAGTCCCCTCAGATGTGATTCACTATTCATTCACCAGGTGAGACATCTGATATGTAGGGCCTAGACCCTACCAACACAATGTCGTTTGTGATTCCCTACATTTCTGCTAGGTAAGCTAGTGGTCATTAACCAGCAGTTCTTAAATGTTGATTGTATGGCAAAGCATTTGTAGCTGTATAAATGGTAAAATAGTGAACCATTTCAGAAATATTGTGATAGATGGCATGTTGGCCAGAGGCTTGGTTCAATAGCCGTGACGACCTAGGCCCCAAATGCACAATATGGCTATTATAAGTATAATGTATAGTCATTAGCTTCATGATCCGTGTATGATCATACAGAAGGTTAATAGTAGGATTGAACATTACTTTCTGGACACTCTCCTATATAAATGTTTACGAGGGACTGGACGATCCAGGCCCAACCTGAAGAAGATTATTACTCAGTTTCTGGGTCGGCAACAATTTACTAATGTGTAATTCTAAATCCACCCTCCTCTGTCATCAACTTCATCATTATAGGGGTCAACTTCTCAGCAGTGCCACAATATTATCCAAAATAAAAATCCTACGATGTTAGGAAATACTATGTGGTGATACAAAGTAACGGAACGTCTTAAAATGCCCTAGCCTGATAGTTACAAATTCTTCCATATGGAACTTTGCCATATAAATCTATACAATTTCATGCTGAGAAAGCCCAGATGGAAGCTGAGTGAGGAAAATGTTAAACATTTGTACACTTAATGAGCCTATGGGTCATTAAGTGTACAAAAACACAATATAGGTCATCTTGTCATTGTGTCATTGAGCCTTTCAAAGTGTTAATAAGTTTTTTTAATTAGTGAGTGATGACCGTGGTGCTGCTCTTCCTAATATAATGTCGATAATACGAAAGGCCTGAAAAGCCGCAGATCCCCATTTAAACACCCAGTACTCATGAATTTCACTACCACACTACAGTTTATTTAATTGTTCCTTGAGTATTAAACTTAAGTTATAGTTCAGAAATTTGCAAGAAGACTTTCCATGCATTCAACCTCAAGATCTTTATGAGGGTATCACCGGCAAGCATATTCTTATTAGATACGTCAGAAACCCTCCTCAATATTGGTTGCTACTTTTATAAGAAAATGATGATGAAGCTCGAAATGCGAAATAAAACTTAAATCACCAAAATCGAATAATTCAGGCTTATAAAGATAGGCCTACCCAAACAAGTGGTAATTTTTTATCATAGATTCTTATCATAGAGGAATTTTCAATTCTGCTTTTTTGTTTTGGGTTCTTGGTGAGGTATTCCAGAGATCAGCAGAAAAATTAGCTGAATTCAGATTGGCAGACTGGTTACTTTGGCAACAAAAAACAGGCACATGTGTGATTACTCTATATACACGTGTAAAAGAAATGGCACGTGAAAAGAGAAGACAAACACAAAACTGCATACGAAAGTAAAGAGGTTCTTCGAGAGAGCAGGACAGTAAAGATGGTTGAAAAGACAGAAAAGGATATAGAAAAATACACTGGCATTGGCCAATAGCAAGATTACCGGAACAAGAAGTCACAGTAGAGACCTCCCAGCATGCACTCTGCCCAGATTTGATCCCTCCCCAAGTATCTCCCAGGTGAAGACGTCACATGAACACCGCCTTAAATGGGTGAAAATTGGCCCCAGGCCAAACCGGCAGTCCACAAAAAAAGTAGCAGGGAAAAAAGCTCTAATGAGCCCGACCTGTCGTCTGCTCCACCAAAATGAAGACCGCGAATTCTGAAAGGGGATGCTTGCCGTGACCACCTTTTTCAATTGTCCACAGTTTCTTCTACGTTCACTGTTTTTAAGGCAAGGTTTTTTTTTTATTTCTTGAATTCTTTTTTAACGCTGTCTTTCTTTTTCTCTTGAAAGAGATTCACAAAGAATTTGACTCACTCCTAATGACGGCATTCAGGGACGTTGTGGGAGGCAGTTTTCCGTCAGCTTGAAAGACCACCCTTGAAGCCAAATGTCGCTGATTCTTTTACTCTCAATTTTATTTTCATCTCAGGATGCTTTCCTAGAATGTTTTCTGTAACCTTTCTCCACAGCTTCTTTAATACTCATTTGACCTGCATCAATACAGGTTAAATGTAGGCAGAAGGGGTCGTTAGTATGCGGTCTGTTAAAAAGATGAATGGGATGGGGAAAAAGCTGATATGAGAAAACAGTCGGAGGTTAACTGGCGCTTAATTTTTGTCATGATGGTGTTGAAATTCAAGCATCCAATGGTCTTTGGCTAGCATGATCCTTGAATGCAATGCCATCCAGTAGTGTGTGTTCTACTGTATTCCTCCATTGTGCTGGCCATGGAAGACAACTTGACTTAAATTAACCTTGAGTGGTGCCAAAAAGCACTATATCCCATTGATGTCAGGATGGCAAGTAACTACTACATTCAATTAAGTGCGGATATGATATAAATGCTGTTGTAATATGGCAAGGTATTCATCTTAATACAAAGAATACGAAAGTGATACATAGAACCGAGAAAGGAAAGAAGGTATATGCAGTTACATATGACCTATTTTCTGAGGTTGAGGTTTTAAGGCTGAGGTTAAATTAAGAAGTTTTCAATAAAATCCTAGAGAGCAGCACAATACACTGTACCCAGTGCAGGGTATGTGGACCTTACCCACGGTAGGGTATGTTTCAAAAAAAGAAAAATGGCCGCTTTTATCTGCCGATGTTTACTTCTTGTCATAACCCTTGAATGCCATACATGGTGCCTAAAGACAACGCCACGTCGTGTTGATCCTAATCTTGCCAAAAGGCAACACCATCAGGGCTGAGTGGGAACATTGAATCAATGTCAACAACTGGTTTATAATTATGTGCGGACAATTTTGATCAACCTGCTGTCAATGATGATTCAATCTTTTCATTTCAATACTACCAACCATCATCCATTTAAACATCCAATTCTAGGTGCTCTCAACATTAATTTGTTAACACTCAATCAACGTTGTCGTTATTACTTTTGATTCAGTGTTGATTTGTCAACATTTATATTGGTTCAAAACAAGTGTGAATACAGAGAAGTAAGTATAGGATTTTAATAACAGGCTTCACTTCTGCAGGCAAGTCCCCTATGCAATAGTATTGACCTCCGTCACCGTCTTAAAAGAAGATAATTATATAGGTATCAAAAGGGCATTGAACGTGTGACATTCTCAGGTGTGTTATCGTCACAAGAGGGTCCGACTAACGACAGCTAACGAGAGCAGCAAAGTGAGGGGCTGTTATGTCCTTGACCATTTATTAGCTACATTGTACACCCATGCATTCACACCTGTTATTCATATTGACACATGAATGCAGCCCTGGTGAGTAATTCACCAGAACTGCATTTCTGCATTATGCCGATCCCTTAAAATTAAGGCTCTCCCAAAAGGCCATCACGATGCATTCATGAGTGACTTTTCAGCAATGCACGTCAAGATACCTATCAGGATAACAAATGGAGGTAGTGCCTTTAGAGGGTTATTTTGATACTAGATGCCTATTAGTGGGGCCTGGCACAGGTACACTGGCATACAAGCAGGAGTTAGGTCCTTAAGATGCCCTATCATCTTAATGACAGTTGACCATGTCATTACTGAGTAGGGTAGTTTAACCTAAGGACGTCCGCATACCTTGAAGCGTCCGTCCCACAAAATGACCACAGATTTGACTTTGTTACCTGAATTAATATGGCTAGAATAATTGGTCAGCACTGAATCCATTGTTTGGTGACGTTGAGCCAGCATCAGAATCTACATTATTATGGCAGTTTTGTCAGTCGGACACTGCAATACTCCAATAACCTGCCCTATGATGCATTTCTATATTGACAACTCAGTCAAACATCTTGTCTATTGTTTCCATATGCATCCCTCCATGACCCGTCATATCTTAAGGTGCTTCCGTCCTGTTTTAACTCGGGTCTACCTGGTGCTGATCTTCTTATTCCCTATTCCAGCTTCCTGAAGCCTCCGACAGGGTCTACACTAAGCCACCCACCACCATTATGGATAATCTGTAAAGACTTCCAGTGGTTTGATCCCCGCTCATATGGTTTATTCTCATACATATATGTATCCTTTTAGCTAATGATACAGGACAGATTATAAGGTCTGGACTCCACCTACATCACTTGACATAAACAGATTCAATCGCCTTTTTTAAATGAAATAAAATTAGGTTTTGCTAAGGTTGATGTCATACTCTTGCACACAGATTTGGCATCCTTTCTTCAACCTTTTGAAAATGGTTGGCAACCAACCATTTATTCTACAGTAGAACAAAACCTTATTCAAGAATAGTGCACCTAAATCATTAGATATCTTCAGAAGTTGTTTAAGCTTGTATACATATCAAATCAGACTTGTGACCAGAAGAAGAAAACAGTTCCCCATGGAGGCAATGTTCCAATGATATCTTTTCAAGAGGGCTTCACCCATCGGTAACCTAACTGGCCGAAAAGTCCACAAAATGGAATATGACCTTTACATGCAGGACCCCTTTACTTTCAACACTTTTGAAGATAAAAAGAACAGTTCTTATCATGCCAATGTGCTATGAACCTTTATTTCATTATGCATCTCTGGTTGGCAATTCACTATTGCAGAAGTCTATACTCTTTTCATTGCTGCATTGTTTCACTTCGTGACCATTTGAGGCAATGTTAAGCACTGCTTTCATTGTCGTCGGCCGGGCAAATTTTTGCTGCTCTGGCGATTCTTTTTTATAAATTCAGATTAGCAAAACCTTACCTGACAGACAGCAGTGGACAGTGGTGAATCCAACAAATTAAGCGGGTATTCCGCTGGCCTGAAATCGGACCGGTGGTGATCCGATGATTTTTAATGTAGTGAAAATATGATGTATGTTGGGCGTGATGAACACAACCACAGTGGAATGCCCACCTAAAGGGTTAAGCTGTAGGTCTAACAGAATCTGTGACAAAGGGAAAGCAGTAAGAAGATCTCCCCTTTAGGGTGTGGCCAACATGTCGAATGACATCCGCTGTGTGTTTACAATCTCTGATTCTACCATCAATGGGCTCCGATCCTGTCAATCGGATTGTTACACAGAAAAAAATTAGTTCCAAATGTTAGTCATATACGAGTCAAATCGTCTAACTTTCTAGTAATAGTTAGTCAAAATGCCGTCTTTAAACGTCCCTGTTTTTCTTAGTCGAATATGACTAACCATTAGACAAAGTGGCCAAATTGCCTTGGCTTGCCTGATTTTGACTAGGATTCCTTGGTTGTTTTGACTAAGTACACTACTTAATATTTTTACTTCAATTCAACTGGTGATTGTGTTAAACTCTATGTAGGATTCACACCTGACAGATCAGAGTCTCCTAATTGAGGAAGCATTTGAAATGCCTCACACCATATTCATTTAGAACCCCTGAGCCAAAGTACTCTGGGTTTCCAACAAAGAAGAAAATTCAAATGTGGATATTGTATTTATCTAGATTGCCACAGAATAGGTGTTTCTCTCTGACTACCTATTTCATTTGACAAGGCATCAACCTATTTGGTACATCTTGCCAAGTGTAACATTAGATTGAATTTTGAAAGCCTCAAATACATGTAGTTTCTGAAAAATCATCATAATTTTGACATCCATGGAACTATTTATTGTACCCACCCACCAGAAAAATCCTGTTTAAAACCATGCTGCCATCTGGTGTGTAAAGGTAACACCAATTACTAACATACCTTGGTCAAAATTACTAAGATCTCTTAGTGAAAGTGACTAAGATATGTTAGCTTGCCTAAAACTCCCAGCAGATACCCTGTTCAAGATAGTGCTTGGAGAGTGAAACTGATTTGGGTAGTCAATATGACTAAGAAAACTTAGACCTCCTTGGTCATTTGTTAGTCATAAGTACTAAGTAAGAATAATAAGTCACTTTGACTAAGTTTTCTTAGGTACGTTTTTTTGTGTGTACAAAGGCAACATCTTTAGCATGAGTCTTGTTTAGATGTGTTTAAATAAAAGATCAGTACACATGATTCTGCCTATAAAATCTGTTTGGCATTTAGGTATTGTCTCTACCTGGTTGATTAATTCTACTAGCATCTATTACCACTGACTAATTTTGATATTTGTAGTCTTGGAAAAAATTACCGTCTTGGCTGAATTACCTAATGTATAGTACATGATGATTTACAAGGGTACTCACCTTCTCAAATATCTTTAATTAATCTACATATTATTATCTTATCCTCAGAGCTGAATTGAATATACTCTGGATTGCAGGTGTCAATCCTTCAAAGAGAATGACATCTGCATAGACTTATAAAGCCTGAACAGCCCTTTGTTTTCCTTGTCATTTATCAATAAAAGATAAGAGTGGGAGTTGAATAAGTAAATTCCTTCTTGACTACTACTTAAGTTAAATCCCCACAGAAGCAACTTGTCTGATAGGTTCAGGTATCTATGGCAAGCAAGCCATTTTAGCACAGAAACAGCGAGGTAGTACTATAAATACACTGCTTAAGAATATATGTCGTCAAAATAACTGCGAAATTCTTGTCCAAAAGTTCCCAGAGATCCCTCATTATTTTAACGGAGATAGTGTACCATAGTGTGTACTGTATTGCTTTGAACTAAACTGCTTCATTGCATGCACTTATGGTGGTTCACTGTTCAGTTTTACGAGGATCCCTGGTAGATTCAGTAGTTCTCTTTTAGAGTGTAGCCTATATTGATGCATCCTGAAAACACGTACATCTAAGGCAGAGTGGCTAGATAGTTAAGGTTTGTTTTAATAAAGCCCTGAGTTGTTGCTTTTAACATGTATTCATGTACATTGGCACACTGACAAAATTTCAACTTGAAGACGCTTGCAATGCTTCATTCTATTAAGGAGATTTTAGGTAGTTTGTGTTTTGTCTGTAATACGTGTGTCAGAAATAGCCTATCATTCATAAGATGGTTCATTTAAAACTACTGAAAGAACTACATTGGGCGTGGGGAATCAGAATATTTCATTTCATCTGAAAGTTTGAAAACATGAAAGCAAATTCAATTGACTCAAAAATATTTGTTTCCAACGTGATTTTAGAAAAACCACCACTGCCTCCTTTTGCATCAATATTCTTACAAGTCATGAATCACTCTGTCAGAAGATTTATCAATGACATGGAAACTTGTTTCATGTTTCATTTTATATTCATCAACTGGGAAAAATAAGAATGGGGCTCTGCTTTTGGATTTTAGATTAAAATATGACAAGAATACTCTTTTCCCTTTTCATTTTTAGTCTTTATTCATTTATTTTCATTTGAGAATTTTGGGGCGAACATAGGCGCAGAGAGCATAATGAGAGCACTTGCTCTAATATCAGTATTCTTTTTGACACATTTTGACTAACTCTTGAAATTAAACAGCATAAAGGCGGCAAGCACGAGAGTAGTATTTCGAAAAATGGTCCCAACGCCCCCTTTCTCTTTTCAAACTCTCATAGAGAACAACATCATTGTTGGCGGGTGCAACATTAAAAAGTTGATGGCGTTAATATTGTAAAGGCATCCTTGAACACGGTGTGCCACTGCCAAGGTGCTATTTGAGATCCAGCCATTGGCAGTCTTCTTTGTACCTCACACCCCGAGCTAGGTGATTAATTTCATTAGTATTTCTTTCACCCATCAAATCTGATACTGTTAATTAGTTGAGACAATGCCCAGTTGTGGAACTACTTTTTTTGGACTAAATTCTAACTCCCTGATTTGGTTAAGGTTTTCGGGCAGAGCGAGACGGTTGTTGGTGCTTCGGCCCGTAAATGAATAAATCAATAGTGCAAGCGTTGTTTAGTCTTAAGCAGCCAATATTTTCCCTAAAACCAATGAATCCATCAGATTCGGGATAATTCAAGCAAAAGCTGACTAAAATGTAGGTAGGAACTTCTCTATTGAATCACAACATCTCGAATTTTTAGAGCAAGTTTCATCATACCATGGACTATACATTGATTCACATTTTGAAAGAACATTTTTAGTCATCTTAGAACTTGTTTCAACTTCCTCAATTTGGATTACACTAGATTCCAACTATGAATATCCTACCTATATGGTGGACTATCTGCTGAGAAGAAAAGATCAGCCATCGCAAGGGTGGAACGAATCTTCTGACTAATGCACGTTTTAGCATGTTTTATAGTAAACCCTTCCAAGTTTGGGATGACTCAGCGAATGTACTGTTTTGTTTGAATCTCAACTAAAAAATCAGCTCGCAATCAGAGTGTGGGTTGGAGGGGATGTTGAATCGACTCGTTTCATGCCTACCCATCACTCTGAAAATAACCTTGATAGAAATCAAATGGGGATGGATGGAAAATTCTGTGATTTGAAAGTAGGCATGCAGCAAGACTTCTGAGCGCATTTCTATGGGAATATTATTTGACTCAAAATCTCCCATGATTCACGTAACTTTGTAGAGTGTTCCCAAAGTTGATTGAATAACGTAGAGTATACCCCAGATCTTAATATCGAATGCATTCTTCACAACTCTCAGAGTAATGTTTGTATTTTCCTGTTTTATAAATCTAGCCTATAATTTATGTGAACAATTTTCACTTTTAGATTCATATTTAGATTTATAAGATTCATCTCCGGATATGAAAATGGGCCACCACATCTCGGCAACAGAATCTAATTTGATTAGTTTTGAATTTCAATGCTGGTTAATCCTACTAAATTATTGGCAAATATGTTTGTTCCCCATAGGAATAATCCCCACGAATCAGGTAATTATTCTGGCACAATTTGAAATATTGAAAATTAATTACGGTGTGTTTAAAAACCACCAAAGGCGGATTAAGTTCTGAGACCTTGTTTTTAGCTCAATAAGTGGACTGGGTGGCTCTTTGAAGATTGTCCTGCGTTCAATCTGCACTAATCATACAAAGAGCATTACTGTTCAGAATGTAGACCTAAATTCCCCTCAAAAGTACCTCCCAAATCAAGGGTAGTTGGCATGTTTAGAGCGCATGAGCGAAATTCGATCGCCAATGGTTACAAAATTTGGTTTACATTTATCAACTTGCCTTTCTTTCTATATACACATTTAGAAAGTAATATGTTTGAAACATGTGCGAGTGATAGTTAGTTCATGCCCATGTTACAATAACTTAAATTACAGTGATACCACAAGCTAATGTTGATATTCTTGATAACCACAGATGAATACAGTCGATCTATCAATGGTCAGTGTTAGCTCCAGTCTAAATAGCACGACAATGTATAGTTTCAGATAGCTTTATCGATGGAATTATGAAAGATATCTGTTGAACATTGATGTCAGAAATGTGGGTTTCTGCCCACATATTTAATTTAGTTTCTACCTATCTTTACCTAGCATCCCTCCGAACTCACAGAGCCATGCCTATTAGACCACCCCACGAGACATCTATTACATCATCCCACTTTGTTTTCATCAACAACAATATGAATAATATTTACCATAATCGGCTAATTTCCTAGCAGATCCACTCTGTTTATTTAGGAGGAGAGGAATAGCCAGGGCCGGAGAGATTATGATAAATGTGTGGTGGCAGGAAAACACGGAGGTCTCCATATTTGATGAGTTGTGCAATAATAGACTGATATTGGTGCTGATGGTGTGGGGTAGGAGGAGAGTAAATAATCCGCCTAGTGGTCTGGATCAGGAGGCTTATAGAGGGTCTGAGAGCTCATGTATCCCAGCCTCACTAGACAAATCCTACCTAACACCCCCACCTACTCTCCCAATCTCCTGGAGATTGTATCCCGCATTAGTGTGTCTGTCTACAAGTAGCACAAATTAGGCATCTTGTTTCTAATGCTGTGACGATATCAATGTTCTCAGAAAATTGGCTTCATCACTAGCATAGTATACTATACTAGTACTGGTGATTAAATACATATACATGTCCAGTGTCTAGTAGGCTAATAGTTAACCCATGGGAACGTTCAGCAATTACGTCACCGGTATTTAGGCATTTTTCAGGAAGAACCCATCCCCTTGTCACTGTTTTTGTATGGAACATATAGACGAACCCAAAGACCCCTACCACACCCCCTAAGCAGTGACGTATTTGTTGAACGTTCCCGATATGATAAGAGTATAGGTCTCAGAATGGACACCCATCGGGTCCGCCATTTTGAATTTCGCTTGTTGAGATAACCCCCACTGATAGGATGTACCATGATGGGTACCTTGGCCATGGTTAACCCCCACTGCCAGGGACATGCTGGTCCCATCCCATCAGTCCTTATCAGTGTGTGCCGCCCGAACCAGCTCCAGTCCTGCTTGTAGCCAATGATATGCCCTCATTCTCCTTCGATTATCTCAATTTTACCTGTATACTTAATCACTGTAGAATACAATTACATTTCTTGATTGGGTAACATCAGATCAAAATAACCAGGTAGCATTTCCGACAACTCCAGTGGTCACTTTGTATGATAAGCACATGTCTTAAGCCATCATCATTGGGCTATAAGTCATGCTTTACAAGGACATCATTACACTGTGTCTAAAACCCCCAATTGCTCATACTACTATCCCATCCGACCTCTGGCGTTAGGCTGGCATCATTTCTCACCCCATGCACCGCTCGTGATGACATGACGACGGCGTCCTGAGACCCACAGGGCCGCAGGGGGTCACGTGATAGGGGGTGAGCGATATTCGGTGCATGTGCACGATATAAGGGCATTTTCGGGGATATTGGGCCACTCTAGTCACAGTGTATAACTGGCGGGCGTCTCGCACGCCGCCCGGGCGATGCAGTGCCGCGTGAAGGTGTCAACGAACATCAGCGGTGCTCTACTCACCGCCAGTCGAGTGTGCTATTCGTTTTGACAAATTACATTACCCGATATCCTTTACGGATTGCAAACGGCCAGCGTTTCCGGGCGTCCTCAGGGCCTATGGGACGCGGCGACGCCGTCGCTGCGCACCCCACTTCCGGCCTCCGCGTCCCCTTCTCTCTGCAGCGCTACTCCATTAGTGGCGGCGGGGCAGGGAACTATTCCCAGGCTACAGAGGACCTCGGGTGTGAAATATTGAGGCCCCGAATATGTGTAATGGACGTAAAGACGCACATGGGGAACTGGGATAGATTTGTGTATACATGTTTCCTGACAACTCGCCGAGACCTCGCCCCGCCTGCCCTGTATAGGTACCCTACCAAATTTGGTGAATCTGTAGAGGCTGCCATATTGTTTCGTCACAGCGTTTCTGTAAATCACCATTTCTATTCCCCATTTCAATTATAACCCAACCTTAAATGACCAAGGAAATATCCTTACATGAATATTATTATTCATATGAACAAGCAGTCCCCGTCCCTTTAGATGCTTTACCCTTGTTAACGCAAATCCAATGGAATTAAGTAGTCACTAATTTGTTGTGGGAGAGGGCACTATACGGCTCTTGATTAGGTGGTGATATGCGCCATGTTGGTTTGTGGAATAGTAGCATAGATCTGCATATTCCAAGTGCACCATCGTACGTGTTTCCTGAAATAATCCATGATTTTAGACCCTTGGTATGAATGCCTCTGTCTTTCATTGCCAAGCCAGGAATATGTCTCCAATGTGCCTTTACATCCTTATAAGCCCATAAAGTCTCGCAGAGGTGTTAGTACGATGTCCTCCCGCTAGGGGATAAGGCAGAGGTCATTTACGTCAGCAGGGTTACTGTGATGGATGAGCAAGGGGTGGGTAGCATTAAGGCTGATACGGCTGGATATCCCATGTTTACTCTTGCATCCTTGATGATCAAATACTAACCCCTCAACACTTTTATCTATACCTGGTGACATTTATAGCACTCACTCCTGCAGTAGCGGCTTTAGAAAATTTGTTCAACAATAGAGGATGGGCCCCCTGGATGTGCCCCCTCCTTTTGGGCTGCGCACCCTCCTTTTCCAAATCCTGGATCCACCACTGTCCTGGACATGCATGGAAGTATGGGTACACTAATTCATTTTCTCTCTAGTATTTAACCTCCTTCCCAGTTCTGGAGTATGCTGCACGTAGGAGAAAATGTAATATTGCATGAGAAGTGCCTCACCTGCAACACTCACTTTCTTTTCAGTTCTCACTTTTGTTTTGTGTTGCACAGAAGCGCTCATGTCAGTCAGGTACAAGTACCTTTTAATGAAGATGATGGCTACTCATAACAAGAGTCACACAAGATACCTGCTTGTGCAATACACACTATATTTTTAAACAAGGCAAGTGGCTTTCCCATCTAATATGGTGATTACAAGTTGAATGGTGAGGCAGAGTACAACTTTTTAATGTGAGAGGGCACCTACTCAATGCTCTCTTAGGTTATGTACAACAGCCTCCAGAGGGAGGAGAGAGTGACAAGTGCTGTCAATGTAGGTTAATTCAATCCTGTAATGCGTTCTATATGATGAGTGTAGTATTGGCGCATAACTTATTGAAGATTAATTCCTGCATCATCTCACTGTGTGGGATAGTTACTTTACAGGAGTAACCAAGATTAGCAAAATCACACAAGTGATCCATTTTATATGCTCACACGAAACATCATTACATTTCTTCATTATAAGTTAAAGTAATTCAAAGCTAGGTTATAATATTTGATTGCAAATACCTTTTCCAGTGGAAATGATTTTAATGTACACTATATATAAAGGAAACACAACAACTGTCACTCCAAAACAATCTTTTTATTTAGAAGACACATTCATCACAAGCCCATTGGTTCCTTGGGTGCAGCATATCCTGGTATAAGCCAGTCATGAAACAAAAAAAAATATACCATGGGATTCGCAATACAGATATATAGAATATGAGGGTGAAAAGGGAATTTCTGTATTTGAATACCATTCTGATTTTGGACAACACCAATAAACCAAGCACACAGAACGGTCAACAAGACTTGGTCTTGTGCATATGAAAAAGTAAATACACAAAGCTTAAAGTTCAACAACAGGGTGTGTTTTGGATTCATATTGATCAGGTGAGTAATGCATTGGTAGCGCTATTCTTGACCATTTGCATGCATGGCTTTAAAAGTTCAGCATCAAAATAGAATGCCTGTGACTCTTTCGTCTCAATTTTATTTTCGTTTGGAAGAAAGAAAACTATATACTCTTTATTTTATTGAAGCGAGTATGCATCATCCCCTTACGCCTCAAACTGAGAACTCAAAACTCTTTGCCAAAACATAAGATATGAATAATACTTGGCAATATCTATAACTTATGTGGGCAATATGGTGATTTATGAATCATACCATTGCCCTAATGGTATATGTATAAATCCCCAAAAGCAACCTATTATTGATGCATTCATGCATCATGCTAACCCTTGAGACAGGTTGACACAGTCCAGAATGACCATCATGATACACTAATGCAGCTCCGGTGAGTTACACACCGAGGCTGCATCAGTGTATCATGACTTATGATTTACATAACCCTTTGTGGCATCATGCTACCCTAAAAGGTTTAATGATTAAGTCATATTGAGGCCTGATTAGATCAGGAATGGGTACAATAATCGACAACATAAATGTATGTGCATTCATTGTCTATGACACATGATTTTATAACAATATTTTGTGTAGAGAAATACCCTCAACCCTCTTAACAATAGCCATACCACATATATCATAATTTACATATTTATATATTATTTACAAAACATTCATCTGCAAACTCTCCCTTTGGGTGCAACCATTCATGGATATATACATGTTGTATAGTAAGGTTAGGTACTTTCATATTGTGTTAACAATAGTCTCTACTGATTAAATTACATCTTACCATCCTGTTTTGATTTATTTGAAATAATATTATGTTTTTTTCAGAAAGCAGGTTATCATCAAGCACTGTCTATTCCACCAGTCTATCATCTTTGTAATTTGTATGGAGATTTTTTAAAAGCATCAATTGATTGAACATTCCAAGGCAATCTGACGATATATCCTTTTCATTTGGTATTACTTGAATCGGTGATGTGCATTTATAACATCCCTTTACAACTGGTATTGATTCTCCTTAGATATTCAGAAACCTCCTAATAAATTTTTGTAACACGATCTGCAAAAAGGGGGCTTAGTGCAGGGGGTTCTAAGACCCCTCTCCCAGTACATTTCAACTATTATTTGTCATTCACGATTAGCTGCGTTTCCGTTTAGCTTGTAACTTTACTGCAGCATACAAATCATTATTATCATCATTAAGCTCACTCTGCCTTCATCCTGCAGCAAATCTCATACATAGAAAAATATCGTAGCCATTGTCAAATGTACATCGAGCCACCTTGTACACAAACAGGCTCAGTTGGGTCTCATATTTCGTATTCACATAACTTTCCTGCATAACTCTCTCATATCACACATTATTCTTTCAGTCATCCTACAAGGAAGTTCTGTCCAAGACACTTGCCACCTATCATTCAAGCCTTTATAGGTTCATAATGCTTTAATGCATCATGCCAATGGATCAAAGCGATGCACCAATGTAGTACTGGTAAGTGCCAACTGCTGCATTAGTACATCATGTGAATATAAAATATCAACATTAAGTAAGGCATTATGCCTTTATCGAATGTATCTCAAATGAGATTAATACACTGAAAGCCCCAAGGTCGTCAGACTGACGATACCCAAATCTACAACCTAGGGTCATCAGATTGAGCACCCAGGGTAGTCCACCTGATGGGTTTAGGTCAACACACTCATCCAAGGTAGTCAAACTGATTACATAATGTTGTTAGAGTGACAACCTTGGTGCTGACTACCTTGGGTCCTCAATCTGACTACCCAAAGCTGTAGATTTGGGTATCGTCAACTTGAGCACCTAAAGTCCTCAGCGGTGAAGACCTTCAGTTGAAAACTGAAGGCCTAATTATCAAACATGAGTGGCACATACCTGCCACCTTGTGTATTTGTTACATATTGTCAACAGAATGCCATAGACTCATACTGGGGAGATTTAGACTAAGGGATTGCACTCCCTGTAAGGTGCTGCTCTCACTCTGTACCTCTTCTGATGAGGTCCTCAATCTGACGAGTTTAAAGATCTGGGGGGTTTTCAGTGTATGACTGGTACATTACAAGGTGAGCTTTAAGCATCATATTCTAGATCCATTCTCACATCCATACCCAAGCATTCCCTGCATGAATACACATTGAAAATCATACAATATCTTCCCCATCTCTTCACAGTCCACAGTCTTAAATTCTAACACTACATTTGTTACTAATCCAGATCACTTTAGGCTAAAACCTAGAGAATTTTCCCCCGACTCGTCTTATACCGAGGCGCTTCGGGATCCAAATCAAAATACACTGGAGGATCCACACCACTATCATCATTCCTCTTAGGTGGGTTTGGACATTCATAGATATGACTCCTACGAGGGGCATACTGGAGATCATAAGACATACCCCCGTGTGGGGCACTGAAATCTGGCGCTCGCATATCCTCCCCTATATCCATCATAGCGGAGGATCCAGTTCCGGTTTTACCAGCGGAGTGGGAGGAAGTGGTATGATGACCTGTAAGGGTTGATCCGCGACGGGGGTCACTGGCTGGGCCATGCTTCAGAAGGGATGGGTAATGTGATTGGTGGTCACGATCTGTGACGTCATCCTGGTCCTGGTCTACATGATGATGTGTGGGATGACACCTGGTTAAAAAGAAGAAAATAAAAACAGGATATTAGTTGGGGAAAGTGTGCTGGATTGTATCAGTTTTAAGCAAGAGATATAAACACATTCAGTTTTCTATGATTCCCAACTGATTTTCTTCAATATTAACCAGCATACGAGTTATGATTTCCTGAAATATAAAATTATCCATCTTGATTGAGCTAATTATTGTCATAGCACTCTGATGCACCATCTGTTTTTTTTCTTTTTCATAATCACTATGCGAAAATGCAGCCATGGAAACTAGCTACACTCATGCACCATTTAGATTTGTCATCCCCTTTATGAGAAGTTTTATATCAATGTCTGATATCTCACCATTTTTAAAAAAAAGAAGGAGATCAGAATACTATGTGTTTCTAACAGCAAATGTAAGCAAAGGTACAGTGAAACACTGATATTCCCATCTCACCTACACTGGCAGTAAGACTGTATGGGATGGGCTGAGTGTCAAGTTGTACAGGCCCTCTTCACCTTACTTTCTGATACTGAGTAAGAAGCTATTCATATATCTATTACCAGCAGCAGTCATGTCCTACTCATATAGGTACAGCATGTTTAAACTAACAGAGGGCAGTTAACTGTTTTCCCTCTTTGATGACACGCTGTCAGTGTAAATTCATGCAGACCTGTATCATGCCAATTGCTGCATTGTTATTTATGTGGACCTTCATTGCATTGTACCCAGCAAATTGTCGTCACCTGTCGCCATGATTGGTCATCAATGGTGACTCCTTTTTGAGTGATAATTCATTCCGTCATCTTTTGCCACTGTGTGTTAGACTCACATGGCATGGGAATTGCTTTTCCTGGTGATCTTGTGCTATAACGATGTCGTGTTCCATCTAGCGACATGTGTGAGCCACTTCACTCAGGTTGACGAGGACTCACGACAATTTGCTGGGTACCTTTATTCATTTCTTATTGGTACACATTTTGGATGCAGACAAGTTTCTCACCCACACTGCATTGATGCACTGTGATAGCACTTGAATAGGACATGATTACATCATACCCTCAAAATGCTATACGCACAAAATGCATGCAAAGTGTGGGTTAAAAAACTCTGCTTTCCGAATTGATGTGTTCCACAGCAATAAGAGTCACATGAGTGGCTTCCGATGGGTTATCCAGATCGTTGAATCAATATTGAAAACTGGTAGAGCAAAGTTGATAAACCAATTACCAACATTGATTCACTGTTCAATGCCCAATGAGTATTGGTGCATATTGTATACAGGCAATGTGAATGCAGCTTTAAGGCAACAGAAAATCAGATACAGTGAGATAAGCCTCAAACTGTTACCTGAAACTCTCCCTCTTCAACTTACTTTCTTCTGCAGAATAAGACAGATGCCAACAGTGTAGAGCCAAAGACAATACCAAGGGCCACTCCGATAGCCACTGCAATAAGAATCCCTGCAAGTAAAAGAAGATGACAATATTACACTGGGGTACCGAAGAAAGTGGTCCAACAGAGATGTCTGTTTCCAGTTTTCAATTCAATAAGAATCAATGGCAATAAAATTGAAAATTATCATCAGTGTGTTTAACACTCTTAAGAATATGTAGCTTTTCAGATAAATCCACAAAAAGTGAGATTTGTCCTCTGTGGTTTCTGAAATGTCTCATGAGATCCCCAATATTGAAATCTTTAAAATCTTTTGGGAAATATCAATAAAAAAGCAAAGGTTCAGGACTGTTCACTTACCCTGGGTGACTGGGATCCTTGTGCCAAAGAACTTCTGAAGACCCCAAGCATCTGTAATATAAGAAGCCTGGGTTACTTCTCAGTTTAGAAAAGAATACAACAGTAACACAAAATACCAACAGAAATAAAGAAAGATTAAAAGGGCTTGAATTTCTATATCATATAGGAAGGCTCTGCTCCAATATGATTATTAATCAGTGCCGCATGTGTGTAGACTATCTTAGAATTTGAGTTGTAAAATGCACATAAAATGTAGAAACATTTATACAGTAGCTGGAAACTAACACAGTGAAATGCCAAGTGTAAATCCTTAGAAGAGTAAATCCGAATGACCCAAGTGATTCTGATTCTCAAATTTTACTTGCTTGAAGAAATTCAGGTGGTTCAGGTGAAGGTCTCGTGTCTCACGTTTTCAAATATTGAGAATGCCCTAAGGATTTGACTAAAAGAATGTTACATAACCCCTGCTGAAAGCTGCCTGACAAATATTAAATTCTTAATATTTTTGAGTTACATTTACGTGCAAATTTTGGAAGGATCATGGGCCATGACATGAAAATATTTGGAGTTGTTCTCAAAATTGTGTTTGCAGGGTATCGGTTGAATATAGCAGACTCTTTCAACTTGCACAACCTCCGGTGTTGTTAGTTGTGATGTGAATAGAAGCTAGGTACATGGATAGTACTCTCATCATTATAAACCCGAACCTGTCAGAGAAAACCTTTAAAAATGCATATCAAATTCCACATTGAACGCCCTCTGAATATCTCCAGTGGATATTTAAACCCGACAAATAATTTTAAGTCGACCAACTCCTGTTTACTCTCACTTCTACGATCTTAATTCTTGGCATGCCTTCATCCACCTCCTACACACACACATGCAAAAATAAACCTGCAGCATGCTGCTGTGTCAGCGTCCTACACTAGTCCTGTTCATGCAGTCCCAGCAACTAGGCAAGAGTCATGAGGACGGAAAATACGATAATTTGCCTGCACCGTAAAAAATAACTATTGAAACTACCAGGGATCCTCATAAGAACTGAGGAGTAAACCACTGTAATTATATTGCATTGAACCAGTGTAGTTCTTACAAGAAGCCCCAGGTGGCTGTACAGCTGTACAAGGAATCTCTGTGAAAATAAAATCGGATCTCTGACAACTTTGGAACAAGGATTCTGGTGCTATCTCGACGAGATTTTCTTTTTCACAATGTCGAGTTGCACCCTCCTGGAACTGACATTGCTTGACTGTCCTTTACATCCCCAAAATACAGTCGCTTAGCACACACCTTCCCTAACGAAGTCTAAACACTGGTACCTGTTGAACTATTAAAGTTGTACAATAGGTAGCTCCGGTGCTCTAGTCTAGTTCATATACACGATGCACTATGGCTTGATTGTTGATTAGGACTCTAGTTAATCCTTGCAGATGCCCAAGTAAGTGGGATTTCTTGTTTAATTGAAAAGGTGAGACCTGTATGGATCTGCGAAGCCAGAACATGAGATTAGCACCTGTTACTGCAACGAAAATGGTGCTGGTACTTTTTGGTCTTGCATTTTACAAGTGTGAGACTGGAGAACGCATAGAGAATATGTATACTCTAACTTAGCTAAGCATGTAGGCATGTTAGGAGTAAGTATAGACACCTAGCTACCTAGCAAACTGCCTACAAATAGTGCCTAATACCATCAGGTGGTACTATTGCATTTGTACAACTACAAAATGAGTATCAAAGCTCCCATTTTCACACAAGGATTGCACATCTACAATTAAAAGAGAAAGATGTAATATGAACTGATTGAATGTGTGTTTTCATAAATAAACCTAGGCCCAGACATAATCATATCAGATGGCTTATTCAGAAGCGGGTGCTTGAATAAGGCAGTGCAGTATGTTAAATTGGAAATTGTCCTAGCATTTTGGAGACTGTAAGATGCCCTTCTATATCTGAATAATCTATCCACTACATTCAAAAACCTGTATGTATGTTTTGTATTCAAAGCCATCATAGTACCTCGTGTGTAAGGTTCAACTTGCATATCCCCTTCCCTATAATTATGCTGGGTGTAACTGCAGTAACAGTGTGGATATACATACTGTCCTTACTAAAACACAATCTACCACTAGACCTATACCAGGACACCAGGAATAGAACGGGCCGGAAATCCTACCTGGGCTAAAAACCTTAAAATCCTAATAACAATAAATCTCTATGGCTCATGTATGTTACCATGTACTTCTTTTTGGTGAATATTCTTTTACATGTTATAATCTTTATCTTATATTTTCTTTCTGCTTTAGACCACCCTAAATCCAACCACTTTTATAGCCTTTTGGTATTGAAGTCGACCACAGCAAAATAATCTCCTTCAAACAGGGTGCATTTTGAACAGCTGGCCTTACTATCTATTGCAAAACGCAGAGTAAAAAAGGAGCAACTTTTCGAAAGTTTAGTAATTTAAATAGGTAACATACAGGTAAGTGGTTGAATTTAGGGCGATCTACCCCACGAGCTAAGTCTGAGAGAGGCGTGCATGCACACATCACAAGGTGGTGAGATGTGTGCTAAGCTGTATACCAGTATCTACTAAAGAGAAATAGGAAAATACAGATAGAAAATGCAGAAAGACAGGCTGTGAAACTAAACCCAGCCTCAACCTGCTCCTGATAAGTCCCAACCTACTCAACATATTCTTCATATTCTTTTCTAGGTTCTAGGATTAGAATTGGTGGTGAAAATCTAGGGAGGTGGTGCCTCTATCTTGAATAACCAGAAGCTTTACACTAGTATGATATATGTTTATTTCTATTCTTGGTGGAAGTTGATATTATGTGCAATACTATTAGAGGTGAATATCACCAGGTAATTGTAGGGCATCCATGTGTTAGTTCCAGTGCAATGTTTGTAATATCTAACCAAATCAGAATATCGTGATATTTTGAGCTCCTCACTCCACCTGTTCACTAAAGCCATATGGGAGGGATTTTTCTCCAGAAGAGGATAATAACAGCATCAACATATGGAAATAGAGCCGTTACCTGCACTGATTATATGAGTCACATTAAGATATCCAAGGCTGGTTGGGAACACCTGGCATCTGCTACAATTAGGTACCTGTCTAGGGTACATTTCTCACTACCTGGCAAGGCCTCGGTTCCCATACTCTAGTTCATAGATCTACATATATAGTGTCCATCATGCACGGCCCTGTCACATTGAATACTTGGCATTCAATAGGGAATTTTCAACCTCCAATGAGGGCTTTTCTCAATGACAATGATTTAGATTTATAAAAGATCCTCTAGGGTTACAAAGTCGATGATAACCTTAGAGCCTGCTAAATTCCGTATGCCCATGTTTAAAGCGCAGATAATTGCTGAAATCAGTATAAGTTAATCAAATAACATGCCTAAATGTGCACATATCTATCTGTGTTTGTAAGCACTAAAGGTTGTGATGGTCTTTCAATCACAAGTAGATCAGGGAGTATTTGTATATACCTCCAATAAGATAGCCTTATGGGGCCTTCACTTTGCGAAGCCTGAGATTGTACACAAAACTACTAATGTGTCCCATTATAGTACAATAGTAGATGTCCCAAAGTCAATCAGTTGCTGCTGACACACACAGTCAACCCGCCGTTTAAGTCCATTCAGCCTTCAACCATGGAGTCAATTGCTGGCATTAAACCTTTAGATGAGGCACATGGGTTTTTGCCACAAAGGGCCAAACCCCATTACCCGATTTTGCAATAATCGGTACATTTATCGGCTGAATATTGCATAATACACATAGATATTGCTCAGTTTGAGATGATAGGGTGTTGAAATCTAACAATAAGTCCCGATTTTGTGGCCGATTTGGCACCATACTGCAGACTCATTATTTTTATTCACAATTTTAACATATCAAACTTGTTAGAAAGTCCTGGTAGGTAATGCATTGGATTGTGCTATCATCTTCAAGGTTGTACCCTTCTCTTTTGAGGGATTATTATGTACTAGTTAGCAAAGATCACCACTCGATTTGTATCAGCTGACACATTGGTTGTCCTTCTACACCCCTACAATGCCCGATTTTGCAACCGATTTTGATGTTTACTCTGATGATTGGCCAGTTTTACAATCGTCTAATGGGTTTAGGCCCTAATGCATGGTGGTTGGGCAACTGAGTCTCAGGGTACTGGTACATCATACCAACCTTTAAGGGTTCTATTTATTCCTGGGAAGAACCCTTTATATTATGCCGTGTTGAAGAGCTATACTTACTGGCGATGCATAAATGCATTGTATTGATATAATAGCTACACTAGATTTAAAGTGTTAACACACAAGAACTGCCATCCATCGATTATGCCTGTTATGCCCTCGTGGTAACCAGAATTTGGCAATCTCCATAGAGATACATTACCATTAATCAGGTTAGAGCCAGCTTGGGTGATTATTTTACTACTTTTCAAAATGCCACTGTTAAACAGCCAGATGCTTGCTGCCAGGCCCTCTGGTGTATGTGAATGAGAACTAGTCAAAATGCCTTCTCTTATTCGCAGTCACACACTATTGATCAGTAGTGTCAATGACTCTATTGTCATAGTTCCATAGTCCAGGATAATACTCTTACAGGTGAGCAAATGGCTTTCCACACCTGGTCTGAGTGAGTAGCTCAGGTAGTAGCCTATTTAGTTGGTCATTCAAGTCAAGGGAGCGGCACAATACACTATAGGTGTATTTCTACCACCTATGTACTTAGTGGTCTTGTACACTGCAAAAATGGTGTTTAGATTTTAAACATGTTTAGGTCTAAACACGTTTAAAACCTAAACATATAGGTCAGTTAGGTGTCTCATCGACTACACATTTAGAAAATGAACACTTTTATTCTAACTACATAAACATTTACGCTAAACATGTTTAGATGTTTAGAGTTGAGACAGTTGAATAATAGGTGTTTAGATTTAAACATCAATATGTTTAGATACTTGGATGTTGAATCCACACCAGGTAGCAGCACTACCTTTTACTGGACTATCTGCACACAGTTATAGTCAATTGTTGTGACAAATGTCCAAAATCCCATGTTTATCATGGCTTCATTTCATAGAATGTCATGTGAATAGAAAGGGCAATAGAAAATTGACTAGATTCACCTCATGCCACCATCATTACCATAAAATAATCAATAAACTCCATGACTGACACCTATTTGATGTTATTCTGGAATAGATAAGGCAAATTCCTTCCTGCCAAGCTGTTGTACTTTCTCAAGTCTCTCATTCTTATACAGTGTGTAATCTATGTACACGTATATAGCTGTGACTGACATCTTTGGAGACTTTGACAAGTAGATACCTGCTGATGTCCCCCACCCAGTAAATGAAAAAAAAAAAAAACCAAAATATATCTCTGTTTTTTAATGCATACATGTCTGCAAACCTTAAATCTCCATCAAATCATTTAAACATCTAAACACAAAAATTCATAAACACCTTAACACAAAAATTCATACATCTAAACACAAAAGTTTTAACCTAAACACCTACATTTCTAAACACTTGAGCTAAGCATATTGTTTGGCTAAACATGTTTAGGAAAGTAATGTGATTACAAAAACGTTGCAAGAATATGTTTAGAATTGTGTTTAGGATCTAAACACCATTTTTGCAGTGTAGTGATGCTCTCCAGGTCCTAGGATGTACTCCGTTCATACAAACCATCAGCGATTCCTTCCCTCGATGGAGTATGGCATTTCTATATGTATTTTTGATAGTTGAATCGGTTCATGCACACTTAAATTATTTTCGAGCAATTCTAACTATAGTCTTCTTTGTTTTAAACTATTTTTATCTAGAACCTCTCAAAATGATGATAACAATTTATAAATACAATGAAACATAGAGTGAAGTACAGTGAAATGGACTGCCTCTACAACCTTGTACCATATTGTTACAAATTTTATAAACTTATTTCTTCAAAAGCCTTCCACTCAAGAAGTCACTTTGGACACATGCATTTAGCCCATGCTGACACACATCAATACAATATTTGATCAGTCAAGGTTGGACCTTTCTCTACATCATCCCAACAATAGTTTTCATTAAAATATCTTTGTCCAACCTTCATGTTTAGAGACTATTGCTGCAATGAGTATTTAAGTGCAAGGTATACTCATTGTTGGGTGTGCTGTATGGCATGATGTTTCTGGGGCTGCAGGGTATGGTGAACAATAGTAGATTATGCTTGTGTGATACAAGCCAGGGCGCAGTGACTGAGAACACCTGTGGCTATACTGAACCTCTAGTTGTTGGTCGAGCAGGTTGTATGCATTGCACAATTAAACCAGCATTCCACTTCCTCCATACCAGTAGTACTTAATTCATGGCTATCATTCGATGGTTCCAACTACACCTAAGATGTTCTGATTGCAGTAAGCAGTGGTATTCTCTGAGTAAGATTAAAGTGCTATAAGAAAGGTTACATCTGAATCTTGATTTGATTCAGATTGGGAGAACGTGCTAAAATTCTGAGACTAGCAAATAAAACTCCTCTGTTAGCTTCCCCTATGATTGCATTGAACTAATAACTTCCTTTGAATAATGCTGGGATCTAATATCCTGGCTTTACAGGATTCCTAAAGCCAATCATAATCCCTTTTGAGGGAAAATAGATGTCCTTTTATCAGTATGATATACACTATAAAGAAATGTCGTCAAAATATGGACACTGACACAGTTATTGTCATTGAGATTTTACATACCACATCGCTTTAGTGTACTGCCATCTGGTACTTCATTGTAGAAGCTTCACTGCTTTATTACATTACAATTACGGTGGTTCACTGTTCAGTTTTGTAAAGATGTCTCATAGATTCACCAGTTGTTTCTTAGAGTGTATTAATGTACCTCCAGGATGCACGAACAGATCTCTTGGTGAGCAATCTGAACAGAGCAGATGAATATTCTGAAACAGGTCCTGCAGCTGATATTTTAATCAAGAGACTCCATTCTCCAAACATGCCTCTGGCCTGACAGACTGTTTGGTTAGAAATGTTTGTGAATGTCACTTTATGAATGGATCTCCTGATGGATCTAGTTACTACCTAATCCCCTCGCCACCTCCTTCACTACTCCTCCAACAGCTCGGTTGCATAATTCATCTCTAATTTCATAGAAAATGCATCCATTCTACGGCTGTCGCGTTTGTCTACGCGCCTTGGAAAATATTCCTGATAGCACGAAGCTGAGCCATTGAATATTAAATCGATTGAAGTTGAGACAGAATGATGGAATGAATGCTTTGGGTATTGCTTGTTTGACTTTGTGAGGCATGTTTTTAGGTGTCACTGCAGTTTTGACGGACTGATGATGTGGGGATGGGAACAGAATGACTGTTTGTTTTTGTTTGGGTTGAATCATAATAAATGAATCTAAAATGCAGTGCAATCACAAATAGCATTCTCCCAGGTCTCTATGATGTCATGTCTATACCCTCTATCATAGAGCCCCCTAGTGGTGGGTTGGAGTCAATGTACCTTATACTAAGAACCTTATGTGATGTGTGTTCCAGCTGGACATGGGCTAAGTGTTACAGGGAAAGGCAGTTAAATTGGTATCAGTATAATTATTTCTGTGGGTTCAATACAATACTTCAATGACCTCTTTAAAGACACACATTGTACAGTGTGGCTATGTAAAGGGGTGTGGTTTAAGAGACCACCAAAACGTCCATCCATAAACACTTACTTTGATATAATAGTATTATTGTGTCTGATCAGGAAAAATATATGTTAAATAAAATACAGCAGAACTGGCACAGTTCTTAGTTAACATGATGACTAAAATCTCTGGTCAAGTCAGAGATTATACATATCTTCCTGTTTTCTCTACATCAGTGTATATGTGACGTTGGAGACTGGTGGAAATATACTGCGCCAGACTAAAATAATTGGTTCATCTAGCATTGTGCCAGACAAAAGAGGGAAATATCAAGTTATAGCCTGATTATAAGTACCATGAATTGAATGGTGCTATATTTAGGATGAGGCAAATGATGGATTTCATGATTATAAAATGGAAAGGGAGAATATAGAGAAAACGCAAAATGGAAATAATTGTTAAATGAGGGGGGAAAGGCACAGATTATAGGATAAAACCAACTGAGGTACACCAAGTGCTCACTGAAAAAACAAAACGTATTGTCAGGTATAAAAATAAGTTGGAAAATAGGGGAAAACAGGACGAGAAAATATCTGGAAAATAAGCCGGAATAGCTAGATCTCCCTTTCCTGACTGTAACACACCATGCCAACCAAGTTCCTGACTGCTTTCCCACGACCTCCCAGTGACTGAAGGTTAACATCGGCCACATTTTCTACCCTGAAGTCATAGATCATTTGACTAATGGGCATCCCAATCATCTGGCCTAGCTTCTATACCCTTTCAGTCTACATACTCTCCCTGGATCCTAAGGTTAACATCAGGTTCAATGAGCCTCCCTGCAGAAGTATATGCTGGTGTCTGAAAGCAGTTCTGGCCGGGTGGATGCTCAGGGGGTGTGGTTATCGTCTTTGGGCTATTAGCAATGTGTACTTAGGAGCCAAGGTGGTATATGTAAATATATAGCTATGCTGAATCGAAGTAGGTGGATATTCAGATGAACTGCTAAGAGTTAACAGAGTCTGAGTTGTACCTATCACCTAATGCCAGACACCAACCATCAACCCTTAAACTATAGTGCAAGTCTGAATCTCAAGGCAGCACTGCTATATATAAGGTGACTACTGACTACTGTTTAGTAAAACTATTGATGGAGATTAAAGTTTAAATAAATTCATTGTATGATTTGAAGGTCAAAGAATGTCATAGACCCACTGCCTAAAGCCAATGGGCGCCTTTGTTCATTTTCAAATTGCCTGTCTTGAATTTGATTTGAAGACAGAGAGCATAAAGTTGTTTAACTATTCTTTTTTCCTGTAGCAAACATATTTGTTAGATATTACCAAAATCTACCTGAGCAGATTTTCTCACCTGTAGCTAATCAACCTTTGCCATCAACAGGTTGCCCTCTAGTTGACTGATTCTATGTCCCAGCTTAGCCTGGAGATCGCAGACATCTCCTGTAGACTACCATGCATCCAGTACTTCTACTTAAACTGTTCCTACCATGAACCCCAGTTCACACAGGAAGGGTCCTATAGGTCTACCAGAGTCATTTCCAATATGTAATATATGTTAAAACCAGGCTACATTGAAGAACAGGTAAAACATTTGATATGTAACTTCAGAGCAGGTGTGAAGTTATTGTGCTTATATCAATCAACAGCTGGTTATTACCATTCATATATAGAAGTTATAGTATTGCATTGCAAAATGGCAGTTCTGCCACCTAGACTTACCTCAAAAGAGTAGTATCTATAGCTGACTATTATACCTCCATACACCATTCCCACTACCACTACCATGTACTACAAGACTGACATCAGCAACCATAACACTGACTCTCTCCACTGTGAGCTACTGCCTCCTTCACTGCCTGCAAATCACTTAGTTCCACCCATACCACTATCCCTGTCACTACATCATGGAGGTAACATAGACTCAGATTTCTGCTTCCCTATTTCTTAACATTGACATGTATCCAGAGTGTACCGTAGTACTCATAGATATTATTACTGCTCTTTACCTGGCATATACACAAGACTTGTAAGCGCTTATCTAAGACACTGATAGTTTGTTCTATTTTTTCTATCCTATTACCCCCTTACGATCATGCGCTTATTTGAATACTGTCACTTATTTAAACAATTAATTATAGGAGGCAGTTAATTAGGTATTAATCTCAAAGGCACATTGTCCCTTTAGTTTTATAGTTCCTCCACTTTCTCTCTGTGTATCACAATATTATGCTGGCACATACTATCTCAAACACAACAAGTTTATATAATCACTCAATTACAATAATATTGCCTATAGTGATAGGACAAGGCACGGTGATTGACAACCATTGTACTAGCAAGAATGTGATTTTTTTTAAATAAGCTATTTTGGGAAATATACCTTTGATTATGCCAACTCAAATTGGAGTTTATTTCAAAGATGCCTAAACAGCATACCTGTTTAAGTTCAAGGATCATGAGAGTGTTCAAAACCAAGCTAAAGCTTACATATCCCTATCTCATTGTGAAAATAATAACTAGGAACTATAATAAAACACCACAATGACTAGCTTAGTGTCCTTAGATGATACATTTATTTACTAAGTCCCTTATGACCTATGCGCCCCAAACTCTCAATAAGGAATAATCCTCCTTTTAAGTAGAAGCCTGATGAGGCGTTACTCCATCCCTTCTGATGGTCCGCCATTTCTGATCTGTGTATGCTAGGACCAACCACCAG
The DNA here is from genome assembly GCA_949317995.1 of Acholoe squamosa. Classification (NCBI taxonomy): domain Eukaryota; kingdom Metazoa; phylum Annelida; class Polychaeta; order Phyllodocida; family Polynoidae; genus Acholoe; species Acholoe squamosa. Next base: position 25,768,896 of record OX439050.1, read on the forward strand.
AAATGACGTGTCGACGTGCGGCGCATGCGCCTTGGTCATCACTTTTGTGTCTACTTAACTGTCGGCCAATCAGCGAGCCCCATCCGGAGTGGGAAGAAGGGAAAATGAAAATGGAGGATGCTTGATAGGGTTGCTGATGGGGGGAGGGCAAGGAGAAAAGAGAAGTTGCTAATTTTATTTGTACTACTAAAATGATTTCATGGTCCACTGAGCAGTCTGAAATATGGAGACTGATAAGGGGCAGTTGGGGAACAGGCGACCGGGTTATGGAGGAAATGGGAAATGGCGATGCGGACTCAGGAGCACAGGGAATCCCAGGGAGAGCTTCTACTAGGAATGCTGATATCTCCCACCCTTTGGAAGCAGGCAGGGCCACAAAAGAACAGGAGTCTTTCTATTCCCATTCTGGCTGATAGGGGTGACAATGCCTCTCTTGTCCCCCGCTAGGGGTCAATCTCGGCCAATCCCCTCACAGCATTACCACCTATTGTACTACTAAACAATAGATGCACCCGGCGCCCAAAGGATCCACTACAAGTGAATGATGAGCCGGGACCGAAAGGGCGCCAACCCAGGTCACTGATTCAATAATCTCCCTCCAGGAGGGGGTGGGATGAGATGTATTTATCCCAGCCAGCATGTATCAGTATGGGGGCTGACTCCAGAGGCTGGTCACACAATAGGGGAGGAGAAAGAGAAGGCCAATGATCCTGGAGGAGGTGACAAGAGAGAGGGAAGGATTCATCTGCTTGGCACTGCATATAGCAGTCAGTTATCAATGAAGAGGCTCTCAAGAAGTGCGAATCCATCAGCACCCTAAATATGGATGAGAAGGACTTTGATCATATGGATAATTGTGAGACCTAAGGTTAATCTAATCGTTGCATGGAAGGTGGTTGTAATTATTGCTATACTGTATATCGATTCATGTCGAGACATACATGTATATAAATACGTGTACATACAAATGCCTGTAACACACAAAGCAAGGGGGAATAACTCTTACATCCAAATGGTTTTATCTCAATTCTCAGGACTTTTTCTAGGGTGAGATGTCTCTTGCTCCACCATAGTCTTATTTCACTTAGTTTATTAGAAGGACATTTATTCATAGTGATAATTAGCCTTATTTCAAAGAAAAATCTTTATATTGAGATCATTCCAATAATACTGTGCTACCCCTGACCAACTACATGATACGTATGATAGCTACTGTAACAACTAAATTTTCTAGTGTGTTTGTCCTATTGAAGATACAAATCCCTTAAACAACTTTTAAGTTTGTTCTACCTAAAACCAAAACTCTAGGAAGAACTCAATAAGACAGACACACAAATGATTTACAAAGGGAAGTTCAGTATTGAGGAAGGGGCTACTCTAAGTTTTGGGAAGAGGAAGCCTCCAAAGGCAGCGCGACACTTTAGCTGAAACCTTTTAAGCTCAAACAGTCGCACAAAGAGCTCCCTTTTGTCTCATTCCAACTCAACTTGTCTTAAATTGATTTAAAGATGTGATCGAAGACAATTTAAAAAAGGCAGAGCACAAAGAAATTAGAAAGAGAAAGGGGTAGTGATTTGTAAAGCACTGAAGCGTGACATTAAGGTTGCTTAACCTGAATTTGGGCTGAATTTATGAACCGTTGCCTGAGGGGGAAATCAGGCTGGAATCTGGGAGGTGATGGGCTGGTTAATGACACATTGGATTAGTAAGGCTCAGAGTTTGTCAATTTTCACTAAATTAATCTCCTAAAACGGAACTTTTGAGAAGGCTCTGTTGGTGGAAATGTGAGATCTCTCTGGTTGTGCTGTCTTGGGGGAGTTAGTGTCGTCTTTAAGACGATGTGTCTGAGAGTAAGGTAACCCCCTGACTGCCAGTGAAGATGGAGACATGAGCAGCCCCTAGGATTGATAATGGATAAAGCTTTTCCAATGCCTAAATGGACCCAGATGTTATGTCGAACATGAATATCCTTTAAGGATTCCACGATGCATTAAGCTTGATGATTCTCTGTTGTCATGATGCACCAATGCAGCACTAGCGTGTACCTCAAGGGCACTGTATTGGTGCAATATTCCTACTCCCTATATTGTGAAAATGCATCACTCTTCACAACACTAGAGAAGGGTGTGATGGTGAGCTGCTCCCTTAGTCTACCCCTGCATACAGTAAAAAAATGTTGTCAACATAAGGACAGATCGCTAGTTACTTTAGGACTTCACTGTTAGATTCATGGAGATTAATTGTTTCACAGTGCTTTACTGTACTGTCAACTGGGGCTTCATTGTAGAAGCTGCACTACAATTATGGTAGTTCACTGTTCAGTTGTACAATGATACCTGGTAGATTCAAGAGTTATTACTTAAAGTGCATCTTAGCAAATAAATATAGTGCTATGATATATTATGTTGGCCTCAAAGCGTTAAAACGGATATAATCTGTATTATCTATTCACAACTGGATTATACTACGTGATAATCTCAACCATGCAGCACTGCATTACATGTGGCATTGTCAGCATTAACTCAAAAGGCTTATTCTACAACGGGAATCACACTCTATCATAAACAAATGTTAGTGGATGGAAGGTGCTAGTACATCATCTATAATCAAGAAGGAAAGCTCCTTAGACTGCATTTGCCTCAGAATAACTTTGTTTCCCTGACCTTTACATACCTCTACTCTGAGACGACGATAAGAGATATCATGTTTGATAGAATATATAATATGCTCTCCATAGTGTTTGGTATAGAACTTTATATACGGTATCAGGACAGACTTTGCTTGCAGGGGGAGCAAAAATAAGCTTTAAACGGTGGGAAATTAACCTTTAAAAGATGCAAAATTAACCTTTAAAGGATGCAGATTGTTTTTAACTATGCATTATTGGAGCATTAGTTGATAGCTTGCCAGCACTATTATTCCTGTGTTCCGCTGATGCACTCCCAAATCATCGGTATCATATGATGCACAAGTGCATACAGGGTTGATGTGCCATTTAGCACTCACAAGTGAACACAATCATCATGACAATGAATAGACATGGTTTTTGGATCATTATTGGACCTGCATGAGTCAATGGCTATACTCTAAACATAACTGTTGAATATACCAGGGATCCTTGCAAAACAGCAAATCACCGTAATTGTAAACCCAGGTGGCAGTATGGTGGTACAAGCAATCTTCGTGAAAATAACGATGGATCTCTGGCAACTCTGGAGCAAGGATTTCATCGTTATTATGAAGGCGTAATTCTACAGTGTAGGAATACCAAGTTATATAAAAGTTAAAACAACACAATTATATAGTCAATATTGGACCAACGAAGGTGACGCCGTCAATCTAGATGATGGATATGAAATTGATTCTCTGCACATCTGTGAGTAAAACTATTGCTTGTAAATTGACTATGACATTCGGCTAGGACAATCCCCAAATGCCAGAGAAGCAGCCTCCTGCTTTCCTGCTGGAGTGGAAAGTGACAAAGATTACAAAGTGAATTATATTTCCGCTTCCTTGCTGACAGCTTCAGAAACTTGTTGTCTAATTGAGATGACAATGTTGGGGGGTGTGAGGGGGTGATGAGGATGGGTGCTGAAGGGTTGAGTTAGTGCAGGGACTCCAGGCAGGAGAGCCTCCCAAACGTGACTGATTTGCAACCACCGGCAAAATATTGAGAAAGCAGCCAGATTTGCAAATTTGAAAAGCAATAACAAAGACACCACCGCCACCTGGAAGAAGACAAATCCATTCGGTCGAGCCAGCTGCTCGGTCGCCATTTTGTCGTATTTATTGACCATAACGGCAGTTGTGAGGTGTTTTAGGGTGGAACCTGACGTTGGGCTTCCCTGCTGAAAGCCCTTGAGAATTTCCCAGAAATTTCTCCGCTTCTCATGTATTCAGATTTGGTAATTTCATCGGCTTAGTCATTCCTTCTAAAGCAAGCGCTGCCTGACATGGTTTGTCAAATGTTCACTCATCATTCTTTTCTTTCCAAAATTGCAATTCACCCTTTTTCATGTGTTTTGGCAATGTATTTCATATTGTGGATAGGAATTGAAATGTTGGTGAAAACAAATGTAATTTACAAGTCCTTATTTCTTTAATTAACACAATTTCCATCCTACTTTGCTATGTGCATTACTAAATAAAATGAATGGTACCTTAATTCAAAATACACATTTTTTCTGCAAGGGTTTTCTGTGCAATTGCCAAGTTGTATAACAAAGCTGGAATATCAAATTTTCCTTTTGATTACGAGGTTTGCCTTTGGAATCGTTCAATTCATATTCAAATCAGATCGAAAATGCTCACTATTCTAATAACAGTGGGCGTATCTATATACGTCTTTGTGTTATGCATTGGGGGCAATGTATATACCAGTCTTGCCTGCTTACTTCTGAGCAGGCATAACGGTTTCTTTAATATTGATTAAAATAACTAAGGTCCTGGAATAGCCACGAGCCTACATCTAGAATTATTGATTTGATAAAGAATCATTAATTGATGCAAATATCAAGAGTGTACCTACGTTGAAAAAGAAACACATATTAATTGAAAGCTGCTCTTCTTGACCCTATAATCTATTAAAAATACCATAATTATTTATATAAGATTGCGAGGCAATTGACACTACCTTACCATCTACACTTATTGATGTTCACACCTGTGATACCAGTGACTCCAATCACCCCCATCCCCTTGTCCTACTGCTCAGTATTGTAAAGTGTTATTAGAACCTCTCACAGGGCGTGTGTCTGATCGATAACATTACACCCATAGATACCAAGCTGCCACCCTCCCCTATTCCGACCAAGCGGGATACACTATTGACCAATGAGGAAATTCCTTTCAATCAGTGCTGACTTTTCAGGGTGCATTACGTAAGACCTGGTACCCATCAGCTCGCTGTTATCAGTCCTTATCTCACAAGGTATCAGCTTCAGCAGGGGTCGGCCCACTAAGGAACACGCTAAGGCTATATAGGGCGTTAAAACTGCACAAATTGATGCTCTGTCTTTGTCTACGCCCCCTTGATCCAAAATCAGCACCAAGCATGCCCTATTCCTCTTAGGGACATGTCACACTTTGGTTAAAAGGGGTAGCTTATTGGGGGGGGGGCTGGCTGCAGGTGTTTCTGATGACATGGATTAATCCCAACTGATAAGATGGTGCCCAGCTTGTCCATAGAAGTGGGTGTTACCCAGGAATGAGGTACCCATCATGGTATTTCTTGTAGATCAGTGAATTTTACCTCAATGAGCGAAATTCAAAATGGCGGCCCAACTGGCTGTACATCCAAAAAACTATCTCAGCCGGAGGGAGAGGAACTTGAATTGAACCAGTTATATGATAGACCCTTCCACATACCATAAATACCCTTAGTGGACATTAGGTTTTCTCAACATTGTTGATCATATATAAATCATCATCATGAGTCACTAAGGGCCGTTTTCCACTACCCGATAGAACCCCTCTATCGGCCGATAGTGGGTACCGTCGGCCAACAGAAAGCTATGCCCCAACACTGGGTCCTATGGCAAGGGTCAGCAGCCCTGCTGGCCGACAGTGGTAGTATAGTGGGGCTATCGGCCGCTACAGGGACGCTGTCGGGTGGTGGAAAACGGGCCTTAAGGCGTTATGCCTTGATACTTGACTAAATATAGTGTGTTGCTTTTATGTAGGAGCCATGCAGAAGGGGGAATAGATAGATATGAACGCAGTTAGAGTGACCGCGTCATTCACACTCCTCCCAACACCCCTAAATTCCACCACCAGCACCAACAAACGATCGTCACCAACACCAGGCACCGGATTCTCCCCATTTCTCGCCGTCAGAACACGTGCGCTTAATGAGGAGGGGGGAGATTACCAGTGCGCAGGCGCGAGGCGAGTTCGACGATAATCGGGAGCCGCCGCTAATGGCGCTTCACGCATGGGCGCCGCCATTATGCCGTTTCGGCAGATAGGAGGCGCTGTGATGGGCAGATCGCTTTTGTGTGTGGATTCATAACTATTCGGTAATGCGTCCTGTGTAAAGGGGAGCCGCCTGCTCGCGTGGAAGATTATTCCTGCAAACATTTATAAATATGGACAGCACGCCTTTAATGCGCACTCTACTTAAAGGCTTGGTTATGCAGATGGCTTTGCTTGCATCCAGAAGGTGTTATATCCTCGAGTCTCCTCCTAATACATAACTATTAAGGGTGACGGCATATTTGCAAACATTTGGAAATAGCATGTACAAGGTTTGAAAGACAAACACCTTTTGGCATTTTTTGGAATCGTTATGGCATTTAATATCAACCCAACGAGTGAGGGCATTATCCAGAAATTACCTAGACAAATGGCAAATTCAAATTTCAAGAAATGCCATCAGGAATATTAAGTTTTTCATTTCAATTACTTTTTATTAGGACTGTTGTCTCCTGTCTGCTTTTAGCTAATCTTAAACTCGGTGAGTAGCTCCGTCTACGTGAAGAGGGTTGAACGTTCGGTTCTGTGGTCAGTGGAGCGTAAATTGATTGAATTTTCTGCCGGCAGAGGGGGTGATGTAGCCTAATGCAGTTACCCACAAACTTACCATCAAAGACGTCCGACGCATGCACAGAGTGGGAGAGTTTTCGCCTTGGGGCGCCTTAGTAGGTGGCGCCAATAGGACGCCACCTATTGCCAGCCCAAGGAACCCCAGCCACCCTCAGAGTGAGAGTCATCACATGTTATGGCATTGTAATGTGTTACTTCATGGGTGTTGTCACTAGATTGATGGCATGGGTTTAGACTTTAAAATCTGCCATTTTGGCACACGACCGTCCCAGAAAGGGAGATATTTTATGCTCTTAAAGGTAGCTAAATTTTAATTATATGTGCGACTTCTGGAATGCCATCCATGTCCCTGATAGTCTGATAGTTCTGGAGTAAAACTAGCTGTTCATGACTGGTTAGTTATGGACACTGCCTAGAGCAGTGGGGGATGTGTACCAGGCTCTTACCCTTTTTGGGCCGCATAGTGTTTTAACACATCGTGTCTATTTTATTTCAGAGGAACAACTGTTGTTCTCATGATAAGCCCTGGCGAGTTATTTACTAGGCGATACCCCACGTATCCAATCAATTCTATTGGGTATCGGCATGATACAGAAATACTGGTGTTTAGACTCACTGGTCAGCACTACATTGGTGTATCATGACCACAGGAATATGATAATGTAGGCGGCACGTGGCCCCCAGAGGGTTAACCCACATCCAGGGATGCCACTCTACAACCCACCCACTGCACTGGAGATTGGCTGTATTATTTTTCTTAATAAGTTGAGCCCTTAATAGCATGTCGCCAGCGGATGCGCCTGCTGCTTGGCACGATTAACCATAAAACGATGAGATTGTGTGTTGTCAAAGTAGGTCACGCTGCAGAGGTTCCATGCAATATGGCTGCTACCATCCCACCACTATCAAACCCCGAAAATCAAAGGCTGAATTGTATTAGAAATTAAATGACCTGTGTACTAGTCGAAAGCTTCAGTGAGATTGGACTAACCAAATGGAAATACTGGCTGAATAGGATGAGGAAGAGCTCAGATGCATAGCAGAAATTCTTCATCTACTGAAATTGTATAATCAGATATTTTTGAATAAAGCATGTGATTCAGGACCATCTGTTCCTACTTGTTTTTGTTCGTGACTGGAAAATACAGGGTTGGTGAAGTGAAAGTAGAGATGAAAAGCTTCTCTACTATGACTTCTCCTTTTCTATTTTGTCTGTTTATAAATGTATCAGCCTTTTGGTTTTATACTGTGAGGGGCACAGAAAGGGAGATGGTAGAACATAAGAGTATTAAAAGACGAATGATTGATGGTGTCCAAGACCTGTGGCTTACTAATAACACATGTATCAGGTATAATAAGGATAAAACAGGATGTTACTGGTAACAACATCTCACGACATGATGGCTCCCATCTCGTGCTGACAGTTGACTGTAGATAATGCGTTTTCATTCTATGGTACCAGCATAGCTCATGTGAGATCAATGCCTAAAATCCAGTGTTGGTGTGCTATTGACTCATTCAAGCATCAGTCACTAAGACACATTAATACTATATACTCTATCCCTGGCATATACCACACACTGATAAAAGTGGAGTTTAATATCTCAGTCAGTAGTAACTAACTTAAGATAGTCAAATGATAGTGCGATTTTTGGTTATCCCTCTATAGTAACCTGTGACTTACTAAAGTTAGTCATATAGTCAACATATAGCCATGCCTTTAATCCATTGTAAAATGGCTTAGTCAGATGACTATCATTTCAATGCCTGGCATCATTTACATAGTCATTATGGATAATATGAATAGTCATAACTGACTATACCTACCAGAGATGCTGAAATGGGTATCACATCTGTTTCAAGATGGCTGCCACATGCCTTCACATTTTTAACCACATAAAACCAAAAATAACTCTTGTTATCCTGCAATTCCCAACAATATTATGGTAAACAGGGAACTTACCTATCAATCAAATGCCACACCTAATCATAGTCCAATGACCAAACAAGCTAAGATGGTCATTGGGCCAGATTATAATGCCCTAACGAGACTTTGACAAACAGGCCTCCAAATGTTTTTTGCTGATGATGTTTTTGTGCCCAGAAACCTATGACATCATCAAACTGCGCATTGCACATATAGTCAGAATGACCATCATCTTGACTAATATGTGACTAAGATATATAGTCATCTAACTATGGGGTCCAGAATATGGTGGCATAGTCAGTACTGACTATAGGTTTTATTATCAGTGGCAGTGGCCTGTTTATGCGACAGGTTTTTGAATGAGCGCCCATCTCTAATAGGCACCGAGGTATGTGATTTTAAAATTGAAATTTACACTATAATCTATGTATTGAATAGGTGCCAGTCAATATAAGCGATGGGGATAAAGTGGCACTGATTTCTTCTCTTTGTTTTTAAGCTGGGGCACCTAAGCAGGCCACTACGGTAAGACCAGATCCTAGCGTTAATACAAGTTATACAAGTTAATCCAGTAATGCATGTAGCTAGGCAGTGAGTGTCAAGCACATGCTGAGCTGCTCCCAATGCTGGCCATGAGCTGCTCTCACCGCCTGAGCTGGTCAATGGGTGTCACTCACAATACCACAAATGGACTCAGGACCAGTGACACAGTAGCCCCCTGGGGGTCTGACTATGGGCCCGCCTGTGAGTGAGAGGGTCTCTGTTATAGTGTGAATTGTGTAGGAATAGTGATGCAGGGTGGTGGGAGGGAGGAAGGTGTGATGGAGATACCAGAGGACGACAGGATGGACTAAGATCCCATGAATGCTGGGGAGTGGATGGTGGGTGTGGGGGGGGGGGTAGAGAATGGGGATGCTTCTTGGGGAAAATCTAGATGGCAGAATATGATGGGAGTAAAAAATTCCAAAGAGAAACATAGCTGGTGGAAGGAAGGCGAATGATACCTATAGTAAGAAATTCTAACAAGGGACGCATATAGGAAGAGGGATCGAGCGAGAGTAGAGACAGGCTACACAATGAGTAGAGGGTACTGTGGGAAGGGCAACGATACAAGGGTTATAGTAGGTTAAATGATATGTTAAATAAAAGGCAGTCTGAAACTTACAATCCACATAAGCAAGAAGCGACCTGTGGGATATTGCCTGAGGGCAGACAAAGAGCTTGGAGATGTAGGAAGTGGGGTTATAAAGGAACATCTCAGTCTCAGAGTGCAGGGGATTGACTTGCATCGAGGTAGGAAGATGTGGGGATCGACCACTCTCCCACTTTTATTCACCCCCCCCCTCCTTCCCCACCCACGCCTTCACTCCCATTCGCACAAAAGCCACTCAGGGGGGGCACAGCGGTCGTACTCTCATGCTTTCTCGCACTCGATGAGATGTCACGAGATCCCGACGGATGTATCCCACAAAGCCCTGAATGGGTGAGAGGGGCTATTGACGCACCATCTCGTGGCGTGTGAAGAACTCATGGCATGCCTTTCAGCCTCTCTGTCTCTATGGTCAGTGGCTGGGACTAGTCCCTGGAGCTTAGGCTACTTTGCCAATACTACTACCACTCCAACTCGCCATACTCTTAGCAGCATGGCGCTTGTTGTCTATGCCGGAACAGACCCAGACTGGGGTATTCTATATAGGACACCATAATATTATTCTTTTGTGGTAGTTACTCTTTGATAGTTTATGTGTGGTCCATTCAGAGCTATGTCACAGACAATGATATGTCATCTATGATAAATTGGAAAGAAAGCAACCCCAGCTTATATCTCGGCACTTTCATATATAGACATGAGGCCTGAAGAGGATTTGTCATTTCTTATAGCATTAATAGCAGATCCCACTATGTATATACATACATATACTGGTCCCCAAACGGCATGGAAAATCGTTTTCAACACTCCCTTTCATTGTAGAATAGACATCATATCACTTAATGAATAATATCAGGGATGCCTCAAATAGCAGTTTGAGACAGCAAGGTAAATATGTCCACCACGGGGAAATAATACAATTGAAGACGAACCTCAGACATTCTAATTTTACCTCTCGAAAGAAAAATTTAATAAGACTAAATGAAATCAAGGAGACGAAGCTATCGATCGGCTCAGTAGTAAAAATGCCTATGAAGATGTTCCAACGAAGCAGAAAACTCTCCAAAAATTGGGATTCACTCTCGGTATCTCTTCTGGATGAGTAGGTCCTGTGTAAAATCATTAATCAATATATCCATACGCTGTGCGTGCGGAAATGTCTTTCCGGTAGTTCCGGCAAGGGCATATAGAAGGGGGATGGGTCGGTAAGAGAGGGGTAACCCCTGTTCTCAGGATTTAGGGTTGTTTGATTTGATGTAACATGGGGATCTATATAACTATAGCGTGGGTAAATGGGACAAACAAAACAGATAAATACCTACACTCTCAGCCCGAATTGTAAATGTGCTATGAAGAACACTGTACTGTGTATAGGGCACTCCACATCGGGACAATGGGTTTGTATGGACAGTGACTACTACTGTTTTCCAAAAATAAAGGCAATCTACTGCAAAACACTTGGCCCAGTCTAACAGTGTATAGGAACATAACTTGTGTTATGCATCCCCCAACCAAGAAGTGAAATCATTTAAGTCGTCCAAAGTATTCAATATTCTCACAATTCATTTACAGCTATGAAATGGAGATTATGCCAAACACAAAATACAGGGGATATTATTCCTATGATAAGCCTATGTCAAGAAACCATTTCCACTATCACAGTTTCCTTATTATAATCCCGATCAATTACTTCCCATAAAAACCACCAGGCGTGAATCCAGACTAATTATCAAATTATGCAAATGATGTGTCTCAGAGTTGTTTTTACTCATTATGCAAATGAAGTAGACTGGATTATACTAGTTCTGTTTCATACGACCAAGAGGCCAATCGGATAATTATGTTGGCTTCAGGGGATTCCCCGTGACACAATTACCCAAGTAGGGGAGCCCCTCTGACATCACCTGACAGTTTCCTCATATCATTATGATTATCCCACGTCATAATATAATTATACTATGGAACAAATTCCAAAGGAACCTCAACCTGGAGGCATCACGTGGCCTTTAACTGTTTAATGAGTTAAGCCGTATACAGATCACCTTGCTTATGCAAACGAGACGGTACTTACTTCCGGTACAGTTGCCAAGGTCACCGATCCACTTCTGTCCGTCACATGTGATATACCACGTCTCCTGCGTGACGTTACACCGGACTATGGCGTTCTCTCCGTCACGTGTGACGTAAGATCCCGGAGGAGTTTTAATGTTGGGGCATCCAGTCACTGCAAATATACAAAAAAAGTGCTTGAAATTATTAACTGAGGATAGCAAGGATCAGTTGTCTGCCCCTGACGTCTAACGTAGAGGCAGTTCACGCATGAATAGGGACAACATAGGTACTTCAAATACCCATTTGCTTGTGGCCACTAAGCACCTTCTAGAGACAGGTTCAGAGGGCAATTGCACATCATAAAACATGTTTCATGAGAAAAATCAAAATAAATTATACTTAAGCTCATCTGTCTCCTTACGCGTATCTCATATAATGACATACAGAACAGCTCAGAGAGTATCATACAGATAAAAACCATAGAGCATCACACAGAGGTCATGGAGCAGTTCACAGTGTAGCTCACAGAGCAGAATTCAACATAAAACCTGTATACCAGATTCAGAGTAGCAAATCTTAGAAGGCAGCTCACATAGACGCATCCAAAGTCTCAGCTACATGTATCATCTAGTCAGACAGCTGGAGGGGTAGGGAACTTCTTAGAATAGGGAATTTGAACACATGTATCATAAAACCCTGTGACTATGCTGAACCCGTGTATTAGCCACACCCTGTATTAGCCACACCCTGAGTTTGTGATTATGTTAGCTACAAGACGCACATGGGGTATGAAATGACCCCCATTCCTTACTAGAGCTTCAGAATCGTATAAGCCGCACCAAGATATAAACTGTGCAGATTTTGAAATGATAGCCATTGAAATATAGCATAGTGTATAAAGTGTGCTAAGCCACATTGTCTGTACAACTTAAAATCACAGCGCACTTGATTAGTATATAGCTATTGTTGTTTTTTTCTCATGTAGGCTATCATGCTGCTAAGTTCTACAACTTTGGCAGTTCCAAAGAGGCAGGTACTTGGGATACTTTGCACTGCAGCAATGCTGCTGAGGTGCGAGTATTGAACACTTGTGACATCATGCCATTCTTAAAGGGATAATTGTCATAATTAGGCTTTGTGTGTTATCACTAGTTCACACAACATCATGTGATTCGTGGCGTCATTGAACAGGATATATACCTGGTAATTTGAACTACCCAGTAAACACAACTTCGTATATGGACATTGTAAGAGGTATAGATATGTATAGAATTTTGGTTGTAACTACATATTTTTTCTTGTATGTGGACGTTCAAACGTTAGGCCCATTTTCCACCAACCGATATGGGCCCTCTAACGGCCGATGGTAGCGTCCACTGTGGGTCTGTCGGCCATGCCTCTCCATTGAAACCTATGGCAGCCATGTCGGCCGAGGTGGTACTTTGGTGCAGTTGTCGGCTGACAGAGGGACCATATCAGGTGGTGGAAAACGGCCCTTAAGGTTTAACTATGTTCTAGCTATGTAGTATTCACAAATATGTATTTCTATGTTTTTTTCCTACCAAAATCCTACCTATAAAAGGGGAAAAAACTGGAAAAAAAACATTGGTAAAATTTCCACCAAGGAGAAGCCTTGAACCCCAGACCTCTCACATCGGATTCCTACTTGCTACCACTGCACTACCGATTCTGATGATGATGTTGGCGTCAAAAGTCCATCAAGTCATTTGCATTACCTTATACTTACAGCCAAGAGAATTATGTTATACATTTGGGTGCCAGATATATTGGTTTCCTGGTTAGCTCAGTCTGTAGAGCAAAGCTTTTCAAATTTAGGGGTCCTGGAATCAATCCCAGCCTATAGGTGGAAAAGATTTTGATGTTGGGAGCATTACAATTTCTTTTTTTTTCATTTTTTTTTTGTAATTTTAGGAATTTTTTGGTAGGAGAAAAACGTAAAAATATGTAGGAAAACGTATTTTAGATACTATGTATCTAGGACATAGTTAAACCTTAATGTTTGAACGTCCACATACCAACCAAAAAGTGTAGGCTGGTGATTCATAGCCTATTTTACTATTTTATGCTGGTTTAAAATGGTATCATTTAAATTTCCAAAACATCAACTTCGCTAATTGGCCCTGAAATGCAACTGTTAGTAAAAGCAATTACCTCTAGTGTACTGCTGTGGTTTGTGCCAAAGTTCATTGTACTTGGTGCTGTTGGAGTAATTAGTCTCTGAAAGTAGCCAACCTTCACTTCTGGCCCTGTCCAATATTTTTTCTTTCTTTTCTGTGTACAGTGTATCGAACTTAATGTGAGGCAAGTGCAGAATCACCAACAAAGATAGAATCTGACACTGAAACTTTCCTCTATTTGACTCCCTATTATAATTGATTCACTGATCAGCACTGACCATAAAAGTGTTGGAAATGCATCCCACATACCCAATGGTAGGCTTCCACTGCTGGAGGTTAGCTCAAAAGGCTTTGTCATCACTACCTATGTGATGTTAGTGAATTCCCTACCTTACTCCTTACTGCAATGGTAAGGTCAGCCTGCCTTCCTTTCTGATAGCCAGCTACTTTTTAGTGAGCACTGTTAGCCTCAGCCCTGCTTTTACTATTCCAAGCAGAACACACTGTGGCAACAGGTCCACAGAGAAAAATAGTAGTGAAAGACAAAAAATAGCAGTGGAAAAACTCATTCTCTCAAGAGTGGCTACACTGGGGTTCTGCTAATCAACTTTCGACACTTATGTCACACTGCTGTGGAAAATTCTTAATGTCATATTGGCTGTTTTAGCCATCATCAACGTATAGCAGACACTTAGATCTAAAAGTGTTTTTTTTAATTAGTCCATTTTGACGATTTTTAGTGGGTTTAAGCCCTAAATATCATGAAAATCTGAGCTTTTTAAAATGTCACAAACAGCTTTTTCATATATCTAGGAGTATAATTTGATGCAGACTCCAGTTAAGAGGTCAATATCCATTTCAATCAATCACATTAGGCTGGAAAACTAGATAAACAAAATATATTTGATACATCTGAAGGCATTATCTTACTATTTTCAGCCTGATTTTGCATATAGGTGAATCTATGGCAATGTAAGATCCAGCAACTTGGTCATAATTTCTTTAATTTTGTAGTAAAATGCTTGTAAAATCACAAGTAATTCGTCCCCTGTGAGTATTTTGACCATACAAAATATCAATGAGCTATCTTAAATATTTTCCTGTCTGTAGTACATTATATGGCTCAAAATATGGTGTGGACAGTGCACTTGCCGGATCTTACACCTAAAAGGCCTTCAGTAAATGCTACAGAGGAAAATAGTGATGTAACTTAGGTATTAAATTGTGAAGAAAATTTAATATAAGGGTCATAACTTGTCATTATGCAAAAACCGTTTGATGTAGCTAAGATACTTTAGGCAGGGGGTGATCATGAAAAGTGGTTGTTTTAGCACTTTTTTTATGTCGTAAGTTGGCTCGAAAGTTGAGACCCCTGAAAAAAAAATTGCCCATTGTCGCATAGATAGTGATGGTAGAGCCTTTTGAATTAACCTCCAGATTGATATATCTCCTTCATTACAAAAGGGTTTCTGGTGCATTCGTGCAATACAGCAAGTCTCTGCAAGCATGGAAACATCATTGTGCATTTTCTGGGTAGGTGGCAGCTACAACCAAAGCTTTACATTAGAGTCGGGCATCAATGCCAAGAGAGGAAGTGATTCATAGCCATACATCCAAACGCCATCATGCCCTCCCCTATCTCCCACACTCTCTAACACCCCAACCCCTACTAAAGCATATTGCACCCTGTCTGCCTCTTCTGGCCGACCCTGGAGGGCCTTCTTGACACTGGACTGAGTCTTCCGTACTGACCCTATCTCTAGATGGCATTAGGCCCATTTTCCACCACCCGATGTGACCCCTCTATCGGCTGATAGGGCCCTAGTTGATGCTTCCACCGGCCGACAGAGGTCATGCTACTCCATTGAAACCTATGGCAGCCCCATCGGCCGAGATAGTACCTTGGTGTAGCTGTCGGCCGATAGCGTGACCATATCGGGTGGTGGAAAACGGCCCTCACTAACTGCAGACTGGGACGTTGGTAATATGTATACTAGGCATTAGTTTTTCTGAGTCCACGTCCAGTATACCACCTTGAGGGTGCCTATAGCTGACATTCATGGTTGCAGTCGAGTAGGTATTGCACACCCCCTACCCCGATGTCCAATTTCATTATATATTGAAGATTACAATAGGAGACAACATTGTAACATATCTCAGTTGGGGGACTCGCATAGTATGGCACCTGTGAAACAAAAATATTTGATTGCCAGTTGCTTCGCAATTGACCATCTACACACCGTGGCTATCCTTTAAGATTTCTAACCTTGTGTAGGCTTCCAGAGTCAGAGCTAGGGATCAGGATAAAGTGTTCTGACAGCCCACGTGGCATCAGCGGACCACCAGTCTCTGATAGCTAGATTCCCTCCAGGACTACATAGTAGATGATGTTATTCCTAACTAGACCTTCTCATGTCACTGCGCATGTGTGATGTTAGAGGGAGGAATAGCCATATCGTAAGACAAGATGCACACTGTAAAAGAATTGCCGTAAAATTGATGACGGTACTCTGCAACTTTGGGACAAAGATTAATTTTTACAGAGATTCCTTGTAATGCAGTACTTTACTATGCAGACATCTGGAGCTTCATTGTAGAAACTACACTGCTTAACTACAATTACACGGTCATTTACTATTCAATTTTACGAGGATCCTTGGTAGATTCAACAGTAATTTCTAAGAGTACAGGGAATTGTACTGGAACCTTCAGGGATATCATTGATCTGCCTTGAGTCATCCTGTCCTGGACAGCTGGATCCAGGACTTAAGAGTGTTGTACAGGATACACTCTAAAAGCTTCTTTTTTTTATCAACCACGCATCCTTGTAAATCTGGGAAGTGAAGTATCGTAATCTTAATGAAGTGACATCGTTTTTTGGACAGTGTCCATGATACGTTAAGGCTAATAGTATATTCATAGACTACTCTCTCGTATCGTTCTTATGCAAGAATGAAGTAAATGGGAGTTTACCACAAGGACCTTCTTTGCCATGAAAAATCATATTGTCAGTCTAAAGACTATCCCTTCACACCACCGTAGACATCCAGCTAGTGTGAGGACCCATTATGAAAAATGAGTAGATAGGTCCAACCTGGTACCTAACTGGATGAGGACTGTCACAGCCTGTCCATACACTGGAGAATGAGGAGATGGGGGATGGGAGCAGTCTGCGTATCAATATGTGGACTGATAGAAATGTAGCCTACTCTCCTCCTGACCTTAAGCATGTGAGTGTTTTAACCCTTTAAGGACTATATTGTGTTTAAATGAACTCTTAAATTATCTTGACCTTTTATGATGTACAAAATGGAATGCAACCTGGTAAGTAAATTTCCAGTGCTGTATCCATTTATCATGCTGAGCAAGATTTCACCCCCCGCCCCTCCTGATGGGTTGGCATGATAAACAGATGCAATGCGTGCTGTCCAGGTGCTTATTAGTGCTGCATTGGTGCATCATGACTATAAGAAAGAACCAAGCAATAAAAGGTTTATGCGGCGCCTGCGTCATTTATATGGAGATTATGGTTAGTGTTCAGTGCTTATTTATTGCCAGGGGTGATATCAAAGTAACAAAGGTATATTCCAATGATGATATTACATCATCATATAGTGCATAGGTCAACAATACTATCAACAGGAGTTTGGAATATCAAAATGTTAACTTGTAGGTAATGATGGAATGAAATTAAAAAGCATGCTGTGTGTCATGTAAGCTTGATATCTGGTATAAAAGTATGAGCATAAGGGTCCCGTACCATATTGGTTATACTATATCTACCTCTGCCCAAACAAATATAATCGCCTATAGATATCAATCAAATCTATTTTGATTTTGTTATATATTAACGAAAATATTACCAATATTTTATGGATGATTGATTTGTCCTTAGTCGTTAAAAGATATTTTATCAGCAATATCCTTTCAACATACAAAGGGCAAAGTGACACCGTCAGTGCATCTTTGGATTATTTATTAAGCCAGCCATAAGCAATATATCTATCCGTAGCATAATAAGCATTAAGCTTAGAAGCCTCACAAAATGAAAATCCTCTAATAAAAGGAAGCCACTTCAGGCAGAGTCTGGGGAGGAGGCTTAGAGGTAGGAGTATGGCAAGGATGAGGGAGAGGACAGTCAGGACCAAAGTGGATCTTTAGCCAGGCGATCTGTGTGTCCAGCCAGCCACTTGGAGGGGTAGGGCGGGGGCGGTGGTGGGGGACTGGAGGGTGTCTGAAGGGAAGAGTACCGCATTTCCCTGTATGTGATACCTGGATTATTAAAAGCCCAATCTCACCTCTACATCCAATGCTTGATTAAGTACAGACATAACGTCTCAACACCACATATTAGGACATATACCTTTTAGAGTATTGCTCGATCCCTGACAAGAGGGCTATACGGTAGGTACCGTGCACATACCATCCTTGGTGGTGTACAGGCCAGTGTGTGTGGGGGAGGGTGGGTCAGGAGGCACTGACAGGACTAGGGTGGTGAGTTGGGTGGGATAGATAGCGGATAAATGGGGTATTCTTGTCAGGATCCGGCGGTGGCCTCAGCCATGGAGGACTCCAGGGGGAGGAGGATCAGACCCTCCTGGCTGTGTGTCCAAGATAAGGATGTCAGGGGAGCCGCCCAAGGAGGCAACCACCAGGCCGTGCTACCGCTGGAGGGGCTTCTGGAGAAGGGGATGTGCTGGGGCTGAGGGCTGGGCTACGGTTGGAAAGGAGGGATGCGGTGGTCCAGTCACGCCCAGCAAAGCTTATAGAATGAGTCCTAACAATAGCCGTTAAGATGCCTACATCTGACATCTTATGGTGGCTACACTCTCAGCCCAATGACCGGGTTTTACAGTGGAAAGCTTATTATTGGGCAGTACAGGGGGAGTTGATGTTAGTACAAACCCATTGAGTTGATTGGGGTTCTAGTGTAGGTGCTACGGCGGTATCTACTGCCTATTTACAATTCGGGCTGAGAGTGTATATGGAGCTCAACGTTAATAATATAATTATATCCCAAAGATAAAGTATGAAGGTCATTGCAGTGTTGATGATTAGATGAAATAGTACCGCATTGATGCATGCTGAAGTCCAGGAGACACCATGCGGCCCCGATATCTATAGTTCCGTAAGGCCGTGTATGATATACCTTAAGTTTATTGTACCATCATCGGAGATTAAAGTTTTTAACCATGTTCTTGAAATACTTCCTATATTATCTCGCAATCATATATATGTATGGAACATGTCTCATACACTCTGCATGTCTCTGCAGGAAACAAATACCAGGGTAACGCTAAGTGGAATACTGCCTTTGTACATTTATACATGATTATTATAAGCTCATAGACGTTATGAAACAAGATGGCATTGCTATTGTCTAGTCCTTATACATGAACGACCACATTTTTAATGAATTCCCCACCACATCCTTACAGTCTGCCAAAGGAAGAGGTGGCTTTAGAATAGCGATGAATGAAGATGGCACTGGGGTATGGGTGGGGGGAGTGGGGTATGGTACAGGCTCAAAAGTACAAATCCTACAGGGCGGAAATTACTTTGACGCTGATGATATTTTTTGTCCCTTTCTTCCACCATCCCATTGGCTGCTTTTGTTGAGTGTCAATGTCAGATTGTGTGATGGGAAGTAGGCTACGAGCTGGATTAATTTTGAGAAGTCACATACCTTTGCAGTGTATTCCACCTGGTGAATCAGATTGCTCATTTCAATTTGTGCACAGGTACAGTGCATTATGAAAGGGTTGAACGTTAATGTGTTGCAACTCAGAGAGAGAGAGAGAGAGAGAGAGAGAGAGAGACAGAGAGACAGAGAGACAGAGAGACAGAGACAGAGAGACAGAGAGAGAGACAGAGAGAGAGACAGAGACAGACAGAGACAGACAGAGACAGACAGAGACAGACAGAGAGACAGAGACAGAGAGAGAGACAGAGACAGAGAGAGACAGAGAGAGACAGAGACAGACAGACAGACAGACAGACAGACAGAGACGGAGAAAGGCAAAGATACAGTCAGAAAGAGAGAGAAGGGGGGGCAGGCAAAGAGAAGGCAGAGACAGACAGACCTATAGACACACACACATAGCGAGACTATAATAGAGCGAGAAAAGGACAGCAATGCAGAGAGAGGGACAGATAGGCAGACTGAGAGACAGATAGCGACAGACAGAGGGTGGGGGGCGATTGTGTCTACTTGCTGGAAGGGGTGAGGTGGAGGAAGCAAGCAGGGGAGGGGAATAAGGACGAGCTGAGTAGGGGGCTTGTATGGTACGGAAATGACTTTGCCGTGAACGGAATTTCTTCCTAGTTCGCCTTTGTCAGTTTTCTACAGATACCCTGACTGTCCAGCAAATGGTTCCTTTGCAGAGAAAGATGTGGTTGGAATGCGTCTGCCTCCCCCAGGCCTCTTCTGATGTTGAAGCTTAGAGGGCCTGGTTCCTCGACTTGAGGATAATTTCCTTGTTTCACCAGGTTTCTATGGTAAACATCACCATATAGAGATCTCTATGCCTGGTTTTGCCTGAGGAACATGTGGAGGAGGATATCTCAATATTTCCAAATTTGTTACAGTGTGTTTGGCCAACCATTTTACTTTATGTTTCAATGAGGTGTCATCAGTGGCCCTTCTCCAAAAGGGGGGGGGGGGTAGATGGCTGTTTTATTAAGGTTCTGAAATGGCTGTTTCTCTTCCCTCCCTCAAATATATTTATTGTTCTAAGATTACATTGTGACTATCCATAGAGCAAGAAATAGCCTAAACCTTATGTCCTAAAATATAGTCATGAGAAGCCATCACATCCACTGTGCTAGAACCAGTAGATAATAACTGTTACAGACATCAGCCTGAATAGGATGCCTCCCTGTACAAAACAGCCATGTGTTGTATTTCAAGTTGTTGATTGACCAGCGGCCATTCGATTGAAACGTAGCCTTCCCTTTGCTGGGGTCAGAGCCTGGGCCCCAGAGGATACAACTTATCTAACAGTGGATCAACCACATCTAAATAAATACATTAGTGGATTCCTCCTGGGCTAAAGGGGCAATGTGAACCCAGAGGGAGAGGGCTCAGAAGTAGGACACATTCATTGTGTTATTCTGTTAGTGGTTATAAATGCATGTTGACATGGAATCGGGAAACGTGGCTTGGGGAATTTCAACTACAATAAAGAAAGGATCCTGTCTGGGAGCAAAGCCAAGCTCAGCGGAGGAGAAGTCAAATTGAATTTGCTGTTAGTGCACCTTTTTTTTTGGACTGGGTCATCCAAAATGGCGGACGGACAGACATCTGCTTCCGGTCACGCATACGCATCCGCTGGAGGTCGCTGGTGGCCTTTCAAAGTGCTTCAGAGACTGGCTAGTAAGGGTCGTGGGCCACTAGTGGATAGGGGCTGGCCCAACCCCCATGGGGTCGCAGCCAGCATAGAAACGGGCGAAAATAGGGGACATTGGGGCTGCATCTGCGCATTATGGCCGGTGGTGGTCCTGTGTGTCCACTGTATGCAGGGCACCAGTGCCTCTATGAGCTGATATATGGTAGCGTCATGCTTGCCTCATGAAGGAAACCATTTTGTCTTCAAACAGGAAAATATTTTTGTCCCCCAGAAGGTGTATATCTCTGATCCCCGTGGAAGGAAACAACTGCATATATCCCTCAGAAATGCACGGTATCTGACTTTTTTTTTGGTGTGTCAGTTTCTAACTTACAAATTATACATTATCAAAGATCTCTTGATGCACCATACCCACTCTGCCAAGTTCCAAGTTTTTTGCTTGTTGATAAAACTTTGATGCACCATGTCATCTGTATGATCTTAATGGCTATTTACCTGTGCTGTAAATGCAAATACGGCTTCTCAACTATCAAACTCAAACCAACAGTCTTAGTTCAACTTTCCAATCCTACTATATTATACCACCACCATAGAGTTGTCCCCATTCAGCCCGCTACCTCCCTATAGGTTCAGCTACTGGTGCTGGGTATGCCGCTGAGTGTACCTCAGACCCCTCCTGATGGTAACAAATGTATGTGACCCATGGAGGAGGGGTCTGTCATGTGTATATTTCCTCCATACCCCCATGAATACCAACCGTACCCAGTAACATGCCGGCAAATAGAAGAGATATGATGGACAGCCCCTTGATGTTTCCTTTGGGGATGAAGATAGCCTGAGAATAACCAAGTATGACTTCTTTGTGCAGTCTCTATATAAAAGTATCTGTTTCTTGCTCTATTTTTGACAAGTGAAGTCTTAGTTCATTGTTGAGATTTTTGTCAGATAGATGGCAGAGACAGAGCCCACCGTCTAATCATGTGGCTTAAAATTTGATAGAAGCTATCCTGTAGCTTTCTAAATAGAACAAAAAAACAATGCAATGTGTACTCTAGTGCTAAAGCACAGAGCAAGAAGATGCACACAATGGCAACAGTTATTTTACCTCCAAGTAAGGAGGTAAGATGGTGGCTATCCTGTTTGCTGTGACCACGTAGCATGAACCCTTACCTTATTCATTTGACTGATAAAAAGGTACTTCGCTTTACTATTTTAGGGCAAGGTGGCGAGGAAATTGAGGCCTACCACTTACCTTATTAATTCATTATTTATTAGGCCTCATAAATTATGTACAGATACTTCTGCACCACAATTTAAAAACATAGTGAATCGAAGCAAATAATCGTATAAATATATGTCTGGTGAAAGAAACTTAAACCAATATCAAAACATTATTATATCATGAACTCTTTTCTATCCAACTGGGTTGATATCTCAGGTATATGACAGTTGTTGCTATGCAACTAGAATAAATAAATTTGGTGTTTCTACGATGCAAACCATCCCAGTTTTAACTCCTGTATAATCCATCTGCATACATTAAGGGGATTGAGTTCTACTTTAATCATGAAGGCCAATTTTTATCCTTTCTACCCTCTTAAAACTGCCTCTGGAGGTATTTGGTATTCATGTTTGGAATTCCGAGCGCTATTTTGTCCATCAGTGGGATGCCAAGGCCATGAATGGAAATGGGCACTTTCCATAACTTTGCTCATCGACAGGCTGTGGGATGAGGATCCTATGGATTAAAGTTGGGATAATAGCCAGATCAGAAGCTGATAATCCCTATCACACCTTAAAGCCACTTTAAAGGCAGCAGACTGCTTAAATGCACCACACATGCTGGTTCTTGTAATGCACAATCATTATATATATATATATATATATATATATATATATATATATATATATATATATATATGCGTCATGTAAAAGAAAGCATAATGCATTATGGCATTTGTGCTGCCACAAACCTATAGCGCCCCCCCAACCCCCACCCCAAGAAAAACCGAGCTAAACAGAATTTATGTGGCGACTTTCATTCAATAATGGATGTAAAATTAAACATAAAGCTAATACTTAATACCATAAACTATTATCATTATTCAAAAAATAAGGTTTTATTTGAATTTTGATAACAGGTCCAAAGATCCAGTGACAAACTTTAGAATACACTGCCCCCCCCAATCCTACCATGGTAATAGTGAACTACTATATCAGTGAAAGTACCCCTTCTCTCTTGATCCTAACCATCCACCAATTTCCATCATGCCTCTGCCAGGTGACTATCTGGGTCTAACTAGTTTGGCTAAATGAGGTGGGGTGAGAAGGAGTGCTTGTGGGTGGGAATGGGATGGGGACGAGGGATGGGGGTAACTATCCCCAACAACCCCTTTTATCTCTAGACTCATCCATCTTTAGATTCAGCCCCCCCCCATCCTCTACCATCCGCTCTAACCTACACCACATACGCAGCCCCCTACTATCATCCAAGCTTAAGGGAGAAATCACTATGGTAGTGTCGCCTTTGTCGAATTGCTACTGATGTCCCAAGCTTCTTTTCTTTTAATGATCTTTTTAAGACTTCAGTATGTATCTGCGATTTCCCCCACCCCTAATATATTAGAATATGAAAAACTGAAGGGGAATTCTCGAGGAAATTACACTCAAATGAAATGGAGCTGAGAATATATTGCTATTAAACCAAGCACTGTACAATACCGTGTTATTTACCATGCCTTGCGATCCTAGAATTAATGGCCTTCAAGTGGAGAGAAGATGGTAGAGTAATTGTTCATAAGAGGCACCCATTGTGATCTAAGAACAAACCCCGGGAATAGACCTCCATGGAGTCTGGCCTTAAGTCCTGTACCCATCCAGACCCCTCACTCACTCACACACGCACACAGACTGCAGGACCTTCCTCCCTACATGTCACACACAGCCCGTGGCAGCAGAGTGATGTTCATTTTTACATTTAAATTGAGTTTGACACTAATGGAACCCTGCTGGTGGTTATCAGGCTAATACAGGGTGCTGGGATAACAGCACGTTTAACCCCTTAAGGTCTGCATGGTGGTTAGAAAGTCAGGGTATTTTGTCGTTGTAATGCATGGGTGTATCATGCGTATCCCTCACGAGTGTATCGACCCTGTATAACAACATAGCGTATGGATGTAATCCCAATGAGTCTTCTCACCAGCGCTTCATCAGTGCATCATGCCAACCATCTGGGGAGGTATCAAGCCCATAGGATTGAAATGACCCATGAATGTAGCCCTAGTGAGTTACTCCCTACGTCTACATTCATGCACATGACGACCAGTATGCATGACGCATTAATACATTTGCGGCCCTCAATGGGTTAATGCACTATAAGAGCTGGAGGTAGCGATACCATTGCTCATTATAGTGATGATTGGGGTTGTTAGGGGCGCGGTCATATTGGCACCCATCTCGCGAGGTTTATACCAGTGTTAGACATGCACAAAAGAGCGTTCACCTGTAGCAAGTTACAGAACGAGATGAGTGCCAACATCCGATGAGATCTGCATCTAGAGGCCTCCACGTCGGTTTTCGTTTAATTTCTGTAAGATCATGGCCAGTCCCAACGATCCAATTTTATATTTGCGAAGGCTGACTGATACATTAAAAGCTTTCAGAAAATCATTGGGTAGGGTAAAAAAAAGACAAAAGAACTCGCAGCCAGGGGATTCAACGACTACTTTGGTACAAGGTCTTTTCGTAAGGTGTAAGTAGGATAGCAGAATAGGAGTTTTAACCAGGTAGAGCTGGGTGCTTCAAAAGAGGTTGGTGTATGGAAGCTTTTACTGTAGGTACCATTTAAGACATAAATCTCTGGAACAAAAGAAAAGTCCTATTTGGCTGATCACTAAATCAAATACGATGATGTAAGATACGATAACGCTTTAGGGGTGACATGATATTATCGCCAATTGCCTATCCCCCTATAGTGCACAGGTTCTGGTTGCTAAGTCCTCTAAGGATAGCATAATGCACATTATCATGCATATTGCTTACTCACAGGCTTTTCCAGTTAATTTCTAGTGATAATGCTACAGAGGAAATGCCAGTGGGAAAATTGGAATTCATAAATAGGTTTTGAAACAATAGATTGCGGTGCATAAATATAGGACTGGAGAGTAATAGGCACAGCTACATGTATGATTCAAGCATTATATAAACCTTAAGGGGTTAACACTCTCTGGATCCCCATAATGGTACCCTTCAACTTTGACAGAATAAGGATAGAGGGCAGAGGGGTGCATAACGCCCACTTCCACAGTAAATCCTGAAATCCTGGTCACATGCCTCAATACTGGGTTCAGATCCTCATAGAGGCACCATTTGGACAGGTAGGGTCATTGTGTGGCTACAAAATGTCACTGTGCTGTCAGTTCTGAGGTTTGACACTCCTGCCAGAAACCCATCCTGACTTCTAACAAAAAGCAGGCTTCCATGATCCATTGCCGGTAGTGACATTATGGGATGCTTTAAACTCTTCAAATGCGGGTCAGGTTACCAAAAGCCTTTGGGAGAATTCATGGAAATATTATAGTTCGAAACAACGGCTCGGAGCACTCCATACTTGTGTGTCTTTTGCCAAACATTTTTCAGCCTACTGCGACATCAGATGATTGTTACATTTATCTGAGGTCGAATCATACATTTCTAGACAACAGTGATGATCGATATATGACAGATATCTGGGAATTTAACCCCCCCCCCTCCTCCCCAGCTATGCTAGAGCTGATCTAGTGATCTTATCTTCAGATTATCTATAGATAGGAAGGATGATGCTCTAGTCAATTTCCCCGCAACATGTCTGACAAATGCAAGCTGCCATGAGCCCCATCCCTCAGTGGTCACGCCAAGGCAACCCTATACCAGTCCTATTATCATGGCCTCCCAATTTCTTGCACATCAAATTCACCTGCTCCAAAATGAATGGCATAACCCGACAATGACAAAGCCGCTGGTTGGCATTGTCATTTGAAATCTCCTTTTTTATCATATTGTGTGGGTGCAACATCCACATGGGTAGGTTACTCATTTAACTTGAAGTTAAATTTTCTCATGGATTGTTGCTCTCCACTGTTCGCCAACACTGTAAAAAAGAAGTGCTGTTAAATAATGACAGATCTCTGACAACTTTGGGACAAGGATTTCTCCATTATTTTCACTTAGATTCCTTGTATCACCGTACTGCGATTTGGGGTTTCATTGAAGAAACTACACTGCCTGATTGCAATACAGCTAGAGTGATTCGTTTTTTAGTTTTACGAAGATCCTGGTAAATTGAGCAGTTATTCAAGACCCGTGAGGAACATGCAGACATCATAGCCATAAATGGAGGGTCCATATGATGCATGCTCCATCGCTCTTGAGTAGCTCGAAATTGTGTGCTGAATCTAAGTCAAGCTAACCTGACACTATCATCAATTTTAGTGTTGCTTCCACTGTCGTCGGTTGGGCAATTTTCTGCTAATCTGACCAAATATCTTTCATACTTTTGCAACATTGTTAATCATTATATTAGGGCTATTCTGACCAATTGTACGCCTGTGCAACCAGCACCTCATGTACCAAACAGGCCCACGAGTCCAAACACTGAGTTCGAGGACATATTATGCCACACAGTATTGCTACTCCCTATTCTTCAGCCCCAGCTATCAGTGAGAACTAACCTGCATAACACTGAAGCCTTGGACATTAGAAATGCCCCATCACCATACATAGGGCTCCAGCAGATGCTCCCATTAAACCTAGAGTATTGATATATACCTAGAGCTGAGTCTCCACTTGGTCTCATTAACTCCAGACAATATATTCGTGCTACCATTAGTGTGCAGCATTTGATCATTGAGCCCCATGTGCTGGTGCCTATTCTGGTAGTTTACTGCTATTTTAGCCCCCTCCATCTATGGATAAGAACGCTATAGAAAGCATACCCCAGCATAACACTCTATAACTGATCATCCTAGGCATGACCCCCCACTTTGTCAGGGTGAATATCATTAACCCTTCGAGGGGCTGCTCATGCATTAATGAATCATGCCCGTTGGCCTTCATGATACATGAATTCGGCCCTGGTGAGTAACTCACAAGGCCTCCCTGCAAGCATCTTGATGACCCTGTGGGGTTGATACATTCCCGATGGGTACACTGAGTGGCATGATGCCCTCCTGCGTCAGTGCCCCTCAAAGAGTGGAACAATTTATGCAAAGATCATAACAAACACATCTGACTCCCTTACCATCTCGCGAGAGTTCGGCTTCCATCTCATTCTGCAGCAGGTTATTAACACGTCATGCTATGTCAATATGTGGTATCGAAGTATGTCTTGTAATGAGAGCCAAAATGGGCGTTCACATGCTCCGCACAATAATCATTGGTTCTAGAAAGCGTTCTTGAAATTATTGTTATACAAGTTTACTCTTGCAATTCGAATGAGAGTTTAAGCTATAATTCTATCTATGAAACCCTTTTATTTCAGTAGTACTGTGAATGTGACCCTGTTTTTGGAAGCCTAGATACACATATAGAAGTGGTATCTGTGGCGTGACCAATACTATTAGTCCAGCAGACTAAGCAATACCTGCCATGATAGTGTAAAGAGCCCTCCATTTATTACCACTAATGTTTAGTCCCACTGCGGTGACATTGGCTGTCTTTGGAGTTACATCTAAAAATAACTGGAGGGTGATGCTTGTATGATAAATAGAGCTAGGAGTAGGTGCCCTTTTTACCAAAGAATGTACGCTCTGCTTCACCATTCAACTTCCACTCACAATATAAGTCTGAAAGGGCACCTGTCTTACTTAAAAAATAGTGTGCTGCACTATGAGATACCTACTTTTGTCACAACTTCTTTCAAGTGTTTTTGTGTTGACCACTTGTGTGCAAAAAAATAGGACTACAAAGAAAGGTACATCTGCAGGTGAGGCCTTATTCAGGCAAAACTGCATTTTCCCATAGGAGCAACACCCTTCTGATAAAGCTTGTGCACTACACTAAAATCCTTGCCTTCCCTGGAGTGCCCATGTATGAGCGTTCCTGGTTGGTTCTTCCTACTAAAAACATTAGCAATTTTCCAAACACATTCCCATGTTTTTATTTCTGTTTCATAATCAGTGGGTACTTCTATTTTCCAAAGTTGAAAGTGGACAGTTATTAAAAGTCACTTTGCAGATCGAATTCGGCCAAATGCATTTGCCCCGTTTTGATACTGTTATTAGACCTTTTCTCTGTTTAGGACAATAATCAAAATAATGCCCATTTTTTAGAGATTGCATTCTGCTCCTCAAACGTCACATCTGCTGTGCTTTGACAATATGAGTATTTAGCCACTCTCCATGAAAAGCAGCAGAATCAATTATTTAAACCCCATTTTATAGTTCATTTTGGTTTCTGAGGGTTTAACTGAATGCCCTGTACTTTCAGTACAGCCTGTATCCGCCATTTTTTCATGATTACATGACCCCATTCTTTCTCTAGCAAGCGCAGGTGTTGGGTGTCACAAGACGACATGAGGCAGCAGCGACATGAGTGAGGGGGTGGAGATATTATTGCAGGTCAATTAGTGAGTTTGACAAGCCAATCTAGCCGGGCGATAAATCTCCAGAATAGAGTGGGTGTAGGTGTGGGAAGCTCATCCTCTACACACCAGACTTAATCTCTATAGTCACCATACTACTGCAATTTTAACCCTGCGTAAGTAGCCTCACCCGCATATATATAAGCCATGCACTGGCTTTGGGAGAAAGCTATTGAAAAGCTGCACCTGAGGTCTCAAAAGGTCTTCATTCATTATTGTAGTCTATACTTAAATTTAAAACCCTTATAAGCCACATCCCGAGGTCAGGAAAATCGTACAAGCTGCACTAAGGGCTGAATTGGTCTTTAAAGTGTTTTGCGGTACTGGGAGTCTTCTAGTGGATAGCGCCTCGGAGACAAAATTTCTTCCTTGTAGACACACTTTCTTATAATAACCAATGATAACTACATGACAAGGTTTGTGCTCATTACATGATAATAAGATGGCACATATTTTACACACCTCGTCAGGTTCATTGCAGTGTTCTTCACTACATAGGAGTTTTCAAAGCTCTAACTAATGGAAATCTAAAATATGCAAGCATTAGATCAGTATAGCTAGTAGCCATTAGCTGTTAATGCCTCAAAGTAAATTTGCCTGTGGTGCTAATCTAGCACTTATCAATTTATATATAATTTTCAACTTGAGCCGTTATATTTGACTTTTTGTCTAGACTTTAATATTCATGAGGGATTGTTTCTCCACTTATCCACAGTAGAATAATAAAAGTCTGCAAAATTGATTTTAAGTTGAAAGTTTTAGATCGTTCTAAAAGATAACAATTCCCAAGCTCAAATCCCATGGCCGTCTGCAGAAATAATCCAAACAATACTGCAGCAATGAGCTAATTTGCCACATTGATATAACAACTACTTTTGGTACATTTTTCATCCAGGGTTCTGCACCAATCGTGATATGAGAATAAATATTGCATTCGCTGCGCGAAGTCAAGCCGAGTCGAAATTGGCTCTTTGTGTAGTTCCTAACAATGAAAGCATGCCAAATGGAAGTTTATTTTTACTCTTTCAACCCATGCACACCCTCACCAATACTCATCTTCCATTCACACTGGCGCCCTGAGTGTCCATCTATATTGACAGGGATACAGTTACGAACCGATACAGCTTTCATAAGCCCAGTTTACAGCTCCAACCGCCAATTCATGCTGGCATTTTAAAAGCCAATTTCATTAGGAATTCAGTTTTCCTCTCGTTTAAAAGCAATCTCGTGTTACCGGGAAGCACGTTGCGATGACAAAGAGTGGGAGGTTGGTGACACGCCCCAATACAAGTTATTGCATAATACCCACTGGGGGAGGTTCTGAGCTGGTATCGAGTAGCTCAGAATGGAAAGGGGAGCAGGTCAGGGCGAGGAGAGGTGGGGAAGGGAGCAAGTCAGGGCGAAAAGGGGAGCGGGTCAGGACGGGGAGGGAGTCAGGGAGGGGAAGGGAGGGGAAGGGAAAGGAGGGGAATGCAGCAGGTCAGGGTGGGTTGGGAGTCAACGAGGGGGAGGGAGGGGACGGGAGGGGTAGGGAGCAGGTCAGGGTGGGTGGTGAGTAGGTCAGGGAGGGGAAGAGAGTAGTTCAGATAGAAGAGAGGGGCAGGTCATGGTGGGAAGCGGTAGGTTAGGGTCGTGAGGGGAGGGGAGTATGTAAGGGTAAGGAAGGAAACATGTCAATGTGGGATAGGGAAGAACGGTTCTAGGGGTGTCGGACTAGATAGCTGTTGCGCGGAGCAGGTTATAGGAAGGAAGTGAATCAGGTCAGCCAGGGGAGGGGAGCAAGTCAGCGTGTTATGTGACGAAGGAGGAATCACTGGTCACTCGGATAAAACCTATGAAAAAAAGTGTGAAGTTCCAAAAAGACTTTTATTTTCCCATATTATGCACTAAACCCCATTCATAGGTAAGCACCCATCTGAAATGTTAGGTGAACGCCTCTTTAAATTGAATTCCGAGTTCATATGTTTTATGGGCCATTCATTTGTCAAAAGTGAAGATTACAGCTCATGTAGTACAAGTAACCCTATTCTCATTGACACATGTCAGATAATGAAGGACACAATGGTTTTCCACATCGCAAAACTATGGGAAAAAGCAATCAGAAAATAACAGGTATTTTCGGAGGTTTGACCTCAGGTGTTTTAATAGAGTTTGCCTCAGAGAAAAAAGACTGACACACCTCATAAAATATTTGAACACAGGAAGAAAAACAAGTGCCGGGTTTTGTTTCTCATTTGCGCATGACCGAAAAGGAAGTGACAAAAATGCCCAGTGAACGACCGACCCTGGGTTTTGGACAGGATGTAACGGAAGGTTGTTTCTATCCCACTTTTTATGCCTTTCCTTTTATTACCGCAATTTCTTCTGACAGTGGAGTGAGGGTGATCAAATATTTTACAGGGCCACGGCCTCTGCCTCATTAAATGTCCACTTGGGAGGTGGGCCAGTGAGCACATTGCGGTAAATGGGGGCAATAGCCATTGATTCTATAGGGAAATAGCAGGTCAGCCACTGCACCAATATGGCAATAGAAGTGAGGGTTTCTTTATAATATTATGATCTAAATGAATACCACCGTAAATCCTCTCATATAGGACGCCCCTCTTGTGTAGGACTCTATTTTAGGGTCAAATTTTGGTCATTCTATAACTGATCTATAGTGTTAGTTCCTCGTCTATAAGATGCACCCTGACTTTGGAGGAATGTTATAGGACGTAGATGATGTAATTCTGGTGTACAGACAGACAGACAGACGGGCAGCCAGGGGCAGAGACAGAAAGTGATAGACAGAGACAGACACACAGACAGACAGACAACAGAGAGAGAGAGAGAGAGAGAGAGAGAGAGAGAGAGAGAGAGAGAGAGAGAGAGAGAGAGAGAGAGAGAGCGCACAAGAGCAATTTATAGTTCCAGGAAGGGGGTTGAGAGGGCCAAGATGGTTGCCTCCAGGAGCAAGCTAGCAACAGAGTCATGTTCAGGGATCTATAATTCACAGGAGAACCAAGGCCACACCTGACCAGCCTCCTATACTTGGTCCTCCAGCAGGGGTAAGGGGTGTAGAAAGGCGACAGGTGTGTCAAGCATACCTGCTTCCTAGTTTACCATAGCTACCCATCTAAGTGCCCCCAGAGTTTATATATATCATATGACTCGATCCCTTTAGGACATTTGGCGGCCCACCCCCCTCATGGAGGCTTCAAAAGTTGATCGTCGCACAAGCACGTATACTATGTACAAGACAAGTACTTTGAGATAAAGATCATGGTGATTAATTCCATTTCAATACCCACGCAAGATGGCGCCTTATTCAGCACGCACTGCTACCAATCTAAAATCAAGTGACTCAATGATCTAAGCTACTTTGGTGTCACCTTTAACCTAAGTGGACTTGCGTGACTCTATCAGCAAACACAGTTTGTTTTGTCAGTTTAAGTTAGGTACAAATATGAAACTAAGTCCAAACAAATACAAAACTACGCCCAAAACCAGGGTAGTGGATCCATAGACCTGCACGCAATATGGATATGAGCTATCACGTTGTAAGCTGGAAAGGCAGTTGGGAGGCAGCTGGGATAGTACAAAGGGGGCTGGGGATTGTGGTTGGGGAATGGGGAAGGGGAGATGCTACGGAAACTGGTTTCAGGATTGCATGTGGATGCACCGTGTCACCCACTGCATCAACGCCTAACCGTTACAACGAGTCGTCACGTGAGATGGCAGCGTTCAGTTGTCAGGCGTAGGGATTTTAATTTTGAGTTTTGACGTGAGTTCCCTGCTGGATATGGCGCAGGGATACCCTAGTCCCAGATTCTGATTACATTGTCGGTACCAGTTAAATCTGGGACTTTTTTTTTCTGTTTCCCATGATGCCTACTGCCACACTGCTTTCTTCGGGTGCCTGGCATCCCTGTGTACTTGCTTGTTTCCTTTCTATAGCTCTAGATAACAACCTGGCGAAAGCTCCTACTCCTTTGCCTCTATTATCCTCTCTATTATTACTCTGAACGTGTCAGCACCCCTTTTTGTATTTCCTTTTCCTGGAGGTCGATATTTTTTATGAATTGCCGACAATGTTTCTTTGGTCAAATGATGTATTTAGAACTTTTTCAGAACCGAAGATGAAATGATATGCATTTCCAGTGTTATATATTTTCTCAAAATGATTTAGAAAAAATCAGTTATCAGCAAAAATTAGATATATACCTCCTGGCGAAAATATGAATCACCCTGTTGTTCCACGATCTCTCTCTTTGCCATTCCCCTCTGACCCTCGCACACTCACCTCCCCCCTCAGTGTCTTCACTTCTCCACCTGCCCCAAATTTTATGCTAACCCCCTCCCCCTTCACCAAAAAAGTATCCCTCTGTCACCTTTAAGCCATTTCCACCACTCGAGCACAATCCCTCCATTTTTTCTAACTTTCAATGTAACCTCTTTTTTTTTTTTTATTGTAATTTACTGTTATTTAGTTGACCACCTCAGAATGCAAGATACTGTTTTAATTAGACTTCCTCGCTCCCTTCCATCAAACTATGAAAGAAACTTGGTGGGGCTCAGTGTTCACTAGTTTAAAATAGATTTACATTAGTTGAAATTAATTTTAAACAAAATCTATGTTTTGGGTAACATTGTCTCCAGATGTGACTCTAAATTATTTACGTTGTTAATGGATAGTTGACGGCTGAGGCTTGCTGGGCCTAATTTGACTTTATTCTTTAATTAACGTGCCATTAAGCAAACTGTAATTACAGTACTGCCATCTCAAACAGACACCCTAGCATCAAAATTCAACACAATCAGTGTGCTATCCCTATTTTAGGCTGTAAATATTGAAATGATATTGCAGTATGGATGGAAAGAGTGTTCTGACAAGGGTATATTTAAATTTACACCATGTATTTATAAGTAAAGCATCCTTGATTAATACCATAAGACATTTCTAATTAAGATATTGATTGCGGCGTAAGTGCAGTTAACCGTTTATATGTCGCATGGTGCATTAATGTGTCATGCCTCTTGGTTGCCATGATGCATGAATGCATATACCTGTCACGGCATGTCACCCTTAATTGGTTGATATAGACTCGCCAATGGGCATAGAACATTGAATGAACGTTGAAATAACTTTGAGTAACAGCCCTGTGAACAGAAATCACGTGCCTCTAGCTAGCGGCACTGATCCCATTGGGGCCATAACGCTATGGGAATAAGATCAGTGGGTAGTGCTAGAGGCAGGTGATCCGGATCAGGCTTCTGCTAGAGGCATGTGATCTCCAACAGCCTCGTTTTGAGTACTAAGTAGGTCAAGAGGGCATGACGTCACATGCAGTGATGGCGGCCAGCTGGCGGCTAGAGTCGGCCACTGGTGTGCTGTTATAGTGGAATAATAATGATTCGGGATGAATAGTTAACCAAATTTACTCCAAGCTCTAATAGAACTAGAAACAATTGAAGGGCTAATGATACTGTCCCTATGCCATCCGTCAGTAACTGATGGCCGTCAGTTGGCCGTGAATCGGCTGTAATGCTATGGGAAACGGGATCAGTGTCGGCATACTAGAGGCGGGTGACAATCTGTTTAGAGGGGTTTGAGTAATATCATTTCAACCTTAATTCAATGTCCTGTAGCCACTGGCCAGAGGTTTCGTATAGGGTAGCAATACAGGTGTCCAACCCAATATTTTATTACTGCATCAAAGCGGCAAAGCAACATAAACATCAGTACACCCTGTAGCTATAAATGTGATAATTTCGAACAGACTCATGGGGAACATGCACATGGTTTTGTAATAACTATCATAACATTGCCCCGTGTGTCCATGTATTACTAGTACATGATAATCAGTGTTGGCATTTTAATCTACTGGGAAGTCGAGAAGTGATATTGAATATATCAAGCAAAGCTGTGCGGATGCTGTCCATCACAAAATTCACTTTGAGATTACAGTTATCCAGTGGACACAGAACATTGAATCCATATTGGAATAATCTAGATCATAGTTACCCGTTGGTTATTTCAACGTTGTTTCACCGTTATGTGCCCACTGGGTAGCAATGTTTAGCAAGGGATTTTTGTATTAATTTGTATTTTGTCACCATAATTTAGCGTTGGTGCATCATTCCTACCATATGCATTCTGAGGTTCAATAAGCATTTCATTGTCCCACGTTGCTGAGCCTAGAGTAGAGGGTGTGTCTCAGCCCAGTGGGGGTGGCATGGAACATGAACACACCACAAGCTAATCACCAGTACTGATCCCTTTAGATGGTGACGTCCATATGTCTAGCTATCCTATTAAACAAAGTATCTAACATATTGAGACAGATATGGATGGGTTGCACAAAACGGCATTGTCTAGCCAAATCATTTATCCTCAACTCTGGCATGGAATTGGTTTATAATAGGAAAACGACTAGATCAGTCTTGTTCTGCAAAGTAGAAACTAAAGACCATGGTTCTGTATTGCTCAATTGGAGAACTCTCTTCTTGTTTCATTATAGTTTCTGACACAGACACATCATGACTTCAAATGGAAGTCTTTACGTACACACTGTAAAAAAAGTGTCATCGAAATAATAGCAAAATCCTTGTCCCAAAGTTGCCGTATATCCTTCATCGTTTTCATGGAGATTCCTTATACACCGTACTGCCATCTGGGGCTTCATTGTAGAAGCCACACTCGTCCACTGCAACAATAATGATTACAGTGGATCATTTCTTTTCAGTTTTACAATCATGAGTCCCTGGTTGATTCAACCGTTATTGTTTCGATACATGGTACATGGATTGAGTGCTGGTGAGTTATTCACTGGGGCTGCATCCAAGCCTCACACTGAAAAATACATCCTGCTGATGTGCTAACTACCTCCTTAATTAAGTTTTTAACGTCCCGTCACCTAATCCCTCACTCTGTCTCCTCTTCTATCTATCTCCCTTATTCCTTAATGTACACGCCTCCCTGTGCAGATGCCTGACAACAATTGGCTTTTAGGGAGAGAGGTTACCCCCGTGCTGACGTGTAATGATGATATAACTGGGATAAGGGCTGGTATGTGTTGTCCTATTGGATCATTATAGGTCAGAATTGTTCAGGACATTGCCTTTGTTCCTTAGATAGATTTAACCCTCAGTGGAACAGAAGACATAAGTTATCTATGAGAAGTGATTTATTTTCATTATTACTTTTTGATATATTATTAAGAGTCTCTCCCATATCTAAAATAATTTATGTCCTGATTCAAACATATTTTCAGCATTATTTTTGAAATGTTGAATAATGTGAATGAACTGACATTACAAGAAGTATGAATGTAGTGCTGATAGGAGCATAATCATAGCCATGAGACCCATAACAGAGAGTATTGGAAGGGGCATTGGAATTGTGGCTTCAATCTGGTGTAGCATTTAATCAGTATAGTACAGCGTTTTATATTATACCTATCAATATCATTCTAAGTAGAGGCCTGCCACCTATTGATCAATTCCTGCTGACATCCCTACACTATAGCAAATATGTATCATATTGATTGGCCATTAGAGTTTTAATGCACATATGCAGTTATTGCAAGCACCATTCTTGTGTTCATGCATGATGGTATTTTCTTGGTTTGTTACACATTCAATGGGCTAGCATGATTCCCCAATGATTCAGCACACTCTATGAAATAACTATTGAATCTACCAGACTTCCTTGTAAAACTGAACACTGAACCACCGCAATTGTAATGCAGTGAGGAAATGTAGCTACTAAAGATTTCTACAATGGAGCCCCAGATGGCAGTTCTGTTAAACACTGTGGTCTGAGGAATCTCCATGAAAATAACGGTGAAATCATTGTCCGACAGTTGCCAGAGATACACCTTTATTTTGACACCCTATTTTTACAGTGTGGCACTGCATTGCTGTATCAAGGCAAGATTCATGCATATGATGGCTCAGGGCATCATGCATGTCTCTCTTGAAGGCTTTGGTAGTTGACTCCTCACCTCTAACTCTAAGACTGCCACCAATGCTGTGCTACTGGTTTTGTAGTCTATACTATTGATTGTTTCTAGTAGGAGCCCGCTGACTTGATCAATGCCCTAATCCTGTAAATGTACGTCCCGAAGAGACCCTATGTACATTTTTCCTCACTTACGAAATACGCGTTAAGGAAAGACACTAGATTTATATTGAGCTGGGGATAATGGCTCTTCTCTCTGCTTCTGCTATTGAACGACACCAGCAAAACAGGACTGCATAGAGTTCTAAGTTGGTACTTAGAATACGTTCCAGTTACTAACAGTTATGATCGTATTTATTAAGGCAGGGAAGTAGAGTTAGTCAAACTTATAACAGTTGGATATCCCTCAAAGAAATGCAACATCATATTATAATTTCATGCATAAGGCAAAATGTCATGTTCTTTACGTAAATATCCACGTGAAATGTCAGGAGGCTGCTTCATAAAAAAAATAAATGTCAAATGACACATTCAGAAACGAGCATTTTCAAAAAGAAAGATATCATAAATTGAAATAGTAGTATGTATTTCTATTGTTATAAAATCATGCATAATAATATTGATGTTAAAATTATTCTAAAATGTCAGCCATCAACTGGAATTTTTACGTGACATTTGGATCCTGGCAAAAATTCCAATTTCATGTCATCAATCTTCATGAATTACCCTCCAGATATCCTAGCGTCTCTTCTCGGTATGAGTACGAGCATTTTGCTGGGCAGCAATATCTTTTGACACAGAAAGCTAGCTCTGGATGAATTGGTACATAGTCATCCATCATACCTTTGTGTGGCAAATAAAAAAGCGACTACTTCGAGACACAAGCCATAGATGTAGTGCTAAACACAGCAATTTCAGCATAACCATAAAAAGAAAGCAAGTATGCTGCGAGATGAGGCTAGACATGGCATTTTCTTAAGCCCTCTTTTATCGCTCAAGGAAGTAGACCCTTTACCCAGAAGTTTTAGTTTCTCGGCGATTCTCGTGGTTTCTTGTTGTCTGCGAGAGGATGATCGATATGTCATGTGATCGATAAGGGCATGGCCAGTGGTGCAGGGCGGCAGGGGGTTGGTGGCTGATGTACATATGGATTGATAACATTATTAGAGAGGGGTGCAACCCCCTGAGGGGCAGAGATAAGCCGTGGAGGATTAGAGCATGATCCTTGTTAATCTAAGGCCACAGGTGGCAGTTGAGAGGTATGGGTAGGACTGGGCGCTATAGGGTTAAGTCTGTAATGACAGTATATTGTTCTAATTCACTATGTCCATGTGTAGACTTGTATGATACATGGATATATCACTGGTCAATGATCCCTTGTTACCATATATGCATGCTTTACGTAGGCCTTATGGACCCATAGGTATATTCTCCAATAGGTTAGACATCAGAAATGAATACAGTTTGTTTCACTCGTCGATGTTCCACGGATTCAATATGAAGGGAAAATTAACATAAAACCTTAAGATATCGTGTCCCCCGAAGAGGGTTAAAAGGGGTGGGGCATAGCCACAATGAGACAATGTATGGCCTGTTTAGATACAGGGATGTAAAGATGAATAATGTATGCTATTGCAGAATTCCCTGCTCCATAAGTCTTCATTGCCACTATACAAGTCTACTCGATGTGTTTAAGAAATAGTGATACCTGGAATCGTTGCCTGCATTCCTTTTCTTTTGTATCAGTGTTAAGGGCATCACTTTGGATTAAACTTTCATACTGTGGCTTGTAACACGATTACACTAGCTTCGGTTTATATTATTTTATCAAATTGCACCTGGTGCCATCATCAGACCGGCACTTTGTGGTGACAGCTACACGTCGTAGATATTATACCACACATAGTACTTGAAATGTAATGATCACAAAGAAGAGGAGGGACACAAGTCATCTAATGGACGTTATTTCATGAAGCAAGTCTTATGTGCTTACCCATTCCCTATGTCATCTTCCTTTCTCTGTTTATTCGCATATATTAGATCATTTCGGCTATTGGTGGAGCTATTGGACATTTAACTTATACAAATACTGAGAGTGATATGACTCTTCATCTATATTTAATACAGCCTATCAGAACCAATTATCAGTCATAGCCCACGTCATCTGGCCTCAAGTGCTTATAACTATCAGAAACCTTGTGGATCGAATTTTAGATAACGATTTTCTGGGCCCTCACTCAACATTGTGCCTCAAAGGAGAAGGTCAGGAGGGACTTTCTTCCCTCTTTCTACATAGTAAATTTCACAGTATGTTGAATACTTACCACTTAGAAGCACTGGAGCGCTGTGTATACAACATAGAAGTCTTCCCACACAGAAAGAACGTGAAAGAAACCTCATATCAGTGAGGTGAAAATTAGTGGGTGCAGTGATGAACTCATACAAGTGATAAAGGTCCCACTCTATGTACAGGTAGAATGTAAGGCAGTTAAATGGCATCTGAGAAGAAAACATGTGCTGCTTGTCCAAGTATCCAAGCGAAATATCTGGTACTCTAAGACTTGAAGTAATACCTGACTGGCTTTGTTAACATTTTCATTTGATTTTAGCATAATCTCATCATTTTATTAGAATAACATATTTTACAGCGCTTGATACATAATCAGATTTCCTGTCAATTTCTACCTGAGATATGCCTTGTCATTGTCAGTATGGAGATTCAAGGTTACTGATACACCTTCTTTTCTTGGGTGACAAAAACGCATACCATTATCAAATCAGAAACACTGACACATATATTTTAGTGATATATAATATATTATATTCAACACTAAATAATTGAATTCATTAATCGTGACGCTGGGATTGGCATTATTAGATTAACTCTGCATCTTTTAAGCAGCGCAACAATGATAGCCTTTGGTTGAGGCCTTGGCTTGTCTGTATAGGCGTATTTGAGCATAGGCCTTCACACAGATAAACAGCGGGAAAAAAGCATTGAAGGCAACCACTGGCAACGTGTCATTAGACAGGTTATTGATAATATGGGCAGGGGAGCCAAAAGTGACATGCACGAAGGAAGGTTTGTTCGATAAGGACAAGCAAAGGGCAGTAGATGGACTAGAGGAGGCCCTTATGTGAAGATAGGGGATTGGGATGGGGACAGGGCGGGGGGGGGGGAGGGGGTGACTAGCCGCTACCCTAGCCTATTGGGATTAGAACTGTATCTTCGGCTATACCATATTTCCGAGATTTTGAAATAATGTTGTATGAACGAAATTACAAAAGGTGGGGGGGGGGTCTCCCCCATTGGACCTTGTTAGCTAGCGCTTGCACATGTCCCAAACATAACTATGAGTTCTGAAAATAGCCTATGGTGGATGGATGGGCGAATTAAGGTATACCAACATGCCTCGTGGTCGAGTCAGGGACTACTTACCCTAATTGTAAGAGGCACTTGGCTAATTTTACTGAAACTTCTAACCACTTTCAAGGAAGATTTATACATACCAAACTGCAGGCAACATTTATATGGCACACAGGCATTACATCAGCAATAACCAATTGCAGCAGTGTTCCACACAAAGGCTTCACACAAGGGTTATGGCATAAGTAAGTGCCCTGAAGACATAAAGACACTTTACAAGCACGTATCTTAATGATAGTGTGACTGATTTCTGTACCAATCATGTGTTCGATTGTTGTACAAACCAGTCTTCAAACATTTCTGGCGAAAGATTGTAATACTATCCCATATATTGCAAAACTACAGCCAAGATGGCTGTGCCCAACAAAGGACTATATAGAGAGAGGCAAACGGAGGAAGCCCACTGGCGTGTAAAGTGCCCAGCCACGTGCTGAAGGAATTCTTCCTATACGGACTTAGCAGGTTTAACTATTAGCCAATGAGAGAACACCAATCTATTCACTGCGGTCCGTCGGGGGCTAACTGGTACCCATCTGATAGGTCTTATCAGTAGAACTTGCTAGGAACAAGCTCCAGCAATGGCCGCGGGCATGGGACAAACTACTACCTCTATATAGGACCTCTCCCATCCCTCATTCCCCACCACTGGCATCAACCAAAATACCTCTTTTGTTTTCTTTTTAACTGGTAAAAAATAGAATTGGGAAACAAAGAAGAAGCAATGGTTACTTCCTTTTCGGTCTCCTAATCGCTCACATTCCTTCCTGTTCATCCTTTATCCTCAGAACAGGTCGGGTCTGACCTCTGCCCACCTCAACCTCTGAGCTACCCAATCTATCATTTAAAGCCTCAACCCACCTTTCCATCTTGCTGTATTTACTTCAGTTTTGAACACACTTGAAGGTTCAAAGTAAGTTGACATAGTTTAGGTAGATCCAACCTTGAGCCTTGTTTTAATTAAGTAATGAAACTAATACTTTATGATTAATGCATTGCTCTGTGATCCAGTGGAGGAAGGAAGTTTGGAGTATGAAAATGTCAGTGGAAATTAGGTAACATGGATCTCGAGAATTTCATACAAATTCCCACTGAACATTATCAATATTTTAGACAAGAATACCCATACACGGTACTATACCAACACCAAAGCCATAAACTCATCTGGCTGCTATACTATAGAGGGCCAGTTTATGCAGAAGTCTATAGGGCCTAGCTAGATCTACTGCCATTTCAGTGGGGTGTTTCAGAAGCCAGACATGATAATGAACATTAAATATCTGTGTCTAAAACTGCAGGCCTCTAAACTTACAACTGCAACCGTTATTATGTCTCTCCAGTCATATCTCAGTTGTAGACTATAACTTTAGGTGTTTCACAACAAGATACAACTGAAGTTATTACTACAGACATAAATACTTACAACCGGTCTGCAACCGGTGGCAGCTGTTTCTAGAGGCTGATCTGTGTGGACCTATTTCAACCACATCAAACAAGAAATATGATGTATTCAGAGGAAAAAAAGGGTTCTATCTTTTCTGCATGGTAAGGATATATCATATATTGATTTTTGTTGAAATATATATCCTTTTAGACCTTGAAATGGAGTAAATTCAAAGTTTCCAGCTATGGTACGTAAGAGGTCACTCTTAAGTCAGTCATAACTTTTACAGTCTACAAAAGGTCACCGCTATAGCGCAGTGACTGTAGTGTAATGTTAAAGTAGGTGATCTACACTGCAAAAATGGTGTTTAGATCCTAAACATAATTCTAAACATAATCTTGTCCCGTTTTTCTGAAAACAATATCATCCTAAACACATGAAAAGTGTTTAGAGAAATGACATGTTTAGCTAATTAATGTATTTATGCTATAAAGTGTTTAGGTTTTTACTAGTTTTTTTCTGATTTAAATAATTTTGCTTTGATATTTGATTTGCTTCTCTATGCATACTATGATATTGTATTTGGGGATTGGCTTATATTGTCCAAGTATTTCATCTATACTGTATTGAACCAATATCACATCAGTGCCAGGGCCCCATTGTAAAATACAACAGACACACAGAAAGGATGTTTACCTTATATATTTTCTTAATTCACAAAATGGGTGTCCAAGCACTAGTTGCTTCCCCCTGATGCACTAGTAGCAATGCCATAGGGTGTAATTGCATAGCCTCTTATTGTTAATGTAATATACATACTCCATTAAGTAAAACTGTGATTTAGGAGTATACTGCAATATATTGTAACCAAGCAATAACAGATGACTGCAAGCAGAAGGTCAACTATATATTAGAGCTGACATCTGGTGTATATTTTTTATGTCTAAACACCGAGAAATATTAGTGTTTAAAAGCTAAACACCTAGTTTTCTGTCTGTTTACAGTCTGCACATGTAAACATGTTTAATGTAACTGGTTAGGTGTTTAGAGTTTAAATATTTTAATCCTAAACACATTGTTGGCTAAACACCTATTGAACCAAAATGTATAGATTTTAAACATGTTTAGACCTAAACACCATTTTTTGCAGTGTAGTGCAGTTGTAGTTA
This sequence comes from Acholoe squamosa, assembly GCA_949317995.1. Lineage (NCBI taxonomy): Eukaryota > Metazoa > Annelida > Polychaeta > Phyllodocida > Polynoidae > Acholoe > Acholoe squamosa. The sequence continues at coordinate 25,811,592 of OX439050.1, forward strand.
TACATCCGCTACAGCTAAACTTACAACTACATATCACGCTATATTTTTAGCCCCCTGTGCTGTAGTGCCCAACAGCAGCCTGTGACCTGTTTCACAAGGACCAAGTACAAGTAAGATTGGTGTACAAGCAGGATCACTCCTTCTTATGGTCATCCTAAGATTGCACTTAGGCTTCTTAGGCTTAGGGGAAGTGTTTCAAAAGGAGAGTGAAACTAGTAAAGGGTCAATGTAAGAGTGACTTATGACCAACATAAAGTAGCTGATAAAGGGGGAAGTTGATAGTACACATAAATGTGAAAAATCCTATCAACAAGTGGAATCCCACAAAGTTCTCTAATGCATGAAGTCAGGCATATATCAAATGGAAATTCCCCCTTTTAATACCATTTTTTATCATGGAATTATTAAGTAAAGCCATATTCTGCACCTAGGTGATTGATCTTATGAGCTGGATAATTGGCCTGTGAGTGACATTACAACTGATCTTGATTACTGCCCCTATTTCTAATTGACAGCTGTTTCTAAAGGACCAGTCTTATGTTCCAATAAGAGTAACAGCTTGTTCTGAAACACTTGTAGTAATTCCCAAATGACTGATCTTAAGTGGTTACTCATAGAGTGGAAAGATCGATCTTAAATAAAGAATGATTGTGAAACAGGTCTCTGATCCCATTGTGCAGGGTATGAGTGGTCCAATATATCTGCCTCACGTGACTCAGATGGATTTCCCTCTGAACTATGGTGTAAGAGGGGGGTTCCCCAAGTTATACACTGCTTTCCTGCTGTCTACGATTGAAATTATAACTTACAACCAGAGTTATAGTGGAAGTTACAGTCTACAACTGGTTCAGTCATAAGTCGGGACTTACAACCAGTGTCTGTTTCACAACAACTTTAGCTATAGCACTGATTTTAGGTTATAAACTCAGTAACATAATAATCATCATTCAGAAACACCTGTGGGGTGTTTCAGAAGCAGGTAATGTTTACAACCAGTCATAAGGAGATATGATAGCAGTTTTACTAGTGATTGTAGGCTTATAACTGCACGTGTTTCTAAGGCATTACCATTATCTTACTGTGTCTATAACTATATGACTGGCGAGAGATGATAATGGTTGCAGTTGTAAGTTTAGAATCTAACAGTTTTAGAAACAGATATTTAATGTTCATTATCATGTCCGGCTTCTGAAACACCCCACTGCAGTTCTAAGCCTACGATCACTATTAAAACTGCAATAATATCTCCCTACAACTGGTTGTAGACATTATTTCCTTCTGAAACACCCTACAGGTGTGGTAAAACAGTTCGATGCAATCATGGAACAAACTAAGTGAGCAAAGAGAAATCATCACCGCATGCTAAGACTGACTGTATAAAAAGAAGCATCTGATTATATTTGCTATGATGCCCTTACACAGTTCCTGAGAGTAAGAGTACCCCTTGGGTCAGCATCAATTGGCGCATCATTATGCTATGTCTACCCTTTAGGAGTGCATCATCCACATACGGTAGGGCTATCGTTAAGGGACAGTGTCTATCACCAGGCTGCATTTAAGTACCACTGCAATAAACAGATAAAGGACTTAGTGCGTAATAACACTGTAGCACATTAACACTTTGGAGACAGCATGGTGTTTCAAGTCTCTTGACTATCATTATACATGGATGCCAATGACTTGCCACATTGATGCATTATTCCAACCATTCAGGATTTACATAATCCTGTTGAAGGTAGGTCAGCAGTCCATCAATCCAGTTATTTGTGAATTGACATGATGCATTAATGTAGTACTGGAGAACACATTAACACACACTGAGCATCAGCACAAAACATTGGCCTGACTTTTGAGAGACCTTTTAGAGTGTTTAAGTTTTAAAGGTTGAATCTGACCAATACTGTACCATCCTCAGGACTCTTCCCCTGTGGAGATCCTAGGTGGAACTATTGTAGATGTCTTTCCTGTTGGCGTTAGTCATGTGACCTGTGGCCTGCCCACTGTGATGGACGCTAAACTGTTTTTAATAGGGCCCGCTGTGATCGATCTGCCTGGATGAGGCTTTATGGGAGCCCTCTGTAGCACTTGGCGCTTTAAGCATAGCATGATGCCTCAAGACTTCTGACTCCTGCCATGATGCATTGATTCAGCACCGGTAAGTCATTCACCGAGGCTAAATTTGTGTGATGTCCCAACCATTCCGAAGCATATTGATGACACTTGCCATCATCGTTTTGCGATTTACCCATCAGTTTATACTGAATGTATGCATCACATTAGCATCAGCAAAGAGTACAGCAATGCATATTGTTGCCCTTAATGGGTTACAGGAGCCCTATGTAGCACTTAGAGCACATAGAACAGCGCCAAGGTCAGGGGAGGCGAGGGGAGGAGGGGCCTCAGGGAGCAGGAGAAGGCCAAGGGTCAGCTACATAGGCGCCTGTGATGATGTTGTGTTTTGGGGGAGCTATTCTTTGATATATTTATTTTTTCATGAGTGTTTTTTTTTTTATTTGGGAATTCTTACTCTCTCCATCCATATTACCTTTGTTTTTTTTGTTCTTCCTTGCTAATTGTATACTTTACTGATCTGCTAATATAGTATATTGGGGAAAGGATTGAAAATTTCCTTTTTGACCCCATGATCTTTCTGCAATATGAATGGAAGTAAATGAGGACGCAAACCAAAATGTTACTGACACAGACCAAGAACTCTGCACTGCAAAGTAGAATCCATTAAAGATATTTGATTACCTACTTTAGAGAATGTTGGCTGCAGGTGGTGGTCATTCTTTACAACTGCACAGTGATAATGAGGGTATTCAGAGCCTCCAGTAGGAGAGCCCCATGTATACATTATCCCTCTAACCATCACATGCCACCATGGCCCATGTCTATGTGTCCTAATGCTTAACCCATAAACTCCCGATACTGCATAATTATAGCGAAGTGGCCGGTTTAAGCACTGGGTCTTTGAATGAGTGCGGGTCTTGAATAAGCACGCGAGGCAAAGCGGGTTTAAGATTAAAATTGGCACTATAATCAATGTCTTGAATAATCATGTATACATGGCGGGGAGGGAGTGGTATTGAAATCTATTAGCACCAGGGCGCTTAAACAGGCCACTGTATATGGTATGCAGTTATGCAGGTTAAGAATTTCATAACACTCAACCCCTGATGCTTGTGCATGGCCAACAACTAATATCCAGTCACACAAGACACAAGTTTTAGTAATCTAATAGTTACTTGAGTGAAACTCCGGATCCATTAGTTTTTTCCAGAATATCTACCAAAGAAACGAAAGGTTATGGTAGAACTCCATGCATAATACAGTTAGTTCTCAGACTTTCCCAGTTTTATAGTACTTTTGGGTGTACTATGAAACTGACCATTATTAACAAAAAAAGCGTCAAAGTATACATAATTATAGTTTGCCCTAAGAAAGACAAAAGAGATTTTTGCAGGCATGCCTGACCAACCATTTGGAAGACTTCATGGCTTTGGCCTCATGTCTTTCTGGCATTTGGAGAATTTTTATTTCCTTCTTGACCCCCTGTAAGTGCGGCTCTGAAATTGTCTGTGTGTCTCTTATATTTCACTGTATCCCTCGGGTGGTAGACAAGGGAAGAAACATGTAGAAATGTGTCGAACTGGGACCAGACCAGAATATTGCAGTTTGACTTCAGGGCCCCGACCACCACTCCCTAGCAAAGTGGTGGTCAGGCTCTGGGTATGAGGACCCGTCCCAGGAATAGTTGCAAATGATCAAGAATTATTTTATAATGCAATACATTTATATCAAAGTAGTAGATGTATTAGGTACTAAGTTTTTTTTAGACAAGAGCGTTCTGAATCAAGGCCCTTTGAACTGGGTTTCCTTTAATCCCTTGGGGCTCAAGCCCTCTGAGCTTGGGATCTTGACTATTGCTCTTGCAGAATGTTTTTTAAGCTTTACGATTCAGAATGAAAAGCGCCAACCATGACATAGCTTCATATCAATCGGGTGCATTTCAATTTAATTATCGGTATACCACAGTATGCACCCTTTCGAGACAGGTGCTAATTTCAGTTTCAATAACTTTATAACTTTGAACAATGCGGTAGCAAAAAATGTAAAAAAAGAGACTATAGCTCTAAAAATATCTCAGCATCTTGTAGTATTCAACCAGAATGGCTTCCCATAATGTGTAAGTAAGCTGACCCCTAGCCTGGGCCGCAGGTGGTGAGGGTGGCTGTAATTGAGAGGGTGGGGGATGGATGGAGTAGGGAGGTTCTAGGGGTGGGGTAGAGGTACAGGAGGATGGGTGGACAGTGAAAACTGCAGTGGATGTATAGTGACCAGCACAAGCTATCAATAACCACAGGGCAACAGTTTCTGGACCAGCTGTGACAGAATTGACTGGATTGTAAAAACATTCGCTTTAATACGCTTGTAGCAGTTAAGATGGTGATGTCAATTTCTTTGTCTTCCTTTCTCTCTCTTTCTTTTTGTCCTTCCCTTTACTCTTGACATTCTTTCTTCTTTTTTGATTTCTTGATTTCCGAAATAAAAAAAAATTGTGATCATGTTTTCTTCAGCTTCCCGTTGTACCCCGTGAGTAACTATTCACATTCCCTTTTTGTCATCAAGATTAGATACTGCCTCTAGGATCATCATGGTACACGAATGTAGGTTGGAGGTACATCTTAGATGTGTCTATGTCACATTCATTTTCATAATCTCTTATAGTGTGCAGCTGGATGGCTGACTGCGGGGAATAGGATATAACAAGTTGTCCCAATATACTTTGTCGTTTTATAGTTGGTTATCAAACCAATGCATTAATAGGTAAAAGGAGAATAGGAATTAGGGGATATGCTAGCTACATACATAGTGCATGAATGCAGCTCTGGCAAAATGTGATTCACAAGTATGCAATAATGCATTGCATTGCTAGACCATCACAATATGTACGACCCTGTGCTACGAGGCCTTATACCATTATACTAAACACAAGACTTACCTTTATATTCTATGAGGAAGTGAGGGATGGTTCCTTGCGCCATCTGCATGGTCACATGCATCTCTACTTTGTTCTCCTTTGACGTCAGAAGATGGCGACGTCTACTTCCGCCCCCGCAGAGCGGCGTTCGACTCCGTGCGCCACCATCAACAACCACTATGTGTACTGGACAGTTTTGGGAATTAAAGCTGGAATGTGTCCACTTGCTGGCCTCATCCCTATACACTGTACCAAAGTCTAAGACTGACAGACTGATCCTCTGGCCTCCTGTTGCCTGGAGGACCCAGGGGCAGTCCTGGGTGCCAAGACCAGTCTCTGAGGTGGTTAGGGTGGCTATGTAGCCTGAGGTAGCAGGGAGGATGACATCATGGGGCTGCCGACACACCTTGGAGTTACCTTTGGCAACTGTTAAAAGGGAAGAAAGGAAACCATTCAAAATTGGTGACAGCTCTCTGTTTGTACAATGCAGTGAAATTTGTAATCATAGTTTACCACTGTCTACATGCAATAGGTAGTTTCTGTGGAATGTTTAGAAGGGTTAGACTGCCTTTTTTGGAATAATTTCTCCTCGCTTCTGAATGTTTAGATGACCACCGACAGGCTGACTCTATTCGGGTTGGACACGCCTCAAACGAGTGCACATAATCAAATATCTTTTTTTTTTAATATTTCCCGACTGGATTAGTCAATTGAGTCATGCTCGTCTGGGGTTGCCGTCAGATTGTGGAAAAAAAATAAAGAGATGAAAGCCATTGTAATTTGATAAGTAAAATTTACAAAATCTGTAAAATTTAAAGGTTGAAACATATTGATGATTTTCAGGAAAGAAAATTTTTCACAAAATTTCCAATCTCGTAAACCTGGGCGAAGAGGCTGCGGGTGAAATAAATTAGGTACTGGCTTTGCAAGCCACATTTTTGTAGTAACATGAGAAGAAAACGTGGGTTTTGGTCTTTTATTGGAGAAATTGAGACAAATATGAAATATTTGATCCCAGCAGTCTCACTGAAGTGACCAGGCAAGCAAAAACACCCCTCTGCAGGATAATTCATTATCAAAGTTCATCTAAAGATCTTGAAAATGAGACATCATTGGCTTGAATATTCCTAGTAGTTATGTCAAAACCCCTCCTTGAACATCTATAGGACATTATTCAGATCTAAAATCGATGATTAAGGTCTAAATATATTTTAACCCATAACAATGTCTAAAAACACAATAAATCGGCCTTTTCCATAAAAAAAATACATTAAAATATGGTGATTTTTATCATAGATTTTGATCTAGAAGGAATTTTCCATTTCTGTTTTAGGTTTTTGGTGAGTATACCTTAAAAGTGGCATAAAGATCTGCAAATTTTGATTATTGGAATGGTTGCCATGGCAACCAGGATTAGCCATATAGGTTGATTTTCTCATGATAAATGTGCATTTTACCATCCAAATATGGGCCTTTTCTAATGAAAATGGTGTATTTTAAATGAGACCATTGAATTCTATATAAATATTTAGCTTAATGTATTTTTATAATGGTGGCCAAATGGGGAATTAAAAATCCCCTGCGGAGGGGTGTTCTCCCTTGATGGCTCACCGATGTTCTTGTTGTCCTAGGGTCATTTTAAAAACAGGAATCAAACAAAACAAAGAACTGACCCAAGGGGCAAACTGGAAAACAACTTGACTCACCTTTAACACATTCATATCCCACCTCAAGATAAGAGGTGAAGTCCTTCTTACAGGGTTGGGCCACATCTCTTATCTCTGTAACCTCTACCTTGCAGCTATGGCGTCCTGAGCAGAGAGAGTCCAGATAAGGCATCACATCTGCCTGACATCCTATGTATCCCTCACCGGTTATGCATTTCCCAGCTCGCATGCGTCCATATTGGGCGGTCTTGATAAGAATGACCTCATGCATTGTACATTTTCCCTCAAAAGAGTCGAATTGGCAGAACTCCACGACCCCTGTAGAAAATGAGAGAATTTAAAGTAGGTTAGACATGTGAATACATTGATATCTTAAAGGGTTAAGTTTGCAATCCGTGTAAATAGAATCTTAGCAGGTTATTGGAATACATGGCCACTACATTGGTTATAAATTGTAGCATCGTCATTTTGTATGATATAAAACTCACAGGATACTTGTATTCTGATACCAAAACAGTTTTTGTAATGTAAATAATGCTTGTCTAATTAGCTCAAGCAGCCTGCCATGTCTGACACAATAACATATCACCCTGCGACTCTGGATCATGTGCAAAACAACCTGTAATCTTTATCAAATATTGAAATGATTTTTGTGACTAGATTGACAACATAATATTTGCCACTGCAGAATCATCTATTCTCATTATATTAAATTCAGCTGTTATATGACAGACCTAAAGGTAACATAACGTAGAGTAAAGGATCCCTACTGAAATCAAATCTAAAACCGGATCTAATAGCGATTAGAGCCTCCATAAGGAAATCCCTGATTGACCATATTGCATTATTTTAAATCTTTCTTATCTCAATTATGTGTCTTTTCCCAATTAGGTGTCATCATTATTAAGTCCCAAATAAATCAGTTTATAAAAATTACCCTAGGCTTTGTAAAATCATGAACATTGATGAGCTTCAACTTGTCTCTTTGCCTTCATCACTCTATAATATAAAATTTAATGTGACAGGATCTGCAAAAAGGGCCTTTAGTGCAGGGTACATTAAGGTCCCTATTCCTTGTACATAAACCTTTTGAACAAGATGATGCCTCAAGGCTTCAGAAGGATTCAGTTACTCCAAGTGAGGATCTGCAAAAAGGGCCCTTGGTGCAGGGTGCGTGAAGGTCCCAATTCCCAGAATATGTCACGTGTTCTTAGTTTGTACTGTCGGGTTTCAGACATCAGCATATTAAGTATACTGTGTTGCTATTTAAGGGTTAAACATCACTATTCCACTCGACCTAAGGCTATTCCCTGCACGAAAGATCTAACTTCACACATCGTTAAATCCCTCATTGACATCAGTGAAATCGTCAAATGTAGTTATGCCCCGAACCTCATTATTTAGGCATACTCACATATCAAACACGGGCAAAGGAGCTTGTATTTGTTGTCTACTATATGGTTCAGTGGTCATGACAGTATTGTAATCAATGAACTACATAGCACCTTAGTCATTCCTTGCATATATATATATATATATATATATATATATATATATATATATATATATATATATATATATATATATATATATATGCTGACAAGTCCATTTTTTCCATTATAAATGCTAAATTTCTATTTGTAATTTTCTTTTTTTGATACTGGGGTCTCAGTGGCCGCAACCTATGGCACATGCCATAATGGAAACACTAATGCTTTTTCATTCAATGGAAACAATTTTCTTTTTTCTTGGCAGTTGTTGGCCGTCTTCACACATTGTCATCACTAAAATACAGCAATCAAAATGTGTGACATCAAGGTAAGATTAAGTTACAGTAAGCCTATAAGGGTAGCATGGCACCTTAATGATCCATCGTCACTCACTCACTCACTTACTCACTCACTCACTTACTCACTCACTCACTCACTCACTCACTCACTCACTATAATGATGTATTACTGGAATTCCAGCTAACCAAACAGCCGTTGTGCTGCTTTATTAGAATGAAGCCTCGGGAGTGAATCATCTTAAGTATAAGGTCCTTGTAATGAATTATGTTCATCATTTGTGAGCTACTCCTTCGAAACAACCTTTTAGACGGTTTTCCATTTGTGTATTATGTCGAGAAAAGAAAGATATTGCAGTTAAGCACTCTGCTGCCCTTAGACGGTTGGAATTAGATCCAGTTAGCCCATCAAGGGGCCCATGATACTCCAAGTAGTATGCCCATGTAGCATCAAGACAGGCAAATGCTGTGCGAGACTGGCGCTTCAGCCTTAACTGTGTTACATGGCCCTTAAAGCGTTAAAGATTTGGCAGCAGGATTCAGTTACTCTAAGTGAGGAGCAAACACAATTGGCAAAAGGCGTGTGTCGCCTTATCCTCACCAATGCAGACGGGCGTACGGCCACCGCTGGATATTCAAACTACGTCAGGTGGAACTGTACCCCCTGACTGGAGGCTGAGGGATGGAGAGACATAAAGTTAGTAGTGGGTGAGCCCATCTAGTCCGGGCATCAAGTGGTTCCTCTTTTTGTGAAAATGTGTTTATTCTTCATTTTCTTTTGACAAGAGTTATGGTTCTATGAATATCAAGCTGCAAATTTTATTGCAAACGAAAAGAAAAATAAATATTGGTTTGGGCCTGGGTGTTTTGAGGGATGATTGATGCAGTATAGTCCTATCAACCTCAACATCTGAAACTTCATCAAGGTGTTACAATTTTATGAGTTGGAAGACCATACTTTCTGTCTCTCAATTATAAAAGGGAGATACACACAATGTAGTCTCCCTGATTATAACAACACTGAAAAAATTCTTCCTGACAAAGTGACATGTATACCCATGTCAACTTGATTTGACACAAAGAGCACACATCATTGGGACATGTGCCCATATGTCACCCTGACAACTGTGGAACACAGTAATCCTCATATGATTTGACATGCCTTAAAATGCCACGTCATCTGTGAGTTGACTAGGGTCACAGCCATGTCGAAGGCACTTGACATGTGATGGTTTGACATACATAATTGTTCTAGGATATTCTACTAGATGGGGCAAACAACCATTTTGGTACCAGGATTAAGCACTACCAAGAAGTACTACCAACACTTGAGACATTTGATGTATCTGTGTCTTTTTGTTCTCATGAAGAATAGATCACTAAGTTTTGTAAATACTATCAGTGAATAGTAGTGAATTTTATTTCATTGTTAAATTTGCATTTGTTATTGAATATCAAAATAGACACCCACAATCCTGAATTCTTCAACTGGAGAGGTTAGACACCTTATGTGTGAGTCAGTGAAAATACCAAATATTGTAAGCTAACCCCCAATCTATAATCTCAGTATCTACAGTACATGGAGACATATAACATTGCCATGCACCTCCATGCCCTTGTCTTATGGACTGCATAGGTCCTCAGTCAAGTAGAAGTTCTGTAGATAGGTAGAAGTGCCTTAGTGTTGCAGGCCTGTGGGACTATGATATCTCCTGCCTTCTGCCATAGGCCTGCCTTGATTGAACCATTGCTACACAGCTATTGACTACTTTTGACCCTTACATAATTGTCTCACAGTATTACCTAGCACTCAGGTGAATGGATCAGAAATATGTGACATGTCTTCATTACGCTTGTCAAGTAGAGTTGACGAACCAAATATGAGAGCGTTAACCTGATTCGACATGCCTTCATACATGTCATGTGGGAGACAAATTGTGACCTGTGCAGTATGTGTCAAAGCGATCAGTGTTCTTCTCTCTGTGAATAAGACAGCTCGATTTTCTCAGTAGGAGATATAAGTAATTTTTATTTTTCTGACCAAACTGTGATAGCCAAATTGTCATTAGGAAATTAAGTTTGGCGGTGCATAAAATTCTAAGCTCTGAATCTCCCTACTTTGATTTAGGCATGAGACATGACAATACGATAAGCTGAGTCCCATGTCAGGATTTAGCACTTTGTAGCCATACTAGATCCCTATCACATAATCGTCATTAATATAAGTGAGTCGAAATGAGGTAATTAGTGATGCAAACAAGTCTATCTGAGTCTAGTGATGTGTATAATGTTTACATCATTCTGGTGATTAGCATAATTGTTATGCAGAATATCCACCCCGATTTGCTCACCATTACTAGGTCCTAGAGAATTCGGGCTCTTGCTGAACTGATACAAGATAGTTATCAACAGCTGGCACCACCTAGTATAACCAGCAATGACTAATAGTATTGAATGTATTAGTTGTTGGGCATCAGTTGATGTCCTATGATGACATCAAACTGGATCAGGTGATGCCAAATAACATCAGTGAACACTGGTTGAGCTATCATGACATCAGATGGCATTTTACTCACTGCTACGAACATCAGATGATGCTGGATGATGTCCAGTATCGCCACGAACAGGCATAGTTGATGCTGGACTAGTCACCACCCAATATATAAGAATTGTATGGAAGTTACCAATAGACCCTAAGAGCTACACTTTCTCCCTGGCAGTGCACTCAATGTTTCTCTGCCCTTAAATGGTCAACATTACATCAGTTGACATCTATTGATAACACATAATAGCCTATGAGCTAGCACTCAGAGTTCCTTACTTTACTCAGCCTCCCTCTAAAGCTCAGGTACAATCGGTTTGGCCTAATGCGCTTACCGGTAACCAGAACCCCCTCCGCCTGTGCCAGCCATGTTGACAGAGAGCTGGGGTTACAGGCCCCCATAATGATTGTCAGCTAATACAAGCTGGTACCAGCTGACATTAATGAGAATATGCCATGCACCCACCATGTTTGTAGGCAGCTTACGCTGAATATCAAGTAGAGAATGTGGTGAGACCAAACTATGATATTGCTGTTTGCTAACCATAAACCTTTTAAGGAGAGTATAGTTGTTTTATGACAAGGGCATGGGGCCTTACTTCAATGCTGGTGAGTGACTTGCTAGTGTTGCATCTAAACTTCAGGTCTTCCCTATTTATGGGGCTAAATTCCAGTCTTAAATGGGGCAAATAAACTTTAAACTATAGACAAAAGGGATGTGGTGAACGCCTCCTCGCCCCCGCTTAAATCTGCCACTGTGGCTTGTATTGTGAAAACAAAATTTAATGAACATTCATGAAAGTTTAGGGAATCTTGCAAAAGAGGCAACACACCATTTCATGTTTTATCTTTTACTTTGGCCACGGGGGGGATTAGATAGGTAAGAGGCTTAGATTCGAGCACAGGTAGAAGCAGGGAGGAATGAAGGGGCATAAGCCATGCTCTCTTCTTTTCAGGCCACAAATAGAAAGGCTCACGTATAGCCTGCCATCAATATGGGAACAGTACTGAGTTCAGTGTCGTTAGGTAAAGGACTCTTTCAGGTGAACCGGACCTTCCCCGGAGTGGACCATTACATTCCTATAGATTTGGGTACAAGATGATATTCAACAAAGGAAGTCCAGTTACATAATTTAATACAGTTCTGCAGTGCTGCTGTGGGACAAATTGGTTACTGTGCTACCCAACAAGGGACAAGATGGTGGTCCATGCAGGCTGAGATTATGTACCAGGGGACAAGATGGCGTCCTACATAGGGTGACCCTTCACAGCGGTATAAGGGCTGAGGTAGAACTAGAGATTGGATGCTAATGGACTAGACACACAATGCATCCTCTCAGTGTTTGGCTTTACTCTAACTGTGCACATTTATAGACCTCTCCCATTGATGTAAGAAATTAATAACCTGCAGGTGAAACTTAGTCAAACATCTGCACTTAAGGTATCTGTAAGGCCTATTGGCATTAGTCTAAGTTACTCTCCTAGCTCAGTAAATTTGGCCTATTTTTCGATGCATAATGGTTTTCGTAAGTGGAAACAAGGGTGAGAATGTGCTCTGGCAAAGTCGTTTAACAGCTATTCCTGGCAATGTGACACTTGCAATGAAATTTACTATTGGTAGACATTTTGTCAGTCACTATCTTTCTCTAAGCCCTCCACCCCCTTTGATGTTGTTTTATTCGAATGTATTCCCTCCCATCCCCTCGCTCATCACTCACTGAATTAGCGCTCTTTCTCTCTGCCTATACTCCCCTCACTGCTCGTCCAAGTTCTCTCCTTTACTCTTTTTCTTTCTTTCTCCCTCTCTCTATCTCTCCCTTTCCACCGGCCCTCAGATGTGATACCCACCATGTCTAAGTAGTGTATATAGTTTGGGATTATACTCAGGCACAATGATGACTGCACAGGGAAATCAGAACTGTATAGTTAGTCAAATGTCTCCTACAATCACATCCCTCTTGTGACCTATGAATTACAAAAGACGCCTCATTTGTATCTGGCTTCTGGTAGAAAAAGTCCGCTTTTTATGACATCTTGATTTATGAGCTTCGTTCGTTTTCTTTACTGATGGCTTATTCCATCGAGCAAGCAACGGTGACAGCACCCTCCCTCCCTCCATCCAACCCACTCTCTCTCTCTTTCTCTGAGTCAATGTTTCCTTCTCTCTCTCTGTCTCTCTCTCTCTCTCTCTCTTTGCCTTTTCTGTCACCTCCTCCTATCCCAATCTCACTCTTTGGTTCTTCATATCTTGCCTTTCTAATTTCGATCGCATTCTTTTTGTCTGTCTTTATCTTTAACTTTTTCCCCAGAGCCTTACCTCCTTATTCATCAGCAGTCATTTCACTTCTGTCTTTCCAACCTTTGAAATAATTCATACAGGCACATTTCCTATTACGAATAAAAATCCTCTATAGATATTTCTTCACAAAATATTCCCATCAAGCTGACATGTATACACAGGGTATGCTTTCATCTAGCAATTGCCAGCAAAAATGAAAGCAGAAATCAGAGAATGCCACAACTATCCAAATTAGCAGGCATAAGTGCCACATCTGTCATATTTTCTTATACAGAAAGGGATCCCTTTAGGTCTGAGGAACACGTCTTGTCTTACATTTGTTCTGTGTGAAGCATCTAGGAATATTAACAAAGAGCATAAGACAATCTGTTTATAAACCTTCTATGCTGGCAATGGGAAACTCACACTTGCCTGTAACATGAAGAGTTACATATCGACATTGATACTGCTCATAAATGTGGTTGGGGAAGGAGGTCTTTGTTATCCATATTAATTATGCAGCATGTTGCCCAGACCTCCATGATGCACCAATGCAAGACAGTTACCGAACTGAAATGCTGTATTGGTGAAATAGCCAATGTTAAACCCCTAACCCTTTAGAGGTGGTATGATGTTTCAATGCTTGATCTTGTTATCATGATGTAAGTGCTTTCTATCGCTGCCTCAGTGCATCAGGTCTCCCCCACTTGGGTGATGCATGAATTAAGCCTCAGAATTTGGTTTACACAGCAGCTCAGGAGGTCTTTTCTTAAAATACACGATCGCCTCAACATCATTACTACAGATGCCCGTGATTTTCTAATGGGGAATTAGATAAGAATGTTAAAGAATAAGCCCTCTACATCAGTGGTCTCTTGAATCATCATGCCCGATAACATCAAAATATTATAGTTTCTCAACGAATTCCTTTTTTTCTCTTTTGATTCATGATTCAGGCACACAATACACATAACTCCAGACATAGCTTCACAACTAACCTGCTATTTCCCAAAAACCCCTACAGAAACAACTATAGCTCCTCCATGCTGTTATAGCTGCCTATTGCCGTAAGGAGTCTCTGGGGGACCATAACCTTTGGTTACATAGACTTACTCATAACGACAGTGACGGTGGGTGGGAACCAGCCCAGCACTGAAATATTCATAACCCAAACACATCACACGGTCTGACTACCTCCCAATAGCTTATACAGACAACACGACCTGGCCTATGGGTCTCTGTGGTCAAGTGGATATTTATTGGTGTATATACTAATATAAAGCATTACATACATACACTTCCATCTCATAAAACGAGAAGAAATACTATAACTTTCGTTTTCAGGACTGGAGCCTCTTTCCCTACTAACCTTCAACTACAATCTTTTTTTTTTTAAATCAATAAATCTTTGACCAATGATAATTCATACTCAATCTTAATACCCAAAAAAAACTCAATCTAAAGTCCCTCTCCCTGACCCTCCAGCAACCTTATTCATTAGCCCTTGAACTGCTTAATTCACTATAATAGGCTACGTTATATGTACTACATTGACCCAGCAAATTGTCGTGACTCCTTGTCAACCTGTGTGAAGTGGCTCACACATGTCGCTAGATGGAACACGACGTCGCTATAGCACAAGATCACCAGGAATAGCAATGGTGGTGATCACATGGCCTCACCTCAGATGGCGAGGATGGTGATCACTCAGACTCACCAGGGATGGCGACGTGGGTGATCACTCACCTCGCTAGATGAAACACGCACCTCGTCATAGCACATGTTCACCAGGGATGGCGAGGATCGTGATCACTCATCCTCACCAGGGATGGCGACATGAGTGATCACTCATCCTCACCAGAGATGGCGACATGAGTGATCACTCACTTCGCTAGATGAGACGCACACCACGTCATAATGCACATTCACCACGGATGGCAAGGATTGTGATCAGTCACCTTGCTAGATAAAATGCGTATCTCGTGATAGCACAGGTTCACCACAGATGGTGAGGATCTTGATCACCCACACTCACCAGGGATGGCGACACGAGTGATCACTCACCTCGCTAGATGAAACGCACACCATGCCATGGCGCATGTTCACCATGGATGGCAAGAGTGGTGATCACTCAGACTCACCAGTGATGGCGACGCTGGTGATCACTCACCTTGTTAGATGAAAAGCTCATGATCATCGACATTGGTAATCATGCAGTCTCACATCTGCCAGATCAAAGTATGTTTTGCCAGAGAAGGTATTGCTATATGTATCTTCCCTCTAACCACAGACAAGGTGTTCATGTTGATATTTCCCTATGTATTTTTCCTGTAACCAGAGAAAAGGTGTTTATGGATAGTTGCTTTCATTTTAGAGATACCTCTATCTAAATTCAATTGATATTCTCTCTATATAATCTTGTTTGATTCAACTCTGAAGTATTATATGGAAATCAGTGTGAAACAAAGCACATTTGATACATATGGGACTTATACTTCATGCCCACACTTCCTAGATAGGCTACATGTTGAACAGTGGTGCTGTCTCAACAACTTTGGCAATGGTGGTGATAAGTTGCCACTGTGAGTGAGAGTGACTGACAGATGATGCAATCCTCAGAGAGCATTGACTTGGAGTGACACAAATTCACGCATTGAGTGAGACAAAGGCTGGCAATGGTGGTGATAAGTTGCCATTCTTAGTGAGAGTGAGTGACAGATGATGCAATCCTTAGAGAGCATTGACATGGAGTGACACAAGTTCACGCGTTGAGTGAGACCAATGTTGGCAATGGTAGTGATAAGTCGCCATTTTGTGTGAGAGTTGATGCCAGTGGCACAGGAGTGGTACATAATCACACAGTGAGTCAGATCCATGTTGGCGATGCTTGTGATAAGCCGCCATTCTGAGTGAGAGTTGACAGGCAGTGGCACATACTCACGCAGTGAGTTAGATCCATGTTGGCGATGGTGGTGATAAGTCACCATGCTTTGTGAGGGATGACAAGGGGTGGCACATACTCACGCAGTGAGTGAGATCATGTTGGTGACTGTTGTGATAAATTGCCATGCCATGTGAGACTGACACACAGTGGCGAAAGATGACGCAGTGAGTTATCACTCAGAAAGGAGTCACCATTGATGACCAATCATGGCGACAGATAACGACAATTTGCTGGGGAGCAACCCATCTATGCTGCATTCCTTCAGGATTCAAAATGCTCCAGTGCAGTGTCAGTTCCTCATGCCTATAATAATGTATCAGTGTCTCATTGCAATAGAGGCATACCATGTCTTGAGTCCTAATGCTGTCTATAAAGGTTTAAGGCATGTTTAGTGACACTGATCCTGTTCTATTGACACTCAGACCCCGACTATCCCCCTCCTGTATGCCTGTCCACGCAGACCCTCTTTGAACCAATCTCTCCTTCACTCATAAAGCAGGCTCCTCTCCTACTCCTAACCCTATAAGGGAACAATGAGGTATGAGTTTTAGTTTGCATGTCAGCATGATTCAATAATCTACCAGTGGTGAATATTGCGCTTTTGCTGTATCAGTGCACCATGCCGACCCTTTTGATATATTAGCCCGGTAAGGGCTCGCATGATGCCTAATCGCAACATTGGTGAGTTTCTTGCCTGTGCTACTCGAACTCGCTAGCGCTGCACATTGATGTTATGATACCACAGAATAATGTATTAAAACATCATGAGGTTCTTACTGGGTTAGTTCTCATGGCTAAACCCAACACCATCTCATCCCTGCCTACAAGACAATATTCTAGTTTCATGCTGCGTCTGCACAAACTTTGGAAAACCTGATATCAGAATTGCAAAAGCAATAACACTGATTCTCTTATTTTTCTGGAAAGTTAGAAGCTGTTTAGAAATAATATGATCCACTGATATTAAGAGATGAAGGCTTAAAACCTCTATCAAATAGGCTCACAAAGGAAAATGAATCCAAAATGGGTAGATGATACAACCGGATTTTGCTATTGCACAAGTCTATCAAGGCCTATTTCAAAACCATGAGCAAATTTAATATAATAGACATAAGACATTATTTTGGTATGATATATGAGTTATAAGCCTCCATATTCCAGTAGCCATCCTCTGCACTATAACCGACTGTTGGGAGAATCGAATAGCAAACCTATCCTTATCTGAATTTAATTATTCTCATCAATTCACCCCATCTTCCCTCCCAGGGTATTCCCCATCCCACATCCAGCTTTAATCCCTGACACCCACAATCCATAATCCACGACCACGTGTCAAATGACGTCATAATCGTCAGTCCCACTGCACATGCACGTGGGTGCCTGAGGCCCGGTAAGCTGGATGACAAATGGCCTGGGGGCCAGGGATCGAGCATAGTTAAACAGACATGGGCCGGTCTCAGGTTCAACATGTTGCCGCTAGGGAAACGGAGCATGTGGGACGGGGAGGAGAATAAAGAGAGTGGTGGTGATCAAATTTGCAAGTTAAATTGAAGGTACTCACCTCACCCCCCCCCCAACTAAGGGTGATTTTATATCTCACATTATACAGACATACACATATATGCTATACAGGTGCAGAGTTCCACCATTCTAGTTAACCTGCTAAACCAAGGGTAGTGAGTAAGATCCACCGTCTCTCATGTCTAGGAGAAGGGTAAGAGATAGAGAGGCAGATAGAGCTTAATGCAGGTCAAAGAAAATTCAGAAAAGTTATTAATATTCCTCTCAACCATTCATGTAGCATTAAACTTCCAGTAGCATTACAGCAAAAGATACCGTTAATAAAATCGACAGAAGAACACATTGACACTCTATCCATTTGTCATTGTACGTCTTACAGGGAAGGGAAATACCTATCTGCTGACACGTCTCATAACATAATGTGTGAAATGATAGAGTGCCAAGATCAGAACTGTATTTATATATCCTTTGGCTCTCTATGTATGTGGTGGACAGGTAGAAGTAGGGTTTAGGTAGAAGAAAGATTTATTAGCCGATATAGAACAAGGAAAAAGAAATCTGAGCTGAGCAACATATATGATATGATGGGATTCTAAAGTTCTAAGGAAATCTATTTCCAAGAACATGGCCCTATGAACATACAAAGTTATGGGGCTTTATTTGAAGAGGATCCATTTCGATAAGGTGTCCATTTAAGTGGGGAGAGCAGTAAATAAGGCTATTTTTCCAGATCAGTGCCATACCATTCACTATAGATAAGCTTTTACATTTATTATAGTCCTTCACAGGAAACCTGTACAAAATCTGTGATAAAGTTCCTTGTTCATGCAATAACCAACGTCGTTTCTCCGTGTGATGCCAGTAAGAAGCGAGTTATACAATCACTGATGCTAGTGCAAAGGCTGTTTCTTTCAGGGTACAAGAACCTGCCTAACAAATTAGGCATAAACTGACCCTGGAATTCTTCTTCAATTCTGCAGAAGAAAATGTGCAGCAACATGTTACGTGTATACATAAGTGGGCCATTTTGTTGACTTAGCCACATTTGACTCATTTGGATAAGTGACTAAGAAAGACTATTGAAGCACACAATAAAGCGAATTAGCAACCTACACTTTCTCTATGCTTTGTAACTTAAAACATAGTTGTTCTTGGTCTAATTGGTTTTGAATGTAACAGTGAAAGGGACACGTGTGATTGGATGCAGTAGGATGCAACGCAGGTGAATTACTGAGTTTCTGTGCATCTCACCGACAAAGATCTGATTTAAGCGCTACATATACTGCACTTAAAGGGGGAAACAAATCCTCGTAGTCGGTACTTGAGGTCATCGGTATTGTGATGTCAGAAGAGTGTTGCTCCTATGATAAATAGAGCTGTCAGTATGTAGAATTTGTTCATTCTACCTGAAAAATCTTCTAGAGAAATGTGACAAAAGCAGTGAAAGTTGAGACCCCTAAAAAAGAAATTACCCATATATATATATATATATATATATATATATATATATATATGTTTTAAACAAGGCAGGTGACTTTTCAGACTAATGTGGTGAGTGCAAGTTGAATAGTGAAGCAGAGCATGACTTGTTTTGAAAAGAGGGCACATACTGACAGCTCTATTTATCATAGGAGCAACACTCTTCTGACATCACAATACCGATGACCTCAAGTACCGACTACGAGGAATGAGTTGCCATTGTGCACGCAACTACATAGTATGAATCTGAATTTCACCAACCCTCTGTATCATCGGTACATACAGGATATACAGCCTTGCAGTTATTACATTGATAGAAATGTAGCCTGCTGATGTCACATTTATCCTCTTCCACACAGGTCTCCGGTTCCCACAGTTAATCTCATGTATGGAAAGGGTGTGGGAGCTTTGTGTTTCAGAATCATTCCACTGTATTGGCTGGGGCATATTTTGCCTGGTCTTATCATGGTAATACATTGTACTGTTGATGGAAATTGGAAAGCTTCCTCAATGTTCAGAGTGAAAAGATCAGCATTAAAGTTCCATCTAAAGGAAAATAACATTATAAAAGGTCACGGCTAGCAATACAATTCACTCATATAAGACTAGCTATGATCTCGAATTTATATGCAACTAGGGTGCAGGGGTTATTCAACCAGGTATTAAGACATATATCAAATAATGAAGGCCAGTCTTGGGGATGAGCGATATTGAAATCTATAGGCAGCGTGTCGCTAAAATAGGGCACTGGGGTATTATAGGAGTACATTATACAGTATATTAATACCAATGGGATTTCTTATACACACCATGTTAGTATCTTCTTAGATTAGACAGCTGCCTTTATGGCCTGGATGTTGACATCACCCATGAATAAAGCATCATTACCTAGCCGTGCCCCAACCCCATACATTTGTATTTGTGCATACAGGTTCTTGTTCCTGTCTACTGAGGATCAGGATGCTCCACTGGATATAAAAGCTGGGGTAGTTTTCTGAGAGGAAGCTGATATACAACGTTGTAGGAATGGTAAATGAGAGCGATAATCTCGATCTCTTCCTCTTCTTCCTCTTCTTCTTCTTCTTCTTCTTCTTCTTCTTCTTCTTCTTCTTCTTCTTCTTCTTCTTCTTCTTCTTCTTCTTCTTCTTCTTCTTCTTCTTCTTCTTCTTCTTCTTCTTCTTCTTCTTCTTCTTCTTCTTCTTCTTCTTCTTCTTCTTCTTCTTCTTCTTCTTCTTCTTCTTCTTCTTCTTCTTCTTCTTCTTCTTCTTCTTCTTCTTCTTCTTCTTCTTCTTCTTCTTCTTCTTCTTCTTCTTCTTCTTCTTCTTCTTCTTCTTCTTCTTCTTCTTCTTCTTCTTCTTCTTCTTCTTCTTCTTCTTCTTCTTCTTCTTCTTCTTCTTCTTCTTCTTCTTCTTCTTCTTCTTCTTCTTCTTCTTCTTCTTCTTCTTCTTCTTCTTCTTCTTCTTCTTCTTCTTCTTCTTCTTCTTCTTCTTCTCTTTCTGCCTCTGTCTGTTTGTGTGTGTCTCTCTATCTTTTCTTAAATCTGACCTGTTCTTTCCTCCTCCCCTCCTCCTTCCACTCCCTCTACGTGACAGATGTGCTGAACATGTGTACCAAAGCACGCTACAATGGTTCAGCCTGGGGCCCACATCGTTATGCACGTGCCGGGCCACTGTCGCTGGTTACAAGCATACTGCCCAGCTGCTCAATACCGACGACTGGCACCTGTTAGCCCACAGCGCCACCAGCGGAGGTCCTGGGAGTTATGCAGGCAGTTTGGGAACTAACAAAGGTCCCATAATTTGACTGACCCCTTGGTCAAAATGTCTGTTGGTTTTCTGAACATGCTCCCATCTGGCCTAACAGTTTAGGGAATTCTTAAGAGGGAATGGAACATGTTAGGTATAGTTAGCACTGGTTAGCGCTTCAAACGAGGCTATTCTAAAAGAAAATCCTTAAGTGAATTCCTACATATTAATAATCCATCTTCAGATTATCATTTATTGTTTATCTTGACACGTATATCAAAATTAAAACGGAGTGGTTCTGTCAAATTTCATTTCCAGTTGGGCCTTTACTTTCTTGGTAGGCACATTGTGGCTTCAAGTTGGAATGAGAATTTGAATGATATTAACGACTGCAACTTGAGCAGTCTTTCAATAAGTTATTTTCCTAAAGTTCATTTTTCCTTTTAATCAGCTGCCAGTCCCTTTGGAATCATCAAGAATTTAACAGACCGTCGATTCAATTACATCACTTCTGCAATGGCGTGAAAAACAGTCACAAGTCACGGCTTAGCTAGAGAATTAAAACCAAACCATTCTCAAAACTGTCCAAACTGTCATCAGAGCAGTGGCTGATATTTTAATTTATTTTAATCTATTTTAACAGTTTTTCTCTCAATTTGAATAATTAAAGATCAGGAATCATTGGATCCCTCATATCCAGCGATAAAATCGAAGAAACCCATTTCCTCGCCGAGAGAGCGAGTGCCAGCATTTAGTCGACCGGATATCGTCAGCCAGTTCGAGGGCAAAGCAGGTGACATAAAGTGGAGGCACAGAGCTGCTGATAGGGGGTGCTTAGACCGGAAATGAGTCGTGCGTTGCACGGTGGGAACCGGAAATGCCTTGTCGGGATGCCAAACCAAGCGTGTTTGTCTCTGAAAGCTTGGAAAGGGCTGTAGCTTAAGGAAAAGGAGTATGCGGGGTAGGAGGGGTGATAATGGTAGCGATACATGGTATTAGCATAGGGGTGAGGGTAGGAGAGTTTAAGACTGGAATTGGATACAGGAGGGTAAAAGACTACCATTGTCAGTAGCGTGAATAGCCCTATCCATACAAATCCTGTATTGAAAAGGGGTGTATGCAAGACCCAAACGTCTATTAGTAAAGAAGTCTACTTATGTTTTCAAAAGCTCTATTCTCAATACCCTACACCTTCCTCCTCATAAAACAATTGTACAACACACAGTGACAAAAGGGAGGACATGTGCCAGGCAGTGTATAGTTTTATAATGGCATCAAGCTCAGAGCAAAGTCAATGTCCTCAGAGACCTGTTTCACAGGACCATGTACGAGTAAGATTGGTGTACGAGCAAGATCACTCCTATGGTCATCCTAAGATTGATCTCAGGCTTCTTAGGCTTAGGGGAAGTGTTTCTAAAGTAAATGGGGAGTGAAACTTACTAGTAAAGGGTCAATGTAAGAGTGACTTACGACCAACATAAAGTAGCTGATTTATGGGGAAGGTTGAGGTTACACATAAATGTGAAAAATCCTATCAACAAGTGGAATCCCACAACATTTTCTAATGCATGAAGTCAAGCATATATCAAATGGAAATTCCCCCTTTTAATACTATTTTCTATCATGGAATTATGAAGTAAAGTCATATTCTGCACCTAGGTGATCTATCTTACTAGCTGGATAATTGGCCTATGAGTGACCTTACTACTGATCTTGATTACTGCCCCTATGTCTTATTGACAGCTGTTTCTAAAGGACCAGTCTTAAGTTCCAATATGAATAACAGCTTGTTCTGAAACACTAGTAGTCATTCCCAAATGACTCATCTTAAGTGGTCACTCATAGAGTGGAAAGATCGATCTTAAATAAAGAATGCTTGTGAAACAGGTCTCAGGTCCCTAATCTAACCACACTACACTGTCAGTTCTCAATCAGTAGGTTAGGACCCCATGTTCTACTATGACTGTAATGGTGCGGTGCCAGAGACCTGTTTTACAAGGACCATGTACGAGTAAGATTGGTGTACGAGCAAGATCACTCCTATGGTCATGCTAAGATTGATCTTAGGGTTCTTAGGCTTAGGGGAAGTGTTTCAAAAGTAAATGGGGAGTGAAACTTACTAGTAAAGGGCCAATGTAAGAGTGACTTATGACCAACATAAAGGACCTGATTTATGTGGAAAGTTGAGGGTACACATAAATGTGAAAAATCCTATCAACAAGTGGAATCCCACAACATTTTCTACTGCATGAAGTCAGGCATATATCAAATGGAAATTCCCCTTTTTAATACCATTTTCTATCATGGAATTATGAAGTAAAGTCATATTCTGCACCTAGGTGATCGATCTTACTAGCTGGATAATTGGCCTATGAGTGACCTTACAACTGATCTTGATTACTGCCCCTATGTCTAATTGGCAGCTGTTTCTAAAGGACCAGTCTTAAGTTCTAATACTAGTGACAGCTTGTTCTGAAACACTAGTAGGCATTCCCAAATGACTGATCTTAAGTGGTCACTCATAGAGTGGAAAGATCGATCTTTAATATAGAATGCTTATGAAACAGGTCTCAGGGCATTGAAAGACCATGTGCAATGTATGGTAGAGGTATTGATTACCCAAAGGCTGGCCCTTAGAAATAGCAAAGAAGAAGTTGAGACATACTGGCAGGAGTGTTAAGATGAGCCAGGATGGCATTTCCTAACAATACTAATTACACTGCATACATGAAACTATACATACACTGTACCTCACTACGTTTATTCTCATAATCCTAATAAAAATATCAATAGACCTACAGCTCATTAGCCATTAGGTTTCACATCTAGTAATTAATCACCATAGTTCACCCGTCACTGTGGTATCTGATAAGATCTTGTGTGCAGCATGCTCTAATCTGAATTAGCTATTGACCGTAGTGTGATTAATTGTACCTGTAATTATACTACACCACTCAGTAAAACATCTGTTACCAGTATTCATACGCCCTGTTTCCATATCATAGTCTGTAGAGGGTGCCATCTAAATTCCTAGAATGGGCTGCTTAGTTTTTTCCCCTTTAAGTTGCAATCGTGTCCAAATTAGGCACAAATGTGCCCCAGACGGTATTGCCTACATTAGAGAGCATGGAAAAACCAAGAGGGTGTTGCTCCTATAGTAAAAGGAAGAGCTGGCTAAAAAAAAGCCCTTGTTTCCAGTCCTTTCTTTTCTTGTAGCTATAATTTGTCCCTTTTGTTGCTCACAAGTGGACATTCAAGTACTGAGCTAAAAAAAGGGGATTTGAGTAGGTACCTAGTTGAGAGAAGTCCGTCAGTATGATATACTATAGAGTGTGTGACATGAGTAGGTACCTGATAGTGCAGCTCTCTCTGTTTTAAACAAGGCAGGTGACTTTTCAGACTAATGTGGTGAGTGTGAGTTGAATGGTGAAGCAGAGTGTGACTTCTTTTGAAAAGAGGGTACCTACTGACAGCTCGTTTTACCATAGGAGCAACACGCCCATTAATTTATCATACTTATGGGGTAATAAAATCCTGAACTTGATGCACTGAATCATGAACAGTTATTCGCCAGAAGGGCGCTTCTGGGTCATGCTAAGGAAGAGGTCTAAATGAAGTTTAACCCTTTAGATCCTTACATTTATATATGCAGTACTATAGTACTGAATGTATGCTGTCATAAGAGGGTTAAATGAGGATGAGGTATGTAACAGTGATATCTGCAATAGATATACCCTCATGATTGTGAGTGTCAATATTATCATGGTAGGCTATCACATATACAGTAATTGTACCTGTGTCAATACACGGGGACCATTCACATGTGAACATATTGCGGTGTATTGTTAAGCCTCTATCATCGATGTAATCTATACCAGGTAGTTAGAGTTATGAAAGATTGATATAGTTATGTTCACAGTTTATGGTATACCTATTACACACAGAACTATAACCATGGCTGATAGGTGATTCTTTGTTCAATGCAGCGAACACAATCTTTCTCAATACTGGAAATTTGTACCAAAGTAACTTTATTTTGATTTATGTTCAGGTGATGTGTCCTCCCTACGTATACCTATTGTAAATAAAATAAAACATACCAGAGGACAACAGACTATTCAAAATTTCAAGTTCAAATACAATGGTTCTTTCCGTAATATCTTCCAGTTAGTAATAGCTGGCTGCCACTGTTTGCTGCACAGACATGCACAATGCTTTATATCATTATGATGGTCTCTGGAAATAATGCGCCTACATCGATATATACATGTTAAGCCGAGGGAAATATGCCAAGCCTTCAAAGGAAAAGCTTCCTACAAAGACAAAAATGTTATGCAAATTCCTACAAAGACAAAAATGTTATGCAAAGTATCAATCTAATAGGACTCTATTAACTATGTTTCTAAACTCATATTTAAATTATCCAACATGATCATAAAACCTACATTATTCACCATACATTGTACCTACCCACCCCAATTACCGCCCATGTAGCACCAACCAGACCACATAAACCCTCATTATCGCCCATCTAGACACCTATTACCTTATGTTTCCGGACACAGGCCTAGACACTTAGGTCTTAAATCAGACTGGAGCTACCACCTGACTAGTATGTGATTTAAGACTACCTCATAGCTTCCACACTATCCTGATTTCCAACAGCTGCAACTGAGGAAAACGTATGTATGCCCAGAGCTGCCCCAGCTCACCCCAATCTTCTACGGCATAGCCCGCGGCAGGCTATCGAGGCTCTATATTACTTAAGTCAGTTTGAGCTTTGCTGTGTGATAGAGTGAGCCAGAGAGTTCACTCGTGAGCTGTAAGGAGGGTTTCCATGGGGTTTTATGGAGTTTGGACCACTTGAACCTCACGTGCACTAAGTACACGGGGTGAAATAGGATGGGAATATGGGGAAAATATAGGATCAAGAGTGAGAGAGGGAGGAGGGAGAGAAGAATTGGAAGAGAAGGGTATGCCAGAAGGCAAAGAGAAGGGGGGTGAAGGGGGAGGGGAAGAACAATACGCCTCTTAATAGTTAATGGCTGACATTAATAATTATTATGCTTTCTATGTCTTTTTTATCATTTCATCAAGGCTATATTGACGTGACCGGCTTCATGAGAATTAGATTATCTATATTATAATATTGAATACCCCCTTTAAGGTGTTCACTAGAAAAATGAGTGGGAATGCCCTAGCGGCTCTGTTTTAGTCAAAAATTGCCCTACATTAGCTAAGATGGAGTATTCCTTAACCTTTTGGTGCCCAGAATTCTTTGAAGATTTTACATTATTTCACAATTATATTACTTAGTTGATAAGCCCATGTGTTATTTTGATCTTATCTTTTGATATTGGTTCTGTATTGCATTTCATGAACACTCATAACTCAGTGAAGACTTTCAGTTAAGGACATGGAATTTATTGGTCAGGTTTGGTAACCATAGTTACCAAAACATTCCATTTGTTTTCATTGGTAGTATTTGGTCTCTCTTGTGTACTATATAGACCCCCCCCCCCATCCATAATACCTGTACTTCTGAGGCCTCATTCAATTCTGCATATATATGTGTACTACCACTCAGGAGACATAATGTGCTAGTAATAATGCATGGATTATCTCTATGGATATGAACATTTCTTTTAGAATCTAATGGGAATATGGGACATTGGATGTATATGATCTAGCATAATAATTGTGTCATGTCTGGTCTTAGCCCCCTGGAGGGTGGCCCTCTAAAGAATCATTTTCAAATTTTGACTCCCTGTGTTAGGTATAATAGGGATAGAGAAAAATGGATGGTTGTATTGTGATGGGGAGGTCATGGTCGTTCTATAGAGGGTCTAACTTTGCAGATTGGACCAGTAGAAGTATCTGGATGATAGTTTCCTTCAATAAACATGTATTTAAGGCCCATTTAAGCCTAAAACCGCGCTTTAACGCGCGCTTGGGCACCTAGGGGTTAAGTGTTGCATATATTCCCTTCCTGCAAGTATAAATGTCACAGTCATAAATCCCTTGAAGTAACATTTTCTTAGAGTTACTTTGCACAACTTTTGGAAATGTTGCAAGATGGCGCAGTGCCTCCCAAAATGTCATGCACCTAGATATTAAGGCATCCACATATATAATGCGCAATATATATTACTTTGACACTTGACATATACAGTGCCTTTCCCTCTAAATTTACATTGTAAATGGTATAAATGCTCGTTCACTCAAGATCTGAACTGGGATATTTAACTCTTAGGTGCCCAAGCGCGCATTTAAGTGCGGTTTTGGGCTTAAATGCATGTATATGAAAAGAAGGTTTCATCCAGATACTTCTACTGGTCCAAACTGCAAAGTTAGACCCTCTCCGGAATGCTTATGGCCTCCCAATTATAATACAATTATCCATTTGACTATACCTCCATTATATCAGGCACAGTGAGTCAAAACTTGGAAATAAGATGCCATTTTATGTGATTCATTAAAGGGCAACCCTCCAAGGAGCTAAAATCTGACATGGTACCAAAATGACTATGGATCAAGCACACATAGTTTCCCATACTCCCTTCTACAATAACTGTTGGCATATCCATAAAGATAAACCATCCATTGTTACTATTATAACATATTATGTTTCCTGTGTGACAGTACATGAACAGATGCAGGTAGAATTAGCTTTGAAAGGTCTAAGAATTGCAGGGATTATGGATATGAATAGCACAAGAGAGACAATACACCACTAAATGGCAACAAATGGAATGTTTTGGTAACTATGGTTACCAGACCTGACCAGTAAAGCCATGCCCTTAACTGGAAGTATCCACTGAGTTATGAGTATTAAGAAAATGTAATGCTGAGCCCAAAGAATAAGATTGAAATTACACATGGTCTTATCAGCAAAATGATACAATCATGAAATAATGTAAAATAATATAAAATCTTCAACTAATTCTGGGCATAAATAGGTTAATACCCGGGAATATGTACGGGTACCAGAGGATACAACATTGAAGGCATTTTAAACACTTTAGGTATTAAGAAATATGTGGATGAAAATTTCGCGTTACATGCATGGTCTGAACCAAATAAATGTAAGTCAGAATTTCTTTCTTAAATAAATAAAAGGAATTTCCGCTTAAGGAAACCTGGGATTTCCCCATTTTCTATCAGGCTAAACAATATGAAGTATGCATATCATGATGTACAAGTGTACAAATTTCTACTTCAACCCATTGTGAAGAAACTATGTCTGTCTGTCTCTGTCTATATTTGGCTGTCTCTGTCTGTCTTTCGGTATGTCTCTTTGTCTCTGTCTGTCTGTATGTCTCTGTCTGTCTGTCTGTCTCTGTCTGTCTATGTCTGTCTCTGTCTCTGTCTGTCTGTCTGTCTGTCTCTGTCTCCGTCTCTCTGTCTCTCTCTCTGTCTCTCTCTGTCTCTGTCTCTCTGTCTCTCTATCTCTCTGTCTCTCTCTCTATGTCTCTCTCTCTCTCTGTGGCTCTCTCTCTCTCTCTTACGTGGTCTAGGGACAGACCTAGACAGACAGACAGACAGACAGGGTATCACGTGATTGTGTGACGTCACAGGGGTCAGTGCTGTTACCTGACCCACTGCCCTAAAATGTCCTTTGCTCTGCCAGGTACAAGCAAAACTAATAAAGAAGAAAGCAAGGACAGCCATTTTGTTAGAATACTGATATTGGAAATGTAAATGAAGGAGGTTTTAGAGTTTGACCTATTTTTTCACGAGCGTGGACTGGTTGATTACGGAGGTGAGTGGTGACTTTGCCAAAGTAACCCCTCACCTCCGTAATCAAGGTCTGTGCATAGCAAATAAAAGCAACATAGGGCAGCATTGTTCCCTTTAGTTTCTCACCCTTCTATAGCATATGGATAACACCTACTTAATCTTCACCAACAAGTTCTTTATTTCCTCAGAATCCTGATTGCTATCATCTCTACTGCAGCTTCATTACAGTGACATGAGTAAATTGCAAAGAAAGTCCTTGACATTTCACCATACTTAAATGCTGAAGGGTTAAAAAGTTGCCCATTGAACTTTCAGTATGACAAACTAGGGATCCAATCTGAACTCCACAAGTCCTATTGGAGCTTGAGCTTTAAGCATCGATGTCTTTCTTATTAGTTCAACCACGTCCATAGATTTAATCAGTATTGGCTCAATTTGAAATTAACTTCAATGTAAGGTAATAACACAGAAGCAGAAAGAAATCCAATAATTTACAACAGTGTATGCCACAACCACTATCATAGCATTAGATTCTACCAACTATATCATACATATCCCCTCCATGCACATATCTATCCCAAACGCCATGATACATCCCCTATCCATACAGCGGGGACTGCGGGCCTCACAAATCACCTTTAGCCCTGCACCACCCCCTCCCATCCACACAGCCAGACAGCAGCTCTGCCACCTAATGCCCATGCAGCAACTAACATAGAGAGAAATGGGAAAAGATAAGAGAGAAAAAAATAATGCATGATAGAGATAGTAGCAGTCACAATGTCATGTTGAGAGGTATCTTGTCAGACCCTTGTCAGGTGCCCAGATAGCCTACACTGTGATCCCAGCGACCCAGTTTTACAGTGGATTGACTATTATTCGAGTCTGCAGTGGAAATTGTTGTTAATACAAATCTAATGACTCTACAGTAGATTGCCCTGTACCAAGTACACGGCAATCTACTGCCTATTTACAATCCGGGCTGAGAGTGCATTGCTCGGGTTGATAAGTACAAGTACTAAGCAGTAACCAGGTAACAGTAGCAATGGCAGGTAAGGGAGTTGCCATTATTCATGAACAGGAGAGGGGTGGACTTGGGGATAGGGGGGGGGGGGTTAAAAACCTTTGAGCCCTCCTGACAGGGGGGGGGGCATAAAATTTAATGCTACTGTAAATCAAATGAACATTCTGTATGCCTCTGGTGATGTGGGGTCCACACGAAAAGTCATCACCCCATCCCCCTTGATAAATAATGACCAGTCCCTTTATTCTGACACTTTAAGGATGGAAAAAATCCTGACGCCTCAGGTTCATTTGTCTTCATGAGATAACATTGGTTCATCGGTTCAATCTTTTAGGTATGGATTTTATTAGGTTGGCATGTTATCTATAAGCACTGATGAGTTACCAAAAAGGAATGTATTCACATATCATTGGGACTTTTAATGATAAATATTTCTCTGGGGGAGTAAATATTGGATGTTTGAGGTGTGCTATTTGGGTCCAATTCTGTTCATTGCCCATGTCAAAGCTGATATGCTACCTCCACATAGATATAAAATTTCCAGGAACTTAACTTCATTTTTCAATGGTCATGCTGTTTTGCTCGCTTACAGGGCAGGCATCACAGAACATTTTATTTTTTTCAAGGGGTGGGAAAGGGTGGGGCATAGGAGTCAGAAAAGTGCATGACCAGACAAGGAGATCCTTGTCAGTGAAGGGCCAAGTGGCGTGTGAAGGGGTGATTTGGAAGTTTGCCTGCGAATTTCTTTACCTATATTATTCATTTGCAGAAACATGACATGTTTTAAATTTCCTTCATCAACACCTAATTGAGCCAATGTGCGAAAAATCAGATTAAACTTAGTTTAGTGGCTCTAGACTTCTTCTGTTGAGTTTATTTCATATTGAAAAATATGTATGGAGAATCTAAATTCAGTGATACCGGGCCCCAATTTAAACTTGGCAAGGCTCTATGCCATGTACCTAACCCTTTACGGATATTATATCATTCAAATGTACTTTTTCATCTTGTTTGCTTGATGCCTGAATGTAATGGCGTCCTGGTGGGATACATTTTTGGACCAATGAAGTGATTACCTTCATTCACTGCTGAATTCTTAAGGGTCACCTGGTACCCAGCGTGGTGTTTGTTATCACTATCAGTGCTCATTTCTCCAGTACCAACTTCAGCAATGTCTGCGCCCTCTGGACTATAGTTGTCACAAGGTGATGCAGTCATGAATGCATCATGCCGGGTGTATCAGGTTGATACACTCCTTAAGGGTCGGCATGATGCACATTATTCAGTGGCTCTTAACTTCTATATTGCTGTATTATAACGACAAACGAGCATGGAGCCTTCGGGCATAAATTTGCCATTGAAGAGTTAATGAGATTGTAAAAGTTGAGTTAGGCATCTGGCCAGCTTAGACCTCACTAATTAATGGACTGGTAGGATTAAAACTAGACATTGTACACTCTTAGAGATTAAAATATCGAATTCCTAATGAGGAGGGATCAAGAGACTGGGTGTATATCATATTTGTTGCCAAATGAAGGGATTTAGAATTCTCTGAATTTCACATGACAACACTCTCCCAACCCATCAGCATGTTGAAACAGACCGAAATTGTATTATTTTCAAAAGAAAAACAAAGCCAAAAGTATTTTCCATAGAAAGTCTTTTAATGACACGATATTTTCTAGTAAAATTTTAGCTTTTTTTGCTGTTTGTTCTATTTCAATTTCCAAAATTTTCATGTTTCTCTGAAGCCACATCATTGCTATATGAATATGTGACCTGTACTGGGATAAGGGACCTTATTCCCCCTGAAATAAGGTCCCTTTTCGCAGAGCCTGTCACATATAGACAACGGCTTAAGTAGTGCCCCCTTTTATTCTTATCTAGAGGTATTTGACAATATACATTGTTAAAGAAACCTTCTATTACTCTGTACTGCTGTAGTCCTATTGCCTTTACATATTATTGTTGTTGTCGTTGTATCAGTTCAGATGTGAATTGCAGTATTGCCCATGGGTCGTGTAGACCATTGCATATTTAAATTTCCTTAGCGAAAACTAACCTTTGAATACACATTTCAACTGCTGAAAACGACAATACAATACTGTATCGGCAAGCGGACCGACCTTCCTAAGATCAACATATTAAACGTTGTATGCATATTGGTGTGTATTGGCGAACATATTCTTTCTCATCTCTCCATGGTTGAGTATGCCACACAGAGGTGGATTTAGACGTGGGGCATCGGGGCGAGCGCCCCTAATTTCTTGTCTATATTTTAAAGTATATTTGACCCATTTTAGGCAGAAATTTAGCCAAAAATTAGGTTGCCAAACAATGGCGCGCCCCTTATTTTCAAAATCATGGATCCGCCACTGCTATATACCGATTAAAGAGTACCACTAGTATTATGATTGGAATACAAAGGCCCTTCAGTAGAGGTATAATAGTTGATTGGCTGGTTGATCGGGAAGCATTCATGCGTGACTGATGCGGACCGTCAGTAGAATAGATGCACGTAAAATGACCCAGAGGTATAGAGGTCCATCTACCTACAATTATATTAGGTACATGTCAAGGGTCGCACACCATGTCGCCAGTCTATCTAAATGCAATCAGAGGAAGAGGATTGTTTGCCCACTCTTGGGGCCTTAACTTAGGAACGATCGCGATTTTCATGCCTAGCAGTTCTATACAGGCTATGGTATATGGCCAAGAGGTGAATGGAAACCACCGTGTGTAAGGTCCATGACACGGACTTATTCTCAAATGACAGACCTGTCTATGCAGTAGTGACCACATGAAGAGGTGTACGTCTAGGTACGCCCTAAAGACAAACGCCGGGATTTTATTGTTGATTCCTTGAAATGTAAATTGCACCAATACGTATGTAGCTAATGACACTGTTGGACATTTCTTCAGGGACAGTCATTCTTGAGCACTGCTTTCAACCATTTCGCGCATCTCCTATTTGGATCTTACCGAATAGCGCATTATCACTGATGATTTAAATTACCAACAATATTATGTGAACTCTTTTTTTGCTGGACACAGTCAAGCATTTCATAATGAGGAGCATTCGGAATCAGGTAGGACCCTTTCTTCATTACAGTAAGGCCGGCTAATACGGGGCAGTATATCTATTTGCTGACACCCTGCTTATACCTTTGATAATCATCAGTGTGTACTCTTATCAAAATGTAGTATGCTTGGCTGTAAGTCAAACTTGTAAATCATCGGTCATTCTATGTCAGGAAGACCATGTCAGGAAGACCATGTCAGGAAGACCTTGACATCATAGCTTATACTAGACAGTGCCGATTCTAATGATTGAAATCTAATTTCAACGATTGAGGTTATTGTTGGATGTTCTAAGACTACTTAAGTGGTTTGTGGTTAGCGTAATCTTTTTGCTATCTTTAATGATATGTGATTTCCCGTAGCTGGGAGTTCACTGGTTTCTGCACTGTACACGACCAGTAGCAGAGGGTGTGTTCTGATGGTATCCTTCACCCCAGCCTGACTCAGGGTCACCCTAAGTCGGCTTGCAGCTAATACTGCCCGGGGGCAGGCTCAGGAGGAGGAGCTCAGGTAGCCTTGACTCACCCCAAGCCCTTAGGTCACACAGCCTCTCCCATGGTCTATGACAGCCTGAATGTAGGCATGCCATTCTCGAAGATGTGATTTAAAAAATTTAAGGGCCAATGCATCAATGCATCATACTCATTGGTCATAATGATGCATGAATGTATACAAGGAGAGAAACTCGCCAAGGCTAAATTCATGCATTACTCTGACCCAATGGGGTTATATACACCAAGAGCTTGGCATCATGCTCCAACGAAATGCTGGCGAGCAGACTCGCCAGTGCTTCATTTGTGCATCATGACGACCAATGGGCATGAGTCACTCTTGCATCAGCCACCCTTAATAACCCGATGAGGGCTAGCATCGACTATAGTCGACACCATGGCAGGCCTAGCGACGCCCGTTATATAGCACTAGTATAGGAATTGAAAATAGGCTCATCCTCTAGGAGCTATACTTTTTTCAGAGGCTGTCCCCATGGCCGGGGCAACAATTTTTGTTCTGCCCTAAAAGGGTTAAAGATTACAACCATAGAAGGCATCATAGTGCAGTCAACCCCTAGGACTTGCCTTGAATACAGTTGTCATAGTGGTTGAACTATAAGACCAACTCTATTAGGAATCATTAAACTGTCCAATATGAATTATCAGGAACTTCAGTTAGGTATATCCTTCTCAGAAAATATGTACACTTATTGTGTATTTTGGAGGTCTATCCTATGGTCAGACATGTTTGAACGATACTTCACCATGGTATACAAACGTGGCACTAGCTATACGGTGGTAGACATTCTATAAGGCCACATGTGCCTTCTGGTGGCTGTAGGGGATGACTACACATGTCATAGTCCTACCTATGTGATGTAGTGGGCAGGGGGCAGGTTCAACCTAAGAGAGACCTCTTCTAAGCCTTGACTCGTCGATACCCCCCACACACACCCCAACTGACCATCATAAATCAATGTAAACCACAGAAAAGGCACTTTGACAACAAAATGCATGTGCCCTAATTTATAGCATGTGATTCTATACCCCAATAAGGTATTCTACCAAGAGGATTTGGGGAGTTGGTATCAAAGGGGAGCTGTATGGGTGCGCCTGGATGTTTCTTGCTCGGCAACTTTTTTTTCCAAATCAGCATTTAGATATCTTTTAAAGTGAAGCATTCACTTTAATTGCTCAACATAATACACTACTCCTAAAGATAGTGTCTAGTTCCATATCAGACTTGTTCGTTCATTAACCAAGGACCAATTGTTTGCCCATTGTCCAATTGACTGATGTACTTAATTCAGATATGTGACCTATCCTTGTTCACAACATGTGTATGATGTTCGTCCTCCACTGTGTTGTCCCACATTTTACAAAAAATTGAACAATAAACAAACCCTGCAACTCTACTCCATTATGCATGGTAAACAGTGAAAATTGAAACCGGAAGTGGGAATAATGCACTTCCTGTAAGCTTGCAATGGGGGCTACTAGCCTTGGAAACTAAATCCAGAATAGAAAATCGATCTTTAAATATTTGATCTGAGTTAGTCTGATGCTGGAGTAGCTACGAAAGCAGACACTACATGCCACAGATAAGACCAGCTGAATGTTTTGTTACATGGGGATCCCAATTACGCTTTCTCCTTGAAGTGTGCCCAAAAAGAAAACTGATAAAATAATTGAACACTTTTGCAGTCATTTGCTTCTTTTAGATATCTGAATGCTTCAATATTTGTGGGGTTTACCTCTTTACAAATATTGTATTACCAGAATAACATATTGTATAATAACAATCTTTTAAATGTTCGGCCCGTTTGTTAAGAAAGTAGGTCTGAAGATATACTAATATTATACCATGAGTATCATTGGACAAATCAAAGTAGCTATCTTCCTGATAATAAAAAATGAGGACCATGTACTCAGACGTCCGTTCTAGGATTTTAAAGCCAAAAGGCAAGAACATCATTCTAGTTAGCTTATTACCAATGATTTAGCAATTAAATTTGTTTTAATTGCAATGATTAATGCCAATTACCATCATCAATATAATTCACATTAGAAGCTGCCACCCCGCCCCCTTTTAACCGAATCAAAAGCATGTACATCATTTAACTATATATATTATATTTATACCAAATTAAGAGGGTGAAAGGGAAAGAAACCTCCCGTCGATAGACACAGGGAGCCGCAAAATGGACCACTAATGGGGAATTTCTTTTACCAACAAGGTCATTTTATGAAAAGAAAAAAAAAGAGAAACGAGAAAAAACAAAGTACTTAAGGACAAGTGCAGTTGAATGGACAATAATTTAAGTGACAAAACCAAAACAATCCCCTCCCCTTCACTAGCCTCGTCACCTTCTCCAACCCCCTGACCCCCCCCCCCCACCCAACCCCTCTAAAAACGGGTGGATAAATAAAGAATTACTGTGTCCCCTGTCCGCTTGCTTATAGCCAGTAGTCATCAGTAGGCATAGAACCTGAAAGATAGGTACAAAAAGACCTCGTGTATAAGGCTTAGGTGTGAAACTAACTGTATGTGTGTCTTAAAGCGCCTTCCTAAAGTCAGGGTGTGCCTTTTAGGCGGGGTAAAATGTTATTGAATTCACCATCAGGTGGCCAGAAACAGTTACTAGGTGCACCATTTATAGGTCTCCCTTGAAATCAGTGTGCACTTTATGAAAGAAGGTCTATGGTAGTGACCAAGAGAATGTAAGCCTCGGTATGTAAACTAAAGCCTGTCTATAGGGACTTGGGGCTTAGCAGCTGTACATGTACCTTAAACTATTATACACCTGTGAGTATAGCAAGGTGTGGTATCGCCTGATCCCTCACGGGAACCGAGGCAGGTGTATGTCAATGAGAAACTTGACAAATTCTATCTACTGACTTAAGAGTCACTGCCCGGTGCACTGAATGAACATATTAAAGTTGAATTTAGAAAAAAATATAAAACTAATCGATGGGAGTATTTCCTATCATATGAAACAATATCAACATTTTTCTACAGGGTTATAGGCCTGGGTATAATGCCCAATACTACTCTCACTCATTGTGCAAGTTAGATACTGTATCTGTATTCCAGGGCCTGTATACATACCAACCTGAAGTATCCTCTCCCTGGGTGCCTCTTGGTGAGCCTTAACTTTTGAGTGGTGGTGTAGGCCTAATGGGTTGGTGGAGATGTGTATACGTAAAAGGGACAGTCAGTGATCACAGAGAGGGGGACTTCTACAAAAGGCGGTCAGCGAGGCCTGGGGCTAAGACAAGATAGCTGTACTAGGAGGTCCAAGGAGGGAATAGCCAAGGGGGTGTACAACCACTATCTGTGTAAAGGACCGCTATCTTCAGTAATGCACATAAAGGTTGACCATCCAACCACTATTGTGTAAAAATGAACACTATCTGTATCAACCATCCAACCACTATCTGTGTAAATTAACGCTATCCGTAGAAACCTTTCCAACAATATGTTAAGGCACACAAGCAATATTGATATGCTTGATGTAGGGGGAAATCCAATGTGTCTTTGATATCAACAACAACTGCTTGGGCATAGCACACTGAAATTGATACAGGTAGTGTTACCTTTACACAGATTGCGGTTGGAAGGTCAGCCTTTAAAATAATGTAGTACTTCAGAAAGTGTTTTTTACACAGATAGTGGTTGTACAGGGGGGGTGCATGGACATCAGAGACTGTGTGCATTATGGAGTGGTCAGGGTATGTGAGAAGAGAGAGTGTGAGAGAGATGGAGACAGGTCTGGTAGCAGAGATGGTGACAGGGAGAGAGGAAGAGAGAGATAGAGGCAGAGGAACAGATAGAGATCGAGAGAGTGAGTGAGATATAGAAAGACCGCCAGAGGGAGAGAGAGATAGAGAGAGAGACAGACAGACAGACATACAGAGTGACAGACAGACAGACAAACAGACATACATACAGCTAGACAGACAGACCGTGACGTCCTGGATGGGGGTCCCCATGTCACATGTCGATTTTAAGAAATGCTCATGTCCCATGTCAATTAAATCTCTAAGAATCTCTAAAAACCAACTATTTTCCATGCCAAATCTAAGAAATACACAATGTCATGTCACTTCCTTTCTTCATCATGTCACTAAGACACATGTTACATGTCGATTTTAAGAAATACCCTCGTCATCAAGTTGAATTTAGTGGTCAGGACCCATAGAGACATTGGTTATGTACTGCAGGACACCAGGCGTCATCAAATGTAACCAGAGTTACTTTATTTAAGATGTCCTCATAAAACTGACAACTACGCTTTTTAGCATACATGGTTGATTATATCACTGTTGGTGCAGAAACGATGTGACCCCTCAGTTCTTATTTTTGTACATATAATTATTTGCTTATAAATTTCTATCACCTTGTTTAACCCATTCCCTTAGAGGCTCCATAATCATGCGATAATAAATCTCTATAATAACCAGACCTCATTTTGCTATCTTACACAACCCCGTTTGATTATCTATAGGGTATTAGATACAATTGTTTTCTGATCCACTTTATCAAAATAAATCCTCTAGTTCCCATCCTCTCACCTGGAATGAGTTACTATTGAATTAATGCGGGGCAACACCAGTCTCTGTCTATTTAGTCATCACTTTCCTAGCAATGCTTATTGGCTGTTCAAAGAGTATGGCTATTCCCAAGGCTTTCTCTAATTTCCCATTTTTGCTGGATGATCAAAAGCTGAGGAAGGTGGTTAGGCCAATATCTGATGAGTTTCTTAAGCTACGTGCATGCCATAAAGAGAATTGTACTGAAGCTGGAAAGGGAGCCGAGGGATCGCGATCCCAGGGACAGTATACGTTATTTTAAAGTAGTTTGTGATGCATTCTCTACCATAGACAAAGCAAATCTGGCTTTTATTGCGGCTTATAGAATCCTCCTGAATTTTGTGCGTGGCAATCAATCAATTCTCGCGTTTTCCGGTAAAACCATACTTGAAATTAACGTTTTCTTACATGAGTTACACTTTCACCACGTTGAAACAACGTATTTTTCTTTTGCTAGGTTGACTCCAACCAAAAGGCGGTTAATACAAAAAGTGGGGCCTTTGTTGGTGTTGTTCTGGTTAATACTGGCTATAAATGGCCCCAATATCGTTGTGATCTTGAACCAATTCTCAGAATAGCAGACGTCATTAAACAAATAAAAGGTGGTTTTTTGAGACTTGAAAGAAATTCAGAACAGGAAACCGCTGTCTGTGGCTATTGTCTTTGGATACCACTGTGGGAAGCTGAATACATATTGGAAAAGGATTACTGGTAACTGGAATTAATAACTATAGCTCAATATTTCAAATCCCTGACTAATCCTCATACTAAGCCTGTGCATTTTAAACTTGTCTTTACGTAGATTATCTAGGTAAGTATGGACTTGATGTTCTGCCACTCTACCCGATTACTACCGAGAATAATCACACGGGTTGAAAAGACGAACTACCAAGAATTGATAATAATTCTAAATTTAGTTCTTTGCTGAAACTGTCTGTTCGCCTATACATGTAGGTATGGGGGACGTGATATGGTGACAATAATGAAGGTTGCTGATCAGGGGTTGCTGTGATGCTGCTGTGATTATAGATAAAAGAGATTCTAAGGTCTTGGCCACATCCATGTTTAGATACCCTTTATATAGAGCCCAGTGCTTTAACGCAAAGGGCGCCGCTAATGCATTAAAGCATCATTCCCAATAGTCGGCATAATGCATGAATGTAGGCATGGCGAGTAGATTTGCCAGGCCTACATTCATGCATCATGCCGACCCTACAGGGTCCGGAAGGTTATAATGATGCTCCAATGAAGAGATGGCAAGCAGACTTGCTAGCGCTTCATTGGGGCATTATGACCACCAATGGGAATGGTGCACTCCTGCACCAGCGGCCCTTGAAGGGTTAATCCACTTCAAACCTATTAATTCGGCCTTCAGGCAGCATTCCAGTGGCTAGAAATAATGGGTTATTCTTCAGTCCTTCTTTAAACCACAACTTTTCCCCTCTGCGGGTTTGACTCATCCTCGAACGGACAGCTTATGTTGGGCGTGTATAAGGCCATTTTGTTGGAATGATACATGGATTCAGCAGTAATAACTAGCTGTAATGGTACAGTGGTAGAGGGCTGGTCCTGTGTATTCAAAGTATAATAACAAAATAAAGCTTAAGGCGTCAATCTCATTTCTTTTAGATAATGAGGGCCTGATAATGCATTAGAGCACAACATACAATAGGGCATTTGGCCGAAGGTCTTTATGGTGCACTGGAGACCATTTCCTAGTTGGTACTAGGACTGCAAACATCCACTATTTGTTGATATTCTAAGCATTAGTGTCAGTGATTGTAGGTAGTGCCCTATGACTGCTCTGTAGGACTAGCACTTGCATAGCAATCACATAAAGTTTGGTAGGGCAGTTGAAGTGCTGCAGGCACTACATGACCAATACTATTATTATTGGGCTGCAATGTCACTAAATCAAGGGTTCCCACTACAAAGTGAGCAGACGTCAGTGGTGGCAGCATTGCTGTCTATCGGTACATCACCACGACCAAGGAATATGAACCTGGTGATGTAGTCCTTAAAGACTTACACAGTTCAGTTTGACATTGTGAAGAATAACTTGCCTGTTTTGCCCTGACAGACTACCCTCCTGCTGGCAGCTGTAGCCATTATTGACAAAATCTTTGGGCTTTAACGGTAACCATCCGAATGCCTTTACCTACGCTTTTAATTCTTTAAACCGGAAAGCTTCTTCTGAAGGCCCCCTCTGATTTGACAAGCGTAGAAAAATAGAAAACACAAGACATAGTGTTTCATAATTGCTCAAAACCTTTTATATAACAATCTTATACAGTGGGTGCAATGGGATTATTAAGAACGGTGGTTACCTTCCAGGCTTTGTGGTGAATCATAGTATCATTTTCTATAATGCTAACCATAACTCTATCAATTGGTGTCAACTCGCAAGTTGAAATAACTGTAAAGAAGAATAATAAATAACTTACATATTTATAAAGTACCCTTATCCTGCTGCTGCTAGCCTATAGCTCATCACTACTCACAGAAACTAATCTACAGTCAACCAAGAAGTCAGCTCTAATCAATTTTGACTTGTCTCTATTGGCACTCACCGAACCGGCCAAGCAGCCCATCCGTCACCCACCAACCAGGTAAATAGCCACCCTCGAGCAGGCAGGTGAGGCTGCTGAAGAGAAGGAGGGATGGACATGTGGAATTGGAATGAGGGGTCAAGGATGAGAGGTGTGGTTTGAGAGGGAGAAGAAGGGGGTGGGGGGGGGAGACACACGCAGGAGAGGGTTGTGGGGAGGGATGTTCTTGTTCTTTTTCTATTCCTTTGGAAAACAACATGAAGCAAGAATGCAAATAATTATAATGAGATTAAACAGCATGTGCTGACAGGCATCCAGACAGAGAGGTAGGCAGTCATACAGGTATATATATGTGTCGTGAGGTAGACAGCCAGATAGACAGAGTAAGCGAGAGGGTACGGATACAGAGACAGAGAGGCATGAGCAGAGTAAAATCCAGAGAGGTAAGCAGACAGACAGACAGTTAGGCAGAAAAGCAGTAAGGTAGGTAGGCAGTGAGACAGACAGACAGAGTAGGTAGGTAGGGAGACAGACAGACAGACAGAGTAGGCAGTGAGACAGACAGACAGAGTAGGCAGTGAGACAGACAGACAGAGTAGGTAGGCAGTAAGAAAGGAAGGCAGGAAGCCAACAAAACTAACACAATGAGACAGACCCACACACAGCTGCACATGCATTGCAGTAGGCAGGTGACAGGGCTGAAGAGAACTGATGGCTTGTGTAGAGTGGGATGAGGGAGGGAACAGGGTGCAGGAGACAGTGATCTATCTCTAAGGAAACCATGCGTCTCCCTCTGGAGTCGGCACCATCAGGCCTCGTTAAGGGCAGAATGTGCTTCCTCCTCCAGGGTGTGCCAACACTTCCACCTCTTAGTCCTCCAGTAGGAGATGGATGGCACGGCAGGTGAAGTATGGGTATGTTGGAGAAGGGGTGAGTATGTGGAGAGAGCAAAATTGCGCAAGGCATTGGAGATCGGGGAGGAAGGAAGGGGTAGTGGGGTTAGAAAGGGAGAGGGAGATGAAGGATCAGGAGTAGGAGATTTCTAACCTCAAAGTTTGGGTACCTCTCTCTCTCTCTCTCTCTCTCTCTCTCTCTCTCTCTCTCTCTCTCTCTCTCTCTCTCTCTCTCTCTCTGCCTCTGTCTCTTTCCCCCTTTCGCTCTGTTAGTTTCTATCTCCCCCCATATGTCTGATATACTTACTTTTTTATATTGTATATTGCCAAAAAAATCAAATGGCTTCCCTCTTTCACATTCCCTCTCTGTGTCTGGTGCACATGTATATATATATATATATATGCACAGGAACCGACAGATTCATCTGTGAAATTGTGTACTAGACCTTCTCGCCATGAATATGACCTTAGCTGTCATAATGGCGTTAAACATCCATTACTCACTCGCTGTGATTAAAATCTCCCAATTTGGCTCTCCCGAATCCTTTATAATCTTCCTCTCTTCCTCTTTGCAACGTCACTGCCAATGTGAATGAATCACTTTAACATTTCACCATAAACAAAGGAGGCTATACCTTATTGTTTCCTCTTAAACATATGTTAAGTACATGAGTCATTCAAGCACTACATCAACCAGGATCATCTATTATCGCTCACCCTAATTACAACACCGGAAGTCACCTTGTGAGGGTCCTGAATCTGTATTAACCCACTAAGGGTGGTGTAGTGCTTTTTTTAACTAGGATATGCACTCGTCTGCAAGGTGTGGTGCAATAACTCTAGTTAGGGAGTGGTCATTTATTATCAACAGGGAGAGTGGTGGGTTTGAGGGGGGGCGTAAAAAATTCTGACCCCTCTCGAGGGGGGGCTAAAGAAATTTTGACCCCTCTTGAGGGGGGGCTAAAAAAATTTACCCTCTTTTAGCAAAAAAGCCTGCGCGCTACTATAGATCAAAGAGAGGGCGCGTAAACTCTCCACACCTCCGGCGCGGGGGGGGGGCGCAAATTTTTTTTACTGCCGTCAAGGGGGGGGCCATAAAAAATTTTCGCACGTCCGCGCGAAAAACCCACCACCCCCCCCCTGTTGATAAATAATGACCACTCCCTTATCAATCATGAGTCCAACTTTCACATTTTCATATATATATATATATATATATATATATATATATATATATATATATATATATATATATTATGCAGATCCCTGAAGGGTTAAATGTATCCCCAAAAGGTTTGTATTGTGCTGGGTTGATGCATTGTGATAATAACTGAAGATAATGCCCCAGACACCATGCAGTTCTTAAGGGGCTATTACTTTGTCAGGCCCTTAACATGCATTCATCAAACAGGAGTGATTAAGATGCCGGATCTGCTGCAGGTGTTACAGCCTCATCTATCGTAAAAGTGTTTGCACAAGCATTAAAAAATGGTGTTCGCCTACGCAAAGGTGTAAGTGGATGTTTCATTCCTTCACTCAGGTAAACCATCATTTTTAGCTAAATCACAAATCAGTGCCTTTTCTTGGCATCATGCACCAATGTGCTATCTGTGAGTAATTCGCTGGCGTTGTCTTTGTATGTATCAAATCAGCTCGGCATGCCATGATACAAGAATACAATAAAGGTGAGTTACTCTCCATGATCGGATATTCGTGATGTGTTAGAATAATGTATCAAAATACTATGGGGTCCCTCCTG
Organism: Acholoe squamosa; assembly: GCA_949317995.1. Classification (NCBI taxonomy): domain Eukaryota; kingdom Metazoa; phylum Annelida; class Polychaeta; order Phyllodocida; family Polynoidae; genus Acholoe; species Acholoe squamosa. The sequence continues at coordinate 25,854,668 of OX439050.1, forward strand.
GGTTATAGTATAAAGCAGAGCTTTTTGTTATTTGGCCTTACATTGCCTTAAATAGGCCATCCCTCAAGTGCCAAGCTGGTTATTTCAAGTTCAAGAGCTTTGTGAAGGCAATCCTTCAATTCTGCATCATCAAGTATTCATAGTGATAGTACCAGTGTCCACACCTGGGTCCCTGTGATAAAAACGACAGCAGAATGGTAAGATCATCTCTCACAAGTTGAGCCAAAGTATACACTTTATTTTTATCTGTAACATGCTTATAGTCTGTGGTCCATTCAACTGGCAAATAAATTAAAGAACGTATTTAGTTTTCGCCACTTTGTCCAGAGGCCATCATGATGTAGACTTTGAAGCCTGACTAAGACGTACTTTTGTTAAATCGTTGGCAGATTCATGAGAATGCGCCAAGTAAAACTGCCTGAAGGGTTATTGGAATATATATGGGCAAACGAGTGTAGGATACATGCATGCAAGTACACAAGGAAGTTCTAGGAATAACATCATATAGAAAAAGGTCTTAGAGAATCAACTTTAGCTCAAGAAAAGCAAAATCTTTCTAACTTACTTTCGAGGATGAATAATCCTAGAATTTGGCGTCGTGTCTTTTAGATATTGTTAATAACATCAACAATGATATCACAGTGCATTGCCAAATTACTGGGGTCATTCATTACCCACTTTCCAGCTGACAAATCAATATCGGATGGAATTCATTACTTTGTACTGTCAGGAAGGCATTTTGTGGGGCGTTAGCATCTGACTGTTATAATCATATACAGGGATACCTGCTTATATGGAGAGGAGTAGATTCTTTTAAGTAATTTTAGTATATAGCGCCAGTAGCATGGGACGATATTTTATGTACCATATTATATATATATATATATATATATATATATATATATATATATATATATATATATATATATAATATAGATAATATTGTACATAAAGAATCCTCCTATGCCCCAATAGGCATTGTAAGTAGTAGCTACTGTAGGGTGAGCCACTCAGTGAGCTGCTCTGGCCTGCTCAGTATGATATAGGTATCACGCCAGCTCAGGGAGGTGCTCAGGGAGTCTTAAAGCTGTCGTGGCCGCTAAATTGTTTACATCTATTTCTGTCGAGGTCGGGAAATATATATGTGGCCGTCGTCGTCGGGTGCTTATACAGATTTCTGTGTGTATGTGTACAATCCCTCTATGGGGATGTCACGGTTGGCATTCGATTGCTGTCATTTAAAGGTCACTGCGTGTAGTTTAGGGATAATGCATTAGCCAATATTTTAAGGTCAAGAGATGTTAATAAGTGCCGGTCTTGAATAAGAACAGGGGGTGACCATAGCTCGCCAAATGATTATTGGGCATCTACGAATACTTAAAACAAGCACATAGGCTAGACATAAGACTTTGCTTCTATAGTACAAAGCGGGACAAAGTAAAAAGACCTCTCCTCCCATCTAATCAGAGGCACACCCGACCTACGCCCTACTCCCTGGCCTTTGCTGCAAGATTATCACCTAATATCGCCTAGCCCTGTCTCTCATTGACCAACTACCCCATTATCGCTCACGCCTAGCGGTGACCTTGGTAACTAATCCCTCATTATAACTAGCGGCCTCAATACGGATTTAGTTAATACCGCCGATAATTGCCCCCCAAAATCGATATGGGGCACGTAATTTTCATTGGGTGGTAAAGAGTGCAGGCATGGGTATAAGTATTTCCTGAAGCTCTAACCCTTTAAAAAGATCGCCATGGTATTTACTTTATATACTCGAATCTGATGATGCTTTTATCACCAGGAATCATAAATTCCCTGCATCCATGATCTGTGATGATGCACTGCTGATAGGTTATCACGATGCACCATTGCTGCATTGATATTATATGCACCCTCTTCCTAGTTTCTGTTAGTAAGGACTTCAGACAAATTGAATGCGTTGGTATGAAACTTGTAGGACTATCTCTTTTTGTGTATTGTGTATCAGACATCCCCTGTCTTACTTTTCATGTATGATTGTGCATGACAACATCACAGTAGTACACTACAAAAATGGTGTTTAGATTTTAAAGATGTTTAGGTCTAAACACGTTTAAAACCTAAACATATAGGTCAGTTAGGTGTCTCATCGACTACACATTTAGGAAATGAACACTTTTATTCTAACTACATAAACATTTATGCTAAACATGTTTAGATGTTTAGATTTGAGACAGTTGAATAATAGGTGTTTAGATTTAAACACCAATATGTTTAGATACTTGGATGTTGAACCCACACCAGGTAGCAGCACTACCTTTTAATAGACTATCTGTACACAGTTATAATCAAATGTTGTGTCAAATATCCCCAAATCCCATGTTTATCATGGTTTAATTTCATATAGTGTCATGTGAATAGAAAGGGCAATAGAAAATTAACTAGATTCACCTTACACCACCATCATTAGCATAAAATAATCAATAAGCTCCATGACTGACACCTATTTGATGTTATTCTGGAATAGATAAGGCAATGTTCTTCCTGCCAAGCTGTTGTATTTTCTCAAGTCTCTCATTCTGATGCAGTGTGTAATACATGTACACGTATACAGCTGTGGCTGACATATTTGGAGACTTTGACAAGTAAATACCTGCTGTTGTCCCCCCAAGTAAATGAGAAAACAAACAAAATATATCATTTTTTTAATGCATACCTGTCTGCAAACCTTAACTCTCCATCAAATCATTTAAACATCTAAACACAAAAATTCATAGATATCTAAACACAAAGTTTTAACCTAAACACCTACATTTCTAAACACTTGAGCTAAGCACATTGTTTGGCTTAACATGTTAAGGAAATTAATGTGATTACAAAAACGTTGCAAGAATATGTTTAGAATTGTGTTTAGGATCTAAACACCATTTTTGCAGTGTATGGGTTGTTTTCCTCTTCATATTATATCAATGCCTTTCTTTGTAATATGAATATATGTTCAAGATGGACAACTTCTTAGAAAACTATACATGACTGTTGAGCCATCCCTCAATATTTGAACGAGATCGAATCATAAAGTGTGTGGGTAAGAACATGTTGAAACCAATAATTGCTGATATTAATCTCTGAAGTTGGTGAGGCAATTACTCTATTTCCTATTTTCTACAAAATTCAAATTAGTTCTTATCTTAAGGTGCAGGCATTGAACTTTTATCTCTAGCCCATAAAGAGGGAGAGGTCTCCAGTCAATAATGTTCAAGAATCATATAAGCCATTTTTAAGGGGGATGGGGAATTCATTTATTTTTAGACTTTCTTATGATTTTCTATCTTCAAACGGTTATAACCACCAGGGCCCTATCAGTGGCGGCCAAGGCTCCTGTTCACACAGGCAAGGAAGATTATCTTATATCTTCAGAAATAAGGCAAAGAACACAGGAGAAAAGAAGTTGAAGTGGACTAGAATTTAAAATGGGAAAGAGGAGATGGAATGGTACAACAGTTGCATCAAGTCAGGGGATGGCACTGTTGATGAGGTAGGGAGATGGATGGAGGTTTAGATAACATGGGGTAAGAAGGAGAGTGAGAGATTTAAAGGGGTGAAGGTAATGGTCAGGCATGAGGAGAGGGAGAGAGTAAAGAGGAGAGTGAAATGAAAAGACATGAGGAGAGGGAGAGAGTGAAAAGGAGGATGCAATAAAAAGACATGGCATGGGGAGAGGGAAAGAATGAAGGGGGAGGGTACAATAAAGAGACATGAGAAGAGGAGAGTTTGAAGAAGAGGGTGCAATAAAGAGGCATGAGAAGGGGGAGAGAGCGAAGAGGAGAATGTAATAAAGGGGAGGAAGAGAGTAAACAGGGGAGGGAGAAGGTAAAGAGGAGAGTGCAATAAAGAGGCATAAGAAGAGGAGAGAGTGAAGAAGAGACTGCAGTAAAGAGACATGGGGAGAGGGAGAGAGTGAAGGGGGAGGGTGCAATAAAGAGGAAAATGACAAGGGAAATGATGAGGTACCTTTGTGTTGAAGTGATCGCAGAATTTAACACAAAACCAAGGTTTTAATTCTATAAAATAATTGGACGTGTTGAAAAGTCTTTGTTAAAGAAGGATGACTAAGAAATTGGCATTAAGAAACTGCAGCCAGCACTCAGTGCCAGGAGGAAGCCATGTCAGATCTAGGAAAGTTTAGCAGTGAGAGCATTTTTTTGCAGGTACTTGTGGCAGCCCAGTTTCTGAGTGGCATCGGAGAGGTCCGTATGGGGCTGCAGTTGACACCTTAATTAGGGTGACAAAGTACTGCTTCCTGTGCCCACCCTTCCCCCTGAGCCGCCCCCGAGCCACTCCCTTCCAGCCTCTATCCCACCTGCTCTCACCTCCACTTTACTTTAGTTAACACTTGTCTCAAGACTTAATGGTATAGATTAATGACCATTATGTGTTCAGTTATTGTGGTAATGCACTAGTGAAGTTGTGAAATGAGGATGATTAAATCATTGGCTTAGGAATCTGCCTACTCCTTGGTAGTGCCAAATTGCCTATACATTCATAAATCACAACAACAAATGAGCACCATGTCTTGAACCTGAAGTTTTAAAATTCTGCACTCCCCCTCTCTCGACAAATACCCCCCTCGCCCTCCCCACACTTGCCCCTTCTGCTCTGTACGTGTATCCATCCTCTACATTCTACAAGCGACAGTCCCAATCTAGTGCAATTAAATTGTGAGTTAAACTTTCACAACATTATCTAGTTTGTGGAATGTTTTCTTCGTCCTTATACTAGTACCCCTGCCAACTAAATTGCATATTACAATATATCGTATTAGGATATCTATGGATTCGGACATACAGACTAGATGGACGAAACGTGAGCATTAAAAAAATGGTGTTCGCCTACGCAAAGGTGGAAGTGGATGTTTCATTCCTTCAGTCATACTGTTAGACCCCCCCCCCCCTTCCAACAAAAAAGGGGGGACAAATGCCATCTAGCTCTACGTAAATGGACTTCATTTAATGGTCTAATTTTGCTCCTCTCATTCCAACGGTATCAAATGTAAACCTAATTGCTACTGCAAATCGTCCATTTAAAAAATAATATACCTCATTTAAACAATCATATTTAAAGCAAATGAAGAAATTTGGACTGCAGATACAATTAATTTGATTCTCAGGGAAAGCACTAAAACATTGGAATAAAAGAGGTGACAAGTTACACATTGTACAGAGTGTGGGAATACACACAGGTGATCCAGGTGCTAGCCCCACCCCTCACCGTGGAGGTGTCACTTTACAAGTGTGACACTATTAACCCACTCCTCACCCCGCCCGGATCGTAAAAAATGTGTACACCTACGAGTGTGTACATTCTCTCCTCTGGCTCTGCCTGTCTCAGTGTATCCGACTGACTGACTGCCTCTATCCGGCTCTGTTTCTGTCTGTGTCTGTTTCTCTCTGACTCCCTCTCTGTCTCTGTCTGTCTCTGTCTGTCTCTCTGTCTGTCTCTGTCTCTGTCTGTCTGTCTCTGTCTGTCTCTGTCTGTCTCTGTCTGTCTGTCTGTCTGTCTGTCTGTCTCTCTGTCTCTCTCTCTCTCTCTCTCTCTCTCTCTCTCTCTCTCTCTCTCTCTCTCTCTGCCTCTGCCTCTTTCCCCCTTTCGCTCTGTTGGTTTCTATCTCCCTCCATCTGTCTCATTTACTTACTTTATCATATTGCCAAAAAATCAAATGGCTTCCCTCATTCACATTCCCTCTCTGTGTCTGGTACACATGCATATATATGCACAGGCACCGACAGATTCATCTGTGAAATTGTGTACTAAACTGCTTCTGTCTCTGTCTATCTCTCCTTTTGAAAAGTCTACCATTGAATATAGGTTACCAGCACATAGAGGCCTGGAATCCTTTAATTAAAAGCCATTCAAAGTAACTTAATTTTAGTTTCGCCAGTAGAGAATCTGTAGTTACAAGATGCAGTGCTTTTCCAATGGCACAAAATGGCCGCCTTCGCCAAGCGATTATTTAGCGTCTTATTGGCCCACCTGCCCCCCTTTGACACTGGAGGTGTTGGGTGGGTGTGAACAGTACACCTGCAGTGTATTAGTCATAGTACTCACAATGCATGCCCACCCTCCTCTGCCTCTCACCCCTGCCCTGCCCCCTAACATCCTGACATAAATCGTATAAGCTAGGGCAGAGGTCATACATAAAGTGTACTTCTTGACAGACTAAGTGCATCGCAGGATGTTAGATAACTGAGGAATGTGAAAGGTATCCTAGATATCATGGTTTTGTTGGTCTGCTATGGACTTTCCTCTTAATATGGTTGCAGGTCCCTTAGCAATACTGTTGTATTGAACCCAATTGTCACAGATCAGACAATTACCAACCCTTGAGAACCACAAAATTAAATGTTGAATATCGGTCATTATGCCTAACTATGCTAAATCACTAAAAGTAATTATGATGCTATTTTGATGGAGATAATTGTTACGGTTATTACAAATCTTACCCAAAGGTTTATGAAAACACCATGAGTTGTATGGATTGGGATGGATAAAGCATTGTTATAAGACTATATTCCCAATTCCGTGAAAGAATACATTACTACAAAACATTACACAACACGATAAGTATTGTTTTATCATACTGAATTGAAAAAAAAATGAAACTGTATTTATGTAACATTGTACAGGCTAATTTACAGCCCCCATACTTTCCCATGTTAACCCTTCAACTTCCACATAGGATAAAAAATGAATATTTGTCACCATGGTACACTGGTTAGTGCTGACTTCATGATAGCTACATTCATGGTGACCCTGCAGGGTTAATACTGAACGACAGGATTAATTTAAGAGGACAGACGTTGAGTTACTCGCCAGAACCCTATTGGTGGGAGCATCAAGACCACAGAAAGTACATGCACTCAGTTAAAGGGTTAAACCATGCACAACTCATGTCACAACAGTGCTGATAATGCATGCCTCTTAACACCTCTAAAATATGACAAGATCTGCATTTAATCACCTAACTAACCTGCCATGTCTGTGCACCTTATCTCCACATATCAAACAGTTGGTTGTCATACTGATCCAGGCTTACAGGCTCATTGTTGTTTTTAGTGATGATCGCTGTCTTTTGTCAAGCCTGTGTTTTTACATCACCATTTGTGTGGCTATCGGCACTTTCTTTCTGTGTGGTTACCGCCACCGTCGATGGTCTATGTAATGATGTCAGACGCATCATTTTTTTTTTGCCTCCTCTGTTACTTCGTAATACACTACTCTCTGTATTTGCTATAGCGTTTTCCTTTAGCGAAAGGTGGCATTGCATACTTGCATAAAAGAGGTGATGATCACTCAGATAAAAGGAGGGTAGGTGATCAAGGGGAAAGGTATCGAATAGCTGACATACAGGAAAGGGATGAGGAGAAGGAAAATATCATCGATTTTTTTTTACAGGACTGGTAGGGGGCCTATTTGGGAGTTGTACAATTATCCCATTCTTTACTCTGCAGCAGAACTATATTTAAGCAACAACTGTACCAACGATACTTCCCAATACTGCTACCAAAACTTATACTCCGGGCCTCTTCATAACACCCTGATCACCGCCGCCAACTCTCCATTTTCCTCACTATTGTGGCCCCCTGATGAATCAGGTGCTTTACCATCAGGGGTGAAGTGGCAGTTGAACCGGGCGTCTGCCAACCGCTGTCACGTGATCGTCATGTGATCAGATAACAGGCACAGGGTGTTGGGCTGATAAAGGACCGTTGGCGTCGCGAAGGACCTATTTTATCGCCCACTGGATGTTATCTTCTACCACAGCAGCCTCTGTTACATCGATTTCTCTGTCCATCAACTTATCAGCGTCCCACCGGAAGCCATCTATAGCTCCCCGCGCCTGCGCAGTAGGCCCAGCAGTCGGTGCGGGAAGCCATGTGCATGGCATGCCGAGCAAAAATTGAAATTCGAAAAGTTCAAAATAGAGCTGTGAAAAACTGTTAATTGCACTGTCAGAATCTGATGTAGGTGATGACGGCTACACTCAGCGTTAGGTTTTTACTTCTTACCACGTTTTACTTGGAATTCCAGGGAATCGCAGGAAATGAGATGTTTGAGGTTAGGTTCGTGTTAAGGCGACCAGATGGTGCAACGTCTGTTTCGCTGGTTCCCAACATCTATTTATAAGGTGTTTCTTTCTATACTGACACCACAAAGGCACCAACAGATTGAACTGTGCACCACCTACATGATCCTCCCAAATCACGTTGCTTCACATGCAATGGAATGAGAGCGGGTCTGCTTAATGGGTCACACACAAACATGTACCTATAGAGCTTTAACAGGTCCACTTTTAGCAGTAGGACTGACTCAGAAAGCTATCATTTGGGGTCAGAATGTTACTTTAATGAATGATACTGACACTGCATTTGTTACAGTTCTGTATGGTACATGATGCACCAAAGAGCAATCTCCCCCATGGAACAGAAACACCACAAGATATGGTTGTCTGTAGATTTAAGGGTGATAGACAAAATATCTCTATGTCATAGAATGCTGTTTTGGCCGTCCCAGGGACAATATTTTAATCCCCTTATCTGACTCCGCCCAGGGAATATGTATACCCTGATCTGGGAGGACAAGATGGTAAACTTTCCTGCTATCACCCTAAAGCCAGGTGGACAAGATGGTGACTTACAGAGCCGTTTCTGTCACAGAGTTCTAGCCTGGGGTTACAATCAGGAAGCATGCAGTATTAATGGAAGGGTCGGGGTCGGGGAGAGGGCACGGGAAGGCTTCAAGTACTTTCCTGTACCAATTCCTCTGAAATGGTACAAGTCCTAATAGATATAGGTTACGATCATTTACTTCATCATTGCCATTTTGATATCATCATTCATTTTGATGAACAGATTATATGTTACAGGGTGAAATATAACTATGGAATGTAATAAAGTCCGATGCTTCTACAGGCTCTATCCATTGCGTTATGGCCACGTACAACGCAATGGTGGGTCCAGTGTGTAGAAACTGGAAGAGGGGGGGTGTACCCTTGAGGACTTAAGGATGGAAATTTCGCAAAAGAAATACACCCAACCAGATGCTCACCTGGTGGTACAAATGCCATCCTTAAGGGAAAGAAGTAGCATAGAGAAAGTGAGACTTTGATAGGGACCTAATCTCAGTATCACCCCTCTTGGCGACTTGATTGATTATTTTGAGACTATGTTCTCTGCTCTGTGCAAAGTTATTTGCAGTCCGACCTAGGTACAACATATTCCTTTTTCTTTGATTATTTTACTCTAAGTATCATACGACTATTTTTGACAAAAATACAAAATTATAAAACTATGAAATTCTCACTTTGTAGACGGCCATACCGTCTGTCATCAAACTTTGTAAGTACCCAATTGTTCATGCAATAAAGCAAGAGTCTGGTTTCCTATGGAGGTCTGTCATAGTAAGCCTGAGGGTGTCGGGAACCCATTGAGTACATAAACAGAGTTTCAACGATGTTTTGTTGGCTCGGGTTGTTTCTTCACGCGCGGGTGTCAGGCTGTCTTCCACGAGGCCGTAGGCTGAGTAGGAGGCAGCCTGAGACCTGCAAGTGAAGAAACAGCCTGAACCGACAAAACTGAGTTGAACTCTGTGTTTATTTCATGGTTTTACAGTGATAATTACAGAAAAAAACTAACATTTATTTAGCCACCTTGCTTGCCCGACAATGTTGTTGTCACCATTTTGAGATCGTAAGGTAGTGAGCCGTGCAAGCGCGAGCCCCGGAGCAGTTGGAAAAGACGGACGTGAAGAATGTGAACAGGTTTCTTCATGCTTGCCTCAGGAATGGCATTCCAGTTCTGTTCTATTGTAGACTACGTTCCTACCATGAAATAAATGTACTTCTCCAGGGAGGCCATATTTTGTAACTGCCGTCAGAAAGCATGCATTAGACAGGCCATATCATCTATCTTACACCAGCCCATTTGGTGATAGATCAAAATAATAATGTGGGAATCGCTCTGTGGCGTCCACACTATGGAAATACCAATCGATCAACATTCCGATAAGGGAACGACAGAGAAGCATGGTCCATGAGATCTTATCAGTGGGTATCGCCTAGTTCCAGGGGGTGCTTTCTGGGAAAGTGGCCTTATGTTCCCCTTTCAGCTCCCATTCTGTGGTGAAGAGCTGTAGAAATATTAATGATGTTTTCGAGATGCCAGCGGGACCTGTAGTAGGAGGAGCTATAGACTTAGGGGCTACTGGACATGACATGGTACCCTGGCACTCTGAGAGGGGTCGCCACAGTCAGTGCATTGGGGTCATGCACGTGAGTCTGGACGGGGTGTGTTTGGAAAGGGATGGATGGGAGGTCGTGTGTGTGCTGAGGGGGTGGGGGTGTGGGTTGGAGGGTTAAGACAGGGGATGGCTTTTGGAACCAGCGTTGCTGGTGGCATGGGTGGAGTTGGGGTTAGGTGGAGATCTAGCCAACATGGAAGGGTTTCTTCATGTGTTTATGGGGTCGGGGGGGGGGAGGGAGAGGGGTAAGAGGGAAGCTAAGTGGAAGGGGTCGTTTTGAATTACCCCCTTTCCCCCTCCCCCAACCCACCCCCTCTTACCACCTGACCCGGCTCCTCTCTCACTGACTCCACAGCCCTTACACACGCATGCTATGGGTGCTCCTTCCGGTAGTCACTGATATTGCCGTCTGGTGGCGTGCATCGTGGTGTATTATGCGTATGGCTGTCTCTGTGGATTCCGATCTCCCCAAGCTCTACCCGGTAAATCCCGGCCCCAGGGGCTATAATATAAATACCAGGTGGTACCGACATGCTACGACCGCCTCCCTTCTTCAGGTCGTAATGAGAACTATCAGTATGATGCAATTGTGGCCATATGTTAATCATCAATGTTAACATCGACTGTAGAGCGTCTCTTAGCATTGTCAGTAGTATATGAAAAGTTTACATTGACTGTGGAGCGTCTTTAACCATTGTAGGTAGTATATAGAAAGGTGAGTTTGGCTATGGGGCGCTTCTTAACAATGCCAGTATTATGTAAATAGTAGACTTTGACTGTGGAGCGTTGCATTGGCGCTCTAAAAGACCCGTAATTCACTGGTGAGTGAATATGTATACTGTTTAGACATGGCGCTATGCCGCTACACTGATAAAAATAGAGTCTAATATCTTAGTCAGTAGTGACTAACTTAAGATAGTCAAATGATAGTGCGATTTTTGGCTATCCCTCTATAGTCACCTGTGACTAACTTAAGTTAGTCATATAGTCAATACATAGTCATGCCTTTAATCTATTGAAATAGTCCTTAGTCAGATGACTATCATTTTGTTGCTAAGCAACATTTAGTTAGTAAATATGACTCATATATACAGTCAGTACTGACTATACCTACAAGCAAACATTCATCCAATCAAAGATGGCTGCCATATGCCTTCCCATTGATGAACAGTTTGAACCCAAAATAACTATTATTATACTGCAATGGCCACAAATATCACACCAAATAGTTAACTTACCTATCCATTAATGGCCAGACATATTGAGTTTCCATGGATGGACAGGTTGAGATGATGATTTGGCCTGATTATAATTGTCTCCTCTTAGTCCAGGCAACCATAAATATGTCCTCTTTCTGGATGATGGTTTTTGTGCACAGAAACCTGTGACATCATCAATCTGTGAGCTCTACATATAGTCAAATTGACTATCTTTCTGACTAATATGTGACTAAGGTATATAGTCATGTGACTATGGGGCTCAGAATATGTGGGTATAGTCACTACTGACTATAGGTTTTATTATCAGTGTACCCAGTGAACAAAAAGACGTTTTCTGACGTTTTTCAACGTAATATGAAAGTTTGCAAACGTTTGTTTTGAATGTTATTCTAACGCTAAAACGTTGACTCATTCTGACGTTTTTCAACATTCACACAAACATTTTTTTTCTAACATTTTCTGACATTTTCTAACATAATTTTCAACATTTGTAAACATTAGAGAACATTCTTAAACGTTCCCACTAGCATTATTATTTTGATTTTGTTATTTTGTGTAGGTGCCCATTGCCTAAACTACTGTACCGAGTTAACGGCAGAACATAATTTGTTGTGCATGTAGAAGTATGTTCATATAGAACCCTTCTGAAGCACATATTATACTTATAATCCATGAGCAAAACTCTAGGACTGGTACAAGGGGACATAAACATCAGGGGAATATGTATATTTCTTAGTAACATAAACAGGGTGTGTCCATCATGATTATTTCACCTAATCCAATAGAATATGATTATATTAGTTTTATTCCATTAACCTGGACTTAGGTTTAGGTTTTTGATCCAAGGACGCATTAAGTGCATTAAAGATATAGTATTTTTCACATTAAAGCAACTTTGAATTATAGAACCAGTAGAGAAAATATCCCCATAAATTGGCCTGCCACCTGGTGTGAAGATATGTATGATACTAATGTATAAAAACGTTAAAAAACTTTCTTCAAATGTTTGTTGAATGTTTTTCTACATTGTAAAATATTCAAAATGAACATTTGTATCCTAACTTATTAGGAACATTAACAAACATTTGTTGAATGTTGTTTTGATGTTAGAAAACATTAAAAACAAATGTTTGCTCTAATGCCATCATGGATATTTGTAAATGTTTGGTGAATATTTTCTTTATGTTGGAAAATGTTAAAAGCTAATGTTCATTTTCTAGCTTTAAAATAACGTTCATGAACGTTCTCTGAACGTTTGGTGTTCACTGGGTATGCCACCCAAATATACTTATCATCTTTTCACATGGTTGTACTGTCCAGGATTTAGTCAGGGCCAACATACAGTGGAATCCAATCGTCTCCTATACAGAGGTGACTCAGATAAACACATACACTCATAGAATTCAGCATGGTGTCAATGATACGACCTTCTACAGGGGTCTGTTATATAATAATGATGATTAACATCATCCAGTCCCCCTCCTTTGCCGCAGACATCAAACAATGCTCCTCTGATTCAGAGATCAGATCAATCTGCCTCAGTCCATTACAACCTGGCCTTAAATCGCCTCACCTCGTCCTCTGTTGGCACCTACCCCATCCTCCCTAGTCGCACCTCCCCCACTACCCAGCCATCTCCCCATGATTAATTGATGTCAGTGCGTGTTTTAAAGGCGCCCGACACCCCAATCACACCCAGTTTAATCTGCACCTCCCTCTTACCACTGTTAGACACTTAAAGGGGCCCCGGGGATCTCAATGTGTCACTGCCTCTGATTGGTCCAAACATGCCCACGTGACGACAATGATCCAATCAGAGAGCACCTTATGTGGTGTGTTTGTTATTGCTGTATGTTTGGATGATCTTCTTGAGGTTCCAGGATGGGTTCGATATTTGCTGCTAAGAACAGAATTGGGATTAGAGAGTGAGGTAAAGAACGTAGTGCAGGTTCCTAACACTTCCATTTTTTTGAAGATTGGGGAAAGTGAATCTACCTCTTTAATTTCCTAAGATTGAAATGTATAGCGAAGAAAATACTGTAATTTCTTCAACCATATTGACGGTGGCTCTAGCAATATATGTGGATGGTGTGTTTGTCTGAATAATCATTTTTGTTTCTTCCCAACTTCTATTTATGGTATCTTATATTGTTTTATTATTATTACACTCTATTCTCTTATGCATCTAACAGACCATAACAGGAGCATTACCTTGTCTATGAATATTATATGTATACCCATTATGACTAACTATAGCATAAAACAGACGAACGTTGAGAATGTTATCAACAGGTTTGATAATTAAGATAACAGAATCTATAACACCCATATGATCACCATCAGGCTAGAACACACAAAAAAACGTACCTAAGAAAACTTAGTCAAAGTGACCTATTAATCTTACTTAGTACTTATGACTAACAAATGACCAAGGAGGTCTAAGTTTTCTTAGTCATATTGACTACCCAGATCAGTTTCACTCTCTGAGCACTATCTTGAACAGGGTATCTGCTGGGAGTTTCAGGCAAGCTAACATATCTTAGTCACTTTCACTAAGAGATCTTAGTCATTTTGACCAAGGTCCGTTAGTGAATTTGACTAAGGGATAGACACATGGTGTTACCTTTACACACCAGATGGCACTGTGGTTTTAAACAGGATTTTTCTGATGGGTGGGTACAATGAATAGCTCAATGGATGTCAAAACTATGATGATTTTTCAGAAACGACATGTATTTGAGGCTTTCAAAATTCAATCTAACATTACACTTGGCAAAATGTACCAAATAGGTTGATGCCTTGTCAAAGGAAATAGGTAGTCAGAGAGGAACACCTATTCTGTGGTATTCTAGATAAATACAATATCCATATTTGAATTTGTTTCTTTGTTGGAAACCCAGAGTACTTTGGCTCAGGGGTTCTAAATGAATATGGTGTGAGGCATTTCAAATGCTTCCTGAGTAGACTCTGATCTGTCAGGTGTGAATCCAACATAGAGCTTAACACAATCACCAGTTGAATTGAAGTAAAAATATCAAGAAGTGTACTTAGTCAAAACAACCAAGGAATCCTAGTCAAAATCAGGCAAGCCAAGGCAATTTGGCCACTTTGTCTAATGGTTAGTCATATTCGACTAAGAAAAAGAGGGACGTTTAAAGACGGCGTTTTGACTAACTATTGCTAGAAAGTTAGACAATTTGACTCGTATATGACTAACATTTGGAACTTATTTTTTTCTGTGAAATCCAAACATGTTCCACGGAATTCCACTAATCCATGTGGAGAAGTATGCAAATAACTACTTCCAAACTCATTATCATCCCTCTTGAATTTAAATGGCTTATATTCCCTAACCCTGCATGTCGGTGGTAATCCCTTTTGGCAGTCGGCAATGTGCTATAGTAGCTATTCCAGCCTGAATCAGCAGACCCTCTATCGTGACAAGGGCCCATCTGAATATCCTCCGAGGGGAGGGAATAGAAATAAAAATGCTAAACAAGTGTGTGAAGTCCCCATCCCATCTGTCCACATTTGAGTGATTTTCACAAGTTTCACACTCGACAATAAAAAGAGAAAAAGGGAAGCATGCATTGATTGTTTGGGCCGTGTTTTATAAATCTGAATGGTATCAGGAAAAGGTTAGGTCCATTGACTCCCTTATTTTCCTCGATGGAGTGATAATTAGATTAATGACATTATGTCATAGATTGATGCATAACTTTTTTACCAAACTCGTGATGATTGACCAGAGGTACGTAGACCTGTGGGATGTACTACTCATCCATAAAACTCGTTATCTCACAGAGTATGTCATGAAGATAGCTGATAGCAGGGTTTTCTTATGGTTACTGTAGTGGCTTGAATAAGCACCCCAGCACTAAATGGATCCCAACCTAACTCTACCCCAGCCCTTATTCAGGACCATTGCTTATTCAAAGACTGGGGACTGGGGGCAGAAAGTACAAGTGTAGCATCCTTTTTACTTTGATGACCCTATTTAAATGGTTTCATGAGATACTGGTACACTGTCAGCTGTGTGACATAAAGTAGCCCTGTTTCGCTGCAGTTGCAGACAAGCTTTTCTTTGCTCTCATTGTGCACTGTATCTGCCTTGATGCAACTATCAGTTAGGCCATCAGCAGAGAAAATGAACCAAAATGGTCATGGAGTCACACAGTCTTACATAATGCAACAATTGGCACTACCGTTTTCTGAGGTTCAACATACAATGCTACAGACTGATCCGCGTCCCAGGGCCTTAGGGTGGTCGGGTCCTATTACATTACTATAGCATTATACAGCAGGGCAGCAGATAGGCTGGTGTGGGGATATTACTAAAGGGCTCACTGGGGATGGCCTACAGGACAGTTCTTTTGAGCAAAGACATATTTTGTGATTTGCTTTTGGGTGTTTCTATTTAATTTTCTTTTATAAAGCCTCTGGAGGATACTAAATTAAGACTTCGTGTGCAAGACAACCACAGCAGCAGATAAGCTCCTGAGATAAGATCCTGTCTATCCAGACATGTGGTGGGATATCAAGAAATACTCAGTGTTTGGAATTTATTTGTGTCTTTCAGGGGTGTCGGAATAAGGTGGGAGGGGGGCAGGGCGGCCATACCCCACTCCGCCACTCCTAGACCGGGGGGGGGCAGACAAATTGACGCTTAACCAAAATTTTGAAATCAATACACCTTTATGGTGAACTTGGTCATTTGCTCACAAATTGATCAAAATAGCAGAAACAAAAAAAAAAATGTTGCAAGGACCACGTATAGGAGTTGCCACTCTGTGGCTGACATGTGACGTCACGGCCGATGTATGACGTCACAAATTGCATCACAAGGTGACCATGACGTCACTGACAAACCGAAAACATAATGAAGTTGCTACGGTCAATGCGCTCCCGGCCGCTACACGGCAAGCAACTCCAAAAAATGTCTAAAATTTTCCTTTGGGGCATTCCCCATAACCAACTAAAATCACTTGCTGTGCTTAAAATTTTTTATGTGCCCCGCTTGACCCGTGTTGGCCAAACCAAAGTCATGCTGCTTCCGACACCCCTGGTCTTTGGTTCCCCTGGTCATTTTGTATGGTAAACACTGCATATATTCGAAGGAATCATCATTCTTAACCTTATTCATATATAATTGAGGGTGTATGCTAATAAGATCATCCATGATAATAAGATCATCTTTATGGTGGTTTGTCAAGGCGATACTACCGAACCCTCTGCCTATCCTTTGCTGAATATTAAAGGGCACGCTGACTAAGTTTGCACACAACTTCCATCATAACCGATGATTTTTTGCTTTGCTCTATTGGAAGCATTGGTCACACCAAAAGGAAAACGACAGTTGGATAGTCACTTGAGGTATTGGTGTATCATGTAGATACTTCAATTGGGGGTACATTAAAGTAAACCCATACGGTCGACATGGATGTAGCCTTGGGAACTTACTTGTTGGGGATACCTTATCATCTTTATGATGACTAACGAGCTTGATGCATAAATCGACTCTGGAGCTCTCAAGTCTCAAACTCTGGCCCCTGCACTTTGTGTCTATGTCTTCATGGTACTCCAGTAATGGAGCTCTCTAGCTGGTAACTGGGTTAACTGACCAATCACGTGACCTTTATATTCAAGATGGCTGCCCTCACCTAAGGGATCATTTACTCCCATCACTGAGCACAAACCCTGCCTCCTACCATCTTCTGCTGGCAAAGTCATTATCTTACTTATAGATGGATGACGATGGGATAAAAGGTGCTTTAATACTCGAGGTAAGACTTTAATGACAGTAAAGTGCGCTTGCAAACTACCTCATATTTTTTGCAAGATGTATAATATGAATGCAATCTGTTCGTAGTCGATAAACTACTGAGGGGCTGTCATAGTAAGAGAAAAATCTTTCTTTTCCTTTGTTGGCGACTATAGATCTGCTTCCAAACATGGAGTAGGTATTCAAGTCAAGTCACAGGCGAGGATATAATTATATTAGAACCTTTAAACACATTTGACTTACAAACAACACCGGCATAAATAGATCAAGAAAAAATGTAGAGGCGATTCAACAGTTATCTGATTGCTTTAACACCAGGGGGCGCTATTGCCAAAAACCGCTGGTTCTCGGCGTTTCGCGAGGCCTCTCGTAACTTTTTACTACAGGAATGTCTACAAATATTGCTGTAAAAGACTTAATATTGGTCGCATTGATTAACCAAGCACATCTATGGATTTGTATTGATGAACCCCAGCGGATGGTTATAAAAAAATATAGGCTGTGAATATAAGTAATTTGGCACTCTTGTAATGGTAAGAAATGGGCAAATTTCCTACCGGAAGTAGTGTACGTTGAGGTTTGTGCGTGATGCAAAAAATCTGTACTATCATTATAGGAGCCGTGTGTAGGGGGAAATTGGCCAAGTTTGATGTGGTTAAATGCAGGCACGAAAATCACCTTTAGTTCTTTGGTGGTCACTTGGTGTCTCATGCCTTTGCTGTCGTGATGCACCGATGGTGAATCATCTTACATCTTCAGTGCATCATGTCGACACTTTAGACCTGCATCATGCATGAATGAACTATTGGTAAGGGTTCCCTCCATGTATTTTGAGAACAAATGGGCATAGTGCATTAAGTCCACATATGGCTCTCAAAGACCTGATACCGAGGAGCAAAGTGTGGCCTCACCACCCCCCCCCTCCACCCTCCCCCAACCTTCCGCTGACCCTGACCAGAGTACAAGGCAGGCCAGGCTGTGCCATTAGTGAGAACCAATCAGCCTCCTCCGTGTGCTACTTAGGCTCACCAACTACAGGCCTATTTGTATGTTGGGGAGAGCCTTACTGGAAGGGGAGTGAGAGGGTGGGGCTGTTTGCAAAGGGCAGGAAGGGGGACAGGAGGTATAGGAGAGATGGGAGGAAAAGGGTGTAGGTGAGAGAGTAGTAATAATGGGTGAGATACAAGGAAGAAAACAAGGCAGGACCGAGAAATACATGAATATGTAGGATGGATGGAATTTTGAAAGGGTTAGATATCATACAACCCAAGGTAACACAGAGTAGGCCCAACGTTGGCTTTTGGTCGGCAAACATTAGCATTGGCAAATGGTCGGCCAGGGGCTGACCATTTGCCGATGTCCTGCCAACATTGGGCCAATGTTGGCATTTGGTTGGCAAATGCCACTGGTCGGGCCTATGTAGGCCCGATGGGCAGCCAACTTTGGCCCAACGTTGGCCCGATGCGTCGGGCCAACGTTGGCAAATTTTTTTGTGCTACCTGGGGGTACAGTACAGCGAGGACGGCAAGGGATTATACATATAAAGCTACACTGTAATGAACCTGGTGGTTAAGCGTTGTATGGATTCATGTTCCTACATCACTCGACACAAATTCTAGATTCTGAGTAGATGAATGGAAGGAGCTGCTCCTCTCAGCCCTGGGTAGCTTATAGTAGGGGGTCTTCCCCTCCCGCTGGTCCCTATACAATGTAGTTTCACACTGGTATTCACAATGGCTCCTATGTCACACCCACCTTGTCACCCTTTTCCACACCAACATTCACAGCAACTGCCCGTTCTGCTGGCACCTAGCAACCAGGTGCAAGTCCTTTTATTAACAGTGCTGGCTTTCCCTCTGTTTCCTTTCTTTCTGTTTCTTTACCTTTCTTTTTTTTTAAACAGCACCTGACCTTTTTCAAAATGCTGGTTCCTTTCCTCACTCAAGAAGGCTTGGTATCAGCCTTGCTTTGATACATTTTGTGGATACACCAACCTCATAGCACAGTGCAGTGGCGGATCCAGGATTTGGAAAAGGAGGGGGCGCGGCCCTAAATGAGGGGGCCCACCACCCTATTTTCAAGCAAATTTTGGGGTCCAAAATATCTAAATAAACTATTAAGTATTGGAGAAAAGGGGGGCAGTTCTTAGGTCACTTTCACACTTCTAGGAATCTCCCAGGGATGCCAAGAAGATAGGCATTGTATCACCGAACACGACTAGAATTTACCCTTTATGAATGGCAGGGCATTTACGACTTTATGTCCATTTGTTGCTCCGATACTGTAAACATATCTGTATAATGGCCCTATCTAGCCGTGTATCAACTTCTCTTAGTGGGCATGATACATGAATGCAGTATTATAGTATTCACTCCAATAGCAATTATGCATCGTGACATCAATAGGGACCAAAGGGCTTATTTTTGCTGTTCTCAAAACTTCTTGTCTCCGAGTGGTAAATGAGAATTTACATTTTCACTAGGCAAGGCATAGTGTCAAGTGACATTTAGAACCAAACCTGCACTTGGGTGTGATAAAAGATACGGATGACAATTGCTAGTATTTCTACCTATTTCTCTTGGATCGATATATTTCAAGGGGCGAAAATGTGTTTAAAAAGAGACTATAGAGAAGAAAAGGGGAAGGTGCTAATGATGGGGACAGCTCTCAGCTCCCCGGTGGGCCGGAAGAGCCGGGACTACATTACACCAGCAACCTCTCTGGGCGGAAGATCTTCTGCGCCGATGAAGACAAGGGCGCACTGGGGCGGAAGTTGAAAGGCTCGCTGACACTGCGCCTGTGCATTGGGTGGCACATTAATGGCCGCCGTCACAGAGCGACGCCATCTTGGCATTATGTAACGGCAGCTTGGGTGCCGCGGGGAGTGCCAGCGTCCCTACCTCATAAAAAGCCTTTCCCTGTAAACTCGGATGTGAAAGGATGGACGTTCTACCATTGTGAGTAGGTTCCTGTAGATTCTATATAGTGAGGAAGGAGAGCTTCCCGTTTTCTCCTATACTAAATTAGAGTGTCACTTCTTCAGACCTCTATACAGTACCAGCAATCTAATGGAACCTGCCAAGTAGGGATATAGATGGAATTGACAACTTTCCAATACTGAAGCTACAGGTCATACCCAGGGCCAAAAGTTAACTTGGATGCATGTATTGGGCAAACTTTGTATCTGTTTTTTTTTGGTGGCCAATTCTGCTACACCTATGGGCCTCTGGGTGTGGACTTATGTTTTCGATTGGTTCATTGCAAACCTCATATAAAAGTCTACCGATTCTGGAGGATTGATATTTTTATCAATTCCGAAGCATTGATATTTGTATTAATTCTGGATGATTGATATTAAATTTTGTATCAATTCTGATGGATTGATATTTGTATCAATTCTGGGGATTGATATTTGTATCAATTCTGGAGGATTGACATTTGTATCAATTATGGGGATTAATATTTGTATCAATTTCTGGGGGATTGATATCTGTATAATATCTGGAGGATTGATATTTTGTATCAATTCTGACGGATTGATAGTATCGGTTCATGTAGGATACGTCGAAAGGTATCCCCTGGGACTACGAGGCAATGTGCGTTTCTTTAAGGCAAAATCCTCTCACTTCTAAATGGGCCAAGGGAAAGGTCTATCTTCTACTTGCATTGTCTGAACTACCAGAATAAAGAATTACACAGACTCTATAAAGTTATAACCCCAAGGACTGCGAAGGCAGTTGCAAACCAACGCAGGTGGGGACCCAAGCTAATATATGCTCGTGCATTGACTTAATGCGGTTTAATTCTACTGAATGTTGCCGAAGGAGAAAATAGTCAATTCTTCATAAGGATCCATAATTAGTGTTGATTTATTCGAAGCAAATATTGCGAGTGTGCTCCGGAATGACGATTACTCCAAATCAAAGTAAGGCCAAGAAAAATAAAAGGTATGTTTCAAGTAACAAAGCTCAAAGAGCTAGGGTCGGGAGGTCAGATTTTTTTTTCTTTTCACATTTATATAGGAAATGTTAGGGCACATATCAATTGATGTATTAATTTTTTCATTGTAAAATAATTATGGGAAAATGACAACTGTGAGCGAGGGGAAGAACACAAAAAGGTTACAGGAAAAATCCTCAAAATGTAATGAAAAATTTCTTTAAAACATGAAAAAATGAGACAAAATTCTTCAAAATCACAAAAAAGGTTTTTTTTTTGCCCCTGTTTTGCTAGGATCGGTCAGGTTACTGGAAACAAACCTTTTTTTATTTGGCCTAATATTCAATGCCTATTGATGGATTGACGTGAGGATGCATACATGTATTTGGGGGATGGTGTTTTAATCCTTTTAAGGCAGAGTGACACGTCAAGACTTCATGATAATTTCTGTATCTTAACTCATTTTCAACACCGGGGATTAACTCATTTGGACTGCATCTTTCTATTGTACTGGCCCTTCGGCAGTGTAGCAACTGCCCACAAATGGTTCGATACACTGTAGAAAAGATACGTCAAATTGACGTTTGTGCTCTGCAGGCCTAGGTCAATCGTATCTGAAACCTCCCCAGCAGGGAGGGTGATGTGGGCAGAGGCAGTGGGGCTCTAACCTCTGAGAAAATTCTCTCCCATTTTCTATTACCCAAAGTCAAAAAATCATTGATAAGTTATAAGAAAAAATTACAGAAAATCTAAAACAAATCAGGAAATGACTTGATGAAATATAGAAAAAAAAATCAGCCCATTTAGTAATAGAAATTACCTCTTTAAGAAAAACAGATAGATTTGTAAACCAGGGGCCAGGAGTAGAAGGCCTCTATTGGACTCTTATCTCTTTTCTCCGATCTTCTCAAAACTACTCCCGACTGACCACCGACTGTCTGGCAACTTTGGGACAAAGCTCTCACCATTATTTTTACAAGGATTACTTGTACCACAGTGCTTTACTGTACTGCTATCTGGGGCCTCACTGTGAAAACTACACTGTTTCACTGAATTATAATTATGGTGGTTCATTATATGATTTTATAAGGATACCTGGTATATTCAACAGTTATTTCTCAGAGTGTTGATATGCAACTATGTAACAACTGACGTTCTCTACCTTCCACCTACATCTGGATCGGTATGACACAAGGGGGCAGTGTTTACTGGCTGACCAGCCCCTCGGGGCTGGTGCAACCAGAACGGGGACAGATAGCATACCGCCATGGACTCACAGCCAGAGCTGGCCCCTTTCTGCTCCCCACCAGCTTCAGCCAACCCTACTCCTCCAACCCAACCTCCAGCAGGTGACTAGTTTACCCCTAGTAGGTTGAAGCGTTAACTGTGTCCTACCGGCCCAGCCACCGAGTTCCGTAGCCCCCCCCCCTTACACGTTCTCTACCTTTTACCTACATCTTGATTGGTATGACACAAGGGGGCAGTGTTTACTGGCTGACCAGCCCCTGGAGGCTGGTGCAACTGGAATGGGGACAAAAGGGTACATGTGGACAGGCATTGATTTAAATTTAGAATTGTAAATTATTCAAAGCACGGGAAGAAAACCAACTTTTTTTAATATGGGAAACTGGATTGAATTGAACGGAAAAGGAGAGTGGTAGAATATAAGACTATGCAGATATGTCCACCTTATGTCAATATTAATATTTGAATACAGGGATTTGTATTTCTCTCAATATAATTTCATTGGGAACCTATCCTCAACTGCCATGTGTGTCCACCAAATTGTCTACCTAGTCGCAATCGCATCGGGTCGCACTGGTTCCAGCCTGAATATTCAGGTGCACCAGGGACAAGCTCAATTCTGTTTAAAGTTGTATGGCAGCAGCGATCCAGAAGCAAGGATATGAATACGAGGGGGTTGGGGAAAAATGGGTTTGAGTTTAAAATGTGCAAGTTTCAACTTGCCAATACAAAACTAATTGAACATTTTAGCGACCATCCATATAGCCTTCATCTGAGTGGATGCTTTGTAAGGTCCTCCAGACTCAGAGGAAATTATATCATTCACACAGTCGAACATTTCTACTTGTAGGATATCCACTAGGAATTAAAGATGTAAAGGACTTTCAATATGGTATAATTATGTTTGTAATATGTTTATATGTTAGCACAGTGTAACATTGGTGTGAGACCGGAGGTTGTAAGCTGGTATTTCCTTTGTCTCTATATATATATATATATATATATATATATATATATATATATATATATATATATCTGTGTAGGTTACATACAGTTTTCACAAAGGACAGGAACAAAGGCAAAAAAATGAAAGAACGAGGGAATGACTTGACATCCATTGGTGGATTTCTGCCATGGCTGCTGGAGGGTGCTTTAATGAACCACGCCCATCCATGTATCGTTACGTTAGAATATTAAGTGTCACACACCACAAAGGGATAGTTCTGGGTCAGGTCGCCAGAAAGCAGTAGATTTTGTGTTTTGGGGTCATTTTGGATGTTTATGGCTCTGGAGAAATAAGTTGTAAAACAATGTTGTCTTACATAGCCTCATTTGATAGAGGACACTTAGTGCTGTAAATGTGTGGTCATTCATCAAAAACTCTAAGACTTATAGCCTGCCACAGTGAAAAAATGACCAAATGTCTTCTTTTTATAATTTTTTTATTTTTTTCTACAAGTGTCCTGTATTGAATAACATCTGAAGTATCCCAAAGTTATTTTTTGTGTTGTATATAATCATAGGTATCATTTCCATGAGGTTTGGACATGTTACTGAGTGAGAATTTTTCATGATGTGTCTTTCAAAGTGGAAATCTGTAATTTGTAACGTCCGGTACCTAAATCTAAATCAGTTATAAAACATGGAAAAATTGAAGCTTTAAAATCTTTGTTATTACCCATATGGAGGGCCTTATTGTCCCCCACTTTGGTGAAAAAATTGTGTATCTGTCAGCATTTGTCTCCATGTGAGAGAAGCTTATGTGAAATAATTCTGATCATGTAGGAGGCAGTCTACTGTGCATGCATAACTCAAATGTTGTCCCATTTTCTAATTGAAGTCAATAATAGATAGATTGGTCTTGTTGTTAAATGTGTTTGTTATGCATAATGGGACATTCTTATATTACTGAGAGCAACTTCAATTACCTCCATATTTCATCATTTTGGTACCGGACGTTACATGACACAAAACAAGCAATAAAAATGGAACTGGATGTCCGAGATTAGTATTTTTTTCTTTTTGAGCTGAGGACATATACTTTGACAAATTTGTTAAGGTTACATAAAGTAATTAGCAAATTAATTTTTCAGGGCCTTCAAGGGCAAAATCATACACTTTCTGACAACCTGACCCATCTGATTCATAGATTGATTTCCTGGCAAATAAAAAGATCTCTCCATCCTGAGGTTTCCCTTTACGTCTGCCCAGGGCCAAGATACCTTTACAGATCTTTGAGCCCTGGACGGTATGGAAATTCTTAGAACTCTCGAGGGCCTACATTATGCAATTGGCATTTCCTCTTTAGAACATGTATGTAAACATAATTGATTATGTATATATATATATATATATATATATATATATATATATATATATATATATATATATATATATATATAGAGAGAGAGAGAGAGAGAGAGAGAGAGAGAGAGAGAGAGAGAGAGAGAGAGAGAGAGAGAGAGATTAGCAACGCTATTTTTGCCAGGAAGTATACCGATGCAGTTCATGGTCAAATTGAAGTAGGATTCTATGCTCAATTTGAGTTTAAACGGAGTGCCTTAAAAAGATATGGAGTCCTTGACCACCTAGTTCAAATAGTACCTGTGCATAATATCACCCATTAATGTTGAACATCTGGCAGGAATTATGACTATTCGTGTAGACCTATTTATATCATATCATTGATTAGCTTCCTCATAAAATATCGTTTTCCGTGTGGGCGTATACATGATTTTGGTGAAGTCATCATATTGGTCTACACCGTTGAATCCACTGTCGCAAGCCCTTCGGTCAGTCATGATTCCGTCGCCAGTCCATCAAAAAAAAAAATAAAATAAAATAAACAGCACGGAATGGTCACATAATGCATCTTCGAATTCCGTCCATAAAAGTGTGAGGAATGGTGATGGAATGGTCAGTGACAGAGGCCGATGGCAGTGGATTCAACACGTTAACGCCTCAACTCAAAACTCATTTTTTCACAAATCACTTTGCTAATGTGCTATTTATTTATGTATCAGATTAAAAATACATGTAATTTACATAATTATATTAATGGTACCACAGTACACAGAGCATACAAAAGAACTTGTCAAGTTGAATTTCCCCCCTCTTGTATGCCAAAAAAAAACGGGGTTAATGCCTATACATGACACCGATAAGGGTATTACGTACACGGTTTCATGTACCGGTACTCATGTACCTGATAGGTATAACACCACTATCTCAAACATCAAAGATTGCATCATCATGATACCCCTCTTATCGGTCATACTGCTTGCGTGTTGGTCCCCACAGAACCTAATGTCCTTCGCAAATTGTTCGCTGATCGTTACTTCCCACCTCATGCACATAGACACGTCATCGGTACAAAGCAATTATTACCCTCACTCTCCCACCATTTAACCCTTTAATGGCAGTATATCGCGACTATTTCACCTTGTGCATCATGATCAAATTATGTAATAAAGTATATTGTCCTGATCTTTGAATACTGACATGTATACTAAGGAAGAACTCGCCATAGGCATAGGTGCCATCATTGATCACACTGATCATACGGAGTTGATGTACTCATGTATATGGGTGGAATGATGCTCTTACTGTAGCAAATCATGCATGGTGAGTTACTCGCCAGAGGCCTCATGATGCATGTATGTGCACTCTTGATAGTTATGTGCCATTGCTGCATATTAATGCATCATAATGGTAGGGTACCGTAATGACCTGTTTAAGCACCGGGGTCTCAAATAATTGCCAATCTTGAATAAGCGCTGAGTTATAAGGGTACTGAAATTAATCTTGGTCACTAAAAACAGTATACATTCAAATACGCGCCTGTTTCGTATAAAGGACGGGGTGCAGTAAGATTAATATCAATGAGCGCTTGGGCGCTTATTATGGGCCACCACGGTATATGCATTAAAGCATTATGCTGACAACAAAGACCCAAACCAAAGCCTCCCGCCGCCAATACGCCCACCCAAACCTCGTGCCTTTGAGGTCATGAAAGGTGGACAGAATATGGGAGGTACCAAGGCCTACCGATAGTACCCTACCTCTCACACTGCCAAACCTGCCTTCTCAAACCTCAACCCTCCATTGAGCATGCGCACGCATAGCCCACCACACTGAAGATACTTCCCCACCCGCTCATGCGCCGTGGATAAGGAGGCTGACATCAAAAGATGAGCGCTTCATCTCATAAAAGTGCGGATGTCGTAAACGGCCGGTCGATTGTAGACAGTCTCCGGTTGTCGGCAAGGTGGTCGTTGTGGTGGAAGGCGGGCCAAGAACTGGCAGCCCCGAATCGTGCATAGACTAATAGTAAAGGAATATAGAACTGTAGTCGTTATTTTTGTGTAGTCCGCCATTTTGTCCTTGCTGCGTCCGGTGCTTACAAACAATGGGTTTCAAATTTTCTTGGTTGACCTAATAGACTTAATTGTATTTATCAAGATAATTTGCTGCTGTTGTACATACCTCACAAGGCGCAGCTTGTACACCATGTGCACCTTAAATATTAGGTGTCACACCATTTTTGCTATGAATCCGCTCACTATAATTGAAAATTACTTGTAAAAGGCCTCTATAGCAGGAATCCATAGCAACCCTCTGGGCTGACTTAGTGTCACTATGTTTGGAACATGTTTAAAAATATGCACCTAGCAAATTGCACTTTAGTGGCAATTTTACATGTTATAGTGGCATCTCCTCAACATGCTACACACTTAAACATTTGTACAGTAATCTATCCTTTAATGTAATGTGGTTCTTGGCAGCTTCTGGGGTCAGAGGAAGCAGTATGGGAATTCGTTTGGAAGGCTGGTACTAACCCCTTTAATGCAGGGTTGCACAGCGATGTCTCTTGGTGCCAGTGATGTGCTTTTGTTGCCATGAACCCCCGGCATGAACCTGGGTTGCACCTGGGTTGCACTTGCAGCTACCTGGGTGGCAATTGCAGCTATACTCAACACTGCTGAATTTGCAGCTACTCAACACTGCTGAATTTGAGAATTGTGCCTAGCCTTTGGGAGTGCATCAACCCCAAATGTCACCCATATAGCTGCTACGTTACCTCTTCCTCATTTTAAATGCCAATTATGCAATAATGTACATGAAAATCATATCATTTCAATTTCAGACTTTTCTCACACGCCCGTTTCTAGATAATTGCAGAGGAATCGTTAGTTTTAATGAATTACCCTCCTAGCGAGTTACCTCTGAAACCTGCATTCAAGCATTTTGAAGGCAAGTAGGCATATTGCATTAACACAGCATGCGGCCCTTGAAGGGTTTGATTGAAGGGAAGAAAACCTGTCCTGGTATAGTTTAAAGGCGGAGTTTTGGAAGCCGCACTATGTGTTAGTCAATAAAACTAAGCTTAAATGACTCATTTACTTCATCATGCCAATTTGAGTGGAACATCACAGGCCAAATGCAAGTTCCTTATGTCTTTGAAAAGGAAATGGACATGGGGTGTGGGGAAAAGATAGTGCCCCGGGCTGCATATTTTGCTTATTACGGCAAAATATTGAAAATAAAATTTGTAGCATTGAAATATATGATAATTTGAGTAGTAACACAGAAAGAAATAAGAAAATAAAAATGATGAAACAGGGTAAATCATAACAGTAAGGGAAATACCTATACAAATGCTCTAAATACGATATTAAAGGAGATATATGACCAAAAGAGTAAAAAATTAAATGAAAAAAAGTCTAGGGTAACTTTTTTTCTGAAAAATCTGATTATGCTATAGCCAAGACTCTATTTTGCTTGTAAAATAACCTTATTTAGAATCCAAAAAGAATGTTTTTTCCCTAAATTTAGCACATTTGTTGACATTCGGTTGCCATGGAAACCAGAATGCCCGGGGGGGCACTGACTCTATGTAGGTCACCCTCAACTGCCGCCCTACCGCCCTATCTCCCAGTGATCTAGAAATCTGACCGCCCTACTTGACTGATAAGCTGGACAGTGACCGCCCCCCTTTTTTCCACAACCCCCCTTCAAGCCTACACCCTCCACCAAGCTGTCTATTATACTCATGTATTTGTATGGATCAGAATTTTTCATTGTCCAGCACTATGTTTTGTATCACTTTCATGCCCTCATATGTATGGTGTATAAATGATGCACTCTTTTTGAGATCTAATAGAATTCGACCGCCCTGCTATTAGAGGTCTAATGGGAATCCACCGCCCCCCTTTTTAGGGATCGCATGGGAATCCACCGCCACCGCTCTCGGGAGTCGGGCTGCAGTCGATATCCATTTCATGGGCAAGTGCCCCCCCGGGCCAGAATGTTATTCTTTTTGGATAAAAAGTGACTCTATCTTGTAAATCTGGCCATAAGGTTTTCAGAACTGAAAACAGAATTGAAAATTATGGATGATTATGTTAAAAAGATTTTATTTTTTCCAAGAATGACATTTCTTATGCATTCTGCCACAATCTATCAATATGCAATTGAGTTAAGGGCTATCCTTAATTTCTTCATGTTGCTGACATCACATGTTTGAGATCTTATATTTCTGTAGCTATTTGGACTATTTTCTCATGCAAAGTACCAAAATGTAGCTGAAGACATGGATTTGAAAAAAGGGATTTCCCCTAATGTTATGATTTCCCAAGTTTTGTTACATTAAGATGAATGCTCAAACTTGTGTTGATAGCAATGATTAGCAAAGGTATGCATTCTGATATAAACAGGTACATGTACTAAATCTTTCCAAATGTTCAGCAGTAAGATTTCAATAAATAAATTGAGCTTCCCTCTCTCAATGTGTCTCTTGATACAAAAAAGGTTCCAATAATTCCAGTAAATAGTCACAATGCTTTTAAGCATAAACGTACACATATATACATAAGAGAGTAAATGATTTAACCACACATAGAAACCGTTTGTATACATTGGGCTGGAACTATTTTTACAATTAAAGTTAAATTCTATAGAGGTGACGCCTTGGTACAGTAATTGCACAGGTCGGATACTTCTAAGACCTGTTACTCTTTAACACCAAGTGTGTGAACCCACCTCGTTATAACTACTATGGCGTTTTATTCCCTTTACTTGTGGGGCGTATACAAATAGTATACTAAAGCTGGAGAATGACTTAACCCTTCAAACAATGTCATGATGCCTCAAGGATTGATATTAATTTCTCGCCATGAAAAACTAGGGAAACCATAATGAGAAGATGTGTCATAAACCAGTTGTAAAGGCAGGTACGACGACTGTTCTGCATAAGGAAGTACATACACACCGGTAAGTAACTCCCCATGACTGCATTTATGGATAAAACACCTGATAAATGCACAAAATGGCCTTTAAAGTTTTAAAGAGCTTGTTTCTTGGATTTGACATCACGCCCCATTGACCTCTACACTAAAGCTGCGATTATCTGCCACTTAAGATTGCTGGGCATTGAATGGCTCTTCAGTTAGTCTTGAGCTACTATGCAAGAATATTTATGCACGGGAAAAGGGGATATTTCCCATGTTAAATGAGAGAAAAGTCAAAGTTAAAGGAACTGTGAACTGACTCTATTGCAACTTGTTGCATATAATAGTATTCTTTTCGAAGCAACTTCTCTAAGAGAATAAAAATATAAAGACCAAAGGTGTAAACGCCCTTAGTCTTGGCTTGATGATTCATCAGCGTACCTTAAATATCTTGATAACCAAAAACACATTACATCAAAATATTACATAACATATGTGAAAAGGTGATTTTAGTGGCCCTTTGAAGAGGAAGACAAGAAGCAGATATTAAGTTGATCATTACATCTGAGAAAGTTGACCATGACATCTGAGAACCGTCTGAGAAATATCTATGACAAAATGGCAGGCATCAAGATAATGATTAACTTTTAAAACACAACTTTGCTCTTCAAAGCAAAGGTGCAACACAGAGTATTTCTATAAGATAACAGGATTTTGCTCCCAGTAGGAAAGATACTTTTATTTAGAATGCCTCGCCCTAAGTTATTCTACTTTTAACCTGATGTTAACTTTACCTGGATCTACCCTAGTTAGACAATACATTTACACACACCTGCATGACATAATTATATGCATAACTTTGACCGCAGGAAGTAGTCGTTTTCTAGGTGTGGCCTGTCACTCGCCTGTTATTATGGTGAGGATGGGGGGCATTTCATTTCAATTGTTTTTAGTCATGATTATTTGAAATAGGAGAATGTGTTATCATATTCTTTCAGTGTGTATTATTTTCCTCTACTGAGCCCAGGTAAGTAGGCATACGTCAGACACACATATCATATAACGACGC
The DNA here is from genome assembly GCA_949317995.1 of Acholoe squamosa. Classification (NCBI taxonomy): domain Eukaryota; kingdom Metazoa; phylum Annelida; class Polychaeta; order Phyllodocida; family Polynoidae; genus Acholoe; species Acholoe squamosa. Next base: position 25,885,430 of record OX439050.1, read on the forward strand.
TTTATGTATTAACCACACCCATATCCTGTCCCACTTCTTCTCCATGCTTTTACCTTCTCATTTCTATCATGTTTCTGGCAGTTCTTTACGTTGTTTTCACTATATGTCAGATATATCTAGAGAATTCACTTGGTATATGTAAATGAGGCTAGGTAGCTGCGGGCCTGAAGTACAATCTCTTGTTACTATAGAAACGACAGGTATGTGTCACAATTAGATGTTTTACCTTAGTGAAGGAAGCCTATCAGAACAAGGCAAAATACCTTCATCTCTTACCCGAAGCTGCACTTATAGAGTAGAGACCAGGTAGAACAATGAGTAGACCAATAATCAAACAGGAGAGGTAATGTGGCTATTGTAAAATCAATGTGTATCACATGGTCACTTCCTAAAGGCATCATTATGGTTATGTACTATTATGAAGGTTGATATTGTATATGGGTAATAAATGAGAGTAGCAATGTAAGGTGTACAGGTACATGTATATCTATACAAGTATTACCTTTCACCACTAGGCTACCCCCTGATCATATAATCATTAATGGCAATTTACACTGAATGACCTCTTCCCCTTTGATTCCAATATATGTGACATGTACTGGGAAAAGGGGTCTTAGGACCCCCTGCACTAAGCCCCATTTTCGCAGATCGTGTCACATATTATCATTTTATTTCATTATAATCATCCCTATGATTTATACAGTATATCCAGAACTAAAGAGAGAATTTTTTAGTTAAGTGAAGTTTGACCTTGGTAGAGAGGCTGCCCTGTATACCTGTATGCTCCTAATGCACCATGGATATACAACCTGTTTTCATAGTCTTTGATAAAATCATCAAGCTAAAACAAGAGGCACTCACCTGAGGAAGATGAGGAGGCAGCCATAGCAACCTGGAGGAGGGGCAGAAAGGTAAGTAACACCTGGAGGATGTCCATACTGACACCTAGTTGACACTGAGCAAACTACACAAGCTCAGAGGTCAGCACACCTAGTACAATCCAGTCACCAGGAGTGCTCCCTGCCCTTTGATGCACTAGAAGAGAGCCTGGATTAAAGGATGTAGACTGACAGGGATGCCTTGAAGGTAGATCACTGGAGGAGAAGGGTATATAAGGTGTACTCCAAGTGCTCCCGAGGACACTTTTTTTTTTGTTTTCCCTTGAAGTCCCGTTACATATACATATATAAATGAAGGTACACAGAGTATATGTGAAGTAGGCTCGTTGATCTAATGGATGGGTTTTAGAGTAGGCTTCAAGTCTGAGATGATCCTTTAAGATGTAGTGGTTATAGGGAGATACAGTACTCCATGCACTTAAGGGATTTTCCTTGGAGTGTCGGTGTGTGATCTTGCTACTGCCATCTTTCAATAAAGTAACAGTAAGTGGAGTAAAGTCCCTTATCCTGCCATGAGGTGTTATATATGACACAATCAATGTTACAAGGTGTATAGCTCAAGTTGACTCCAATTTAAAATCCTGTAAGTCAGGTACACTGAGCATTTATAGAGTATTATATAGCCAGAGTCAAACACTGCTTTATGTATAGTTAAAGCCCCACAAAAGGTGTAGCTGAATCCTGCACTGTTCAAAGGTGGCTGTGGTAATCAATGGGCTCTATTACCCTTTGTATGGGTTAATCTAGCCTGAGGGGGGAAGCCAATGCAATGTTTGGTATACACTTTTTATCCTTTACATAAAACCCAGCTCTAAGCACACCTGAATCAGCCAGTCACAGTGGGATTTTAAGTCAATGCTCAAAGCTCCATGCAGACTTTGTGCAGCAAACGCTGACACATAATATCAAAGACCACACTTCTCAGTACTGACCTTGACTTGAGGAGGCCCTGTGATGTGAGGTTTGTGTATCCTAATCGAGTCAGTGTCAGGTGGATGGATAAGGGCTAAGGTGTTGGAGCTTTCACAGGAACACCTGGGCCTTAAGGTATGATACAGATATACATACAATTAGTATAGAGTGTTTCAGTCAGCTAAATCCCTCTCTTTCAATGACAAACAGTAGGAGAGAGGTAATACCCACTATGCCTCTGTTATTGTATATCCAGAATGATTTAGCACCTCAATGTAACTCAAGGTTTCCAATGACAGACGATCTCCCTCTGTCGACAGTGTCCTAAGTGTTTTGATGGTAAAATATAATACCGTTTAAACAATCACTGGTCAATTCAATGGTGACAGCACATCAATTGTCAGTACATGCATCAGCTCCAGTAATACTTGGCAACAACTCCTTAGAAGGCTATTTCACCCTGGTCCCTCAAAACAAATCCACTTTGAAAGAATGACACCAAAGACATATCAGTGTTTCCCAACAGAGCTGTCAGTGGTTGGCATCAGCACCAAATGATATAGAATAACTTTGGCTCCAGTTAGACTGCAATTAACTCCTGTTATAAGTCTACGGGGTGAGCTGCTCACTAGTAGATAAAGGACCTCACTGAGCTGCTCCACTCACTGAGTTGCTCTGCACGCTGTCCCTACGTCCGCTACACACAGAGGCTTGGTTGAGACTGAGAGGTAGCCGGCCTTAGATCCGTCTCCCCAGTCAGTGTGGTAAAGCATTGACTGGTGGGTTGTGGCGGTGGTGGTAGGCCTTGCAGCGCCACCATGCAGGGCTCAGGGGAGGTTGTATCGGAGAGAGAGGGTGGTTGGTTGAGTAATTCTCCAGATAGACACTAGGTGGGGTGTAGTGCTGAGAGTGTTGGGTTCAGGGTTCTGTTTCAAAGGAATAGTTTAGGCATTGTGTAGGTGGGTAAAAAAGGTTTTGTAAAATAGGGATTGTGATATTTGTCAAATATCAGAGCTCTTGTCAGCGATGAGGAATGTGGACCCCATAATCTTGTATTATGTTAAGGAGTTTTTCTTGGGTTTTTAATGGGGCGTTCATGGATGAACCCTGATATCAGAGTTATCGATCTGTACTCTACCTTCTTGCCAAATGATCTACTTAATTATTTAAGCAACCATAAACACAGGAAGCATCACATGAGGTTGAAGAAATAGAATTTTGGCTTTGTAAAATTATATTTTTAAATGTATTTTGCGATTATCATCTCTGTAAAAAAATAATAAATAATGTATCATATTGGCCTGTATAAGGTATTTGAATAAGCGCCGGGGGTACAGGGGTATTGGAATTTGAAAATCCACTATAATTTAAGTATTGAATATGCGTCGGTCTTGAATAAGGGCCTGGGGGTAAACTTGTCGTGAAATTAATGAGCGCCCGGGCACTTATACAGACCAATATAGTGTCATAATAGAAGAGCCAACATTAAGGCCATCACCATCGCCTTTAACACATTCGGCCTACCGGTGTTCAGGTCAGCAGTTTGCACATCAATCTAAAGGCCATATTGTGATAATAAAAAAGTAAAAAATGATACAGAGAGCAGGTTAATAGAGCTGCTGCAAGCTAGACTTTCATGTATCTGTAGATGATAGAGGCTGGCCATTGACAATAGGAGTTTAATATTAGATGGCTCTGCGGGGGTCTCTACTACACATCCCGCATCCCCTTTTACCCTAAGGGCACCAAACACCCACCCCAATCCACCTTCACACCTTCCCAATGCGCATGTCTCCCTGCCATAACGCATCCAGCGTCCCCTCTGAAAAGAATACGGGGCGCATGCGCAAGAGCCTGACTGCACGCGCACAAAAGAGCAGCACTTCCGCCGCGCACGTCTCCGCCTCAGGGCATGCCTCCTCCAACCCCCACCCACCCACCACCGCTGTACCATGGCCCCAGGCGTAACTCTCGACAGCCTGGCGTCGACGATTGCAGGCCTGTTGTGTCTCTGGATTTAATATTTCATTTGCCCCGCGGAGGGGTGGATTTAGTCTATTAGGGCTGGCCATGTTAGCAGGCACCGTGGAGGAAAGGACCAGGCTTGGCCCTGTGTAGATCGTTTATTATCGGTGACTGGTGGAGATCTCTATTATAAAGTGTCTGGGGTTAGAGGGATTGGTTGTGTTTAGAGTTTAACGATTATACAATTAGCTGCTAAACTTGTGGAGTTGGATAACAAATGGCGACACGCATGCTACATGTAGATTTATCGGAGATAGCACTCTGCCAATGCGAATTTGATATGATAGTTTATAACACATGTTGCCATTCAATACATCACGATTCTAATTATTGACAGATGAAATTATATAATATATGGAAACCAGAAATGCGATCACGTCAACGAAAGAGCATTGCAATCCTTCTATAAATCTTAAAGGGCCATTGCATCTTGCCTACCCTATATACTACCAAAAGCCCAGATGATAGTATGCCCTATCTATCAGTCTCGCCAACTGAAACTAGACACAAGATTACAAGTCGCCGCGCTGTGTCTCACAGGACTATTCTCTGCTATTGTATTAAAATCTACAACACTATGGTTTTATTAATCCATATATATGCGTATACTATTGGCTTCATCTGGCATTCCCATACCTTCTAAAAAAGATGGGCTTCCCTAGCCCACTTAAAAGGGTCTACTTCTCCTCTTTCCTATCCCCTCTGATGTGTGTTGTGCACATATGTGTGGGCACTGACACATTCCCCTGTGAAATTGTGTAATGTCGTCCTCGCCATGAATATGACCTTAGCTGTCAAAATGGCATTAAACATCTATTACTCACTCACTCTCTAAAAAAGAGCGATTGGCCTTCTTTTTTTTTGCTGAGAAATAGACCCCCCTCCCGCCCCCCCCCCCCATCCTAAGATTCACAGAGTCTAGTTGAACAATGGAACCTTCTTCTGGGAAGCTGAGGACCTTAAATGTACCTGAAAATGACCCTTATTTTGCGGATTCAGAACGCAGGTGAAGTTTCATTTGATATTGAGGGCAGCTGCTCAAAAATGATTGCATTATGTGTCCCTCAAAAGGCTAAGGTCCGGTTGGCGAGCTAACATCTAATAACGTCCCCAGCCTATACAAACATCAGAATGTTACTGTTTTTCATTCACTTTGTTACAAGGGGGTTTGATATTGAGTGGGAGACTTCGGATTGGGATCTGGACTGACAGAAAGATATCATAATAAATCAGAAACGAGACAATGCCCGGCCTAGAGCTTTCCATGTGGAGAGATAAGGATGGGAATTTTAAAATTCATTGAATTAGGCAGACAGGCAAAAAAGTCATATTCAATTAGAATTTTGTGATTTATTAATTCAGAGTGAAATTAATCAACAGAGATAGTAACATCCATTATCAGCCTAGTCTTGGGTGTTGTGCTGTTTTGGGATTCATATGTTATGCATCCGTGAACGATCGGATCAACTAAAACTTATTCAATAAGATAGTTATTGATAACAGTGGTGTGCTTGCAAAAATGATAAAGATGAACTAACCTGATCCTCTCTGAGTGATTTGATGCCTCAAGGTTTGACTTTCACTTTTTTATCATGCTGGACCGATGTAGGACTGGGGATCCCCTAGTTGGCGATGCATTGGTGCATCATGCTGACCTAGCCTTTTGGCTCCCATGGATGCATTACGCATGAATGTAACCCTGGAAAACAATTAGTCGTGACTGCGTTCATGCAACATAACGACTAAAATGCCACAATTCATTTAAGCTTGTGCCATATTTAAGTCTTAAAGGGCCTTCTATTACAATACATACAATTGAAAGTACTGAGATTATACGGACACCGCAATGATAGCATTGCAACAAATTTGCAATATGGGCTGTGTGGCGTGGTAGTTATAACCATAGGTATTTGTGATTCTACATATTATGCACACTCATGCATACTTTTAATAAAAACACCCAACCTACGTGGCTCATGGAATTCCTTGCTAGTGATATGATCGTGCATCATGACTTCAAATGTACACTACAGCTTTAGGTATGAGTTTTATCATTAAGGGATCGATCAGCTGTACGTCTACTCAGCTTAGAATAGACATGTCTGCCTTTATGTGACAATGAATAAAGCATTGTTCAATTATAAATTCACACAGACATACATTAAAAGATATCATGTTTCTCTTACCATACTTATTAAAATCATGCATCTACCAGAAATTGCCCTACACTTTTATGTAATCTTAAAATGATATAATACACCTTTTCCCCAGAAGCAACTCTGCGACTCACTCAGTTAAAACTACACTAATGCGTACTCGTATCTTTTTCTGAATTTGCACTGAGAGATTAAACACATTCTCTCTGGGGCCTAATCGGTTTAACATATTAAATGTAAGCTCCTTCATACCCCTGACAGTTCTGAGAGGTGTCATTGAAAGAATCCATTTCAGAATAGAGCGATTGGCAAGGGGAGGAAATTGGTATTGTGGTTACTGCAGTGGAGAGCAAGCTGGGAATCTAAAATACTGTAAGACGGATTGGAGACATTTGCTACTGATGTTTTATGGAATGAGCGATCGGTCTTAAGGCAGCATTGGGTTAAAGGACGTCATACTGAATAGCAGCATTCAACTAGATTGTACCATATGGAACAAAGTGGTGGAGCTTTGCTTTTGCTGTACTCTGATACCTCTGGCATTGGCAAGGGAATTTGAATACCTAGATTATATTCTAGATCCCAAATTATTCTTTATACCAGACGGAAAAAGGAGAGAGGCGGTCACCTAATTCAGTCTTTTTGGGAAAAAAAGCCGTTTGGCCTTTCATTTAAGCTTCAACGTTGCTAGTTGAGAAAGGGATGGCGTCCCAAAGCTTCATATCCTTGTGCATAAATAAAGCGCTAGTGATCAACAAACAACATTCTATGTCTTGATCCAGTCATGTGGGTATAATTATATCAAATCTGGAGGTTATCCCTTAACATACTACGACTTACCAAAAGTCCCAGAGGAATAGGCTAGCACAGTCCTGAGTTAGCAGGCGTACGGCTGAGGGTGATCGTAATACCTTAGAAATGTCCCCTGCAGGTTGGAATTGATGAGACACCTATATTCATACAGAGTGAACACAATGGGACATAACACAGGAAATCACTGAACTTTATTCTCCAAATAGAACATTTCTATTTATGACTTGTCTAGGAAGTATGATTAATAATTTGGCGGTCATCATTGTAGTGATCATTGGGTTGATAGATGAAAACAGCACCACATCCTCTCTGCCTTCCAGAGCTGCACAACAAATGCACAAGATGCAGCCAGTGGTAACTTGTCAAATTTTAGTGAGGATACATAAAAGAGATGGTGTCTTTGATAATGGTGGCTGGGTGTCATCAAAGGGTGTCGGTGTGGTACCTAACAGGGCCTTTAATCTGCGACCTTAATGCGATTAGCTGCAGGCATTAGGGATCTAAGATCTGAAGGGTGCTGAAGAGGCACCGAAGGGGAGAGAGGAGGAGTGAGGGGAGAGAAGGGGAGGTGGGGGGGGAGTGGCGAAAATTAAGTGGTGTTCTGATGGGCAGGTTTAGCCAAGCATTTAGGAGAGAGGGAGAGAGAGAGAGAGAGAGAGAGAGAGAGAGAGAGAGAGAGAGAGAGAGAGAGAGAACATGTATAATACAAGCAAATAGGCAGAAGATAGAGAGTTGGTAGAGAGATAAGGGTTAGCTTACAGTATTTTAGCTCATCTCTGTCCATTGTCATGCAATTTGAGTGGTTGAAGTGTGACTCCACTATATCGTTGGGCCACAAGACAAAGCTCATTGCATCTGCTTTCGGAAGAAGTGATTCTATTTTATTTTTTCCCATATCTCATAAGTAAAAGTGGTTATATCACCTAAATGATTATAACGACAAGTGCTATCAGTTGACCTTTTTAAACTAAGAGATCCCTTTGAGAATGTAATAATTCCATCTGAAAACTGGAGATAAGCACTGATAACTGCCAGTATGAATCAAGTCTTATGTAATGCACCCTAAAAGCTCGGAGTAAATGAAGGGAATTATCTCATTGGTCAACAATTCATACAGTCATTCAACTGGCCAACTTACCAGATCTATCATGAATGCTGATCAAACCAACTATTATAGAAACCAATGTATGGTAAGTTGTGTCTTTATTATTTGACAACACTGGCCAGTTGTCTGGGAAACTCAAGTGCATATGGGGTATTACCAATATCCACTCTAACAATGGTTTCTGACCTTGGACACTTCTTAAATTAGATATGACACGTTCCTACACACTCTAAAATATTGTCGAAAAAAGTACACTGGTTCACTGCAAAACAAATAATAATTGTGTACAGCCAAGCAATAAGGGTCCCCCAGGGAAAAGGTCAATTTTTAAATTCAGGCCATGAACTTTCCAACGATGTATTAGATAAGAAAATATCTCTCCTAGTTTTAAAGTTATGGCTGCATGAACTTAGATGGTTACCAACCTATCCAAATCCCAAATAAGGTCTAAATTCTATATTTCACGACATATCTCATATAAAATGTATAATTAAGCATAATTCTGCAAATTAGGGAAATTATCCTTTTGTTGAGATTCTTTTTCTCATAAAATTTGATCTGATAATTAGATTTTCACCATTTTTTCAACACATCAATCCTTGTGGGTGTGGCTACAAATGGGCTCTTTTTGATTCCTGAATTTCAAGTAAAAAACATGTTTCCATGGCAACCTATATCAACAAAGGCACTGATTTCTGCCCTCAAATTCGGAAGGTTTTCCTCAAAAATGGGAATTTCCCTTTAGGATTATTGTAATCTACATAAAAAAAGTAGTATAAAACTATTTTTGGTATATTCTCCGCTTTTTAGGCCATAGTGGTGTTCCCCTGATGGCCAGAATTGGTACTAATCCCCCCTGGATGGTCCTTTTAACTTGCCTCCTCACCAATTAAGGTGGCTCACTGTTTGTTCTGTGAGGATCCCTGGTAGATTCAACATTTATTTTTAACAGTGCAGATAACCCTTGACATGTAACCTGGGGACAGCCCCTACTATATCTACAAGGGGGTATTTGTATTGTTAAGAGTGCATGTTGAACCATGTTATCGTCTTTCCAATATGGAATGCTTGTTTTGAGGGTTGATATCATTATGTCAATTCATTCTGTTAGCATGACTTGCAATTTGCTGATTTGGTAGGACACTAAATTAACATGAGCCTATGTCATATTCAAGAACAGGCAGAGGTTTCTTCTGTGTACTATACTAGAAAGAATGGGACACATATGATCCACTCTTGTCCTAGTACATGTACTTAATATCAAAAACAGTGTTACAATAGGTTCCATGGCTTAGATAATAACTAGAACCTAACATTGAAATGATGGACTTTAGTGGCTAACTGTATTGACTAGTCGTGGTAAATTTATCTGAAAGTGAATTAATACGACTGTACTGAAACTCAACCCCTAGATATTTGTTCTCCTATTACGCAATACCAAAACTCAATTTATCATTCTATTGAGAACTTCCACCACAGTCTGAAATGATACAGGCTATTATTACATAATTCATCAATGCCTTCACAAAAGCAATTTTATAATTGGTCATCTACACTTACCAGCTCTTTCATTTGACAGAACCATTTAAAATTCCCAACAATAGGCCTTTGGGTATCAAAAGCAAAAATCAAATTGAAATAAAATATGTCAAAGACTTCATAGTTGTGGCAGTTAGCATTATAGTAGAGGTGGGCCGCACCACGTCAGTCTATACTTCAGGTATTCCACGCCAAGGGCATTCAGCCTTGATAGCGTGTAGATGTAAGTCCAGCAAGTACTGCTGCCATCTTAGGCAAAATGGTCTCTCATCCAAAGGGATTTCCAATAGAAATGGATTTATTTCCTTGTCGGCTCATGTATATATTATGCATAACATCTCCCTGAAACGATTAACTGTGATGTTCAAGTTTACGGGAGTCCCTGGGTTCGGGAGCCTTCTTGGTTCATAATGTATTGGACACTAATCCCAATACTTTGGGAGTCATTTGTTGAAAAACTGTTATTGCCATGACTACCACATAATACATACGATTGGAATTATTAGCCTGAAGAAGGTTCCACATTACACATTTATAAGCTACTTTGTTCAAAATAAAACTAGCCCTGACGAAGGTCTGAGAAGACTGAAACATGTCGGGACACTAATAATCATTCTCGTTTATTGTTTTCAAACCACAGGCGAGACCTTATAGGGAGTTTAGGGAATATTTACCACCCTTCAATATAACAAAATGACCTTAATACCTCGTGTATAAGGCGCACCCTGATTTGTAGCCAGCTCTATAAGGCGCATCTGGGGCTTGATTGTTAGCACTTCAAACCTAATCCAATGTGACCCTACCCATAAGGTACACCTCAACTTCAGGAGCATGGCGTGCCTTGCATGTGGTTTTTAAGGTTTACAACAATTAGTCCGTATTCAAACCCCCATTTTTAGCTACTGTTCTCAAATTCACACTGGGGTAAAATGGTCTTAAAATCAATGTTAAGTCTGAAAATGGTATCTCCAATAAGCGCTGGACGAATGTAAGGGCCAGATGTAGAGGTATCGAATATGGCGCTCCATCTAGTCATCCCTTTCTGCTAGGGATCCAGGACCCTCTCTCTTTGGAAGGACAGACATCATGTTCAATGCATGATAGGTTGTAGTGGCTTTCATGCCATGTTAATATTTGATGTTTAACATGTGAGGAGCCCATTGCTGGCCATGTTTTATGTGTAAGACTTGTAACAACACCCTCCACTACTGACAGCTATCATGCATCCAGGGACCCTGAATAGCAGACCACTGGTGGCAGGAAGCACAGATAGAGAGGCGTGGATCCATCATGTTCAGTTTTAACCCCATTTAACCCTCCAAATGCTGCATAACACCTCCTGCCTCTTGGCCTTTTGTCGCTCGAGCTTTGCGGTCATGATGCAGTGGCGTCGCATTGGTGAATAACTCGCCAGAACTGCATCTGTGCATAATGCCGATCCTTCGGAGATGTGATTTAAGAAGGCTACACTGCAGAGACCCTTCTCAATAGTAAATAGGGTGATCATCAGGACAAGTTAGCATTAAACTTCATGCATCACGCCATCTCAGATGGGAAGGACTAAAATAGTTCCAGATTACCCTCAACGGGATGGTTTAAGGCAACGTAAATGTTTGATCGTGTGAGAAAGCCAGAGCCAATAATGATTGAACATTCGCTATCTACTACCTTTTCAGACCTACCTGGTAAGGAAATTGTATGAGGTTTTTACTATAGACCAACACAGATATATTATCTATATGATTATAGATATTTTAGTGATTGGACTATGTACAGTTCCAGGGGAGAGATGTTGATCGCTTTAATAGACCTCACATATTAAGCATGTCTGGAATAGAGGAAGAATTATATCTGTGCATATATCCTGGTCCACTCGGAAGAGAAAGATAGATAATAGTGCCACTATTTGTTATGTATGTGAGTCCCATTCAAAATTACAATTTCAATATCCATAATGGCTCACGTAAACGCCGAGATCTAAAATTGTGATCAGTGCTGCTCTTGAAGGAGCACCTCAATGCAACTCTCTCATTTAAATGTTAGCTATGATGTCACATCTGAATTACCGTAAGACCCCATGTATAAGCCGCGAATATGCACCTTTTGTGTGCCTTATAGGATCGGCAAGGTTTGGGGTAAAATATCCTCATGCATGACTTCCCTTATAGTTTACATTAGATGATTAGGGAGCTCCTAGACACCAAAAGGTTCTGCATAGGTTTTTGCATTTTAAAAATCCATAGATTAAATTAGAAGTTGTGTATTTTCTTTTTCAGATAATTAAAACACGAATATGAAGATTTAACTCCAATATCCTCTCTCCATGTATGTACACAAACCGTGTAGCTGTATCCCTATATGTCAGAGCCAGTAGGGCTAACCACCCCCTCCTCTTGATATATATACGACCTCTATAACCTCTCCCCCTCCCCTCACCCTCCCAGCACTGTGCCATATGGAATATAACTCTATCATTCCCCTCTCCCCAGCGTCCACCCATATCGTCAATTTGGCCACTAGAGGACGCCACCCCAGCCAATATTCTAATTGATTGGTCATATGATCTATGGTTGATAACGGAAGTGGTGACAGCGCCCTCCGGTAGTGGGAGTTATAACCCTCCCCTAATACCCCAGTCTCCAGAGAAAAGCAAGTTTGTGTGTGTGTGTGGGAGGGGGCAGTCCCCTCCCTAGAAAATCAAATTATTGGTTACTTGGTGAGCTGCTGTGGAGCATTTGTCTGCCTGTCTAGAGCAGCTCGAATCCATGGCCCGGTGAGACGCGGCCCGTGGTGGGTAGAACGCTGAAGAGGAGACTTTACAGTAGCTCTTGTTAGGAACAGAGGGGCCTGTAGGGGGATGCCCCTATGTATGAGCCAATTGACCCACTGACCAAACAGTGTCTGTCTGTAATCTTTTGCAGAAGAAATAAGAATACGTATTTTCTTCTTAGCCATCAACTTTGCCATTCATGGGCTTTGATTTAGAGTGTACTTGCAGGGTATTTATAAAGGAGATCTCATGTATTTGGTCTTCCTTGAGAAAGGCATATCATCAACGAACCCCTATCCCCCAGAAGCCACTAGTACCAATGTAGTGACAACGTCGTGATAGGAGAACCAATATCTTCTATATTATGTGCATTTTTGAACTGATACATGTACAAGCGCACCAAAGTGGTAGACAGAAAACACTGTACCTTTTGATGACTGCATCTTGTGGGACACCTTTTCATTTAATGTAGAAGGTTAGAACCCTGACTGCCAGGTCAATCTTGAGCCATGCCCTGACTAACTGCAGAATAACGTGTAGTTTAATTCCTACATTCTTCTTCTTAAGGATCAAAAAAGCTCATAATCTGGCGTCTTTTAAAAACAAATCTTCAAGGAAAATCAACAAACCCCGACCAATGGAATTAATGAAGACTACCTTGTGTAATAAATTGGATGAAAGTGGGGACTTTCTTCCCTGGCGTGAAAAAACACGTGTTTTGATGAATTGGATTGTTTTCCACTTTCAATTGTGCCCCTAGTTTTTGTGGTGATTTCCATAAAACCATGCTCATAATGGGGCAAATCGTTGGAGGAAAGGACTGTCAAAAAGCACGGAAATTAGGAACTCTCACAAAAATACCAATCACGAACGCAGCCGACGACAAAGATGAGCAAAGGGTCATTTCCTCTTTGTATGAAATTAGCCCTTCTTATTTCCCGAAAAAAAAATAAAGAAAAGTGACCAGGTCTATAGCACTGGCCTCATTCAAATCTTCCATACCTATATTTTCATCGTCCAAGGAGGAGGACCACCCAAAAGGCGATCATTTACCTTTTTGGTATATCTACCGTAATACCTCGTGTAGGGGACGCAGCCTGCAATGGAGTTAAGTAACAATTTATAAGGCACATCCTGAGTCATATCTTTCATGTCGTTTAGTACTATTTTAAGTATCAAATCCTTCCTTGTAAGGCGCACCCCTAACGTTTGCAGCTTATACAGGCACAGCAGGTATCCCCACATATACCGTATTGGTCTGTATAAATGCCGGGTTTTGAATGAGCGCCGGTCTTGAATAAGCGCAGGGGGTAAAGGGGTATTGAAATTTTGAAATACACTATATTTTAAGTCTTGAATAAGCGCTGGTCTTGAATGAGCGCCGGGTGTATAACTAGTTGAAGTTAATGAGCGCCCGGGCGCTTATACAGGCCAAATACGGTAAGCTGCACCTTATATGCAGGCTTATTACTGTATGATGCAGCTTCGGTTCGGAAGTCATCATCACATTATCATTGCAGTATTTGGAAGTTTTAACTGAAGCAGTCAATGATGATAGGATCCTATCTATAGGAAGTTCCCCTGCAATGGTACACATAAGCCATAAAAAAAGGAAAATGGTCGAACCCAGTGTGGTCCAGGTAAACCGCATGTGTACAGAAAAAAAAAAAACCTTACTCACTTGAGGCTGGATCCAAACTCGAGCAATGTTGCCAAAAGTAGTATGATTTGATACTCACCCCAGGATCAGCCTCAGGATCTGCCAGATTATCATCCCAGGCTCAGGGTGCAGTATCAAACCATACTCATTTTGGCAACATTGCCTGAGCCTGGATCCAGCCACAAGTGAGTAAGTTTTTGTGTGTGTGTGTGTGTAGCCTCCAGGAGGTACCACCCTTGGGGCATTGGGTTTTGGAGGTGCTTCAGTTGGTTATATTTCAGAGAGGAAATAGAGATTTATTGTGTCAGTTTAAAGGCAGGCTATCCTTCTAAAGGAGGGCCCCACAAGTCACTACCATGCAAGGGAGACTCGAGAACCATTAGATAGGGTGATATTTCATTCCGTATTTGATACTCTTGCCAACCCCACATGTTGCTCCCGCCAGGGTACTCTCTCTACCTGCAGGCACCATACCAGGTTCTCGTTTAGACAGTCTAAGTTAATTGTCTCAAAGTGATTTATGACTGTAGAGTAGTTTATCTTGATATTGCACTACATAATAGCTCTCGTTTTTCTCTCTGTGTGACACCTTGAAAAAAAGTAAAGCATTAGCAAGTGGTTTTGACAGTAGGTGAAACATTCTGGGTCGTCATTGATTGATCAAGACAATTGCAGCATGCCACATAGAGGCTGTTGGGCCAACTTATACAAACTATTTTGCATGAAATTCTCTTTCTCGTATCATCCCCCCTCTTCATACTAATGTCTTCATGCTCCATCTAAAACCTATTATCTTCAATCCGTGTATAACTGCCAGAACACCTTGTTCAGTGTATGCCAAAGATGCACTTGAAAATAAATTGTGAAAGCGATAGTACCAAGGAAGTAATCTGGATAAAGTGTCTGCTAAATCCCCCTGATGATATTATAACACAACTGGTTACAGTGCAAAATCACTATTTGCACAAAGGATCGATCATAAAAGCCACCTACAAATACAGTTTTCCATGACAACGCAGATGTCCTCTTTCATAGGGGCTGATTCATTCCAATGTTAAAGCCCAATATAAAAATAAAATAAAACATTAAAACAGATTGGCATGGATTTTGTGAATAATTTATGTCTCTAATTGGCCTTCCTATCCATGTTAGGCACACAGGAGTCGCCTTGTCATGATTCATGAATTCATGTGAAAACATCACGCCAAATCTCATCTGCCGACTAGCTATAAAAAGAGGAACCAACGCACATGCGCACCAAATGCTGGTAACAGGGTTTTCACGGGATGAAGGAAGTTGAGATCTAGAGAACAGAAAGTGAACAGGAGACAGGCAGTCAGAGACAGTGACGTGCGGAAGGATAGTAAAGGACAGAGGGATAGAGAGACAGGAGAAGGAAATGACTGCTTTGAGGCAGACAGATGAAAGCACACAAACATAGTGCTGGGATGAATTCCATGTACGAAAAACACATGGTCAATTGCACTAAGATGGGGACAAACCCATTTTTCACCATGGGAAGGGGGTAAATGTGACTAATGATTGAACGTTTTGGATATTTTTCATTTCCATTAGGTGGGTAAGGTCAGGATCTTGCTTGGAAACTATGGTTTTGCCCATGTATTATTAATATTTAAAACAGCAGACTACAAAATATAAGCTTTTTATGGGGTATTTCAAACGTTTTTTTATAGTGCTCCCATAGTGGGGAAAAGTAAAGAGGAAATGCATTGGAAATGTATAATTTTTGTATATTTCCACTAGCCCCCAATATTTAGGATTATATATAATCAATTCAAGAACTATTCCCCTTATCTGCCTGGAGTTATTGCTAAAAACCTTGTGGTGAAGGTAAAGTGGAACCATACATGCCTCATTCTTTAATACATGATAGTGGGGAGAAATAATTCATATCTGTGGCCCAACGGGGGAGAACGTGCCTCCGGAGGGGGGGGGGATTTTTAGTACTGGTTTTGGTCACCAGGGGGTAGTATATGGGTAAAACACTGACAAATATGCTAAAAATAGCTTTAGACCAATTTTTTATAAGGAATCCAGTGGTATGCTTAAAATCATTCCATCTCCACTGAAAATGTTCCATTTTGGAACGTTGGTTGCCATGGAAACATAGGACATTGGTAGATAAGGCTATTTCTGGTTGTCATGGAAACCACTCTCCTATTCCAATTAGGAATTTTTGCCCAATTTTTTAAAAAAAATCCCTCAGGAACCCAGAACCGAAAACAGAGCTAAAAGATTCCCTCTAGAACCAATTTTATGACAAAAACATCACATTCCTTTGGTTATTTTTCACAAAACTGTATTTTTTGCATTATTAGTGTTGTAGTGGTTCGTATTGACTTATATGTTGGGTGGCTCTTTGGCTCGCTTACCACTAGAAATACCAACACAACACGAGTAGTTCGGGTTGGGCAAAGCCCCAGAAACCCCTACCTCTCGGGTAGGACTTTATTCAACTCTGGTCAACAGGTTAGATTGAGCGTCTGGACTGGACCAGGTCCAGTCACCTTCTGCCGCTCGTCCGGCTTCTTGGTAGAAGCTGGACGCGAGGCATGGTGCCGCCCCCTCTTGTACCAACGGGGTATCACAAAGCGACACCTAGCTGGCATAGAAGGAACAGGCACCACACGAACACGTCTCTCGGATGAACGGCACTAATATATATACGACGATACCGGCCCCTACACCACCCCCACTAGACTATACCTAGGGTTGGGTGTAATTAACAAGTACCTATTGTTAACTTTATACAGTAATATTATACACAAGTAGGTAAGTCTATATATACAGTTCGTATAGAATATAGAACATTTAAGGGGCATTATAAATAATATGTACATAATGAGGCATCGTCGCATATAACCCGAAGTAATAATAACTAATAATAACAACTAGGAAGTGGCGCCTTATGCACCATCAACCTATGGTGGTAGATAGTAACAATGTTACAATGTTATTATAGTATACGAGACGCATTTAAAAGTTGTAGACAAGTAGTCAGATGATATGAATAAAATTTTACAGTATTAACTAACCGACCCGAGGTGGGGTAGATAACCCGAGAAAAATTTGTTTGTTTTAATTATAAGAATATAAATATGATATAAAAATAGATTTATACAAAAATAGTAATACTGATAAATATAGGCGTCCTACCAGGGTAGCAGGATCGCCCTTACAATATACCGGACTTCCGGCGAATCTGGAACGACTGGTTTCTGCAGCTCCACCCGGCGACATGTGTGTGGTAGCAAGCCACGTTGCTGTTATGTTGTGCCCTGATGAAGATGGGAAGATGGAGCCCCGGTTAGGTGTGGTAATCCTTTTGGTGTTTCGGGTTAGCGTCCATCTTCACTGCAGGTTCCGTTCCAGATTAAGAGTCCAGCGTAAGGATCAGTGCCTCTGGCATATTAAATGCTTTTACCCTCGGGTACAAAAAGAACGCCATCAGATGGACACTTAAAGATCTTCCGGATCCGTGTCCATCTTCTCAGCCGACTCCACTGAGGCAGAAGGAGCCGAGCTGCTGCTACTGCTCACACAGAGCAGCGTGGAAGCCTCGCTGGGCGTGTCGCTCCCCAGGCTCAAGGCGCTCATCACCGCGGATGGGCTGTCCAGTGCCTCGGATGCAGGTAGAGCAACCGTGGCAGCTGGGGCAGCCCGGGCGAAAAGAGCAGCCGGAAGTGGGGGAGCTGCCGGAACCGGCGGAGCAACCGGGACCGGTGGAGCAGCCGGAACCGGTGGAGCAGCCGGAACCGGTGGAGCAGCCGGAACCGGTGGAGCATCCGGGACGAAGATTAGGGAAGACGGAAAACCGTCCCACTCTTCCAAGTGTTTCCCGAATGCCAGGAAGAATTTGAGGTCAGCCTCCTTGTACCTGTCTATGTACCCGGCGTTCTCAGCACGGTGGAACTCCTTAAGCTTTTCAGCTTCCATCTGCTGTCGCCGGCAGGATTCGAGAGCCTCCTCGACTTTCTTCCTTTCCTCCTGCCTGATTTTATCTTCCTCCCTCTTCTGGACTTCGTAAACCAGATTGAGGGTGGCTTCAGTCATCACACACCAGTAGTCGACCGACTTCTGGCGGTGCAATGCCTGCCATTCCGCCATCAGCTCATTCTGGATCTGAACCGTTTGGACATCGCGGTGGTCAACAAACGTGTTCGGATCCTGAAGACCTGACAGTGTTTCTGAAATTAGCTCCATAACGGGCACCCGAGGGGCCGTTGGTGGAGCTATTGCTGGTGGAGGCGCAGCGACATCCACTGAGGCAGGCGGAGTGCCTGCTGGAGGAGCAGACGGGCCCTCAACCGTGATACCACCCCGACCTCGGCCACCGCCCGGGGAAGCTCGGGTGGACTCCAGCCCACCACGGCCTCTACCACGGGGTTTGGTCCGGCCCAGGGAGGTTAGGACCTGCAACTCGGGTCCAGCCGGTCCCATAGCAGGGAACTTCGCCGCGTACTCACTATACGTGGGGCGCTTGCCGGAAGATCCCTCTCCAGCCCACCAAGATGAATACCCGGATGGGGGAGCGAAGAGTTCGCCCCCATCATCCTGGCTGCCAGAGGCTTCGCCCGGGCGTTGTTCCGCGGGTGCAGGTGTGGAAGATGTGGCTGGGGTGGCCGCCTGGCTAACCGCCCTACGGGCCTGATTGCTGGGCATATCCAGAGCCGAGACTTGTTGTCCCGACTCACGACGATCAGCTGGGTTAGCTGGTCTGGGCTGGTCCTTGTTACCTGAAGGGCTTACGGACCGGTCTGCTCGGGTCCTCTTGGAAGCACCGGTAGCCGTGGCTGTGCCTCCGCCGGGACCCTTCGAGCGGGCCTTGGCCTTCTCCTGTTTATCATCTCCTTGCCACTTTTTCACCTTCAGGTGCACCTCACTGGGCATCCCGAACTTCGTGGACAAGAAGTTGATTTGGAAGAAGGTCAACAAGTTGCCACTCTTCCACGAGCAGAATCCGGTCTCGAATGCCTGCTCCTTAATGTCCTTGACGCTCAACGAGGCCCAGTTAGCTAGGAGCTCGTTGAAGCACTTGATGGCGCGCTTCCTTGTTTTCTCCAGGCCGATACCATGAGCTTTCTGCAAGTGCAGAGCCATGTCTCGGCGCCGGTGAGTGCTGAACGAGCCATCACACAGTTTGCTCGGACGGTCTCCGAGCACACACATCATCACAGGCTTGTGGTGCATGTGATGCTCCACTATGTGCCGAGCGAAGTGAGGCTTCGTCTCGAACACCTTCTCACCCGTGAGAGCCAGCTGGCACGACTCGAATGGGCACCTTCGGCGGTTGCCGGTTGGTCCCCATTGGGTCATCGCCCACTGGACTTTTGTCCGGGCCTCGTAACTGTAAATTGACCCCAATTTGGATTTCAGCTGGTCGATCCAAATGAGGTAGAATTTACTTACTGGCGTATCCGAGGGGCCGGATTTCATCCACTCCTCGTCATCGCTGTCACCGTCTTTATTGACGGCGCCCGGACACATGTAGTGGACCGTGTCATAGGCACAGTCCGCGAAGCAGCGGGGAGTCCGTTCCTTGAACCCCTCGGCTGCATTCTTCCACATCCACTTCTGATTGTCATCCTTTGGGACATCCGTGGTCATTTCTTCCCACGTTGTCACGGACTCCAAATCAGATTTGGCTGACTCGGGCAGCTCTGGATCACTTTCGCTTTCCTCACTGTCCGTGTAGATGCCTGCTCCCCTACGGCCGGCTCGGCTGGTGGTGGTAGTACCAGACGAAGCCTTGGTAGAGGACTTGGCGCTTGTCCCGCTGGTGCTGGCAGTGGAAGCTGCAGTAACCGAGGTGGCTACTGTGGTGGTTGTGGTGGTGGAGGCGGGCGCCTTCGGTTTGCCCTTACCCCTCGGCTTGGTGGGGGGCGTGGGCTCTGCCGGAGACGCTTTCGCTCCATTTTTCTTCTTCCGGCGCACAACCTTGGTTGGCTGCGCCGGTACCTCAGGACTGGAATCCTCCGAACGAGGGCTCCTCCTACCGCTGACCGGGGAGTCAGAGTCGGAAGAGACCTTCGCCTTGCTTTGGGCCTGCTGTTTGCGGTGGGCCCGACGAGCTGCGGTGAGCTGCTTCTGCTGTTGGGCGAGCTCGGCTCGCTTGGCCTCGACAGCAGCCTGTTGGCGCGAGATGTCCTCTTCCGAGATCTCACCAGGCGCGTCCGGGATGTCGGCGGCTGGATCGGTCTCGGTTGTGGACCTCTCGACGGCGATCCGTACATCTTCAGCCTCCAGGTCACTCTCGGTGAGAGGACCCTTCGGCGCAGGCTTGTGGGTCAATCGCTTGACCCGGTCGGTTTCCACCGAGGACAGCGTGACTGTGGAGTCTGTATCCATGTCGGATTCAGACTCTCTTAACTCCGTGGCCTTTCGGGTGATGCCCTCGGAGATCAGCACGGCTCGGGCCAAACTCTCGTTGACCGCCATCTTCTCCGCCAACTTCAGGTAGTTACGGAGCCAGGAGACTGGCATATTGTCAGCCAACTCGTCGCTGCACGAGTCCATAACCAGAGTCTTGAAGTCGTCTGGTATGGCCTCGGGCACGCCCTGCTTCGCCGCCAACGGTCCGCATCTGAACATGGAGGCGTGCATGGGGATGTAGGTCCCCCAGGAGGTGTATACAACACCGGCCTCGCAATCGACGTGTGCCATACGTTCGATGCGAGTCTTGAATCCCGGAGGATACATCGGAATGTCCAAGACATCTACTTTGCTACCCGAAGCTGCTGCTGTAGACGAGCGCTCCGGGCGTGGTGGTGGAGGTGGCATCCTCTCCCGGTCGGTGGCCTCGGCCATAGCCGAGAGCGTCCGGGCGGCCTCCTCTGTCGAAGAGTCCATAGACTCCTCGACCCGAGACGGGACCTTCGGGTCCTCGCCTAGCTCCAACAGGACGTTGGCGGTTTGACGCGCAGCGTCAATCGTCCCCTGTGCCATGGCACTGAGGGCGACTTCCAAATAAATTTGGCAAATGTGTTGGACTCCTCCCGAAGGATTCGTCCAACAAAAGGGTTTTCGTTAGAGCAAGCTAACATGACAGCTAGAGGCTGTAAACTGCCAACAATAACCAGAGCGAAAACGGGTGGCGTCTAACCACCACGAGTCCGCCCTAGTTATGACCAGTATGACGTCAGACCTCTCGTCTCGCGAGATCCCGCCGTGGCTATCCGGTGACCTAGTTCCGCGCTTTCCCCGCCGCACCCGCGGCGCCACCTAGGGGACTAGATTCGAACTAACATTCGACTCGACATGCGAGACGCGGCCTACCACCCGAGTGCTATCTTCTGGAGTTTGGCGGTGTTTACAACGCTTCAAAGCGAGTGTACCGGTTAATCCGACTGCCACTCGCGGGATATAGCCACCCAGGGAGGGCGCGTTCGGCATCTCCAGCCGTGGAACGTATGTTACCCGCCTATGGCGGACCACATGCAGCAGCTCGTTGTGTACTGAGTTAGGTTACGGCAGACCTCAACCGGGGACTGCGTCTAACGCATTCGGTTAGCCTTTTATTTTTCCCGGCTTTACGTACGGCCTTTTCCGGATTCCGCTTAGCCACTGCGGGCCCCTTCCCATACGTAATGCCTTCACTCAGCAAGACATTTTTCCTTTTCTTACGGTTAGGTCGTTTCCTGGCCTTCGTCTTCTTTTTCACCATAACCTCGTCTCCCGGCGTCTTTCTCGGCCGGCCTCTAGGGCGCTTCATCGGTACTACCACGCTCGGTCCGCTAGGGACAGATACATGTGGTTTGTAACCGAACTCCCTCTCCGCCTCTTCGCGTCCCTTCCAGGGCCGAAGTTTTCCGACATTTGTCTTCCATTTCCTACCAGTTAGGCAGTCCTCCATCATCACCGTGGACTCGGAGATGACGCGAATAATTTTAAACGGACCTTCCCAAGGCGTTACGAGCTTCAGCTTCTCTAGCGGCTCGTAGTACCTTAGTACCTTGTCCCCAACATTAAAATGAATTCGTTTAGCATTGGTGTCATAGCCCACCTTCTGCCACTTCGCACTCTTTAGCAGTTCTTTCCGAACGGCCTCGTATGCCTGTTTGAACCTATCCCAACCACTCCATACACTAAGTCGGCGGGCATTATGATGTCCTCGCCGAACACTAGCATGTTGGGAGTGCAATTAGTGGATGAATGGACAGTGTTGTTGTAGGCATGTACCACAAACTCGCACTGTTCATCCCAGTCGTCCTGGTGGGTATTAACCAGGGGCTTTAGCACTTGTATAAGGGTTCTGTTGAAGCGCTCTACCTGCCCATCCGACTGTGGTCGGTATGGGTTTGTTCGGGTCTTGCAAATGGCTAGGTAATGGCACATTTCCTGCCAAAGCTCCGACTCAACTCCCTTCCTTGGTCGCTGTGCATCATAAGGGGAACACCCAAATGGAGCACCCAGCCTTTCACAAATGCCTCCGCACACGTGGCGGCTTTGTGGTTAGGAAGGGGGAACACCCGGGTGTACTTGGTATAATAGTCGGTTACGACCATCATACAAGTATTGTCTCGAGGCGTCGTTTTAATTCCGCTGATGATATCTATCGCTACTCGAGTGAATCTGATACCAAACAATTCCTGGGATAGGGGTTGCTTACCCAGGCCGGGTCCCGGCTTGTTTTTACAACAATCCGGGCAAGTGGCGATCCACCGGAGCAGGTCGCCTCTCATACCGGGCCAGTAGTAACGCCTTTGTAGGCGCTCTATCGACCTTTTCTTACCCAAATGGCCACTCGTTTGATGACCATGGCAATAATACATGATATCCCTCCTCATCGGGGCGGGTATCACTATTTGCAACAGCCTACCATTGGTGGGAGTTGTCTTCCACCTACATAGTATGCCGTCTCGGATCTCTAGCTCGGTCCATTGGGCTAGCAATCGTCTCGCCTCCCTATCTTCTAGGGATACTAGCGGCCTTGCCAGTTTAATACCTGACCGTAGGTATTCCATTATGGGCGCAGTGGTGAGATCCGACTGTTGGAACTTCTTGATGGTCTCCGGGGACCAATCGAGATAGCTACATACAGCCTCCTCCCAGGGAATACGGGGGGTGGTATAATTAAATACCAACCCGGCTACCACAGCATTGTGGGCCCCGCAATCTTCACAAGTGGCATTCTGGCACCTTCGGATAGGTCGTCTCGACAAGGCATCCGCATTGATGTGTTTAGCACCGGGTCGGTGATCTATTTGTTTGTGCTCCAATCCGAATTCGGATAGATGAGCTAACCATCGTCCAATCATCCCCTCGGCGTCCTTAAAGTTAAGGAGCCACCTAAGGGACGAATGGTCTGTTCTTAAGGTAAAGTCACTTCCCCAAAGGAAATGCTTGAACTTCTTCGTATACACCACCACCGCGAGGAGTTCTCGCTTGGTGGTACAATAATTTCGCTGGGTCTTGCTTAGCGTGTTGCTAGCAAATGCTATTGGGACTTCGACTCCCTCCTGGACCTGTGAGAGAGCTGCCCCATCATTGCTCGCATCGGTGTCTAAGATGAAATGTCCCTCGGGAGTGGGATATTTCAACACGGGTGTATTCCTAAACAAATCTTTTATTTTATTAAAAGATTCTTCTTGTTCGCTGGTCCATGGGAATGGGTCCCGTGCCCTACCCGGGGTCCAGTGAGATAAGCACTGCATGGGAAAGCTGACACGAGAGTAATTCGGTATGAAATCACGGTAATAGGAACAGAATCCTAAAAATGATCTCACCTCCTTAGCACTCGTGGGTCTCTCCCAATTTTCCACAGCTTCTAATTTTTCCGGGTCTGCGCTCACCCCGTTAGGAGTAATGATCCTTCCCAAGTATGTGATTGTTTTCTTAAACAAATTACACTTCTTGGGTTTGAGTTTAAGACCGTTTGATAGTATCCGGTCGAGGACCAATTGCAGATTCGCAAGGCATTGCTTGAACGACTTGCCGAACACGACCACGTCGTCCAAGTAGACCAAGCATTTCTTCCACAAAAGATCACTCAGTAAGGATTCCATCATGGCCTCGAATGTAGCGGGGGCGTTACACAATCCGAAGGGTAAGACATTATACTCGAATAGCCCCATATGACTGGAGAACGCTGTTTTCTCCTTGTCATCGGGGTGCATCGGTATTTGCCAATACCCGGATTGTAAGTCCAAGGTACAGAACCATTGGTTTCCGCCCAAGCTATCTAAAGTCTCGTCTATCCTTGGTAAAGGATACGAGTTCTTCTTTGTTATACCATTCAGTTTCCGGTAGTCAACACAAAAGCGGATTGTACCGTCTTTCTTAGTGGTCATACAAACAGGGCTGGACCAGGGACTCGAGCTAGGCACGATGACCCCTAGGTCCAACTGTTTTTGTATTTCCTCTTCGCAAATTAACTTCTTCTTTAGAGGAAGTCTACGATACGGAATTTTAAAAGGTTTCTCGTTGCCCACATCTATGGTGTGCAACACCTTATCGGATCTACCCACCGGTCCTCCATCCCTACCAAAAGCACTCTCGTACTTTTGTAGGAGTTTCGCTAGGCAATCCTTATCCTCCGTATTCTCTAAATCAGACTGATCAATCAGCTTTTGGAATTCTTCATCCAAAGGATGCTTACTAACAGGGTTCAGTGGTTTATTGAACTTAGCCTCAGCGGCATGTTCTACCGAACTCATCCTACCTACACTGTCGCCTCGCTTCAAATAAACCACCGAACCACTTCGGTTAGTCATGGGTAATACAGTCCAAGCTGCATTAGCCACTAATGTATCCACTGAGTCCAACCCGATGCTCGACAAATACACCGTATCGGGTTCATAGACTCCAGTTTCATTCCTTTGGGCCATTGATCCGCCACAAAGGACATCGCAAGTGGTACCAGGTGGGATCTTCACCGTGTGTATCACTGATGCAACCGAAGACACTTGTCTCAATACGCATTGGACATGCAAGCTATACGGGTTCCGTATACTCATCATACCGTCCCTCGGATCCAAGACGGCCCCGTATAAGCTTGCAAAATCCAGTCTGAGGATTCCGTCATCACTAACCTTTGCTATAGTCGGCGAAAGAACGAATTCTTTGCCTCCTTTACGGATAGGCATAAACGTCCTACCAAATGTAAGCATACTGCTTCCGTCGGCCATGCAAGCATTTACCCCCGTTTTGAGGTTCTCATGGCTGCCGGCCACCGAGTCGAAAAATCTTTTGGACACACAGGAGTGGCTGGCTCCGGTATCCACTAAGAATTCCCCTACCCGGCCTTCCACAGATATGGGTACATACCACCGTCTCCCCCCTAAAGGTGAGGGGTTACTGGTAAACCGGTGAAAGTCTCCCGAATCACCAAGATTCAATCCGAGTCCTCTCAGGAATTCCAGACACGGATGACTTGGGGGAAGGCGTGTCCCACACACTCGGATCAACTCTTTGATCCATCCTTCCTCTCCCCTAGTGCGGCCACTCGCCTCCATATGCTCACTCCCGTACATATAAGCACTAGGGTCCCTAGCCCCGGCCAAGGTGCAGGGGTGCGCACCCACAGCCACCCGGCCTCCAGGTGTAATTGATTCGAAATATTCCACCGGGTCACCCCCGGTAGCATTTTGGCATTCGTTCTTCCTCGGGGTCATATCAGATGCCGTTGATACAACCCCCACTAGTTTTCCACATCAGTGGAATCTGTAGTTTTCTCCCTTCCTTCGCCGTTGTCCTCGGCTTCATAGAAGGCAGCCATTACCGGCTTAGCAGCGGTACATTCGGATGAATAGTGTCCCATGCGCTGGCACCTGAAACACTTAACAGTTCGGCGATCCACTCTGGGTCTTTGCCGACTGGCTTGGATGGCATCTGTAATTTTCTTACACATGTCCTCCATAAGTTTGGTCATGTCCGGAGACTGACCCTTCACTTTGTCAGTGTTTACAAGAGGCTTGGCCGCCTTCTCGCCGACTTTCGGGTCACTCTTGACGTCGGGTGATGGTCTAGAGTCCCTTGGCTTATTGAACGCCTTCCTTGGAATATACTTCCTGCCTGAAATATTTTTCCTTAATTGAACCGAACAGAAGGTACCGTCCTCCTGTTCGATTTCAATCAATTCGAAGTCGTCTGAGGGAATATTTACCTCAGACTGCTGGACTACTGATGCCAGGGGAGCCGAGCTGCTGGCATTAGGTATGTCCCCAGCTAACATCGTTCGCTTCTTCACGGCCATATCTATACCATTAAATATATTGTGAAGTGTTACGCCTTCTTTCCAGGCATCCCTCGCAGCAATCTGCTCATCTCGGTCTCTCAGACCCTTGACGAATTGTGTAATCAAATCGTCCATATACCAGTCCTGGTTTTCAGTACCGGGTCTGGCCTTGCTTAGCAGGGCATGGAGTTCCATACCGTATGCTCGGAAAGCTTCGTTAGGCTTCTGTGTACGTTTCTTAAAACGGCCCATCGGGTCCTCCTTGACCATGTTACATAACAGTCCGCTAGCAGATTCTACTAACTGCTCAAAACTCCCTATGAGACCGTACCAGGTCCGCCATTGCTCTACGGCCATGCGACCTGGCCCGCCTTTCAAACATCTTACTAGATGCGGCTTGGCCTCGTATGGGGTCCACCCATTACAGTTCATCACATCGATGAAATCTTCAAACCACTCTTTCCATGGTCGAGTACCGTCATATTCCTTAGGAATAACGGCTACCCTTCGGGCGGAATTATGAGCATACATCAATCTAGTGCATTGCTGTTTCGGATCGAATCTTTTCAATCGCCTTGGTTTCATTCAAGGTTCGATTGCCCCCTATACCACCGAGGCTCGTATTGCCCGGTGGAGGTGGTGGCGGCGGCTGTGTATACGTCCACTGTAAACCACTGTGGTTCGTATAGCCCGCACCACCCTGGTTAGGGCCGGTACCCGGGGTACTACTGTGGCCTGTGGTACCCGGAGCACCGCCCCCTCCTTGAGCGCCTTGATAACCGCCGTAAGGCTGATGGTTTCCCGCTGACTGACCGCCATCGTTCGATGGATTGGGTTGGCCGCTGTCATTACCAGCTCCCAACCCCACACTATCACTCGGATCCACATGTATGTGGAATCCACTAGTCTCCGCACTACTGTCGGAGGCATCCCGGGGTATATAGTCCGGGTCCAGGTTGTGGACTATGGGGACTTCACTTATCCGGACTCTACTAGTTCGGCCATGCTTATCTTGGGTTCTGATATAAACTCCCCCTTGATCTACATTCCGCGTCGCATTATCATTGATAAAAGGATTATACTGCGGATGCTTCGGCGTAGAACAGGAGACTGGGTCACCCTGTTTAACGAACGTCGAGTTCGGATTCGTATCCTTACTCGCAGGAGGGGCATTTGCTTGCTCTTGCTCCTGTAAATAACTCTCCATAGCAGACTTATTTATTGTGAGGGTAGCTACATCTGTAGTCAGGTTTCGCTGTTCCTCCCTTAGCTGTGCTTTTTCTGTTAAGATTTCGGATCGAATCTTTTCATTTTCCGCCACAGCTCGGTTTCGTTCTTCTTGAGCGGCCAATGCCTCTCGCTTAAAAGTATCCTTTAGTAGGCGGTACTTTTCACCCTTCTCTTTCTGAGACCTTTGGTACTCATTGGTCTCTTTCCTTATCTCGGCTTGTTCCGAGACCATTCTGGCCTCTGTCTCCACCTTCCGGAGTTGAAGTTTCTTTAGCTTCTCCTCCATGGCATGCAACTCGGATTGTAGTCTGTTTACATCCCGGGCCTTAACAACCTCCTCGGCTCTAGCCTTTTCGATTGCTCTAAGTTTATTGGCTTCTTCGAGTTCTAACTCGGCCAATCTTTTCTCTTTTTCACGTTCGTCTTTCTCCTTCCGCTCCAAGCGATGGGTTACAGAAGTTAGACGATATTTCAGGTCAGATTCTTTTAGAATCGCCTCCTGTTCCACGGATCGTAACTTTCCAATCCGTGATTTAGTTTCCTCTTCAATTTTCAATCGGGCTTCCATGAATTGTTCATGTTGCCTCTTAGCCTGCAACTCTACCTGTTCTTTGGCTTTCAAATAGGCCGGGGTAGTTTTATACCCGGGGCCCATCCGACGTCCGTATATAGACCTGCAGCTGCCTCCAGGGTTGAACATGGAGTCAGACAAGCCTTCGTCCAAAGATCGGCCTAGGTGATGCCTTTCCAAGCTTCTCGGTTCAGCATCCCGAGGCTTAGTCTTCGCATTTACTTCCGGGACCACTGGGTCCCTTATGGCTTTACCATCGTCGCTGTCATGGTCAGATGATGTCATTAATGGGGCTACTTCGTTTGCACCCTCTGGGACCGCTTCCGGGGGGTTTGCAGTACGCTTCATAGGGCTCTGTGCTACTGGGATACCCAAGCTGCTAGCCGAGCCTGCTGGTACAATAGGACCCAGCTTGCGTCTGCTAGTTATAACTTGGAACCAATCACTCAAGTCTAAAGTTGGGGGTCTTAATACTCCCCTAAACAATCCCATATCCGGTACTCCCGTTTGCGGAGTACCTGGATACAATTTTACGATACCATCACCCGTGGCACCGTCCATCAGACCGGGTGTCGAGAAAACAGTTCGGACACCCTCTGGATTATACATTTGTTGTTGACCGGGCTTCCAGTCTAACAACAGATGCTGGGATGTGAAGTCATCCTCTTCGAATCCCTCTAGCCCAGGGCTGGGGGGATCCGCTTCGGGTTTCCCGAGGCTTTCGGCCAATGTGGCCGCGCACCACCCCCGAACCAACTGGTCACGGCACCAGTGTAGTGGTTCGTATTGACTTATATGTTGGGTGGCTCTTTGGCTCGCTTACCACTAGAAATACCAACACAACACGAGTAGTTCAGGTTGGGCAAAGCCCCAGAAACCCCTACCTCTCGGGTAGGACTTTATTCAACTCTGGTCAACAGGTTAGATTGAGCGTCTGGACTGGACCAGGTCCAGTCACCTTCTGCCGCTCGTCCAGCTTCTTAGTAGAAGCTGGACGCGAGGCATGGTGCCGCCCCCTCTTGTACCAACGGGGTATCACAAAGCGACACCTAGCTGGCATAGAAGGAACAGGCACCACACGAACACGTCTCTCGGATGAACGGCACTAATATATACACGACGATACCGGCCCCTACAGTGTTTATGTTAGGATATAATGCACTTAGAGCTTATTTCCCATTTTCAGTTGTACACACCAACCTATGTTTGACAAGCAATTACAGCAAAACTACTGGGGATATTTTAGCTCAAGATATCTCATTTTAAAGCCCATGACGTAAACCTTAAAAAGCCATTTCCCCCCAGGAGGCATGTTTTCCCTCACCTGGCCACATCTATCAAATGCAAAAATATAATTAGAAAGCCTTAGGTGTCAACTATCAGTCATTAGGTAAAGAATTTTAGATTCATTAACATTATACCTCAGTATTGCCATATTTAAAATTGCAATGTGATTGGTATAGTTTTAGAGGAGCCATACGTGCCACATAAAGTGATTCCTCCAGTACATAGTAATGGGATTTCCTAGAGATGCATTGTCATAAAGATTAATCACTTATGCACCTATCTACATGTAAATATTACAGACCCATTATAGGACTCAATGGAAATCTATGGCAGTTTTTCCATGTCAGGAACCACACATGCCACAATATGTATTATGCCTGAAATATCATGAATTAAGAAGTTTTGTCATGACAGATTATTATCATAAAAGGACAATGCCCAGCATCATGGAAAAATGATATCGAATGAATGTGTACACTTGATGGTGGAAAAATTAACTCCCCAAAAATGAGCCTATTTGGACCAGAATCCCATAGGAACTAATGCTAAATAATGGAATTGACTCTAAAAGTGTTCCCAATTTTTAGGGTAGGTGCCTCAGTGCACCAGTATTTTGGACACACAATTTCAAAACAATGCAAGCCCTGTGTGACCCCAACTCAGTGCAATTGACCACATGTTCTATCAAAGAATCTTCACAATCATGCTTAATCACTTCATACAGAACTCATAATGACCCTCTATGTGTATATATGTCTTGGTTATGAGATATTCTCAGTTGAAAATATACTTGAAGACCGGAAGGTCATGGTTTGTGAGTGGTTACTCTGGAAAAGCCCTTGAGGGTTGTAAGAAAGATAGTATAGGTTCCCTAGGATGTGTTACTTCATAGTCCTATAGTACAGAGCACCCCCCCTCTACCCCCCCTTAATAGTAGGTTCCCTTTCAGTATTGAGTCCTATGTAAGATAAGGGGGTTTATGGAGATGCAAGGAATTTTTATCAGACTAATATTAAATGCAAACAAAGTACCACCTATACCAAAAAATCCTACCGAATCCAAAATCTGTGATCTTGATTCTCAGAAATTGACTGAAAGTACGTAAAAATGAGGTTTGATGATGAGAATACTTTAAAAATGTACAAAAGTAATATTGAAAATCATTGGGACTTTTTATAAATGCAACATGCTAATCAAAGTCAGATCCTCAATCTACATATCCTGATGTCTCTCTCAGCCTGACAACTACTGCCTGTTCATGGTTCTGCCTGTCCCACATACTGCCTATCTCTTAGTGTACCTATCAATCATAATACCTCTATCTTGAAATCTAGAGTTTAACCAGGTTTTTTATCAAAAGGCTTAAAGGATCAAAGTTTATCTCTTACCTTTGTACCTAACTGTATCTGTACATTCCATAAGTCTACCTATCCTCAATCTGCCTATCATTCATTTTACCTATCCTTCATGGTGACTGTTCCCCAACTCTGCACATCCCTCATGTTTGACTTCTGTCATATTACCTTTAAATAATGCTCACCTTACAAGGTACTCTCCGTGCCTATCTCTTAAACTGTTCATTACACATGCTACCTATCCCTCTTGTTGTCCATCCTTTTGAATACAGGTCCTATCCCTCATGCTCACTTTATAGTTTTCCTAGCCATCATGACCAACCTTCATTATGATGACTAAATCTAAGTCAACCTATCCCCTAAGGTATCAATCCAACAGTCTACCTCAGCCATACATCTACCTATCATCCATACTACATATCCCTCAGTTTACCTATCCTTCAGGTTGCCTATCCTTCATGGTATATATCCCACTTGGCAAAATACCTTTTTCAACATTTGCAAACGTTTTCTTTAGGTTTGGGTAAAACTGTTGGTAAAAAAACATTGAGAAAACATTAAAAACATGTTTTTAAACCAGTTTTCAGTGTTTGTGTTTATGTCAAAAACATTTTTTAACCTGAAATAAAACAAAACATTTTAATAATATGTGAAAAAATGTTTTTTGAGTACATGTTTTGACATTATTTCAATGTTGATAAAGCCTTTGGCAAACATAGGAACCAAATAAAAACGTTATTATTTTAATGTTAAAAAATGTTTTTTTAGCCAAGTGGGATCCCTTAGTCTACCGAACCAAATAGAGGTTTATAAACGTTTTTTTTGGAGTACATGTTTTATCTACGTTTAAAACAAACTTAAGATGCTGTCTAAGTGGGATAGATCCCTATAGCAAAAAAAAACATTTTTTAATGTTTTCAAATGTTTGAAATAGGTTTGGGTAGAAAAATATGGAAAAGAAAAAAAACGTTTTAACAATTTAGGAACCTAGAAAGAACTTTTTTACCTTAAAAAAACTTTTTTTTTGCCAAGTGGTATAGCATGAGTGATATGCAGCATGGGGGATAGGAAGAGAGGAATAGACATCAAGAGGGATGTGAAGCAAGTTGGATAGAAAGCTAGCATAATGATAAGCATGGTGAGCCATATAGAGATAAGCATGATAATTCAAGTGGCTGAGGGATATGTAAAGTAAGTATGAGTGATATGCAGGCTGGGGGATAGGCACCATGAAGGATAGGCAGGCTTTATGATAGACATTATTAAGGTAGACATGTAGACTTAAAATAGTAGACACAATAAGGAATGCACTGTTAACCATTAGGGCTCAGATGAACAATAAAAAGTTGACATGAGAGCCTGAGGGATAGTCACCTTGAGGGATAGGTAAACTGAATGATTGGCATATTGAGGATAGGTAGACTAAGGGAAGTAGGCACAGAGAGGATTAGTTATGGTGAGGAGTCACCTTTAGCCTTTATGCCTTTTGGGGATAGCCTTACTTAACTCAAGGTGCTTTGAATTCAAGAGATAGGCAGTATGAGTGATAGGTAGACTAAGGGATAGGCAGTATATTAGATAGGCAGAGCAATGCACAGGCACAGTCCTTGCCAGATTGAGAGATAGGCAAACATTTGGATATGTAGATTGGGTATGAACTTTGGTTTATGTGTTGTATCTCTAAAGAGTTCCAATATTTTTCAATATTATTTTTTGTACATTTTCAAAATATTTTCATCATCAAACCTCATTTTTGGGAAACTTTGATCAATTTCTGAGAATCAAGACCAGAAATTTGGTTTCAGCAGAATCTTTTGGTTTAGTTGGTCCCTTCTTGCCATCTGGTATCAACCTGATAAAGGTGTACCACAGTTCCATAAACCACCTAATCGTCTATAGGAATCAACACTGAACACACAAAGCAGCCTACTTTTAAGGGGATGGGGGTAGAGGGGGTGGCCTGTTACACTCTTGCCATAGACTATGCTTTCACTAACACATCCTAGGGAACCTATACTATCCTTGGTTGTAATGCAACTCTTACCTAAAGCCTGTGGGTCCACACAAAAGTGCTAATCCTACAGAAAACACAAAGACAAATGTTATTAATCCCCGACGATGGTCTTTATCCCAACCCTGGGCTAATGAAAACAAGAGTAATCCCAGACGTTTGTGACTGGCCCTGGTTCAGCAGACTACGCCCTCAGGTAGCGTATATGAATGGTTGTAATGGCTAGACTCTGTTCTATTGAATAACTGCATAATAGGTCCAGCCAACCCAAGATCCAGAGCTGCCGTAACATGTTTCCAATCCCTGCAGAAAAGTGATTATTGTAACCTAAACTGCTGGTGGCCGTTACTATAATATAGTTAACTCTTTATGGGCGTCATGGGGATTTTATAGACCAAGCCCTGGCGTTGGTTACATTGTTGCATGAAAGACACCATAAGGAGCAAGCTCAATACAGTCATGTTTTTTGCCAATCCAGCAGAATTCATAGATTCCCCGAGCATTGAAGCACAAAAGCAGCGCCAAGGCTGACAGTGACCTACTCCCAAAGCAATGAAGATACCTCAGTGCCTGTTACTACTTTATATTTCAATACCTGTATTACAAAACCTTACTGAGAAAATATTCTTACTCACATGAGTCTAGATCCAGCCAAAATGAGTATTGCTTGAGACTCAGCCTGATCCTTGGATGATACTCAGTCAAAGCCAGAGTATTTCCTCATTATCAGTCTCAGGATCTGCTTGGGTATCATCCAAGGATCAGGCTGAGTCTCAAACAATACTCATTTTGGCGACATTGTCTGAGTCTGGATCTAGACTCATGTGAGTAAGAATATTTTCTCAGTGCTGGCATCTATTATCAGAACTGGAGCCTCCTCAAATCCCGATGCATAAGCAATGCATTAAATCAGAGTACCTTGAAACACGACAAAGAATGACAGATACAATGTATACCTCTTTTGGATCATTGTAAGCAATGCAATACCATCAATCATTCCAACAACCTTCTTTTTCCTCCTCCTCCTCCTCCTGCTCCTGCTCCTCCACCTCCTCCACCTCCTCCTCCTCCTCCTCCTCCTCCTCCTCCTCCTCCTCCTCCTCCTCCCCCCGATCTACCTAGCCACTAAAACCTCCATATTTTGTGAACCCAGTGACCCCACCCTAATCAACAAGTTCAAAGCCTTTCTCCGGTAACAAGCGCCGCTCTTCAACACTCTTAACAATAGAACTCAGGCAGCCAACATGCTGGAACCAGCAAAGCCCTCATCAACGCAACAAGACCCTGTTTCTCTAGGAAATAACTGTTCCAATTTCAATAGAAGCGACTCCTGAAACTCAAACCAGGTGTCGCTCTGCACAGTGGCCGCCATTGTTGTTGCATGTAGCCGGCAGGCACAATCATTGACGGCGTGCTGCACATGCTGCCGAGGATCAATTGACTTTTCACAGATTGCACTGAATATCGCCCACTTGACCTACAGTGCATGACCATGCAGTATGAAGGGGGCTTACTTTGTGTGCCAATCTTTACACAGAGAGCCTCTTTCAAATAATAAGGCTACGCATGAGCCTTTCTTGGAATTTTATAACAGGATTATAGGTCGTGCTCTTGTAACTCAGATTTGGCATAATGAAATAAATCACTGCATCCTCACAGCAAATTATGTATTACCAAAAAGTATGGTGCCACTTCCATTGCCTTCTAATACTATGTCAATTTAAAAGTCAATTTGATGAGCTGGCTTTCCCTGCAAGGGTCATCACTGAGCATTGTCACATGATATAATATTTTTTTTCTTGATGTGATATCTTTGATAGCGCAGACCAGCCAGAATGTACAAGTTCCCTATGCGATTTGAATTAGGGCCTTGGACAAAGAGTCCCATTGTGCATGACAATTTTCAGAAAAAAATCTTTCAAAATGTCTGTGTCATCCGCCACTTTTAACATTAAAATTTGACTCTTTATGCCCTATTTTAACTCATAAACCAGTCATGTCAACTGCCAAATCAAAAAGGCGCCCTGAGCTACTTTGCTATTAAGGTTAAAAAGCTTCATGCCGCCTCGTGACTTTTAGAATAGGCCATATTGCTATGCGGAATTTAGGGGTCTATGTCCATCAGGACGACCCACATTTGCTGATCTACTTTCTACTATCTTTACATGTGTAATGGTACAGCAAAGGTACAGCCTTATCTCTTTAGGGGCAACATGGTGCTTAGAAGTTATTTTCCAATAATATGCACATCTGAGTAAATTCACTACCTAGCACACTTCATGAGTGGATCACCAACATTTTGCTGCATTGTGTTAATCCATTGAGGTAATTTGTCAAATTTGGACAACCAGCGTGATGCACAAATGTAACGACGGTCTTGCACATACTCATCAACACTAGATTCATGCATCATTGGTGAAGGCCGTATTGTCGCGTTTTGGTGCTGGGTCTTGAATAAGTGCCTCGCTTGAATAGCTGGGGTAAGAAGGATCTGAGCAGTAAAAAACAACAATGCGCTAGGTGGAATTTAAAAACACTAAAGCACCATGCTGTCTGTAAAGCGTTTTCACCATCCTTGGTAATCTACTTCAGGTATACAAACTACCTATACATAGGCCCTATGTACATTCACCATGACCGTCATGCAAATTCCCCATTTGTCACCGTGGGGGAAGGGAATGACATTACTTCTCTCTGGTTCTAGACACAAACCCAGCTGAACCTCTGTAGGAAGCATATGTGAGTGAGCATGGAGACACGAAGGGGAGGACGTTTTATTCCGATTTGTCTACAGGCTAGAAATTGTCCACATCACTAAGTTCTCTTAAGACCAATAGTCCACTGGGCCCCATCGGAAATTGTATGGCCCAAATCAACCAATGGCACCTGCTGGATTCTTGGTCTAATCAGCCATTATGAGTAGCCCATGTGCATATTCAATAGGCTGTGGATAAAATTAGGCATGACACATATTCATGAATCAAGATGAAACGTTGATGACTTCGTGAGAAGGTTGAACTTTTTAAAAGTATTGTTGAAATCAAAGTAAGAACAGCAGCTGTATATGGCACAGGTATCAATGATACTGCTATGTCTTGTACTTCACTGAAGCCAACACAGTGTGAAACGGCCACTGAACAGGCAGCAACCTAATCCCACACGTACACTATCCCAGCGTTTAGAACGAGAATAACGAATACATATCAATTTACCAGTTTATTTTGTTATCACCCATAACCATGCCAAATGATGATATCAAAATACCATACACTCTCAATAGAATGACCCTAGTCAATTTTAACAGTTACGGAAATAGGTACTTTAGTGCACAGAGGTATCCACCTATTGAACTCAATCAAA
The DNA here is from genome assembly GCA_949317995.1 of Acholoe squamosa. Lineage (NCBI taxonomy): Eukaryota > Metazoa > Annelida > Polychaeta > Phyllodocida > Polynoidae > Acholoe > Acholoe squamosa. Next base: position 25,921,319 of record OX439050.1, read on the forward strand.
TATAAGTATAGGATGACTCAAATGAGCTTATAGGGAGGGTTCTCCCTGTAAGTGCAACTAAATGCTTTATTATACCTTGCGCTTTTATCTTTATGATCCATGAACATAGTGGCATATCTGAAAAAGCATTCTTGCATCATGATTTTGGTAGTTTTTTAGCCGCATTCAGTACATCATGGTGATACACGAATAATGAAACTTTGAGGCATCATACCCTCTTTAAAATGTTAAGATGGCAAACCAGGAGAGTGCACAACCTGAGAGAAGTCAAGCTGAAACTGAACATTTCCAAGTACTTATACCAGGTGCCAAAGTAAACCAAATAATAATCTATAATCTTAATTAACCCACTATAAATGCCCCATACTGCTTGAATGCACTTGGTTAGCTGGCAGTCAGAATTCATTGATGCATCCCTGGCAAGAAAAAAACATCGATGCATCATATCAGGGTTACATGGTCATTTCCGAAAGGGTCAGTATACAGTACTTGCGAGAAGCAGTGCATAATGTCAACCAAGAAGCAATAACTCTCATTATGATAATTATCTTGTGGCACATAAAGGGTCAGCTGGCACTTAAAGGGTTAACAGTGAACCTATCGGCACTGATCTAGGCTATCGATTCAAAGTAGTGGCCAGCTAAGGCCAACAGAGAAAAAAAAAACATTTGGGGTGGGGATATCAGACACTAAATCACACTGAAACAAGGTATGTTAAGTCTCCAGACACTACTTCCTTTGGAGTTTGGACATATTATTTGAAAAAGAAAAGTGAAAATCGATGAATTTTAGATTTTGTTTGATAATTTTGACTGCATGTTTCAAAGCAGCTTCCTGAGGCGGATCCGATGACACATACTCGCCAGTTGACATGGAAAGTGGTGTGTAGACCTGTATAGCCTGGTATAGGCAAACCCCAATGGACTGGGTCTTGGTATAATCATTTTCTTCATCCAGAAGCTTTACTAGTTGTTTCCATGTCACTGCCTGCAATGAATTTTGATGAGTAAGTTTCATTTGCAATGCTTTCCCTACATCATTGCGTGGTTATGAGTTATTTGATTTAAGTTGTGAACAGATGTGTCTAGCATCATTCAAAATTTTATCTGAAATTTCTGAGTTATATTCTCCATCATCTCTTAACCAAAAAGGTCTACAGGTCACACTCTCAGCCTTCCTTTCTTATCTTACAGCTTAATTGTCTTGTTTGTAGCTCAACAACAAACTATAAATATAATTGCCACCAGGGACTCTACAACTAAAAAAGCCCACTCGCCTCCATCCCACTGGCTTTTGTCTTTTTGTGTGACGGTCCAGTTCTAGCTGGTCCTTCCAGGAGTTCCTCCACATGTGTTTCTTGTTTAATCCTGGTAGTGACATGGACTTCTTGTGTTTAGCCATTTAATGTCAACGCAGTTCCTTACAAGACCTTACCGTCCTATAGTCATAATGCTTATACTTTCTAAGAAATAACTGTTTAATCTACAAGACAACCTCGTTAGCTTGAATATTGGGCCATCATAATTGAAATGCATTGAAGCAGTGTACTTTCTACACTGAAGCCTCAGATGGTAGTACAGTAAAGCACTCTGGTACCAGGCTTCTCTGTGAAAATAAGTTGAAATCCTTGCCCAAAGTTTCCAGACGTCCATCATTATTTTGATGACATTAACCTTTTTACAGTGCAGGTGGGAGCACTGGTAAATAACTCATCAGTACTGCACTCTTTCATATGCACTCCTTGGTTTATAAATGCATCAATTCAGCGCTGGTGAGGACCCTAGTACTGTATCAATTTATAACTATTAGAAACACAATAGTGCTTCAGCTTTAAGTACCACCCTTAAAGTGCTAGAAACAGTAAAATGTCTCGAGACTTCATGTTCATTTGTCAGCTCTGTGGTCAGTTAAAGAAAAAAGGTAGAATTGGTGCACTTTCAGGACACCAGATGGCGTCTTGGCCCCACTTCCGGTCATTATAACGCAGGTTCTGTGAAAATGTCAATAAGCTAATTGTATGCACAGAGAAGGACACCTGCGTCATATCAACCTTTTTTAGGCTAAGATTTACCGTATTGGCTGATATAAGCACCGGGTCTTGAATAAGCGCTATTCTTGAATAGGCACTGGAGGTACAAGGGCTTTGCCAATTTTAAATGCACTATAATCAAAGTCTTGAATAAGCACCGCCGCTTACACAGCCCAATACGGTATTTCCCATAAGAGGCAATCATTTGTTAATGGCCGTGAGTTGGTAAGAACTCGTGGCTATAGAAGAGGAACCATTCTTAAATACTAGCTCTCATAGTGGTGCTTCCTCACTCTCCACGTATAATCCTGTCTCATAGGTACAGTATTGAGTATGTCTATACCTGGATTAAAATATGCAATTCAGTCAAGCACAAAAGACTGGTGCTTTTCTACTGTAGGATTGGTGGTAGTAGTGGTGGCAGTGGTGGTGGTGGTGGTGGTGGTGGTGGTGGTGGTGGACCTGTTATTGCCTTCCTTGGAATGTGTGTGACGGGTGGGAGTAGTGTGGTGGTGGTGCTGGTGGGGAATCCTGGTTGCTGAAGTAGTGGCAGAGGCTACAGGAATAGCCCTGTGTTCTAATACAAGGCACTGCTCCCTCATAATCCTCTGCACTGGTCATTGCCCTCCCTCCCGCCCACCTCTCAATGGTGGTGGTGGCTGTACTGCTGGGGTGGCCCCATACCTGCCCCCTTTTTTATCCTTTAACTTGAACGCAAAAATATGCAAATGACCCATAACCATGGCATAAAGGCAAATACAATACTACTTTTTGGAAACTCGAGTAAACCACCAATGTTGTTCTAAACCCTCACTACTGCTCCTTTTATACAGTTGATAATCCGGTTGCCAATTTCTATTAGGCCTAACGAACACAAGAATAGTGTGTGTTCCTCTTCTCGAGATGTTCTCTTGTTAAAAGATAAAACATGGTTGGTCAAGCACTAATAAGTCAACGCCACTAAAGCAGAGGATGAAACTGCAGAGTAATCAGTAAAGTTAAATCAACTGGTCATTGTGGCTTCGTGGGTGTCAGGAAAAAAGTAGCAGTGAACAAACAAGAGAAACGAGGCCTCCGCGAGGAGCCTCACGGAGGTTCGTTTTTTCTTGTTGTATATATAGAGATACTTTCTTTTAGAAAGGACAGCAAGGCACAACTAATTGTTTGAAATATATGTATGATGTTATTTCTGACTTTCTGTTCAACAGATGGAACTTGCACAAATACGGGCCCTCTGTATCTTTATGTTATACACAACTCACTATTACTCAGTGTTACTGGCCATTATCTTACAGGAAACATTAAGCTGCATGAAACCCAAAGATAAGTAGTCACTCTGCAACTCGCTTGTGTATGCAATGGGACTTTGAATAATAGCCAATATTATTGTTGAGACCACAATCAAAATCTTGTAAGGGCTTACGACGAAATCTAAATTTTGTTAAATTCCTACTCTCATACTTCTGCACTGTTATGGCATATATATATATATATATATATATATATATATATATATATATATATATATATATATATATGGAACTATATACACTCGTGTATATTTATATAATTGGCCGCGGACGGTTAGGGACTTTTTGCAGCTCGTAAGGATACCAATGATGTCATAGTGTGAGGTCATGGTCAACAACTCCACTGGTATATAAGGGGGTGGGTTCAAAGTAACCGTCAATTGGCTCGTATTCACCTGAACAGGTAACACCACGCTGGGTGTTCCCTGGAATTTTGAATTTTCAAGTAGTTTTTTCTGGATTGGTGCTCAGAAACTGGCACAAACATGGGGAAAAGAACTACTGCAGGTGCTAAGAAGAAGAATTCGTCGAAAAAAACCGGCTAAATCGGGTAAAACGGACAATGAATCGGCCAATTTAGGATCTTCGAGCAGTCTTACTTCTCTGGGTAGGGCTCTGGAGCCCTTGCAGCCTAATACGCCACAGGCTTTAGAGAGTGAGATTGTTGACCAGACAAGACTGGACTTGGTGGAGGAGGAAGACCTTCTGGATATAAAGAAGATGTTACGTGATGTTATTGCTAACCAAGGGGCCCGTAAGGACGAGATGAATCCTTTGAGCGGAGCGGACAGCGGGGCGGTGAGAGCACGTGCATCTGTATACAAACAAGATTCGAGAGACGCAAAATCAAGGCGACGGGGGCAATTCGTTAAAAAACGTGATAAAGTCAACAGCATTGAGAAGCTTGTACTGGTCAATATCAAATTCATTATAGATTATTACAAGGACGGTGAGGATATATCTTCAAATGTTGGTTGAAAAATCTGATACAAGAATTTTCACTGTAAAAGCCTTGGTAGCATATGACAAGTCCGTTAGGGACAGGGCTATTGTCGATGGTTTAGATGCCTTTGCAATGATTGAAAATTCTGATATCCTCCGTCACTTGTCCTATGACGGGACAGTGCAGGCTCAGAGGGCTTATTCAACCAAGCCAAAAAATTCTGGTAAAACTAGGGTTTCTACAAACTCATGCTATGCATTCAACAGGGCAGAGGGGTGCTCTAGGGACCCATGCAAATAAAGGCATGTGTGCAGTTCATGTACCAAATCAGGCCATAATAAGTTGGATTGTCAAGTAAACAAATCAGAATAGGATTTTACAGTTGAGCAGGGTCCTATGTGTGACAGTGTGTCGATGTCAAAGTCATGTATAGTAGGTTTGGTAGACCCTAGTTCGCCTCCACCCGCTGCTCCAGCTCGGGGTGTTGGTGTAGTTAATGCTGGAGAGGTAGATTGGGTCTCTCTGAATGATATCAGTGTGCCTAGTCTAAAAAGGGATGTTGAAAATGATGTTAATATTAATTCCAACTCTGTTGGTTTGGATATATCATATAGTGGCCCAATACAGGGCAAGGTTAAACCATTGTATACTGTCGCTATTGAAAATCTACCTAACATCGAAGTGTATGATAGCTGTATAAATGGTGTGTGCGATTGTGTACATTATATTCATGGTAAAAGGTCTCAAATTCAGCCATGTAGGGTTGCTCCTTATTTAACCCAGAGAGGTGTCATTAATATAGATGATAAAGAAGCATTATTCTTATGGCAAGGTTTTGTAGAGGGGTTGAGGATAGTGGATCCTGATTGCAATACGTCTTATGACTGTAAGAATTATAAATCTATCCTTGAAGGAAATTTTTACAAAGAATTTTGTGCAATATTATTAGAGGAGTTAGAGATGGGTCTGGTGTCCAGAGTTGAAATTAAACCCAAGTGCATCCACTCTCTGGGCGGTGTGGAGAAGTCAAATGGCAAGCTAAGGCCTATAACTGATTGCAGTATGCCGGAGAAAGTTTCCATTAATAACTATATGGACAAGACTAGTTCTACCTTCTCTTACAATAATATTGGTACGGTCACAGCTCAGTTAGATAAAAATGAATTTATGAGCGTAGTAGACTTGAAATCTGCCTATAGAACCATTAATGTTTATGGCCCCCACACTAGTATGCAAGGATTTACGTCGGATTTTGGTCAAGGTGAAGGTTTCTATGTGAAACCTTCACCTTCAACTTTTGGACTTAAATGTGCCCCCTATATATTCAACAGAATATCGGATTTTATTGTAGAGGTGGCTAAGAGCTATGGTGTTAAAAAATTGGTTAATTACCTAGATGATTTTATCCTAATTGCTGATACCTATGGTGAATGTCTACGTCAAAGGAATATCCTCATTGAATGCTAGCAGCATATGGGGTTTGTGGTATCTAGGGAAAAGGTAACGGAGCCTTCACAAACTTGTAAATTTCTTGGTATTAATATAGACTCTGTTAATCTGGAATTATCTTTACCAGAGGATAAGGTGACTAAAATGAGAAGTATTTTGATGGAGAATGTTAACAAGAAATTTATTTCAAAGAAGAATCTTGAAAGGATAGGTGGCTTGATGTCTTTCTGCTCGCAGGTGGTTAAGGGTGGTAGAACCTTTAGCAGAAGAATTTTTTATCTCTGCGCGCGAGCTAGACCAGGGGGTTACATTAGGGTTTCGGCCTGTACTTGCCATGATATGCAATGGTGGCTAGATTTTTGTAGAGTTTTTAACTGTAAGAAGTTAATTTTAAACGACTTGGTAGATACGCCTATGTACTCCGATTCATCTATCAAAGGCTTTGGAGCATGGATGGGGAAGGATTACTTGTATGGTGACTGGACTTCATATGATAGGTTCAACTTAGGCCATTTTGGTCCTCCTCCAATTTTGGATGGTTTTAAAAATCATCATAGTTGTAAAAATAAGAGAATACACTGTATTACTGATAACATGAAAGTGCTAGCGATGATAAATACGGGTAGATCCAGAAACAAGTTATGTATGGAGTGGTTAAGGGAAATTTTCTGGCTGTGTTTCATTAATAATGTGGAGGTATACGCAACCTATATTAAGTCGGAGGACAATATCCTGGCCGACCAACTATCTAGACTTGCTTATCAGGGTATTCCAAGCAAATGTATAGCCTCTCTCCATGATAATAATATGTGTTGCTTCAATTCCAGAGTGGAAGAGATTACTAAACAGAAAAAGGTTACTTTTAGCCCAGGGTGTGTCAGAAAATACGAGGAGGACAAGGAACCAACAACTTAGAAGGTATAAAAAATTTTGTAAAAAATTTGATTTACAAACTTTTCCTTGTTCTCCCTCTCAAGGTTCCATATATGCTGTTTATTTATTGGATTTTATGAAGCCATCGTCTGTAAGGAATTACTTCTCTGCGGTTTGGTATTTTCAAAAACTTAAGGGCTATTCTGATTATAGTAGTAATTTCATGTTAAAAAAGACCCTAGAGGGCATTGACAGGCTTTTCACCTGTTCTACTAGAGAAATTTATTCTTTAACTCCAAAAGACATGTTGAGGTTAAGATCAAATTTGGATCTAACCAACAGAGCAGACTGGAAGTTTTGGATGGCAATTTTAACATGCTACAGGGGTGTACTACGAGTGGGACATGTAGTTAAGTCTCCACATTCCTTAAAAGTTGGTGACATTAAATTCCAACAGGATTTTTTTGTCTATATGTATCAGGACATCTAAAACTGACCAACTTGGTAAAAACTACTTTAATATCTATTTATCAAAGGATGTTAATTCTCCATTATGTCCTCATCGAGGTTTGAAAAAATTGTGCATGGGTAGGAGTAACAGAGAGTACTTGTTTAAATCTAATGGTAGTCCATTGCAGTATCAGTATGTCAACTCTAAGTTAAAATCTTTATCAATTCTATCTGGTATTGAAGGCCGTGTTTCTACCCATTCCTTAAGGCACGGTGGTGCTACGTTATTAAAGGATGCTGGTCTCAGTATAGAGGCTATCAAAAAGAGGGTCAATTGGAAATCCAACTCTGTTTTTAAATACCTACATATTTACAAGGATGAATTGTTGGAGTTGGATAGAGTGTGTCAATCTCATTTGCAATGCTGATTGATATGTGTTTTCACATGTGTTTGGCGTGTTTTTGTGTGTTTTTTGGCATGTATGGTGCTGATAGCCCCAAGGTCAGTAACCCACCAAACTCATGTGTTCTGTTATATAGCGTTCATTATATAATACTATATTAATACATTTTATTACCGGCACATCTGGTATATTTATTATTCTCCTACATATTATTACCGGTATATTATTCCCTGGTAGCGAGTTAACTTATGGAACTATATACACTCGTGTATATTTATATAATTGGCCGCGGACGGTTAGGGACTATTTGCAGCTCGTAAGGATACCAATGATGTCATAGTGTGACGTCATGGTCAACAACTCCACTGGTATATAAGGGGGTGGGTTCAAAGTAACCGTCAATTGGCTCGTATTCACCTGAACAGGTAACACCACGCTGGGTGTTCCCTGGAATTTTGAATTTTTACTATTGTTATTACTATTGTTATTACTGTTCTTATTACTATGCTATTGTTATGATATTATACATTTTACTGGCTATGCCATTGTCAACTAATTATTATAGTTGTTTAATAAAGGCATGTATGGTGCTGATAGCCCCAAGGTCAGTAACCCACCAAACTCATGTGTTCTGTTATATAGCGTTCATTATATAATACTATATTAATACATTTTATTACCGGTACATCTGGTATATTTATTATTCTCCTACATATTATTACCGGTATATTATTCCCTGGTAGCGAGTTAACTTATATATATATATATATATATATATATATATATATATATATATATATGTATATATATATATATACACACATACATACATATTCAGATGTCTGCTAAACTACCAAAGCGGACATGTATGTATAAGTGATAACAGTAAGGAAATTCTACCCCTGTCTGGTACACTCATAAAGAATGCTATATATGAATCCATCATGAACCCTTGAAACTTTACATGAATCCTCAAGCTTTGATGCCTTTCCTCAATGTAAAGGTCAAGTAAAGGTTAAGGTTCATAACATTCTAAGTGTTTGCCTCAAGTACACAAAGAAATGGCAAAGTGTATGAGAGCTTGGAATGCCGCAAATCTACTGGCATGATTCTTTTTCATCATCGTACATTGCTTTAGTGGGCAGACATGCAGAGGCAGATGTAGGGAGAGAGCCAGAGGCAGACAAAGAGGCATAGAGACAAGGGGAGAACATATAACCAAGTACACTGACAGAGAAAGACACAGAGAGATAAGGATCATAGACATCCAGAGATAAGTAGCACAATAAAGCCACCCTGGCTTGTCACAAGGTCAGGTCCTTGTCTCGTTCAGAGAACCTCCGCCAGCAGGCTAAAGGGCTCACCCACCACCCGCTAAACACCTGCATCATGTACCATAAGGACAACAGAGTGAGATAACATACTGTCTCTTTTTTGCATCATGATGCCAAAATGCAGCTGGTGAGTAACTCGTAATTGCTGCATCCATGCGCAATACTGATCATAAATCTCTCAGTAATTTGGCAAAATGGTTTAATACAGTTGCTCACCAACGCTGTATTAGTTCGTCTTTGCAAGAACTGATGATGAAGGTATCTGGTGGCATGTCATCCTGAGAGGGTTCAGCCTTATGCCATTGCATGAGGCGTGGTGGGGGGGGGGGGTGGCTGACCCTTTGATCCTCTGCAGCACAGGTGAGTTAGCTTGACACAATGCCGCACCCTCGGGTCACTCACCTGATCGGTTTCTATCCTACAGGGGGATTCCATATCAATTGCTCACACTGAGCTCTAAGGCTCTAAGAAATAGGGTCGTGTACTTTGTCACATGGTCAGTGATTTCCTTTTATTTCTAAACTTCACCTTTTCAGATCTTATTTCAGTTCCCTATTCTCTAGGCATGTGAGCCCAGAAGAATACAACCTAGTATCCCAGTATTTTATGTATTTCCATGAAAATGATTTATGGTGGAAATACCCATGTTTGGCATTGATCATCACAGCCAGCCTGGAAGATACAGTTTTTTATAATGTTTCAAACATCAATACTGCCATAATCACTTCTAATTATTTTGATAATTATATAATACTTCAACATCCAGGGAGCTGTCCGCACGAAGGTAATAATCTCTCAAAATTTACATCAATCTAAGTTGGTGAAAATATCCAACTAAACAATGATTTTCCGCCGAGCATTGATTTTATTACATATTAGATCATCGAAGGACAGTATGCTATCAATACCTCTGAATGTTCAATTCAGTAACGACAGAACACTGCAGAGAGGCCAGGTTTGTTAATCCTTTAAATGCCGATAAATAAATAAATAAATATATATATATATATATATATATATATATATATATATATATATTCTTTTATGGAATGGCCAGTTTGTAGACTAAATGATGGAAAAATAGTAGTGCTTATTATTTAATCAATTTGACAGGAGGTAGTGATCAGATCCCTTATATTCTACATTTATATCTCTCTTTCTTTCTTTGTCTGTCTCTCTGTCTCTTTGTCCCGGAAACCTGATAGTACCAACATTTAGAGATGACTGCAGAGGTAGGAGATGCCCAGTCACTGCTGATATGGACATGTGGCTGAAGTGTCGCCACCTGCAGTATTGTAGGCAAAACATCTCCTGTGGACATCAAGCTAACAAGTGACTGAGCTGGTGAACAATTCTTTTGTATTCACCAGCATAACACATTCGTTGATTTTTTTCCAATGCATGCATAATATCCATACGTCCTTATATTATATTTATCTAGAAAAGATAGACCTATCCTGACCATGGAAGCGAGGATACAAAATAGACATAATATACTGTCTATCTCTTAATCATAATCTTAAACATACTCTCTTGCATGACTCTTTCCAAGATTTGAACACAAAATAGAGTACACACAGGCATGTATTGAACTCTTAAACCGGCAATATTTATTAGCTTCCATACCAGATATCATATGCAGAACCTTTTTAACGTTTATCTATGTTTTATTTAAAGCCAGCTGTGTAAGAAAGGCAATAATATATAATCAGTAGATATACCCAATGATAGTGATGCCTATTCGAATTTTGCTTAAAGAATGTCTGATAACATGAGTAGTGTTACAATACAATATCATATGATGTAAATATTCAGGAGTCAGTATTCTGACTGGACTGACATTTTTGCTGTTGGTGTTTCCTTTGGAACCCCAAGCAGGGCTTGCTTCTCATCATTTGGCTTGTTACAACAGCAGCAGATGACTCCCATGATCCGGCAAACACCAGGTAAGAGAGACATAGCTAGGATGGCTGAAGTCAGTTCTATGAATGACCAAGCCCAGTAGGAAGGAAAGAAGCCAAGTATGAAATAAACCAAATTCATAATTATGATGATTAGAGCAGACAGGTTCAAGAGGATGCAGAAAATAATGCTTCCACCTGAAACAAATGGGTCACCATCAGCATCACACACCTTTACATTTCGGCGACGGAAGTACACAATTACAAGTGCAAGAACTGAAGCTAACAATGCAAGGACAGGAATGAGGCAGGAAAATATGAACATCATTATTGCAGCTGCCATTCCGCCCTCCCATGAATACATTACCATGCACTTGAAATGTGCCTGGCGTTCAGCCACATCAGAATAGTTAGGGAAGTGTCTGTAGTGAGTCATGATTTCATTCCCAAGAATGAAAGTGGTGAGAATTGCAAGCCCCACTGCCAAGCACCATGGAACTGCGATCAAAGCCGCTGTTGCAGAATTGGTAATCTTCTTGAAGTAGTTTTCAGGTTCACGTAGTGCAATCAGGCGCTCAATCGACATCATCCAAATCATTAGAGGCATAAAGTACCCTTCTACCTGCTGAAGCAGCAAATATATCCCACAGTAACCTTTATTCATCTCATATGCATTTATGTCCTCCTCATTTTGAATTGTACCAGGCCTGACGAAAAGATTGAAGATGACACCACCAAATGCCATACTGACTAACAACTGGTTGAACACTCGCTGACGAAGGTTCTTGCTTGCAAGGATGCCAACCAACAGAAAGAGGGACAAGCTGACAGTTGCGATTATCAAAGCACTGTAAACCCAGACCGTATATGATCTGGTACTCACATGTGGAGGTTCACTCACAACTTCCTCTGAAGACATGTTTGGGTCCTCCATTTCTGATAAAGAAAGAAACTTCATTAGGCATCTTTTCAGAATGTGTATTGTTTCCTTTCCAATCAAAAAGTGATTTGCATAATAGTATTCCTTCCAGTTCTTGGATAACATGTAATCAAAATTTTGTACGTAGTTCTCCAAAAGAAAACGGCTACTTTTTTTGGTTATTTCAAAATACGAGCTTTGGTATGTTTGGATTAATACAGATTCATACATTTTGAACAAATGATATAGAAACTCCATCACCTCATCACAAAATCACCTCATCACAAAACCAACAAAATGATAGTGATTAAAACCAGCATTCCTTTACAAGGCGCCTGTTTATAAAAAAGATGTCAATGCGGAATAATGGGAAACTTACCTAGATGTGTTCTATACTTTCGTGCTATTTCAGATGGGGGCCACCTCTAGAGTTACTCAGTATGAATAGCTTACAAAAGTGTAAACTGTCCCGGTGGTGTGCCACAGTATGGGCCCAAAATGAGCTGGATGCCCTGACCCTCTGTACAGTGCCCTTATGTATGTATGTTTATATATATATATATATATGACACTGGGTCATACTCATGCAGTTATCATTTGTGGTGGTTGCTATTGCAATTTAGCAATATTGGAAAATAGGACCCACTTATGGCAGTGGTACATAATAGATGATATTCAGGGATGGATGGTTAGCTTACAATTCATGGGTTTGGCCCATATTATACACCAATAGTGTTTATAATTCTGGTGATAATTTCATGGTTAACCACTTAAGGACAACCTGGTGTTTTTTAGAGGGTTATCAAAACCATAGGGCAGCATGATATACAGATGACTATTTTATAATTGTTACATTTGCACACATTCCTAACAAACTGGTGGAATATATTCAAGCTTATGTCATGTAGGGTTAAGAACAGTATAAGACTCTACATGCCTGTGCACACGATACTAATTTGTAGTAGATAGATTGGATACATTCTTGTTTTTATTTTGTTTAGTCAGTTCAAAACCTAAGTTTTATTCATTTCCTCGCTTATGCTAGCACTTATGTTAAGTGTTTTCCCAAAGTAACATATGATCCAGGATCGTATTTCAATAGTTTCTACGACTGGACACCCTCAAATCGTAGTGGGAGGTGTAAGAAATGACTCCATATCAGTGACTCCATAGTGAGCTCCAGTAGAGGCCTTAAAATAGTAGCTGCTATTTATTCAACTACTGGCTCAATACACACCACTATGAAGTCATAGCACCCAGTCATAGGGGCCACTATTGGCTACATAGTGACCAGTCATATCTCCTTCATGGTCTAGTATGCACTCCTCTGTTCAAATGAGCATAGGGCTGCAGTAACTACCCTAATATCTCATATAGGAGCCGGGCCTTGAATAGCAGCCTCCCTTGAATAGGGGCAGGGATAGGAGGGCTGTCAAATCAATAGGGGCCGGGCCTTGAATAGGGGCCTGTTGGGGCCAGTTTTAGGTGGTTTTAGGAAGACAACTGAAACCCATCAGCCCAAATGATGTATAATTGTTCTAGAGAATTCCCTTTCAAATCACATATGATAGATCTATATCTAATGACCTAATTATATCGAAAATGCTCTGTTATTCTTTCTTAATAGTAGGGCTGAGGTGTCAGCTAGGTTTGATATCCTTTGTAATTTTATTAGAAAGCCATGGTGGGTGAGGGTTGGGTATACCAGGCATGACAGCTTTGTAAGGCCTAGTGCTCTATCTACACCACTGCATACTAGTAACTACATAGTTGGCCCATGTGTGGACGAAATGCTCAATTCTTAGGTGAAACACCACACTTTTCCAAATGATATTTTATTCTTTAGGGGGAAAAAAACTGCCTTCCCAGAGCCAAAGGCGCTGGCCACAGGGTTATAGGTAGTAGTGTAAAGAGCCCAGATTGGGTACATTTGAGCAAAGGAGTGCAGCGGGCAGCAGCTAAGGCTACCCACTAATTATTCACATGCAGGGTTGTCATACCAGGATCCCCTATTGAGTCACTGCTGTGGTGGCTATTTAGCCAGCAGGCAGTATGATCACCCAGTAATGTAGCCAGCTATTTAGTCACCAAGGCCAAAATCCTAAGATCACCTGCTAAGATCTGACCCATCTCCAGTCGTAGCTGGCTGAACCTGTCGTGAAAACTATTGAAACACAATCCTGAGTCCCTTCATTAAATCAATAGGGATTTCAGGTTTATCATGAATCAAATACTGCTGCCGAAGAAAGTGTTTTGAATTTAGAGAAAAATGGTAGACTGCAGACAATTATAAAACAGTCTTGCTGTTATAATAATTATTGATTACCATGCGTTCCTTGTAACATTCTTCTTTCATGGAAAATTGACCTTTCAAATGAGAGTGACAGTTTGCAACGATTATGTCCCTTATCACATAGAGTCCCCTACATTGACTTAAGCAACTGCATAGTATGTATATATTTAGTTTAGGTCGAAACCTATGCTGATGGAGTTGGCCTCTGCCACTTGCTTGTGACTCACATTGTAGATCAACCAGTGTGACTTCTGAGGCATACCGTGACACGAATGCTCAGTGTCGCCATCTGGAGTGTAGTAGTAAACACTGAAATGAGGGTAGGCTACAGGATAGGCTGCAGTACACTTATTTGGCTGGTGACCTGCCTGTATAACAGGGACATGATACAGGCAGGTCATGCCTAAGAAGTTACCAGTCAATCATCCCAGCTTTTTCACCCTTTCTCACAATAGGGCACCCTGGCACCCCAATGGTCAACCTGTCTCCCCTATACAGATGTTTGGAACCTAAATTGTGAGTGGAGATAAAAAGACCCATCTATTGTAGTTCAAGTGCCCTACTCTGCAAGATCTGGGGAGAATTGTCATCAGGCATGGCCTGCGGGTATAATGCCCTTAATTATCTGTAGGGAACCTGTGTATACACTCATCATTTCCCCACCACTGGCCTAACATTTTTATGCATTTTTTGCTTACCCACTGACATAATTAGACCAACAATCTTTATCTAACGCCGACCTAGTTGTGTAGCAATACATATTTTTTATTTTGATTTTATGTCGGGCCTTTACTCGGAAGGTCTTTCTTTCTGTGAATAAATATAATTTTCCTTTGCTTTTCTAGATATGACAGTCTGACAAAATATAAGATTCAATCTATAATTAGGATAAAGCATTGCAATATCTTATCAATTTTATTCCATCATGTATACATGGTTCTTGGTTTGAAACCTGGGATCAAAGCTCTAAGCATACTGCATAAGACACACACACACACACACACACATATATATATATATATATATATATATATATATATATATATATATATATATATATATATGTGTGTGTGTGTGTGTGTTTGTGTGTGTGTGTGTGTGTATACAGACAAAACATCACTCAGAATGCATCACAAACTCTTTGTGGATATCTTTCTGATAATGTTATTAAGGCCTATGACGTTGCCTGATGTTTAGCTTCAAGATTTTCTTCTCCCCTATGGCATTACATAGTACCATGGAATTGTCTGTCATCACCGTTTCAATGCCTATCTCATCATATTTATGATGTCACAAGTCGCTCTTGCAGTATGATTGCTGATAAGGTGACTGTTCTCTGACTCCCAAAGAAATTCATTTTATATTTTCTAAGTGTCAAAGTGTTTCAATAATTGTAATTGAACTTAGGTAGAACCAGAAGAATCAACCCGCACACTAATAATACTTTGGTGTTAACCATTGTTATTACACAACCTCTGTGATTTTTCGATATTGCAGGTCTTAGGAGTGCTGATATCCATGGATATCGGCACCCCTAAGAGTGCTGATATCCATGGATACCAGCACTCCTTACATGTCACATGTCCTAACATGTCATATGTCCTAACATGTCATATGTTACATGTTAAAACTTGTAATGACCAGGGCAGGGGTCGAACCAACAGTCTCCTGATCCCTAATCCAACTCCCTATCCATTGCGCCACAGGGACTGACGAAAAGTAGTTGGCTAGAACCAGGTCTTGATATGATACAAAGCCCGGGGAGGTTACTCACATATAACTACTATACATTAAAAGTGTGAAAATCTCCGGCAGTCTGGTTGTGACCCCCCAGCTTTGTCGCTGCTGCTGCCAGAACTGCGACGACTGCGGGACTCATGCAGACCAAACCAACGGCTGCCGGGCGGAGAGGTGTATAACCCGGTGGTCTAGTGGTTAGCGCATTGGGCCCTGCTAGGTAGGCGGGACTCGTCCCAGTCCGGGCGAATCTTTTTTTTTCGCATCCAAACAAACCAACGGCTGCCAGGCACTGAGGTGTGTGTACTGATCGTGTACATACACTATGGCAGGCTTCGAGTCGCGAGGAGGGGGAATTTTTGTTTTCAACTTTAATTATTGATATTCTATTGATTATTTATTGATTTTTTATTGATTGATTGTGTAATAAAGACAGTAAGGAATGGGCTAATGGGCACCTCATTTAGTGTAGCATAGGATATCGTCACGATATCCTACGATACACTGAATTTGGTGCCCGTTAGCCCATTCATTACTCTCTTAATATAACTGTGCTATTACCTTTGACATATTACGCATTTGCTATGGTTTGACTATTATCTTGACCATTTTGTTGTTTTATGAATACAACACATTATTATATGTCATTTGAAACTATTGCGCTTTACCTATATTATACTATGCTGATATAATGAAACAATCTGTTTGTTTATAGTATGCATGTGCACTGTATAGATGAGTCAATAAAGTAAAATCAAACTAAAAAAAAAAAAAGAAAAAAAGGACTAAGCAGTGTTTCAAAGTAATTTGACTGATATCAGCCATGAACAAACTATTTTTTTTTTGGACTTGCTCATTGCATTAATGAACTGTGATGTTCATTTAAATAATGCTATAGAGCAGACCAAGTTTATTGAAATTTTCTTCAAAGTTTAACGATACAATAACTTCACATTTTATGACATCTGTCCATATATACACAATAAAGGAGTAGGGGCTGGCAACCTATGTTTAATGACCACTGTCATTATTAGAGGAGTATTCAATGATATAAATTTTCAATACAGTGTGAGCAAAAATATAATAGGTATAGTTATAAGCTCACAATATAATTCATTTCTTCTCCTCATAATTATAAATCTATATTGAACAGGTCAAACATCACATTTATACATATTGATATAAGTATACGTATCCGTTTGAATATTTAGGAACAATACAAATACAAAGATTGATAGTAAATTGAAATAACATTGTTTCAATTGAAATGAGTTGAGTTGAATTATAGTGAAATCATAATAAAGTAATAATGTGATAAAGTGAAGCGGCGCAGTTTCTACACCTGCTTCAAGTTATTGATTAATTATATCCCATCTTCAGATTCAGCCTTATATTTGATATTTTCAACAATTCTTCTTTGAACTTTACTTTAGTGGTAGCTTTCTGAATGTTCTCAGATAGGGCATTCCAGAGAGCTACACCTCTATACCATGGTGATCTTTTATAATGTCTAGAGATTACATTAGGCAGTTCAAACTATTCTGACTGGATTGACACTTTTGCTGTTGGTGTTTCTTTGGAGACACCAAGCAGGCCTCAACATTTGGCTTGTTACAACAGCAGCAGATGACTCCCATGATCCGGCGAACATCAGGGAGCAAACACATAGCTAGGATGGCTGCAATCAGTTCCACAAATGACCAGACCCAGTAAGAAGGGACAAATTCAAGTAAGTAATAAGCCAGATTGATAATTATGATGATTAGAGCAGACAGGTTCAGGAGGATGCAGAAAATAATGCTTCCCCCTGAAACAAATGTGTCACCGTCAGCATCATGCACTTTCACATTTCGGCATTGGAAGTACACAATTACAAGTGCAAACCCTGAAGCAAACAGGGTCAGGGTAGGAAAGACAGTGTCAAATATTAGCATCAGTATTCTAGCTGCCATACCATTCACCTGAGAATACTTCATCATGCACCTGAAATGTACCTGGTGTGTGTAGTCATCAAAATAATAAGTGGAGGGGCCATAGCGTGTGACGATTACATTCCCAAGAATGAAGGTGGTGAGAATTGCAAGCCCAACAGCCAAGCACCATGACACTGCAATCAAAACTGCTGTTGCAGAATTGGTAATCTTCTTGAAGTAGTTTTCAGGTTCACATAGTGCAATCAGGCGCTCAATTGACATCATCCAAATCATCAGAGGCATAAAGTATCCTTCTACCTGCTGAAGCAGCAGATGTATCCCACAGTAGCCCTTGTTCATTTCATATGTGTTATCTTCATTTTGAATCACGCCTGGCCTGACAACAAGGTTGAAGATGACAGCACCAACTGCCATGCTGACGAGCAACTGGTTGAACACTTGCTGGCGCAGGGTTTTCCGTGCAAGAATGACAACTAGTAGTAAGAAGGACAGGATGATGGTTGTGATTATCAGAGCACTTTGAACCCAGACTGTACATGATCTGGTACTCACACGTGGAGGTTCACTTACACCTCCCACTGAAGACTTATTAGGGTCCTCCATTTTTGTGGATAATTCTGGTAAAACAAAATGCGTTTGTTAGGTAGGGGTACCATTTACTTTCAACACCAAAGGTGATTTACATAATGATATCTTTGTCAGCCAGGCAATTCTCCAAGAAATGATTGAATAAAGCAGGCCCTCAATTCTAGAATGCTGTGGAGAATCCTCGTTCACCTTATATATACATAGTGAATCTGGGAGTGAGGGTGAACCCTAAAATAACTGGGGACTTTCGGCGTATACCATTGCCAATGAAACTCATTATTTCAGGGAATTCCTTTTCACTGTGTACAGCATATCATAAGCTTAATTTCCAATTTCCATGTACTTTCAGTTTTATGTCAAGAATTAACACAAAGGCAGCACCAGGCTATTCATAGAGCCAATGTATCTAACGTCGCCTTAATGCAAGAAAGTTGTAACTAACATTTTGCCAGATATGGCTGTATCGACCTGTTGCTATAGAACGTAGAACACTTCTTTTATCTCTCCTGCAATACTTGAAAAATACAGATAGAACCTTCTTGCACTAATGTGAGGATATATATTTTAATCCCTACCCTATCTGATGATATGGGCCTAGCTACCAGTGAACAACATTCTATCACAAGTCATTGCAATATCTATGTTTAGGTCGCTAAATACAGAACGTGGTGGTCGCTAAAAAGTGATCGTGATTTTCTGATTTGGAAGAAGCCACAATTCTGGTCGCCAATACTGGCCGCTAGTATTAGCAACCTAAACTAGGAGAATGCGCAAGTAAGTTGGTTCAAGATGATTAATGCAGTACCCACTACATTATCACATTATTATTTTCTTTACTTACAAGGTGGTAGGTAATGTGATGGGATACTCACCTGTGCTCCTGTGCTATTTCAGTTGGAAACTCTTTTAGAAATTAGAGTTGATCTATTTCAGTATGAATAGCTCACAAAAGCATAAACTATCCTGGTGAAGTGCCACAATATGAACAGAAAGGTCTGATGTTCACACCATGACTCACTATCCTGCGCAATATTGTACATATGCGACTGGTTTATACTCATACAGAAGTTATTAATTTTTTTGTGGTGGTTGCTATTTGCAATTTAGTAATGTCAGAAAATAAGACAGACTTATGGCAGTGATACATAAACGATGATATTCAGTGATCAGTATGGATGCTTGGTGTGTGATCGGCCCAAATCATTCGCCATTAGCTTTTTTTTGTTGATAGTTTGATAGTAAACCATTTAAGGACAATGATAGTAAACCAAACCAAGCACAATGCTGACAAAAGGATGGAGTCTATTTAAGCTTATGTCATATAGGGTTAAGGACAGTATTGCATTCGCTTCTTGGACTTTATTACACGATTTCTAGGATTCTGAGTGCTTTTCCTGGATATTCCTATGCACATACCTGTCGATATTGCATGGCATGATGCATATATTGCATGGCATGATGCATGCATCATGACTTTTGTAAGGTGTGCGGTTATCCAAGTATAACAGGCACCCAGTGTGGTTATCCATGGATAACCTGCACACCTTACATGTCCTTACATGTCATATGTTACATGTTACAACCTAGGAAATTTTTCATTGCCAGGGTAGGGGTCGAACCTGCAGTCTCATATCCCAAATCCAACTCCCTATGCATTGCACCACAGGGACTGACGAGTAGTGGCTGGCTAGAACCAGGTCTCGATATGATACAAAGCCTGGGGAGGGTACTCACATATCACTTCTATACATTCAAAGTGTGAAAATCCCCAGCAGTCTGGGTTGTGCCCCCCCAAGCTTTGTCTCTACTGCTCGCATAAGGGCGACGACTGCGGGCTGTCCCCTACCATAACCACGAGACACATTCAAACCAACCCAACCCAACCCAAGCTGGGCCCAGAGGTGTGTCGCCGGGTGGTCTGGTGGCTAGCGCATTGCGTTCAGCTTCTGCAGGTAGGCGGGATGAGTCCCGGTCCGGGAGAATCTCTTTTTTTTTCGACTGACCCATAAATACATACCATATTTCCTGGTTTATACACCCAGGCTTGTATTAGTACTGTCTACTACCTAAACCTCCTTTCTAAGTGGCAAATTGACCAGGCCTTAACATGAGGATATACGGTACTGCGGGACGCGTTCAGACCAAACCAACGGCTGCCAGGCGCCGAGGAGTGTGTACCGATCGTGTACACACACTATAGAAGGCTTCGGGTTCCGGGGAGGGGGAACAATTTTTGTTTTCAACTTGAATTTATTGATTTTTTTTTATTGATTATCGTGTAATAAAATAACATATTAAACAAGTAATCAATGGATAATTCATGACTTGTGTGTGTTAGCAAATGATAATTACATGAGGGCGTAGCCCGAGTGTAATTATCCTTTGCTAACACACACAAGTCATGAATTATCCATTGAAGACAAATAATCTTTGTTTTAACTCCCTCCTGCGGCTTCAAATATTTGATTTTGAAATGATTAATTCGGGCATTTTATTTGGGACTTTTATTTCCTTCTCTTAATCTTTCTTTGCTTTTCTCTTACATATTCATGCCTTGCTGCGTTTAGCTATTTATGTCTTGGTATTCCTCTGCATCTCTTTTCATCAAGTTCACATCAAGGTATTCACAATATAGTTATCCTTCAAACTTATATACTACATATGAGGACTGCCAAGGAGTCCAAAACCTTTATCAACAATTTCGAAGTCTGGGAAATCACACTTTTATGCTGATTACATTTGTAGTTTTCTCCTGGTATCTCTTTTTTCTGGCTGTCGGTAATGGTGCCATCACTGCCTTAAAGGAGGGTGATGAAGCACCAGTGAGCAAAGGCAGTGAGGTGGTCATGTGACTGCACTTGCTCCATAAAATTGGTTAAATGAGGTCATGACTTCATACGCAGGGCAGCCATTACACCAGGAGTGAAATGCCGTTCTACTCTAGCTTTACTCAAGGAGTGATGGTGGCTTGGCGTCAGCCACTAGTTGACTAATGCTTATGGTGTGATGATGCTGTTTTAGAAAAGTAGGGACCAAGATAATGTACTCCAAGCTCTTATAGAACAAGAAAGAAACAACAACCCTAAGGGTAATGCACTACACTGTCTATCAGTGACTTTCAGCAGTCAGTTTTATTTTTATTTTTAATTTTGTTTGAAACTATGTGGAGAAAGGTGTGGTCAAGTGACCACTTCATATTCCTCACTGCCTTTTCTCTCTGGCATTAGTGCATCGTCACCTTGCTCCAAGGCCATGTTGGCGCCGCTGCTGATGGCCTGTAATGCAGTATCATAGGGCCTTTTTTACGGTTTATATACCTCTTCTCTCAAATGGTCAGCTTTTTCTCCATCACTGTCTTTCTACCACTGACACCTAAATAGTCACCCAAAATGTCCCACAAATTACACCTCCAGTTCCTTGTGAATATCTGATCAATTTTATATCAATAAGGCCTGTGAAGTGTCTCTCTTGTTTAGCTTCTCTGATTGTCTGATGAACTAAGCAATGGTAATATTATTGAGAGTGTTAAGCCATGAACAACTATTCTGACTGGATTGACATATTTGATGTTTGTGTTTCCTTGGAGACACCAAGCAGGGCTTTCTTCTCATCGTCTTGCTTGTTACAACAACAGCAGATAACTCCCATAACCCGCCGAACACCAGGCAGCAGGGACATTGCTAGTATTGCAGCAATCAGTTCCACAAACGACCAGGCCCAGTGGGTGTAGAGGAAACCAATAAGCCAATGAGCAAACACGAAATTCATAATCAGAATAACCATTGCAAAGACATTCAGGAGGATGCAGAAAATGATACTTCCCCCTGAAACAAATGCCTCGCCTTCAGCATCACACACCTTCACATTTCGACGACGGAAGTACACAATTGCAAGTGCAAGACCTGAAGAAAACAACGCAAGGGTAGGAATGACGGTGCCAATTATGAACATCAGTATGATTGCAACCCAAGTGTTGCTGTGGGTATATATCACCATGCACTTGATGTGTGCATAGTGTGCCATCTCATCAAAATAAGGATCATCAGGGTATGGTCCGTAGCGAGTGATAATTTCATTTCCAAGAATGAAAATGGTGAGAATTGCAACTGCCACTGCAAAGCACCATGGAACTGCAATCAAAGCTGCTGTTGCAGAGTTGGTAATCTTCTTGAAGTATTTTTCAGGTTCACGTAGTGCAATCAGGCGCTCGATTGACATCATCCAAAACATCAGAGGCATAAAGTACCATTCCACTTTCTGAAGCAGCAGATACATCCCACAGTAGCCTTTATTCATCTCATATGTGTCATCCTCATCTTGGATCGTGCCTGGCCTGACAAAAAGGTTGAAAATGACACCACCGAATGCCATACTGATGAGTAACTGGTTAAACACTCGCTGACGAAGGTTTTTCCGTGCAAGAATGACAACCAGCAGTAAGAGAGACAGGCTGATGGTTGCAATTATCAGTGCACAGTACACCCAAACTGCATACGATCTGGTAGTCCTTTGTGGAGGTTCGCTTACAACTTCGTCTGAAGGCATGTCAGAGTTATCCATTTCTATTGATGTTTCTAAGAAGAGGAAATATATATGTTATGATCAGAATATTTACATTGATTGAGATGCAGCACTTCCTCTCATGTATCAGATGGATGTTAGGCAGTCGTTGTTCATCAACGGGGAGGTGAGTTTAAGGCTCGGGGTGTAAAAAATGTTGACCCCTCCACAGTGAGTGTAAAGGTTTTTGACCCCTCTCGGGGACGTAAAGTATTTTGCCTTGTTTTGGCTAAAAAGAGCCCAATTCTAGAGTGGGATGTAAAGATCTTTGTATTCCCTCTATTGAGGGAATACTGCCCATAATCCTTTCTGTTCCAGGAGGTTTCCTGTTAATTATCATAAGCAGGTCAGTCACATGGCATTAGTCACGTGACTGACCTACTTAGGAAACCTCCTAGAACAAAAATGATAATGGGCAACCTCAATAGAGGGAATGTCCCTGCAAAAAACTCACCACTCCCCCTGTTGATAAATAATGACCACTTCCTTATGTATTGATCAGATTGATATAATGTTATCCAGGCCATGGGCTTAGCAGCCCAGGTGTAGTGCTGTGTCTGATACAAGATAATCGCAATAGAGTAGGGAGTCAAGACGAGATCGCATCCTATTCTAAAACCATGTAAGATCTAACGATTCCATGACACATTATAGATTATTAAGCATTTCATATTTATAAAGATTACTATTGCAGCAACACCATAGTATGACAATAATTATTATGCCTTTGATTGACCAAATCCAACAACAACAAATCTGTCGCTACACACTGCCATGTAAACTTGGGTTGTAGCTTTCATTCAATATAACTATGCATGGGTAAAACCACTCCAAAATAAAACTTGTATTATGTCGTGACGTTATGAGAAATATGTGACACGATCTGCGAAAAGGGGTCTTAGTGCAGGGGCCCCTAAGACCCCTTCTTGCAGTCCATGCCACATATGCCAATGGAGGACGGATCAGTTTCTTGATTCCTCACAAGCAGCTGTGCACGAGTTCTAGCAAAAGGAGAACATTATAGCAGTAAGTAGTGACAATAATGTCGATATTATGAAAATGGTAGTTCATAGTTACTCACACTCTTAGCCTTTGTTTCATACCTCATATAACCAATTTCCTTTTCACTCTTTTTTTATGTATTCCTATCAACAGAATGCACAATTTATTCGTCTCGATGATGATTGAAATAGAAATAGAGGCAATGAACATTTTATCCTATTACAAGGCATGTTGGTGAAAAATGTCCAGTGCTTTAAATATACCCACTCTTTTAACTACTTTGATAGAAAGTTACATTTCCAAATGAATAATGGGGAGACTCACCTAAACGTTGTACTGTGTTCCTATATTGTTACAGCAGTGAGGACCACGTTTAGAGTTACTCTATGTCAATAGCATGAGCCGCTCACGATAGGGAAATTGAAGTCGTATGGCACAGGATAGTCCTTTATATGTGATCAAAGCTTGGATATGGAGCCATCCTAACCTCTGTACAATGCACTTGTATGTACATGAAAAACTGGGTTATTTCCATATAGTAGTGTGTTATGCTGGTAGCTATTGCAATTTGGCAATAGTAGGAACTAGGGCCTAGTTCTATGACAAGGTCACATAATAGATAACATTGAGGGATGATGCATCGCTGGAGATTGGTCCAATTTACTCGCCAATATCTATTACAGGGTGATCATTGGATGGTAACCCCTTCTAGGCTAGCATGATGCTTAAGGCCTCAGGAAAATTTAATCTGGAATTATTCATGAACCAACTCATTGGCCCTGGTTTTCAGCATCATAATGCCCAACATTTAGGAGTGCTAAATCGAAAATATCAGGTTTGATAATCGGGGTTAATGCTTATGCCAGGCGGGGCACGATAACAATTCTGAGCATAGTAAGTGAATCCCTTAGAGGGTTTGGAGGCATGTCTATCAAGGACAATTTTGAAAGTTTAGGCAGTTTCCCTGCTATTTAGATTGAGTTGTAAGTAAGAACATTGGCTCCCTGATTTTCTTCCTTGGAGGGGGTGTGGCAATTTATGCCTCCTCCCCTGTTCCGACGCCCCTGCTTTACGGTACTGTAAACTCTCTCATGATGCCATGGTGATATAAAAGTTGATTCGCTGCACTGTTTCTTTTTTATCTTTGTCTTTCCTCATGGTGGTCATTTTATTTATACTTTTCATCCATCCTGGTATCGACAATAGGGTAGCAGCAAACTAATATTTGCTGTTCATATGTTTCTGCAAATCATTCGTGAAATACCACACGTTGTAGAAAAAGAAGATTCATAGAAATAACACAAGTAAAGATGATTAAGTGTAATGGGAAGGAGATAGATCACATGCCTGGTGGAATATGTCATGTCGCAACATAGCGTGTTTCTTATCTTGAAATGGTGTTGCCTGTAATGAAGTGATGTTGTCTAATAGTATTATGTCTCCTAGTGACGTAACAATGGTTAGTGGCATGACGTCACCGGTCAGTGCACTTTGTCCCCCCTTCTAGCCACGATGCTCTGTTC
This sequence comes from Acholoe squamosa, assembly GCA_949317995.1. NCBI lineage: Eukaryota > Metazoa > Annelida > Polychaeta > Phyllodocida > Polynoidae > Acholoe > Acholoe squamosa. The sequence continues at coordinate 25,946,568 of OX439050.1, forward strand.
CTGTCCTTCGCAATAGCATAATCATTGTAGATCCAAAACCCTGTCAATAATTTCAACTTATGTTGGTATAACCTTTGAGTAAGAAGTTACTATCTACTGTTGAAAAGTTTCATCACCATTCCACCAAAGATATCCCATTCCATAGCTTACTTATGAAGGGGAAAATAGCAAAGTTTTATTGACTTGAATGTTTCTAACTTATGACACACCCGTTAGTGTAATTTAAAGAAAATAACTATAGTTCTCTGGCAAATTTGAAAAAAAAAACTTTTAGTTTTATCTTCACAAAGTGTCCTTGTAGCACAGTAATTGCTCTGTACTCTGGTATTTCATTGTAGACTTTACACCTCTTTACTGCATCACAAGTAGACCTACGATAGCTTACTGTGCAGTTCTTGGTGATGCCTGATAGATTTAAAAAGTCATTTCTAAGAATATTGTGTCGAGAGTGTGTTTTCAACAGGATAGAGCTTCTATACATACATTATAATATTCTAGGAATTAGTTTAGTGAGTGAAAGTTACTTTTGTATGTTTTATCTGGCATCAGGAGCCAACAAATGGATATGGAGACCAGCAAACATTGTTCAAAGCAAAGCCGTGGGAATTGAGGAAAGGTGTGTTTTAATCTACTAGTCTCTTTGGTCATGTTCCTGCAACATATTCCCGAGGCCACCAATGAGTACAATTTATGCAGGCGAAATCAAGATTAAACCAAAATGCACAGAGGGTGTGACTTAATTCTCTTTTGGAGACACGCAATGTGGTCAAATGCAATGTCATCTTCTTTGCTACAGGCTGTGATATGGGCTATGACAGGTTCACTGTGGCCCCCTGGTGCCTTATTTTAAAAACAAGACAACCAGCAAGAGACAATAGCCTTTTCTTCGCTTAAGAGATTCCTGATATTCAATAAGACTTTAGGTAGCATTCGATAATCTAGAACTGTGGTGAGACTAAATTTAGTGCTATCCTTTAGTTTTTATGAATTTACCAATTTCGAAAAAGACAGCTAAAGGCTGCATATCTATGACTAGACTAGATTTGAAGCTGATGCGTGGTGTGGGGGTATAGGTTGTACTCTATTTGCTTAAGCTATGACTTAGTTTAGATAAACATTAAAATCAGGTCAAATTGTAGTACTTATTTTTATTGGTTTATACATTTTAGGATGTATGGTCATTAAATAAGTCAGACTAAAGAAAATTCTTGTGATAAAATCATTTTAGAACTGATGATGACTGAAATGCACCTTGACAACACCTGTTATCAAACCTGCCACATACTGAAAGAGTATTGAAGCACACTTAAATTAATATACCCCCCCCCAATAACCTGCTAGTCTGGAGGGGTGGAGGGGGGTCCCACTCCCCATGACCAAGCATGACAAGGGGGGAGGGGGGGGTCATGGGCTGCATGACATCACGTCATCAAGAAATGACGTGTGAGGCACGCCTTATACATGGGGTATTGCAGTAGATGTTTTTGTGTCGTTTGGGAATGGTTATTTCTAAGCTATTGATCAGCCCCTAATTAGAGTAAGCTGATCAGAGGATACTTTGTAAAATTATATATAGAGAAGAATGTGTTGATATCTCTCAGGAATCCTCTAAAGTATTAAACAGTTTGATTTTCTTTGCATGCATGGTGTGCATGAAATATTTATTTTTTGCGGTTCATATGGCCTTGTGCCAAACTGCAAAGTTCAAGATGTTATAGAACACACGGACAGCCATTACAAGATAAGCACTTTCAATACTTCTATTGATGTGCAGTGCTGTGAGACTTCCATTGATGTGCAGTGCTGTGAGACTTCCATTGATGTGCAGTGCTGTGAGACTTCCATTGATGTGCAGTGCTGTGAGACTTCCATTGATGTGCAGTGCTGTGAGACTTCCATTGATGTGCAGTGCTGTGAGACTTCCATTGATGGGCAGTGCTGTGAGACTTCCATTGATGTGCAGTGCTGTGAGACTTCCATTGATGTGCAGTGCTGTAACATAGCATGCAAACAATTTAAAGAAAAGAATAATTAATGATAATCAAGCACCCACGCAAAGTCTCATTCGGCTACACTCAAACCTGAGAGCTTCTAAAGTGTCATTCTGGACCCATACAAGATGATAAATTCACACGGGCATGTTCCAGAAATTTTCTCATCCCCCTGGAGGGTCCGAAAATTGTCAGTCCCCCATTTTCTATTCTGTTGTAACATGCAGCAGGCCTCCTTTCTTGCTGAATAGGGGTGAATTCTTTTTTTCTTTCACCCCGAGGGGCCTGAAACAATCCACATACATCATCATTTTTGGCAGGGATGGGAGGGGGTAAGGTGGCTTGATTACCTTTATCTTTGTTTGATGGGGGGGGGGGTCATGACGCTGTGTCACAAGGTTATAAGATTTTATTAGATGACCATGAGGCTTTTGTCATCTAATCTTAGGGACTGATCATTATTTAACAACAGGGGGGAGGGCTGGTGGGTTTGAGGGGGGGTCAGAATTGTTTCAACCCCTTGAAATTTTTCAACACCTCTGATGGGGGGGTCAAAATAATTTCACTTGTTTTCAGTGGAAAACCCCATGGGTTACTATAGACTAAAGGGGACCTACATGCGTGATTTTTGTCCCTTATGGGTGGGGGTCGAAAGAATTTTACCCCCTCGAGAGGAGGGGTCAAAATTTTTTCGGGTGTCCGCGCGCATGCCCACCAGCCCCCCCTGTTGTAAAAAAATGATCACTCCCTTGGGATGACCCAAGAGGTATGGACTGTGTAGACCTCAGAATAAATTTGTGACAAAGCAGGGAAAATGATAACAGTTAGGGAGATATGACCAAAAGAGTGAAAAATTATGCGAAAAAAAGTCCAGGGTAACTTTTTCTGAAGAATCTGATTATGCTATAGCAAGTACTCTATTTTCCTTCTAAATTAACCTTATTTAGAATCCCAAAAGAATGTTTATCCCTAACATTCAGTTGCCATGGAAATCATAATTTTGTTCTTTTTGGATAAAAAGTTACACTATCTCATTAACCTGTCCATAGGTTTTCATAACTTGAAACAGAATTGAATTATCCCTTCTAGATCCAAAATAATATTATGGATGATTATGACATTGTTTGAAAATTGTTTTTACAACAATGGCATTTTATGCATTATGCCAGAATATTTCAATGCGCAATTGAGTTGAGGGCTATTCTGAGTTTCTTCATATTCCTGACATGCCATGTTTGAGATTTTTTTTTTAATTCTGTAGGTATTTGGAGTATTTTATCATGCAAAGCTACAAAATGTAGCTGAAGACATGAAGAAATTGCATTATTTACCTTCATTGGTTTATGAATATATATATGCATTTTGGGATGTATACGTTGAGTCCTTGAATAACAAATTATAAGGCCTAAAAAAAGGTTTGTTTCCAGTTACCCTAGCAAAACAGGGATGATCCTGGAAATTTGTTTTTTATTTGTGAATTTTTAACATTTTTTTGGCAATTTTTAGACAATTTTCCTGTGATTTTCATATTTTTCATCAGTTTTTCGTGGAGCTTATCTAGGTCTTTATCCATATTTTACAGTTCATAACATTCAGTCATATCTTTTTAACATGAGCTTCGCATTCCTTGTGTTTTTCTACTGTAAAATCATAGAATCCAACATGTCTACTCATACATTTCTATACAAAAATAAAAATATGACCTACCGACCCTAGATTTTTGAGGCATGTAACTGGAAACACAATTTTTTTTTTGGCCTAATAACTTTACCTCTCTTGACAACTAAAGTACACCTTGACCATATAACCTCTACAGGCAAAGATTACCAGCATATACTGATAATGTACTGAAGCATGCTTGAATGAATTTGTCCCAGCCAAAACCTAGTGGTTTGCCTATGCCATCTTCTCATTCAACAAGTCAGACATCTGACTGTTTGAGCCATGTTGCTGATATCAATGACAGCCAATATGTTAACTTCATTTTCATTAATGCCTTAAAACAAGTCATGATTCAGGGCTATATTCATACAGAGCCATTGCAGCTATGAATCAATTTCCTGACTGATTTGGCATATCTGGTGTATGCACATTTTTATCCTGGGTTTGCATTTTCTTAGGGACACCAAGCAGGGCATGCCTCTCTGCATCTGGCTTTGAACATCAGGTAAGACAGACATGGCGAGGATGACTGCAATCAGCTCAATGAGGGACCAATAGTGTTGACAAATCTGAAGACGGCAACATTAGCCAATGTTATTACACGACCTCTGTGATTTTGGGTGCTTTTTCTGGATATTCCCATTCTGATACCTGTCGGTATTGCACACCATGATGCATGCATCATGACTTTTGTAAGGTGTGCTGATATCCATGGATATCAGGCACCCAGTGCCTGTTATCCATGGATATCAGGCACACCTTACATGTCATATGTTACATGTTAAAACCCACGAAATCTTCATTGCCAGGGTAGGGGTCGAACCTGCAGTCTCAGATCCCAAATCCAACACCCTATGCATTGCACCACAGGGACTGACGAGAATGGCAGCAGTAGAATTAAGTTAGGATTACAGAACAGTGGTCAGAGCTGCCTGTCCCATAGCTAACATATTTCCCCGTTTATACACCCAGGCTTGTATTAGTACCTAAACCTCCTTACTAAGTGGTAAATTGACCAGGCCTTAACACGAGGATATACGGTACTGCTGGATGCATTCACACCAAACCAACAGCTGCCGGGCATCGAGGTGTATAACCTGGTGGTCTAGTGGTTAGCGGATTGCGCCCTGCTGCTAGAGGTGGGCGGAACGAGTCCCGGTCCAGGCGAATCTTTTTTTTCGCCGTGTGTACACACACTATAGCAGTCTTCGAGTCCCAGCTCCATTTTCGTTTTCAACTTGTATTTATTGATATTCTATTGATTATTTATTGATTTTTTATTGATTAATCGTGTAATAAAAACAGTATTGAATGGGCTATCGGGCACCGAATTCAGTGTATCGTAGAATATCGTAACTCTTGGCCTACGGCCACTCGTTACGATATCCTACGATACACTGAATTCGGTGCCCGATAGCCCATTCATTACTCTCTTACTATCTTTAGTAATAGCATCAGTACAGCTGATAGATTGAGGAGGTGGCAGAAAACAATGCTTTCAGTTGTTATAAACATCTCTCCCTCAGAATCGTAGACCTTGATGTTCCAGCAATAGATTGAGATGATGAAATGAGCAAGTACACAAGGCTAGAACGGGAATGATTATGCCAAATACTAATACCAAAATATACATCAGCTCCTCATTTCTGTGGGTATATGAGACCATGCACTGAATGTGCACATCACTTGATACACTTGTGATAGTTCTTTGAAGTGAGGGTCATGTGGCTGAGGTCCAACCCAGGTGGTTATCTGGTCTGCAAGGATGAAGACAGTTACAATTGCAAAGAGGATGGCATAACACCCTGGAACTGTAATCAAAGCTGCCCTTGCTGCATTTATCATCTTCCTGAAGTATTCTTCTGGTTCACGTAGTGCAATCAGGCGTTCAATAGACATCATCCAGAATAGGATAGGCATGAAGAACCATTCCACATAGTGTAGAAGCAGATGTAACCGACAATAGGCCATGTTCATCTCGTATGTGCCATCCTCATCGTGAATTGTGCCAGGCCTGACAAAAATGTTAAAAATGGTAATGGCCAATGCCATAGTCACAACTTACTGGTTGAACACTCTCTTGTGTAGGTTTTTATGAGAAAGAATGACAAATTGTAGCATGAGGGACAAAACAACTGTCGTAATCAGAAGAGCGCAGTACACCCAAATAGTTATTGGATGCTGTCTGACACGTGAAGAAGGCAGTTCAAATCCAATCTTCTCAGAGGCTGGGCTGGTGGCATCCATTTCTGCTGATCAATGTGCCTAAAATTAGAAAGATCATTAAGTAGGTCACAATTCATCAGTAGTGGAAAAAGCAAAAAGATAGATCAATTAAGGTAGTGTTCTTCAGAATTAGGCAATTCTTAAAGTGACACCATATTTGATAGTCTTGTTGTTGTTGTTGTTGTTGTTGTTGTTATAAAACCATCTTTGGCATTGCTTGTTAAATGTTGTATTGTATACATTCAGTAGGTTGTGGAAAAACAAAAAGTCAGATCTATTAAGGTGATGGTCTTCAGAGTCAGTCAATTTATAAAGCGACACCATATTTTATGGTTGTTGTTGTTGTTGTTGTTGTTGTTGTTGTTGTTGTTGCTGCTGCTGCTGTTAAAACTAGCTTTGGCATTGATTGATGAAATGTTGTATTTTATATACATTCAGTAGGTTGTGGAATCCAACCTCTTCTGTTGTAGATGCAATGTCATACCCTTAGTTCACTAGGCCTCGTTGCATGGCTCATTTGTGCGATAGAGGGCAAGTGGACTAAAGGGCACAGTACTGACCTAGAGTACCATTGAACAAGCATCACATACAGTCACCCTAGGGAAATAAAGTGATTGGTATTCTCCTAAAATAAAGCGCTAGAAAGATCATGTAAGCAACCATGTTCTATTATCATTTCCTGATATTGTATTGTATTCACACTAAATCATTTACTGGGAGTCAAGCCAGTGACTTACTTGACCTTTGTTTTTGTGTATGTTTCTCTCCTGGTAAAAGGTACTCTCTGAGACTCGATAGCCCTCTATATCAGTAGGATCTGCTGATACTATGTGGTACAGAATATTACTCTATGCAGTGCATGGATATCCACATGCTGGGGTAGCACTCATTACTTTAAGACAATCTTACCAAATGAATACCAATTTGAATTAACTCTTCAGATCCTATAGCTAGATCAATGTTTATTAACACTTTGCTCGTAGGGATTGGCATGGGAAAATTCAGTAGTCCTGCAATCATGGGTCTTGCCATAAAGAGCATATAACTAACAACAGACCGAACGAATTTTATGACAATCCTTCACTTGTTTTTCAATTAATCTGTATTTTTTACATCATCGGTATTTATGACAGGGTATAATACATTTAGAGTTTATTTTTCATTTTCAGTTGTACATACCAACCTAGGTTTGATAAGCAAATACTGCAAAACTACTTGGGGTATTTAAGATTGCTCATTCTCAAGCCTATGACTTTGTGTGACCTCATCTGATCACACAAATGAATATGTTCCTACCATAATACCTGGCTTTTAAGGATCAGATTATGTGTGATGATGAACCTGGCCCTAGTGCGCTTCATAGGATTGGGCAAAGTTGGGGGTGTACCTTATAGGTGAGGAAATCTAAGGGCACTTAGGCCATGGTAGTTGTCATCTTGGTTAGGTCCCCAGACTTCAGAGCAGGGTATTCTTGGTAAATTTCTTATCAGCCTTCACAACAGTGATAAGACAGATAAGCTGCACCCCGCCCCGTATTTTAATAACCCCACGTATCTCTTCATTGTTCTAAGGGTGAAAGATGGGCTTACCTATGGTATAAAGCAGACACTCCAATGATCTATAGCTCATTAATTACAGATATTAGAAGTCGATATGGAGATCACATAGATATATTTTATAAAGAGAATTCCCATTGATAGTGATTATTTGGCAGGCTGTCAAACTAAACTATACAAAGAGGCAAAAGATGGGTTTAACTCCGACTACTTTTGCCACCTGGTTGACACTCCAATCACTAGAAATATGCTAGGCCTGCATATACCATAAATCAGTTTGTAATCACTCAAAATCATTTCTTCCAAATGTGTGTAGCCCTTAAGAATTGCATGTTAGGAATTATGGTAATTCATTACCAGTTACCAAAGTGTTTCAGAGAATTCTGTGTGGATCACTTTATTTTCAAATTTGACACAGTTGACCCATTTCTATAATTGCAGATTATCCACCTGTGTAGTTTCCAATAGGGGTATGGTGGCAATACATACCATGGATACACACAAACGATTTCATATTATGATACACATTGCTGTTCAATGAAGGCATTACTTAAAAAGGAATCTCTTTGGACTAGAAAGTCCTTTTGCATGCTCTATATGTTTATATTATAGCAACGGTTGGCTTATGTGTAAACCTGCTATATCATGGCTATAGTTTTACACTTCCACAACGCATGTCAGTCCCCTCTTCTTCAAGGGACTTATGTTCAATATGAGTTGCAAGCAATAAGAAATCAAATACAAAATGCTTATTCATTCATTTATTTTTTCAAAGCTACTGTCTGTGGTTTTTTGGAGGCATCAAGAAGGGCATCACTCTCTCCATTCTTTGTATCCTTACATCCACACTTTGTTTCAATGCATTGTCTAATATCAGACAATACAACCATCGCCATGATGACAGCCAACAGCTCCACAAGTGACCATGCCCAGTCGATTCTAATTAAAGCAGTGTTATCACTAACTGCTATGACAACTATTGCCAATGGATTCAGAAATATATTGAAAATGACACTGGCAGTTGACAGCTGGAGGTCTTCGCTGTTGACAGTGAAATGCTGTTGGCAAATGTTTATAAGGAGCGCAAGGCTAGAAAACGACAAGGCGGCTAATGGGAGCACACTTCCAAAAGCCCCCCACACATAAACAACAAAACCAATGAGTCCTCTGTAGTACATGCTCACACAAGAGGAATCATCATAATGACCATTCTTATAAAGAAGGTATCGATTCGGATATTCCCCGTAAATGTCAAAAACATTTTTCCGAAGTAGGAATATCATACATAATGAAAATGCTATAGCAAAGCCCCAAGGTACACCAACCAAAGCGGCTACAGCACCACAACTAAAGGTCACTGCATAGTTCTCGGGATCTCGTAATGCTATTAAGCGCTCAATCAACATCATCCAAATGGTTAGAGGCACAAGGGTTCTTTCCATTATCTGAAGTAGGAGATATAAAAGGCAGTAGCCTTCACTCATGCTACTGTATTCTTCTTCGATTGCCCCAGGTCTTGCAAGGAGGTTAAATATTATAACGCTGACTCCAACACTGATCACTAACTTGTTGAAGACCCTTCGACGTAGTTGATTATGCGAAAGGATGACAATCACAAGGAAGAGTGATAAGAGAACAACACAGCTGATGAATGCACAATAGACCAGGAAAAATCTTGAATCCATCTTCCTTGGTGTTTCGATGTTGTCTGAAAAGGAAAATAATTATCATGATATAATAATAGTTCAAGCCAGATCTCATCATCAAACATTAAGCATAGCAAACAAACTTCCTTCCGCAGTTCTGGATTTTAGGATGACGGTTTAATTATTGACGTATAATCCTGCATGGGTAGAAAATCCTTACTTGGCCCATAAAGGTTGATAATGCATTAATTCTCCATGCCCATTTATCATCATTATGCATAAAATTTATTAATCCTTACTAGAAAAGTTCAATTAAGAGTGCTGCAGTCATGCATCATGTCCTGCTAGCAAGTCACTCACTCCCACTATGTTGGTGCATCATGATGACTTATAAGTATACAGCCTACCCTTTTCAAAGTTCCCTTCTAATATCCCATGTAGTTTTCACTCCATGGATATGAAATATGTTGTCGAAATGGTGTTAATACACCAATACTTTCACTCTCTATTAATTGTGACTCAACAAGGGCGAAACCCCCTCCACAGGGGATTTTTAATTCCCCATTTGACCACCATGGGGCATCGTAATTATAAAAATACCTCAAGCTAATTTTTTATGTAGAATTCATTGGTCTCATTCAAAATACTCCATTTTCGGTAGAAATGCCCCATATTTGGAAGGTAAAATGAACATTTTTTCATGAAAAATCGGCCTATATGCCTGTTCCTGGTTGCCATAGGAACCATTCCAATAATCTAAACTTGCAGATGTTAATGCCAATTTTTCACCAAAAACCCAGATTATCACCTACCTTTGTTCTATTGAAGTCTAGTGTTCACACTTGGAACCATGATTCTCCATATCCATGATCTATTAGCTTAGTGTATAATGTTCTAGGACCCCATTACCATCCACAATATACACATGCATTCATAGAGAACTAGGTCATGGCCTGATATAGGAGTGGCTCAATTGTCTCTATTATAACATAGATCTGTCCTTTTTTCTGACTTAGTCAAATGGCTGTCAGACAATAGCCGCTCATAAAGGGCAATTACGGATTCTAGATATAACAGGAGGGGGCTGCTTGTATGGAGATCACCCATCAAACATAGGGTGAAAATAAAATAATGTTCCCCATGCTATCTGGTAATATGGTAATCATGATGATGCATTTTGTTTTATATTTATACCTTCATCAATTTAACCCCTACGTCAACAACATTTATCTGATTATCTGTAAGCTAGCATATTGGGGCACCAAGGTTTAGCCGTATTCAATGAGATGAAGTAATAGTGCCTCTCTCTGTCAGCCAATCTCTCTACCATTTCAGTTATAGCTATCCACAACTATCAGAGCTGCCAAGTGAGCTCAGTAGGAAGAGCATTGGACTCTTGATCCGAAAGTTAACATGCCAAATCCATAGATGTCCTCACCATTCTTTTTCAGGTGGAGATCCAAGTCTACTTATATATAATACAGAATGATATGTTTTATGGCTTTATTTCATTCGGTATTCAAGTATTTCTAATGGGATTGAGGTAAATATTTAGGAATATTGCCAATGCTACGAAAGGAGGGGAATAGCAGCCATCACAGATAGTGAGGAGAGGTTTCTTGGCTAAGCCCACCTGGGCCCCATCTGGCATACGGTGTCTGGCAGGCAGCCATAATTATGTATCGTGCCATGGTGAAATGCATATGTATACTTATATTTTGAAACAAAGGCAAGCTACCAAACACCATAATTATAAGTGTTTGGTTGTGTGTTCTTTTTAAGAAAACAGAAATAAATAACAAGAATTCATATTCAATATGAAGGGTACTCTTGCTGGTTCCTCTCTGGCATTGTCTCTGATGTCTCTACCTCTAAAGAAGTCACAGTGATGAGGGCCTCCCTGTCATCAGCGTTGCTATGGCAACAGAACAACCTATCCAGTCCTCCTCTCACATCAGGGAGACAGCTAAGTGACAACATAGCAACCAAGAGTTCAACCACACAAATCTTCCAATGAGCATTACCCCAGTGAGCTACTGTAGAAGAAAAGATAAAATCAGAAATTAAAACCACCACCAGTGCCAGGTTTAACACCAGAATGACAACAATGCTTCCTCTCTGGACTACTGGTCTATCCAGGTCAAGGTCAATATCAGGGCTGCCCTGGTTCACCCTCTGGTGGCGGCAGTAGAGAATAAGCAGAACGAGGCTTGAAATGAATAAGGCCAAGACTGGTACTTCTGTAGCCATTAAATTGCCAATAATGAGTCTTGCAGCATCATTCTTGTTATAGAATATCAGCATACATTGCCCAGCTGCCAACTCCGAGTGTTTGTTATAGTAAGGGTCATCGGGGAATGCCCCATAATGGGCGATGATACCATCAGTTAGTGCAAAGGTCCTGATAAATCCAAACAACAGACCAAAGGCCCATGGGAAGATCAGAAGCACAGGTTTTCCTATGGAGTTGAACCTCTTGGAGTAGCTCGTCGGTTCAGAAATGGCCACAATCCGCTCGACCGTCATGGCAAATAATGTGTAGGAGACCATTATACTCTCAACATCCAGCATGGTCAGGTAGAAAGCGCAGTACCTGTAGAAAAGTTATTAGATATTGCAAAACATATTCTAAACATTGATTATATTGGTATAGAAATCAACATGACACACTAAAACAACAGTGTCTTTGGGAAAATGGTATTTTAGATAGATTCATGACTCTACAAGGGCGCGAAGGGTGCCTTGAAACCAGAGTAGACACTAGGAGAGTGCAAATTTCCCTTACCTATTGGTGAGAATGGAAGTTGTGGTGTCCTCATGGATGGCTCCTGGTCTTGCAAGTAGACTAAAGATGGCGCCACCTGCAGCAAGACTCATCAGGCTCTGTTTAAAAGCGTCACGACGTAGACGTCCTTGTGACAGGATGACAGCCAATAGGAGAACAGATAACAATACGACTGCGGCTGCCAACATGCACTCACTAACAAAGAGGCTGAGAAGTTTTACATCATGAGGATCTCTGGATGTCCGCTGTGTTGGCAGCACCACACCGCGGGACGTCACGGTTTCTTGATTTGATGAGGTCTGATGCTCCATCGCTAGGCTTGGTTCCTTAAGTATTCTCCTGAAATAATTCAAAGATTGGTTGGTTACCAAATTAATATCATATATCTAAATGAGGGTTGCCCCCCCCCAATAATAGCTAGGGGAAATGGGCATTTATCAGAATCAGCAGGGGACATGGGTAACCCCAAAAAAAAACAAAAAAAAACAACAACAACAAAAAAGCACAAGCCTCCATTCAAAAAGCCTGAAATATATATCAAAGCATTTGTGCTATTGAACAGTGTTTACCTCGAATTCCAATTGCAGTACTCCAAAAATGGTAACTGCAATTCTGTAAAGGGCCCCTGGGCTTATTTTAATATCACCTTATATCGTCCGGAAATGCACTATGTGCCACATCATATGGACCTGTACATTTATAACTGCTAGGACTGTTCTAGATCCTATGGGAGCATTACATAGGGACCAGTTCTAAGGAGGAATGTCTGGCCAAAGGTTTAGTCTGGAAATAGCATTCAAGAGCATTAAAACAGAGGATGGGGCGTTTCAGAAAATATTATTTACAAACTGAGATTTGAGAATGAAATATAAACCATACGTATTTAGAGTAAATCAAAGATTAAGCAATAACCTTGATGAGGAGGTTCATGGATAGTGTTTCATCGCACATTGTATGTTACAATGTATGAATTGACACAACTACATCTATATGAAACACATTTGAGAAGAACTTACCTTTTGACAGCTGGTTGTATAACATAGAAAACTCGCTCACTATAGCGTAAACAGCATCTTGAACCACAAATTGTTAGTCAGAAGAAGCAGTCGTATGCTGACTATAGCAGTCTTTGTTTAGAGGAACAAATGAATCTATATCCAGTCAGGAACACTGTCACAGCACCCTGTTTAGCCCCCAAATGTTAAACCCTTTAACCCCACCAGACTGCTTCCACATGAAATACACCCTTGCTAGCATAAAGGATGCAGCAATGACGAGTTACTCAATATTTCCATGCAGACCCCATGGGTTGATACACATAGGAACGTCTTGGCACGATGCAGCTGGTTCTGCATTGGTGCATCAGTGCTACAAATGAATAGAAATCCCATAATAGTATATATGCATTATGACATCCTTAGAGGGCTGATAGTTTAGCACAAGTGGTGGAAATTGCCTAGTACTACTGACCCACACCCCCAATCGGGGATGCTAGTTTAGTCAATGAGTATGGCCTGCCCTTTTTCTTATACACACCGCAGTATACAGATAATGCTAGGAAGCAAAAGTTGACTCATGTGAAGTGAAATGAATATGACTTTTGAGCTTTAGTAGAACACTAAAATGACCCAAAGGTCCACTTGTTCCTGAAGGTGATAGCCCATACAATGATACAGCTATCGAGTATGTACCTACTAGTGATGTTCAATTCTTTTTCTGAGTGACATTACTTAGCTATATACACCATGTCTGAATAAATGTTCAAATAATGTGGGATTTATCCCCATTATTGTGAGGGGGGTTCAGATTGTATAGACTTGGCCTTCATGAAGTTGTAATAGATGGCGTTAGTATCTCCTCGTGTATCAATACCCTCTCCATCATCAGGTGACTGTATTGCATACAATTATGCAGTTTGGCAGGTCCATAGCTTCAATTGTCTAGTGCACGAGTCGTTAATAATAAAAGTTGCTACTCAGAAACAGTGCTGAAAACCAGTAGGAATTTCAGTGTGAGCTGTACATATTATATGGACCCCCTCATGTCATAACACTGACAAAGGCTGTTGTCACCTAACTTTAGGCTTTGATAGGATAGAGTCTGAGGTTTGATAGAAAAAAAGGTTTTAGTTGAATCTGAAGACCTCCCTAATTGAACCAACAAAACAGGCCGAAGAGTTAGGTAGTGCCCTCTGGTGCCAGGTCGGTATCAAATGTGCTATGTACACTTCAGGTGGCAGCACTGCATCTAGGAGTTTGGTGTTGAGTGGAGTTGTATTGGATTTGGAAAGCTGTGTGGACTTTTGTGGGATATAGATTTACACACAACTTTGGTACTTGTAATAATGTTCCCATTATTAATTAATCAATTAATTATCCCTTTAACGGCCGCATATTATCTAAAATGTTATGTTGCTTTTTGAGTGTACGAACCCACTTGGATCAACATGATGTTTGATTGTATCCCTGGTGGGTTACTGCATTAATGCATCTTGCCTTACCACTGGACATGATGCATTAATGTATTATGCGACCCTTGAAGGGGTAACATATGAATCATGTATACACATCGTAATTAACAACTGCACACCAATTATTGGCTATAATACATACATAATCCATTGCACTTTTTCACGAAATAGGGTGGAGGGAATCTTTAGAAAGTATATATAACTTTATTTTCTGTACTGCACAGGCCAAACAAATGGCATAGCGGTATTGATACAATAACTAAGGCATCAAAAATGAAACATCATCAGCCAATTAAATTAACGTTGACTTTACACATCAAATGACCAATTCAATATTATAATGGGCCACACCATGTGGTACCCATGGAAACCAAACAGAGGCTGAAATGAAGGTAATGTGACCAAATTCCAAAACCAGAAGTAGCAACTAGTACAAAATGTACTCTACATGAAATCTGACACGTGGGACATGCGCAATACGCCCCTTTTAAAACCTTACATGCACGACAGGGCACTTTCAAAATTCAACGGACACGGCAGTGAGCAAATTAATGCATTAAAGACCCCTTTCTACAAAATCCGAGATTGTGACACGCACGATATTTCTGTAGCCCATGTTGGGGCAAAATTTTTAAGGTCCATGAAAAGATATTTGTTGAATCATGCTAGGAATTCCCAGAATTCAGCCCCCTCCCCAAGATTATTGTGAAAGTTTTACCTGACCTGTCACTGTCACGATCCCTAAGGGTGGTCATTATTTATCAACAGCGGGGGGGGGTTATTCACGTGGACAAGGGACAACATTTTTTATGCCCCCCTGTTATGCTTCACTTTAGCCACGTGACACATATTGTTCACATCACATTTTTTCACAATACATCCACAACGGCCCAGCACTAGGTGCAGACTATTTTCGCAGAGTGTCCGTAAGATACAATTTGTCCACACCCAACAATGACAATGTATCCACAAAATACACTCTTTCAACAACCTATCATTACAAAGTGTTCACAAAACACATTCTCTCCACATACTTTCATCACAAAATGTCACTAAACACTAAGACTACAAGATTTTACCACAGAGTATCCACAAAAATAACACAATGTCCACATTCAACTTGAACAAAGTGTCCACAAATCACAAATTGTCAAAAAAATCTATCATCCCAAACTGTCCACAAAACACATTTTGACCACAGAGACAGAAACAAGATAACAAGGAGACCAGTGATCTCAAAGAAAGATTCAAGCAATTTATTCCAAGGTGCAGCTCAAGACCCCATACCAAGCAATAAGAATGACTCAATTGATACATTTTCTTCTGGGCCCTATAAGCCCAACTAAGTGACTTGTATCTTTCTTTCTTTATTGTACAATTGGCCTTTATACTAAATCAGATTCTCTTGTCGAAGAATATAAGTACTGTGCTAATATAAAGTGGGCCAAATTTTTGAAAGTGGCACTTTTGGCCCTGACAAAGCAAAAACAGTGAAACTCAAAATAAGTTAAAACAACTTTATTACATTCAAAGGGCAATGTCTTGGCACCATAAAAAGACCTGACATACGCAGCAACTCCTAGCAGGTCCGTTTTTATACACATTCAAAGATGATCTTTTGTAATTTGTGTTACTCCCTGCTCGAAATTCAAAGACCAACTAGGCATATCTCTTAACTATATCCTAATGACTCCTAAACCCATTTACAACATTTACTAGTAAGTATGTATCATGATTCCAAAAATGAATATTTTCCTTCAAAAACTTTCCGAGATATCGGATATTGAACTTTTGTTATTGATGGATTTTTCTGAGAATTTTTTCTAAAACCCCAATTTTCTTCTAGCTTCGTCAAAGGTTGTCAAATAATCACCAAAATTCACCTATATTAGCTTCAATATACATACTTTAATATGCAACTACTATCTGTTCCATATCTAGCAGTAGTTTGTGAGAGAACTGGTCACAAGTTGGACCACAATTTGACTTTTTGAGCAGGGAGTAACACATCACTCCCTGCTCAAAATTAGTTTCACCCCCCCAAATAGCACAAAGTCCAAATTATGTACACAAATCTACATAGATAGGTTAGGGGGACTACATAACAAGCAAATGAATCAGTAGTAGGTGGAGTTTGATGGATATTCGTCGAAAAAATTACAACATTTTCCTATCAGGTGTTTCTCTCTGCTCAAAATTCAAATTCCACCATTGATTGGGTTAGTGGGGCTAAATAACTTTATGTATGTAACATATATCACAATTTTTTGAATAAGTGAGAGGTGCATCTATCATAAAAGCCACAAAAAACACCAATCTTTATAATATTAGGGACATGAGATGTGAAAAAGTGGGATAAATCTTTGGGTCCGATGCAGAATTTTGGAATTTCCACACTCAAGCAGACACTTAAAGTGTTGGGATCATAATCAAATACTCCAGGAAGATGCAGGAGTGTATAATCTATCATCAGGATATCATATGTACACATTTTGATAACCAAGGGACAGGAAAGTGAGTTTTAGCAGCAAAATCTTTTTTTGAGCAGGGAGTAACACACATAGACATGCTTCAACCCCATATAATACCCAGTCATTTAGAAATAGTGGCAAAATTCCACCTCTCGCCGATGGACAACATTGGTTTAAGTCAAAATAAAAGCATTTGGACCCCAACAAAGTACATCGGCGTGTGCCCTAGACATCCGTACATCTTATTACGGTGAAAATTTGGCTGATCCCTTACCCTTTTTTTGCTGTAGGAATAACAATTGTCAGTAAAATTGGACAAAAATGCATCAAACAATAGCCGTAAGCGTCCTTGTTGTGATTTGAAAAGACCCATATGGATGCATGGTGCGAGGGATAACAGATAATATAAAGGGCCTATTGATAACATGTATGAATACATGCTCGGCCTATCCCAAAAGGGTTAATGTTGCCAAGGTAGTAACAAGTGCTGACATCACAGGTATTGTGGAAACTTGGCATACACCAACATACCTGGTTATCTCACGATTCTGGCCTCCACAGTGCTTTTTCGGTCATAACCCCATTCAGGGTTTAACCACACTCTCAGAATTAATATATTTTTCTAAGACATCTTTGGTTTGAACCTGAACATGTAAATAAATTGGGGAAGTATACAAAGTCAACTATGCCATTAATTTCCTGTTAAAACCGTTCAGGGTTCAACGGGGAATTTATCCCCAGGCTGCTGTGACAGGAGACAAGCTCGCTGGCCACTATACCAAGCCGACCGGTGCTAGAAACCAATGCACATGGAGGATTTGAAAAAGTGTTCCGACATACCGGAAGTTTACTCATCTCGTTAGCATAGAATCCAATGGTGCCAGCTGGAGTTATTAACAGAGAAACATCCTACATGAACATGCCATGCCTAATTTCTCCATTTTGTTCGAAATAAATAAGAATCCATTGATTTTCCATAGCGATACAGGTCGGCACCCACCCCGTCCGGCCATTCCTTGTTTGATGCGTGTCTGACCTAGTGTCTTACATCCGGGCACCTCCCCGCTTCATAAACAAGACGCAATGGCCATGTACCGGGCCGTATGCATTGGATCGCTATGTAAAATCAATGGATTCTCATTTATTTCGAAGAAAATGGAGACAGAATGTAAGAGAACACCAACTAGAGATCGTATATTTGGCGGTGCTAGAAGTACAGGACTTGACATGCTTGGATTATACCCGGAAAAATGTGTGTAAAGGTGGAGGTATGTCGGGCAGAGTGACAACATGGCCACGACGGCTTGGCAAACCGTGATGATCATATGCACTTACAAAATGTCTTCTCCTGGATTAATTCTGGGGTTATAGGGAAGAAATTCATACATAATGGAAGAATAAGTGTGATAAACGCATTAATGCATTGATATTCTAGGACTCGGTGAGGTTAGCTTAAAATATATAGAATATTTCAAGCAAACCTCACCTCGTCCTAGAATATCAATACATTAATAGCTTATTATCAATACCTGAGATTTGACAGATATCTGCTCTTAGATAAAAAAGCAGGTTGCCTGATCTTATATATGAGGGACTCATATATTGCCAATGTAGATATGTTTTATGATGCATGAATATGAAATTCTGGCTGTTGACATTGAGATAGGTGTTACCAAACATAAAATCTATGTTTGTTATAGACCGCCCCACAGTTACATTAGCAAGTCTGCCATTTATGATAAATTGTCTGAACTATGACAGAAAGTTACAAAAAATAAAAATAAATGATATATATGGGTGACCTTAATGTAGATCTGCTTACCAGGTCTGATATTGATGAGTTGGGTGTTCAAAACCTTTGTGTTAAAAATAATGTAGCTCAGTACATTTAAAAGCCTACATGTCCCAAGACGGGCACCCTAATTGATCATGTTTATACAAATGTGCATAATGTAACTGAATCAGGTATTATTGAATTTCATATTTCAGACCACATTCCTGTGTACCTCCTACTCAAGTGTGAATGTATAAAAATTAAAAAGATTTTTCCTACCTTTAAGAATATGTTACTGGAACATAAATGGGATTATGTCGTATGTTTGAGGGACCCAGATAAGATGTGGATAGAGATTATTAAGGTTATCACGGCATGTCTTGATACAATGTGTCCACTCAGAAGCTTAGTCCTACCTGTATACACTCTTGATAGGAATGTCATCGATATCCACAATATCGGAATCTCGCTATTATTAAGATATTGAATAGTGATACTTACTAGTATGGAATCATGTGGCATGTATAGGCATGTTTGGTATCAAATTGAAGCTTATGGTGTCACTTACGTGATGGGGTATAGATAATCTGCATTTTGGCAAGCATTTCCGACAGTCAATTAATCTCCAAAACAGGTTTTTTTCCCATAATATTTATACCTACGACCCTAAAGCCTCATAAGATTTTGTAGGGGGCTGAACAAGGTTGTAAATAAGAAATCAAGGGTAGAATGACACATTATGAAGTAGCTCTAATAATAGATAGGCAGGCCTACTCATACATGTTTATATTTAATAGAAATCCTATGTGACTAATATCAATGTACATGCACCCTATATGTCGACCTCACCTATAAGTCAACCCCCAACTTGGAGCCAGAAATTAGACTAATACTGAATCATAATAGGACATTAACTCTGAATATAACAAACATGATCACCTATACATCAACCCCCAACTTGAAGCAAAGAAATTGAAAAAGAATTCTACCCTGCCCTACCCAACACACACAAACACAGGTTTGTTTCTAGATGCTTTGAGGTCAATTAGTCAAGGCTCTATTTCATCATAAAATCGGGAGAAAATCGGAATATTGAGACCCAAAATCGTGATAATCGTAATCGAAAAAAGAAAATGAGATGTCAAGCATGTCCCTAACTCTTTAAAATTAAGAATAATGACAATGTATTATTACCCCCTGAGTGAGTGTGCGGAGTATATAAATACGTTCTTTGCTAATGTAGCAGAATTTAGCAGATGCTTTACCGCCCATCAATCGCAATGAGACCTACAAAAAGCCTGTTACAGTTCCTGATTTCAAAATTGACCTTTTTTTTAAAAAAAAGATCTTTATTGACCGATCCACTACATGCTGTAGTGATAATATAAGTATGTCAAATGTGAGGCCTGTGATATTTCACCTTGATTCATATACAAAAGAAAAGAAAATTAAATATAAATTAGATGATATACCACTCTCCAGATCATACTTAAGGTGTCTGGAAAGCAGAAATGATATTTACAATGATCAGTGAGTTTACCTTTGGATCAATGGTGAGAAAAATGACTCAGATTCCATCCCCAAGTCAGGAGAAGGAGTTATAGTATTATACCCGAGTACACAGAAAAATAAAGAACAGTGGAAAAAGACATAATTTTTTTATTTACATACAATTATATACATACGAAGAAAAGGGCTACTCAAGCCATTTGGGTGAAGAAAGGAAACGAAAGTCTTATTGTGGTTGACTGCATTTTGCAAGGACAGAAAATAGCTCTCATGAAGAGAAAATAGGAGAGGGATGCAGCACTGACAAGTCTAGTGCAGAAAAAGAAAAACAAAAAAAAAAAACAGAATTTTGCCATAAGCCACACAAACGTAATTTCTTGAATAGGGAGCGAGTATATCCAATTGATATGCTCTGACATTGTGTTTACAGTTAATATAGTTAGATGTCAAATTATGACAATAGATTCGTCAATAAGTAGACTGTTTTGTGGTAGATCAGCATTTGCGGGTCTTCTACTCTTCTTGTGCAAGTCCTTGATCCTGGTTAGCCTGCTCTTGAACTGCTGCTTTGTCTCACTTTTCTGGTACCATTCATCCAGGTTATCCCACAACTTTACTCCTCTATACAATGGGGACCGTTTATAGAAGTCTCTTTTGGGCCGCTTTACCTCAAACTTAACCTTATTTGAGCTATGTGTGGTTCTGTTCACATTATTAGGAACATGTAAGTGTTTGCCAGTTACAGAACACTTATACATAAAAGAGAAATGCAGTTCATCTCTTCTTCTTTCCAGATATGGAATACCACTTTGTTCATGCAGATCATCAAGACTCATATCACACACTGAGCAACTAAAGCAAATTCTGAGACCCCGATTCTGTAATCTTTGTAATTTTGCCAAAAGATCTTGGTTGGCTCCTCCATGCAGGAAGCTGGCATAATGAAATAGACTTACGATAGTAGATTTGTATACCAAGATGGCATCCTCCCTGCTTATGTCGCATCTTTGCAAATCTATAAAGCCTGTGAATTACCTTCCTAATGAGATCATTGATGGATTCCTTCATTGTCAAGGTTTCACCAATTCTAACTCCCATATAGCAGTAGCTCTGAACTCTATTTAATCCTTGATTTTACAACCCATTTCATAACTAGATACTGTTAAGCTCATCAAAGATATAAATGTTAAAAAGCCGTCATCAATCAAGCACCTTATGATTTTTGTATTAAAGGATGCCCTATTATGTATACCGGAAGTTTTAATGTCTTTATATTACCTTTGCCTTGAAAAATGTACTTTTCTATCTGAAATGAAGCAGGCCACCAAAAAGCCAAACTTACATGAGGTGGGAAACTTAAGACCAATAAGTCTCCTACCCGTTCCTGGAAAATTATTTGAGAAGGTTGTTTGTTGTAGACTACAAAAATACATGGAGGACTTTGATTTATTGTGCAAGCAGCAACATGGGTACCGCAGGGGCCAATCAATTATGTCAGCTATTACAGAACACCTCACACTGAAAACATGGAAGATCCGAAACTAGTCAGCGGTGACCACATTAGGTCCTCAAGTTGACGATACCTAAAACTACAACTTTAGGTAGTCAAAATGATGACTTTAGGTCATCATCCTGACGACCTGAGTTGTCAATATGACGACTCTGTACTGTCAGTATTGTCATCCTGATGACTCAGGTCGTCAGGATGACGACTTCAAGTAGTCATTTTGACTACCTAAAGCTGTAGTTTTAGGTATCATCAACTTGAGGACCTAAAGTGGTCACTGCTGACTAGTTTCGGATCTTCCATGTTTTCAGTGCACCTGTATAATTGAGAATATTATCAGTAACAAATCATCTTTTTGCCTGTACATTGACTATAAAAAGGCATTCTTTACCGTTTCACATTCTATTCTACAAAAAAAGAAATTGTCTGACTTAGGACTTAGCGAAAACACATGTAGATGGCTGGAGAGTTATTTCACTGACAGACATCAATGTACAGATGCTAATAATGTTGTTTCTAGCGAAGAAATAGTCCAATATGGAGTCCCACAAGCCTCTGTATTGGGCCCTGTACTTTTTTTCACTAGCTAGGTAATTTTGATATAACACTTTACGCTGATGATGCCGTGATCACCATAACTGACTCTGTACTTATGCAATCCACTCTAGACAATTTGTCACTTTGTGTAAGAAAAATAGTTTAACTATCAACGAAAAAACAACATTAAGTGGATGGTTTTTAACCCTCGGAAAAATAGTCAATATTTCTTTTCCCTGAATAATGTCACCCTTGAAAGAGTGTATAAATTTGATTATCTGGGTCTGACCTTGGATCCCGACCTCAAGTACATAGACCATAGGAAAGAGATAGTAGGGAATATCAGACACAAACTACATCAGTAAGCAAAGGTAAGGGATCATGTAGATGTCGATACAGCATTGACCAGATACAAGTCCATGGTAAACCAAGCTTTGATTATGTCGATTTCGTGTGGCATAGGGATAATAAAGGGGAAAATGATGAACTCACACTTTTACAAAACATCGGTAAGAGATTGATATACAAGAGCCAGATGAGGACAAAGTGACCCACCGAACAGAGGATTCCTATTTTGAGTGAGAGTCAAAATTTGACTCACACTCAAATTAATGTTAGGCAGTGGGGGGGGGGGAGGATTTGAAGGGGCATAAAACCCTTTGATCCCTTATGATGGGGTGGGGTGGGGGGTCATTAAGAATTACCCACTGTTTAGCAAAAGGTCCAGGGTGCTACTATAGATCGAAGAAGGGCTGGAATTTTTCCACGCCTAGAGCTAGGGGGATGCAAAAGTTTTTGACCAGTATTGAACTTTGAAGGGTGGCATAAAAATGTCTGTGCACCTGCATGAAAACTAACCACCACCACCTACCCTGTTGATGAATATGACCACTCCCTTATCAGGCTTATGCACCACCATCTACCTCTATCTACTTAATGGCTTCCCTTTGGTACTGGACCTATATCCTGGCTTAAAATGAAGTCAAAGGTGTGCATAACTTTGGTAAAATGGTCATAAAGACAACTTTATTCAAAGTATACTTGGAGACGTAGTGAGGTCCACTGTGACTTTGGAAGACGCAGGGGCATAGGAAAAGGGGGGCCAAGGGGGCCTGGGCCCCCCAACCAGAAAGGAGGTGGGGCCTGAGTATGTCTGGGCCCCCCCAGAATTTGCCAAGAGTTCATAATAAATTGAGCAAGAAGCTAAAACTTTGCATCTCAAATTAGATTGATATAGTCATGAGATAAAAAAATGGGGACCTGGGCATCAAATCAGATCTAAAATACATAAAAAATTACTTTTCTACACAAATTTTGTTTATGTATGTATAGGCGCTATTGTTCTTGAGCCGATGTTTCAATATGGTTGAGGTCAGGCCCCCACTGGGCCCCCCAATGAAGATTTGCTTCCTACGCCTCTGAGACGTGGTAGGGGGAACTTTAGTTATTCCCAGAGTCCCCAGATGACAGTAGCGTCACTGGACTACTATTCCTTGGTTCTCTTATTATCCACTTCGTGGCTCTCTGGTCGGCTGTGGGCAGAGATTTCTGGGCCGATTTCTGAGCCTATACTGCTGAGTAGAGAATGGTCTGGTTTCATCCAAGATGACACCTGGGTGGCTCCAGAAAAGAAATATTAAGAATAGGAATCATACATTGAGAAATAGGAATGTACTTTCTGGTTACTTTCTTTTTAGTTTCTAGCAATCTTAATTGTATATCCTCAACATATCAGGTTGACACATCTTTGGCATGAGAAAACAAATCCAAAATCGTGATGTTAATTTTGTGTAATTGTCTATGAACAGAGGGAAATGCGCCAAAAGGGTCTATACACTCCCATTGTACTCCAAGCATGATGTATCGTTGCATCGCAAATAAATGAATTTACTCACCCAATCCTCGCATATAAGGTGCGGCTTATTAACTTATACATCAGAATTATATCATTTGCCTCCTATATGATTTAGTCCAACTCAGGGTGCGTTTTATACGTGAGGGTTTTACACTAAAGAACAGCACTGAATCGACCAGGATTTGACCCCATGTGCGTCCTATAAGATAGAGCCAGGGTGCGTCCTATACCAGAGGGGCATACTTTACGCGAGGATTTATGGTAGCATCCTATGTATTGTGTCGATAGAATTTAGGTTTTGGGTGAATGATTAAATGGTTAAACACAGAGACAGGTCATTTGAGGTGAACATTGTTTGTTTCCAGATTCAATATCAATTATGACAATGAAATTGGAAAGGTAGTCAGTTTGGCACTCAAGAATATGAGGAAGGTGATTTATTTCCATAGCAATTGTCTGAAAGGATGAGGAAATACAAATGCATATGAATGTAGGTTGTGTAGAGAGGAAGAAGAACACAACTGTTATTCAGTCATAAGGCACTACAACGTTTACTCATTTTCCATTGTTGTTTGCTGGGTTACAAAAATGGCGGGTGGATACATGTGTGGAGAGGGTAATGTGGATTTGTCAAGAAACTATGATGTGATGGCGAAGATTTGAATTATGCTATAATCAATGTTCTATTTTGATTCTTAAACTAAAGTATTCAGAAGATAAAGGACGTTTTCCTCTCTGACTTACAAGAGGGAGGAAGCAATTAACATATCTTCCTTCTCTCACTTTCCTTCTCTCAGTTGCTGTCTCCTTCCTCCTAGCCCTTCTAAGTCTTCTAATCTACCCCGAAGCTTTGGTGAGTGTACGTCTTTATCATGCTTGTCCGAAATTGGCGAGTAAAAGAGAAGAAACACATCAATAATAATCAGATGAACCGTGTGTGCATTCTGAGATCATAAAGAAATGAAGCTATGTGCAAGTCTGGTCAGACAGAGCTACCACTATCTAGTTTTAGCTTTTAGATAAAAGATTGAATTCCTTGGAAATAAAATGATAGTTTCCATGACAACCAAAAGGGTTCCTATCATATCTATTACCCCTATGATAATCCGAAGTACACTACATAGTGACCCATTAAAAGCACAATGTCATCTAGCCTCACTGTTGTTTGAAGAAATGGGAAAAGGGAGTACATGGAAATCTATGCTTTATTCTCATTTTACCAAAAGCATGGCTATACCTGTATATCATTCCCGTCCTATTTCTCGACAATGCCTCTAATGCCATTAGATATATTGATGATTTATCACAAATTCAATCCTCAGATTTTATCTAACAACCCCAATACCATAGTCAGTACTATGGATTGGGGCAGGCAACATAATGTCGCTTGTAGAGTCGATGCAGCTGTCAACTATAGGTATGCATCGTAATTATTTTCATCAGTTTGGTTGCCATGGCAACCTCTCTAAGCAGTGCAATTAAAAAGACGATTTATTACCTTGCGTCAAGCTAATTGAGTTTACAAGAAAGGCAATTTGACATAAAAATCTATTTTCATTAGATTGATTTTCCAGCATTTATGTGTGTGATGTCGGTGGTGCATAGCTTGCTAAAGCTTTAAAGCGAAAAGCCATATATTTTTTCCTCGGCTGATCGGTTTTCGCTAATGCAGCTCTAACGGCCCTAATAGCCGGCTTATATTTCACAGGCAATAATTCCCACAATTGATAATTGACAAATTTAGATTTGAAACGCACCAAGGAACCATTCAGAATTGCAATTTATTCCCCTTGCGATTAAAAATTCAAAAGACCCACATTGGGTGTGCTTTTGTCTACCGTCTTTAGTGCCAGAACGCAGGAAACAGACCCGCTTGGAAACCATATTAAAAATTCCCCATTGCTGGCAATGAAGGCACAAAAGCTCTCTAGAGAGAATTATTGATTTATTTTGTATTATAATCCTCCCTGATGAATGTCTATGATTGCAAAAAGAGTAGACAGGGTTGTTAATTATAGAGGATGGTTCATAGCTGGCTGGTAGACATGGAATATAGTATATATATATATATATATATATATATATATATATATATATATATATATATATATATATATAATGTATGTGTGTGTGTAACATTCTATCTGATCATCTGCACATGGAAGCCGCCATCCTGTCCCCCCAGTGAGTGACATATACTGTACAAGTGCACCTTATACAACATGTATAAAGGAAATGCATGACCAGTAGATATATCAATCACATACAGCCACTGTATGGATGCAGCCCTCTGAGCATGTACACCCTCCCCATGCCCCAGGTTGGGAATGGTTTTAGTGGGTGTCATGTTAGTTATAAGAAGTGAGATTATACACAGTGTTTGGTCAAAGTAGCCAGCCTAGCTACAACAGACTTTACGACAGCCTGTTCTGAGTGCGCCTTATATGCTAGACATAATACTGTAGGTATAGAAACCTAGGGCCCTTTATAATAGTGTAGCTGTTCACTCTGTGCAGGCCTCCATCTTGTACCCCCAGTGACTGTAAAGGACGCCATCTTGTCTCATCAGTGACTGACAGATAGAATACAATAATTGTGGTGATATATATAACAGTATAGGCCTTAAGTTGTGCAAACCCCTCGGCACTTTTATCAATAAATGGTTTCTCTTCAGCAAGTACAGGCCACCATCTTCACTCCTCTATATATTGTATATTGTAGAATTAATATCCTGATAGAATCCTAGGTTTCCAAAGTTAATTTAAGTCCCAAAAGCATGTAAGGCATAGCTAAAGAATCTGTGAATATATAGAACTCAATCAATTGTCCATCAATTTTACTTCTTCTACTGTCGGAAGAGCCCACTAGACCACTAGACAACCTGGTTCAAACATGCTCATTTTATCAACATGAGGATCTCCTCCAAACATAGCTAAATACATATAATATATAAAAACAGAGCAAAGTATTTGAGATAGCTTATTGATTTTTTATATGGCCAAGATACTCATAGGGGATGAATTACTTGTGATTTTACAAGCATTTTACTACATAATTAAAGAAATGTGGATCAACATGGTAAAAGGTACCCCCAGTAGGGGGTGTGCGGGCGTACCTTTTACCGTGTTAATCCACAAATTATGACCAAGTTGCTGGATCTTACATTGCCATAAATTCACCTAGATGCAAAATCAGGCTGAAAATACAAGGATAATTCCTTAAGGTATATCAAAAATATTTTATATATCTAAATTTCCAGCCTAATGTGAATGATTGAAATGGACACTGACCTCTTAAATGGAGTCTGCATCAAATTATACTCCGGAATATAGGGAAAAGCTGTTTGTGACATTTGAAAAAGTTCCGATTTTCAAGGTATTTAGGGCTTAAACCCATTAAAAATCATCCAAAAGCAACTAATTAAAAAAAGCACTTTTAGATCTAAGTGTCTACTATACGTTGGTAATGGCAAATACAGCCAATATGACATCAAGAATTTTCCACAGCAGTGTGACATAAGTGCCGAAAGTTGAGACCCCTAAAAAAGATTTTACCCATATATATACCGAGTAAAGGCTATAGTTATGTGCTGTATGCGAATTTGGCAATATCTATACATTGTGTATGTTGTTGTTGTTGGATAGGTTTATTGGCTCATTTTATCAACATGAGGATCTCCTCCAAACATAGCTAAATATATATAATATATAAAAACAGAGCATTCAGGCCATCAAATCACATCGTACACACAACACACTATATGATTGAAGTTTTAGAGAAGTACACTGGCAACTTGTCTATTATTTCATTGTTAGTCAGTGAGGCAACAAACTTTTCTCTGTTGTGTTTGTGTTGTTGCACACTAGAGCAGTAGTCCCATAAGTAGGAGCCCCGGATCATTGGACTCCTTCTCACAAATAATTCTCTGTGTCTTTAGCCTTATTTGGAATTGACATGTAATAGTCTCACAGGGCCAATAACATTGTTCGGATTTCTAGACTCTTTGTACATTGTTGCGAGGACTTGTCGGTTGTGTCAAGTTTTCAGTTCCTCCACACAATTCTCAGTGTGGAGATCAGCTACTCTAGCATCTCTGCGGTCATGGACTTTTGAGCATATACGCAGTGCATCAGTTTGGGTGACTTGGTAACATGGCTCAACCCATGATGGGCCTCTGTCGGTGATGACTGAATAATATTCTAGGATTGGGCGGAGCATATTTATGTACACCATACAGGTTGTTTGTGCATCCGTGTATTTCCTGACTTGGCACAGTTGAGTTAGTCTCGTTCTAGCCAGATTGACAACCTTTTAACATTGCGGGCCAAGACTCAAATAGGTGCCAATAGTCACTCCTAGATAGCTAAATGACAGGACTTCAAGGGGGACGCCCTTTATGTCAAAGACATCAGGTACATTTTGTCTAGGGTAGCACCATGAAATTTTGGTTTTGTTCGCGTTTACTGTCAGTCTATTCAGGTCACACCAGCATGTTACTTCAGACATATCTGCTTGTAGTAGGCGATGGACTTGTTCAGGATCGTGGCACTCGATGGCTATGGCTAAGTCGTCAGCATACATGTAGTAGCATGAGTTCACTATGCTTTCTCTGACATCATCTACGTAGCACAAAAACAGCAGAGGGCCAATCACTGAGCCCTGAGGTATCAGTATCTTCCGACCCATTTTGTAAGGATGGGTCACAATTATTCTTCAATCAGCAGCACTTGTTGTGCCCTTCATAATGCCATGTCTGCAGTCTGTGTGCACCTTATTGGCGAGGATTCCATTCCCTAGGTGTGCCCTAAACGTGAAGCTAGCACTATACGTTATAATAGTGATAGCACAGCTGTTTGGCCTATACAGGTCGTAAGGTTTTAAGCCTTGTACCCGGCAGTTATTTGAGACCGGTGCTTACTCGAATACATGTTCTTAATGAACTATCCCAGCAAGGGATTTAAAGCAAAACAATAGTGCCTTTGTTCATTATATGCAGTCGGTGAAAATATCAATACCTCTTTGGTATTATACGCAGTTATGTTTTACTCAGAAAATGTGGCTTTGACTTATAGTGAAAGTATGAAAGGGAATAGATCATTTAGAAGCATTAGAAACTCCCGGTATATGAGCTTGAGAAAGAAAGGGCATCGCATCAAAAGACTGGGTGTATTTTTAGTCCTATATCTGTATATTTCACAGAGAGCCGCCGCCCGTCTCTCGCGTTCTACACAGGAAAGGCCGGTTTTTAATGTGATTCCTGCTTCTCAGGGGATTTACATGAAAATGTGAAAAGAGGCATGAGTCACGGAGGCGGTAAATTCACCCTACTCCTCCCCTCCCCCCACTATACCCACCCTATAAAACCCCTATAGGCCCACCCTCTCCCCATCTCCCTCTTTTCTCATACCCATCTACTTTACAAATGGCATTCAAGTATCTCCACTATAGCAGACTAGGGAGGAAATGAGCCCAGCCTGACCTGAAATCTCAAGACAAATAACAAGAAGGTAATGATAATGGTGACAAGGGGATTTTACATGAAGGAAAGGACCATGTCAGGGAATCATTGAAGGGCCACATAGAGTGAATTATAACCATTTGCCGTAATGCCTGCAATGTAAAACTGTCGTCAAAATAACAGTGAAATCATTGCTCAAAGTTGTCAATGATCCATCGTTATTTTCATGGAGATTCCTTGTACATGTACCATGTGCAGTGTGCATTGTACTGCTTCATTGTAGAAACTACACTGCTTCACTGCTATACAATTATGGTGGTTCCCTGTTCAGTTACAAGGATCCCTGGTAGATTCAACAGTTATTTCTTAGAGTGTGGTTAACTCGCTAGTACTTCATCCATGCATCATGCCGCCCCATGAAGGCTGTATCATGCCCTTATATAAAGGATAGGCAATGTTCAATCAAGAATGCAGCCCTGAGAAGTTGACTCACCAGAACTGCATTCCTGCACCATGATGGCCAGTGGGCAATGTGCATTTAAATACTATACCACACTTAAAGAGAAAGCTTTCAAGGGCCCTTGGCAATGAGATGTAGGCATACATGTATAAAATTAAATATTGCTAGGGATGTACCATGCTATAAATGTATGTACTGTATAGGTGTCAAAATATTTCACTCAATTCTAAAAACGCCCCTGTTTAGGAAGTTTCTTCTCCCAATGGAATTTAGCTCCCATGCAATAGGAACCTTCTCTTTATACATTGAACAGTAGAAACAAAAATGCATGTGTACACTGTCGGTGGGGTTTTGTGGTTGGTGGGGCTAAGTGGATCCCAATTGTCGTGTGAATCTTTATAATACAGAGAGCCTCTTGCACTTTCTTTGCTCAAATTGACTTTCATTCATTATGCGATGTCAAGCATTCCATTGTGCCCGTCCCCCCACCCCCGTCCGATAAGCTACCCCCTCCCCTTTTCTGTCTGTCTGTTTCTGTATAATTATATCTGTCTCACTCTCTGTCTCTGTCTCCCTCTGCCTTCTGCCTGGACTACCGCTGTTAGCACTCCTTGTTGAACTAGTCTGCCGCTAGGGGTATTGCTGGTACAGGCGCTACGGGGTACTTTGGATCCTTGTTTCCCCTCATGCAAAAAGGGAGGAAACAACGGGAACTAGGAACATCACGAAGTAACTTCCCAGATGGCGTTGATACTCACTAGACCATATATTTTGAGGAAACGCCCGTAGACAATTGTCCACAATTGTCAATCCATTAAACGTCCTATCCCTCCCTACCCACACACCTCCCGCTGGAATTCACAGTTTCTACCATCGACGTGCACCATAGAGTGTTCTTTTTTTCTTCCAATAATATTAATAAGAAAGGGGTGGAGGGGGGGTCGACAAAGGGAATAATATTCTACGACCCCTTCCCTTCTTTACAGTTTTCCTGTCAGCATGTCCCCTCCAAAGATTAAGAATGGCGTGCTAGAACATCATTTTTCAAAAAAACAGTAGGCTCGCTTTTTCACTGAAAAGGATAAATCCCCCCCCCCCACGGTCTTCCTCTAACAATAAAAATGCCCCCCCCCCCTCGATTCACAGTGGCGGATCCAGGATTGTCTAGAAGGGGGCAGGGCAAGACTTGCAGAGAGCTAATGAGGAACGTAAATTCTCTCGTATAAGCCGCGGCTTATACCAGAACCCAAATCAAAATGAGGCTTATAGGATCAGCCCAAAGTCACTGTGCGGCTTATAGAAGGGTATTTGTGACTATAGAACAATAGAACAGTGCTAAATCTATATTTTTCAAGCAAGAAAACTGGCTTATAGCCCATTCTAAAGTCGGGGGTGCGGCTTATACCAGGGGTGCGGCTTATATGAGAGAATTTACGGTACTAAATGTGGCCCCGAGCAAAGCAAGCCCTGTTTAGGGCCCCTTCTACACTTTTCTTTTCCCTCTTTCTCCTTTTTTTTTCTTTTTCTTTTGTGGTTGGGGGGGGGCAGCCCCCCTGGATCCGCCACTGTCGAACCCAACCCGTGCCATTATCAGGAAACCGTTACTTCACTTACTCCCCAGCAAATTGTCGTGACTCCTCGTCAACCTGTGTGAAGTGGCTTACACATATCGCTAGATGGAACACGACGTCGCTATAGCACAAGATCACCAGGAATAGCAATGGTGGTGATCACATGGCCTCACCTCAGATGACGAGGATGGTGATCACTCAGACTCACCAGGGATGGCGACGCGGGTGATCACTCACCTCGCTAGATGAAACACGCACCTCGTCATAGCGCAGGTTCACCAGGGATGGCGAGGATCGTGATCACTCATCCTCACCAGGGATGGCGACATGAGTGATCACTCATCCTCACCAGGGATGGCGACATGAGTGATCACTCACTTCGCTAGATGAGACGCACACCACGTCATAATACACATTCACCACGGATAGCAAGGATTGTGATCAGTCACTTCGCTAGATAAAACGCGTTACCTCGTGAAACGCGCACCACGTCATAGCGCAGGTTCACCATGGATGGCGAGAGTGGTGATCACTCAGACTCACCAGGGATGGCGACGCTGGTGATCACTCACCTTGTTAGATGAAAAGCTCATGATCATCGACATTGGTAATCATGTAGCCTCACATCTGCCAGATCAAAGTATGTTTTGCCAGAGAAGCTATTGCCATATGTATCTTCCCTCTAACCACAGACAAGGTGTTCATGTTGATATTCCCCTATGTATTTTTCCTGTAACCAGAGAAAAGGTGTTTATGGATAGTTGCTTTCATTTTAGAGATAACTCTATCTAAATTCAATTGATATTCTCTCTATATAATCTTGTTTGATTCAACTCTGAAGTATTACATGGAAATCAGTGTGAAACAAAGCACATTTGATACGTATGGGACTTATACTTCATGCCCACACTTCCTAGATAGGCTACATGTTGAACAGTGGTGCTGTCTCAACAACTTTGGCAATGGTGGTGATAAGTTGCCACTGTGAGTGAGAGTGAGTGACAGATGATGCAATCCTCAGAGAGCATTGACTTGGAGTGACACAAATTCACGTATTGAGTGAGACCAATGTTGGCAATGGTGGTGATAAGTCGCCATTTTGAGAGAAGATTAACAAGGAGTGATACACACTCACGCAGTGAGTGAGAGCCATGTGGCAATGCAGGTGAAAAGTTGCCATTCTGACTGAGAGTTGACAGGCAGTGGCACATACTCACGCAGTGAGTTAGATCCATTTTGGCGATGGTGGTGATAAGTTACCATGCTTTGTGAGGGATGACAAGGGGTGGCACATACTCACGCAGTGAGTGAGATCATGTTGGCAACTGTTGTGATAAATCGCCATGCCATGTGAGACTGACACACAGTGGCGAAAGATGATGCAGTGAGTTATCACTCAGAAAGGAGTCACCATTGATGACCAATCATGGCGACAGATAACGACAATTTGCTGGGTCACCTCTAAAAAACGTGAGATATCTACCGTCCAAAGTTGCATCTCCGTTTAGAAGACATCTCAAGTTCAAGTCTTTATTTATCAGATAGTGACCTAAGCATCCAGCCCTGCACCTTGATAAAACATTATACATACCCGTTATCTCCCGCGTATAAGGCGCAGCTCACGTATAAGGCGCACCCCCAACTCAGAGAATGCAAGTCCACATATAAGGCGCACCTCTAAGGGCAGATTTTTGTTAATGTAGTACTGTTCTATAGTAAAAATACCCCCCCTATAAGGCGCACCCCAAACTCAAGGCAATTTTCCTCCCACGTATAAGACCCAGCAGCCTTTTGTTTGGCGTATAAGACGCGCCTTATATGCGGGAGATTACAGTATGTAGAATATTGTAGGATAAAAGCCTGATTATCCGCACTTGAAAATGTTAAATGTATACATACCTCTCTCCCGGTGCTTTGTTATGTTATGTTGTTTTTTTATGTGTAGAATGAAGCCAATTTTGTAGGATAAGAGCCTGATCCATCCCTTTCCCCAGAGCTTCCTGGCATGATCCCCCTGCACTCCTTGTCCTCATCCTCCTCCTTCCCCAAGCACAATTCACAAATCCCTCACCTATAATGGCACCTGTTCTAAATGCCTGACCAGGATTAGGATCTAAATTGAAACAGGGACATGCCAATTCTGCGCTGTAGGTATTCCAGATCATGACAAAATTCACATTCTTTACCTCGTTAACATAATTAGGACCACAACATAATTAGTAATTGCCATCAGCCCCTCCTCCTTCACCTCCATCGCCCCTCCAATTAAGCCAGTCACTATCAAGTGAAGGTATTCCATGATTTGTCTGTTTTCTATTTCTAATGGGTCTCTCAGACCATTATCTTTAACAGGGATATGTCTAGTGTTATAGGGTTGTTTTGGGTACTGGAGAGTAGTGACTTTGCAATTAGACATTTAACTGTTTGACATATCTAAGATAGAATCTAGATGAAAGTTCCTGTAACTAATTTGTTACGAGCTAGCTTAAACTGTTATTCATGTCAACATTGTTTCAGTTTTCGTTTTGTGGGAAGAATGGGGTTGGGCAGCGAGTTTTTTTTAGACGATTTAATACCTCTCTGGGCTCGACCTTTTAGGTTTGACATGTTTTCGGGTTGGTCAAAAGTGCCCCACCCCCACTTCCGACGCTAAGTAAGGGAATATTCCACTTATCAGTCAGTCGAAAAGTCAGCTAATGCGCCATTGCCTTTCTAAGATAATTACCTCGAAGGTTGACTTTTATAGACTTTTGATAACCCCCGTAATTAATTTACTTGACAATCTGATCAGTTGATATACTTTTATCAACTGGTCATTTATATCAAGCAAGGTGTCCTGCCATTAAACGTATTTCCTCACTCCAATATCATTGCAATGCTCTCTCAAATCTAGTCAATGACCAATATGATCTCTTTTTTTATTTCGTGGAAATGGATGTTTAAAACTTTGCACAATTTCTATCTTTCTATACGTTGGGTTGTAATTACTAGTTAAATTGTGTTCAAACACCAAGCTGTTTATAAGGCTATTCAAAGAGTAAAATGTCATTTGCAACTTGTTTGTGCTTTGAACTGGTACTTTCTAAAAATTCAGACGTGTGGAGTTCTGAAGTTCAAACCAGAATTTTTGCTGTTCGCTGCAGAAACTTCTACCATGCTATTTTTCAGTAATTTCAGTGGTCGAGTTTTGAAACCCTTAACAAGCAGCAGTGCCTGAAAAGTACTATGCTAATTTTGATGAAGCATGTTTGCAGCGCTTGTATATAATAATACTGCATTCATAAGTCAAATGGGTTAATGCACTCCTGCATGGTCAGCATGATGCACCAGACGCTGCAATTGGAGCATCATAACAAGCAATTAACATGTATATTGACCATATCATGCCATCCTTCAATAATTAATACGCAATGCGGCTTCAAGCCACACATCCGCATAGGTCTTGGGCAGTAATGTCAACCTGCATTTATTAGTCAATCACATTTGTATCTAAATTGCTAGTCCTAGTTCTTGTTCCTTCCTTTGATGGAGACTGTAAATGTTAATTAAGCCACTTTGAAAGAAGTTGTCCGGGAGGAAGGAAATGATGGAAATCTAGGCCAATGTAATGAATACAGAAAGAAGAGGGAATTGGCATATTCTGCTTTATTTTGATCTAGAATTAATTACATCTAAGGAAATGTTGTTATTTGGCAAATGTTACACACTGGCCTACACGTAGTTTCTACAGTTGTATACTCATTTCATTCTGCTAACAAAACAATTTTTTTTCTTTTAAACTTAAGTCGACTCAATCAACACCTTTCACTACGAAATCAACCCTACAAGTAATACATACATTCATAAATAAAATATTTCATATGGACACAAATTAACATCAGTATTTTCAACAAAGTCTGAACTTACAATTAATAGAAATCGATCAGTATTTGATATACAAAACAATTTTTCTAAGTCATAGGGAAATTATAATCATATAACCATATCATCCATAAGATTAACATAACCTCATATACAGTCAATTGTACTTAAAAAAAGAATTCTAAATTTGCACAAACTATGACTTCTTATGATTGCAAAAATCTATTTGCCTTTTTCTCCTCATTTGGAAATAAAGAGACTAAATAAGTAGCTCATCAATTATACACATTCGGATCACCTTTTATTTTTACAATGTATAACATTTTATCAACACTCACAGACCCAGGGCACTCTTTAAATTCTAGTCTTGAAACTTGACAAACGTTACAACAATGATTGAGGTCATGCTTTGCATCGTTTTTTTCGGAGGGAAACACTCTTTCGAACTTGAAGAGTGTCATATGGCCATACATAGTAAGATTTTAATTTCTATGTGTATAAATGGGATAAAACAAGCTCCCAGATGCACAAAAGCCACTGTTTGTAACCCTTCTTTCTGTTTCACATTCTTAACATTTCATCAAACCGATCAATGACAACTGCACAGAAACATTTAGGTTTGTGTATAGTATAGTAGCAAACATGGTTTTCCAGGCCCCCCACGTCATCGATTCAACTTTCTGGTAAGAACATGAGTAAGACGTAGCCCTACGTCACGACGTCACACAGTACGTCATATTACGTCACACACAACAGAGTGAGGTCATTGTTTAATAATGAGGTCATGATTCACTGACCAATGTGGTCAGTAACAGTGGACAGTTGGACATGGCCAGGATTTACCATTATTACTATGGCCCAGGTAGGATATCTACAACATACAGGTTCCAACTTTAACTTTACAAGAAGTAGAAGAACACTTGAAGCGAATTTGCAGAAACAATATGATATGCTGTTCGATGAAGGATAAAGAGCTTCCTTCGTGTTGTATGGAAATTATCATGGACAATTCATACAGTAAGCCACCATCTATCATATTTACAAAAAAGCCAGATGTAAAGCTAATTGGAAATCCATCTCTTGACCAAGTAAAGCTGCTGTTTTTGCTAGGAACATACATAAAAGTGGGTTCTTTTCCATATAGAAAACGAATAGGAAAAAGACATGGGAGTTTAAAAGAGAACATGATCAAGGTGGGAAAAAACATATACCGGGGTGATGCTAGTTTTTTGTTATCACTTCCTTTACATTTGAAATAAATCTTTTAATGAATTAAGGGCGTCTGTGATAATTTTCTATTCATCCCCTCCTGCAGTCCATTTTAGGGTTGCTGCAGCTATTTTAATATTTCTGTTTGACCAAGATGGGAGGGGGGATGCCTTTTTGGATGTTCTGTGAGGTTTATTTAAAACACAATAGTCCCCGGGACTCAGTCCATCAGGGAACTTATGACCAGGACTGACCTCTATCAAGGATCTGGCTCACACTTCGGCCTAATTTTGGCATGCATGTGTCGTGCAAATGAAGTTATTGAAGATCGAAGGGGGTTGCAATACATAAACCTCTTGGTGTAAACTTGAGAAATTTGTGGTCTGACGACAGACAGCCTGGTGGAAGTATAATTTAAGTTTATCTAACATCATGTATAGACTTGGTAACTCCCTTAAGTAGATCCCTTAAAGCAATATCTTTATCACTTTACAACCCTATGTAATACTTAACAGAGACAAGATATGTCTCTGTTATGTAACACAAATAGAAAATCTACCTGGCATTTCTTGGGGGGGAGAAATGATGAGATAGGCTCATCTAACCTAACAACAGCTGAAAAGATGCACTACAAACAGATGCTGAAACACATAGGCATTGCTAAGTAAAAAAACATCAATAGATTTTATACCTGATTGGTATGTAGATAATAATGATTGGTCTTCATCAATGCTGCATCCATTTATCATTTTGAGGTATCTTTAAGAGAAAAACCCATATGCGGGGTCTCCTGTACGGCACAATCTTTTAAAAAGGACATATTTAAGAAGTATAAACAGTACACAATTTAACTACAGAACCACATAAGGGTGGGGGAGTACTCACAGGCAATGCACATTTAGACTTTTTTTTTCAACAGATGCCACAATTTATGCCTGCCAAAACATTACATATTATGTCACAATTGATTGGTGCTACAAGCGTTATCCCTTTAACGGCAACAAAGTACTTGTATGCATTCCTAGTGGGCACAGGACGTTGAATCAATGTGGAAATAATACTGATCGTTGCTGATCAATGTTGTCTCAACATTGATTCAATGTTCTGTGCCCACTGGGTTGGTTCATCTGCCTTTATGATGTATGAATGCAGCCATGGCAACTGTTCGCCAGGGCTGCATTCATTCACCATTGCACTCCTTTTGAAATTCATCAATGGGTCAGCCCCGGGGGGGTCAGCATGATGCATAAATGCACAATGCAGCCGTTAAAGTGTTTAGACATGAATACATGACATCACAAGTATAGCATCTCTGCCTGATGCTTCCGTCGTGCAACACAGGCAATGCTTGTGAGCATAACAAGAGAGGTATGTATTTATTCTCATTTAACTTGAGAACTATTTTGCTCTATTAGCAGGGAAATTAAGCTCATGTTTAACATAGAGTTAGCCATTGAAAATGAGACTGTAAACCACTTGATCACTTCACAACAGTTCATATACAACAATCTACAAGCAACACCTCCACATATGTCACTGTAATACCAAGGCTATATAATACATATAATAAGGACTTCTAGGTCAGTTAGAGGTCAGGACAAAGCTTAGAGGTAATATGGTAGCCTTCTGAGAATGGAAGGCTTTGCTAAAGTCATCAAACAAGATCACACGACAATACTTCTGTTTGAGGTAAGTTAAGTTTCATAGAAAGCAAGGCTAAACCTTGACATGAAATTACAGGTTAAGACAATGAGGGCCATTGAGACATAACGAAATGGACCAATCAGAACAGAGGTCCTTATCGAATGGACCAATAAGATTAGAGGTATCGGAGTCGGCAGGAGTCCCTATATGCAAATCAGCCATAGGACAATTGAGGTTTTATCTGACGCCCAAGTGACGTCACAATTGCATATAACAGTGTACAAAATGATGAGGTCATTTTTGATAACATTTTCTGTTGTTGCTTATCTAGAAAACAAGTCAACAATGTTCTAACAATAGCAAATACAATGTGATTAATATTCTAGATTCTATCTCTGCTAAAACAACGCTTAGGTAAGGAGGAAAGGGAAATGATGTACTTTGCAAATACTATCCTAACTGTAGTTCAGAATATCTGAATACATGGTCAGTCAACTTTGA
The DNA here is from genome assembly GCA_949317995.1 of Acholoe squamosa. Taxonomy (NCBI): domain Eukaryota; kingdom Metazoa; phylum Annelida; class Polychaeta; order Phyllodocida; family Polynoidae; genus Acholoe; species Acholoe squamosa. Next base: position 25,985,261 of record OX439050.1, read on the forward strand.
AAGATTGACATTTATCATCATCTACATGCATTTATAGTGAAACATCACTTCACTAAGTACAATATAAAATTTCCAGAATTCCTTCAATATATCAAGAAGTAAAAAACTGCAATGTCTGATAATGCATCAGCAATAGCCCGCCGGGCACCTTCCAACAGCCAATACCAGTGGACACAGAAGTGCTTTGTTTCAGTATAATTACATACCACCGTTCTTTTTCATAAATTGCTATAAAAAGGTTTAATATATAGTCGAGGCATTTCCACCACTAATGAGGTATAGAAGATAACATTTTTGCTCATTATCCACGCGGATTTGTAGGAAAATTAATCATTTCAACCTTAATTTGATATAGACAACAATAGGTTTGTGGAGATGGTTCCAGTGTGGGTCCATTGAGGCTAAAAGAATCAACGAAGGAAGTCAATGGACTCCAAGTAAAGATAAGTAAAAGGACAAGGTGAACTTCAATTACAACAACTTCTCATACATTGCATGATATATCATATTATGCTCAAAATACATTTCCAAAATTAACCTTCTCTTGTACATTTATCGCGGAGGATGCATGCACTCGGAACTTCAACAATATTTAAACGCATCCATCAAGTATGATAAAAATAGCCTACCATGTATGTTATACACAATTCTCTTTTTGCTTTTAGATTGGATCTGCTGTTGTTCATTATATTAAAAGCCTTTCAAAGGACAGACTGAAATGTTTTTGACCATAAACCATAAAATCCGTTTTCCATTCACGCTGCTGTCTGTATTCATATCTACTTTCACAAACACAACTTCATGCATTATATTTGAGAGCTTTGAGGAAAGACAATAGCCAGTGAGGTATTCTATCATTTCTAATAACAATTCAATATTGCCCACCCTCTCCAAGTCATAACATGCGTCAATAGTAGATTTTAGTTGTTCCAATATGGTAAAGGACATATAAAAAAAGCTGATCTTTCAGACTGTTTTTGCCCCAAGACTGGGCAAGCCATTGTAGTCTTCACAGTAAATAAAATGAAAATTATTTACAATATGAATATAATCTATAATATAGTTCAACATTTTCTGTTAAAGAATTAGTTTTCTTGGATGGCATTCTCATTTGAAGGGGAATGTTCTTCCTTCTCTGTGTTATCAGTCGCAATGCTCAGATGCTCGTCTAGCAATGGCTCCTTCCTAGTTGACGAATAATCAACAGGCATGTCACATTCACTGAAGGATGTACCGCTGTGTATGTTACCTGGATCTCTGTCAGTCATCATCTTTTCTTTATCTCCATCTTTGACTTCATCATAGGTGTCCTCAGGAAGTTTGTTATTATTGTTAATTTGGTCACTGTTAGGGTCGTACTGGTCTGCATGCACCTGCTCTATGTGCTTGGTGAATGCGATCTTATAGCGGAACATCTTGTTACAGATCTCGCATTTGATCATACTCAATGTACTACCTGGTTCCTGCATCCGTGTTGGTTCCAACATAGGCTTGGTAGGCTTTCCACTCACAGGAAGATCTGGACTCTCTAGTTCACAGCTGAGGTCTTCCTCGCTCCTCTTTCCTGGCAGTTTAATTAGGTCAGACACAGCTTCATCATCATCAACATCCTCCGGTGGCAGGATGGAACTCAAGTCTTTGAGCACCGAATGAGGATTAAGGTAGACCCGTTGTGGAAGGTCTTCCATCTCAGAGCTGCTTTCGTTTTCTGGCATGAGCATATCCATAGAGTTCTCATGGGAGGAGCCACTATCAGGTTTAAGACCCTGATTGTACTCGGAACCAGACATTGGTCCCAGTATCTGAGTCTGATGCTTGTTGACAACATGCTTGACCAGTGACTGCATGGTGGCAAACGAGCGGAAGCAGATCTCACATTGGTGGGTCTGACGATAGTCCTGCCTGTAATACATCTGCTGAGCAGAGCTTTTCAACGGAGTCCCGATGTTATGGACATTGCGCATATGCTTTTCATATGGCAGCTGATACGCAAATACTTTTCCACAAATTTCACAGTACAGAGACTCCTGAGTAACTTCTTTCTCGAGGACGACCAGGTTGATGCCGTGACTACGCATGTGCTTCTCATAGGGCCCTTTGTAAGAGAATCGTCTCTGACAAAGATGACAGTTAAAAACCTTGCCAGTTTTTGTTCCAACAGCCTTGAAAGGACTATTCTCTTCCTTAGGCTGGATCCCATGTTCATTCTGCATGTGTACAAGGTAAAGACGCTTGTCAGTGAATCGCTCTGAACAGACAAAGCATTGAAGCTTGTCGCCAAACACAATATGATTACCACTACTGTCAATAAGGATATAGTCGTCTTTCGATGGCATTTTCACAGAACTATCTATTTGCGATGGTGGTGGCCCATTTGACTGAGAGCACATGGTGGACACACTGGATGGCAGACTAGAAGCGATGCTTTGTGCTATGGTCGATGGACTGACCAAACTATTTTTCAGCATTATGGTAGACCCGTTTGCAGCCATTGACATCTTTTCTAATGGTGAGCTTGAGGGAGAATCATTAACCACCTTTGTTTCCAATTTGAGCAGAGTGTTATTGACTACCCTTTCTCTGTCTTTTTCCAGCATATCATGTGACATAGCAGGCATCATGGGCATGTCACGTAACATCTCTCGCGACATATCTATCTGATCTCTGATATCAACTATTTTGGCTGATACTGAATCCATGCTGGCACCATGGATCATCTTCATATGCTTCTCAAATGGTAGCTGGTATAGGAATGACTGGCTGCACAGCTTGCATGTGAAGACCTTTCCAGTTTTGTTACTTGCACGGCTCCCATCAAAAATGACGCGAATCTCATGTGCACCTCGCATGTGCCTGATGAATGGAGGACGATAGTGGAATGGCCTTCCACATATCCAGCAATCATACCCTGCACCATCCTTCTTCTCCATGTGTACTTCAGCCAGCATTTCATCAGAATAGAGGCCTGACTCGTCCCCCATGTCATCTCCAGAATCACCGCCACTGCTGCCACTATGCATATAGCTTCCACCATTTTCACTCTTTATCATATCAACTGAGGTATTTGAAACAGTCAGAGGCACCTGGGTGTTATGGGTGGATTTGGCCATATGCAGTGCACCAACAGTGGAAACCTGATGAGGTATATTTGCTAGTTTGGACTGGGAAGACATATCAAGAGGCAGTGCATTTCCTCTACTCTGCTGAGACAGAATATTGACCATGTTGTTCCTGGACATCCCCTGCTGGAGGGCGGCCACGTTCATCATCGGTGGCATTTCTGGTGTCGGGCTTGTCTTACTGTAGCGATTATGTTTCCACATGTGCTTGCTGAACACCCCAGCATAGACAAACTCTGCCCCACAAATGTCACACTTATACTGACGAGGTCCTCTCTTCTTCTTGCATGGTGGAGTGAACCCATTACTTGTGTCTTCCTTCTTTGCTTCATCTGTTTCCTCCTGTTGTGGGCTATGTCCATGAGTCATTTCCCCGTTCATGTTCCCTGGGAAAACTTGACCCAGGGGCCTTTCTATAGGGTAGCTTCTTTTTAGCGGACTCAACGAGGGAGGAGTAGAACTTGTCGTTACGGGTGCAATGGTTATAGGTAGAGCTTGAGATGTTGGATTTGCCAAGAAGGGAGCTATGCTGACTGGCCTGATAACAGATGATACATGGGATGCAAGGGCTGAAGTGGGAACATTGCTGGTAGCCGCCGTTGTTGCTGCCAGGAACAAGGGAAGTGAGTTAGGTGTAGCAGACACTATGTTGCTGGTTTGGAATGTCATGGGGGATGTTATTGGAACTACAGCAGCATGTGTTGATAAAACTGGAGCCTGGGTTCCCTCTGGAATAGTGTTTGACTCTTCTGCTTTTACTGGAGTTGGTATCAAACCTACTGATAACATTGCCGTCTTCTGTTTCTCCACATCAGGAATTGGTGTCGATTTTGGACTTGGAACTGCTTCAGCTCGCACTTCATTGTTTTGTAGTGGACTAGAAGGAGAAGAACCATCGCATGAGCCTGGTTGAGTGACTGGGGACTTCGACAAGCTGGGTTCATCTTGTATCCTTTCAACATCTTCACACTTCGGAGCCTGCTTTTCACCTGATTCATTTGTTTCAATTTGTTGGACTGGTGACTGTGCCATCTCTTTTGGTTGTCCCTCAGCAGCAGAAGGTGGGACGGCCACTCTGGGTTGACCAATGAGACCTCGGTTTGGATCCTCCTGCTCTGGTTTGACTTGCAACGTGCTTTGTTGATCAGGCTGTTTGGGTTCTGGTGTCTCAGTCACCTTTGGGTCCTCCTTGACCATATTGTTATTTTCAATGGTAGGTGGGATGAGGGGCTTACACGGGAACTTCACAGGGATCGATGAGGAGTCTAACTTGGAGAGTGATACCTTACGAATGTTGATGTCAGCGGTATATGCATCTGCTACCGCAGCCAGACTCTTGTGGATAAAGCGTAGACTGATGTTATTACTTCCATCCCTCTGAGCATGTAGCGACATGTCTCCATCTGAAAAATATGAAATGGTTTTTCATTAGTGACATTATTGTAATCATAATTATAGTCTTAAATATTGGTACATAAAATTGGATTTATTGACACATGTAGATTATGCAATGGGATTTGTTGATGATACCTAGGGAAAATAAGTTAAACATACAAAAACAGCCCTGTTTCACTTATTCATATAGGCCTGAGTTGACTTATCATCATTTGCTTTATTGCCTTTGGTATGAAAATGATTATTTGAAATACACTACAAGCATATCATCCATGTAACAACTGGATGTGAAGAGCGACCTTCAACTAAAAACCTGGGGAATACCAGATAGAAGAACTCTATTTCAAACCAAACTTCACTCAAAAGACATGGCTGGAAAATACCAAAATCAATCATATTATAGCAAGGAATTTACATCACCAGCAGAGTTTTTCAATGACGAGCCAACATGATAATTGGTGGCATGGGACAATTGCAAAGATAGAGAATGAATGATATCCCCTTAAAAAGGTCCTAAAATTGTTGGTTTTTGTAAGCACCTCTCTGGTATCCCTCTATGTATAAATGTCTAGATGAGTATACTGCATTGTGACGTTCTAGCAGCTGGTAATGAATAAACGGCAGCATAACTGCTGTCGGCTAGTGGGTGTTGAAATAACCCTTAATGAAAAGCTATAGACTGGTTCATGCACCTGTGCTAAGGGAGTGGTCATTATCTATCAACGGGGGGGGGGTGGCGGGTTCGAGGGGGGGGGCCTAAAAAAATTCACCCTCTTTTTAGCAAAAAAGCCCGCGCACTACTATAGATCAAAGAGGGGTGCGAAAACTCTCTGCGCCTCCAGCACGGGGGTGGCGCAAAAGATTTTGACTGCTGTCGAGGGGGGGGGCGTAAAAGATTTCTGCACGTCACCCTACCATAATACCCTGAGTATAAGCTGCATCTTGCGTAAAGGGCACACCCCCAACTTAGGGCCACCCTATAAGGCGCTATAATCCCTATAAGGATTGGAATTTGTCACTGTTCTATAGTTTAATATCCTTACCTACAAGGCGCATAATTCTCTGACTCTATAAGGCGCAATAGGGCTCCATCCTCTGAGCCTTATACACGGGGAATTATGGTAGGTAGCATAATATTGTTATTTAAAATATCACAGCACTGTGTCAGCAAACAAATAGTAACTGTAACCTTGGGCACAAAAGCAGAAAAAGTATCCTATATTGATAAGGTAACCTTGGACAAGAAAAGGCCACATAAATCTACACTGACCTACAGATGTTTTCCTGATTGAAGCTTTAGGGTGCCATGGCCTGGAGATTATTATAATCATACTAGTCAGCATAACCCCCATTAGAAGCCTAACTTTTATATCAGTCTGATTTCAGTGTCAATCCAAATGTACATCAGACAGGGGAACTATTCTTAAATGCACAGAAACAGACTCGCCTCAAAATGCCAAGATAAAAAGGGAACGTGTGTGTCTTTTTTTCAACAAATCTCAGGAGAAAAAAAAAGATAGGAACGGGGACGACGCTGGGGTTTAGAGGGTCAGATTCTAATTAAAAAGAAATAAAAGATGGTTTCTTGTGTCCTAGAAAAAGGGGGTAAAACAAAAGGCAGGAGTATAAAATAGTCTGATGTGACACTCTGGGGGTAGGGGCTGGGTGTAGATTAGTGTCTATAGGCTCATAGTTGAATCGGCATGACACGTATTCAATGGGAAATGTCACACTTATTAGAGAAGTATTCTCTCTTGATTAATTAGTGAAATATCACCATTCTCTTCACCTCAAAGAGCACACGTTCAATGATTTTGCTCTAATCGTATAAACTGCCACTCGCCTTAATAAACAAGGACCCATATTTCTGAACAAGCAACATTCTTTGTAACAGTTCAAATCTATGGCTGTTTCCCTGACTCAGCCATTTCATCTACTGAGACATTTTGGGAAACTTTTGACTTAAGAAAGAGTGTTTTTGTCCCTGTGTAGCCAAATCCCCCTTTCACTGAAAATTGAAACCTAAAAACTTATTTAAGTTTACTTCAGGTATTCGGAACAAAACATCATGATTGTCACCAGTTTATGGAAATTATCTTCAAACATTTCTTGACAACTTTTATTCTCAAGTTATAATTGAGATGGGTTGGAGGAAATAATTACGAAAGTTTGAAGATTTTTAACCTATTTTATGATACACAAATACAGTTTGATTCTCAAAACGGCATTCGCCTGCATCTCCCACTCCCACTTTAAATTGTTATAATTGTCCATCGAGTCCAAAAACCGGGTCATTTTAAGTTGTTTGGTTAGGAATTATTTGCAGTGAATTCTTTTTCCCTTATTAAGCCCTGTTCTTAGAAAAAAAAACATGAAACGAGTTTGGAATAGGCCAACTTTATGCTCCATGTTTGGCGGCCCAGGTCCGGCTTGGTCCAACTTTTTGGCTGGCAAGGCGTCTTTTGGTTTGTGGCATTTGGCGAACCTTTGCTACATCACAAAAGCGCCTAGTGTGCTCTTTTACCCAAATGGAAGGACTGTTAAAGAAAAAAGAAGTTAACAAAAGAAATGGCTGAACCGTTGAAGCCTCAGAAAGATTGGCGATCTTTTTGGTAACTTAAAATTCACTTTCCAGAGTATAAAAACTTCGCCAGTCGTCTTTTTCTCCCAAGCAAATTGAGGCTTTGGCCACAGGCGGAACGTCGTGACATGTACAAAAAAAATACTGCCCAAATTGGTTATAAAAGTGATTTCCACCAGTAATGTTTGAAAATAATGACCATTGAATTCATGAGGACGTTTCAATTTGCCTTCACCATTATTCTATTTTACACCCGTTTAAACAGGTCTAAGCTAAAGCATAGAAATGACCCTGGGTGATTTTTGACCCGGAGTCATTTTTGACCCCGCCCCCCATCATCCCCTCACTTACCCTACTTGAAGAATTTTCACCCCAGAGTCATTTTTCACCCTGGGTCATTTTTGACCCAGAGTCATTTATGACCCTGTCCCCCACCCCTCCCATTTCTCCTCTCTCTGCCTTATCAGTTGACCTAGATAATTGGCCTCTCCCCTATACTGACTTTCAGTTATGAATGGGCAGCAGATTAAGTTTCAAATTGTGTTTTCTCAACTGCTATAGTTCATATCCAAAAGTTATTTCAGATTTAACTAGGAAACATATTGGTCTTTCCATTGATGTATGATTGATCAATCTCAAATGTGATACAAACTTATCATCTGCATTACTGTGTGCCCAGAGAGCTATTTTCCCTCATACCCACTGCAATAATTAAAACAGAATGCAAAATAAGATGGCTAAAAAATAGTTTGGTATTCTAGACTACCATTATCAATCCTCCTCTTTTCATATATGATGGTTTTATGATGGATAGATAAAGAAAAATGGCCCCAAAAAGCAAATTAAAATTGCTTTTTCCATAGCAGACAGAGCAGGGTCATTTTTCACCCTGGGTCATTTTTCACCCAGGATCATTTTTCACCCAGGATCATTTTTGGGGTTTTACAAAACCTGTTAAATGAGGATGGCTATTTTCTTAACAAACGTCAAGAAAATAAAGACATAACTGCATTAATTTCAAGGGCGGACACGTGAAGAATAAAGTCTTTACATAACCATAAATTGGGAAATGGGCGATCACATTGATAGAAAATGTGTTTGGGATATATTTACACGATTACAGTGGAGTGGCGTTTTAAAGTAATACTACTCTGGCCCTTTCTCAATGCAATCTTCTCATAATTATCGGGCTTCCCTAGCCCACTTAAAAGGGTCTATTTCTCCTCTTTCCTATCCCCTTGGGATGTGTGTGGTGCACATATGTGCAGGCACTGCAGGCACTGACACATTCCCCTGTGAAATTGTGTAATGTAGTTCTCGCCATGAATATGACCTTAGCTGTCGAAATGGCGTTAAACAACTATTACTCACTCACTCACTCTTATAATTATTTATATACTCCATGATTTTGAATTTAGAAATGCCTTTCATGTTTTAAGTAAATTATTCAACCCAGTCATGGCAGTTACACGGGACTAATCATTCTGGTATTTGCAAGTATCTTAAATTTCTGTTGCAAATAATACACATGGTAATGACTCTAGAAGGTCCAATTTACAGCTTGGAATACTCTGATAAAGAAGTCTCTAACTGAGTTCTAATAAGTTTCACGTCGGCTAATTAGAAGTAATTGCCATAAAATGCAGCTAATTACACCTTTTTAGGTTACGTTTCTGGTCCGCGGTGCAATATTCCTCTCCGCCCTACATCCTCAAAAGACTCGTGATAGAATCTATTTACGCCCCTCCTGATTTTATCCTTTTCATCTCTTCTTCAACTATTGAAGTTAGACAAAAAATCCCAGATAATTTATTACTTTTAGCAGTTCTTTCGCCTTTTCATCAGCGTTCCAGATATCATTCGACCATTTCTTTACCCCCTCCATCCTACCATCACCTTCTCCTATCCTGCCAGCTTAACTATAATCACCAAAGTACAGACAAAACATAACACATAGTTGGAAAACACTCTATGCTCGGTACTACATGACATTAGCATGGTTTAGAAAAGAATGTGGAGAATGCCAAAATGCCGGGCCACAATCATAAACATGTTTCAGCCCGACTTCAGTCAGAAGTACAAAAAAGTTGAAAGAAATGGCATGAATTACACAAAGATAGATTCTAACATGACTTCTAAGGAATCCAAGTAACGCTGGCTCGGCCATAACAAACTGGTGGTTTATGTGTGTGTGTAGGTGTGTGTGTGTGGGGGGGGGGGTCTCAGCAGGCTGGTACATGAAACCTAGCCAAAAGAAATTTAAGTCTATAGATTTAGACCAAACCTTGCACTATAATACCATGGTATATACTAACAAAAACAAACTACTAGATTCAGCAACAAAAAGGGGACCGAACTTTACCAGTTCTCATGTCAATTCTCATGTCTCCCTAATATAAACCAGACTTAACATTCTATACACACAAAGTATTCCTATATTTCTTGGATATCAACTCCCTCGAATAAGTTGCGAATTTGACCATGTTGTAAAACTTCCCTCCTATCTAATCATTTCCTTTTATTTCTCTATTTCATTTTATTCTAGATTACAAAGTAATGAGCCACCACGTCATACTGGAGTATACCAGCCCAGGTTGTAATTATACTAACTATCCATGTCTTTGGGGATTGGGAAAAATGCTTTCCTGCTCAGCTGATATTCCGATTTACCATCTTCTTGACTGACTTACGATCTAGCAAATTTTGGCGTGAACAGTCACCCAGGCTAGGCAGCTTTTAGATAAAATGACTAAAAATAAGTGATCCTCTAAACAAAGCAGATAGTATCTTTTTATGTTTCAAAGGCAGGAAATAAATATGACACATCTATTCATCTCCAAGTCATGGGATTCGTAGAATACTCATTCAATATTGGGGGAAATGACTCAGAAATTTTGTGAAGTCCTAGGGAAATTCCCTATACAGTAAGGAATCTGGAAATACCGTAAAGAAAGGCCTAGTCCTTTGAAAGCCACCTCTGTCTAGGATAAACTCATGAAAATAGCCCGAACACTGCTCTCAGAAAGGCAAGAGGGGTGATAGAAGGTAATATTGCTCATAGATCATTTATGGAAGGCTCACTTTATGATCTATGAATGGCGTAGGCTATTGCAAAGGTGGACACTCTGTCCATCTAGATGTGCATTAAAATGCCTTTATACATGCATGGTGACAGTGCCCAGAGTATGATCATTTATAAAGAGAATCATAGAATCATTATCATATTTTGTTTCTATGAGGCTCGCTGGGGGTACTCGCATAAAAGCTACACATTATACGTCAGGTAATTAGAATTATGCATCTATGCACTAAGCTGTCCTCTGTGGGTTAAATCAGCTGGTGCCATGAGTGAGGAGCTAGTCTCTGCAGGAACCAGCTGTATCAAAATGGCGGCCTACTGTACACCTTGCAGTGTCCCGCTGTAGCCCTATATACCCCCAGCCCACCCCATGTGCACTGTTTCTACAAAGACTTGTGTGGGTATTTTATTTGTAGATTTAGATTGGATTCCCCTTAAGGTTGTTTGATTTGTCAGTATTTCTGGGGATTCTGTTAACCCTTTTATGACTGCTGGGTCAAGCGCAGCATCTAGCACTGTTGCGTCAAGCGCAGTATTGGGCAAAGGTGTGTCAAGCATAGCATCGGGCAAAGCTGCAACAAGCGCAGCGTTTGGCACTGCTGTGTCAAATGCGGTATCGGGCACTGCTGTATACGTATCTATATAGCTCAGCATTGGGCACTGCTGCATCAACCGCTGCATTGGGCACTGCTGCATCAACCGCTGCATTGGGCACTGCTGCATCAACCGCTGCATTAGGCACTGCTGCATCAACCGCTGCATTGGGCACTGCTGCGTCAAGCTCAGAATCGGGAAAAGCTGCATCAAGCACAGCATCGGGGAAAGTTGCATCAAGCACAGCATCGGGTGATGCTGTGTTGAGCGCAGCATTTGCCACTGTTGCATCAAGTACAGCATCGGGTGATGCTGGGTGATGCTGTGTCGGGAAAAGCTGCATCAAGCACAGCATCGGCATCAAGCACAGCATCGGGGAAAGTTGCATCAAGCACAGCATCGGGTGATGCTGTGTTGAGCGCAGCATTTGGCACTGTTGCATCAAGTACAGCATCGGGTGATGCTGTGTTGAGCGCAGCATTTGGCACTGTTGCATCAAGTACAGCATCGGGTGATGCTGTGTTGAGCGCAGCATCGGGCACTGCTGCATCAAGCGTAGGATTGCGCAAAGGTGCTTCAAGCGCAGCATTGGGCAAAGCTGCATTAAGGGCAGCATTTGGCACTGCTGCATCAAGCCCAGCATCAGGCCTAATTCTACAGTTGGTCCTGGTCTATCAGATCTGTTCAATAATGCATTATGCCCTGTGTCAAAAAGATGATGCGTGAAATCAGGCCCTGGCTAGTACCTCGCTATATTCTAGGTTATTCTACACTTTTTCACCATGGTATATTATGTTTACCTGAAGCCCGCCTCTTTAGCCAGATAACAAGAATATTTTAGATCTGTTTGAATTGACTTTATATGCCAGTGTATTGTGGACAATACAGAAACCCAATTCGGCCATCATCACTACCGGCATCTCCTATACTATACAAGCCCTTCCTCGCTGTCAAATTCCTGTGGTTTGGAGTGTGCCAGGCAACAATGGATATTTGGATTTTTTTTTATTTTTCCCTGACTTTGGGGTTGACACCAGCGGGTGGAGGGCGGATTTACTGGGTGTATAGGGCCCAGGGTATGGAAGCTGGGAATGATACTGGGTATATCCACAATATAATGCAGCAATGTAAATTGCTGATAACTCGAAAAAGTGAAAAGCCTGTGATTGGCTCCCATGAGTTGTGCACTCATCCTGTTGTATCAGCACTCCCTCACCCAGGTTATTCACACCACCAAGCCACTATTTGCATAACTCTCGCCAAAACAGCGCTATTCGCACCACATTGCCAAAAAAGGCGGGAAAGTTGATACATGGATCAACATCATATACCTTCACCATTGGAGGCAAAAAGTGTCTTATGGCTGCCAACCAACTGAGTCTATACAATATTGACAATTTCTCAAAATTTACAAAACCTGGTAATGAAATACCTTTTCCTGCAAGACCCCTACATCTCCTCCTTTAATGGCACTACAAATTCATTAAGTCATTCTGTCTCTTATATATAAAATTTCCCTCTTTTTTTAAACTTATTCGCACCACCAAAATGACTGAAAGTGCGGGGCCAGGGTGTCTCCTTATAACTCACTTTTCAAGTTAATTATCAAGGCATATACTCTAATACGTTATGTATTAGGCGCACCCTGATTAGATTATTAGAAAGATTATTGTTTAAATGTGTCAAATCCCTATTCAATTTCCTTTTGAATAATAAACTGTGGCTTCAATCCTTCTGGACAAGCCATGATTTATACGTGCAATATTACAGTAGGATCATAGTATGGTCTAACAAACAGAAGGCATGCACAATGAGCATTCCGCTTGTTGGTTATAAGTAAATGGAGGACGTGTCCCCCGATGCAGTCGCGTCTTATATTGTAGGACAGGCTGCCACCCAGTTTCCGGCCGCCCCGGCTTTAATCAAGGTAATTAAGGGGGGATGAAACACTTGCTAATTATGTGAACATATAGTGACGACACCCTCCTCAACCCCTCCCACCATCACCCCCTACATGCTGAAACCACTCGATTCTCAGTGGATTTGAAGGCACATGGGTAGTCCAGGGTGTTTAACATATACACATGCTCTATAGGGGTGAAGCGGGTTTAATATGCCATCATTTTGATTCACTGGGGTACAGGGTTGGTTGTTTTCCCACAGAACACTTTTGAACGGAGGATGTATCTTTAGGTGGTTTTCTTTTGTCCTGTTTTCTTTTTCTTTATGTTTTTATTATCTGTAATGTGGGGTGAGGGATATTTCAGTACCGTTCTTACAACACACTGATCGCTGGATATGTACATGAGATGAAAGCCACTAAGATGGGCATTTTCCAGGCAACATCATTGCAGCTTTCTCGTCGTTGATCTAAAGCATTTGCGTGCACTGTGTCCATGACATGGCTATGGTAAGTATTGAATGTAAATAAAGATGGCCCCTCCCCTCCTCCTCATGCTGTTTTACTAATTTGCTCATTACCAATTTTGAAGCGCTAGAATAATGGTTAATAAAGACGGCACGTCCAGGCAATGCATCACTTATATATTATGTTCAAGACAGTCATTTCGGTTGCTGAGCAACGGAGATGACATTTCACAGATAGCAGCAAAAGTAAATTCAGGTATGGAAGTTGACTGGCCTCATAAATATTGAATTCCACGTATATGTAAGGTAGGGAGAAATGTTTAAAAGAAGACAAGTGTTGTGGTAAGGATTCCCAACTCTTTAACCCTTTGAGGGCCGCTGATGCAGGAGTGCATCATGCCCATTGCAATTTGGTCGGCATGATGCACCGCTATTGGGGGGGGGGGGTCATGTCGACCCTCTGGGAGTGTATCAATCATGTAAGGTCGGCATGATGCATAAATGTGGCCCTGGTGAGTTAAGAGCCATATGATACATTTAGAAAGGTCGCCATGATGCTTTGCCAGGTCTGCATTGGGACATGATGCTGATCCTTTGGGAGTGTATCAACCAAGGATTGCATTCATGTATTATGACTACCAAAGGACAGAATGCATTAATCCACTATGTGACACTTAAAGGCTTTAAGAACAAGTGACAAGTCGAGCCATTTGGTTTATGTTCCTTGCTAATGCTATTGTTTCTATTTTACCTATTCTTTTCCTTTAAATGTAGCTTTATTTCTTCTTTCGCTATTGGCTGTGCATCTGAATTAAACTCCAGCCGGGAATCTCTTTCTCCGTGTTTAATATTCCTTTACTTTGCCTGATTTTGAGTCGCGAGGCCTCTTATTAATGTCGAACTATTAACTAATATTACTAATAAGTCGGTGTCGCTGGCCAGCCCGCCTGCTGAGAGGCTCATTGGGCTGCTTTAACTTCTCCACCTTTGACATTCGGCGGTAGTTTAGAGGCCGGCTTTGGGTGTAATTCTCCACTTTATTCGTGATATTTCAAAAAAAAGAGAGAAAGAAAAAAGGGAAAAAATGAATAAGGTGGCCGGGCGCCTGACCATAAAAAAGGATGAGGTGTTGCCGCCAGGCACTGGGGTCTGCCATTTATAGGCTGTCTCTACTGTCACATAGGCCGAGTCTGAGACTGTCAGTCACAGTCTAAATTTAGACTTTTCAATAGCCCCAAATATAAACTTAACAATGACCTATTTTTTCAGCATTCGCCTATTGGGGTAGATATAAGGGGTAGACAGAGGTGATTGTAAACCGATACCCAGCGTCCCTATAGTTCTTATTCTGTCCGCTAGACGCAATTGTGGCGCTGCAGACTATATCCCTGTCTTTTCCTTCCGTGTGCAAAAGAAACTTAACCAAGACAAATTAATTCTTTTTCTCCCAGCCCCCCCCCTCCCCCGACACTCAGTCTCTCCACGCCTCCCTCCCTCCTCTTTCCACCAAAAGGAATTGACATTTTGAATTTGGCTTTTTTGCCACTAGGTGGCCGAGACGAATGCGCCGACTTGAACTTTTCACAGAAAACCGTTACGGCGAATGTGATGGGCCAGTATTCACCAGGAGCAAAGTGTTTACAACAGAAAAAGAAATAATAGAAACAATATTTTTTTCCACGATAAAACCTAAGGTCATTGGTTTGTGGTATGGGCATTGGTGGTTGGAAGTGGTTGTTGTGGTCAATACACTTGTCAGAAAATGCAATGAATTAAGGTTTCATTCATTAGGTATACATGCAAATCTTGAATTCATTTCCAGATTTCTGATGAGGCAGGCCTGAGCTTGCACAACCCATAACCTATTCAAACACACCCTAAACTTAATGCCGCACAAGTCCCACCCTTTAAGAAACCCTAATAAAACCGAAGATCAAGCGCCAGCAGGCCGAAAAGCCTCGCCTCTCCATTCAACAAGCTGGCAAAACTAAGAGATCAACCAAAAGGGCAAAATTCTTTTGTTACCAGGTAATTTCCATAGTGTTATTTTCAGTCACTCTCTCTACGTCGCAGCCTTTTCTGTCTTTCTATCTTCACCACCGTTTTTATTTCCTACTCGCCATCTCTTCGCCGCCTGCATTTCACAAAATATCCTCCTTTTCTGCTGATTTAAAGGGCAGTACCGTGCGTGAGGAAATATCAACAGTTTTGTATTTTTCCCCTGTCTCCAGAGAGTGGAAAAAAGAAACTTATAGAGCGGAGAGTAGATTTCTATCCAATTAACTGGACACCTGGGTTTCTATTTTGAGAGGTGTTGAGGGTGGATAAGGTTGGACATCATCACAAAATGGGCCTGGACACTGCTTTGAGTCACCTTGTTTAACCCTTTACGGACCGCTTATACGTTAATGCATCATGGCTATACCCATCAGGGCTGCAATTATGCATCATGGCGACTCCGCGAATGATACACCCCTGGAGGGTCGGCATGATGCCCTAAGGAAGTGCAGGCGAGCAGTCTCGTCAGCACTTCATTTGTACATCATGCCGACCAATGGACATGATGCAATCCTGTATTAGCGGCCCTTAAAGGGTTAACATAAGGACATCATGATACCTCATAAGTGCCTCCAGGGACGGCTTACTACACTGAAAAAAAAATTCCTACTCACTTGAGTGTAAATTGAGCTTACTCATGCCTAACCTTGGGAATTCATGAAAACATTTGCAGAGCTTTGTGCTCTGATCGGCAATGAAATTTCATAAAGCTCCACTCTATTTAAACCCTAACCTAGAGGATCTAACTTAATACCTCGCCTATAAGGAACACCTTGACTTCAAGCAGATTCTGTATGGTGCAGCATGGGTCGGCGTATTCGCGAGGTATAACATATGGGACTGTCATAGTAGCATAAGGTCTCCAGTATACATGATATACCTTTCCATTAAGAACTATCAACTCATGGCTATAAGAATGCATAGAACACTGGATTATTTTACATTTTCGCCCATTAAATAGCACCCCTCTTTCAGACTAATATATTTGTATTTCAATACTATATATCTGCTATATGTGTCCACATCGAATGTGGGATTGAAACTAGCCATGCCGAAGATCCCTTCTTGCCTTGAGAATTAGAAAAAGGAATTCGTGATTTTGCTTTAACTGCTAGTGCAGGTTCTCCCTTATCTTTTGCATATAAGTACATAGACATTACTAGATAGAGAGACTCCATTCGTCTCCTACTATTGCTGCTCCAGCGTTTTAAGCAACGTACGCAAGGAATGTATTATTAAGGGGAAATTTCCGCTGGGTTTTTATCTGCTTTTATTTTTGCCTATGGGACGCCATTGTCTTCCATTACGCTTCAACTCCGGTCTCGAATAAAAACGAGGAGAAATGTTATACAGCTCTACTTTCTGAGCTATATTATTTAGATTCAAACGAAGAACAAAAACATAGAGATTAGAAAAAAAAAGAAAAAAGAAAAACACTCCCATCGCCCTGCCGCGCGGAGCCAGCGTTATGTAAATCAATTATCTTCAAATTCCCCAATCTATTTCAGTTGCCATGGCAACCAAACTCAAATACTATTAATCTGATGAAGTAGCGAAGCTAAAAAAGCGGGCGGCGCGAGGCAGAGGCAGGCAAATACAAATTTGAAGAATTACATTGTCGGCTCTTTTTCTTGGTGGCTTTCGCTGAAGCCCCCTGGTTACCATGGCAACAGAATAAAAGGGAAATTTTCTCTTGCCAGTTGCCGGAAAAGGAATGCATTTTAGCCGACATAAAACGTGGCGCGGCACACAGGCAAAACCTAAGACACGGCACTGACGGGCAGGCAACAAAAATGGCCGAATGAGCGATGAAAATATTGATTCGCTGGAAATACGCCGCATCGTCGTTTTATCGGCGAGAAGTTGAGTTTGAGTGTTTTTGCCCGGCCGTTTGGTGCCTTTTTGTGGGTAGTTGATGATGTTTTGCCTGATGTAGCTCTCGCATGATTGGCCGACTCAAGCAGAAAGGCCTGTCTCTGCGAGTCGAGCGCGCTGGGCTTTTGTTGGGCGGCCATTTTCCTCCAACATTAAATAGCAGTATTGATTGAAAGATGAAACAAAACCCCCTGGCCGCCTGTGTATGTAATAAACCAGTATTAAACCCAGGCTGACTGAGCAGCCAGCCTTCTGTTCTATCTGTACTATGCTACAGTATAGAATGGACGCCATTTTGGTATAGATTCTTTCAAGGCCTTCTTTAAACTAGAGGATTTTAGAATATTACAAGATATATATATATATATATATATATATATATATATATATATATATATATATATGGTCATATTCATTGTGAGAAAACTACATCAAACATTTTCACAGCCCTTTAGGTTAGGCTAAGGAAGTATAGATATATCCCTACTGATGTGATTTCAATGTTTAAACTTGAACTGATGAATGCCCCTAACTAAACATGATTGGGTATACATGCATGTCCAAACATGTAGCAACATCTTTCCTCCTTACCATATTATCAAATCTATACAATTTGTATATTGATATAATGCACATTTATATTTTAGTACAGTAGGACATTAAAATGACGCGCGTCATGAAACAAAGACATTAAAACAGACACACACAATTCCACCCATACATATAGAGCATCAATCCGTCCCTACACAATGAACACACATAATTAGTTGCCTTTTTTAATTTATAACAGCAAGAAAAAAAACTCCTTTTATATATATTGCACCACGATCACCATCCCTTTTCTCTAAACCCATTATAATCAAGGCCACTCCTACCCTCCCCCCTCCCACCGGTTGCTAGGAAGATTCCCATGCAAACCCCCTACCCCTCCCCGGCGCCTCCCATTGAGCTTTTTGAGGACGAAAATATCCCACCGCAAAAATAAATCTCTAATAATGTACGACGACGTTGCTATCCCTAATGATTCACCGAGGAGGTCATGTGATCGCGCGTTGAATTATGGGTATTTTAGACGGGGAGAGGGAAGCAGTGTGTGGGGGTATCAAGGGAGGGGGAGGGGGGCTGGAGTAGAAGTTAATTATGATTATTTATGTCACATTACTGTTGCAGATTTGACGTAAGTGCAAAAAGTAATAAGGTTGGATCTATAATTGGAAGCTTTTTTAATCATGGAAAAATACTTTGAATTTCTAGCGGAAATGAGGGGATATATAGTGATATAGATATTCCAGTGTTTTACCAAGTACATTGCCATATGAGTAAGGTTCTATGTAATTATTTACTTAACTATTCGACTACATGATTAAGCAAATTCTGGAGTAGGTTTTCCATTTTGTTTGGAATGCTCGCCATGAATCCACATGTCCTACCGTTGATCAACGTTATTTCAACATAGATTCAGCGTTCTGTGCCCACTAGGTAATAGTATATATATAGGGAGTACAATACATACTCATTCCATTTTGTGAACCTCCTTGCAGTTTCACTTTCAGATTATTGAATTCACCAGAAGACAATATTTTGCCTACATTTATAAGAAGTAGATTGCCCGCGATATATCGGGTTCAATTGACCCTAATTCTTATCGCCCAGCCATTTTTGTCTATATTGGGGGGAGGGGGGGGGGGGTCAGAGATCGTTAATTTTAGAATGGTTACTGATCACTTACACTTATCATAATACCTCGTGTATAAGCTGCACCTCGTCTATAAAGCATGAGTTGAATGAAAGGCGTGTCTAAATAAAGACGGAATCCTCGTCCCAATATTGCCAGAGATCCATCATTACTTTCACAGAGATTCCTTGTACCACCATAGTGTCACCTAGGGCTTCTTGTAAAAACTACACTGGTCCCTTGTGCTATATGATTGCAGTGGTTTACTGCTCAGTTTTACAAGGATCCCTGGTATAGATTCAACAGTTATTTTTTACAGTGTGTGAGATGTAGCTTGGGCTGGATTTTGGTATCTTTGGTATTCCTCTACAATAAAAGATTCTTAGTTCAGTTATGCTTTATCTATAAAGGTCACAACTAGGGGTTATCCTTGCACATTATATAAAAGACGCTTTACAAACTCGAGGAGTTATGGTGATTGTCCCTGGTTAATGGCTTCATAGATGTAAATTTGTCAATACAAAGTTTCCCAAAAACGGTGCTCTGCACGAGGATCCAAAAGAACATGCATGTAATGTATCATCTTTTTTTTCTATTTGTTATCTCCAGATAACATCCTGGTAATTTCATATTATGTATATCTAGGCTATTCTATACAAAACAATGTATAAAATCCCTGCATGCCATACATATTGAATTAAAAAGGCGATTCTAGTAGAGGTCTATTTTCATTTATTAAAACTTTCAAGTTTCAACTTTAAATAATCGTTGATGGCAATCTAGGCTGTGGCAGCTACACCAATTTACAAGGTTGTACTTTCATCAGTTTCAAATAGAGCCAAATCTATAAAAACCAAACTATAGTTTTGCTTTGGCCCATTTTTTCCCTGCAACAATTCCGACCTAGATCCCACCCATACCAGTAAGGACAAGGTGAAGGCCGCATAGAACGTCAATAAAAAGTTCTCTATAAATATTTCATCTCCCATGTTTTTGCTGACATCCTGTGTATTCACTGACAAAAATCCAAAATGAAATGGATTCAGCACTCGGCGTATTTAAACATAGAAAAAGAGGGAGGACATAGATGCTTTTTGCTGTAACATATCATATAAGGCTGTAATGATGTCCCCCTGTAGGCCGCCATATTGTCTCCCAATTAGCCATCTATGAGCAACATGATTACTCACATGCCTTTGGCAATTTATGTTCAAAGTCCAATGCAGCGTTGGCAGAAGTTGGAGATGCGCCTTTTGCATGAGGATTAGAATATGAAGAACAGTACTAGAATGACGAAAAGTTCAATCCAAGTGTGCGTGGTATTATGGAACCTCGTTCTCTCCTCCAGTTAAGTTCCCTCCTCTCCCACACTGAAAATATAAGCCTTTATGAAGGTGCTCTGTATTGATGACTTAAGGCCCTCTTTCCATGCATGTTGATGACCCATGGTGATCATGGTGATCACCTAGGGTCATCGCTTTGATGATATTTTCCTGCCACCTGGGGGCCCTAGTATATAACAAGAGAATATACAATACCAACCCTGTGGGATATATTGATTCTTATCTTCAATCCTTTTGATCATGAATCTTTATAAGATGAAAGATGTGAAGAATGGTATCACTCTGGAATATTAGTTGATCACCAAAAAAGAAATTTGGGCAAAATGATCAAAGGCATAAGCATGTGTACCGTTAGACACCTCTTTAGCCACTGAAACTATAGTTATAACCATAGGGGCTAGTTGCCATTTTTATACAAACATCTAATGTACTGCATATTAGGGCATAGGTTAGCTCTAAGTGCCCATAATAAACACCTGCTTGTGGGAGGGAAGGGTGTAATTATGTAACTCTTTGATGATTAAAACATGTTAATTAATGACAAAATAATCATTCACAAGCTCCTCTCTGATCTCGTCAGACAGGTACTCTGTAGTAATCACCCAGGGTGATCACATATGATCACCCTAAAAATCACCTGGTACTCTCCCCAGTCGTCATCTTCAAGATGACAAAAAGTGATCACTACAGAGTACCTTTTTAAGCTATATATTTTTTGTGCACCACAACAGATCTGCAGTCAGTCCAATAATTCCCTATAGAACCACCAAGCCTGTACTAAAGACCTTGGGCTAGACATAGTTGGACAAGTTCCTGTCCAAATCAAAGATATTTTTCATCATTTTCACCACTCCTGGACTTTGCTCAGAACCAGAAATGATAAAAATGAATTGAATTACGCCTACCGGTGCAGGATTTCCGCTGAATATCAGCATCAATGGAAAGGAATAGGACCCCAGTGAATAATCACGTTTCTAAATATTCAATTTTCTGGTGTTTGTTCCCCTCGATGGTCGGCAGAGCAGGGTGGGAGTCTGTGTGTATGTGTGTGGGTGGGGAGGGGGACTAGAGATGATTAAAGTCAAACATGGCGGCAAAACACGCCAAAAATGTCGTCTGCTTTATCAAACAAAGGTCACATCAAGGTCACTGCGACTCGTAGGTATTTTTGTCGTCTGCTATTAGTCAGTTCGAGTCTGTGTCAATATCAGCCCAGAATATCATCCTGAGACATCTGCACATTTTGAATCGGCCAAATTAGAGGATTTTGAAATTTGGAATGTCTGAATGCTCAAATGATACTCTCACATAAGCCCTTTACCTGTTATTCGAGATTCACAAAACTATGAAATCTGACCTTCTACAATCACATTGGGATATAGTCTAGTGAATTTGAAAGCCAACAATTTACATCCTCCTCAAGTTAATTAATGTCATTACAAAACATATTTAGGATGTTCATATAAACCTAAGGTGTTTTTTTACACACGTGTGCTACATACTGCTGAATCATGGAGGCCACTTAAGAAAAGATGTTTTTCCAAGACATGGCTATAAATTATTTGTCTTAAGTTGTACATAGGGAAACTTAGCATATATTATAAAACATCGCCAAACCGCCCCCTTCAATACCAACTATGCATGTCATGTAACAGACCTATAGATAATTTTAGAGGTGACATCAATCTCCTTTGCTCTTACTTTCCTTGCTGAGTTTCGTTACATTACTGTGATTTATGATTGACCCATCCTAGTGTATATATTTAACACCATCTATTGTAAAACACCACATGCAGGCCACGGCGAATATGGTAGGTTAAGATTGAGACATGCCAATATCTTGAGGCGTCTTGAGGAATCAATAACCAGCTGGTAATTTTTGTCCAACAGCAAAACCTTTATTAACGGCAATTTTGTTGGGTTGATGTCTCATTGTAAGAGGTCGTCTTCGGTTTAACCTACCCTATGGAAATAAGAGCTAAGGTGCAGCTTTATAAATAATATATGGGTTGTCCTTACCGTAAACTCCCGCGTATAAGACGCGTCCTCTACGCCAAACAAATGCCTGGGGGGTCTTATAGGATTTTTTCAAGTTTGGGGTGCGTCTTATACGAGGGGTAATTTTACTATAGAAATGTACTAATCTTACAAATTTCAGCCTTAAAATGTGCGTCTTATACACGAAAATGCATGTGCTGAGTTTGGGGTGCGTCTTATACGCGCAGCGCGTCTTCTACGCGGGAGTTTACGGTACTTGTGACATGAAGTAGAGTCGGGGTCTTTACACGATAGAGCATTACTAAACGGTCAATAACAAAGTCTCAGGTCGCTTCCCAATGCCAGGTGTGCCTCTCAAAGTCTATGTGTGGTTTATAAGGGTGATATCCCTCTTGGAGTGTATCATACTCATAGTGATGTCCCTCTGAAAGTGCATTATACTCATAGTGATGTCCCTCTGGGAGTGTATCACACTCATAGTGATGTCCCTCTGGGAGTGCATTATACTCATAGTGATGTCCCTCTGGGAGTGTATCATACTCATAGTGATGTCCCTCTGGGAGTGCATCACACTCATAGTGATGACCCTCTGGTAGTGCATTATACTCATAGTGATGTCCCTCTGAAAGTGCATTATACTCATAGTGATGTCTCTCTGGGAGTGTATCATACTCATAGTGATGTCCCTCTGGGAGTGTATCATACTCATAGTGATGTCCCTCTGGGAGTGCATCACACTCACAGTGATGTCCCTCTGGGAGTGCATTATACTCATAGTGATGTCCCTCTGGGAGTGCATCATACTCATAGTGATGTCCCTCTGGGAGTGCATCACACTCATAGTGATGTCCCTCTGGGAGTGCATCACACTCATAGTGATGTCCCTCTGGGAGTGCATCACACTCATAGTGATGTCCCTCTGGGAGTGCATTATACTCATAGTGATGTCCCTCTGAAAGTGCATTATACTCATAGTGATGTCCCTCTGGGAGTGTATCATACTCATAGTGATGTCCCTCTGGGAGTGTATCATACTCATAGTGATGTCCCTCTGGGAGTGCATCACACTCATAGTGATGTCCCTCTGGGAGTGCATTATACTCATAATGATGTCCCTCTGGGAGTGTATCATACTCATAGTGATGTCCCTCTGGGAGTGCATCACACTCATAGTGATGTCCCTCTGGGAGTGCATCACACTCATAATGATGTCCCTCTGGGAGTGTATCATACTCATAGTGATGTCCCTCTGGGAGTGTATCATACTCATAGTGATGTCCCTCTGGGAGTGTATCATACTCATAGTGATGTCCCTCTGGGAGTGCATCACACTCATAGTGATGTCCCTCTGGGAGTGTATCATACTCATAGTGATGTCCCTCTGGGAGTGTATTATACTCATAGTCACTATGTTAGGTACATGATATTACATATTATAGTACATGGCACTTAAAGGGTTAAACATTGAATAAGTGAAAAGTGGCTACATATGATAGAAGAACCCGGATGTATATAGAAGAGGAAGACTGTGGACATTGCATGGGTGTAATCCCAGGATTATGTCAAGGTGACTATTACTGCCCCATTGACAATGCACTAACCCCCCGTATTGCACCCTGCCGTGAAATAACCAGCGCCAAATCCGCATGATGACGTCATAGGTCCATCGCGTATGTGCAACCTTTTTGAAATGTAAACATCCAAGATGGCGGCGGTCAGCATTTTGCAATGACAACGGGTAAATAAGAGTTAATTTTGAAGGATATTGATGAAATATCGATTGATTTTCCACTCAAACACCTTGACATAAATGTAAAGATGAACTCTGATCAGTTTGAGCTTCATATTTCTTCACTCGCGCTTCCTGCCCGCTCCGCACTCGGCCTATCGGCCTTGTGCGGAACGGGCAGGAAGCGCTCGTGAAGAAACGGTCAGCTCAAACTGATCATCGTTCACCTTTATCATTTCATCACATTATAATCTACTTTCAATTTCATGTGATGAATTTATATAAAAATCTCAAACAGTAAAGTACCATCAGAGAGAGAGAGAGAGAGAGAGAGAGAGAGAGAGGGAGAGAGAGAGAGAGATAGAGAGAGAGAGAAAGAGACAGAGAAAAAGACAGAGAGAGACAGAGAGGGACAGAGACACAGAGAGAGAGGGACAGAGAGACAGACAGAGATAGAGACAGAGGGAGAGAGATAGAGAGACAAACAGAGAGAGACAGACAGAGAGACAGACAGAGACAGGGAGAGGGAGAGAGACAGGAAGAGAGAGAGACAGAGGGAGACAGAGGTAGAGAGACAGAGGGAGAGGGATATGTATGTATGTTCCACTACCGTAAAACGATTCACAGATCATATGATTATATATCCCGAATACATTTTATAAACCATGGCCTAAAACGAAGGACGTATCCTTGTTGTGTCTATCGTGTATCTAGCATATCTTGTGGACGTTGGTATTTAGCCATTTAGGGAACACAAAGTACATTAGTGTATCAATTACATTGGTCTATCAATTCCCAACCGGTTAATGACGATTGAATGCAGCCCTGCCAATAGTAACTTCTCAATGTTATATTGATGCATCATGCCAACCGATTCTATATGGTACATTCCTGAAGGGCGGCATGATGCACTAATGCAGTGCTTGTAAGTAGACTGGCTGTTATGACAACAATGATGGATAAAACTGAATAGATTATGCGGCCCTCGAGGAGTTAACTCCCTGCTACATGTGCAGGTGCACATCCTTTTGGTGAAGGATGTTTATTGAGATGAAAACATCTGAATTATACTTCTCTATTCGAATGAATATACAAATCATATGGATCTTCCTTGGATATACATTTTGTGGCTTGCATCTAGCATGTTCTTAACTCTTGGAGGGCCGCAAATTGCCTTCAGGCTCATGTATCTCTATGGTCATTTAACCAATGCCGTAATGTATGTATATATAACCCTTTATCGATGTGTAGGTATTGGATGGGGTGACAAGATGGCGACTCACAGTGGATGGGATCTTACACTGCTAGAAGACAAATAAAAAACCTGCCATGAACAGGAAATCTGCAAAACATAGGAAACTGCCTTCCAAATCTATAGACTCACTCAAAAAGAGGAGTTCGGTACACGAGGAATTTATTAGCGTGAAGATTTCCCTATGGAGTATGTCTGTTCCACATCAAATATAAAGAAAGGTCTCAGGCCTCAAACATAGAATGGGTAACCCTTTAACGGCTGAACATCACTCTAAATACACTATACACATGTTGTTGTCATGATGCATGAATGCAGCCATGGTAAGCAATTAGCAAACGCTGCATCCATGCATCATGCCTACCCTAGAGACATGATGCACTTATGTTAGGTCAGAGTTAAGCTTCAATGCAGTGCTGGCAAGTTACATGATCGACATATCCGAAATATGTATGCCCCCATACTATTGTGTCCTCCACTTTGAAGTTGGCTAGGGCTGTTAGGCCTAAAAGTGGCAAACACACTGATAAGACTTGTTAAGACGGGTACCTGGTCCCTGGAGAACACCCACTCTCAGAGACAGGTTGGATTCCATCTTATCGACCCTTATCAGTAACCAGAAATCAGCTCCAGTTCCTATTGAATGCAGTCAAAGCAGGTGATTAATTAATGCTTCAGCGGTACATCAAGTCGACGCTTTGGGCACAATGCATTAATAGCACTGACAAGATACCCCCTGGCAATCATTCATACTGTGCTTAAGGGGGAAATGTTGAGCATGCATTATGTCTATAATACTCCTTCACCAATTAGATATATTCTAGGAAATGATGTGTTCAAAGACTGTATCCATTAGAAATGGCGAAAACATGCAGTTTGATTGGCATCATATATACCTGTAATTTCTTTCTAATGGGAACTAATGATATCGTTGGAAATCATGACTAAAATTCCCAGGGTCTTTTAAGTAAACGCTCCTATCATGCATACTTATGAACACAAGACCAATACGTTTTAGCCTTTTGGCCTTTACATGACAACATAATGGCATGGAGCCCCTCGATGCATCTTATATTATTTCACCAAAGTCAGGGTGTGGCTTTTACGAGGATGTTGCTTATATGCAGGGTTTTACAATAAGTCCAATTATTTCTATGATGCAGTAATGTAGCATAGCGGAGAGGAATTCAATGGCACTAGATTATGATATAGGCTGCGCATTATGCCAAACGGTTGACAATGTATCAATCCAATAAAGTTGGTATGGAACATGATGCAACCCTGGTGAGTTACTCACCAGGGCTTGTTTGTTTGTTTGTTTGTTTAGTTTTACGTCCGGGGGCCATAAAGGAACTCAGACATTCAAGGTTTCTCGGACATTAAGTCCTTTCTTTTCTGTTTGGACAGGTATTTATATGCTGCTTGCCCGACACAGCAGTGACTGAATCTATGAATGATCGAATCTAAGAGATGAATGACCGCATCTATGAGGAGGGGTGAGGCTGCATACATGCAGAAACTCAACACGGGAAGGTTTAATGCCTAGAGAAATAACTATTTCTACATCTATCGTAAAGATCTAGGCAAAAATTAATTTCCCCATTTGGAATAACCGAAGTCAACCTTAGTGGGGAAATTGATTTAGAACTATAATTGTCCGCATTGGAATGTTTCATATTGAATGCAAGAGTTTTGAGTAGAATCAGAAATTCCTCGTACCTTTATTTTTGCCCGATCCTAATTTTGACTATTTGATTATAAATTAGGGCATTAGAGAGATAAATCTAAGTTTGGCTATTTTGAGATAATTTGGTTGCTTGCAACTGCCAAGACAGGAAAATGGCGATAAAAGCAGAGTAATGTTGAAGTCTTGAGAAGGGTTTAGACTTGCTTCAGTCATTTGAACTATAGTAAATCCTCGTTCTTGCCCTGAGTAGCAGAGGGATAACTTAAAGTAGTGATTGGATAAACATCGAATTTTAAAATTATTGTTTAATTTTAAGCCTGTGCAAGTCTAGAGTAGATTCTCAGTAACAGATGACTGTGTAGAGGTCGCCCCAGTCGCGGCGCTCCAAGCATTGTGGGCGAGAGCACAGCTAACGAATAGGAAATGAGAAAAATTGTTCTGTAATGAACATTCCTGTAATTTCCTTTAGACACCTTTCTATTTTATTATAGAACATTCACCAAAGTCCTGTCGGAAAGACGGCTTTCCATTATTAATATTAATCCAAAGGCCACCTTAGAAAATGACAATCACTGCTTGGTAATGACACATAAAAAGACAATTTCTCACAGGTAATGTGGTGATAAAGACAAAGTTCTAGAATGAAACAAAGAAAACTATAAAGAGTATTTTTAGTAGGCCTTCAATCTACTGTATTCATATTTATGAATATTTGAGTCTATGTGATAGCATTCTCAAATGGTTCAATTAGCCATTTTATGCATAACATCTTCAAATTTCCATGGCCCAATGCAGTCCAATGCAGTTCTGGCAACCAGGTAGTTCGCCAACACTGCATTTGAGCATCATACGGAGGAGCCTCTTTGGGGTATCGAACCAATTGACACAACCTATGGATACAACACAGTTGCACTTCTCGCCTATAGTGCATTCATTCGAGACATTGCTTTTTCTTTTCTGCGAAACTAGAGTTTTATTGACACGTACATCTTACAAATATATAATGACGTTCCCCCGAAACTGTTAAACAGTTAAACAATCACCACAAAAGTGGACATAATATATACAATGCCATGAATAAATCTTACAAATAAAAAAGTTTACATCCCATATTATGGTCAACACACAGGTACAAAAAGGACTAAGGTTTTTCATATTGGCCCAGAATCACTATGAGTCAGGTGGATGTAAACTAAGATATTTTAGATTTAATTCCCTGAAAGTCTCACAAAGTACTAAAGAGGCTTAACTCAGATTTCTGACCTGATTCAAGTTTTCACTACTACAGCCATGAGAGAGGTCATGAATGTTCATAGAATAGTGAGGTGGGCATTCTAGAGTAAAAAAGGGCAATACCATAGATGATATGTTCCAGGTACTAACCTCTAAAGTCTCATAGGTTTGTATGGCACAAAGAATTATAATATGATTCTACACCATTTTCTTCAGATTCATTAGAACATTGTTTAATTGCAAATACTGGGAATCCCTACTTTAACATGAGCCTAATCTAGACTTTAGTTAAATATCAAGTGACAGTCCAACGTTGAAAAACTGTTATAGGATATATCATTGGATAGTCGTGTGAACCGTTCACAGTTCTACGAAATATGACCCCCGCCGCCCCCCCCCCCACCACATAGTGCAGGCAGGCTCTTGGTGCATTAGCTAGATCGAATGGTGATTAATAACCCTTGACGTATTTGATGTATACATTTTGGAATGAACATTCACCATAAATCAATGCATAGGCAGCTTCGGAATTCATACAACTTCACGAACGCCACATTGCTTCATAGCATTTGTTGATAATCTTCTGGACAGTGAATAGCTAGCTATAGATGATATTCACAGCATTTCAGAAATCATAATCTGAATAAACAGTAAAGTTCTTTAATTACTAAGAAGGTAATGGCTAGTTGTGGTATGATCAGATTGGGGCACGTGTTTTGCACGTGTTTTACCGAAGTTTTACACGTGTTTAAACACAACTTACACGTGTCTGAATAACTTCACAGCATGAGGTGGACTGAGTCCATCATTATGTGGCTTCCCACTCACATTCTTTTTTTTCTGTTTTACCAATCTCTAATACTTCCCCCACCACTACCCTCTTGACCAAAATGGACAAAAGACCAGTTTAAGAGAGTAAAACTTGAATCATTTCTATGCACTTGATAACTATTGTCATCTTGTAGAGAGGATATTAATAAGGAACAAGGGTGGAAACAATGACGCATACACAGTAACCCCAACCCTGCGCCTCATAATCTTTAATACCCCCACCCTCACTCCTTCTACCCCCCCCCCTGGATCCACCACCCACCTTTCCCACCCATTACCACCTACAACCTATCATCTTCAGCCTTCCCCTTACCCATGCACCCCATGTTCATGCCCAACCCCCTCCCGCCCCTCCACGCCCATTCAACGCCCACCTCCCCCTCCCTAAGGCTTCTTACCCCTGATTCTCCACCCCTCCCCCCAGAGCCCCCCCTCCCCCAACTCCTTTATTTTAGTAACTCAGTTCCTTTAGTCTTCTGCAGACACGGACGCCCCAGCCTCTGGGTCAAACAATGCCACTGGGGTGGGGGTGGGGGTATAGGTATTGATGAAGATAGTCTAAGGATAAATGATGGGGTTGGGGAGCATGACAATCTAGTTGTTTTATGTGGAAGGAACTGTCTTTGGGCTTTATATATGAGGAGTGAAAGAAGGGAGGACAAGTAGTGGCAAGTGGACAGTGGGGTTGGGAAGGAGTTAACCCTTATAGGGTAAGAATGATACCCTCATCGATTGTCACTGATGTGATATTAAAGCTCTTCCATCGAGTATTGCACAGAAGTTTCATTGGTGTTTCATGCAAACCCTTGATTTATTGGTGCATCATGCAGACCCTTCAAGATTGTATGTTGTGGCCATTAAAGAGTAAATCACTATAAGTGTGTTCGTTCTTGGAAAGCTCTGGGTGCAAACATACATCTTGGACGACAAAGGGTACATGATGCATTGGATAACTTCCTCTTAATGGGTTAACAGTTAGAGAAATAGAATGACGAGCTTATCTAGTGAATGGGTAAGATATGAAGATAATAGTGGCAAGGAAAAAGAAAGAATAAATCAAAGGGAAAGGATCGAAGGCAATGTTAGAAATGAATCAACATTTAAATAGAGAATAAATAGGCAGAGACAAAAGGAAAGCATGAGATAGAAGATGGAAATATATTGTCATTTGATAGTGGAAATGTTGATGAGAATGGTAAGCTTGGCATTGTCAATGTAGTGCACCTAAGGTGGGTGGGGGTAGGGGTGTTAGGGGATGTACCCAGTCCCTGCACTTTGTACACTAAGGGTATGTCACCTGCGTTCTAAAAACGCGAAATAAGGGTATTATTTCACATACTTCCAATGTCCCAGGATTCCAGAATAAGGGGTCCTTTTCTGACCAAAAATCAGTGTATTATAAATTAAGGGGTCATTCTTTCCCTCAGGGAAACACTGTGGATTTTCAGATAAGAGGTCTATTTTCAGAGGGGTGCATGCCTTGCAGATATACGTCTATAGAACACTCTCAGTTTCCTATAAAAAGGGGTGTTTAATGCACCAAGAAATCAGTGTTTCTAAAATAAGGGGTGTTTTTAGTCCCCCAAAAATCAGTGTTTTTCTAGAATAAGGGGTGTTCTTTTCACCTTAAAATCAGTGGATAAGGGGGTGTTTTTGTAAATGGAGAACGCAGGTGACATCCCCTTTTGGTTCTGAGTGCAGAGACTAGGGGATGTAGAATGGGGGCCTGGGGGTGGGGGTTGGGCTGAGTGTTTTGTGTTCGTCTTGGGAATGTTTCTATTTGGCAAGAAAAGGGGGAGGGAGAAGGGGGTGGGGCCACCACCGCCGGTATAATTGAACTTCTTTGAAACAATTTATGGAGATTCATAAACAAAAATTGATTTCTTCTCCAAGCCACCGCGTGCTGCTAGCTAGACGTTTTGGTGCAAGGCACATAAAAGACAACGCATGTATTTATGATCTATTTATGGTCCTAATTAATATCGACTTTCCTAGAAAACGCTGCCTGGTTCTGAAATTCAACCACACGTAAAACACGGCCCAGCATTCTGCAAAGCATGGGTGGAATCTCTAGATATCAATTCACAACAGCAATTGTCCTACATGCAATGGATAACCTTCCTGCATATCACCATGAACATTATCCCCATATCCATGTATATCATGAACATACATACACATGTGCTTTGTGAATTAAAAAAAAATCATATGAAATGGGTAAATTTTGAATTTTGAGGTCAGGGGTTGATAAATGCGAATTCTTCATTATGGAAATCACCTAAACCCAAGCTACATCACACACAGACACATCCCATATTCATATAATGTATGAATGCCCCCACCACCCAACCAATCCTCCCTCTATCATTCACACACAGAATAATCCAAAATTTGAATTCCTAATGCCACATACAACTATAGTACTAGAACTGTATTTCAAATTGTATTCGCTGTTCAGTATTCCACTGTCCCTGCTCTGTAAATTTAATCAATATGACAATAATCTATTCCGTGTATGGGATTGGTCGTAATGAGATGTTTTTAACAACATGCCTTTTTCTCAATGTATGGACCTTATCTGAGAGTGTGCATGCGTTAGTGTATGGTTGGTCGAGTGAGCGTGTGGGTAGTTAGTAAGTGGTTGTAGGGGTAAGAGAGTGGTAGAATTTAGTGAGTGAGTGAGTGAGTGAGTGAGTGAGTGAGTGAGTGAGTGAATGAGTGAGTGAGTGAGTGAGTGAGTGAGTGAGTGTTGGAGTAAAGAGGTGAGATAGGGGATGAGTGAAAGGTTGTGAGTGAGGGAGTTACTTACTCAGTAATAATAATGAGGAAGTGATAAGGTGAATGAGTAAATGAAGTGACTGATTGAGCAAGGCAGTGAGAAAATGCATCAGTGTGATAGACGCCGTATGTGAGTGAATGAGTGAATGATTGAGTGAGCCATTCAGTAAGTGAAAATGAGTGAGTGGATCCATGATTGAGTTACTCAGTCAGCGAATAAGTTGATAGGGAATGAGCCGGTGAGCAAGTGAGTGAGTGGATGAGTGAGTTAGTGAATGAATGAATGAATGAATGAATGAATGAATGAATGAATGAATGAGCAAGCAACGACTAAAAGGAACAATTCAGGTAATCCCTTTGTATGAATTTTACTCCAGATAATTCTCATCAAGTATAAAAGTTCTATTAACAATCATTGCTGATGATAGATTCTAGATTTTATGAGAAATCTGGCAATAATCTACAGTTCCCTTTAATAGTCAGATGTAGATATTTTCACTCTATGTATAGAGGACAATATGTAGAGAGACACTGTTGTTTTTAACCCATTCAGTCATCTTAGCGTCCATAACCAAGCTAGCTGTGGCGCCATTACTGTTTGCTCATGAAGATTCAATTTCACAGAAACACAAAATGATATATATGCTTTAGAGAATCAGGGCCCTGCACCGGGAAAGGCCCAGATCACATTGCTCTCCATCAATCTACTTCCTCACTGAATTATGGTTTTGAAATACTGATTTCACATTTTATCCAAGATTATGAGGACCATACTGTTGAGTGCAAATAGTATATTTTACTCAAATATGATATCAGTATTCATGAAATCATCTTGTGTCTTTGGCCTATATCTACTAACAAAATTGCTGCCAATCATAATATTTTTCAAGTTTGAGTATTCATAATTACATTTAACTTAAGTCAACATCAAGGTTTGATATGAGCCCATGGAATATCTTAGTGCCTATTAAGATCCCGATCCAATAAAGCTTGGCTTAACCATCCCATACTAAAGGTTCTCAAACTCCTCTTTCTTACCCCCTCTGTAGCTTAGGTTTGGCCCACAAATGCCCGGGCACTAACACACACTTATCCCTGATTGATGTCTAATGTAGTTTCCTGACCATGAATATGACCTTTACTATCGCTACCTTTGCTATGCAATATTCTCTCACTCACTCGCTAATTTCAGCAATAATTGTACAAGATTAGAATGACAATAATCTTATCATTCTGCATGATATAGATATGTATATCTCTCCTGGAGATAACACCATATTTGAGACTGTATGAATGATTGCTACCATCTTGCAACCTTGACTCATCCTCAATTCTACTAAACGAATTTTGGCCCAACATTACGATAATCCATCAAGATTCTGAACTCATTCTGGATTGATGGGCGACATACAAAATTGGTGATCCTTTTGGGCCCAACCCCATTACCTATCCATCATTTGTTTTGCCTGATTTTGATGGCTTAGTTTGTATTTGGAAACTTATATCCATAGTAGACGGAAGTGGGCTGACTGAAGAGTTGGGGTCGGATAACCCGTCCTTATTTGCATAACTGATGTGAGTTACTCGCTGGGGTGGCGCTTAGGGGCCTATGGG
Source organism: Acholoe squamosa (assembly GCA_949317995.1). Classification (NCBI taxonomy): domain Eukaryota; kingdom Metazoa; phylum Annelida; class Polychaeta; order Phyllodocida; family Polynoidae; genus Acholoe; species Acholoe squamosa. The sequence goes on from OX439050.1 coordinate 26,018,469, forward strand.
GTGGATTGCTATTCCCTTGTAGGGTTAGCATGGCACATAACTATGAACATTTTGTACAGGGCATATTTGGCCATATATTAGCCTAGTTATCAATTTTCAGCACTCTATGACAAAGATTGACACTTTAGGGTTATTTGGGTTAAGCCCTGGCCCTGTGTTGCCCTGTGGGTCCATATAGCCTCATTAAATTACTTACCTATGTTATATTCATGGGTCACGTCAGTCAAAGGGCTAAGATAGTAAGAGCATATAAAAGCACTATCATAAGCCCTCAATGGGTTATGTAATCACGCCAAAGATGCACAGCCATAGTATACAATTTACGTCTAAGGTTGCTTTGAGAAGAGCACTTTTGATTAAATCAGTCGAGGATTTAGAGTTTACTGGAAAGTATACATAAGTTGGTCTTTACAGCCGCACTGTATATGGCATAAGGTATTGTGGTCTGTTTATATTTATATTTAAGTATATTGTAATATATATCTAGGCCTATACAAGACCTTGTAAAGCTTTCATCTTGGTTCTAACCTAAGGCAAGGACATTGGGTATGATTGTAAGAAAGAGAAAGCTTTTCAAACCGACATCAGGGGGCATATCAAAAGGGGAGGGCCTCTTCCCAGAATGCATTAGTTTAATCTTCTTATAATATTATAATCACTAATGAAATAAATTGGCGCCGAGTTTCCCATCTTCTTTTATGGATAGATATACATTTGTATGAGGCGACCGCTATGATTCCAATACGCAATGGATGTCAAAAAAAGGTACCTAAACCTAGAAATAAAGACAATGATAATAAAAGACTGAGCTTCCCCCTCCCTCAACACCCCCCATTCCAACCACCCCCTTTAGCATCATCTTTTGCACAAGCTAGTCCATGCTGCACTACTGGCGCCGGCCCAATTTCCTCTTTTTATGCGCGGTGAAATTCTAGCCTCTGGCAGGAGGATTACAAAACACGTACAATTCATTAGAACTGCATGAAAATCATCTCGAATACCGCCAGCCGCTGGGGGTAGGGCAGATAGGGTGTGGGTGGATGGGTGTTGGGGTGGGAGGGGGGTGGGGTAGGGGAAGGTTGTTGAGTTAGACGACGGTGGCGCTAGCTGTAGAGCTGGCGGCAAAATGATAAAAAAAAATGTTCAGATTTAAGAGAGGATAGAAAGAGGGAGGGAGATGTGCAGGGGATGGGGAACAGCGTGAGTGTTTTAGGGCATTGATGTAAAATGCTAAGTGCATAGGATATGTGCATTTATACTAGAGAGAAGAGATAGCCAGAGAAAATAGAGATAAGAACAGAGGGCGGAATGAGAGATAAGGATTACAGAATAAGCTAGTAAAAATGTATTTTATAAAATCTCAGTTTTCAGGCAAACAGGCAGGGTGGGGAAGGTACGCAGAATGTAGGAGAACTAGATCCTGTTTAAAAAAAGTCCCTTCTAGCTTCTAGTGCTGGGGTTTTCCACTACGTGGCGCTGCTGCCGGTGCTGCGGGCACTGGTGCTGACTGCGCAGGCGCACGCCGAGTAAAAAAATCAATACGCCCCGTTTTGCCGCATTTTTACCGCTTCTAGTCTAAAGACGTCGTATTTTTAGTCGGCGCTGGTTCAAAGCGGACTCACGTGATTAATATTGCCCAACATTGTATTGTATTTTCATACGCCTCTAGAGGGCGGCCTTGTTCGCGTTGCCATGGCAACCAGTAGACGTTCAATTTGAAAGCGAGGGGGCTGCCGTGTTTTTCATGTAATTTCTTTTCCTTTGGACTGCCGAGAGACGGGGGTGTTTTTTAGCCGAGATACTGGGTAGGGGAGAGAGGGAGAGGGAGAGCGCGCTAGCGTTGGTTGGCCGTGCGGCCCTGATGAAAGAGTAGTCATTATTTTAATAGATAAAACTTCCAAGCTTTCCAAAACCATTTATTTCTTGGGTAGCTAGGATGGGTGGGGGAGGGAGGGAAAGAGAGAAAAACCCGTCGGCGACCGACGCGCCTTCATCAGTGCGCCGCAGCGTCGACAAAAACCCACCGGGGACGGAGCTGAATCTGACAGAATTGAATTATTAAATTGATGAATTTCAATTTATGAGCGCGTTGCCATGGCGACACTCATGATGGTATATATGCAGCGTGCTATGGTGGGGAGGTAATCAGGCCTCACTCTGCACCACCGTCACTGCCGCCTCTCCTCATACACCCCCTCCCTCTTCTCTACTAGAAGCTGGGAGCCCCCCTTGTTTATCGTCAAGCCCTGATGTACTGTTTAATATGACGGCGTAATTATATGAGACATTTCTAAATTGCTGTATATTTGGAATTAGTGCTGGCTCTAACAAACGGCCAAGACCCTGGTAGCAGCGCCAGCAGTAGCAGCGGAGGCACCAGCAGTTTTCTTGAGTTAAGGCTTATAAGTACTTATACATATATACATGTATAAGTATATATATATATATATATATATATATATATATATATATATATATATATATATATATATATATAGTATAATCATTACATTCCAACAGATCGATTGCAGTGCCATTTTAGCAAGAGCGGTGGCGGAAAGGAGAACCAAAGCAGAGTAAATGCCCTGTGGTACCTGCACGCCCATGGAGGCAGGTCTCAGGGAAACTAGCAGTGGTTTTCCCAGTTGGAGGACAAGTCGGGGGACAAGATGGCGGCCTCATGTGGAGCAACTGCGACATACCCTATATTGAAACATATATAGACAATACGCTGAATCACTCCGTCCTTCAGTAGTGGCATCCAGGTCCCCCTGTACAAGGGCCGGCATGTTGATTAGAATATCTCTCATTAGCCGACTTAATACCAAATACTACTTCATCTTATATATTTAGCCTTTGTTAAATGGGCGCACTCTAAATAGTACAGGAGCTGAATCATGCAGCCATATTTTAATACATTATATCAGAAAGGGTGATTGATATTGTATGATGCACATCAAGATGGCGGAATTTCCAATAAAATTATTTCCTATTATCCTTATCAAATCCGGTATCGTGTGAGCTAGCATTCTACATGTGCATTAACCAGTCTATCAGCACCGATTCTTAACTATAATAAATTTGTGGACAGATGAGGAGAAAGGGCCCTCCGAGGTAAAATAAGACATTTAAGATTAAAGTCATCGGTTTTAAAATGAGGTATAGAATCTCCAGGTAGTCCTTCTAGTCTCAGAGATATTGCTTCCTGAACATGGGATGACGTAACTGTATCAATAAAGCCAATAAGCTCTATCATCCATTTTTTAATTAATTCAGGCATCTAATTAGCATCATCATTTAAATAATCAATCAAAAAAATGACTAATTCTTTCCATACATTTGGATATAGAATTGAATCTAGAAATAGTATCTCTTTGCTATTTTCAGGGTATAAATCCCCATGAATCATTCTATCAATTGAAATTAATTTTCTTCTATCTGGACTGTAATATTGGTTGCCATGGCAACATATGTTCTATGGGAACCCTTACTTATTTAGGCCTTGTTTTGGATTCAAAACGCTCCATTTACATTCCAAATGCACAGGAAGTGCCAGGAAATTGAATGTTTTTGACAAAACCCCCTTTTTCTGTCAAAAAAGGTACAATATAACCATTTTGGTCTGTTTTTCACATTTTTAGCCCTTGTAGCCCCCCCGGAGGCCAAATTCAGTACTAAAAATCCCGCAGGGAGGGCCCTTTCCCCTCATCTGCCCAATAACTGACGATGTCAGTCTAGGGTGAAATGTATATTGGAAATAACTATAATTAAAACTTAAACTCTGATTTGATACCATTAATATCTCCTATGTACCTATACACTCCTCTCTCGTACAGTGGTGGCCTGTTTAAGCCCCGATTCTTGAATTTATCAGCGCCTAAGCACAATAGTCCAAGCACAAACCACATAATTTGTGTCGAAGGATGTCCGGTTTTTATTCCTATGAAGGTGCAAATCATAATAATGAGGGCATAACTAAGAATCTTACTCACATAAATGAATCTACAAACTTCATTCTTCATGTCCTAGGGAGTAAGACTTTATTGGTGGGGACAGGGAGCACTAAATTATATATGAATGCATACTACAAATGTATTACACTATCGGCATGATCTTGGGATGGCCCCTGATCCATGATCTTGGGAGTGTTCTCATTCCGGTGCCATACCATCTGCCCTTTTCCCTATACTACTTCAAAGTTCAGATCAATTTTGGAAGAAAAAAAAAGGTCCTTGTCCTAATTTTACATTTTCATTCTTGGATAGGGGCACATATATTTAGCCCTATACACTGTGTGATTAGAATAGGGGAACCCTCTTTCTAAAACTACAGACCTATGCAAAGCGGCCGTGCAACGGTGCATGGGCCAAAGTCATCGAACTATGCAACTTCTATGCTGCTATTACTAATATCAGTCTATTTATAGAAGGGAATTGTACTTTCTTTGAGGATCTTTCCTTTAATTCATTTTTACTTTTCTTTGTTGGGTGGGTGATGCGTTAAAGTGTCACCTAGGGTCACCTCCTCTCTCTCTCTCTCTCTCTCTCTCTCTCTCTCTCTCTCTCTCTCTCTCTCTCTCTCTCTCTCTCTCTCTCCAACCCTACCAAACCATGATTGTTTCCCATATCTCATACCACTAGCTGCAAAAGCACCCCTATTCTTCCAAGTACAGGTACTCAACCTGACCCGAAAATGCCTAATACTGAGGATTCATCCAAAGGAAAGAGAGAACTCAGCCTAATCAACTGTGCTAGTGTGAGAGAGTGGATTGGAAGGGGAGGAGTGATGTGGTTGGGTCTGGTGTCTGTGGTCGGACTTCTGACAGTGTCAGGGACCAATGTCTGTGCTTGTCCTAAAGGTTACCGGCCTGTGTGTGGCCAGTATGACGCCCTTACACCTCTAAGGGCAGGAGTGCATCATCACCAATGAAGTGCTTCATTCGAGCATCATGCCAACCTTCAGGAAGCATATTCACCCAGTAGGATCGGTATGATGCTTGAATGCAGCCCTTGTGAGTTACTTGCATTCATGCATCATGTAACTAATGGGCATGATGCATTAAGGCATTAGTGGCACTTAAGGACTAACCCAGTAAGGGCTGTATCATGGTTAAAGACACCGTGACCCTTGTGTGGTCATGATGTCGGTCATGATGCAACAGACACTGCAAGGCTGATGAGTTTCCAAAGTATCAGCGAGCTAATTTCCTGCAAGGCATGGCTGTATTATAATGGTGAATAAGCCACGAAGTCTTGAGTGAGAGTGAGTAACAGATGTTTAACGTGATTTCGATAGCTAAGGTCATATTCATGGCGAGAACTACATTACACAGTTTCACAGAGGAATGTGTCAGTGCCCGCGCATATGTGCACCACACACATCTGAGAGGATAGGAAAGAGGAGAAATAGACCCTTTTAAGTGGGCTAGAGAAGCCCCACAAAGTCTTGAAACATCATGCTGCCCTAATAGAGTGACTATAAGATACCTAGGAAAGGGTAGTGCATAGGGATGATCACCTAAACCAAAGTTACGCCAATCAATGAAAAAGTGTTAAAGTCGACAGCCTTGAAGCTGCTTTGAACTTAAAATTCCACTAATGGGATTCTGTACAAAGAAGGCCAAAGGATGATCAACTAATAACAAGGAACACATCTGAACATAACAGAAGTGGCAATTTGGATCAATGGATCAAATTTGGCCACAAAAATCTGGTGGATATTTTCAGTTTGCTAGTTGACTTTCTCACACAAAGAAATTGGCTTGGAGTCAATGTCTTACTAGGCTTGTTTGGCCCATTTAATTAAAGAAGCTAAGAAATGAGACCAAATTTGGCAGTGGTCACATAAGACCTTTATAGAGGTGTGACAATGCTGAGGACTACCATTGTCATCATGACTGACTCCAAATACAGTCTGGTCTTAAACCAATCTTCCACATTACTTATCAGTTATTATCAAATGGTTGAAGAATGCATGGACCTGCTTTAAAATCAGGCTATATCACACTGTTTAAGTAGGAATCTCACTTGCCAACTTTCTGACTATCTGGTGGTTAGTCCAACATGAGTATGTCTGAATTTTGATTAAGTGTCTCCATGTTACAGTATAGAGGTTTTTATGCCAGATTAGTGAAGTCGAAAAACAGATTGTATAATGCAGATTGTATAGGATGAGAGACAATCTGGTAGCTTCTTATTAATCTTGATATCAGACCAAACTGCCTATAATTTGGAATCTCTAGGTGCTTTGCAAGACAATAGGTTATCAAAAGCAGTAAAGTGTAATAGGTGAAAACAGGGGGGGGGGGATACCTCTGGTTCCAACAGAAGGCTCAGTGGACTGAGATCAATGAGAATACTGAGCATAATCATAAAATATGGCGGTCTATATGGGGAACAGATTGTCACCGGGTCAGTGTGAGCTGCTCATCAGCTGGTTTATTATATAGGCTAGTAGTTGATCATCACAGGGTGCAGCCATTCTGTCTCCTCCCTAACATAATATAGGTCGCTTTAGTCTGCATCGTTTGTCTGTAGGTATACATAGAAGCAATGATGGACCAATGCAATGATGACAAGTATACCTTCATGATTGTATGGATGAAGGCTTAGTGAGTAACTCACAGAGGCTGCATCCATGCATCATTTACTGAATGCTGACTCTACAAGTTTGACACAATCCCAATGCACCACCTGGGAGTTACTCGCCGCGGTGCCAAATGTGGCCCCTGTGCACCTTATAAAATCAGCAAAAGTTGGGGGTGTGTGCCTTAAAGGTAAGGATATACTGAATTAATACTAAACTGATGCAATCAAACCCCATACATGTGTGCCTATAGGATTCCCTTCAGTTAGTGCACCTTATATGCGGGGTGCGCCTAGCATTTAAGGTAATACAGTAATATCTTAAGGTATATCATGCCGCCTGGAGTCAATTCACAAAAGCATGAGAACATCAAGTCTATTAAACTCCACCAAATATCTTGAGCTTTAAGATCGTTTCAAGTGCACCTACCGTCAGGCTATCCCTTACATCGGCACTAATTGACGGATCATACAGGGCTGCTGTAGAAAGAGTCTTAATTTCATGGGGTTGCTAAATCTAATGCTCTCACTCTCATCAGCAACACAAACACACACACTGGAGTTTTTAGCAGAGCCGCAGGCAGTCAATATGAAATACACGATTGGACTACAATGCAATATTCAAACCAAGAACCAGTCAATCAATTCCCAAACATGCGTTGCCGAGCAGGCATCGTCCCTCGTTCCTCCTATACTTGATTTCCTACCAGACGCATTTTAAACTTTTAATGAAGCGCCCATTATTCAACAACAAGGGGACAAGTGGGTAGGTACAAAAATGTGACCAATTTCAGCAAAAAAAAATATATTTCAAATAAATAGTTACTATTGAACAAAGGGTTCAATATACATTCATGCACCATTAAGGTATCATGCCAACTGAATCATATAGATGTTTGAATGAATTTATGTGCAAAATTTTCACACTTTTAGCCATAAATAGGTAGCAAATTCAACCACCTCTATAAGTATTGCTTCTATATTGTCTTTCTAGTTTGGAAACTGGCGAAAGGTAACCCCCTGTCAGCATCACCAACTTGTAAGAAACCATGTATAATATCCACCCTTTAAAGTACACTGATGAATCTATACTTTACCATAACATCAATTTGAGCTTGAAATTAACTAGATGGGCAAAATCCATTTTTCATTGCCGTACTAACTCAATTTTTTTCGCTCAGATAATCTCGAATGATTTTAATGAGCGTCATGGGATGGATTTAGCTGAGCAATAACCATCTAATCTATTTGCGATTGATTGGTGAATGTAGATGGAAATTAGAAAATTCCCAGCAGTAATTTTCTATGAATTTCATAATTGTTTGGGCAAATTACATGAGTAGTCAAGCACATCCCTCTACCACGCATCAGTACACAACTGATTAGAACCAGCGGGCAATATAAGCGATGTTATAGTTATAGGCTTGTAGCGCATTAATCTATGTGAGTTGCCATTTTGTCCCCCAAGTAGGTCTTTTGTCCCCCAGGAATTTCACCGAATCTAGCATAACCACCTTGTAAAGTGAGACAGGCACATGGGAGTTTCAGAGTGGGTGGGACCAGGGGGGGGGGTTTCTGCAAATGTCCCCCTGCCCCCCCTGCTTTCCACGCCCATGTGAGATGCTATTATGTGGCACCCAGTAAACATATAAAGAGTTCAGCTTCACCGTATCTTGCAAAAGAAATACTGAAGTGGGTTCCAATGCCAGTGCAGTCAACCTATTCCCCCCATAATATTATATATATGGACACAAAAACTTCTTGTTTGAGCATGGCCATAAAGTTTGGGATGATCACAATGTCATATTGGTATGGAATGTTTCATTGTTCAAAGCTCTTTTTATTTATAAATGATTGCAAATGATACAAATATCATGACAAGTACATACATGTAGATGTCTTCTGTCAATGAAAATTAGATAATTTTATAGTCTCTATACCTGTTGCTTTTAGATGACCAAAATGCAGCAATATTGCATACATTGATTTACAACTCTCCTAGGGTGGATCATCCCTATACGCTAGCTCAAACCGAACATTTTATGTTTCCTATAAGGTGGAGATCTATGAAAAGAATGAGTCTGCTTGAAATTCGCTTTCAAATTGAATTCAGGCTAAAAGGCATGTTTTACTACACACACCAATTAGACTGGGATTATTAAGCATATAAAACCATATCCAAGGTAAGAATTGATACAGTTTGCGATTTTATATTTGGAAAACTTAGTTACCTGATATTGCATTTTGATCTATGTAATTTGTGTAATTGCTGATAGTTCTGACATAAAATTTCAAATTATATAAATTTAGTAAATTCTAAGTGTCCATGCTCTGATTCTTCCCTTATATAGTGGGGTGGAGTCACAGCTGAGGGCAGATAGACGGTAAGGTGTATGTCCTAAGTAACTAATATGCTTCTAAAGATAAACAGGATTCCAATGTATTTGCCCTTCTCTAGGCATCACGTTGCACTGGTAACTCATTTCATATACAATGATTAAATTAAGCTGACCTTAAGTTTGGGGCTGTCCTTTTAAATTGAAGGGCAAACCTTTACAGCCATCAACTCCATAATCTAACTAAGTAAATGGATTCCACCCCTTCTCTACTTTATTTCCATATAGACAGGGGAATTGGAAGCAGATTCACAGCAGGGAAATCAAGTGGGCTTTCGACCATTTTTGACCTCGTTTGGCTTGACTACTAACTTTTTAGGCTTAACTTCTTTACGGGGTTGGTCAAAAGAACTTTCCACGCCCATGATAAAAAGTGCGCATGTGGGCAGTCTAGGGACATACTTTAGCCTTTGCCCGAGGCCTTTGCACATCATACTAACTGTTTAGTTTCTTGAAAGTCTAAAATTCTGGACCTATTTTCCTTTCTTATCATGTAGAAGTATCAGCACACCACACACAACTCTTCAAGTGTATCAATCTTGTAGGTTCAGCATGATGCACAAAGCAGGAATGAAAAAGCATCATGCGGCCAATTATTCTTCCTATTCCTTTTCTGCCAGGAGAGAGTACCTTCACATTGCCAAATTCCTTTCCAGCAAATTGTAATTCCAAAGAGGAACAGTCGGCAATTCACTCAATTACTAGATTTTTATTTCTTTTTATGAGATCTCTAACCAATTATCATTATATTGTTTTGCCAGTCACCGACCGATTGAACAGTCTTTATGAGCCTGTTCGTGTCTTTGTTAAGCGTGGTTGGATAACAGTAAGCATTGGAGGTTTGTGAGAAAATGGAAACAACCAGGCGAAATGTAATCTCCTCAGGGTAAAAATTGGCCAACATTCCAATCCCAGCGACAAATTACACGGTTAGTAGACGCAACTGAACACAAGGCCAGGGGGAGGGTCATGATGACATGTGATTATTCTCTGTGAGAAGCTGCTTGTGGTTTGAGGCAATTGGACTGAAAATGTTCTGGATAATTGACACGAAATGCCCTAATCAGACAGGATTGGAGTTCGTCAATTGTTGCTTGTTTGAATTAACGTTTATTCAGTATAAAAAGCACTGAGAGGGGCTATCATCATGGGTTAAATGACAGTTGATGGCTTGATTCGCTTAAACCTGGTGTGCCAAAAAAGTGAAAGTGAAAGTGGATTCTTAATCATTGTGGTTTAGGATGTCACATAATCAGAGTCGTTTTGGAATTAGGAATAACTTGGGGTAGAAGCCGGTGTTAGTTAGCCAGTGAATGAGTGCGTTAGTAAGTGAGTGAGTGAGTGAGTGAGTGAGTGAGTGAGTGAGTGAGTGAGTGAGTGAGTGATTACAATTAAGTGAGGGAGTGAGCGAGTAAATGCATGTCAGCCAGTGATGTAGTGACCGAGATAAGTTATCAGATAAGTGAATGAGCAAGTTAACAGAAAAGAAACGAGGTAGACATGGAGATGCGGAGGGGGATAATCAGGAAAACAGACAGGCAAGAAGACAGGTTCAGTCCTGGACTGAGGGTCCCATGGAGGCAGGCAAGGAAGCAAGAAAGTGAAGAAAACATGAGCGGAGAAGAATGGTAGGCAGACATAGAATAAGTGGAAGGGAGTGGGACGGGGTCAAGTAGAAAGTCGTAGTATTGCAGACACTCAGGCAGGCAAATATGAAGGGGCAAATGCCATGGGGGGTGGGCAACGATGGACGAAAGAAGTGAAAGACAGCGTAGGAAATAGATAAAGGGACCATGCATATGGCATGCATTTAAAGAACCAGGGAGTGCCACCAGGACTGAGGTCCACATCATTGAACAAGGAGTGGTAGGTATACTTTACAAGGAAGTGCAAGGTAAGACAAACAGAAGGAACAGAGATGTTCTAATTCAAACATCCCAAGAAGTGAATACTCAAAGATGTTTCCACAGAGATTTGTGGAAAAAACAATTTAATTAGAATGAGACCTGTATACTGGAAAGGATGATGGCAGCAGAAGTGAAAATAGCAGGAAAATGTACATTTATAATTAGATCAACAGCATATTTGCACTGAGGCGAATTTTAGTTGACATATTTATGAGTATAATTTACAATTGCATGGGTTGTTCTACCAGGAAGAGGGAATAGAAGGGAAATAAAAAAAAAAGATAAATCAGAGTCAGGTGCTGCCAAATAGAATATATGCACCCTCAATAAAAGTAACCACTCCCAAAGGCTAAAAAGGTTAAAACTGCGATTATAAAACAAATGCTTAGTTTTTACATAAAGTGAGGTAGAAAGTGCCATGCAGTAAAACCAGCATAATCAGATAAGCACATAGCGATGTAGCACATAGATTTGAAATTATCTTACATGAAATGCCACCGAAGCACAACTGTTACCATCAAGTATTCTGATTTTCAATTGATAAGTTTGAAAAGGATGCAATTTGTCAGGGGTATGATTACTGGCTAAACCATTCAATAATAACTCATCTTGATAATCATCAAGAGTTCACAGGCCGAGTTACAATCAGGGATTTTATCAATGAAGTTTACACTAATTTCTGCCTAATTTTATACTCAGTACTGACGGTGGGCTAGGATAGGGTGCTCCGGGTGGGAGGGTGGTTAAGTTGATAGAGATGGGAATGTACATGAGGAAAGTCAGGATTTTGTCACCATGAGCTTCTATAATAAAACAGGTCAGACAGCAAATTGCAGTAAAATGATGAAATAGGAATGATAAACTTAACATTTGACCACATTTACATGTTTAAATGCATGTGTAACCAGAGGATTATTTCTGGAATTTTAGGAGTGCTCCTTCAATGTGAGGTATTAACGTATATCAAAAGCGTTTATTGGTATCATATTGTTTTGTCATCAATAGCCAATAATTATAATGAACGGGTATAACAGGGTACACTTGTGTAGGTATTTATTGTATGCTGTATTATGTGTGTATTTATTATATGCTATATGGGAGAGTGCTATAGGAGTCCTGTATAGGGTTTATGGTAGTATAGAGTTTATGGTAGGCTGTGGAATGTGTAGACGGAGGGGAGTCGACGAGATCTGGTCAGGTAGATTCTGTAGAGGGGGAGGGGGGAATACGGGTGAGCCAAACATCGGCGTCTGAAAGGTGTGAGGGGTTGGTAAGAGATAGGGAGGAGTCAGTATTGTGGGAGCAGCCGAGGAGGCAACACATACTCCTGGAGTAGACGAGGATGAAGCTGTTTAGTATTTAGTATTACACTTAGCCAATGTAAGAACGGATTGAACAGGATCTCTATGGCACTTATACCTCTCCAGTAGCATCGGATTGTTAAACATGAACTGCTTGTATGAATAGACTGGTGTCGTTGAAGCTGTACAACCATGAGTGGACTCATTATCAACTGTAACTGTGAATAACCAATGAACAATAAATGGTGACTTGTACCGGCGTCTTGGTGTTGGTTAAAAGAATGGGCTAGGCCAACATCATACCACTAGAGTTAGTCTTCCCAAATACGTGAGAATAGCGGAGTGAGCTGATAATAACTACACAACTTATACCACATTGATATACATATAAACACAACCCACACAGCCCAGATGGTGGAGAATTAGTGGTTGGGCTTATCATTGTACTGATGAGCGGCTCGCCGTACCCGATACCTAACAGCTCAGACGCTGGATGTGACTCAGCGGCATCGCCACACACTGACAGTAGTGACGGTGTGGAAGTCTATACTATCATACCTGCAGCGCGCACATTGCCTGGGAATGCAGCAGTAGCACATAGTGGTGTAGCAGAGGGACAGGGTGGAAGATCCGGAGTGAGTGAAGCGGGACCTGATCAATCACGTGTCACTCTTAGATCGGATCACACACATGTGCATGTGCAATTAGGACCCAGGTCGCAAGTGGTGCTTTTGCCTGGAGAGGTGGTGTCTAGAGAGATTGGATTCCCCGTGGCTCGGTCAGAGGAGGAGCGGGCGTCGTCTCAAAGGGATCCCAAGTCTGGGGGGACGTCTGGCCTACAATTGTCTACTGCGGCTGATTCTGAACCAGCAGGGTCGGTGGTGGTGGACGATACCTCTGGACCATTCTCAGCATTGGGAGTGGAGAACGAGCATCAGTCATCTGCGGCAGAGTCGGAGACCAGGGCTGATATTTCTAGTAATGGGCAACAGGCGGCGGTTCAGGAGCACACAGTGAGTGCTGATGCAGGGGAACGGCCTGATAATCTCTGCAAAGGATGGACGACAGGAGACAGATTAGTGAATTATAAGTATTTTTCGACGCCCATTGCTAGGAGCTCCAGTATTAATTTCTGTAAGGCTACTCCTAGGTGCCTTGAGTTTGAGGGTACAGCGGACCAGGGACGAATTAGACGCGCATCTGAGGGGGATGTGGCGGATATTGGTGATGAGGATTTGAATTTTGAAGCGATTGCAACGTCATTGGGGTTAATTGAGCCAGTACATGAAGACGGACAGGTGGATGAGAGTGGAACAAAGGATGGTCATGAGGATGAGGGGGACGCACATGGGGAGAAGGATCCAGTAGACGGGGCGTCTACAGTGGTGGCAGTGCCAGGGCAAAGCGAGGACGTCGGTGAGAAGACACGGGAACAGGGGTCGGAGGCCTGTGGTGATTCACAAGGGGGGAGTGCAGGATTGCTACCGTCTGGTTTCTTGGTGGTTGTTGAGAATGGGAGAAAGTTAAGTGATAGAGACTTGGTGGGTCAGGATGAGACTGGTGGAGTTGGACAGGATTGGACAAGCTGTACTACACCGGTTGTTACAGGTGATCGAAGTGACAGTCGTCTGGGAGAGTCTGTGAGTAAAACAAGGGTGGATGAAGTTATTACAGGTCTGCAGAACACTAATATTAGGGTACGACAAAGCATAGAGAGGGGGAGGGCCATATTGGAACAGGAGCTGAGATATCGGCAGGCCATTGATGGGGAGGAGCCGCCCGCGAGGCCGGAGATAGACCGGGAGCGTGTAGCACGAAGGGAGAGATTTTTGAACGACACTGTAAATTGGAGGAAGGTAACTGCGAATATCCGCTCAGGCAATAGTACAGGTCGTACTACAGATGAGGGGCATTTAGATGATGTTCTAAATAGCCATCTTCAGACTGATGTTTCGGGTGACTGGGAGGATTGGTGGGCTCGGAGAGCGGACGAAAAGAGAAGACGGCAGATAGAAAGGGAGGCCCGGGAGGAAGCCGCTGAGGGCTCCGTAGCTGCAGGTGTTGGAACTGGTGTACAGGGGAACGATAGTGAAGAGAGCTCAGTGGGTGATTTGGATGCGGAGAAACAGGTGGAGGAGGATATTGCACCTATTATTGGTTCTGAAGACGACGACATGGCGCCTAGTCCGAATGTTAAACTACCATCCTTCAATGGGGAGCCTGGGGAGGATTATCGGAGATATTTCAAGGAATTGAATGGAATGCAAAAGCTATTTGGATGGTCTCCGGATCAACATCTTGAGTATGCAAAATTGGGCTTGAAGAAGGGGGCATCGAAATGGATGGATGGTATTCCAGAGGGGGAAAAGGATACTTTGGACAAAGTAGTGGCTATAGTGAAGAGGGTTTTTGAAGACAAAAGGCCACTGTGGCAGAAACATAGGGATTTGCACTGTCTGAAGCAGGAAAAGGGACAGTCGGTCTGGGACTTCGCATTGAAAATAAAGGAATATGATGAGTTGGATGTTCCTGATGTCATCAAACTGTCAGTCTTTGTGGGGGGTTTGCTTCCGCCCATTGATAAGGACCTGATGAAACACAATGCTGATTCTTTTGAAGAGGCTCTCAGACTGGCGTCTTATTGGGAAAATGTGGAGAAGGGCAGGAACTCCAAAGGTGTGGCGCAGCTACACATGCTAGAGTCTGAGGGGACTCGGGATGGAGCATGTGGGGACGATCAATTCGATCCTAAAGAGTATGCTAGAGAACAAACTAAAGCAGTGGTGGAGATGTGCACTATGGAATATAGACGGGGGCTCAGGGAGATGGAACATGGACGGGAGAATCAGCAGGGACAATATGCTGGAAGGGGTGGTAACTCACAAGGGCAGTATCAGGCGCAGGCGGGCAGAGGGACTGGAGCGGGAACATATGGTCAGAATAGGCAGTTTGCTACAGGCGGTGGAGGCCGAGGATGGAATTATCAAGGGGGACGCGGTGGAAATCAGTATAACGCATCTCAGTATTTCAATAACAGGTTTCAGGGACAGAGATACGCAGGAGGAAGCAGGCAGGGTCAACAGGGGGATGATAAAGGTCAGAGAAGAGCACAGGAATATGCTAGGATGATGGGAGATGCAGGAGAGAGTCAGAAAGGAGGAGGGGCAATCTATTGCTTAATTCATGACTCTACTACACATTCTACAGAGGAGTGCACGTTTTTGAAGAAATACAGGGATCAGCTGTCATCCTCTCAGCAGAACAGAGACCAACGAGATCAGGGAAATGATGTTCGCAGGCCGGGAAACGGGCACAACGGCTCATTCCTACCCCAGAATTAAATTTGATATCAGGGGATGGGTCGGGAAACAGGGGATCAAAAGACAAAGCGCCATGGTTGGTTCAGTGTACTATTGACGAGAATACATACAGATGTTTAGTGGACACGGGCGCGTCTGATTGTTTTATAGCACGGACAATTGTGAGTAGTATAAGTGAGAGAGCAATTTGGGACAGGCAGCCATCTCAATTGGGGAAGGTGCGTCTGGGGGACAAAACATCATTACAAGTTTATGAGACGGTGCGACTGCAGTGTTTTATGGATGGTGCTTGCATATACTATGATTTTAATGTGGTGGATTCACTGGCTTATGATATTGTGCTGGGACGTAATTTTCTGATTGACGCAAGGGCACAGATTATAGCTATAGATGGAAAGGTACGTCTCTTTACTGAGGATCCGGTCTCAATTGGAGTAGCGGCGATTTTGGACCCGTGGGAGGAAAGATTGGTGACGGTGAAAGGATGGGATGTTGCGGCTGAAAGGGTTGGAACAACGGTCTTGTTGAGACCATCTAATTTGGCGGTGGTAGCTGCGGATGGTGCGGTGAACTATGTGGGGAAGAAATGGTATATGAGAATTGCTAATCTCTCTGACAGGCAAGTGTATGTGGATACAACTGAGGTTATGGCATACGCGGAAGACATAGATGAACCGGAACTTAATTTGCTGGAGGTAATTGATACAGCTAATGTTGGCAGGGATAGAAAGGATGAGGCTCGTGAGATTGTGGCACGATGTAATGGAGACCGGCGGGAGAATGGTCAAGATGCTAGGAGAGGGTCAGAGCATCGGCAGGATCCTCAGGACAGTGGTGGTGGATGTGGTGTTTTTACATTGAGTGAGCAGGAGAGGCTGGATAAAATTAAGAAGATCAGGAGCCTTGATTTGGGTGACACTATGATGACGCTGGAGGAGCAGAAGGTATTCAGAGAAATGTTGGTGGTCAACATGGACACTATAGCATTTTCTATGAAGGAGTTGGGTCATTGTTCATTGGCTCCAATGAAAATAAGGGTCGATGAGTCCAAGGGTCCGTGTATGGCACGACCATACAGGTATTCTCCTCAGAAAATGGATATTATTGATGAACAGGTGAGGGAATTGTTAAAGTTGGGAATTATTGAGCCCAGTGACAGCGTCTGGAGAAGTCCGTTGGTGGTAGTGCAGAAGAAGGATGGAAAGGCTAGATTATGTACAGACTATCGCATGTTGAATCTTATTACGGCGGATGACACATATCCTATGCCCACAGCCAGAAGCATGTTTTTGTATATGGCATACAGAAAACCTATAATCTTTACAGCCATGGATTTGCTCAGTGGGTATCATCAGTGCGATCTACATCATGACAGCAGGCAATATTCAGCATTTGAATCACCCTCGGGAGTTTGGCAATGGACGAGGATGCCGTTTGGTATGAAGCAGAGCCCATGGCAATTTACTAAGATTATGTCATTAGCACTAGGAGGCTTAATACCACGTACTTGTCTAGCCTACCTAGACGATATCATTATCTTTGATCCGGATGTGGAGAGCCATATTACTAATGTCGGCAGAGTATTGGCAGCTTTAGGTAAAGCAGGTTTAACAGTCAAGCCAGAAAAGTGTGAGTGGGGCAAAGCGGAAATTAAGTTTTTGGGGCACATTATTAATGCTGAAGGAGTGCAGACGCAATCTAAGGTGATCAGAAAGGTGCAGGAATTTGGTAGACCGTATAATGAACATACAACTAGATCCTTTCTGGGGCTTTGTAATTATTACAGGAGTTTTATTCCTAACTATGCTGTTTTGTCGATGCCTCTGAATAATTTGTTGAAAATCAAGGTGCCATTTAAGTGGACGGATGAGTGTGAGGTGTCATTCAAGAAAATACAAGCAGCATTAGCAAGCACACCGTTATTGGTACATCCAGAGATCGGGGGTCACTTTTATGTTTTAACAGATGCTTCGGATGGCGCGTGTGGAGCGGCCATCTGTATAAAAAGGGATGGATTGCTGAGACCGGTAACATATTATGGGTATACATTTACAAAGGCTGAAAGAAACTACACTATAACAGAGAAAGAAGGCCTAGCTGTTATAAGAGTATTGAAGAAATTTGAGGATATGCTGACTGGGGCTAAGATCACGATAATAACAGACCATCAACCATTAATACCTTTGCTTCAACAAGCCAGTAAGGCTCCATCCAAGAGGTTGACTAGATGGGGTTTAGCAATGACTGACTTTGACTATGAGATTAGGTATGAGCCGGGAGCCACTCACTACCTGCCGGATTTTATATCCAGAGTGCCGTTGGCAGTGGGACAGGATACACCTGGCGAGGAGTCGGGGGAGTTTGAGCCTGAGGTGGGATGTGAGTTACTCGTGATGGAACTGATAGGGGAGGAATTGGATAGGGAAACCTTCATTCAGGAGCAGTGGAAGGATGGATTCTGCAGGGGGATGATGAGATATTTGGCGGGAGATGAATTGCCAGTGGATGAGGAAAAGGCGCGAGGGATTTTACATAATGCTGATTTTATGGGTATGAAGGATGGATTGTTATGCAAGTATATAAAACCAGCTAGAAAGAGGGGTGGGCCTATAGCTGACCTAAACCCAAGAATAGTGGTGCCTAAGGCTATGGTGAATAGAGTGCTCTATCTCATGCATGATGATATCATGTGCGGAGGACATGTGGGAACAGTGGCGTTGAATACAAAAGTACAGGCTCGGTTTTATTGGAAAAATATGATGGTGGACATAGCTAGGTACGTGCGGCTATGTGAAAGGTGCGCGTTGAGAAAAAGAGCACCTCACTTTAGGGCCAAGGCAAGGTCATGGGATACGCCGGATTATCCATGGCAAGTGATACAGACAGATTTTGTTGGGCCACTACGTAGGTCCAAAGAAGGTTATAAGTATATTATGACCTTCATAGACCTTCTGACGGGATGGCCGGAGGCATTCTGTACTAAAGACACGACCGCGCACACGGCAGCTGGGGTGTTTCTACGGGAGATCGTGTGTAGGTACGGCAAGGTGGAAGTGCTGTGCAGCGACAGAGGGTCTACATATATGGGTCAGGTTTTTCGTGAGGTCACAGCTAGACTATCAACCAAACAGAGGTTTACGTCTTCTAGGAATCCGACCGGAAATGCCAGGGTTGAAAGATTGCATAAATCATTAGAGGATACGATAGGATGCTATGTGACCGAGGATCATGAACACTGGCCAGAACTGTTACCCATTGCATTGTGGACAGTGCGCTCCAATATCAGTATGAGGACGGGGTTTTCACCATATGCACTACAATTCGGGAGGGATCCAGAGGCTATGTCCTTTGCTGAGGAAAGGCCACTGCCTAAAGTGCCATCTGAGAGGGATTGGTTTCTTAGAACAAATCATAGCATACAGTTATTACAAGAGGCGGCCAACGCTCATACTGCTAGGTATGAGGAGCAGCTCAGACGTAGATTGGATGGACGGGCTCGACCTGTATCTTTTATAGAAGGGGAGTGGGTATATTACTATGATCCGAAATGCGCGGTGAATAATACATCGAAGTTTGCTGGTAGATACACGGGGCCACATAGGGTAATAGAAGTGGTGGGGGATAACAGGGTGAGGTTGAGAGCAGTGAAGACGGGCAAAGAGATACCTCACTTGGTAAATGTGAATAAACTGAAGAGAGCATACAAAGGGGAGGGTGAAAATGACGAAGGAGAAGCCAGAGATGAGAGAGCGGTGGAAGTGGATAAGTCAGAAGTGGAATCACAAGTGGATAAAGAAGACATAGGACATGAGAACCCGAGAGGGGTGACTGAGGTGGAACATCCTTCATCTGGTCTGGAGGATACAGCGTTAGCGGGCGCTGATAAGGAGGACAAATTGAATACGTCAGACGACGATAGAAGTGCACATGAGAAAAAGAGAGAGGTGGCCGGAGCTGGACCGCGCGCACCTATACAGGAATCTGGTAATGAGAAAGATGGAGTTGTACGGCGAGATAGCCGGGAGAAGCACAGGCAGGAAGCTGTGGTTGATAATTGGTGTAAAAAGAAAGGGTTACAAGATAGTGATATTGATAAGGTCGAGGGTGGCCGAAGACAGGATAATGAAGAGAAAAGGAAGGGTAGAGTGAGAAATGTCGAGGTGAAGAGGCAGATGGACGAAGAAAGAGAGAGAGAAGAATTGGAGAGAAGACAGAAGAGAAAAGAGAGAGAGGATAGGGCTGAGAAGAGACGGAGGCAAAGAGATAGGAGAGCGCAATTGGCTGCAGGGGCTATTATGAGTGAGGAATCTAGCAGTGAACATATCATTCCAAAGGGACCGATTTGTAAGCATCACAGGAGAGGCAGAGAGGAGCTCAGCTCATCCAGCGATGGAGAATAAGGGTGAGCTTAGACGGGATGCTACAGGATGGGCGATAATCCTGTAGTATTCACGTGTGTTGCTATGAGGGAGAAGGGGGGGTGATGCAGGTGCCGAAGGGAGAGGGGCCGCCCGGAGGAGCAGGTCAAGCTGACTCATGCAGGTAGACGGAAAGGAGGGCGATACACAAAGAAAAGGGAAAAGTAGGGCAAGGTAGGAAAAGAGGGGAGGGGGGGGGGAGGCCAGCGCAACAGGTATATGCAGGAGGAGATGCATCAGGATGTGGCAGTGCGCGCACAACGAGGGACGAGACAAGACCTCACAATAAATAGCAGGTGCTGATGGACGGATGGCAGATAGCTGGTACGATAGTGTTGGAGAACAGCAATACCAACAATACTATAATACGTGGATGATTCAAGACAACTATTGCAATAGCACTTACAATGAAAGGAGCACAGTGTCTGCAGCAAGTTCAACAACAACAGAAACAAATGAAAAAGGATTTGGTGCGACTTCAACGTCAGGCCAACCAAGCTCAGCGCAAGAGCCAATACAGGTGGTGGAAGCAGCTCAAGCCGAGGTCTTGGTAAATCATCAGGGAAACATATGGGATAGTATACGTGACATCACTGTGGGACAGACAGAATGGGAGTGGTTGTTGGATGCCACTCTACAAGGCACCGGTGGTATAATTAAGAGAGAGACTCAGACCACAGAAACAGCGACACAGACAGAACCATCAATATTTTATAGTAAAGACGATGAATTTGTGTTGGATACATCAATCAGATTGGATGACATATTGATAGAAGAGTATTATAGTAGAAGACAAGTGACCTCAAGGCTCTGTCACATTTGTGGCAGAACAACAGCAACAGCGGCAGGAGCGGCCAAACACCTGGAACAGGTACATGGGATAAAACATCTCATATAATGTCCACTAGTGAGGATGCGGGAAAGAGAGCACCATCTATAGTAAAGGCAGGGAGATATAGGGGACAACAGGTAGAAGACGCGCTGGATGCTATATATGGATTTGGATATTCATTGCCGAAGGTATTCAGATACAATGGGGCGACGTTACAGGATATAGTAATGCAGAAAATATCAAAACTGAAATTGGACATCGCGAGATTGCCAAGATATTTGAGGGAACAAGTAAACAGACATCACTTTAAATATGGAGTAGGGAGTGTGACTAATGCATTCTTTTTCTCAAGAAAGTGTAGGAGGCATCGCAAGACTAGTAGAGGGAAACGATGCAGGCAGTGTAGACAAAGAGACGAAACTTGGGAAATGTTTAAACTGAAGCAAAAGGGAAAGCATATCACCCAAGGAGTATTAACATCCGGGGTTAAAGACAATGAGACGACCCTGGAGGAGGAGGATGTAACTGAAGACTTTGATAAATATAACTAGAAAGGATATGAGTTGATAGGAAAGAACAGAGGGACTGTATGGTTATAAAATACAATACCTGTTAAGGGAACGTTGTGAGGGGTTGAAGAAATGTACAAAATGGCAGGTATCAGTATAACGCCACCTACCTTTAGAGGAGCACCAGGAGAAAAGATAGAAGAATATTTCTACGACATGGATTTGATTAAGAGAATATATGATCTAGGGGAAATGGAATATGTGGCATTATTATTGTGGGGAATGAAAGGTGAAGTGAAAACTTGGGTTAGGAAACTACCTGAGGAAAGTAAGAATACTGCATGGAAAATACAGCAAATAACCATGGCAGTATTTGCAGCTCCAGATGCCTGGAAAGAATGGGGTACAGGAGGAAAGAGACAGAAAAGACAGCGCGAGAATGACGGCGCGGAAACAGAGCCAGCGGGGGAATGAACACGAGAGTGAGGAAAAAAAAAGGGGGGGGGGAAGTGCCGGACACTGAGACAGACATATGTACATTAAGAGCCCAGTAACAGAAAAGGGGGGGGGGAAGAGAGCAGACATGCGCAGGTAAAGAAAGAGATAAGATGCAATGACAAGCAAGACAGTTGGCAGTGTAGGAGTGGAACTCCAGCTGTACAGACATCGGCAAGCAACAGATACAGACTACACTCAAAAGTTTAACAAGATAGAACAACCAGCATGCTACACGGACATAACCAAGACAAGACAACATAATCAGCAGTTTAGATAAGCTATAAACATGAGTTCTAGTGGAAAAGCCTGGATCATAGACAACGGAAGGTTCATAGCGGTTGAGATGAATTAATGGAGATCAGTAATAATTTACTGAAGGAAAGGAATCATCGCCCACTGTAGAGAGGGTAGAGATATTAAGGCTCAGATACACCCTACTCTATGGATAAGACTTAACTACTTAATACAGTTTGTGGAAAATTGTAAAAAGGTCGGATCCATTTAGGATGCATTTAATATAAAATGTATTAGAAATACATACCTGAAGTGAAGATTTAAGGACTAGTAGGAGTAGAGGCATCATCATCATCAGCAGATGAAGCGGGAGAAGAACTGAAGATAGTAAATAAAGCAGGTATATGAGATAAAGAGAAAGAAGTGCATCACATACAGGAGGCAACCACTATGGGGCACCTTATAAGTTGTCTAAGGGTGAATGGAAACACTAGTCGGAACCAGCAGGACCACAGTCGCGACACACATAGAATGACTCCAGTAACAAGGTCCATAATTAAGAGGCCTAAATTTAAAGGATATATTTGTCCAGAAGTAAGGCATTCTGTTAAAGAACCAGAGCCTATAATGGTTTAATTATTTAGGAAGCCCAGACTCTGAGAAAGGAAATACGATGTCTATAGTTGTAGATATATATATTCAAAAATAAGTGTGAGTGAAATTCTTTTCTAAGAAGGTATTAGGACACATAAAATTCAGCCATATGGGTGTATTAATGAGATCAGTTATACACCTGAGACTGTGAATGTGATCGCCACTACTCACAAATCAGAGGAGCTCAGCAACTTTATAGAGTTAGCTTATGCATATATTTTAAAAGAAAATATGTGTATAGTATCTTATTACAAGAACGAAGTGAGCGTCTCTAGGAATCAAAGTATGAATCACTAGGGAAATATACTTACTTCTGCGAGAGGGTAGAAGCTGGGGAAGCCAATGTTGGAAGGATAGGACCTCCAAGATTAGAAGAACGGGAGGTTTGTGGTCTGGCAGGAAGCTGATAGGGATGATGTCGCGTAGTGGTAGCAGATGAAGATGTCAAGAGAGATATGATGGTAGAAGAACTGTGAGTCAGTCGTGAGGAAGAGGCCATGGTGCTGGAATGACAGGTCAACGGTGAGAAGGGTGGATGTCCAGGTGAGATAGCCAGAGTACTCCAGAACGAGGGCGACATTACTGGAAGGTGTGGAAGTGAAGCTGCAGTGGATGAAGATGAAGTAAACTGACCGGAAGTGGAAGAGGTCAGGGCCAGAGCGGGCGTATGTAGACAGGAAGGCGGAGATCTAGAAGCCGAGGTGGAGCGGGCATCTGCAGCTGGAGCAGCTCGGATGGTGATATGAGGCATCATTAATGAAGATACAGCAGGAAACTGACCGGAAGTAGTGGCGCTGGTAGTAGAAAAGGGACGAGAAGCAGCGGCAGAATAGGTAAATGTGGATGTTAGGGTTGTTCTGGACGTCAGAGGTGCAGTGGTGGTTAGCAAAGGTGTGTATGGTAAGGGCGAAACACCGGAAGTAGCAGGAAGGTGAGAAAACACATTGTAGTCTACATATGAAGAGTGATGCTGAGGTGGCAATGGACGAGAAGTTGATGACACAGCGAAGTTGGCAGGCAGAGAATATTGGTGGGAGGTGTCCACTCGTAGAGGAAGGGTCGCTGTGCAAGTTGGTAGCGCATTGGAGGTAAAGGTGGATGTGAGGCTTGGAGCAGAGGTAGCAGGCACTATAGCGCTATAGGTGGGACGCGCACCTATGGGCGACATCAGAGTGGGATTCCAAGGTGGCGCGAAAGGAGTGGTAGGGTTGACTGGAGGCGGAGTGATGTCGACATAAGCTGGTTGATAAGCAGAAGTAGGAATAGGTGGAACAGCAGCAGTTGATTGCAGGCGGTAACTGGGATCGGGCATCCCATCCAGGTGGATGACGCGCAGTGTCATATCAGTCATGTTACAAGCTAAGCGTAGATGATCTCGAATGGTGGTGTGTGAGGGCATGGTCGCGCCTTGCGGTCCGGTGCATACTAGCATGCACGGAGTAACGTTAGCATCTGTGGAGGACAGGTCTCTGCAGCCGACGATGTAGGTGAAGCCGGGCTGGAGACGATCTATCGGGAGATAGATGAGTGCGCCATTGACAGAAACGCTGGAATAGCTAGCCATCTTCAGTGCGAACAGGGTGGAAGTCAAGCATCGACTGAGAATTTAATTCTAGGTATCTAACCAAGGGGATGGGAAGTTGAAATAAGAAAACAAAAATATAGTGAAAACTATAGTAAAAAAAAATTGAGGGCACATTAGGAGGAGTCGCTGAGACAAAGACTCCAATCCAATAAATTGGTGTTATCAGATGGAAGAGACGTACAGCTAGATAGGAGAGGAAGGCACACGTGTTTAGAGTGACGGGAAAATATATACAAGAAGGGGTAAAAGGGTCATGAACTGGTGAACTATCTGACACGATAGGGCTTATTAAGTGTTCAAGATCCATAAAAACTTCCAGGAGCGATCAGTTAGGAGTCGTAGTAACCCAACTCGAACTGTAACCGGAAGCCATAATAAGAAGAAAATGGCGTGGCTAACTATACTATGTGTCTTAAGTTCCTTGTGGGGTGTGGTAGATGCTGGAAGGCACACTTTCGAGACTTTAGAGAGAGCCGAATTAGGTGTCATTTTGCAACCTGGTAGACGTATTTCTACAGCTGAGCACAATCATGTGTCACAAGTGTTTGTATTAGAGATACCAGATAGATTACCAGAGCCGGAAATGGAAAGTATTTATGAACAATGTGTGAAGAATATGCAGGTAATGTGTGATATTCAACATCATAACAGAACCTTATTATTTGAAGATACCTGTGACAACATCAAACAGAAAGAAGAATGGCTGAATCAAATTATTAGAAAATTAATACAGGCCAGAGAGGAGGAAGTGGAAAAGCTGATGGAAAACATACCTGAACAACAACAAGTCAAAAGGTCTAAGAGAGCAGGTATACCGGGTCTAAATATTATAGGAGAGTTGTCGTACTATATTTTTGGCACTGGAAGAGCTGATGATGTAGCCAGAAATGAAAAGGATATTCAATTACTGAAGACATCATATTATAAGATGCGTGATGTTATTAAAACATTGGCCACAAGTACTAGCAATGGCTTGGAGGACGTCATGGCGGAAGTGGGAGAGTTGGCTGATAGACAGTTACAATTGTATGAAATGGCTAAGATATCATTGAAGAGACGGAAGTTGCTGGAAAGAACTCAAACTATGCACAGTGTGGCATTATATGAACTATCCATTGTATACAACCATGAAAGCCTGCTGACAAGGGTCAAATGGGGGTATATCATTCATTTATTAAATGAACTCATTGAGATAAAGGATATGGCAGCTGAGGTAAGATTGGCATCGCGAAGAAAACTATCCTCAAAATTGGTCACTAGAGAAGATTTGAAAGAAGCTATAATCAACACTGAAGTATATCTAAAGGCTACGTACCCACGATTTAGAGTCGCTTTTACTGATCCTGAATATTACTATGATAATAGTGTGGTGCGAGTATATCAGCACCAAGGTCGTGTGAAGATGCAGATAAGGATTCCGGTGGTGTCAGAGGAACACATATTTTGTGTATACTCTGTAAAGGTGTTTCCAGTACCAGTGCGGTTGGCCAATAAAGAAGCTGACGGGACGAGAATAGAGGGATTGCCATCAGAAGTAGCCATATCAAAGAATGGGCGGTATTATATATCAGAGCCAGTGGTGAATTGGGCGCGTTGCCATGGCAACTCAATAGCAGTATGCCCAGATATTCCACACATGAGAAAAATAGCCGAACGAGGGTGCATGGCGGCACTAATAAGAAATGACAAGGTGGCCATAGCAGAAACATGTGAGATCAACTATATAGTGCAACCAAATTTTCCTTCATTTGCGATAGCACTGGGAAAGGGTCGTACTTTGGTATCGGGACCCGACATACAAGGTCAATTGATGTGTCAATCAAGCCCGCCTGTTAAGGTGAACATGCATCATTACGCCATATTGAATATTGGGTGTGATTGCGCATTCATGACTGCCGGGGCGTGGATGCCTTACAGCTTGGCAGGATGTGGTCATGTGAACATGGAAACTAATGTGACTTTTGTAAATAACGATTTGCTACAAATGAACAGTGTTAAGAAGTTGACATGGATAAAGGCCGTATTAAATGGTGAAACTGTGGAGGTATTGCAAGATGAAGTGTTGCCAAAATTAGTAAAGACCAAAATGAAGCACAAGGCTAGAATACAACAGTCGCCAGCAGCTGTCAATCTGAAGAATTTGGTGAGTGCAATGGAAGACGGATCAGCTTTGCCTGATTTGGATGGCATGAGTGGTGGAGGCCAGTTTCCTATTGAATCACTATGGGATTATTCACCAATAATGATTGCGGGGGTGATTGTCATGACTCTGATGGTGGTACAATATTTTTGTTTAAAAAGACTATTAATGGCATACATATTAGCAAGAATGCCTATGAGAATAAGGAGTCTAGAAACTTGGGACTATGAAAAATACGGTGAAGATGTCGGAGGTAATTATGAGGAAGAAGATCCGGAACACAAAACGACAATAGCTATGTTATCATTGATATTGATAGTACTGATAATAATAATAGCGTTACTGGTGAGGAAAGTGCGACAACTAAAGAGGCTTCAACCAGTGGATGGACTGTATCTACAGGTGGCAACTAAAGAGATCACAGAAATAATACCATTGGGGGAGAGTCTAATGCCTTTGGACCAGGTATTTCAAAGACCAGCAGAACAGGCTCTTATTAGAGACGTAGCAATAAGCTATTCGTGCCCGAAGTACATAGCTACAGTGCAGTGGGGTCGAGTGTTATATTCCACTGAGATGGCAACGGCGGAAAACGCAGTGCCATTGCCATTACCGGCCACTGTGAAGGTGTCAAAGAAGTTAGCAGGGATACTGAACGGTGACTATGGATTTACGGTGATGACAAGATTGATTAGGTATAGTGGGGGCCTGGCGACAGGTGTACCACTAGAGATACCGATGATATCAGCGGCGGGCTGGACACCAATAAGGAACAGAGAGATAAATACACATCAGTTATCTGACACGGGACATGCCAGAGCCATGGCTCAGTTAAGAAGATCAAGACAGTTACCAGAAGTACCTGGAGAATCATATGGGGCTACGGCTGTATCATATTCAGTAAACAAGGGTCATAAAGAGTCGGTGAACGTGGCTTTGCGAGGTCAAGAGCCCAGGACGGGATCGTCATCGGTGTACGTGGACCTGAATGAATGAGACTGAAGGTGATGAATAAAACGCCATCATGATAGAGACTTGACATAGACGGTGGCAGGACATGAGAAAAAGGGGGGGGGGAGAAAGATATCGTGCAGCTGGCGTGAGACGAAAGGATGGAATAGACAATACAAAGACTATCTACAAATGAATTGATATAATGTCTGGGAATGGTGCCAGTGTATATTATTAAGTAAGATAATATAGCCAAAAGAAACTGTAATTTAAATGTACGACCAACTAATGAGACACTAACTACGACGTAATGTGGCAAGTGAAAAGATTTCTGATGTATATACTCGTTGACAAGCTGTGCACGCGTGAGTTAAGTAAGAGGTTGCCAGGTGTAACCCAAGACGCGTTAGAGTGTGTTTTAGAGTGATGCTTGGGGCAAAGGTTAGATAGAGGGGAACGTTTCGGAACAAGGAGTTGACAGATGTAAGGAGATTTATTGGCCCGATTGGGTGTAACTGGTGTCGACTCCCGGGTAAGGATAGTAAAAAGAATATATAAACATAGAATGGGACAAAGTGCTTAGTAAAGGCGAGTGAATGAGTAAAATAAATAACAAAGGAAAGAAAAACAAATTGAGAATCAAGGAATGAGAGAATTGTAATAATAAAATATATGTTAGAGGACAAGTTTGCGCTAAGAATAAGTCACCAATGCAGTGTGGAAAATATATATAGTAATAATGCATGGTATTATATAAGTGTGTTGCATATGTATGTATATAAATAACTATTGAAATGTATAATATAATAACGATGATTACCTCAGGTATTAGTGACAAAACAATACATAAAGATGTATTCAGGCATAATTTATGCTTGACAATTGGTGTGACTCGCGTCACAAGAGGGGAGCGCCCGCACCTGTTTTGTCATCAATAGCCAATAATTATAATGAACGGGTATAACAGGGTACACTTGTGTAGGTATTTATTGTATGCTGTATTATGTGTGTATTTATTATATGCTATATGGGAGAGTGCTATAGGAGTCCTGTATAGGGTTTATGGTAGTATAGAGTTTATGGTAGGCTGTGGAATGTGTAGACGGAGGGGAGTCGACGAGATCTGGTCAGGTAGATTCTGTAGAGGGGGAGGGGGGAATACGGGTGAGCCAAACATCGGCGTCTGAAAGGTGTGAGGGGTTGGTAAGAGATAGGGAGGAGTCAGTATTGTGGGAGCAGCCGAGGAGGCAACACATACTCCTGGAGTAGACGAGGATGAAGCTGTTTAGTATTTAGTATTACACTTAGCCAATGTAAGAACGGATTGAACAGGATCTCTATGGCACTTATACCTCTCCAGTAGCATCGGATTGTTAAACATGAACTGCTTGTATGAATAGACTGGTGTCGTTGAAGCTGTACAACCATGAGTGGACTCATTATCAACTGTAACTGTGAATAACCAATGAACAATAAATGGTGACTTGTACCGGCGTCTTGGTGTTGGTTAAAAGAATGGGCTAGGCCAACATCATACCACTAGAGTTAGTCTTCCCAAATACGTGAGAATAGCGGAGTGAGCTGATAATAACTACACAACTTATACCACATTGATATACATATAAACACAACCCACACAGCCCAATATCACATGCAAGCTCATTTCAACCATTTGTCTGAGGATATCTTAATGCCAGGAATTATTTGTTGAATCTACTTTATGAAACCAAATGTCCGTTGGTGTGGACCCTAGCATTTATTGACCCCATAAAGGATTTCCCTATCTCAGAGAAACACTTATGGGACTATGTATATACACGCGTGTATATTCATATAATTAACAACGGCGAGTGATACGCCCATCGGGGACTACTTGTTGCGCGCAACTAGACAACGCTCCATTGGTAACTATGGCAATGCTACCCTGCGCTATATAAGCACGAGCTTTCAAGTGGCTCGCCAGTCGGGCTCACGAATCCATACAGTGCACAACTCCCCTGTGCTGGGGGTTGGCACAATATTTTAATTTTTTCCGGTTGCCAAGGTTGATTGGGCTTAATCAACATTACTATTCGTCTTTTAACCACCTTATAACCACCTTATAAAGTGAGACAGGCGCATGGGAGGCAGTTTCAGAATGGGTCGGACCAGGGGGCTTTTCTTTAATTTTTGACCACCCTTTGCTTGACCTTTTAATTTTGACCTTTTGAGGAGTTGGCCGGTATATTAACATTGTTGTTCTTTATGTTGGAGTGAGTGAGTAATAGATGTTTAATGCCATTTCGACAGATAAGGTCATATTCATGGTGAGAACAACATTATACACAGTTTCATAGAGGAATGTGTCAGTGCCTGCGCATATGTGCACCACACACAACTGTGTGGATAGGAAAGAGGAGAAATAGACCCTTTTAAGCGGGCTAGGGAATGTATGAATGGGTATGAATACCGCCAGTTTATTTAGGGGTTATTGTGGCCCATCGGGCAAGAACGTGCCTCCGGGGGGGATTTGTGACCAGGCAAGCAAAAACACCCCTCTGCAGGGAAGTTCTTTATCAAAGTTCATCTCAAGATCTTTAACATGAGACATCATTGGCTTAAATATTCCCAGTAGTTATGTCAGAACCCCTCCTTGAACATAGGTTGTTATTTATATTTGAAATCGAGGAATAAGCTCTAAATACGTTATTAACCATAATAATGTCTAAAAACACAATAAATCAGCCTTTTTCATAAAAAATACATAACAATATGGTGATTTTTATCATAGATTTGACCTAGAAGGATTTTTTCATTTCTGTTTTGAGCTTTGGGTTTTTGGTGAATATCCCTGAAAATTGGCATAAAAAATCTGCAAATTTTGATAATTGGAATGGTTGCTATGGCAACCAGGAACAGGCATATAGGTTGATTTTTCGTGAAAAATGTTCATTTTACCATCCAAATATGGGCCATTTCTACTGAAAATGGTGCATTTTAAAGGGGGCCACTGAATTCTGCATAAATAATTAGCATAACATATTTTTATAATGATTTTAGGATAATTTTGCCCCTCCAATGCCCCCCTGGTGGCCAAATGGGGAAATAAAAATCCCCCGCGGAGGGGTGTTTTACCTTGATTGGTCACATTTTTAGTACTGGTTTTGGCCACCAGGGGGCAGTATATGGGTAAAACACTGACAAACATGATAAAAAAAAGTTTATACCAATTTTTGATAAGGAATCCAGTAGTATGCTTAAAATCAATCCATCTCCACTGAAAATGTTCCATTTTTGGAACGTTGGTTGCCATGGAAACATAGGAAATTGGTAGATAAGGCAATTTCTGGTTGCCATGGAAACTACTCCCCTCTTCCAATTGGGAAGTTTTGCCACAAACATTTTTTGAAGTTCCATCAGGAACCCAGAACTGAAAACAGAGCTCAAAAATTCCCTCTAGAACCAATTTTATGACAAAAACATCACATTTCTTTGGTTATTTTCCACAAAACTGTATTTTTTGCATTATTAGTGTTTATGATAGGATATAATGCATTTAGAGCTTATTTCCTATTTCCAGTTGTACACACTAACCTATGTTTGACAAGCAATACAGCAAAACTACCGGGGATATTTTAGCTCTAGATATCTCATTTTAAAGCCCATGATTTAAGCCTTAAAAAGCAATTTCCCCCCAGGAGGCATGTTTTCCCTCACCTGGCCACAAAAGCTCTAAATACATTATTAACCATAATAATTTCTAAAAACACAATAAATCAGCCTTTTTCATAAAAAAAATACATAACAATATGATGATTTTTATCATAGATTTTGATCTAGAAGGAATTTTCCATTTCTGTTTTCAGTTTTGGGTTTTTTGCTGAATATCCCCGAAAAGTGACATAAAAATCTGCAAATTTTGATTATTGGAATAGTTGCCATGGCAACTAGGAACAGGGATATAGGTTGATTTTTCATGAAAAATGTTCATTTCACCATCCAAATATGGGCCATTTCTACCGAAAATGGTGCATTTTCAATGAGATCATTGAATTCTGCATCAAAAATTAGCGTAACATATTTTTGTCCCTCCAATGCCCCCTGGTGGTCAAATGGGGATTTAAAAATCCCCCGCGGAGGGTTGTTTTACCTTGATGGGTAACAACTATTCTTCCTTCCAACCTTTTTCTCTTTTTCTTTCCTTTTTTGAAGAAGGACATCATGAAGAAGCCTTGTGAGAACTTCAGCTGTTTCAAGTTATCCACTGGTGAAATATCTTGGTATTTGTGGCGAAAAGTCACATGACTCTTCAAACTTTTAGAAAGAACTGCTCTCTGGAAATGTCACATCATTATGGTCTATGTAGAAACCATAATAGGGAGTGGACAACGTGTTTGAATGAGGCTCGGCACGTACATGCTTGAAGGGGATTTTTTCCACTTCTACAAATGTCCACTCACTTAAAACTCCGATTTAGAGTGTGTGTGCTCTCCTCCGGTGCATTTCCAGGTAAAGTATGTTACTTATTAAATAAAACCAGGGTCATGTTTTTTCCTATGAAATGAGAGATTGAAAGGAGAGAGACAGAGAGACAGAGACAGAGCGGAGAGCAGCGGTGAGGAGAGAATAACTGTTGGGCTATTGTTAGTCGTTTCTTTAGTCCATGAGTCAATTCCAATTCCATGAATAATGCTATCGGGCACCACATCATCTTTGCCCATGCATCAGTTTGAAGTCCTTTAGACATTTTAATGAAAAAAATATAGATATTAGGCCCACTTTCATGTTCCCTAAATACTACGCTTAAAGAGGTTTGCTGGGTAAGTACGGTGCAACTAGAAACAAAACAGTTTAAATCCAATTCGACTTAACATACCCATACAATGATCAAGCCCCTCAAAAGTTTGACAAATCAAAGTTTTAACTTTACCAAGATTAATATATAATTAATGGTGGAGGAGGGAGTGTGTGGGAGCGGGGGGGGGGGCTCAGAAGAAGCGGTTTCTATGAATGTTTGTCTTGATATAATATGCCATTCATCGACGGCAGCTGATCCCTCTGGGTCCAATGTCGGAGAGATGAGGTAAAGAAGTCACAAATCTTTCTACGGGTTTCTTTAACCCTTTAGGTAAAGTAAAGTGCAATAAATCACTGTCCCAATGTGTCGTCGACATGCTGCATGGATGAAGCAAGGGTTGCATACAATGACACTATTTTTCACCACTTAAAGGGTAAGGCCCATTCTAATATCCAATGCCTGTTTAAAGCTTCTATGGGTTGGCTGTAGACATTTCTAGGTAGATAACACCTATTTAGGTCGATTTATTAACCGGTGTCTGTGCACGTAGGCGTTTCTCAGTCTGTTGCTATCTCCTGCAGTGTACAAGGCAAAAAGGGGCACCTCCTGTCCCCTCCATTTCCTGGTCAGTGCCACTATGTAGGTCGCAGCACACTGTGCTTTCATTTTCCAGACCACCCAGGTGAGGCGAGATATAGACTGACGAAGTAAACCTGAGACGTTAAAGTCTGTTACTCTCATAGCCCAGGCTCAAAGCACAACTACTCAGTTTTGGTCTAGATTCCAATCTCAGTTGAATAAACCAGCATACAAAGGCCGGGAGTTACTTGGTGGCACACATCGTACCCGAGGGTACTTAGGTAGAGTGTCTTTGAGTCGTCCATGTAATTGCCCCGGGAGGGGGATTCATAAAAAAACTCTCCATGTAGAATTGCAATTCTCGTCAGAATCCAAAGTTGTTGTTTTTTCTGAGGAGGTCTACCATTTTGATAACTGATATTTCTATATCATTTCTAAAGGCAATTGGGCATATATAAAACTGGAAATACATAATCATTTCAAAACAGGGTTGTCTTCCTTCTCTAAAGCGTTTGCTCCTAAATGCAACTCATGGCCACAGATAGATGGTCAGTTTTTATGAATCGCCCTCCTGGCCCCTGAAATTGACATGAGCCATTTTGGGTCTAGTGACATAGGACATGGACAGATTCTTAAAATCGCCAGGGGGACATGGGCCTTTCTTATAATGCCATACAGCTGAACTGCTACATTTTTAGGGAATTGGGAGAGTATCCCAAAAACTTCATTTTTGTGATGCTGTTGTAAGCAATTTACTAATTCCCACTTGCTGATGAGGCATTGGGGCATCATAACCAGCTTGCATCATGCTGACCCTTCATGTGTGTATATAAAAAAAAAGAAATAATGTATGAAGGCAGTACCAGCTGGTTAAGATAATGTCTGTACCCTTAGAGGGCTTAACCCTTTAAGGACCGCTAATATATGAATTCCCTATACTGACCCTACTGAATTGACACTCTCCCAGAGCGTCAGCATGAGGAGGAGACTCATCACCACTTCATTGGTGCATCATGACGAACAATGGATATGATGCACTCCTGCATTAGCAGCACTTAAAGTGTTCAACCCCAGTGATAAATACCTTTCCTGGGGATGTATAGTACTGGGGTGGTAGCTCTAATAACGAGCCGCTTACATGGCTAGTGCTCATAAACTTATGAATACTCTACACGATGAAAATCATGGCTACTAGGAATCTGAGATTTTGAGACCCACAAGGCCATATATGTAGAATTATATATAGAAGATTTCTTGACATAATAAATGACAATGTCTGAATTTGGTATTTGGATAACTTATCAGTTCTTTGTCTCTAATGAGTAAATATTTGATATAATATAATAATAAGTGTTGCATGTAATTTGTGAAATAACCATTGATAACTATGTGAGTGAGCACTATCCCTTTAAAATTAGTAAAAACGAAAAGAAGGAAGTGAGAGAAGAAAAAAAAACAGGGAGGGGATAAGGATCCATGCAGCCTATACACAAAACTGCTATTTCAAGGCTGGGCAGGTTGAAACTTGTTGATGAAAACACTAATTTAATGAACACGAGACAGACGCGAGGCTGGGAGGCTTGAGGTGAAGTAGGGATCGAGGGGGGGGGGGGTGAAAAGTATGGGGCCAGGGATGGGGGCAGGAATCCCATGAATCCCATGAGTCATGCATCCTACAAGCAATAAAAGGGGTGGAGGTATTGTAATCTAAAATACTAAAGAAAAACTCAAGTATGGTGGGGAAGGGTTTTATATTTGCACTGTATGACTTCAGTTTTACACTGAAAAGGGGCGGAATTTTAATGGGTCACCTATAAGTAGGGATGGTTCCAATTATGTGATAGGCATATCGGGAGTGCATTTTTATAGGCTCTGTATATTGGGGGTAGGTACATGTACATGACTGTATCTTTTTGCAAATAGCAGTGAGTAACTTTGAAGCTATCTTAACTTCTGACCTAAATGAAAAATTGAAATGTTGTTATTGCTGGCCAGTTCTGACCCCCCCCCCTCCCGAGAAACAAGTATCTAATGACATTATTGGGGAAACTCACTGTCAATTGAACTTTACTTAACTTTAGAACTTTACTCAAAAAAGCCTCGACACAACCTGTTGCATTAACTGACCTAGAATGTTTATTGAGTGTGCATATAGCCTATTTTGAGAACCTCTCCACCATCTAATCCTATACAACTGACCACAATAGGGAGTACAGACAGACATGGGTCCATCTATAGCTGTCCCTGAAATCAGAGTGCTTCTTATAGGCCGAGTATTATATTATGAGGAGCCAGAGAAATTAACCATCACCTAAATAATTATGATGCGTCTGAGGGGAGGATTTGGTTTCAAGTGTTACTTG
Source organism: Acholoe squamosa (assembly GCA_949317995.1). Lineage (NCBI taxonomy): Eukaryota > Metazoa > Annelida > Polychaeta > Phyllodocida > Polynoidae > Acholoe > Acholoe squamosa. The sequence continues at coordinate 26,053,517 of OX439050.1, forward strand.
AAAACTGAAAAAAAAATGAACCAAGCAATTAGAAGAGCCCCATCAATCTTTGGTTCCATTGGTAAGACAAAGGTGCTGACACAAGGTTTATATAACACCAGGTGGTAGTTAAGACCCTTTTCTATATCCGGCATTTATACAAGACCAGCAGTTTATTAAAACCCAGGGCTTATGGAATGACTGTGTATGTCAGTTGCCTTCCTGGCCTGAACAACCACCATTATATCAGTGCAATAAACCCTTAATCCCTTATACATATTTATTATTCATTTTTTGATGCAATATCAGACTTTGGAGGAATTCTAAAATTGACATGGGGTAACATTGGAAATATCCCCCATCTCCCTCTAGTTTAATCCACGTGGTTTTCTCAGAAGTATGATAAATCAATTTGGCGTTAATATTAGGTCCTTGGTGATGAAAGATGCGCAGTGGTTTGTCATGCTGGAGAATGGTGGGGGGGGGGGGTGGGTGGGTTGGGTTGGGTTGGGTGGGAGTAGGGTTGATATGGGGTTGGCGAGAGGGGGTGATATGACTAGGATGAAAATCCGTGTGGAGAATGCGCTAAGTTATTAGGGTGGCAATTATAACATTGTAGTAGGTGGGTTTCAGGATTTCTGAGAACATGAAAGCTGCTCGCCGTGTGAATACACTCAGCTATTATTGTTGGGAAACAATTCAATGCCATGCTGTATAAATTTATGATACAATGATTTCAAACTTGCAATGTACCTGATGTATTACCCCTCCTCCTCTTGTAATTAAAAAGTAGACGACAATCTGAAAATACTATTCAAAATATTGCCATAGGCGAATTATAAAGACGAATAGTGAACTCCACTTTTAACATCTGTAAATAATAATTGAAATTTGAGAAATTGGACACAGATGGACAGGCAGGGGGTGGCATCGGCTCCGTATGGCCTCTCCTCAATTCACAACTATAAAATGTTTCCTGTATTACCTAAAATAGAGAAAGTGATAAAGGTTTCTAACAGAAAGTACATGAATATTATCGTTCAATACACTATCCATGTGTATGTACTACAACTAAATGGGGCAGGATATTAAATATCTCTTTCTCTTTGAGAACTACATGGACCCAATATAAAAACATCCATTTACCATCCTGTATGTTCCAAATACAGTATCTTTTTGTGGCTGTTTTATCCCTTTGTGTGTGTTTTATATCTACTGGATGCGATATTAAAATCTGAGGGGAGTTTCACAGGGAGTTTCGATTCCAAGGTTTGAGTCAAAAGTTCATGCATTCCACTGTTATGAGTCACTTATACGAATGACCTGCAGTTTCGCGGCAGAGAGGTAGGTAGGGAGCGAGAGAAAAAATGTGAATAAATATCAATTTTTACATTTCGCGCTATTCTAATTCCCCGAGAGAATGAAGGCTGAGTCACCATTGGAGTGGGTGGTGATGGTGGTGGTGCGGGGGGGGGGGTGATAGCCTACATGTGGGGGAATTTAGAAAACCCCTAATTGCCTTGAATTTTGTTATATAAAAAGCTGGCAAATGTTCTTATTTGAATTGCTAATGTGATGGGAGGAAGGCACTGCATTTAAGTACGGGTATTTTAGCGTGCATAATCTCAGTCATTTATTCTATTTTATCATGGAAAATTGGTGCGTTTATGTAAATTCCCCTTTTTATCATTTCACACTGAGAAAATCGTCAACTTTGAAAACATTCATAAATTGGATGTTTTACATTAGCGTTACCCGTTGATGACCTTGGGAAATGTTCGCCAACCATTCGACCACATGCTAAATATTGAATTTTCCCATTCCCTCTCCGGAAAAAAAAGACAGACTATATTCACTCATAAAAACCCACTTCAAGGGGAGCATTATTTAAACCATGTGAACTCTATATGAAATGACCTCGCTAGTACGCTGAGGCATACATCATCGAGGGCCTAGGGCAATATCATTCCCCAAGAATATAATACATGAGAGATTCTCTCGCCTGAAAAGGAAATTCCTGGTAAAAAATGAGAGTAAATTTCAATCAGGAGACCCTTGTAATGCCACTGTTTCCGGCATCGTATCCGTTTGGTTTTGACCTAAACATTCATCTAAGCCAGCACCACCTCTTAAGCTCCACTACCTATCACCCCTTTCTATACCCCCCCCCCCTCCGACTCACTCACCTCCATCCCCCAACCCCCTCCCACCAGCATCATACCATGATCCGCTTTCTCTCTCTCGGGTTTCCCGAAAGCGTGGCTTGCAAAGGGTTTGGGCGAATCATTTTCTGGGCAAATCTTAATAAAACTTTCTCACGGACTGTCACGTCTCGCGCTCTCCAACTCCGAAATAACAAAGGGGGACTAGCAAGGATCGATAGTTTAATTATAGGAAGATAGCGAGCCGAGATGCTCCCAACTACGTGCAGCCGACTAATTTTACTTAACTTAAATAAAATACAAATGACTTCTATTCCTTTCTCCTGACCACCTCTTTTCTGTATTTCTAAATTTCTGAAAATTTCAGAATTAAGAGTTTTGTAGTATATTTATCTTGAGAAGCTCAATGAGTTAATCCTGAGTAGTTCATCTACACTATGAGCTGCTCCCTAGACTTCCACACCCTAAGCTAAAACAATATGCAGCAAATATTTCTCAGCGCAAGCACATGTATTTTTGTTTCCCTTGCCATCTTATCCCAAAGCAATTTCCTGACTAATCATTTTTCCTAGAATTCCCGAGAATGAATTATTGATTATATTGCAGCGTCGCTATACTTTTCATTAAATTTGAAGGGCCTCTACTCGCGCTTGGATGAATTCATTGAAATAGTTCAATTCAAAAGGAAATTGGCGTCTGATTGACGTTTGCCGACGTTAATAACACATCTGTATTGAGCACGCTATATGCTGTATTAGAGCTCTATTGTTGGCCTAATTCATAAATGGTGAATGAAGCTATTTTTAAGATAAACCATCAGGTGTATCTAATGTGATTTCAGCTGCAAAATTGGAGCGGCCTTAAACAATGCCGCGAAATTAACCGGTAGAAGGGACGAGCGCCACGTCACTAGATATCCCCCTACGCCGTCCGCGCATCCTCTTTTTCTTCTTCTTTCCACATTTATATTTAATAACAATGTAATCGCATTACTCACGAAATACATTTTGTTCCATTCGCTTTCAAAATTGCAAGATTCATTGCAATTAATATCCTATGTATCTATAGGGGATGGAGGGTTGCTTCTTAATTGTATTTGACTGCAATTGCAATATATATATATATATATATATATATATATATATATATATATATATGTATATATATATGTATATATATATGTATATATATATGTATATATATATATATATATATGTATATATATATATATATGTATATATATATATGTATATATATATGTATATATATATGTATATATATATGTATATATATGTATATATATATATATATATATATATATATATATATATATATATATATATATATATATATATATGTGTGTGTGTGTGTGTGTGTGTAAATTCTATGATATCGAGACCAAAGCTTGAATTATTACCTCGTCCCTTTCAGTTAATTTTGATATTCGTGAATATTTTAGTAGTCTTGCTGGCAGTACCTCATAATGTTAAAAATGGCAGTCGGGGTAGTCCACTGTTAGACTACACTCTGTGCTCAGGATATTGTGGTGGAAATTAAACTTCACATATACACAATTAAACTGTGAAAAATCCACCAGCATCGCCGCCGTACGTCAACGCGCTCTGCTGTCTTAGTATTTTTGTTTCGGCCGGCAAATAATGAAATGTTAGTTGAAACATGATGACTAAATGGAATATGGCGAGGTAGGATGGTGACTACATTCAATTTCATTTTCTGTTGGCATACATAAACGCCTTTATGAGGACCTACTATGGGTCTACTGTAGAGACAATTAGTGACATAGTATAGAAATGCATTGGTAGGCCGCCTGAAGAACTCCTCTTGGCGAACTCTTGAGTGTTGTCATCATATTCTAAGACAGTTAGAATTATTTCAAATGATATTCATAATGCTGAAAAGAGTATCTCAGGGGCGTAGGAAAAGGGGCGGCCAGGGGGCCCAGGCCCCCCCAATCACAGAGGAGGTGGGGCCTGAATATGTCTGGGACCCCCCAAAATTTGTCATGACCTCATAATAAAATGTACAAGAGTCTTTAACTCACCACTCAAACTGGACTAATATGATTGTCATTAGCGTAGGGAAAATTGAAGTCTGAGTTAAAATAAGCCATCAAGGAATAATATTTCATGTAAATCCTATTTGGTCATGTATCGACGATAGCACGTTCATGCCGATTATTTGCAGTGGCTGGGGTGGGGCCTTCCGCCCCCCCCCCCCATAAAGATTTGCTTCCTACGCCTCTGTATCTTCCTGATCACAACGAGCATTTCTCTGATTAAGAACATCTTAACTTTAGGGAGGAAATGTACGTGTACAACGCACCCCACCCAACCCCTTCCGTGCCCCCCCCCATATTTCTTTGATACAATAATTAGAACACAGGGGCGTGGGAAGCAGTTTCAGAGTGGGTGGGACCAGGGGGTTTTCTGCAATTTTTGACCTCCCTTTGCTTGACCTTTTAGTTTTGACCTTTTGAGGAGTTGGCCAAAAGTGAGGGGACATGTCCCCCCTGCCCCCCCCCCTGCTTTCCACGCCCATGCAACATACAATTATATACACTCACTTCCTTTTTTGCTTCAGAAGGAAATATTTCAAGGTATCTATAGCCACATTTCCTGTATTGCACCTTCACCACATATCCAGCTGTGAGCACCTACTTTATAGTAAGCTAATTTGATACGCCACCCCATGTTTAACTATCTGCACACTTAATAGTGCATAAGAGTAGTGACTATGAAGAACTTAAAGTATAATAGATATAATATAACCAAATGCAGGTCATTTTACCCGTTAAGGGTTGCATTCATGCTTTGGCCTCTAAGTCCATTTTGTCAGGCCAAAAAATAAATAAATTTGTGTTTCCAGTTACATGCCTCAAATATCTAGGGTCGGTAGCGGATTTTTTCTTTTTTTTTTTCTTTTTTTTTTTGATTTTGTATAGAAATGTATGGGCAGACATGTTGGATTCTATGATTTTACAGTAGAGTTATGAAAAACACAAGGAATGTGAAGCTCATGGAATAAATATGAATGAATGTTATGAACTGTATACCAAAAGATAAGGACCTAGATAAGCTCCACGAAAAACTGATGAAAAAAAATTGAAAATCACGGGAAAATGCCTAAAAATTGCCAAAAAATATTAAAAATTCACAAAAAAAAATCCACGACCATCCCTGTTTTGCTAGGTTCGGTCGGGTAACTGGAAACAAACCTCTTTTTTTATTTTTAGGCCTCATCACTATGAGTAACTCACCAGCACTGCATGGGTGTATCATGTCGATGCTTTAACCCTTTAAGGGCCGCTGATGCAGGAAAACATCATGGTCGGCATGATACACAAATGAAGTGTTGGTGGGGGGTCTGCTCACCAGCACTTCATTGGCGCACCATAACGACCTTCTGGGAGCTTATTAACCCTGTAGGTTCGGTATGATGCCTGCATGCATTAGCGGCCGTTATAAAGGGTTAAGATGTCCGAGCCCAGCACGACAGAGGATATAGCTCTGACAGGTTATTAACGAGGGATTCTTTAACGCATCATGGCGACAATTGGGGATGATGCATCAATGCATTGAGGAACACTGAGAGGCTTAGTGTACATCAAGGAGTTTACATCCTCTGCTTTGCTTGGCCCTCTAAAGACTGCTAATACATCCATGTATCATGTATATCGGTCATCATGACGCATTCATGAATGCACCCCTGGCAAGTTACTCACCAGGGCTACATCGATACACTACAGAATGGTCAGCACGATACACCAATGAGCATGATTCACTAATGCATCAGCCCCCTTTAAGGTTTTACATGTGAAAGCCACACTTCATGGCTATTGAGGGCTCAACAACTTTTTACTTTGGGTTCAGTTTCCTAACAACGGTTTTACCTTTAGAACTTACTAGGTGTACCATAGATTAATGCAAATCATGAAATTGTCACTCAATGAGAGCTAGGTGTTGAAAGTATTAGGAATTAGTAAGGCTAAGGTATAAGAGAAGAAAGGAAAAGCAGAAAGGAGGGCGGGGGGGGGGGGTAACATAGGGTATTTTTGCAGCATGAGTCGACTAAAAGCTTACATTCAGATTTGTGTCTGAAAAGTATGAGAGAAGCACTAGGTCCCCTGATGTAAATCCCCCTATGTAGAAATGACACACGTGTAGATATAATGCCTATATTGAGAAGGATGACACAGAATGGGATCTAAAAATCATCAATGGCTTCCGGAACAAGAAGAAAGGCTGGTTTTGACCTTGGGTTTCTTTGTCTCCCCAAAGCAGTATAATAAAAAGCGTATATTTTTATCAGATCGATACAACCGTAATTGACACTCAACGTACAAAGGCACAAAGGCTAGTGTAGTTTCAAGCTTATATTATAGGGAGTACCCTTGGATTATATCTATGGTTTGGTATATATTCACAGATATACCACTCTTTGTGGGTATTTGAATAATATGAAAACATATATAGTACTTGCTGATAACGTTATCATCTGTGTCTGAGACGACCACCTACCTAACATAAGTCAGGAAGTTTTCCAAGCTGTTGTAAATGATTGTGATTTATTGTGTGTATCATATCATATGACAGCTCATCAATTAGTAAAATCCTTTGGAGTAATTATAAAGTTATTGGATTTAATCAGTACATCTTAATGAGCCAGATTTTTCTTCCCACAGTTGAAATAGAATTTCATGCAAGTTGAAATTGAGAATACTGACACCGATGACTTTGCTGCATATATATGACTCTGTATACCGGGTAGTATGTTTCGTCACCTCAGTGCAAGAAGGTTGGAACTGATAATTATTTCTGCAAATTTGAGATTTCTTGTTTTAACACCTATTGCTCCATATCCACCGTCTATGAAAGTAATGAAAGTCTATGATATGTGTCCCTACAGGCCCCAGTGCAATAAGGTTGTGCCAGCTTGGTGCTATAGTAATTGTAACACTTCTTTTGCCTCTTCTACAAAACTTGAAAAAAAGAACTAAATTAAACCTTTTGCACTAATTATGCAGTGTTATAAACTTACTAAAATAATTAAAAGAGGAACCATACACTCATATGATTTGTATTCTTTACACACATTCCATACAAACTTCGAGGCTTCAAGGAATGGTGAAATGTACAATATTGAATCTGATACATTGACTTCAGTATCATCCTTAGTAGAAAGCCTTCTAATCTGTAATTGGTAAGGAGGAGATAATCAATTGCAACCAATGGCTGTATTGAAAAGCCATTAAGATGAAGGAAGTTTCTGGTCTAGGGGTTTTATGCTGATTTTTGTTAGAACAAAGGCACATGAAAAGGGCTGAGAATGGCTTTAACCCTTTAAGTTCTACATATTGTTACAATGGGGTCTTACAGCTATGATACATGAATCCAGACTCTATTGAGTTGAAGCCTAAAACGTGTTGTGTTCATGTAAATGGGGTCGATAGTTTTTCAACGTAAATGGGGTCTTTATTTTTTCAACTTTTTTTAAAGGCCAACTGAAAAAGGTTATACACTTGGACGCAAACTCAATCAGAGGGATCATAGAAAGAAATGAATTTTTGCCATAAGCACCGAAACATCTTCTGTTTTTTTTTTCCACAAAATTCCCAATGAAAATTATTTTTGTAAGCCTGATATCCACCTAGCAAGCTATCATACTGTACTAGTACAATTGATTCCAAAGAATTGTCCATTTGCACTGCATTAGAATATCATGATCACAAATTAGTTTGATGCCTTGATGCATCTCATGCCTTTCTGCAAGAGCTAACTTAGGCCTTTGATACAATAGTAACACACTTATTGGAGATTAGACTTTATAAGTAACCAACTAATTAAATCTAGTGATTAAATCTCTAACTCTAATATCGTCCAAAAGACGCAAATTTAGCTGCCAGTTTGAAGTCGAGAATTATACTCCTCGATGAAACACATGCGGATTTTAGAGCATGTGAAAACGGAATTAGGTATAGAATGCAAACTATAATCCATCTCTACCCCATCTATGTTTTTCCCCATTCCTATTAGTTGTATAGCCCAGTAGTTAGAGGTATATGATTATGGCATGTCTGTCCTTCTCCAGGGTATTCACTGAATAATTACAATGACTATTGCATTCACCATCATATTATTGAGAGGGACACACCTGCCAGCAAAATGAACTATGGTTGCATTATTAGTTAAAGCGAGGAATTTTATAATGATTGACATAAGTATACATGCTGTCATTAAATAGCATAGGTATAGCTGACACGCTTTCACGGTTAAGTCAGGAAGGCCTAAGTGAAGCTTCCTTTCAATGTTATAATAGCATATAGTATATGAACTTTGGAGCCTTCTTAGTTCCTTTTGAATCTATTTGAGCTAGCAGATACCACGCAAAAATATACAAAATTGAATATTTGACAAGTGTAATTCTCTCTGACGCGTTATTTCTGTTTTCATCAAAAGATCAGGATTCATCTAAGAATATACAGAGACTTTTGCCATATGTATGTTAATAGTACACATTCAACTAAACTGCTAATAACTGCTAAATATGTCTTCTTTCTCCTATATGTATTGCCATACTGGTCGACCACTACCCCTCCCCCACCCCTCCTTAAACCACTAAGGTCCAACTTTAGCCCCTTTACAACTCCAACAAGTGCTGGCAATTTGCCTTACAGTTAGAATCGTCCCAAAGCTGGGCATTTTCCTTTTCTCATGGGAGCTTTTCAAGAGGCACTGGAGCACGCGGTAATTTGGCTAAATATAGTGGTAGTAAAATCCGTGGGCTTTTTAGGATTACAGAAAACTGGTCATGGTTGAGTGCTCACGGGTTCAAAGGGTATAGATCTTGAGGAAGGTTGAATGTATATACATGTATAATAAATTTGACTCCCGGTGCAAGAAAAAGATCTGACTCAAGGTGGTTTCTGGTGACATTGGGGAAATATCTTACTTTAGATATTGAGGCCTTTTTAATTTTCTGTAGACTCACCAGGGAGTACGTGGTCATGGAATAAGGGATTTTCAATGGGTACTTAATTCTAGTCTTGATTGCATATACTTAGGCTATGACATGCCCGAACAAAGTATATGCAAACAAAAGATCATATATATGCCTGCGAAGGCCCACAAATCTCTAATTTGCCAAAAGGCGAATTCCAAACCACCAGCGTGGGCGGATAAATCCATGCACACAAAATCGAAATAGCTATGCAAAATTATGTAGATTATTTCAGATATATTGATTACCAAGTAGAGGGGTGGGGGGGGGGGGCTAAAGCCTGAAGGCATGTGGAGCATACATGGGGTTTACTAGAAATTGATGAAATTATATCGCATGTGTACTCAGATGTATCAATAATATTGATATATTAAGTATATGCAACAGTTAATCTTTCATAAGATGATACAGGATGACAATGTATATACGTGTGTCTACGTCAATACAACAGATAGGACACCCATATACATGATCAAAACTCTCATTTAGGTCTATGATAAGTGCATACATTTACATGTATATGTGATGAGGATGAATTGCCACAAGATCAATATTAACTAAAGATGATAATGCTATTTAAATAATGGTAATGGAGTATAGTGCCTGCCTACACTGGTTGCCATATGGATGCATGCATACATGGGTGAAAAGTGACGGCCGTGACGCCGTGACGCAGGTGTTTAAAAAAGTGACGCTCGTGACGCAGGGGTTTTAAAAAGAGATGGACGGCAGCACTATCAAAAGTTCCCAGTACATTGGCATATACATAAAAAGTGACGGAGTGACGTCCTAACAATTTTGAGCAACCACGCATAGGCACATATGGCTCTACCTTTGATACGGTATATTCTTCATTACCACACAGAATGGTTCAATATAAATAATCAAACTCAGCACTTTTACCATGTATACCTTAAGGTTATTCTTGTACATAGAATGGTTTCATGATAATCAAACTCTACTTCTTAACCATTGTTGACTCAGAGAGAATAAAGGTTTATAGGCCTATATCAGATTGAAGGTGCTAAGTGTTATATTGACAATTAATGCGTATCTCTCCAAACTAGCAACGCTTAACAATATTCTAAATGGTATGTCACATGCATGGTCATTTTAATGACGTAGGGCTATACGTCACATTGATGACCAGAATCATTTCTTAACGCTGTCTGTCTATGGTTTTCCCCTGGCTATATGGCTCAGTCAGTGCATTCCCCAGTGTCGACTTACACTGCACTCCCGGTATCGTCTTTCCACAGCTCATTATAATGTATGACTAACAGCATGTGCATGCATGTTTTCATTCACCAAATCCAACTCCCATAGTACTACTAAAACTACAAACAACAGGAGGGAGGGAGACTGTGCCCAGATGGGAACCTCCCCGGGCTGTGTGGCACCAAAAGCCGTCAACCTCCCCCGGCATCACCCGGTCTCCCTCCCCGTCCAACGCTCCCCATCACCGTACCATCACCAATCTCTCGGGGAAATGCCCATCATTTTCTCCCGTGAAAAGTGGCCGACACTCACCTTGCTCGTCCGTTGCAGGTAGCTTGACCACTTGCCCAACCTCCAGGTCGTTCCAGACTTGAACCACGGAGAAGGGCAGCGTGATGTGAAGGGAGGAGAGGCGAGCTCCGGCCCCGGCCCCCGGGCACCCCTCCGTCGTCGTCGCCATCTTGAGTCCTATGCTTGTAAACAGACGGGAACGTCATGGGGAGGCGTGGTGCTGGTGGTGGGTGTAAGCTCCTAGCGGAGGTCTTGTAGGCGGCCAATGGCAGGAATGATTACCTGAAATCCTCTCATTTATGTTCTATACATGTACCAGGCTACTAACTCCATTTTTGTTTTATGTTGTTTCATTGAGTCTAATTCAGGATTGGAATATCCGGTGGAATATGTAGCCTACATTTGTTTTGATAAGTGGACATAGACTGAGAGGGTCAGGGTGTGGTAGGTGACGTTGGAGCAAGAAAGGGAAGTGAAATAAGGCAAAGGGCTTTTGGACATTTACAGACAATTAAGTGGAAAATGGGAACTGATAATAGGATCTTTGGTTTAGGTCGACATTGCATTATCGCTTTTGAAAAAGTGAGTACTTGTGTCTATATATAGTTTAGTGATTCAGTTGTTGAGACAGATACTAGGTGGATTGAAGGGGGTAAGCATATGGTATTATATCAATGATTGAGAGCAGGGTGAGGTAAATTGAGAGAGATAAAGTGAGAGAGCCGCTAGAGCTAGACTAGAGTGAGAGAGAGAGAGAGAGAGAGAGAGAGAGAGAGAGAGAGAGAGAGAGAGAGAGAGAGAGAGAGAGTAATCAGTGCATATAGTTCACCATGATTCCAGCGCATGTGATTTAGAGAGTTTACCTCCCCATCTTGATCCTTCCAATAAATCTGCTTGGAGAGCGTGGAGGCCTACACATGTAGCCGGGTGCGCCCATCAATGAATCCCAGCCCTGAACAAGAAAAACACAAACCCTTTTCACACAAGCTCGGCTACAAATTAGACAATTCTAATATCAACCCAATCATTGCTCTAGGCCTATGGTTCAGCTATCAGAATCATCCTCTTTTAGAGGGAGAATATGTAGAAATCCTTCCTTTGATAGGGGTGTTTTGAGACGGGATAGTATGGATTGTGTGTGTACGTCGTCTGCATGATGCACGTGCTCCTGACGGACAATAATACGCCACCGGTGGCACCTGGTGAGGATAAAAGGAACTTCAGACACCTCAGATGGTCTCTGCTTCACAATTCTGACACTAGGTGGAGGGCTAGTACAAGCAGTGTTTTAGATGGTACGACAATCATTCAGACGGCGATCGGACGTGCCTTGTGCCGCCCTCTACTGCGAATCTAGACAAGCTAGCAGTGTTTCTGCGGCAACTTTCTATCGTAATAACAAAGGGCGACGATCCTCGTGCTGGGCTGATCGCCTTCGGCGATCTGGCCCAGCCCTCGGACCTCGGGCCTTGGGTCTCCGGACCAGAGACAAACCGGAGCCCTTTGTTTACGTTCTGACATGAGAAAAAGCTTTGATTTTCCTCAAAATAATTCACAGATAAGACAGAAAAGCCACAAACAGGAAGTGAGACCGGAAGTGTGTTTACTGACCCAACGTGCGCTCTCGACCAATCAGATTGCAGGAAAGGCGACCCAACTGCACTCGAGTGTTAGAACTCATATCAAAAATGGTATAAGCTTCTTGCTTATATGCCCAAGCTTCAATAGGGAAACATTGGCGTATGCTTCACAGGCGATACTCCATGGCAGATCTTTTGTTCTATTTTGTTTATGTACATCACACATCAGTTTTTGCATGAAGGTGCCATCCACAAATGACGTCATGCTGGAGGGGGAGGGGGGCATGACAGAATTAATTTTCCATTATACCTTCAGCAAAATCTGAGGGTCCAGATTTCTGGTATTATATGCAAGAGAAACATGTGTTTGAAAGGTTACGGTCTTCTCTCTTCATTTAGACCTAATCTCCCTGATGAGGCCCCAAAAGCTTAAACTCAGAATAGCAATAACTTTATTACATTGAAAGAGCAATGTCGTGGCTCCTTTAAGGTAACGTTCAACAATTATGTCACTGTTATCTAGGCATTTTTTAAGGACCCACCCACCCCCTTGTCACCCCCTAAGCAGTGACGTAATTGTTGAACGTTCCCTAAGATCCTACTGGTTCCTCTTATATAGCTGTGCAATAGCAATTTGCCAACAGTTTTAATCAGTGATATTTCTATTACAATGTACCAATACACCACTGTACATACACATACCACAGGAACACACACTTTGATTCACTAGCTGATACAATAATGTTATAATCTCAACGATAAGTACATTTGTATCACTATCAGAAAACCTTTTATGAAAAATTTTGTCACAGACAATATTTTCCTTCCAGTTCTCTAGAATTTACTTAAATACTCCTTAAAATTAGTCCAGCATTGCTTCTTCAAGAAATGATGATCATCTTAATCTAATGGACCTAATAGATCACAATTTAGCGTAAAATGACCTTAGAATTCAGATTTCAACTGTCGCATGGACACTTTTCAGCACATCACTGCCTTTTTGGTGAGAATTCTGGTACAAATGTTATTCAAAATTGTTTAAGGACGAGAGCGCCGGGTGTCTAGCGGCTATTTTGTGAAATACTTCATTTAACCCATTGAAGGGCAGAGGCGTAGGAAGCAAAGTTTTATTGGGGGGACCCGTACTAACGGCCAGCTCGGATTGGCTGGATTCGCCATGAGAATACGAGCTGAGGTTAGATTGGGGGGGGGGGGGCAGAGGTCTCGGTTGGGGGGGGGGGGCTGCTATATTTGTATATAGGCTTATATAGGGAAGCTCCTCATTATTGGGGGGGGGGAGACCCCCCTGGCACCCCCTTTCCCTATGCCCCTGAGGGGTATCTGGGTTTTTTGAAGGAAGGTTCTATCATTAATAGTTTAAAAGTGAAACCTCAAGCTGGTCATCATGCCTCGCAAATCAACATCAACGATGTTCTTTTTATACTTTGTTTTTTTCTCAAGCAAATTAAAGTTGGCATAGATTGCCAAATTAGAGAAAAAAAAAACGCTGCACTTTATCTGCGACGATTAAACCAGGTTTGTATACCTTGGAATCTGGATCACTAGTATACAAGGGCCCCAATTCGAAAGATCCGTTCAAAGCTCACGAGCCTGATGCGATTTAGTAGGTGGTTCATTCTTGTATCTTATAAACACTTATAATTGAAGATGTACCAATCAAGTCATTGTGAGAAAACACCGAGTAAGGGAGTGATCATTTTTTAACAACAGGGGGGGGGGGGGCCGGTGGGTTTGAGGGGGGGGGGGGTCAGAATTTTTTCAACCCCTTGACCGGGGGGGTCAGAATTTTTTCAATACCTCTGATGGGGGGGTCAAAATCATTTCACCTGTTTTCAGTGGAAAACCCCGCGCGTTACTATAGGCTAAAAGGGGACGTTCGCGCGCGATTTTTGTCCCTTATGGGGGGTTGAAAAAATTTTACCCCCTCGAGAGGGGGGGTCGATTTTTTTTTTCGCGCGTCTGCGCGCAAACCCACCAGCCCCCCCTGTTGTTAAAAAATGATCACTCCCTAACATTACTCCTCCTCTCTGCTCTGTCTGTGTGTGCATCTCTCTGTCTCCCTCTGTCTCTGTATCTCTGTCTCTGTCTCTCTGCCTTTCTATTTCTCTGTCTCTATCTCTGTCTCTACCTCTCTGTCTTCCTCTCTCTCTCTCTCTCTCTCTCTCTCTCTCTCTCTCTCCCTCTGCCTCTGTCTGTCTCTCGCTCTGTCTGTCTCTGTATGTATGTCTGTCTGTCTGTCTGTCTTTCTCTCTCTCTCTCTCTCTCTCTCTCTTTATTTATCTATCTATCTATCTATCTATCTATCTATCTATCTATCTATCTATCTATCATTTCATCCCTTTGCCTTTTGGTTTCTCACTGGCCGATGACAGACTAAAGAAAATGCTGCATTTCTAAGGCAAAAGTCAACCAAGAGGTGAAGTAATTTCATAAGAACTCAAAAGAGGGTAGCACCGAGGTGTAGATGTATATGATCTGGAAAGAAACGACAGGTGGCACCTTTGTATTGAAACCAATACGTAGTGCTTAGAGGGACAAGCGTCTTCCCGACCCAGATTGACTATTATTATGGTGGTGTGTTTGAAAAAGAAATGTATACAGACATGCTTATGTCAACTTAGGGAATTATGCCATTAATTCTCATGTGCCTTACAAACGCACGGCCCAAACGTACGTGAGTTTTTACTGAAGCCCGTGTATGGAGCTTAACTGTGGCGATCAAACAATGACAAAAAGCAACTCTAATGTGTGTCACAATTTTTGGAATATTCCCTAAAAATACAATAACACGACATGTACCGATTCCAGATCTAGTCTAACCCCTTTGTACATAGCACACACACAAAAAAACACGCTTGTTATCATAATGTACCAAGTGATGCCGCCAAGTATTACCGCCGCTGTATTGCACATCATGATCATTGGAGACTGCATACATGGCTGTATTAACCGGGGGGTGGGAGGGTCGACATGTTGCAAGGTACCCTGAACGGTCCTTCGACCCTAGAAATCAACGTTTTATTTGCAATGAATTATCTAATTGTGTGAATGGTTTGTCACATGCAATCATTGTCTATAAATCGCAGCTTATAATACGTAGGGTTTCACGATATAATTTTCCATAATTATGCTAAAAGAAGAGTGAACATGGTGTGGAGATAAAATTTGTATTTTTCACAACACAATGTAAGTAGAGGTAAAACACTAATGTGAGATAACACAATTAATCTGCCTATGCGTCTCGTACAGGAATCTTCAAGTGATGTCTGTTAGGGAAGGTGGGCGGGTAACCAAACCATCTGCTCCGTTCAGCTGTTGGTGTGCGAATGCGCACTGGTGTGTGTAGCAAAGTGGTGACGGGTGCCTGTGACGTCATCTGGTGTCTGCCGGTCCGAGCTGGAGCGAGACTAATTTATGCATGAGGGAAACATCAACACAACTGTATACTACAAGAGTGTGCTCCCTCTTCCAGCCAAATTAAAAGGAATTAACAAATGCCCCTCAATTATGCTAAACGAAGAGTGAACATGGTGTGGAGATGCAATTTGTATTTTTCACAACACAATGTAAGTACTGGTAAAACACTAATGTGAGATACCACAATTGATCTGCAAGACTGAGTATCAATTGTGGTTTACTAAGTGTGTACGCTATATATGTTACCTCAGTAGTTTAGAAATAGCTTTTGGGGTCTTACTGTGCAACCTCTTTGGGGCCTATACCCGACTGGCATCCCCCCTGCCATGTATCCGGACGTCCGTCTCCTGCACTCCTTCAGACGCGCATCTGGCTGCACCCAAATGGCGGGTAGAATACACAGTCGCCGTGAGAGCCAAAGGGTGATTGAGGATTGTCAGTGCAATACGGAGTAGTTTTGTTACATAGGCTGCCGTCATAGGGCGTCCATCTTGGAAACAGAAAATAGCACAATTATGGTTAGCAGGAACCAATTGGATACATTGTATACATGCTTGTACAGGGTAATATGTAGAGAATGGTATCACATTATAATAAGTACGGCTACAGGTTTGTTTCTATGTATGGTTTTTGTTGAACTAACAGTCACCCATAAAGTTGAGATGGTGAATTTTAAGTCTTTTCTGCGTACCATACTGTTAAATGTTTCATATTTTGCCACTAGGTGGCCTTGTGTCTCACTTTGAGATTTTCTTCAATGTTCTGGACCCTAAACTGATCAAATTGTATCAATATTCAAAGAGTGTCCACTTTGGTTTATGCATGTGTTATCAAAATGCAAGTCTACATTGTAGTTTCATAGATTTCTCATAAAGGAAAGATAATCTATTTTAATTGTGGAAAGGAGAGTAGCAGAGGTACATGGACATCCATTATGTGGGAATAGAGAAAATACATAGGCATACCACTACAGTTCTTTGAATTATAACAGTTCTAAGGTAATCTATGTTCATAGGTTGTGACTCTAAACTTATCAAGGGCATGATGAGTCTGTGAAAGACTCATTTATGCTCATAATGATTAAGATGTCCTGGCAGTAAGATGTCCTGATGAATAGTATATGGAACCAAGCCATATATATGATAACATAGTCCAATGTGGATCTACAATGAGATCCTTAGAATGACATATTAAAGGTTGAATATTCACATGAACAGTCAAGTTTGGAGGACATTTAACTTAAGCCAGAACAATATTGACTCGTCGAAACTCTGGGAAAGGATAAACAAAGTCTCCACTGCCGTTTAGCTGACTGTCACAAGTGACCAGCACTTTATTAAGAGAGAAATAGAAAAAAAATCAAAGTTCTTGTCCTGCCTGCCATGTGCTGCTGCTGCTTGCTGAACTGCTGTCATCCCTGCTGTGGATGAGAGTGTGAGGGGGTAACTGTTCTAAACTACACCAGGTGGAGGTGGTGCAGTGTCTCAAAGTCAATAGGCCAATAGATCACCTGGGTGTTCTATTTGGACCATTAATCAATTACTGTTAGTCATTATTTAGAAATAACAGTGAAAGTCTGTAAAAATTACGGTGACTTTTGAAAAACGATGACCGTTAAAAAAACAATAAAAGATTGACACCCATTGTTGCCAATGAATCTTCGTTTTTTTCTACAGAAGATTTTTAACAGGATATGGTGGTTATATTCCTCTAGTCTAGTGTATAGGAAATTGGATTGTCTGAGGAACGTGGCTGTCCCGAACAAAATAGCATTAGCGGCGATCTTGCCTTCAGGTGATAATTATCTGAGTACATCGACAACCTTTTTAACAATTGGGATAAGTGTAGTTGGAGCTGATTGTTGAATGTGTGTTGACAGGCGTTCTACGCCATTAATCAGGTTATTTACCAGTCTGTGATGGAAATTCGATATCATCATAGCTCCTTTCTCCTACAAACAACCTAGCACCAGATAGGTAATTTTTGACCGATCTGACTGATTTGAATGAATTACCAAGCATTTGGATGAACAACAATATGTAGTTAAACTCTTAAGTACTGGGAAAAGGGGGGGGGGGCTCTAAACCCGCCACTGCAATTACTACTTCAATAGAGGGGGTGCAAAATTTATGCAGCATTGAATGATTTTCATTCTTCCTGAGGGCGATTCATAAACTGACGATGCTTCTATGGTCAAACGATATATTCAGAATTTTTAGCAAGGAGGGGCATTGTAAATTGAGAAAGTATGTATTTCAAGGGTTAAAAATATATTATGTGACAGCTGCAGGATCTGGGGGAAATTGTCTGAGTGCAGGCTACAAAAGGACCACCTTCCCAGTATACCTGTTGCAAATATATGCACATCTGATGTACACTGTTAGTAGTAGGCAGGGTTATTTTACAGCAAAAACCCTTGGCAACTTTGGTTCCAATACATTTTGCTGTAAATCTACAGCAGGTGAGTTGCTGTAATTCTACAACACAATCCACAGAAACCATACAGTAACAACCACTGTAACCATACAGCAAAATCATTCAGATCTACAGAAACATATGTTGTAAATTAACAGCAAAATATATAGAATTACATAAATTTGTCTTGTAAAATAACAGCAATATTTTCTGTAAATGAACAGCAAGTTTTGCTGTAAATGAACAGCAGAATATACTGTAAATTTACAGAAACATTTGCTGGCAACCGAGGTTCCATCAACAATTGCTGTAAATTTACAGAAACTAGGAGTGTAGAATTACAGGAATAGGTGCTGTTAATCTACAGGAACTGTATTGTATATGTTGTAGAATTACATAGTATGTATAGGCACTGCTATATAATACTCTATCAGTGAGGTGAGTCCATGATACAACCCCCATAATATTTTTTATGTATGCACTCTGTGCATGCATTGGTAATATAAACCATGCATGCTTAAAGAACTGCATCCCCTACGTCCACAGGAATGGCGTTCAATATGTTGTACGCCACACCCCTTGTCCGCCGCGTCCAGGTAAATCCCATTCTAATTTTCGCTATACATCCCCTGCAACTTTTAGCTCTAAAACAATTATTTCTGGGTCAATTTTAAAAATCCAAAAAACCAAAATGATCGGGGAAGAACAGTGCAGGCACTGGAACTAATGTTCCCCAGGTATTTACAACCCTTCAAGGGCCGAATGACATCGATAGTTGAAGATAGACACCCCAGTAGACAAAAGTGATACTAATGGTTATTTTCTCAGTCCCGCTGGTGATAAAATCGTTTGCTGTTCTTATAGTTAGAATAAAACAAAAACACAACTCGTGGGCCAAACACTCGTCAATATGCATGTATATGATGTCAGTACTTTACACGTATCAAATTGAAAAAAAAAGTATGAAAGAGAGAGAGAATGATGATAAAAATTGTGGTAGGCACATAATATCAATAAACAAGTTACACCGAATCATATATCCCATCACTTGGAATGTTTAGCCGTAAAGCCATCAATTTCTTCCTTTGAGGCAGTGGAGGTGAGCAACACAGTGAGTTTCTCAAATTAGATACTCAACTAATGAGACAAAAAGACATAGAGAGAACTAAACAACCATGGCGTACATATTGGCCAATCCACCATGAGGGGGTGCCTCCCCCGAGGGCGTAAGCCCTTGCGGGAGACATGCCCCCGAGGGTAGGATCGGCCAGTATGTACACCTGGGAGTTTAGTTCTCTATTTATTTTTTGCTTTTACAAGGTTTAAATAAATTAAAACTAACTAAATTAATTACCGTATAGCTCCCCGTAAGAGCCACGGTCCGTCATTTTGTTTGTTTACCTGCACCCAGAACGAGGCTGCAGTAGTGGAGCGGCCACAGTGCACTGAAAAACTGAGAGGCATGAAACTAGTCAGTGCAGACGGCTTTAAGTCCTCAGGTTGACGATACCTAAAACTACAGCTTTAGGTCGTCAAAGTGACGACTTTAGGTTGTCATCCTGACCACCTAAGTCATCAGTATGACGACTTTCTATTGTCAGTATGATGACTTTAGGTGGTCATTTGACCTTGACTACCCTAAACTCCTCTGTATTGATAAGTTTTAGGCGGAAGGGAACACAATACAAATGATGAAAAAGAAGAACCTAGATTCTTAACTCCAAGGTCTTATCCACCTAGAAAAAATACAACAAATATGTTTTCTATTTGTTTTCTTCCCTTAGAAGCAGTAAGCTATTTGCTTAGCCCATTCTTAGTCCCTCTGTAGCACCTGACTATGCCCATAGACTCCTGCTTGTCCCTGGTTAAGTATGTGTACAAGGTTACTAACAGTTGCTCAGCATGAGCAGGTTTTGATAGCTCATTGGCCTCTCTAAAATTGGAGTCTATCGATTCCTAGCTTGTTGATGGTACACAAAGTCAGTGTTGACAGTAGAACTTATGACCACTATATGGTGATCTGCAGTATGGTGACAACAGTGGTTATTATCGATGAGTGCAATTACAATCGTTGGTATAGTTTTAGTATGTATAGAATCAATAAAGCCACTATGTTGTCATAAGTGATATTGAAATAACATCTGGAGTTGCTACTGTGTAGTTACTCCCCCCCCCCCTGTACCAGTCAGATGCAGTAGAATGCACTATTTGCCATGCAATGTCCTGAAGTATAGTAGTACTAATACAAATTCTATAATATTCCATTAAAGAAGTGCGCTGGCTTTGGAATCTATATAAATATACAGGTTCGACTCCTGGTAGAAATTTGATACAGTGTCATAGTCCTTTCTGTTGGAGCCAGCAGATGGGTGGTTGGCTGATAAGTGTTATTCTCACAGTTCTTCATCATGACACCTTCCGCTGACCACTACGTCAGTTTATGACATCTTCTTTGTGACGTATATGGTATCACCCACTCTCATGGTGCCCTCGTGTATGATGTTCATGTAGATACCAAAATACGGAGCGCCTTTTTCTGCAGGCCTGTACCTAGGAAAGATGAATATTAAGACATAATATTTGTAACCAAGTGCAAGAAAAATCTGATAAATCGTGTTTTATGAATAGATTCATCTTTATTTTATGGTCCCATGGGCATTTTATTCTAAAAATTGTGGTCAAAATTAATTTGTAAATATTTTGGTGTAGAACATGACGGAAGAGGCTATTTTACTAGATGCTAGTTTTCTGTTGCCATGACTGTTCAAACATCCTCCTTAGCAAGAGTAGAAAATGACGAAGTGCCCTGATAAGGATAGACACTTTTCTATTGTAGCTAAGGAAACTGGTTGCAAACAACGAAAAATGAAATCCTACATATAAAACAACCAGTTTTATCATAATATTCTACTCCCTCATATTTTGTACAATGAAAATTTATTGTCCTTAGACCCTATTGTGCAGGAGATTCTATTCAGAAAATATTAAGGACACGGCACCTACTTTTTCAGAGTCTGAAGGGGCTCCTCCTTGGGATGCTTTACAGCTGTGTCTGGGTCCACTGTCGGGAGGATACATCTGCAGAAGAAAGATTTCAATGAATGAACAGAGTATTACAAGCATTAATGGAAGACATTTTCCTCTTTACTGGGTATTGCTTACTCAAGTATACTCCACCAGTTGTCACTTCTAAATAGAAAGTAGGAAATAGAAGAAAAAGGTCCAGACCAAAAAACTTTTGATCTCAAAGGGGGTTCCTTAATTCTAATGTATCTGCATTAGTGGTGTTATTGGTGGAAAGCCACATCATTCCATTTTGTACCAAAATCCTTAAGGTTTATGCCACTTAAATGGTATTCATGCAATGATCGTGCCACTTACCTGTCACAACGTCTGACATTTGTAAGCTTCACCTGACCTATGTAGACATCCTGCCACGTGTCCTTTATTATGTGGAAAATTTAATTAGTTGTAATTAAAATGTTATGGGAATTAAAGAAAATTTGACAGTGAAATGTGGGTTCAAACCAGTAGCAATAATGAAACGATTAGTATTCATTTCTCTTTATTTACAGAAACAATAATGTGTTTTGCCGAAGTTCATACAAAAAGGATGGTATTTTTCAAAACTATTGCAACTAAGAGCTAATGCTAAAATGGCACATACTTCCTCAAAGGCATCAATGCCAGACACTAAAATGTTGGGCCTAAAGTTTCTGCTGGAGATGGTGGCGTCCTTCACACGGCTTTTGATGTCATGGACACTGTTCTCAGAAACCAGTAAAATGGGAGCCGCATCAGGGAACGTGATCTGAAACATGGATGTATGTTTTATACATCATTGAAAAATCACAAGAATTAGGCATTTCTGACAAAATTCTTGACTTCTTCCAAAATTACTTATCAAATAGATTTGAGAAAACAAAAATGAGCAACATGCTTTCAGATACAGTCCCAGTAACATGTGGAGTGCCCCGGGGCTCGGTACTGGGCCCATTGCTGTTTTTGGTATACATGAATGACCTGTAGATGAGCTAAAAAATGCAAAGGTATACATGTATGCCGACAATACAGTAATTTATGGGTGGGGCTCCAGAAAATGTCCATGAAGCAAATTTGTCATGTTTTCTTAAATAAATCTTTCATAAGATCATTTCAGGTGATATAACCAGTATAGTTACAAAGATCTCAATGAGTACTTAAGTAATAATTAAGGGATTAATAAAATTGTCCCTGTTTTTTGCTGAATTTTCCCACATTTTGCTTGAAAAATACCAAAAAATCAATGTCCCCTGAGAAAAAACCATTTTCATTCAAATTCTTTCTCTATTCACAATGTAATTAGCCATTTTGTAATTCATACAACACATTATAGAGATACTTGTCAACATCACCCTTGATTTCAAAGAAAATTTTCAATTTTTTTCATTATTTGGTGAGAATCTTTAAAAATAGAATTTCCTCACAAAATCACATTTTTATCGAAAAAAAGTAAATATTTAAATAAATAAAATGATTTTCTGTTAGTCTTTTGACAGTAAGTGGAAGTCTGACACCCATATATTGGAGCAGGTATGCAAAAACCTGAATATCTTATAGTTTTCTCCCCATAAATGAGGCCCAAAGAGGGGTAGGAAAGTGACCCTTTTAAGGCTATTTTCTTTGGGGAATTATTTTTTATAGAAATATAAGGCAGATAAAGAAGAAATTCAGTTGACATTGTGTGTGGTTGGGGGCTCTACAGCATCTTGTCATTTGATTTCTGAAATTTCACTTCAAAGTGTGATAAATTACAGTAAATGGTGATGTTACATTCATCAGATTTCCCAAAAATGTTACGTTCATCAGATTCACATAGATGATTTAGCTGTAAAATTCCTAATTCCTCCATAACAGTGAAAACAAATATCAATTGTCTACCCAATAGTGCACTGCACCAGCTTGTGTAAGAATTTTGTCAATGTAGATTACCGTTCTGCTCTAAAATGAACGCAATCATAAGTGTTACGTTCATCAGATTTATGTTACGTTCATCAGATTTATGTTACGTTCATCAGATCATTTGACGTTGCATTAGGCCTTGATGCAATATTAGATATTTCATAGTTGTATATATTTTTGAGCAGTAAGTCACATGTGTGCCATCAAAATGACAATTTTACTCAAAATCTGTAAGAATATTTGAATTATTTCTACATTTTCCATTAAGGCCAAAGCTCAAGTGATGTTACGTTCATCAGATATTTTTGAAATGGGAAATTTCGATAATGGCTCTAAATATGATAATAAATTTCATATCACCAGGATAAACCTTTGACTTCCTGACTATATCCACTTCTTTTTAGGTAGACATTTGATACCTTTTACCTTATTTCTTATTGTGTTACGTTCATCGGCCTGTCACGTTCATCGGATAAACTGATGATAGCAAATATGTCATAAATCATCCATTAAGAAAATTTTAAACAACCATCATGGCTGAGAAAATCATTGTAATCATTATTGGATATAAATTTTCTGGATAGTTATATTCTTTTAAGAGATATTTCATAATATTTTCTCATTTTCCCAAAAATGTTACGTTCATCGGATTCAGGCTAAGCACCTAGAGGAGAGAAAATCCTTTATAATGCATAAGTAGATCAAAGAAATATCTTTAGGCGAAGCCAATATAAGTGAATACAACCATTTCCTATTGTTATTTAGTGGAACATTGTGCAATATTATGTTATTTTTGTTGTTTACAAGGATTTTTATATGTAGTGAGAGCGAATCCCCCTTTTCTCCATTTACATGCTATTTCAATCATGACACAAGAGATGTGGAAACCAAGGGAAAATACAGATATGATATTATGTGTATAGAAGAGACACATCTCTACCAGGATCCAGTGAATATATTTCATGGTATATAGTTTGAAAAACATTTTTTCACAGGCCTGCACGTTTTTATTGAGTTAGAACACTTGTATTGATATATTGAGAAAAAACGATGTAAACTGTTTGACATATTTGACACAATAAAAGAATCATACTTCATCTAATATAGATAAGATCACATGGATCATTTAAACCTGTGGGTTATGTCAGGAGTTTGAGTCCACAGTGAAAAGGGAATCTCTATAATAAGAAATATCAAATCCTTGCTCCAAAGTTGCCAGAAATCGTTGTTATTAAACTGCTGCCGCGAGATAGCAGTTTTATTATATGCATACTGGAAGGCACCGTTTACCTGGAATCCGGATCGTCAGAAATTGAGTATAGAATTTGACTGGTCTCTCCCTCCCCTCCCACCCTTGTCGTCCGTCTATACGGCTATAGTAGGGGCCTGACTGGTCTTTTTTGGCCGGTGGAGGGAACTTACATTGAATTAGAATGGGAGCTCATACCCCCTTTGGTCTGGTCGCTGTCCGGTCTGCCCTAGATGCGCGTTGCCCAAGTGGAACGCTCCCTCCCTCCCCCGCGGTCCCTGTCTTAGATTGGGTGTTATGCTGCTGGTATAATTTATTGAACCTCGTGGACAGCAGTTTACAAGAGCTATGCTCTCACTATCTTTTTCGACGACCTATTTTTGTTTTACAATGCTGTCAACAGGTCGACGGTCATGAGTTTAATTGGTCTGACCGAGTGACACAGACTAGGGGTCTACTACACCAATGTATACTAATGTATCCTTAACTTTGTTTATTTCTTTGTTTTCTTACTATCATTTAGTGCACTAATAATTCATAATTGTACACTAAACTCATTATATACATATCAGCATAACAGGTAAAGCGAAAACTTTGTTTAAGTCATTTGATTGTATCAACAATATCAGAGTGCGCTACCGAGAAAACAAATTTCTCTAGCCATACCACAAAAGAGCTTTAGATGTCATACAGCGATCACCCTCATATTTGATATCATTTCCTATCATCTCATGAAATTTAATATTAGTTATTATAAATATGGTCTCGTTACATGAGCTAACAAACAAAAAAGGCCTTCTGATAGTGAGCTTTAATGCAAGATCTATCTTTGACAAAAGAGTAAATGCCACCACTTTAGTCAAGTCTGTTGATATTGCTGGTATAGTAGAAACTTGGCTACACCCCATGCGAAAAAATATAGATTTAGAAATTCCTGGCTATCAGTTTTTCAGACTGGATAGATATCCCAATAGAGACAAAAAAGCTGGTGGCTTACTACTCTACATGAGAGATTATTATATTGCTTCCCTTGATACAGAAGGTTCTGTTATAACAAAAGACTATGAATTATTATGTGTTGATATTGAGATTGGTGTTATAAAATACAAAATTTATGTCTGTTATAGGCCACCAGACAATGATGTGGATAAAAGTGCCATATATAATAAGCTTACATCACTTAAAGCCAATGTTACAAGAAATAGGATTTTAATGTCAATCTCTTTTGCCAAAAAGACATCGATGACTCGATGGTGAATACCTTCTGCACTGATAACGAATTATTCCAGCTGATAAAACAACCCACTCGGCCACAATCAGGTACTCTATTGGATCATTTTTATACAAATGTGCATAATGTTAGTGTCTCAGGACTGGTTAATTTTCATATATCAGATCACACTCCTATCTTCATGGTTATAAAATGTGAAAAAAACAAAAATTCTAAAGAAAAAAGTTAAAGCTCGTAGCTATAAAAATTATGATTTCCTGACTTTAAAAAATGCACTTATACAATACAACTGGGATACAATAATCAATATGCGTAATGCCAGAAACATGTGGGAAGAAATATTGAAAGTTATACTATCAATACTGAACAAAATGTGTCCAGTGAGAAAACTAACGCTGCCTGAGTACACACCTGAATGGATGACACCTAATGTCATACAGGCAATGAGAGTTAGAGATGACTTATATAAGCACGCCAGACAGACAGGAGACATTGATGATTGGAGAATCTCAAACTTCCATAGGAATCGAGTTGAATCAATTATTTTTCACAGTAGAAAAGATAGGGTTAAGGAACTAATTGCAACCAAGGGTGATGACCCTCGAGCTTTCTGGCAAGCTATAAGAAAAATAATTCCTAATAAAACCAATGCTACTCTAATAAAACTCAGAAATTCGGAGACAGGCATGGTCATACCCCCCTCAGACTGTGCAGACTACATAAATACTTTTTTCTCAACTATAGGTGAAAAATTGGCAGATGCTCTTCCAAAAAGACCTGTCAATCAAGGTGATAGGCCCCCACGATACAGGACAATACAAGGTGGCAATCTACTGTATCCTATCTCTTACATTGAACTAATCAAAATTATAAAAGGTATTAAACTGGATAAACCATCATCCATTTCTCATATAAAGACCTATGTACTTAAGGATTGTCTCCTATCCATACCTGAGGTTTTCCAATGCCTATACAATAAATGCCTAGAAGAGTGATAGGACACAAAAAGTTTTAGCTAATAACACGCTGTCTACACATAAGACAATAAGCTATAGTGTTCCTCAGGGATCAGTGTTGGGCCCTGTACTTTTTTCCGTATATATTAATCCCTTGGCTACACTGTATGACTATAAGATATCTCTTTATGCTGATGATGCTGTAATTACGGTGACAACGAGTGCAAAAATGCATGAAGCCTTAAGACTTATATCAACATGGTGTATAGAAAATAGTCTAACTATTAATTGTGCAAAGACAAAATGGATGGTATTTAACAAGAAAAAACCCACAACCTGTCTTTACTTTAGGCAACACAGTCTTAGAGCAAGTCCATGAATTTACCTATCTAGGAGTCACAATAGACACTGGTCTAACGTTTACCACACACAGAGAGAATACTTGTAAGAAGTTTAGACAAAGGCTATATGATCTGTATAGAGTTATAAAATATACCGATGAAGATACAGCCCTAATAATATATAAAACTCTGGTACTACCGGTATTAGATTATGCTGATTATGCTTGGGATAGAGATTACGGCGGCGAGACCAGAGAATTACAATTATTACAAAATAAGGGCTTAAGAACGGTATATAAAGTTAAAATTGAAGAATTCCCTTTGTATACAACAGATCAACTGCATGAAAAAAGTGGATGTAAAAAACTAATTGATAGAAGAGACATACACCTTCTGGCCTACGCCCATAGATTAAAAGATATTCAAAATTTAGTAGATAATAGAAACCTCCCTACACGGAGAAATCAGGGCATACGACTCACACTACCTCATTCACTGAAACCACTTGTTATAAGGGGGTCGTATTATAAAGCCATAGAAAGATGGAATGATCTAAAAATCCAATACACCACAATAGAATGCCCAAAGATCTTTAAAAAGAAAATTCTTGCAGACTATCCCACTTGTTTCATGTAGGAGACCTGTCCTTTTTCTTCCTACTAATAGTGTTTTCACCGAGAGAAATCTGAAAAATCCTCCATCTCATCTCATCTCATTCAAAAAAAATGTACCATGTCCAACGTTTACTTAGGATAAGACGTAAAAATGTATTATATACAATATGGATTTCAGTTAAGGCGTATTAACAGTTGTATATTTCCTGCTATACCCGGTATAATGATTAGTTTCTACATATGAAATATCAAGGGGTACTAACGTAAGTAGGGCAATGCGCCCATGTTAGGTTTAATACATATCTTTTATTTACTTATCTGTATATGTATTATTATACCCAATAAAAACTTCAAAACTTCAAAAAAACTTTCCTTTCACCACATCGATATGTGATAAGACTTAAATGAAGCCAAGTCATTATAAATCCCAACTTACCATGTCCTGTTCTAGGAAGGCTTTCCGGTCTGCCTCGTTCTCACTCTCTCTGACTTTCCTCCCAGGCATGTCAGGGGGGAGGTAGACAAACTTTAACCCCTGTCGTCCTAGGCACTCACAGAACCAGTCAGCTGCCTCCTGCCCACAGTCCACAGCATTCAGATGATGGCCCCACACCCTGTCACAGAGGGACAAGGACATATCTAAATGTGTCAATAGATGACCAAAGCTTAATGACTGGATGCCATTCAGGCTTTGTTTTTGCCATCACATTCTTACAATAGGAGCCATGAACCCCCCCCCCCCCCCAACAAACACACACATACATATGTAACCAGCAAATTGGGGACACTGTTGCACACTCCTCCAAAGCGGGGACATTCCTACATTCACCCAGCTTTCACTTAATTCGGGTTCAATTTAGAGCACAAGTCCATTTTAGCTCCCATTAAACAGTAAACAGTTATAGTGCAAAATACCAAACTGGCCTCTGGTGCTCCCAAGTAGACCAGTATGATGTGCCTAAACTGAGGACATGGCCAGTGTTTCATAAGCAAAGTGCAATTCGAATAGCTATCTTATATCTACTTTTCTGATCCTAAACACAAGAGTATTCAGTCTATTTATGAAGAATAGACTGTTTTTTTGAATAAGCAAGACGTTATTACCTACCCATGTGCTCAAACAAATTGGTGACTCAAACAATGTGTATGCAAACTGAGGACATAATCACACAGTATTTGTATGCGAATAGAGGACTTGATCTTAGATATACTACACACAGTGTTTGCAAACTGAGGACTTAGCCACACAGAGTGTGTATGCAAACTGAGGACACACAGTAAATGTATGCAAACTGGGGACATGGCCACACAGTATGTGTTGTTAAACTCTATGTGTTGGAGTTACTATTAAAGATGAGTTCTGAGATTTGTTTGTGAAGGAAAGGGTAGACAGGATATAGTAAGGTGACTAATGATAGTGAGAAGATAACAGTTATAGATGATAGAAACAGGTATCTAACAGTGTATGCAAAAAGAGGACATTAGTACACCATGTGGGCAAATACAGGACCTGGTTAAAGGTAAGGTCCATAAAGAGGGTGTATACAAACTAATATATTGCGCATCTGCAAATAGAAAACTAGTGTATACATAATCTGAGCCAACCGATGACATATCAAAAATTAGATTTTCATTTTAAAGGGAGTTCTTGTGATAAGTTCCCCTTGGGAGTGAGTGGATATAGGAGGAACTGGTCAAGTGACAGTAGAGTTGAAACCTTATGGTAAAAAGATACACAATACTCCAGAATCCCAATACAATCAGTTAGGGCAGGTTGACCTGCTAGAAAACTTTCAAAGTTTCATAAATATTTAGACTTAATCCAAAGAAAATATGTGTGGAGAGAGCATCAGTTCCCTGAAATACCATGTATTGCCTGTCAAAATAAGTTTAATTCAACTTTGCTAAAGTAAGCCTGGAGGTTCACTTGCCTGACTCTGGAATCCTTCTTTTTGAGTCAATTTGACGCACCTTTGGGAGTTCTCTGTGCATAAATGTAAACAAACACTAATAAAACAGAGTATTCCATTCCTGGTTAGCAGGATCCTTAGTGGGTGGTTATTTGAGATAATACCGGACATACATTTTTCTCTGCGAGCGTCCACTGGCGCCTTGACTGCTGTTACTATGGCATGCTCTCATGGCAACAGACAGCCAATGCACAGGCCTCCAAGCACATTCTCAGACAGACAGCATCAATCCAGCCAGAATGAAGTAACAGGCGAAAGTGGTGAAATTCATGTCTGAGGGCAATTTCAAAGTGAAGGCTGGTAGGAGTGAAACAATCTTTCAAGAGGGTCATCGAATTGTTGTCTCTTGGAGGTTAGTCCAAGTATAGGCCAAAAAGATCAATGCAATGGCCAAACTGCCCTTTATGGGTGGTTCTACAGGATTAAAAGGAGAAATGTCTTCAGTACTCATACTCCAACCTCACTTGGGCAG
Organism: Acholoe squamosa; assembly: GCA_949317995.1. NCBI lineage: Eukaryota > Metazoa > Annelida > Polychaeta > Phyllodocida > Polynoidae > Acholoe > Acholoe squamosa. The sequence continues at coordinate 26,083,391 of OX439050.1, forward strand.
AAGATCCCCCTCATGCTGAGAAGGTGCTGTCCTTCCAGTTATTTGTGATTGATCTCTGGAAGCAGTAGAACTATGATTTAGCTGACATCTATAACATGGATGAAACCCCCCTCACCCTTGACCTCCCCCAGATAAGGACAACTGGCCCATGTTAGAGGCAAGACAGTACTGTTCAAGACCACTGGCAATGAGAAACCAGGCTTCACTGGTATTCTAACTGTGACAGCAACTGGAGTGAACCTCCCACATTATCTTATCCCAGTCCCAGGGGTTGTCATGGAAGTTCAAGAGAAAGGTTACATATATGAGGAAAAATGCCTGGATAGGATACGGAGAACATTTCCTAAGCAAAATAGCAAACCCAGGCTTCTAGTATCGGACTCATGCAGGGCACACCTTACAGAGGCAGTGAGGGAGGCCCTCACTAGGAGAAATGTCCAGGTTGCAATCATTCCAGGAGGATTGACCCCTCTGCTCCAACCCCTAGATGTGTCCTTGAACAGACCCTTCATGTGCTATATGAGATGGAAATGGGAAGAATGGATAATGGAGGCAAACCCTGTCCTCCCTGACCAAGAGAATCATGAGCCTCCAATGAAGGACATCCTTGCCAAGTTGGCTCTGGAATCCTGAGAGGCCATCCCTGCACCCATGGTGGTAAAGAGCTTCCTCAAGATAAGCCTCAGCAATGCCCTTGATGGGTCCCAGGATGATGAGGTCTGGCTGAACAATGATGAGGACGAGGAGGAGGTCCTCCAAGACCTCGAGAGGGCTACCAATGAGGAGGGGGAGGCCCATGATCCTCCTAAGCTGAACTTCAATTCTGACTCAGATGGTGAGAATGACTTCCTTGGATTTGGCCCTGACGACTAAACAACCCTGTAGGCAAACCCTGTGAACCCTGTGAACATTGACCTTAAGCCAATTGACCTACCAGTACATTTATGAACATTTGACTTTGATTACCAGTGTATGGTGAATGTTTTCCTAGAGTTGATGGTTTTTACCTGACCATATATGAACATTTGACCTTGATTACTTGTGTATTGCGTATGTTTCCCTAAGGTTGATGGGTCCTCCCTCTCCATATGAACATTTGGCCACTAGGGGAGCTACAGAGGTCATTGATTGGATGAACTTTTTTGAACCGAGTCACGATTCACTATTTCCAGTGCTCTCCTTGCACGGAGCTGTGACCTATATCCTTCTGCGAATGTGTGTCAAATGCTGATTTCCAGCCTAATTCCGCATAGTCTACAGGAAGTTCATCAATTCATTGATAACCTCTCACAAGTTTGGGTTTGCGGGAAATAACCCAACGAGGATATCCATGAATTAATAGCTGAATAACATGTGGGCAGATGAGGGGAAAGGGCCTTCCCTGTGGGATTTTTAGTACTGGATTTGGCCACTAGGGGAGCTACAGACCTTTCAAGAATTGAAAGACAACCTAATGTCTGCCCCCATCCTGTGGTACCTCACATGGATAGTACATAAATGTCATTAAAGGTTAGAGCTCACAGGCTGATGGTGCTTCTGCAGCTGCTGGGGAGGCATCTCTGCCTCCTGGCAAGTAGTACACAGACTTACCCGGTTTGATTACCAGCCAATGAAATGACACCAACTATTCACTGAGGTCCTCTCAGGGGCCAACTGGTACAACTGGTATATACAGTCCCCTTCAAGTACATACAACCACAATCTTATCTAAGCGTTGTAACAAATACTTACATCTTCAAGGTAAATGCTGGGCATTGGCTGAGAATCTGGCATGTTCCTTATAATCTCCAATTCCTCAGGGGTAAACTCCCTGCCTGACACAGGCTTAATGTTAAAAGAAGGAACGTCGGTCAAAGGCATGTTTCACTCAAGGTTTAGAACACAACAGAATGACACCTGCCTGGGGGGGGGGGGTTATATTCATGTTTGGTATGACCATGCCTCCTTTCCCACCTCAACCAATGAAAGGATAGAACATATGATTGTGCAATACTCCTGTCACAGTTATCCATTAAACATAACCGTTGACCTAAATATTTGAATTATCACTTGACCTAACTAACCAATCAGAAGTGGGCTTCCCTAGCCCAATTAAAAGGGTCTATATCTCCTCTTTCCTATCCCCTCAGGATGTGTGTGGTGCACATATGCGCGGGCACTGACACATTCCTCTGTTAAATTATCAACCTGTGAAGCATGGGATAGCCACTTAGTGCCGCTAAAGTGCTGTAAAACACAAATCAATCAATCAATCAACCAATCAGAATGTGTCTTTCAAACGGAATCTAGGTCGAAAGCTAAAAGGCAGGAATAGGTCAACTGTCATTTTGGGGTGCCGGCACCTGTTACCAGACACCGCCATCTTGGATGTCGAACCACACACAAATGCTATGAATGTGCACATTCGTTAATTACTCTGCTAATTAGCATCCCATCTTCATTAACCAACCAGAATCAAATCAATAAATCAGTGGTAACCCCCTAAAAGATATTTCTCATAATGATTGCACAATACTCCTGACACAGTTATCCGGTAGACATATCCGTTGACCTAGATATTCGAATTAACACATGACCAAACCAACCAATCAAAATGCGCCATTTGAATGGAATCTAGGTCAACTGTGGAAAGGCAAATCTAGGTCATCTGTCACTTCTGGATGCCGGCACCTGCTACCAGATGCCGCCATCTAGCTCCCCTAGTGGCCAAATCCAGTACTAAAAATCCCCCAGGGAGGGCCCTTTCCCCTCATCTGCCCAAATATGTTATTCAGCTATTAATTCATGGATAACCTTGTTGGGTTATTTCCCGCAAACCCAAACTTGTGAGAGGTTAGCAATGAATTGATGAACTTCCTGTAGACCATGTGGAATTAGGCTGGAAATCAGCATTTGACACACATTCGCAGAAGGATATAGGTCACAGCTTCGTGCAAGGAGAGCACTGGAAATAGCGATTCACGACTCGGTTCAAAAAAGTTCATCCAATCAATGACCTGACTTTGACCCACTAATTAACCTATTCATTTCATAATTATCTCAACTTTTATTGCATATTCAGATACCCTGAAATTTTCTTAACACATTCCTACCAGATTCAAAGTGATACCCTCATCCCTTCCCTCCAAAATTTGCCCTTAACCAAACTATGTTCTCGAAGCTCATCCTATTCCGAGTTAGCAGGTTATTCCATGGGCGCCACCATTGCTGGAGCTTGTTACCAGTGGCCAAATCCAGTACTAAAAATCTGGCAGGGAGGGCCATTTTCCCCTCATCTGCATAAATATGTTATTCAGCTATTAGGGGAGCTACAGAGGTCATTGATTGGATGAACTTTTTTGAACCGAGTCGCGATTCGCTATTTCCAGTGCTCTCCTTGCACGGAGCTGTGACCTATATCCTTCTGCGAATGTGTGTCAAATGCTGATTTCCAGCCTAATTCCGCATAGTCTACAGGAAGTTCATCAATTCATTGATAACCTCTCACAAGTTTGGGTTTGCGGGAAATAACCCAACGAGGATATCCATGAATTAATAGCTGAATAACATATTTATGCAGATGAGGGGAAAGGGCCCTCCCTGCAGGATTTTTAGTACTGGATTTGGCCAATAGGGGAGCTACAGACCTTTCAAGAATTGAAAGACAACCTAATGTCTGCCCCCATCCTGTGGTACCTTACCACCTGGCTGTTTTTTTATCAACATCTAATTTCGTCTTACATGCTGTAGGGGCCGGCATCGTTGTATATATATTAGTGCCGTTCATCCGAGAGACGTGTTCGTGTGGTGCTTGTTCCTTCTATGCCAGCTAGGTGTCGCTTTGCGATACCCCGTTGGTACAAGAGGGGGCAGCACCATGCCTCGCGTCCAGCTTCTACTAAGAAGCCGGACGAGCGGCAAAAGGGGACTGGACATGGTCCAGTCAAGACGCTCAGTATAACCTGTTGAAACATTAAATAAAGTCCTACCCGAGAGGTAGGGGTATCCGGGGCTTTGCCCAACCCGAACTACTCGTGTTGTGTTGGTATCTCTAGTGATAAGCGAGCCAACGAGCCACCCAACATATAAGTCGATACGAACCATTACACATGCCAATGCTCTAGCTCTTTTCTTATCAGCCAGTTGCTCCACAATACCCGGGCATATCCATGGTAGTTTCTTAACTCTAATTCTCATGATCTTAATGGGACAGGTCTTATTTAGTTCTGTGTGCTTAATTGCACACATGATATCCCAGCATTTATTAAGGTCCCTGCTATAATAGAAGTTGTGCCAGTCAAAAGACTTAAGTGCTTGCTGAAAATCATTTTTGACATAGTACCTGTATGATCTCCCAACAAATTAGATACTAGTCATGTTTAAAAAATACATATCCTTATCCATGCACCTGCCTACCCCTTTTTACATGACCAACATGTGCACTAAAATGACAGGACCCCACACTCCAGGGCGGTTACTGAACAAGGATCCCACATCCCAGCAGCAGAAGGTATATGAAGCAAAAAGGTGTCTGTATCAAGGGAACATTATAGATATTTACCTGCATGCACCAATGTCTAATAACAATTTAAGTACTGTGGTCCACATTCATACAACAATAGTGAATTCAATTTCTGGCCCTTTTCTCATCTGAATTAATGTACACGTGAGTATTACCATCCGAGGATATGTCAGTTGATGGAAACTAAAAGAAATGAGAATGTTGATTGAGAGCAGACTTGGGGTCTATGAGTAACATGAAAAGTGATGTATGTATGTTTCTATTCTTGTCATATAGAGCCAATACCTTAATTAATGTGACCAGACTCTTAGGTTAATTGGGTCACAGAAACAAGCAAGTTGTATATTAATCCCTGCAGTGCTGAAGCTTTGAAGTGGGGAAGGACCCCACAGTACATGGTGAGGACTGACTAAAGACCCCATAAGCCAGGGGGAGGACTAACATTGATATGTCCTTTCTACATTAGAGCTGTCAGAGAGTAGAGAAGAGACCACATACCACAGTTGTTCATACATATTTTCTCAAAAGTTGCATGATTATATTTCTGTGTTTTTTACTGTATATTACCTTAATGTTAGTTTTAGGTTCAGAAGACAATTCTGTACAGTACATCAGAGCCATCTAAATGTTTTCACTGCTACAGGAAAAAGGGGGAGTACAGTATTGGGGTCCACACGGGTCCTACCAGAACATGGCATATTTTGTTGATTTATGAAAAAATGACCCAGGCCTTTTCCATGAAATTTGCTAGGCATGTAGAAATTTCGGGATTATATCATATAAAACAGAAAAATCTTATTCGGTCACTATATTTTTTACTGTATTTTATATCGCTCTGTACATATTTTCGAGAATGACAAAATGACACCTGGGATGGGGAAAATTTAGTAAAGGTATATGGTGAGGTAATTAAAGTTCAAAATTAGTTGAAACATAACCCCTGATAGACATGGACTTTATCCATTCAATTCACTTGCAGAGACTCAAGTTTATATTTACGTCTGTATTGATGAACATAGGCCTACTCTCATTGAAATAGCATTGACGCAAGGTCCCGTCAGCGAATGGTTGAGCAGTAAAGGGGGACCTATAGTAAAGCCAGGCTGAAGCAAGATGCATTTTGACAGGTCAGCCGGCCGCGACAACAAGTTATCATCGTAGCGTCAAATGAATAGCACTGTGCAAAAAACTGGCTTCTGCTGATTCAGAAAATATAAAGTTTGTTGTTCTGATCCCAGTAGAAGAGGTAGAAAGCTATTAGGAAAGATATCATAGAGCTCTCTTCTTTTGGTGCTTGAATTACATTTCTATTGTGTGCGATTGTCACAAAATTGCCACTGGCAAAATTATAAAATCATGGAATCATGTACAACAACCTATACCCATATCGGGAATCGAACCCGCACGGCCTCCCGCCTGCGGATTTGAATGTGAATGCGTAGACCACTCAGCCATGGCGTACTACGGGCAACAGACCCGGGGAAGACATAGTTTAAGCTGCGGATGGAGGGCTGTCAATTCACCAACCCTGCTGGTGCTGCGCCTTGTGGTGAAACCGTGAACTAGAATACCAAAACAAGCCACAGCTGTCAACTGGGACAACAGCTGAAAAATTCCCTTTTTTCTTTGTCAAAAATGATTCTTTCAACCCCTTGTACTGGGAGTAGATCAACAAACTTTACGTTTTCTGAATCAGCAGAGGCCAGTCTTTCGCACAGTGCTATTCATTTTGGATGGGTGCTAGGCGCAGCGGTTGGCGTTGAAGAAACATTTTGTTGTACGCCCGGGGTTGTATGGTATGATACCGATAACAGCCACGCCCTGGCACTCTTTTACAGTACTATGCCAAATCCCCCTTTACTGCTCAACCGTTCGTGGACAGGACCTTGTGTCAATGCTATTTCAATGAGAGTAGGCCTATGTCATCAATACAGACATAACTCTAAACTTGAGTCCCTTCAAGTCTCTGCAAGTGAATTGAATTGACAAAGTCCCAGTCTATCAGGGCTGTGTGTTTGGTGACTTGATAAAACAAACATCTTTATTTGTTGAAAATTGGTTGGAAAAAAACACGTTTAAAAACATTTTTTTAATTTTTAACAAAACCTTGTTGTTTGCAAACGTTGAAAATATGTTTTTTTGCCAAGTGGGAGGTTTGATTAAGGAAAGTCCTCAGTTTGCCTGCACACAGATTCAATGTCTGGTATCAATTAGTGACACACTTTTATTACAAATACACTTGATTAGTTATTAAGAGGTCAAAAATGGCATATAATTATGGAAATCAGGGAATATACCCAGATTACTGGATGAACTGGGGACACACAGACCTCTCAGTGTGTAAAACAAATTGGGGACTTTTACACACAGGTTAAAATATTTTGCGCTGATTTTTCACACACAGCACAAGTCTCATAATGTCATATTGGGGACATTTTGTTGACACACTAGAAATCATGTTTATAACCATTTTTCAAGGTCACCACTGATGCCCAAGCCCATAGCCCCCCTTTCTCAAGGTCATGCGAAGTGAGATGTCCCCGGATCGTAAGATGTCCCCAGTTTGTAGGTGTTTGTTCCCATGAATGTCCTCAATTTGCTGGTTTAACCAACTCACACACACACACACACACACACACACACACACACACACACACACACACCGTTGCGTAATGATGGCCCTGCTGAGTGTACATCCAATTAATTTTGCCATCACTTTTTCGGTGTTTTGAAAGACTGTAGCATGGATACCTAGCAATGTGGTATTTATGCATTATGCGAGAACCTACTTTTTCAGAGTATTCATGTTGACAAATGTATAAGAAAAATGATTACATGGTTCATCATGTTGTAAAAACGAGCATGCGTTATGATTGTTTGGCCTAAACGTTATCACATTCCAATTTCTCATCTCACCTTATCTGTCATTATAGGCTTTCAGTGTATGCTTCAGTCCTTGGCTAGATCCTGTTTAAACTTATAAATCTGTACAAAAAGGCCATTATTTACATTACCTAGTTGTACACATAGTATACTAGATTTATCTATTTGTTTCTGTCTGTGTCGAGATCTATTCTCAGTGTTACAAAAGGGTACTAAAAGGGTCCAGGGTACACAACCAAGTATAACAAGCCCCGCTGATTTATGGCCGTTTAATAAGAGATTGCAAAAGTTTCAACTCCTTCCTGTTATGAAATTTAATAGAATAGAAATGAAACAAAATATACTGGGCTACTCACGAGACATCTAGGATCTCAGCATTACGGGAGGACAGGTACTTGTTCACCTTCAGGGTGTCCCGTCCAGGGGCCTCAATATGGAGTAGATCCCCACCATAAGGGATGTGTGGTGTCAGCAGCGCCAACTTAGGTTCTGCACGCTGAGACACAAATACATTGTGGTCATTTACCACCATCCAGCTCCTGGGAAAAAGGAACAGAACCCAGATATAGAGGAAGTTAGTGTAACGGTTTGAGTTCTTATATAACTTCAGTTTAGTTCGAGATATGTCGATATCAAGTAAAACCAGACAAGTTAGCTCTGGTTAGTGCAACCGGCACATGTTTATTTCGGATTTACATAATTATGTTCGAAGTGGTGCTATGAATATAGCTCAGTGCCCTGCAGGTGTTGCCCTGGCCGCAGCCAGAAGCCAACTGAGCTCCCTACACAGTCCCAGGTAGGGACTGGAGCAGCGAAGACTAGTGCTGCCACCACCTCATAGTGGCCAGAGATCGAAGCGACCTCTGTTCCTACTGGTGGTAACTGCACCAATCGACCTGCCCTCTCGAATAGGGAGCTAACACTATATATACCGCTCCACGAGCCCCTACACTACCCCCATCAGCTATGACTAGGGTAGAAAACACATAGGAAATAGTCTAATAAATATAATAGGGCTTGAGGTAATTATTTACACAATGATATTGTGGAGCGAAATATATACAAATTATGTAACATTATTAAATTAACAGACCATAGTAGTAAATATACTACTTTGTAGTGAGATATAATTTCAACTTTCAGGGTAGGTAAAGTTAAATTATACAATAGTAGTTCGAAGAACAACTATTAAATTATACATGTTACAAGTACCTGATTATAAATGAGCATTATGTATTAACATATATGCACTATCACCGAAAAAGAAAAGTTTTTTAACTCATGTATGAGTTTTTTTTTTTTTTTGGTCAGTTTGTCGAACTGATTTTAGTTTTATACAAAAAAAAGTATCTATTTACACTATAAGAGCACTATGTTTAGTGTTTGAACACAGACGGTGTATGTCTAAGTGACTTAGAAAATATGAGGTAGTACCCTTGGTTTACAGATCAAAGGTACATTTATACTATAGTTTGATATTATACACATATATTAGTAGTCACTTTTTATGTGGTAACTTAACATAGAAAAATAGATATAATGAGATCTGGGCAAGTTCGAACCCGTATCCTAAACAGTAGATATATGATAATATTATAATTAAAGATAGCCCACACTGCTTGTCTGCAGATCCATTCGGTGAGTAGGTCGAACTTGGCAGTGGCGAGCCGTGTCGCTGTTATGTTGTGCCCTGATGAAGATGGGAAGATGTAGATCATAGAAGGGGATTCCAGTCTGCATCCGTCCAGTCATCAAGGCCATCACTGCATACGTTGTGTCTCATAAAAAATTTCCAACCTAGAAAAAGGGTTTCAGGTCTCTAGGTTGAATCGGTAGAAAATTGGTTATTTGTCTAAAGTCTCCATAGCACAGGCTTGGTCACACTTCAAACTTACAACTGAAACTGGGGAAAGAAAAACTAAGCTATGTCAAGGAGCAAGTGGCTATCACAAAAGTCTTGAGACAAAGCCAGATACCAAGACCCCAATACCTGTCCGTCTTTATCTGAGGACTTGGTTACTACCTTGGTACAGAAGATTTCTGAAAATTTACGAAGGCCTAGGCCGGACAGAAATGTTGTCGAATGTTTCAGGTGTCAGGAAATGTGTCATTATGTCTTGGAATGCAAGGCAGAAAGACCAGTGTACAGAAAGCCACGATACCGGAATATTCTGGATAGTTGGGACTCAGTTAAGAAGGAAAACTGAGCGGGTGTTCATGACGGCAACCGGATAACCCCCAGAGTGAGTGATTGCCATGACTGCCAGCCTATTACCACTTGTGGTATAAGTGAGAATCTTCTAGCGATTTTGACCAGAAGTAAAGCTAGGGAACCTGATCAGTTCCTTACTCATGAGGCTGGGGAGACTGATAGTACACCAGGTGTCAAGAACTGTCAGAAGAACACAGTGAGTAGTATATATGTATGTATCGGAATGGGACTATAGCTAATCTCAGGATATTACCCACTGTGGATGCAGCCAATCAGAGGCCTCCCTTTTGGCAGGAAATTCAAATGTGGGGTCATTTGACCTAGACCCCCCGTGGTGTGGCGCCAAAATGGACCAATCAGAACCCTCCCTTTTGGCGGGAAATTCAAAATGGTCACATGACCCGAACCCCCTGTGGTGTGCCGCCAAAATGGCGCCCTCTGATTGGCTGGCTGTTTAGGTCATGTGACTTCTATTATGAAAAAAAGGTCACATGACCCTAATTTGAATGGAACAATCAGAGGTCGTCATTTTGGTGGGAGAAAAAATTTGGTTACGTGACTATTTTAAATCTTTTTTTGCCAAAATGGAGACCTCTAATTGGTTGGCTGTCGAGACATCATACCGTCAGCTGTATGCAAGCAAGTAGTTTCGTGACCTTATTAGCATAAAGAGGTGTGGTTTATTATGTAGATGAGGGTGTGACTATAGTGAGATATTTTTCATATAAATAAAAAAAGGCAAGCTGATTGCTTGCCAAGAAAAAAAAACACAAAAAAACTGGGAAATATTTGGGGGGCCCTTGGGGTGGGGGGCCTTTGGGGGGGCCATTGGGGTGGGGGGCCTTTGGGGGGGCCATTGGGGTGGGGGGCCTTTTAGGGGGGCCCTTTTTTTTGGAAACCCGCCCCTTGGGTAGGGGCGGGTTTACTAAAAATAAAATTTACATAAGGTAGTTAAATATTAAATAGAAATACAATAGAACCCACATATGGAGTAGTTCACATTCCACTTTTATTTGTCATAATTTCATGTCATTTTTTAGCAATTATATTTACACATAATTAAATACAAGTCCACACTCTCTACATATCATAGTTGAATATAGCATAGGAATACAATAGAACCCACACATGGAACAGTACACATTTTAATTATATTTACAAGTCGGTGAATACAAGCTTACATACAAACTATCTTGGTGTCTTATCTATACATGAATCGTGATACATTGTGGGAGGTCTTTGTCTGGTTCATATATTTTGTCCCTGGTAAATCTACGGTGGTGTCTGGTGTATATATGTTGTTTCTCATTTATCTACTGTGTCCTCCGACGTGACAGCGTAAAAAAACACAGATGTTTGTCCAAAAGGAAAAACTCCTCCACGCTTCATTCTGAAAAGCTGCAACTCATTGTCCAGAGAGTTCAATTTCTTCACCATTTCCGTCAGCAAAATTTTGCTCTGTTGACTTGGGTTTATACCTCCCGAGGCTAATGGGCAGGTAGGAGAATGTCTGGAATGTTCCACAGCGACATAATCACTTTCTAACCATGTGTGTATAGCGACTCCACATTGGTAGCATTGAACAAAATCCTTATCTCCAATGTAAAAGAATCCGTGGGCGGCGAGTTTCTCTGTGAAAGGACGGGTTTATTCCACATAATTGTGTCGAAAGTGTTGAGTCTCCTTGATAAACAAAACGTATGTACTTGACCATTCTCTTAGGTAGGTAGGTAGGTAGGTAGGTAGGCAGGCAGGTAGGTAGGTAACGTGGCAGGAGCAGTGACGACGGTGGTAGTAGCTGTGTTGAGTGTGGACGTACCAGTGGTAGGTGAGGTGGTAAATGAGACACCAGAGATGTGATGTAAGTGGTTCATATAGATGAGTTGAATCCCCTTTCCAGCTGCATACTCTGATTCCCATGGTGCACACCTCCGCCTCCTTTACATAATTCACCGGGCCCTTCCACAATTACCCTCCATGTCTCACCTCTTGTTCTTTGGTTTCAAAGTCAAGCAATATATATCTGGCCTCATCGAACCATCTCATGTCATCCATCCGCACTTGAATGAACTGATGATGTGTACTGTTGGGTTTAGCTTGCCACATTTTCAACACTCTGAAGGCGTGGAGAGACATATCTTGTTCTGGTTGTCAAGTCTAAATACGTCCCCATATCTTTCCACTCCCTGAATAGAGATTCAGACATGGTGACAAAGTACCTCTCCATTAAAAACTGGTCGGGGTTGTTGTAATCCAATTTGTACATCTTGAAAAAGTTTTGCGACTGAAGCAACAGATCTTGTCAATGAACACTCATGTAGGCATGGTGGAGTTCTCCCCATCTGGCATGAGGCTTAGTTTTAGAGCACCAAGTTTGGAACATCTCCATACACATATCCTTCACTGTCTTAATAACTACCATCTCCTGCAGACGATCATAGTCGATGTCCAAGTAGATTCCCAATTTCTTCCAAGATCCAACTAACAGCCTTTCTATATCATGAAGCAAACGATCGCTATATATAAAATTAATTTCACACATGATACCATCATCCTGTACACTCACTTCACATACGTCAGAGCCAGATAGGGAGGAAGTATTTTCAAGACTCATCTCGTCTGCAAAAACTTCAGAAATCACTTGATGAAGGTCGGTAGGCGGGCAGGTAGGCAGGCAGGCGGGTAGGTGGTGCTGGTGATGGTAAAGGAAGTGGCGGTAGGCGCGGTAGTCCTAGTGGTCAGCAGTGATATATCCTTCTAAGAGAAATTGGGATGCTTTATATAGGGTGATCTAAGCCTATTTACAGCTGGATACTTCCCACCGCCTTTACCTTTCTGTGTAGCGACTTATCAGCATGAGCCTTTTGAATTTGTTAACATCAAACAGGAGGAAAGACACTGTGACAAGTGTATTTGGTGGGATTAGGGGTGCTTGCTTTCATTCTGTGTTGACATAAAACAGGTGGAAAGGTATTGTGATAACTGTATTTTGGTGGGATTACAGGGAGTTAAAACTGTGATAATTAGCTTAATCCGGTTTACAGGTGTGAGGCAGGCTCGCTCGTTAAGGTATTATGAGATTCCTTAATTTTTACTTCTCCCCTTGTTAACAGGGGGTGTGTAATTGCGACCAACTACTCTTTGAAGTTTTCTAATCCTATTTATAAGAACTTTCATCTGGATCCTCCTACGGTTTGGTTTACCTGTGGAGAGCAGGTGAAATTAAAATTATATATACCCTACTGAGTGAGGATCTCTGTGATCATAGGATTAGAGCTCTTTTCTAAAAGATATCAAAAGCCGACATTGATCCTGCTGGAACTTTTTTTTTTCCACCTACCCTTTGATGATCTAAGATGATCTGGTAATGCACCGGCAACATTTGAAGCCATGATGGAAACTTTATTAAGTGATCTATTATGGAAGAAATTTCTGGTCTATTTGGATGATGTGATAGCCTTTGGTAAGACTTTTGAGGAATGCTTAGAAAATTTAAGCCTGGTTCTAGAAAGAATCATGTCTAATGGTCTTAAGCTGAAGCCTAAGAAATGTGATCTCTTCAGGCACCCACAAATGATAAAGAAGTCTGATCCTTCCTTAGTTTTTGTTCCTACTGTAGGGACCTTATACTAGGATATTCCAGGGTCACCTTTCCTATACAGAGTTTGTCCCACTGGATGCCTGGAGTTAGGAAGGAATGTTTTCCTTGGGGATCTGGGCAAGATGAGGCCTTTATGCAAATAAAGGGATTGTTTGCCAGTACCCCTGTATTGAGATATCCGCCAGAGAATGGTCATTTCATTCTAGATACTGATGCTGGTAATGATAGCAGCTGCCTTATCCCAGGTCCAGGGTGGGATGGAAGTTCCTATTGCTTTTGTTAGTAACATGCTGAGCAAGGCTCAAAGAAATTATTGTACTACCAAAGGATAGTTGTTGGCTGTGGTGGTCTATACAAAGAAATTTAAGTATTTTCTGTGGGGAAGTGATTTCACTCTAGGGACTGACCACTCTTCCCTCAGATGGTTATTGAATTTTAAGGATGTGAAGGGGATGATAGGTCGCTGGTTAGCGCACCTATCCAAATTTGGTCTAAATCACAGCTAGATTGAACATAGAGCTGGGGAAAAACATCTAAATGCGGATGCTTTGTCTAGAATCCCAGTGAGAAAATGTGTAAATGCTGAGTGCACTGATTGTGGAGCCCACAATGCTGTATTAGCAGCGGTTCGGATTCCATTCGATACCCAACCAGAACAAGTTTTAAATTGGTCCATGGAGACTATTCAACAGTTCCAAAGTGCTGATATGGTCATATCACATTTGATTAAGTTTCTTAATCAGGGTATCTGCCCTCCAAAAAGTGTCATCGGAGAACAGGGAAATGAGACGGTTCCTAGCTCAATGGGCCGAGCTAGAAGTCCGGGACCTTTTATATGCCTTGCAGAGGAACATCCCAGGTAACAAAATGAGGTTGTTATAACGTTGAATTAAAGGCATTTCTGAGTTGAAAAAACGTTCAAAGAGGGTTCAGCTTAATTCCATTTCGTGGACTCAAACCAACATTTAATCAATGTTGAAAAAACGTTGATTCAACACAAGAATTCTCATGTGAATATGTAGCAAAATGATGTTGAATTAACCTGGAAACAACCTCATCTTACTCCATCCCAAGCCTGTATATTGCCATAGGAGATTCACATTATTTCTACTTTTCTGATGCATTTGATTCATCACCCCCCCCCCAACATCTAGCATATGCTCCAAGGGTACATGTATCCCCTTTTGCAAAGGGACCCTGTACCTCATATGTTAGAGGAGCAGTGTATTGATTCATAAGAGGAAATACAACAGGAATGACTTATACAAATTCCAAATGTTTCAATAAAGGTGTCTACCATACCATTGACCCTAATGTAGGGAACAATCTCATTCATTTATGAATATTTCTACACTAACATATATCTAGACATTGGATCTTGATAATAAGGTTGATACAACTATGATATCATTATCATTATGATTTACATTAGGCAGACACCTGTAGACATCATCTAGCCCAGTCTTATCATAACATTTCCTGCCATCTAGTGAGTCATTCTGAAACCACAGAATAGTGCTCAATCAACGTGTTTTAAACCAGTTAAGTCAATGTTGTTTTGAGTCCACATTCTCAACGTTGATCAACATTCATCAAAGGTTAACTGAAATAACGTTATCTGCTGAACGCATTTTTAATATTAAACCAACATTTAATAAAAAACGTTTTCTTATAAACCTTAAATCAATGTTGAAACAATGTTATTTGACAAATGTTAGTCCAACTAACCATAGGTGAACGTTAATCAACGTTCACTTACCGTTTCTTGTTACCTGGGATGCTAGTTAGTAGTAGGGATAGCCTCTTCCTTGACCCAGTCTTGATTTACGACCCTCAGTGGCATTGTCAGTATGGTTGGTATTCTCAGGGGGCATACAATATAGTATAGGCTCAGGTCAAAGACAAAAGCTTAAGGTACCCCTCCTACATAGACATGAACACAGGTGACGCCCCCTCTTGGCACATTCAATGTGTATGATCATAGTAAACATGCAAAGTTCTACATGCAATGCCTTTCTATAGCTATTGTTATATAGCCTAAAATATTTTTCTTGTTACATAATTCCTATTTCAAATAAGATTAATTGTATGTGAACATCTTATCGTGAATTAGCAATATCATCCTGATGGTTAGGTCATCGAAACTTTGAATTGTATAGATTACATACTTTCCACTAGTCCCAATATACATTTTTAAATTTTAGCGTCACTCAAGTAAGGAAAAATATAATCCTGATGATAAGGTCATTAGTTTTGAATCTGTGAATTGTATAGATTACAGGTCACTTTCCACTCAACCGGTTACATGGGTTATATACATTTTAGCATCAGTCAAGTTAGGAACCTTCAAAGAGATCTGGAGGCTGTTGCGAAAAGGATCCGATCGGATTCTCACTGTCATAACTCACCTTCCAGTTCCTGTCTGTTCTGCTGCTCAGAACCAACTTCTCACCTACGCCCAGAAACAATCCTGTTAGTGTGAGTCATACTGGGACGCATTCCCCAATTCATGAAAACTTAAGAATCAATTCTATAACCTATTATCTTGCTGCAAAACAGGGGATTAGTCATTGCCTAAGGGTAGTCAGTTCCCATATGGGAATAGCACCTCCAACAAAATTGAATTCCTGTCCTTTTGCAACAACCTCCTGGAGTCATCCATTTTGACCGTATTATAAAGGGTCAATACTGAAGGTATTTATTACAAGGAGGAAAGACACTGGGGATGAACATGTACGGGCAACATGTATGGGTAACGTACATGTAGGGGATATATAAAATAAGTAATGTACTTAAAACTATTAAAAGAAGTCTGCCTATCTATCAAAAAGACCTGTATGTTAGTACCTGCTGCAGTTGTCAATTGGGGCACAACTAATTGTAATACCAACAGCTCTTATTAAGACCTCTATAATAGCCTATTCAGCTGGAGCCACATACGTCATGTGTGAATATAGAAAGGGTCGATCTCTACCTAGGCCATGTTATCTGGGTAAAAAAGAGACCAACAGAAATCACTGGGTTTGAGGCTATTTTGATGATGTCATAGTGGAGAACACACCATGGAGAATGATATTTTGGTTTCTTCACGCCCCTGTGAGGAATAGGTGTTCTCATACAAATACTAAAGTAAGGCTTTTTCCTAACATGAAATGATCCTGATCAGACACGACCATTTCATCTTAACCACATTAACCACATTACCTGTACATGTACACGTTCAACCACCTTAACCTCTCTACTATCTATTTACCTGTCTCTGATATCATCCTTATCGTCAGTGATGAAGCCCTCCCGGACACAACGCACCCTGCCTATCTCAGGTAAAGCTGGCAGGGACTTTACAGGGTACAGGAGCAGTTTGGTCACCTTCCCCACTGCCACAGCCTCTGGAGGAATCTTAAAGCCTACCCTGGAGTACTTCTTGTACACGAAATAAGCCACAAATGCAGCTCCTAGCCCTCCTAGCACCACTGCAGACATGGTACCTTTATCCATAGTCAAATCTATGAGCATCTTGGATTAGTTAAAGGTTTCTGCGAGGAGGAGGCTGGCTGGTAGAGTTATCCAAGAGAGACTGTTCTCTGTGTAGTAGTGAGGCGAAATGAGATCCTGTGACTACATTGTGTGTATAATGTATGGGGCGTTCAGAGGATCACGGCAGATCTATGTGGGGCCTCAGTTAGACTTGGCCTATGTACTATGGGGCCCGTTCATATAGAGACCAAAATTGGCCCAGACTGTGGTCTGGATCGGCGTTTCTCTCCAGGTGTAGGTGGCAAACTATAACTAAAAAGAATTTCATTGTATATTTTGGGGCTTGTAAAGAATATCTCTTTTGTTGTACAAAGCCCCGATTTTCCTGTATACGTAGGGACTTGCACATTTTTTTTTTTAAATTGCTTAAATGAGGCTAGCATTGACTCACTTCTTTGGAGTTTGGTGAGAATTTATCTGAACTATATAGATCATCTTCTTACGATACTCAGATCCGGAGATATCATGATTAATGTGACTGAATTAAATGGCACTTAATCCTCATTGAAACAATATTTAAGCTTAATTAATGACTGTGATCAGAACGTGCTTGGAATAGACAATAGAATATGGATTTTCGAACATTTCTCAGCTATTTATCAATATTTCTACATGAAATTTTCAGCATATGTTTTCTTTTATTATGGGTCGCATAATATGACTCAAGCCTATATGCCACTCAACTCAATGATATGCAGAGAGCCATGGGTTGGGGAGAGAGTATCAGCCAGAACAGTGTGAAGTATGTTATATTTAGCAGGGTGGTGGCAGTGGTTGGGGTAAGGTAGTTGCCTAAGATCAGGCATTGGATACACTTTTTCTGAGGGGGGGGGCACTCCCGTATATATTTAGATACCATGTGCAAACATCACTTCAAGGAAAAGGGGTCCTATCTGGGCCCAATATGGGCCCTGGGCATGACCCCTACAGGGGCATTGAACAGGAGTGCTGTTTGCCCGATTCTAGGACATATATCATATCCATCCTTTACCTGAGATGCAAACTTTACAATAGACAGAGCAAACCTCAGTCTGGCCCATCCATTTGTGTTCAGTAGCATGGGATTTTCAGGCCTATATATAGTGCAATATGTCCATAGATAATACTTTTGAATACCACTTCTGGGTTAGTAGCATTTAGTGGGTCCCCCTTGATAAGCGTTATTTGGCACTTATGGGTCCCAGATTCTCAAGTCTTTCACCCATGACAATGGCACTGAAGAAGTATAGTATGTATCGGAACAGGACTATAGCTAAATACAGGATATTACTCACTGGGGATGCAGCCAATCAGAGGCCTCCATTTGGTCAAGTGACCTGTGAAGTCACTGGACCCCCCATGGTGCATGCCCATATATGGTCATGTGACCTTGACCATGACCTCATTTGCATAATAGGCCATGCCCCCTTAACCTAATTAGGGGATTAGTGACCACCTCTCAGCCAATCAGAGGACAGCATTCTGGTTACCATAATAACATGACCTAGGGTAGGGTGGGGTAAGACGCTCTTAATTTACAACTGTGTCATTTCCAAAGAATTTATTGCTACTTTCTGAATATTTTTTACATTAATCAAATGATGGAATAATATGTTCTTCATGTGCAAAAACTTGTCAGCCCTGTCTCATAAAGCATGTATGAAATAAAGTGGGCCTTTTACCCCTTTGTCTAGAGCCTGGGGTAAAAGGCCCACAGCCTTCGGGGTAAAAGGCCTAATTAGGGGATTAGTGACCACCTCTCAGCCAATCAGAGGACAGCATTCTGGTTACCATAATAACATGACCTAGGGTAGGGTGGGGTAAGACGCCCTTAATTTACAACTGTGTCATTTCCAAAGAATTTATTGCTACTTTCTGAATATTTTTTACATTAATCAAATGATGGAATAATATGTTCTTCATGTGCAAAAACTTGTCAGCCCTGTCTCATAAAGCATGTATGAAATAAAGTGGGCCTTTTACCCCTTTGTCTAGAGCCTGGGGTAAAAGGCCCACAGCCTTCGGGGTAAAAGGCCCACATGCACATAAAAGTGCATCATAATTGGAATAAATGCTCCATTTAGATTCTTGTCATAAGAAAATATACTAGGTATAATCTTCATAAGCTACAACTAAGATTTGGACATCGTAAATCATCTAAAGTAACACTTTAGATATTTCATATTGAAGTTCAAGGGATTACAGGGTAGGATAAGGTAAAATAACCTAATAAAATGTAAATGAGCTAGTTCTAAGAAAATAATTCCAAATTAATATAAATTTTTCACACTAATAAAGAGATAGAACAAGGTATAATAATTTCGGAATAGTTTGTCAGCCTAGCCTCATGGAATATTCCATTAGAATGTTTGACAAAAAGTGGGACATTTTACCCTGCATGTTGAAAGGCCGGGGTAAAAGGCCCACACTGATGGACCAAAATGCCCATTCATCCGATGCTAATACAATGTTCAAATGAAAAGCCCATGTAGCTGTTGGAATAAAAGGGGAGGTGAATAAAATGCATCTGCATGGCCTACTCTTGACTCCTTTACCTTATAGCACCTCAGCTAATGATTTTAACCCATTTAACTTGCTATCCAAAAAAGCATGGACATTTCTCGACCTGTTCTAATTATTTGAAATTGAACATGATGGTCTTAAGAGTTATGAAATATTGAATGTCTAATAAGTCAACTATTTCTGTGTACAGCTAGTACCCTAGACATGAGAGCTAAAGGGCCTTTTACCCCAAAGGGCATCTTACCCCTTCCTACCCTAATTAGGGGATTAGTGTGACCCCTTGTTTGTAAACAACACATGGCCTAGCCACGTGGTCCTTTATTTGTAAACAATGGGGCGGGGCTAATTATGCAAATGAGATATATAGTATAAATAAAAATAAATTATATGATGCTGTAGCAGTTTTTGGGTTCTCAGAGTTGATAGTCTGTAGAGCAGTTGGTGTTTCCATGATGAAGGTGGCAGACAAAGTGTGAGGGAACAAAATTTTACTTTCCCTTATGTACCTGTTCAAGATAAGTCTCTTAACTATGGTTTTAAATAGATCAAAGACTTAAAAGAGATTTAATCCCATTTTCACAGAGACCGTCGCTTGCTAGGGTATCTGTCTGTTATTTAATTTTTTCCACCTACTGTTTGCTGTAGGCATGGATCCCTTAGATCATTAAGTGTGGTTGGTCCCAGACGGAAAAGATAACAGACTTATCCCATAGTCACAGAGATACTCCTCGGTAGGGTGTCTGTTTCTTTGATTTTCACCTGCCGGGGTGGGGGGGGGGCCCAAAGTATTAAGGTATTTTAATATTAGTGAACCCGCCCCTATAAGCTATATATTTTACGATATAGCACTGCTGTGTTTTTTGCAAGCCACCAAAGTGAGGGGTGTGTCTCATACATGAGGATTTTGTACTTTAGAATAGTACAGTAGTGGTTCGTCTCGTTAAGTTAGATTAAATCATAACGAAGAGAGAGAAAGTTCCCGGGTAGGCAACCAAGCTTTTATTTCATAGCTTATGTTACATACGATCACAGCCTCAGAGGACTACATGCTACTAGGGCATTCGGTTACCCTTTCGGGTAACGACCTGGTTGAGCAGTGGGTAAAACCACTACTGGAGAACATGGGGGTAGAACCAGCCTTATATAGGGGAAAAGCCTGCGAAACTCAGACCGGCCACGTGACGTGTGGCGGACGAGTGGTAGGCCCCCTTGTGTAATGGATACGAACCCAGAGGCAGGTGCTGCCACCTGCCATCCGGACTCCCCCACTACACCCGAAGACCTAGGTCTGAGTCCCACGGGTACATGAACGTAAAGTGTAAATACCATACCCCTACAGTACTAAATGTTAAATAACATGCTTGTATGTGACACTAGACCATATTAAAGACAAACGCTGTTGGATGAGTGGTAAAGAAGTTGTGTTGATTTTTGCCTATACCTCTGGATATCAGAAGTTGTGTTGATTTTTGCCTATACCTTTGGATATAATTAGGTTTATATATAGGGATGAAGGAAATGTAAAAATAGTGACATGTCACCGAGCTTAATTCTCTGGGAAAGGGGTGTAATGAAGAAAGCCCCATAGGAGTCAATGGTCAAATCTATGGCCTCATTTCCTGCTAAAATGGCCAACCTCACTTTTGTGTATTGGACCATTTAAGTACAGCATACTTCCAAAATGATATTCACCTTTTCCTTATGTCAACTGTGATATATGGGAAGTATGAATGTCCTGGATTTTGAAACTAGCTTTATATGTTTTGAGGCAAAATCTATCAAAAGTGTGATACAGAAAGTGTCAGGTGCAGTGCCCTTCAGTGTGTATACTATTAGGACCATGAGACCTGATGAGTGAGTAGGGTGTAGACCTACCTATGTATATATCCCCAGGTGTCACCAGTAGGGTAGCCCATTGGATTAGTTCTCCAACATAACTCTATATTGGGAGCGCCGCTGTTCATAAGCACAGACATAGACACATGTCCTCATTTGTGACAGTGATGTCTAATCAGAACTTTCTCGCAATGAATATTCACTCTAAAAATATCCACAATTCCTATCATGGATTCTCGTTAAACTAAACAATGAACCACTGTTGTTGCATTATAGTGAATCAGTGTAGTTTCTACAATGACGCAGTACAGTAGACACTGTGGTATAAGGAATCTCTGGACCTTTCTAACCTTCTTAAAAGGATCTTTTTCTCCTTTTTTCTATTCCCTCAGGTGTGTGTGGTTCACATATGCGCAGACACTGACAAATTCCTCTGTGAAATTGTGTAATGTGGTTCTCGCCATGAATATGACCATAGCTGTCGAAATGGTGTTAAACACCTATTACTCACTCACTCACAAGGAATCTGTGCGAAAATGACGATGGTTCTCTGGCAATGTTGGGACAAGGATTTTACCTTTTTTTTGATAATTTCACCTACCTTACACAACTTTAAAATTTAGTCACCCACGTTCAATTTTAAAGATTTAGAGAATTTAAACTATACAAAAGTCATAAAGACACAACCAAAAACTGATAGAGCCAGTGTATCAGCGTCAAGTCGAAAGCACGGTATTATCTGTGGACATACAAAGAGCGGGGTCCAGCATGCAACGACTGTGGTTATAGTGAAAATAAGTTTTCAAACTTTCTCTCTCCCCATAAATCCCCCATAATCCCACCAAACACTCTTGTCACAGTGTCTTTCCTTTATGTTTTACTTTGATTTTTATAATCTCATAATGAGTGACATTGTCTTACACCTGTAAGTCGCATCAAGATATTTATCACAGTTTCTAACACCTGTAATCATACCAAGATTTCTATTTTCAGCTGGATACGCCCCATAGATCCCTTAGCTCATTAAGTGTGGTTGGTCCCAGAGGGAAAAGATAAAAGACAGCTATATAAAGAGCCCTTATTTTTCTTGGAAGGACAGATCACATCCGCTGTCTCCTTTGACACCACCGCTCCTGATGTTGCTGCTGCTGCTGCTGCTACCACCACCATGACTGACTTCTTATAAATACAAAAGTGCAGTGCAGTTTGTGTAAGGTAGGTGAAAAGAGAATCACCTTAGGTAGAATATAAGACAGGGTGTAAATAAGCAGCAGCAGCAGCAGAAGTAGGAGCAACATGATGTGGAGCAACATGAGCAGGACCATATGTAGCAACAGTAGGAGTAAAAACACCGGTACAGTCACTACCAACTTACATAAGGTCAAAAATCATAGAAAGTTGGCTTTTGCTATTTTTGCACTTCTGCTGGCCCCTATCCTTAGGATTTTGATTTTTTTCATTATTTTTTTTTGGGCTTATATCATCAGACCTGATGAGTTCTTTGTGTTACACATAGGTTTATGTGGTGGGAAATCAATATTTCATCTTACAGCACCTCAAAATAGACCAAATTTGACCCAAACTGGGGGGAAAATGATAAAAACAATACACAAAAGTGAAAGTTTTCAGGATATACTACCAAATATGTGTAGTTTCATTTATATAACACATATTTTGTGGTTATACGTTGTATCAGGAACAAAAACCCCTCTCCTTGACATATTTCTTCTATATGCTGGGAGCATTTGAAGTTTGGTGAAGGTCTGTGTCTTCCCGAATCATTTGGCCTAAAATAACACCCCTAAAATAAATAAGTAGGGCATATGGGTTCAATTTTGTATTTAGAAAATAGAGGGAGGTAAGGTAAATATCTGTTAAAGAAAAAGATTAGAATTCCTTGGTAAACTTCATTCTGAGGATGCTATGAATGGCTTCCATGGAATATACCCTGTTTTACTCATCTGACCAAAAAATCAATGATTTTGCCCCTCCTGTGTAAAGTTTATATATTTAACTGTTCTAAAAATGGCAATAATTTTTCCCTGGCACACACCTAAGTATCCAATGTGTAGAGTATTTGATTATTGCACACCCTGTGCAACAGCAGAGCTGGGAAGTGAATTTTTGTCTTCCCGAATCAGTGTCTTCCCGAATCATTTTTGAGTAACATACCATGTTCAGGACTTGATTTCTACATAAATGCCCATTGTATTATTGTGAAATTCACAGATCTAGACTACTTTGACCTGTCGATTACAGAAATCAAGGTTTATTGATGTCAGATGTGTGCTCATTATCATGAAATGCACATACTTTTAATAAACCTTTATTGCGATTCTGTTCACTTTTCTTGTCTGAAAAAAAACACAATGATTTTGCCCCTGCTGTGTAAACTTGATATATCTAACTGTTCTAAATATGACAGTAATTTTGCCCTGACACACACTTAAGTATCCAATGTGTAAACTACTTGCTTATTGGAAACCCTGTGCAATAGCAGAGCTGGGAAGTGGGTTTTTGTCTTCCCGAATCAGTGTCTTCCCGAATCATTTTTGAGAAATTTGCCATGTACAGGACATGATTTTCTATGTAAATAGTCATTGTATTATCATGAAATTCGCAAATCTAGATTTTTTTGAGCTGTAGATTACAGAAATCAAGGTTTATTGATGTCAGATGTGTACTTATCATCACGAAATGCATGTACTTTTTAATAAAGGTTTATCGCAACTCTGTTCACTTTTCTTGTCTGAAAAAAAAATCAATGATTTTTGCCCCTCCTGTGTTAAGTTGATATTTTTAACTGTTCTAAATATGTCAGTAATTTTCCCCTAACACACACCTAAGTATCCAATGTGTAGAATATTTGCTTATTGCATACCCTATGCAATAGCAGAGCTAGGAAGTGGATTTTTGTCTTCCCGAATCAGTGTCTTCCCGAATCATTTTTGAGAAATATGCCATGTTCGATTGAAATTCTTAGGTTTACACAGATTTTTTCCCCATTAAAGCTATATACCACTTGAAAGCACATGTCTTAGGAATTGTCTTCCTCATAACTAATAGTTCCCACCTGACTCTGCCTTCCTTTTATGAAGAATAGCAGATAATAAATTTTCTTTGCCCTGAAATTTACTTACAATCTAATATCAGCCCTGGAGGATAATGACCCATTAGCAAAGCAAAATCACAGAATATCGAGCTAAAACTCTATGAATGCGACCTTTAGACCCAGGAGTATAAGAATAATGTCAGAACTGTTGATTAATAATATATTGCTACTCATATAGGAGGCCTGAAGGCTAAATACCCCCATGAATGATTCGGGAAGACACCCTCTCAAGGGTATATAGTTTTGGGGTGTTGCCATAGCAACGGTTTTCATATTTAACTCATAATATTTTGTGAGGAGTTACCCCAATACCCATACACTATCCACAAAATATATCTTTGGGGTACTCATATGTTTGAGTTCAGACCCCCTCCAGGGCCCCCCAGGGGCAAAAGCTCTGTTTCTATGACTTTTGACCATAACCATGTCCAGATCCCAGTCACATTACATTGAGATGAACCACATGGACATGGATATGTGTGAAGCTGGTATTTTTTTATAAGTTGTAGTCTACCCCTCCCTATGTTATCACCCTGACATTTTTCTTGTGCAATGTCTCTATTTTCAGATATACCAGATGCTGTTCATTACACTTGTTATTTTCAGCCCCATATGACACCCAAATTCCCAATATTATCTTCCACAGTTCTTATATGCTAATTACCAATAAATCCCATCAATGCTACAACACTCTAACTCAGGCCAAGAAGATATGAAAAATATAGACTATTCTATAGTATCAATTTCATTCCTGTGCACCTCATGGTATGATAATGATAAACTCTGATTTATTTTGTACCCCCACCCTTTCACTATACCCCATGGTCCAAGTACCCATTACCTTGCCACTATGGTGGTATTTTGGAAATCCACTGGCGAATGTTTCTGGTGTAACCATAGCAACCACCCCATCTGACTGGGCAGCATGCTGATGAATCAGCAACAGAATCTTAGCCCAGTATTTTTAGGGTTGAGTGGTTGTGACCTACTGTAAATACATGAATCTTAACAATCTCATGCAGTTACTGATTGTAGGATTTGGAGCATGTTGGGGCTTATGCAATATTACTATGCCAGACGCAATGAAGAAAAAAAATTGAAAAAGGGAATCAGCGCTACCACAAAGTCTCAGATTTGACTTTGTATCCAACTGATGCTCACCATGACAGCTCTGGCTGACTGCTAGCCAATAGGGGTGTGCAAAGGAGTATAAAAGTAGTAGAAACGTTTGTGGTAAATAACGAGTGTCAGATGTAATAATGTACATAGATATAAACTACAATCCATGAAGGGTTAACATGATCCATAAAGGGTTAACATAGAGGTGGAAGACGACTGGGGAGAACCACACCCGCAAGATAAAAAGAGATGGGTAAAGGTTAGGAGAATCATGTAAACAGGATATACCATACACCCTCCCACCTACACCGACCGACCAGGGAGCTTGTCCAAAAGATAGTACAAAAGGCCCCTTACAATTTTGCTGGGGGACTGTAATAGCCGTCTGTGAGTGAGTCTACTGCGAGAGCGTGTGACAGATATTCATAGGTTTAGACAGGAAAATCGTGCAGCAACTTCACCAAACTTTCAGGGAGGCTTATTGAATGTCCAGAGCCAAGCCTGATAAGATCTTCATAAGGAAAAACCCTACTTTTAACCCTTTTTTAGGAGTTCTTAACCCTGAATTGTCATTGAGTGGGCGATATTAGGGGTCGCCTCAGCTCGGACCTACCTGTACTCACCTGGTCTCCAACACCGTGACAGCCGGCTACACACCACAACAATGGCGGAGAAACATAACCAGGAGAATGACCACACACCCTTTTTAGATGCGATCAGGGATCTACAAACATTAAACCTGGGGAGAAAAGACTCTCCAATAGTAGCTTTACAAGAAAAAACAGGTGATGCACTGAATCTGTATAAGGACGAAGCAATTACAGTAAGTGAAAATATTAGATGGAACTACGATGAAATTGTCTAACTCAAAACTAAGAACGATGCACTAGAAAATGAACTAAAACAGTTGAAAAATGAGATGGATGAAGTACAACGTACTACTAGGGTAAATAGAGCTATCATCGACGACAATAAAGAACAAATTTCTGTGTTGGACAATAATCTGAGAAGACGAAATATCGTGGTTGATAGTCTAGCCTATCATGAAGGTGAGCGCACCAAGGATGTAGCATACCATTTACTATTGGGCATTGACCCATCTCTTGATTACTATGACATAGATTATGCTTTTCGCCAGGGACCACCAAACAGAGCCACTCGTACCATGGTTATTGTTATGACAAAAGCCTGTGTTAGGGACTATATACTTTCCAGAAAAGGAGAGTTCAAACATAAGAAACCATCAGTGTTTTTATCTGATGATTCTAATCCAGCCATAAAAAAACAGAAATCTGATGTCAGGTCTATAGCTTATCTAGGACAAGAAGTGGGAATGGATGTCAAACCAAGAGGTAGAGGCTTACTGGTTAATGGAAAATATTACCCACATAAAGCATTGAAAGACCTTCCTCCTGAGCTGCAACTTGCAAATGCAAAAACTGTGGTCACAGATAGTTATGTAGCCTATCAAGGAGAATTAGCTCCACTGTCAAACTTCTATGAGTGCAAGATCGTTACAAATGGACTGACATTTAGCAGTGTGGAGCAGGGCTTTGCCTATGCTAAAGCTAAATTTGCAGGAAAACCTGTAAAAGCCCAAAAAATCTTGGACTGTGAATCACCCCTAGATGCCAAAAAAATTGCAAAATTTGAATGTGAAGGCTGGCGCAATATTGACCAGGATGAGCTCTTGGCTTTGAACATTTTGAAGTATGAGCAAGACAAAAATCTTCTTAAGATCTTGCTAGGCACTGGACATAGGAAACTTCTGGAATGTGTAGCATCCCCCCACTGGGGGACTGATACATCGATAAACTCGAAATTATTGAAAAATGGATCATACCCTGGTAAAAACAAAGGAGGTATTATTCTCATGGAGGTCAGACGTATCTTACGTGAGAAATATCCAGACCTAGCCAAAGAGGTAATGGATGAAACCAACCCCAACACAGCAAATGTACAACAGGTGGCTACACCTCAATCGACCATTGCTCCTGCCATGCCAACCACTACTTCTACCTCAACCATACCTTCAATCCCTCCAGTTCAGACAGCACAGGAGACTGCTCAAGCTACGACCACTGCCCATACTACAACTGCCCTGGGAACGACTACCCTGACTATAAATGCAAGGTCAACAGAAGCACTTCCCCCTCCAGTACAGGCAGCTGTGACCATCTCTTCACCAGAAGTCTCCACGGCACTTACAGGGAGCATGAGCAATAGAGCTACCCCAGCCACCACCAAGCAAGTTATAACTATAAATGAGCTGCAGGCTGCCCACAGCTCCCCTCCTCCAAGAGCAAATACTACAATCACATACTCGGCCACAGTACAGAACCCCATCATGTCGACCAATAGGAGATCAAGTACTAGGCAGCAGGATAAATCCAAAAAACATTCTGATAAAGAGAAAATTGAAAAAACTCAGGGATCTAACAAGCTTCAACGAATGCTTACTGCGTTTAGTCCTAATAAGAAATAGTAATATTTTTCAGTTAGACATGACATACCAAATGTTCCCAAAAGCTTCTAGCTTATACAGGACTGATGTGTATGTACCTCAAACTGTATAATTCTCAAGAAATATTGTAGAAGGGACTGTCTCTTTCATTTCGAATGTATATAGCTGATCAAAAGCGTTGTTAATACCCTGCAAAACTAACATATATATTGGTCTATTATAACTGTTTTTCCTCAGCTGGCCGTGTCCAAAAATAACTATATCCTATACTAAGCCTACAGCGTCTCCGGGTCATTGGACGCGCTTGGTTAAACACTGAAATATACCAGGTCGAGCTAACCTTTTCGAACTCTACCCTAAGTCAGATAGTTTCAGCGCTAACAAACATATATTGGTCTATTATAACTGTATCTTCCAGGTCTACTTTCCTCACCTGGCCGCGTCCAAAAATAACTATATTCTATACAAAGCCTACAGTGTCCCCAGGTCATTGGACGCGCTTGGTTAAACACTAGAATATACCAGGTCGAGCTAACCTTTGAACATTACCCTAGGTTAGATACTTACAGCGCTCAATCTGTATATCAACATATGATTATAATCTTGTTATTATCAATCCAGCCTTTTACGTTCTCATAACCAATAAAGCAATGCACTTAATAATATATATATATGTTCTTAGAAACCTGTCCACGCTCCAGACCCCCTTTTCAATGACAGTCAAACAGTCTGAATATGCCTTTATTGTGGTCACTTTTCACATTCATCACTCATATCACTCATACTACATATATAACATTGTAGGTTGCTATCAAAATGGTAGTACTTGATAAAATTAAATCACAAAAGGGTCTAAAGATTTTTTGCACAAATACTCGCTCTATATATGGTAAAAGAACAGATACTTTTAGGTTAATTTCATATTCCGACATCACTGGTATTGTAGAATCATGGTTAAGACCCTCAATACTGGATGCAGACTTACACATCCCAGGCTATCAGTACGTTAGACTAGATAGGTATCCAAGCAGAGATAAAAACGCTGGTGGTCTTATGCTGTATTTAAAAGACCACTATATTGCTATTCCTGATCTTACCTGCTCCTTCATAGAAAATGATTTTGAAATATTATGTGTTGACGTTCAAATTAATGTAATAAAATATAAGATCTTTGTATGCTATAGACCACCTGATAGTAAAGATAAAGGTGCAATATATAATAAATTAACCTCCCTTCTGAAAAGTGTAACAAAGAATAGAAAGCTCATACTAATGGGAGATTTTAATATTAACTTATTATCTAAAAAGGATGTTGAAGATGCTACTGTAAATGAATTTTGTACCGGAAACAAACTGTTCCAAATCAGAAATAATATCACCAGACCTGTATCAGGGACCATATTGGACCATATCTATACAAATGTACATAATATTACCTATTCTGGCTTGGTTGATGTACACATATCGGACCATACCCCCATATTCATGACTTTAAAATGTGAAAAAGTCAAATTAAAGAAGAAGACTGTATATGCTAGGTCCTATAGAAGATATGATTTTCTAGCATTCAAAAACATGCTTACACAACATGACTGGATTGATATAGTAGCATTAAATGATGTAAATGAAATGTGGAGTAAGATTATAAATGTGATTTTGACTAAACTGAACAACATATGTCCTATAAAAAAGATGAATATACCAGATTACACACCACCATGGCTAACACAACCGATACTAGAACTAATGAGGGTACGAGACAAACTTTATAGAAAAGCCAGGTTCACAAAATCAGACGGTGACTGGGCTGCTGCCAAACATAAACTAATAGTAAAACAAGAACTTTTCCACAGCCAAAAGCATGAAATTGAACTATTATTAAGATTTAGAAAAATGGACCCAGCCAAATTCTGGGATGCCATACACAAACTTCTACCACATAAAACCAGTAGTACCCTCATTAAACTTAGGAATCGGACTACTAATTTAATTGTTCCTCCTGATGCTTGCGCTGACTACATAAACAGCTTCTTTGTAAATATTGGTGAAGACTTAGCAAAAGCCCTACCACCTGGGGAAGGGATGCCAGTAGCCAATGTACCATATGGAAATCCAATCTTGAACACTAACCTCATGTATGATATCTCTTATATTGACATGATCAAAATGATAAAAGGAATTAACATCAAGAAACCCTCTGCTATAAAGAATTGTAAATCATTTATAATCAAAGATGCCTTTCTTGCCATTGCAGACGTAATATTAGTACTATATAATCACTGTCTATGCACCTCAATATTTCCAACTGCTTGGAAAGCTGGGACTGTCATCCCCCTACATAAAAAAGCAAACTCTCTTGATGTAAATGACCTTAGGCCTATAAGTTTACTACAAATACCAGGAAAAATTCTGGAAAAGATAGTATGTAATAGACTCCAGTCTTATATGATAAATTGTAATTTACTTTGCCCATCACAGCATGGATACAGGGCTGGTCACTCGACTCAGTCAGCTATAACGGAACATCTATCAACAATAATTAATAATATTATATTAAACAAACCTTCATACTGTCTATATCTGGATTACAAAAAGGCTTTTGATACTGTATCACACTCTAAATTACTAGAAAAAATGTCAACTTTAGGCCTTGACCGTCCAACTTGTAAATTCTTTGAAAATTATCTTCATAACAGGTCACAGAATACCCTAGCTAATGATGTACTGTCCACATCCAAGTGTATGAAGTATGGAGTCCCTCAGGGATCGGTTTTAGGTCCGGTACTTTTTTCTGTCTATATTAACTCTCTCCCTAGGGTTGGACTGTTTAAAACCACTTTGTATGCCGATGATGCAGTCATAACTGTAAATACCCCACACGATATGAAAAATGCTATCAAGGCTGTGTATAACTGGTGCTTACATAACTATCTTACTGTTAATGAAAAGAAAACAAAATGGATGCTATATAATGGAAATCATAATGAAAACAGTGTTTTTATGTTGAACAATTCTGTATTAGAGAGAGTATATAATTTCACATACTTGGGTGTAGATCTTGACCCTGAACTTACTTTCATTAAACATCGAGCTAACTGTACACAAAATATAAGGCATAAAATTTTTCAGCTTGCAAGAATTAGAAAATATGTTGATAACTCTACGGCTCTAGATATCTTCAAGTCCATTATACTACCAACTTTTGACTATTGTGATTTTATATGGGATAGGGACTAACGAGGAGAAACAAAAGAATTACAATTACTACTAAATTGGGCATTAAGAGTAGTTTACAAAGTCAAATTGGAAGAAAATCCAACCATGACAACAGAACAAATTAAACAAGTTAGTAAGTGTATAGAGCTTGCCGATAGAAGAGATCAACATCTTTTATTTTATGCCTTCTACCTGTCAAAGTATGAAAATCTAGTCGACAATAGAAATATTCCCACCCGTTTTCATCAGGGAAAAAGATTGTTAATACCACATAGCCTTAAACCTATTGTAATCCGTAGTGCTTTATATAGAGCCTGTAACAGGTGGAATCAGCTAAAAGCAAAATATACGGTCATAGAGACCCTATCTGAATTTAAAAACTCCATAAAGAAAGACTACCCAGACTGTTTTATGTGATAACTTGTGTGACTATTCAGAAATAGAACTCATCCTCATCTCAACTCATCATTGACTTGATCGCTAACAGATATTTTTTGTAATTTGTGATACGGTATCAATAATATACTGTTGATGTTAAATGTAAATATGAGGCCATTACTGACTGTTGTATGTTTAGACTGTCTTAATAAGAATTGAAATGTATAGGGGGCTTGGTATAATTACCACAACGCGTGGGCACCAAGTTATAATTGCACTTACTATGTAAATGTAGTTATCCCAATAAACAACTTTAAAAAAATTAATATAATAATCTACATGAAAATACCAACATAAGCGGCCCAAGGTAGTAAACTGGGCCAAAGTACGATTATAAGCTATCAAGGGCATAAGGGGTCCCTACCTGAAGAATAGTGAACTAGTAAAGGGACAGAAGGATATATATAAAGAACGATAAAGAAGGAGATATTATTATTGGAGTAAGATAACACACGAAGCTAGAGGGTCAGCAACTGGGCGATGTACTCGCGGAGTTAATCCAATAGGAGAGTGCACCAGCTGTATCATTGATAGCACTATGTAGGATTACAAGTGTTAGATAAAGCTGTTACTTAAGCCTCAGTGATTGCTAACAGAGGTCTCACACACACACATGGATATGAAGTTTACATGCGGTTGAAATGTATGCACATGTAAAGGTTTGGATGAACTCTAATAAACCACAGCAGGAGTCATTGTAAATAAGGATTGTATTTCACCTGGAAATGGAATGTTCAATAAAAGGTAACCTGTAATACGGACTTGCGATTATTGAGTAGGTGCATTGGTATTCTACCAGAGCTACTCCCCCTATAAGGCGCTGATAATGATTACACCTCATAATGGAGCGGATAAGGTAACCCAAAGTCTTATAGCGCAGGGGTATAGCTTACAGATCTGTTTTTACCCATGATACACTTCAACATTAACACTCTCCAAGCAGAATTCAATTTGACTGGTAGGGTGTGAATCTCCTAGCTGAGGTTATGAGAATGACATGCAGTGGGTGGGGAGGGGGAACTGTCAAAACAGACTAGGGATAAACATTTATTGGCATTATGATGTGTGGTTTCAAACTGAATGTCTCATCAGGCGCATATACATGTGTAAAAATAAAATACTTCCAGCATTTTATTCATGTCAACAGGCAGTTTTGATTGCATCAGCACAGTGGCCCCAGATGGAGTCACAAAGCAGAATTTTCTATAGTGGTAGTACCTTTGATTTGGGTGGCTGACAGCAGAGCAGACCACTCTGTGCTGCCCCTAGGTGACTGTGACCAGAACTAATTAACCAAGTGGTTTCCCTTTTCACCAAAGGGGCGAGTCAGGTCACAAACAAAGGCCTCTAATTGGCTAAGGGGGTTTGGTCTATTTTCCAAATAAGGAGCTCACCACGCGAGGTGTAGGTCACATGGCCAAAGGGGGCATGGCCTATTTTCCAAATAAGGAACTCACCATGGGGGGTCCAGGTCACGTGACCAAATGGAGCACATGACTATATATGGGCATGCACACCACTAATTAGGTCAAGCTCAAGGTCACATGACCATATATGTGCATGCACCACAGGGGAATCAGGTCATGTGACCAAATGGAGGCCTCTGACTGGCTGCATCCTGTAGTTAGCTATAGTCCTGTTCCCCTAATTAGGTCAAGGGGGCATGGCCTATTATATAAATGAGGGGTCACATAACTGGGGTAATCCCCTAATTAGGTCAAGCTCAAGGTCACATGACCATATATGGGCATGCACACCCCTAATTAGGTCAAGGTCAAGGTCACATGACCATATATGGGTATGCACCACGGGGGTCCAGGTCACATGACCAAATGGAGGCCTCTGATTAGCTGCATCCCCAGTGAGTAATATCCTGTAGTTAGCTATAGTCCCGTTCCGATACATTATATACGGCCCTAGCATATTGCTAGTACTGAGAGAATTAGCCAGGTGGCTTATGTAGTCTGGGGCTAGATCCACATATGGCCTCTTTGTTTAGTTTACTTTGGTGGGATCTTCCTCATTAACTACTTATAGCTATTTTCTAAAATTTATATCTATGTGTAGCAAATACTTTCAACTTTAACCAGATAAACTTTGGTTAAACCAAATAGTTCAAATACTTTAGAAATAAAACTTTAAGATTTCAATAAGAGATCATGTGTCACCCAGATTGAGTACACCCATACCATTGTGTCTCTATCAAGCTAATCCACTCCCCTCACACCTGAAACAATAGGCAGGTACTTAGGGTAATTAAGATAGGGGCAGGGGAGAGCTTGTCACCCCTATCAGTCTTATCAGTGACCATTGTTCTGTGGTGGATGATAGTGAAGATAAGAGATTACCCATAATTCCCTGACAGAATCCAAGATGCCGTCAGGGGCTAAAAACAAAAATGGCGACCTCCATACAGGGATAGCTATGTGCCCTATACTACTGACGACCTCAAATCTCATTGGCTACTTCAATTAATCATGCTCTAAACAAGGGTAGACTCTTCTCCTTGGCATAGTGCAATGTTACAAGATCAGCAAGAAGCTCAGATACAATACTGTACTATCCTTGTACAATCAGGTCAAGGTAAAGTTTGATTCCTTAAATTAAGGGGCAAGCCTTTAATCTCCTTAATTATCTACATGTACATGGATTGATATCCATAAGGATGATGAATCAATGAATCAGGGTAATTTGTCGCCATGACGCACTCACTAATGCATGTATGAGACATCAAGGAACTGCTGGGTACAAATCAATGTGTACTAGTAGGCATATTTAAATGCAATATTCACCACTCATAGTTGTGGCCCAATGGGGGAGAATGCACATCCGGGGGGGGCGGATTTTTAGTACTGGTTTTGGCAACCAGGGGGCAGTATATGGGTAAAATACTGACAAATATGCTTAAAAAAAGCTTTAGACTGATTTTTGATAAGGAATTCAGTTGTATGCTTAAACTCATTCCATCTCCACTGAAAGTGTTCCATTTTTGGAATTTTAGTTGCCATGGAAACATAGAAAATTGGTAGATAAGGCAATTTCTGCTTGCCATGGAAACCACATCCCTATTCCAATTGGGAATTTTTGCCACAAACCTTTTTTTTGAAATTCCTTTCGGAACCCAGAACCGAAGACAGAACTCTACTTCCAACTTTATGACAAAAACATCACATTTCTTTGGTTATTTTTCCACAAAACTGTATTTCTTTGCATTATTAGTCTTTATTATAGAATATAATATTTTTAGAGCTCAATTCCCATTTTCAGTTGTACACACCAACCTAGGTTTAACAAGCAATTACAGCAAAACTACTGGGGATATTTTAACTCAAGATATCTCATTTTAAAGCCCATGACTTACACCTTAAAAAGCCATTTTCCCCAGGAGGTATGTTTCCCATCACCTGCCAACAGTTGTTAAAAGTAATGAATTACCTTAGGTCAGTGAGACCTATTATACACTTAACCCCCTTATCCCCCTCTAGATGGCAGCAGTGTAGAGTGCCCAGAGCTGTAAGTGGGATCCATCCCTGCCATGGTCACATTCCGATCTAAAGATGGATATTAAACACTGTGAAAGACTCATATCTGATTTAGTTCAGGAATGTAGCGTACAACACCCAGTTAGTGATTGGGAGTAGACAGTTTTATATTTATGCCAGGTTTAAAGAAATTCATGTGGTCGATTGGACTATATCTAATGAGCTGCCTGGATCCCTGAAAGCTGCAAAGTTGCGAATTTATCCTAAATTCTTTGTACATGTACTTTTGACACCATATGCTTTGATTAATACATATGCCCATATTTATATCCATATCTAAGACCCATTTCTGTCTCTATACCCCTAGGGTTCCATATTTAATTTCAGCAGAATGCACACATATAATGTAGGGACTTATCCTCACGTATAAGACGCGCCGTATATCTGGAGTATAATGGTAGTGTTCATGAATGGATGGAGTGCAACTAGTGCACACATGCATTCATGACGCAGGCTTTACTAGCCCACTTAAAAGGGTCTATTTCTCCTCTTTCCTATCCCCTCAGGATGTGTGTGGTGCACATATGCGTGGGTACCAACACATTCCTCTGTGAAATTGTGTAATGTACTTCTTGCCATGAATATGACCTAAGCTGTCGAAATGGCGTTAAACATCTATTACTCACTCACTCATTCATGCCGTACACTGGGAAAACACAGATAAAACATGATAAAAAATGTCATCACCTTAAATGGTTAATAAAGAGCAGTGTTGACACGCTCTTTCAATTTTGAAAACCAGGATGCTGTTCTTTCTGTTGCAGAAAGTAATAATGGATGTGTACTGGAATTAATCAGCATTTGACATTTTGCCAGACAACATCCTTTCAACAATAATAATTGTTTCGTAAAAATAATGAAAGTGTTACATCAGTCTTCAAACCAATACAGAACAGTCCTCCTGTACAAAACACCCTTTTTTTTTCTTTTTTTTTTTTTTTGGGGGGGGGGGGGGTTGTGGGAATTTGAGCATATCAATATACTCCAATTTTTACTACAACAAGTAGTTGCAGAAATGACTACTTCTTTTCCTGGCTTAGCCCATCTGGATATGTGATTATGAGTACAGTGGGAAGCAGAGTAAAAGTCTCGCTTCTGAAGCAGTCCTTAGCTTTTGATGGTGTAAGAATTCCTCTGTTTGAATGTAATAATATATGAAAGTTTTGTTAAGTGACATGGGAAAACGACCATAATGAATTTTTAGGGAAGAATTCCAGTTCTAGTAGAAATGTGTAAGCGATTAATACTGCTAAAATACCGTGAATCTATGCTGTGAAGAGGAAGCATAGAACGGATCATCTAAAGCTGGGAACAACACCAGAAATACAGGGGAGTAGATATGTGTAGTATGAATCCAGTCGGGTAGAACATTCGTTGACACAGTACCGGAAGCTACAGGCCCTCAGGGTTCCTGTATTGTTGGCTTTACTTCCAAGGGGCATCTTCCACCTTCCCACTTCCGGCGGGCATAGCATCTGCCTTTCCCATCAACTAGAAGACTATACATGTACTCAATACTACACAGAAAAAATAATGATACTCACCGGGAGCCTAATGTTAGCCTCAGGCAAATGTCGCCAAAATGAGTATATTTTGATACTCAGGGTGAGCCTAGGGTGTAGGCATACTCCAGCAATACCTGACACTCTACTCTAGATTGTTTATGGCCTAGCTGTACCCTCTCTACTGCCCTACTTTCACAGTGCAGGAGTCTCTTTAGAGACAGGCTCAGGGTCAACTGGAGTAACATAATAGAAGAGAATAGGACATTGCCTGAGTATCTCTATGAAGAGGGTCAGGCAATGCTGGATCCTACCTGAACAGGCTCCACCATTGCAGGAGTCTTTCGTACCTATGGTGTAATGAACTGCCAGAGTATCCCAATACATAGGATCACACTTTACTGGAATCTATCTTCAGAGTGAGTCCAGCAACACTACCCAGTGGGCACAACCCCACTTAAAGAGTTACTAATCAGCACTGCATTGTAGGGCTTACAGAAAGTCTAAATTGTAATGGTTATGTAGCCCTGCATTTGTAGCCCATTTGACAAAAGCCCATAATTTCATACACACAAGGATTTCAGATGGTCAAACATTCAACTTCCTAAGGCAGTCTAATTAATCGATGAATAGTTTGTGCATTCCTGGTTTCAGTGTCCTTTTTGCTCCTTGGTGGGATTTGAACCAGGTACCTCCTTATTGTGACTCCTTTGTGCTCTTATATGTGCTAGCGGGTCAGGTGTTGAAAGTGGCACTATCAATATGATATTTCAACCATAGACCTACTACAGTGAGATGTCATTGGTCATATGAGGCCCAGTAGACTAATAGGGAACACAGACTGGAGTGACCATAGTAAGGAAAAATGCCCATAGTAAGGACAAATGTCTACAATGTCCTCAGTAAGTATTGCACAGTCCTACTTATATGCCTATTGCAACCTGGCTCACCAGTTGTAGAGGTGGCACAGCGTTAGGATTCTCGCATTGCATGTGAGGGGTCTCAGGTTCAAGTCTAGGTGGTGCTGAGAAACATTTTCCTTTTTTTCAGTTTAATGGGAAACATCTCATCTATTACAGTTTATTTTTCTAAGACCTAACTTTGTAACTAATTGAAATAGATGCTTGCTTGAAAACTGACAGAATCTTCAACGTCTGCCAAGTCAGAAAAAAGCAAGAAAATAAATCGTTTGCATAACAAAATATTTCGGGTTGAAAACTTTTGAAGAGCATCCCTGGGCTGGAATCGAACTGAGGACCTTCTCATATAAAGGTAAACATGTTACCACTACACCATCTTGACTGTGCTGCAAGATCTCCACTTGAAATCTCATATGATCTGCTCCCTCTGTGTGTTGAAATCTGGTATTCTACTTTTTTCCAAGCCCCAAAACATTAGAAATATGCCTGGGACCATATGTTACTTTTACATGTACTGCAAAGATATGATCATACTCTAAATGTTTTAGTGATTAATTCCTATTATATTCCTAAATAGATAAGATTATATTCTTAGATATCATGGTTCTAAGGACTAGAGGATAATAGAAAGGATATTGAGTATGTGCAAGAATGGGTGAGGGGGGGGCTTAATAGGGAAAAACCTTCTCACAACCCCATTATAAATGCATATTCATGCTCACATTGTAGCAATAAGATTGACTTACCGAGTATGACTTTACAAAAATTCTCAATGGGGCTTGAACTCACCACCTTCAGATGCAGAGTTCAGTGCCATATCAACTGAGCTAATGAGGCACATGGTGTGGTGGGTGCTAGGATATGATATAATCTCAGACATCAGTGTAAGGGCTAGACCCCTGCTTTGCTGGAGTATTCAGTTAGATTCAGACTGAGTATGGCACCATGCCTGAGCCTTGTGCCATACTCATGCTGATCCTTTTTCCCAATGTGTGGCATTGAAGCAGGCTCAGCATGAGTATGGCATGTCAGGGGAGAGCCTCTAGCAAAGGCTCTCTTGATACTCAGACAGCACAAGAGACTAGGTGAAACTCAGGCTGATCCTCTTTTTTCTGTCAGTGTAGTCACCATGGAGAGGTCTATTTTCTTTAGATGCTTTGCGCTGCTAATGTTGTTTAGAGGGGAAATTTCTAATTTCATGTTCTTAAAGAGGGATTTGATGAATGGATTCAGAACAATACCCTGTAAAATAGAACTATTGAATATACCAGGAATCCTTGTAAAACTTAACAGTGAACCTCGATTTGTAATATCATTGCAGTGAACCAGTGTAGTTATTTTTAAAGAAGCTCCAGGTGGCAGTACAGTAGCACAAGAAAATAATGATTGATCTCTGGCAACTTTAGAACACGGATTCCATCGTTATTTCAACGATATTTCTTTTACAGTGTACAACTGTGAGATTGGTGTGTGATTTAGATTGTGCTCTAACAAAAGTTATACCATGGTTATCACGTTCTTGAACGATTTTACGGTGCCGGGACTGGATATTGAAGTTCAAATAGTATGCGCTAAATGAACCCATGTTGACACTTGAGATGAGACGATGTGACAGCAAGTTGACAGTGAACAATTTAATTCGATAATAAAAAAACTATAGCATTAGAAGCTCAATGAGGATGAAAGTAGACATTATATTCTATCACCTACCTTTAATTCGCCATGATTTGAACTGTATATGTAACAGTATTGATGATATAAAAATCAAATCGAGCAAAATTTTCGCTGTCATGTTGACTGCGTAGCAGACAGATTGTTTACCGCGGCGAGACACAAGTTGTCACATTGGCATATGCTCTAAGGGTATTCTGCCCGTCGCACGCACTGCTTGCCAGCGG
This sequence comes from Acholoe squamosa, assembly GCA_949317995.1. Lineage (NCBI taxonomy): Eukaryota > Metazoa > Annelida > Polychaeta > Phyllodocida > Polynoidae > Acholoe > Acholoe squamosa. The sequence goes on from OX439050.1 coordinate 26,122,674, forward strand.
TTCTACTATGAAAATACCCCTCGGACACACGTTGACATAATTTTTTGCGTCCAGGCATTCTGGTCGTCTCGCCGAGAAACCAAGATGGCGGAGGACGGATTACATCGACTCGCAACAAATAACATTGATTTTCATGGCTTTTTAAGGGGAATACATTTAATTTAATAGTGGAAACCATGGTATAAACGCCATAGATAACAAATAGAGGTGTACACAGTGATTCTAGGGGCTAGATAAGAAGACACTCGGCCTAAGGCCTCGTGCTTCTTATCTGCCCCTAGAATCATCTAGCGCACCTCTATTTGTTATATATGCCCTTACTATGGTGCATGATTCTTAGTACGCGGAATTTCTGACATGCATTTTGCTCATAAATCATTGATGTGTGTGTGAGTGTGTTGGGGGTATCAAAGAGATGCCGATACACATGGGTCATTTTTCGAAGACTGAAGCCAGAGCTGACATTTAGTTCTTCCTAGTAGAGTAATCCAATTTTCAGTGGAGTTTTGTGATAGCTATATAGGGTGTGTTACAGTTACTGATTGTTACTATTTATGGGTCTCTCCGGGCAAACAAACCAATGCACCAGGTTGACCTATGGGTTCATGTAGGGTAAGGTGACAATTTCTCATCCACATGCAGTTTACCCATACTTGCCAATTATGTCTTTCGGAATTATCAAAAATGTAAAGTTGTCATATTCTTTAATATCTTATAAAGTTTCAACTCATGGTGCATCTACCTAACCACGTGGAAATAATGTTTGCTCGCAGCTAACGACCCTAGGACATCACAGGGGCCTAACTGTAACTCACGCTATTGAACCACCCCCACCCCACCCCGCACCCCTATCCCCCACCCCGACGGCAATGACTTCATACTTAGACGTCCTACAGCAATTTGAAGGTGCTATCGTACTTTTTTTTCTGATAACCTTCAGAAATCATCCGTATGACGGCTCCATGCGGCAATGAGGATAATGTCAAAAGTCGTTTCCCATTGCCATCCAGACTTTGTTGCTGGACAGGTTATAACACCATTCCTTCATATTAGGATTGTGTTCAGCAAATTGGATTGGATAATATTGCACTGCTGATTTTGTGAGATCTGTGGAAGATACACGATAAAGCCTCAACAATGTTGCCATTTCCCAGCTAATGTATACGACCCCATTTTATTGTGGCATGATTCTAGTCACAGGATATCCCTATTAGGACTAATTTGCTCTCCCCTTTCTGTTCTAACGTCTAGGAAAGAGGCAGACTATATTTTGCAAGCCATATCTCAAATGCTACTTTATTGTATTACCATTAACCTAGACACTGAACATTATTACTTTTGTTGTTAGTTCATAAGAATGTTTGTAAGCCAAATTCTCATAATGGTGGAGTAGACAATATTTGATAATCCTCATGTTATCCTTATTCAGCGGGTAGCACATAGCATACAGCGTGTCTTATAACCCCTCAGGGGCGGCAAGCTGCATTAAAATTCATGTTCCCATCTTCTCATTATGCACCATTACAGTGTTGATGAGTCTACCTGTCAACGCTGCACTGGTGTTTCATGGCGACCCTCTGGGAGTGTATCAAATGCTCAATATGATGCATGGATGCACTCCTAGCTGGTGAGGAGACTCACCATGCAGGAGGGCATTACTCAATCATATTAGTTGACACTATTGAAACAAGAAATGCGGTTGTGACCGCGTAAAAAAACGCCTCCCGCTGTTAATGTCGGTATACCAGTGTTTGATGACATGTCGTTACATGATTAAAGCTATACGTTGTTGCCCCAGCATATTGTCCGAAATAGGATTTGTGGCATGTGCTTATTTATCGTGCAGAAGCCTTAGTAAATTATAGAGAATACAATGTCTTGTATATGCATGCACAGTATTACTACGGTTTTAAGTGTGGGCATACATTTTTTTATATTTTTCTTTTGCATTTTTAATTCATCAATTGCACCTTGGACACTTATATTGTACTAGTGAATACTTACAGCATATAGACAGAAACGTTCACATTTTCATTGAAAGCCATAGGATCTCCCAATGCATAATGGCCCTTATGATTTCTGCCTTTTTGCTCATAAATCATTGATGTGTGTGTGTGAGTGTGTTGGGGGTATCAAAGAGATGCCGATACACATGGGTCATTTTTCTAAGACTGAAGCCAGAGCTGACATTTAGTTTCAATTTACCATACCAGAGGGCCTACCTGTCACACACCTTCGGCTGCTCTGGTGGTCCTATATCAAATCGGGTGACTTAGATACATAGTTAATGTTCATCCTTGTGTTGCATTCACACCTTCCTCTTTCATTGTTTTATTTGGATATGAAGTAGCTTCACGTATTTTAAATAACTAATTGTGAGTGGCCATTTACCGAACAGTTTGATTACATAGGCTTTGTTTTGAGGTTCGGGACTCAAGTTTAAGCAGCAATGGTTTAATCAGAGTTGGTCTGTGAGTAGTATCTGGAAACGGGATCTTATACCAGGGGGTTGATACTCATCCACAGCCTAATACTTAGGTGGTAGGTGGGGGGGCCGACCCCAAAGCTCAAATTAATTCACCCCCCGGAAGCACCTTTGAATTCCCTTTCTTTTATCGAGACGTTGGAAAAATCACACCTTACCTTTTTATTGGCCATTGCAACTGGCCATAACTTTAGCACCCTGACCCCCTTCTAGGTGGCATCATTATTCATCGCCGTAGTGGATGTGTACAACCTCTATCTGTGTAAACTATCGACACTGTCTGTAGTACTAATGTTAGAGGCTGACCATCCAACTGCATGCTATCTGTGTAAAAGTAACACTATCTGTATAAAACCCAGTGTGTCAAAAATCTGTCATTGATATTAGAGACATATTAGATTCTCATTAACTGTCAAAAATAAAGTATATCAATATTTCTTGTGTGCCTTAGCTTTACTTTACACAGTTAGTGGTTGGAGGGTTGCTACAGATAGTGTTAACTTTTACACAGATAGGGGTTGGATGATTATTCTGTACGTGTACTTCATTACTTCAGCAGTAATTAACACAGATAGTGGTTGTACATGGCATTTTGGGGCATTACAAGTTGGCCAGCAGGAACCACTAATATACATAAAACATCCTCACCTAATATGAGAGTCTCTGGGTATAAAACATGCACTCAGCTTGATTACGTAACCACGAGATATCAAGTCTTAGAATATCAAATCTAAAACTAAAAAGCATAGGTGTTTTAAGACCCGCTTGGTGATCCTTTGCAAAATTATCACAAGGACGGAAAATAGCACAAAACCAATGGCACTCAACGTTTTTCACAAGGGTGATTTATCCTTCCCATATCACAACTTCCTTTTATAGAGCCGAGAAGCACAGTTTTGAAAACATAAGACATGCCACTGCCAATTTGAATTACTTTAAAAAAAGCTATAGTCAAATAGGAATCTGGAGGGAATTTTAAATTCCGACTTCCATCAATCTATATATTATGTGGATCAATACAGTACAAGGTACACCCGCGCGCCACCTCGCAGGCTTACCATTTACCTTGTTGATCCACATATATATCCTTCGCTGGTCAAGTACATCAGAACCACCAGCATCCTTGAAACATCTCTGATAGGGAATATTTATTGCGGTGTAAACAACCTTGCAAATCATCCTTTCTAGACCACCATCTTGTCCACCCATTTATTGGCCTGCTACGGCCCCAACTGCATTATGCACAATATGTGATACAATCAACAAGGACATTCTAAATCATGTCAAATTAGAGGTAAAGTGGCAATATTTTCAAAGTTTTCTCATTTATTTTAGAGTATGTTGTGCTTTACTGTTATGGGTGCAGACGACGTTGAATACCCCTATAGTTTAAGCATCCAGGCTTGACACGTTAAATCTTCAGTGCTTATCAGGAAGACCTTCATGAAACTCCCTATATCCCCAATCCTCCTATCTGCCCCTAGTGTGACATGTAGGGCTAGATGTGTGGGTTAGGAGTTTGCTGAGGGGTTGGGGTGGGAGGGGGACAGTGTTAAACTCGTCACCAGGGAGACATATTGGTTTAAGGTAGGCCTGACAGATGGCACTGCGGACTCTGAGTTTAAGGCCACTGCAGAAAGGGCGAAACTACACTAGGGAAAATATCAGGAACAGTATTTTCGAAATCAAAATGAATTGAATTAATTATGCAAGCTGCTTAATCAAAATATTTTGATGCAACCAAACCGGATCAGGTTTATTTTCTTTCTTTCATTTTCTTTATTTCTTCTTTCATTTTCTTTCTTTCTTTTCTTTTTACAACCGGCCAAGACTGCAGTTTATCCACGAAAAGGTATTTGCACCTGTACAGATTCAACTTGGGAAAATGGGAATCTTGGTCCTATGATATGCCACGTTGACTTTTACAAAAGAAAGAATAAATAAAAAAAGGAACTGGAGGCCATTTCTTAATACACTATGACTGCTGTCCTTTAAATCGTAGTGAGAACCTAATAATTTGGCCTTAACAGTACCATGCACTAGTAGTCCCTAATGTCTGCACCAGTACGACTGCCCTACTAAACCTTATGTAATTACTGCATAGCTGCCAAACGTAGTGGGCAGTCGTACGGCTGTTCCTACGATAGCCTGGCTTCTCCTTGGCATTTTTAAATGGTAGTGGCTGTGTGTAGTCGTAGTACATTGAGGAATGGCCTCCAGGCCTCTATACTTGCCCATATATCCCCCCCCCCCCATCCACATTATATGTACTGTTAAATGAAGATGCGCGCACGTTGTGGGACCAATCGACAAAATGCATTGTGATATTAATATTGCTTCTATCAAGTGACACAAAATATGGCTGACCACGCTAAGTAACGTGGACGACAGGTTAAGCATGCTCTGTAAAGACACTGGGCTCTGTGTCCATTGGAGCGAGGCCGATAAGAGGCAAACTGATAAGAGATAAGACCACAAGCGATCAAGGGCAGTGCCCAACACAGGCCTCAGTGGTCCGGAAAGATAACAATAGGAACAAGAAGGCAGGATGGCCAGTGAGAAAAATAAGAGAAAGTGGGAGGGAATGAAGGCAGGGATTTTCAGTAAAATATGCATACATTCTCGTCAAAGCTTAACAGTCAATTGACCAAGATTCAAGGATGTAGAAATATCCAAGTTTATAAGTCTTCCAAAAACGGGGTCTTTGGAAGCCTCTTCTGTCGGAGAAGGAGGGTATAGCTGGTCTACTATCTCCCCCCACAGGTTTAGTCTAGCATGTGCTTCCGTTCATTGATGAAAGTCCATGTACAATCATACGGAATACCTTTTAACTAAATACTTTAAGAAAATATCAGATGTAAGGGAAAGATTATCTAATAAAAGTAAATATGCAAGGTGTCTCGAACAGAATTTGATACTGTATGGCGGGAACTTATACTGTATGGCGGGAACACACGAGTATAGAGGTGCAAGAGGAGACGCTCCATAGAAAATACCTGATTTAGTAGTTAAAAACTGAGTCTGTGCAAAATAGTTGGCGACGAAGTAAGAGAACACCCACTAGATTGCTGGGGAGAATTATTAAGGTTATGCACACAGACCTAATTCAACAAATCTTAGGATTTTCTTACATCGCCAAGCCAAGCTGGTGAGTTGACTTTTCAAAATGGCAACCCAAACAAAGGCCGAGGCGGAGCTCGCTATAGAGGTTTTGATTACACCCAAGCACAGGGGGCAAACAGATCCAGCTCTTGGTATAGCACTTAAATATCTATTGCATGAGGAAAATCATGAACTGTTTTTGAGGGTAAAGCAGTCCATTGAGTGCAAGCAGAATGAAGCCACTCTACTGACAGACAAAGGAAATTGCAATGACACTACTCGGTACACTAGAACAGAAGCTTGAGGCTTTTAATAGATAGCCACATGTAATTTATACTGATGAGTTAAAAGAGCATAGGGAGTCAATAAGTTACACTATTGATAATGTACAAAGAAGGAGGAACATCATTATTGATGGTTACCCCTTCACCCAGGGTGAAAATACCAGACAGATTGTGTGTATGACCCTGTGTGCTATTGATGCCAGCTTTGACATGTTAGTAGTATAGTATGTATCCGAACAGGACTATAGCTAAGTACAGAATATTACTCACTGGGGATGCAACCAATCAGAGGCCTCACTGGACCCCCTGTGGTGCATGCCTATATAAGGTTATGTGACCTTAACCTTGACCTCATTTGCATAATAGGCCATGCCCCCTTGACCTAATCAGGGATTAGTGACCACCTCTCAGCCAATCAGAAGACATTCTGGCATTCTGGTTACCATGATAACATGACCTAATTAGGAGATTAGTGCGATCACGTGACCCCTTGTTTGTGAACAACATGTGGCCTAGCCACGTGGCCTAGCCATGTGGTCCCTTATTTGTAAACAATGGGGCGGGGCTAATTATGCAAATGAGATATATAATATAAATAAAAAAAATTTATATGATGCTGTAGTAGTTCTCAGAGTTGATAGTCTGTAGAGTGGTTGGTGTTTCAATGATGAAGGTGGCAGAGAAAGTGTGAGGGAACAAAATTTTACTTTCCCTTATGTACCCATTCAAGATAAGTCTCTTAACTATAGTTTTAAATAGATCAAAGACTTAAAAGAGATTTAATCCCATTTTCACAGAGACCGTCGCTTGGTAGGGTATCTGTCTGTTTTTGATTTTCACCTACCGTTTGCTGTAGGCATGGATCCCTTAGATCATTAAGTGTGGCTGGTCCCAGAGGGAAAAGATAAAAGACTTAAAGGGTCTTATCCCATAGTCACAGAGATTCTCCTCTGTAGGGTGTCTGTTTGTTTGATTTTCATAAAGACACATTCAAAAATTTTCTCACCAACCAAAAGACTGATAGAGCCAGTGTATCAGCGTCAAGTCGAAAGCATGGTATTATCTGTGGACATACATGGAGCTGGGTCCAGCATGCAACGACTGTGGTTATAGTGAAAATAGGTTCTAAAATATCTTTGAGAACACACTTCACATCGGTACCCGCACAGTAACCCTTAGGTGCCCAAGCGCGCATTTAAGTGCGGTTTTGTGCTTAAATGCATGTATATTGAAAGAAATTTTCATCCAGACACTTCTACTGGTCCAATCTGCAAAGTTAGACCCTCTATGGAATGCTTATGCTCATTTGGCTGTATCTGCTTTATATCAGGCACAGTGATTCAAAACTTGAGAATGAGTTGTCATTTTATGTGATTCAGGAAACCCTCCAAGCAGCTAAAATCTGATATGGTAACAAAATGATGATGGAATATACACACATAGGTTCCAATATTCCAATTATATTTTACAACAAGTGCTCCTATCCTAAAGATAAGCCATGCACTGTTTCTCCTACAACATATCATGTTTCCTGTGTGCCAGTACATGTAGATGCATGCAGGCAAATCAGCTTAGAAAGGTCTCAGGATCGGAGGGATTATGTATATATATATATATATATATATATATATATATATATATATATATATATATATATATTATATAGACCAAATACCACTAAATGACAACAAATGGAATGTTTTGGAAACCATGGTTACCAGACCTGACCAGCAGTATCATATCCTTAACTGAAAGTCTTCACTGAGTTATGAGAATTAAGAAAATGTAATATGCCAAGCACTTATCAAGGAAGAAGATCAAAATTACACATGGTCTTATGAAACAAAAAATTATGCAATCATGAAATAATGTAAAATAATGTAAAATCTTCAAATAATTCTGGGCACAAAAAGGGTAATGTTGTTCCCATTTTTACTGTGAAGTCAAGACGTGGCACACAGCCGATGTGAAGGCTTGACTTTTGTGTTAATAAGAAGTCAGTCAAAAAAAAAAGATTTTTCATGACCATCTGAAATTGTGTAATGTCGTTCTCACGTTGAATAATGACAATAGCTGTCGAAATGGCGTTAAACACCTATTACTCACTCACTTACAAGGAATCTGTGCGAAAATGACGATGGTTCTGTGGCAATGGTGGGACAAGGATTTTACCGGGTTTTTTTTATAATTTCACCTACCTTACACAACTTTAAAATTTGTGACAAAACGTGGGAAAACCTAACATTGTGGGAATTTAGTATTGTTTATTGCCACCAGGGCACAATCAGTGCTGAACATGGTATAACCCATTGTCATGAAACTTTCTCCCACTTCCCCTTGGCAGATTTTGATGATCGATATATCAAAATGATGCTTGAGACCTTCCCAATTTCAATGAGACCAAGTATGGTTTAATTGGTTCATTTGATATACCATGGTCAACTGCTTACTCAAACCAGATAGATATACTTGAACTAAGAAAATCCCAAATTCTGTCGACCTGCACAGATAATATCCATATTGGGCATGATGACATGCTTATCTGTGTTGTAAATGAGGCATTTGCCCAGTATTTAGGGTCTGTGATTGTCCAAATATGAGGGAAGACCAATAGAAGGTATTCTGATAGGTTACAGTAAATATGTCTTCTTGTTCTTTTTAGCTGGGCCACCTAGAGGCTCTAAATAGCTTTAAATCCCCTTAATGTTAGGTTTTCCCAGGTTTTGTCACATTTAGTCACCCATGTTTAATTTTAAAGATTAAGAGAATTTAAATGATACAAAAATCATAAAGACATGTTCAAAAATTTTCTCCCCAACCAAAAAACTGATAGAGCCAGTGTATCAGCATCAAGTTGAAAGCACAATATTATCTGTGGACATACAAGGAGCTTGGTCCAGCATGCAACGACTGTGGTTATTGTGAAAATAAGTTTGAAAATATCTTTGAGAACACACTTCACATCGGTACCCACACAGTAATGTTGTTCCCATTTTTACTGTGAAGTTGAGACGTGGTACACAGCGGATGTGAAGGATTGACTTTTGTGTTTATAAGAAGTTAGTCAAAAAATAGAATTTTTTTGGTGGCAAATTGTTAGTAGCAGCAGCAGCGTTTCCGGCTAATAACAGCTAATAACGCTGGCTGGTAGCTGCTGCTGCTGCAGCAGCAGCATGCAGTGACAATGCAGCAGCATGCAGCGGCAATGCAGCAGCAGTAATAGCGGCAGTAGCAGCAGCAACAGCAGCAGCGGTTCCGACGTTATTTGCCGAGACGCGTCGTTACCGACACAATATTTATTAATCACATGATTTTGGATCCTTAATGACAAGAAACAGTCAAATTTTATCTCATACAGAGGTGGCTGGTTCATAGAGACATGACTGTACTATATCAAAAGGTACTGAGCAATAGATAGGATTAACACCCAGTTGGGATGGGGTAGGGGGAGACTGATCAGGTGGACAGGTGTTATAAGGATTAGTTATGTACATGCACCCCACCAACCATGGGTTGGTCAGATGGTGAGAGTAGGAGGAGACACTCCTAAAGTCTGTGTAACATTAAAATGTTACACTTACAACAAATATCCGTGCTTTTGAAAAATAGGGGTACTTGTGAGACCCTAAATATCCGTGATTTTTGATGAAATAGGGTTTATTTTTGGGTCACGAACCGTGGAATAGGGGTATACAGATTGTCATGCATGCGGGGAGGGGTTAATACCATCAAAGTACTCCACCTGAGGTAATCCCTTTTTATCCTGGGTATTAAAGGTATCAAAGGAGGAGCTTATTTGTAAATACCATCAAAGCACTCTTGTGTAAGGTAGGTGAAAAAGGGATTACCTTAGGTAGTATATAAGATAGGGTGTAGCAGGAGCAGTAGTAGCAGTAGGTACAACATCAGCAGAAGTAATAGGAGTAGGTGCAACAGGGGGTAGGTCACTGGTATGGAGTTTTCCAATTTCACCCCTTTTTCCAAAAAATGGCCACCAAAAACTTTTCACATATTCATGGCGAGAACGACATTACACAATTTCACATGGTCACCAACAATCTTTTTTTTTTGATTAACTTCTTATAAACACAAAAGTCAAGCCTTCTCATCGGCTGTGTGCCACGTCTCAATGTAAAAATGGGAACAACATTACTGTGTGGGTACCGATGTGAAGTGTGTTCTCAAAGATATTTTCAAACCTATTTTCACTATAACCACAGTCGTTGCATGCTGGACCCAGCTCCTTGTTTGTCCACAGATAATATCATGCTTTTGACTTGACACTGATACACTGGCTCTATCAGTTTTTTGGTTGGTGAGAAAATTTTTGACCGTGTCTTTATGACTTTTGAATCATTTAAATTCTCTAAATCTTTAAAATTGAATGTGGGTGACTAAATTTTAAAGTTGTGTAAGGTAGGTGAAATTATCAAAAAAAACCCAGTAAAATCCTTGTCCCACCGTTGCCAGAGAACCATCGTCATTTTCGCACAGATTCCTTGTAAGTGAGTGAGTAATAGGTGTTTAACGCCATTTCAACAGCTATGGTCATATTCATGGCGAGAACGACATTACACAATTTCACAGAGGAATGTGTCAGTGTCTGCGCATATGTGGAGCACACACACCTGAGGGAATAGAAAAAAGGAGAAAACAGATCCTTTTAAGGGGGTTAGAAAAGTCCAGAGATTCCTTGTACCACAGTGTGTACTGTACTGCTTCATTGTAGAAACTACACTGATTCACTATAATGCAGCAACTGTGGTTCATTGTTCAGTTTAATGAGAATCCATGATGGGAATTGTGAATATTTTTAGAGTGAATATTCATTGCGAGAAAATTCTGATTAGACATCAGTGTCACAAATGAGGACATGTGCATGTCTGTGCATATGAACAGCGGCGCTCCCAATATAGAGTTAAGTTGGAGAACTAATCCACAGGGCTACCCTACTGGTGACACCTGGGGATATGTACATAGGTAGGTCTACACCCTACTCACTCATCAGGTCTCATGGACCTAATAGTATCCACACTGAAGGGCACTGCACTGAGGGCTACACCTGACACTTTTTGTATCACACTTTTGATAGACTTTGCCTCAACTTAGAAAATTTATAAAGCAAGTTTTAAAATCCAGGACATTCATACTTTCCATATATCAGAGTTGAGATAAGGAAAAGGTGAATATTTTTAAACCTGAATGTGAATATCATTTTGGAAGCATGCTGTACTTAAATGGTCCAATACACAAAAGTGAGGTTGGCCATATATGCATCCTTTTGCATTTTCACTTCTATACATATCCAACTATCATAATCTAAAACTATGCATAATAACCTGAACCTGCTATCTGACTGGTGCATTAAAAATAGCCTAACAATTAATGTTTGAAAAACAAAATGGATGGTTTATAATAATAACATTAGACAACCTTTATTTGTGTTTAAATTAAATGGAAAAATTATTAAGCATGTCACATCCTACTGTTACCTAGGACTCACCATAGCTGATGGAATGACTTTTGTAGAGCATAGAAAGAATACACTTGGAAAGATTAGGCAACGCCTTTATGATTTATATAGAGTTAGAAAATATGTCGATACTGATACTGCATAAACAATCTATAAGACAATGGTACCACCAACTTTTGATTATATGGACTATGTATGGGATAGGGAATATAGAGGGGAGACAAAAACTTTACAGCTACTACAAAATAGGGGAATACGGTCAGAATACAAGGTTAGACTTGAGGAAAACCCATTGTATAATACTAACCAATTACATGTTCTAAGTGAATGTGAAGAATTACATAAAAGACGAGACATGCACTTAATGTTATATGCCTTCTCCCTAAAGTCAAATGAGGTGTGTATTGATACAAGGCATCTCCCCACACATATAAACCAAAGAATCAGACTTGTTACCTCCCGGACTCTGAAGCCAATAGCTTTAAAAAGTGCTTATAAATTTATAGAGGCATCGGGAGGTGGAATTCGCTAAAAGCTACCTATACCACCATAGAATCCCTTAAAGATTTCAAAAAGAAGATTATATAACAGTACTGTCAGTAGAATATTCTATGTATTATAATTATCAACGACATATTCAAACCAAGCTGACCAAACTTCCCCTTGTAGACCCCAAGGCTACCCTATTTTTAACCTGACAGGGTGAGTGACTCACTCACCCCCGCCTGACTCACTCACCCCAGTCCTCCTCCAGTGAGCACCCCCAGGTCCCACCTGCGGATCCCCCACTGGAGGACATGATATCATATGCTATTTTTAGCCTCACCTGCCCAGGTGACTCACTCCTGAGAGCAGCTCCCTCCCTCTTACTCTGGATTGGACTGGATCCAACCAGATGGGGGCTGAGCTGCTCATCCCCCAGACTGAGTTACTGCGCACTTCCAGAAATAGCACATGACGCACACTGAGTGGGACTCCCTTTATAAACAGGCAGAACCCACTCAGGGTATCTTATTCTTCTCCAAACCTAGACCCTACAACACTCAGGTGCCTTGGCCCCAGGATATAGCTTGGTCAGACTGGCGAGTACCATACTGTTATACCGTATTGACTACTCTCATGCCAATCTTACAATAAAGCTGAATCATCAACTGAATTGTCTGGACTCCTGTTACCTCACTTCATGACATGTAACGACCTGTTGACAGTACAATGAATGTTTCATGTTGTGAGCCTTAACGTAATACTGCTCACTGCACCTGAACTTATTTTTCGCACACTGGGAATTATATCACTCTCATCTCATCTCCTCCCATAAGGTTCAAATATTGATACTGTATGTATAACACTGGCTGTTAACATATTTGTTTTCTCGTCATACATATTTGATGTTACATAATGTTCCAATGAGTATATACAGGGGTCCTAGCATAAGTAGGGCAACGCTCCCAGGCTAGGTTTGATACACTACCTTCTTTCTTGATTGTAATGTATTATTAGACCCAATAAAACACTATAAAATACTGTAAATGTATAGAGCTGCAGGAGACTAGATGGCAGTTTTTGCCAAATAGACTAAGCGGATGTATACCGAGGCAACCCAATACCATTTCAAGCTATTTCCTAAGCACACCACTAAATTGCCACCTGAGCACTAAGCTGTTCATTTTCCCACCATTGCGAATAATACCGCAGTAATCTACCACCACATCCACAAAACCAGCCCTCACCTCCCTATTCCTACTATGCCAATGCTCATTTCCGGCACAGGAAATGACGTCATAGCTAGGTGGCTACTCACAAAGCATCACGTGACCCCTGAGGTGAGCTGCTCGGTCTCACCTTACTGCTCATCATCAGCGGGCCTTTGATCCCTTTGTATGGAGCATCTATGAGCAGTAGCCCCAGGGTGCTCCCTCTCCTTGCCTCATATGGGGGCCGATGGTTGTTCTGTGTATAATGTATCTAAGGAGCAGGACATTGGTGTATAACACATGATAGCTCTTTCTAAGAGGGTGCAAAAAGGACAGGCAGGGTGAGAAAATAGGACTGGGAGTAGAAAGAATTAGAAAGACAAAATAGATAGAGCAAGAAAGGATGAGAGGGAAATGGGGTTTTCAATTCAAAAATTTATTATATTGGAACTCTGTTTTTCTTTTCTTTTTAAATTCAAGAATTTATCATATTTGAATTCTAGTTGCTACGTCTTGAACCATTTGGATCGCCTTTACTTTGGAAATCGGCATCAATTGTACCAAGATCTTTAGAACAGTAATCTAAGATGAAAATGCTAGTTTAGTTACAAAACAATTGTATCATACAACACCTATGCTGAAATATCATTAGCTTTTACCCTGGAGATGGTCCTTAGAGAACACGACTTTAAAAAGAAATTAAAAAAAGAGATACGAGGTAATTTGCAGGAAGTTTTAAGATGTGGAACCAATTTGAGCTGAAACTAAGTTGGAGTACATTACTAAATTAGATCCCAGGTTGGGAAGCCCAAACCTCCCATTGCTAAGTGTACTGGGTCGATTCAAATCCGATATCCTCACGACTTCTACGGTAAAATTAGTGTATATCTATTCTCCTGACGCCTGTGCAATCATAAACGGTGTACAATGTATTCCTTTATTTTACTTTTTCTCTATTTGAGAAATAAACTTATGAATATATGGATATCACAGTTTGCAGTTTGACTTCTACTCATTTTGGATCCTTTCAAAGGTGGCGAACTGGTCTATTTTATCATAATTCTTATTGATTTAACCTCTATCTGTATCAAGGGAGGCTTTTTGAAATAAATCATAATATCCACAAGACCTTCGTCAGAAAGCAATGTGACTGCACTTTTCTTAAACATCATTTGCCCCTTTATCATCCTTACCATCATTAATTGAAGATTCTAGAATTAGGTAGACTGATTCTTAGAGGGGGTTGGTTTCTACTGTAGAATCTACAGACAACCGACGCTGATCAGATGTTCATTGTTCTATACACTCACTAAAATGGTTCACTCAATGCAAGTCTTCAGGAATTCAGTGTAATATGCACCAAAACTACCTGTAAGTGTCATTTTTTTTGGTGGCTACAGGGAACAGATCAACGCCTGTTCATGGCGGACATGTAAGCTCCTTAGGTATAACAAAGGGCCTCAGCAGTTTATAGACTCGGCCTTTAACATTATCTCGAGTGTTGGTAAACAATGGTACTGCAAGCACCTTTGTTTGCATTATTTATGTGACAGCCTTGCTGATCACAGCAAATCCATGTTGACGGGATCCTTTCTTTTGATATTTTGGATACCTCAGCTCAAGGATTGAATCAATAAGGCTTCACCATTGTACACGTGTGTCAATCAAAACTTTTCCTAATTGGAACCTTGGTTTTTATCATATCTTCCCCAGAATTCCTGTGAAATAGGCCCCTACCACAGAAAGTAGGATGAATGGCCCATTTTTATCTGAGCGACTACAGTTATCAAAATCTGATCCTATGGATCAGACATTCCCCATCTTACTGTAGGAACTAGCTTCCTTTAAGGTATATATCCTCTTGTCTTTCATCTAAACTTGTCGCCTTTCTTCTTCAAATTGGATTCTCCTGAATCTTCCTCAGGTCAGAGAATTATGATCCTTTGTGCCGTGTCTGATGGGTCATAAACCATTTGATACTATCATGGTGGCAATTCTAAGTTAGGATATGATAAGTTAGCCAAGGTTGAATGACTTCTTTCGTAGACAATGGCAAGTTGGTTCATTAAGTGCTTCAGATATGATCCTAGAACGATAAGAAACCCTCTTTGGTATTTGTTTTATTTTTTTTTTCTATTTTCTTTTTGGTGGAGGTACCTACAATTGTTCATTTTCAAACCTAAACTACTTGAATCATGCAGTTCCTTGTAAGTCTGTGTGAGAAATCATTTTATGCTGCCAACCGAAAGAACTGAACCTGTATTTTGAGGTCTTACGGGATTTGGCACGTCAAACACATTCCTACATACTAAATGTCTCAGGTATAATAGACCTCTTGACTATGATAATGGACTATAATGGCTTACAGTGAAAATTAATCTAGGCTTTGGCATCGTGGAGAGCCAGTGGCTAGACCTCTTGAATCAATGTAAACAGACACTCCCTGGCACTTTCACTAGGAAAAGACCAAAATCGCCCCCCCCCCCACCAATAAAGAAATAAATAGGTTCATCTCCTCATATATTTCTCAGACACAAACCTAAAACACGGGGGTTCGTTGCTTACTACATTTGTATAATAGAGGAGGTCACGCGTCACTCATGAACACATCTATTTATCAGATCTTGACTGATGTCCTCACAAATTGTGTAATCAGCCAGAACGTGGTAGACAGGAAAAAATAGTTTGGTGCCAACCTTATCACCCTCAGCAGGAAATAAAGATGGGAAGACGTCTCCACAAGACTATTAAATCCCCCTTTTAGCTGCGCTGCAGCCATCTTGGATTGGAAGGCTGTCGCCTTGCTTGTCCTGAACTAATTTGTCCTAGGACTCCCTGATGGATTATTTTTCTTCTTGGAAGTAGATCGGACAGGAGTTGATTCATTGTAGCTGACAGCTGGTTACAGAGGCCCTGCGACCCATATCCCTCCACACAGACTATGTGTCACATCACATGACGGCGTGAGCACATCATGTGACGTATCTGTATGTCAGATCACTTTTTAAAGTGGTGTCAGGGATCTGGGAACACATGATTTCAAATTTGTGCAGTCAAAACATAAGTTTCAGAAAACAGCCCCACAGCACCAAGTGCCACACACCCAGAGTGAAATCTACAACTTACAGGTGGAATCTACATGATTCTGGGGTTACACAACAAGGTACCGGCCTACACTCTCCACCAGAGCACAGGTTGGACCGATTCACTTAACCATAGCCCCCCATACAGTATGTGGGTGGAAACAGTCATCCCCCCATATAACCCAGTAAACACACTTACGTTTATTAACTTTCAGGGAACATAATTTTAGGGGTCAAATAACGTAATTTCTGTACATTCTCTGAACGTAAAAATGTAAGTTTTTTTTTAGGTAACTGAAGTCCACAGAACGTTCTCTGAAGATGATATTAACATTATATATATGTAATATTTTTACATGTCTTAATGTAAAAAAAAAAACATTTCTCACCCATTGGGTAGATATCTAGTGAACATCATTGAATGTATATATAAATACAAGGATTGATGTGCATCTACATAGCCTTAGAGATGTAAATCAACGTTTCTTTTACATCATGTGTATGTTGCAATGATGTATTATTTTTACATTACATTTCACTAGAAGCTTTTTGTTTATTTACATCATTGCCTGCTAGGTTTTTAACTGATGTCTACGGCACAGGAACGTTATTTTACATCTTTATACATGATATCATCCTATGAATTTGAAGTTTATTTATATCATGGTCTGATGAGATTTCAATCATGGCATTACATCTACTCATAATGAATTTTGATGGAAATTGGAAATTATGGTAATAGCTATCGTTCAACAAGATTTATCCCCATTGTATTTAAAAAAACATGCTATGTATATATCTGAACAGAATTCATTTTTCATTCCCTTTTCATTTAATATAGGCCATTTCTATGAATAACAAGGTCAAAGCAACACATGATTAACAGTACAAGATCTTTTATTAACAGTATTTATTGTATGTATTTTTAAGCCGAACTATGTACTTTACACAGAGGAGAAGAAAAATCCTGCTATTTCTGCTGTTCCTAAAAACATAAAGTAAAGTGTTTACAATGAAGAATAAAGGGATAATCATTATCAAAATAAATGTAGAGGTACACTTTACTAAACCATAGGAGTTGGGTACCGTCTGACGTGGCGGGTGAGTCGAGTCGTCGGACGTTCCTCAGGTTCCGGATAGGTGGCAGCACCGATCCGGGTCTGTGGGGACATCTGACGACGAACACCTGGGTCCGTATATAAAGCCCAGGGCTCAGCCGCTACGTCAGAGGCCCTTCTGGCCTCCACACTATGTAAACCACTGTCTTTTAATATTAGCTGCCTCTTTGATATCATTCGGCAGCCGTGAGTGTGCATTAAGTAATAAACCTAACCGTTGGCATACACTTGGAATACTGTCTTACTCTTTCTTTCCGAATCGTAAGACCCGAACCCCCCAGGTCCGTAAGGCCACAAACCCTTACACTGGTGCCGTGACCAGTTAATTCTGGTGTATAGCCCGGACGTTATAACGTCCGAACGGCTAGTACATGGGTTAGACACCCTTAGGGAAGCTAACCCAGCAGGGCAATCACTTGCCCAAGAGAATGGAAATGGATCGCTAATGCTCCAAGCCCATTCGGACTCACAAGATGCAGAATCAGCATCCTGGAGAGATCCCGGACCCCACTATAATGATAGTGAAGAGAATCTGCCAGACTCTGTACGACGCGAACAGTCCATACAGAGACATAGTAACTTAATAGGCCAGCATTCAATTGTTGACGAATTATGTGATTCGATGTTCGAAGTCGGTGGTAGTACTAACCCAGAACATCCGGCACCAATGCGAAAAAGGGTAACATTCGGAGAACTACCTTATAGGTTACCCAGGCCCGAATTACCAATATTAGATTATAGCGCTATAGATGGCGACTTAACCTATGCGGTACCGGAAGGTGAAGAATTAAAACGACCGGATGTCCTGTTGTTGAATGAAACTTATGTAACTTTGAACGAGAATTTAAATACCTTGGTCAAAGCTAAGGATGAAGTATTGCATGAAAAACTTCAAATGGAAGAGGACCTAACTGGCATGCGAAAGGAATTCGAAGCCAGAAGGAGCGAGTACATGAAAGAACTCGAGAGTGAAGAACTAAAACTTCAATCTATGAGAGATTCATTCAATAAAGAATATGATAATAGGCACATTCGTATCCAAACATACATAGATACGAACGACCAACTAAACCTTGATAAGACAAAATTCGAATCCGAAATTCGCCATTATCAGGAAGAGTTGGATAAATTGAAACTTCAGTGCAGTAAACAAGCTGAAGATAATGAAACCATCCGGGTAGGCATCATAGCTTACAACAAACAACTGGAGGAGGATAGACAGAAACTCACGAATGAGCTTCAGGAATTGCAGGCCACTGCAATAACTCTAGATAAATATGTAGAAGCAGCCCAGTTAACTATAGGTAATATAGACCCAGCTGTGGTATCTACAATGTTGGGAAAGACATCTAAAGATGCAACCCCAATTAGATACAGCCCATTCGTTGATGATGGGGCTGACAAGAATGTGGTATCCGGAATCTATAAGAAACCGGATAATGCTGCAGTAAATGGAACCGCATCTAAACCAGTAGTTCCAATGCTGGATACGATAGGACCAGCACCACCCATACCAGATTTGAGTCACAAAATCAAAGCGACTCACGATGGTGCTACAGGGAATAATAATAATTCACCCGTGGCACAACCAAGAGCACCCGGACCAATGAGACATATGTTGACACCACCTTCATATTTCCCCCAACCCGGCCACAGTACACCAGCAGTACCAAGATTACCGAATCCACCCCCAGGTTCTGGTAATGGTCCTACTGATGGACGTTTTCCGAGACCAAATCCGCCACAAAACAATATCAACGGCGGTACGTACCAACCGAGAACATCTTCCTATGGATATAGAAATAATTATAATCCATCGGGAAGTGACAATTATCAGAATGGTAATAGCTATAACCAGGGATGGAATCAAAATGATTCTTACCCTAGATATGCTTCTTCTGGAAACACCGGTCACAACAGTGGATACCCTGGTGGTTCATCTGGAGGCTATAATAATAATGGTCCACCAGGAGGAAACCCTCCAGGCGGCCCAGGAGGATCCGGATTCGGAGGATCAGGATCAGGAGGAGATGGCAGGAAACCTAACAGGAGAACTTCTATGCCTGCAGGGATGCAAACCATCTTTGATAGAAGCCAATGTATACAAAACCTTGGCATTGACTGCTACCGAAAGGGAGCAGACGGCATGGAAGTCATGAACTGGAGCATGCGAGAAGCAGATAGACTACGCGGATGTAATAATCCGGCACGTAGGCAGGCACGGATACCCCCTCCATATGATTCTAATGATCCATGGAAGGACAGGTATCAAGCTTTTGTTGACGAAGTCAATTGTAGTGGCTGGACAAAAGAAGAAGCTCTGCCATATTTGATTTGTTGGTTAAATAAAGGCGGAAAAGTAGCTCTCAACCAATGGAGAGCAGCTTACGGAATATATGGTACCTATGATCAATTAGTCGAATGTGCCGCATACCTTTTCGGATCAATCGTTAGAGAAGATCCGTGGGTAAGCTTTAAGAAGAGGACACAAAAACCTAAAGAATCACACAAAGTCTTTGGTTTGGAGCTACAGGACTTGCTTTCGAAAGCACGTCCAAATAGGGCTCATGATGATGATTGTTATCTACAAGAATTGTTTATACAATTCTACAGTGGATTGCGTGATCCGGATCACAAGCAAGTGGTCTGGGACTCTTGGAAAGATGACACTTCCTTCAGTGATCTGTTCATAGCAATCGATGGACATGACATGAAGAAACGTCTGGTAGGTCTCGGACCTAATCCAATAAGAGCAGCTCCATTCCAATACGGAGGTACACCTGCTCCGGTATACGATACTTCCCAATTAGCTCCGGTTGAATCGAATGAAGTTGATGAGAATGATGAATATGTCTCCGATGAAAACGGAGATTATATTGGTTCAGTGCATGTAGCTGGAAAATATTACCGACAAAAGCGGTATAGGAAAGTACATTCGAGAGGGAGAGGAGGATCAGTTGCTGGTAAAACAGCTTCCGGATCAACTCAACCTGGCAGTGTAGCCTCTACGGCGAACCCAACTGTAGCAGCCACTGTTGCTCCGACTAACATGATGGAAACATTATTAGCCGGATTAACAGAAGCTCTAAAGAGACCGAGAGTTGACAAATCCCAGAGGAGATGTTTCAGATGCCAGAAACTGGGGCATTATGCTCCAGAATGTATGGCTGAAAAACCTGTCCCTCGTAGACAGGAGAGTGTCTCTGGAGTAAGTACAGAGGAAAACTAAGGAGGGGTCTCCCGAGGGGCAAAGAAGGGGATCCCAGTGACAAATCTTGCCATGATATCACCATCCGTGATGATAGTTCACATGAAGTAACAAGATCGCCTAACACCGAGGTGGTTGTAGACACCCGGAAGGTTAGGGAAGCTGATATAACAGGTGCTATGGGAGCACAGGGGAAACCCAATATCAGTAACGAGGCAGGCGGCTATTCGTTAGCCAAGGTCTGTGGTGCCCACCTGCCCCCGGGTCATCCTTGTCTGGAATTCCTAAAAGGATGTGGATTGACTCCTGGTGTGAAAAATGACGTTCCGATTGTCACGGACATGCCCTCTGTTCTGAACGGAAGGCGGTGGTATGTTTGCCTTACTGTTAACGGAAGGTCTGCCGAATTCCTTGTGGATACGGGAGCTAGCCACTCTTGTATCTCCAAGGGGTTCTACGACCTTATACCGGATGAACATGATACTCTCAAATCGGGAGGAAGTGCTCAGACGGCCGACGGCAGTACCTTGCAAACGTATGGTAGAACTTGTGTGAGACTACAGTTAGATGGTATACATGACTATGTCATGAGCGCCACCGTTGCGGATATAGCAGATGAGGGGATACTCGGGTTAGATTTCGCATCCCTGTATGGAGCTGTATTGGAACCCCAAACAGGAGTGTTGAGTGTGAGATACCCGTACCCCGTAAAGGTTAGATGTGCACTGAGACAAGTGAGCAGTATGGCTAGTGTGGCACACACTGTGCGAATCCCTCCGGGAGTAGCCTGTGATGTGCTTGTAAGAAGTGATCCTGCAATGCGTAACAAACCTGCAGTGATAGAACCGGATGTAGTTACTTTGTCAGGTATTGGATTAAATTCTGTAGACACGATAGTAGCGAATGCATCCTGGTCGGTAGTACCTGTCTCCAATACTGGAAACACTACTATCTACTTGAAAAAGGGACAAGTTTTCGGAAACGTGACCCTTTCGGAAACTGTAACGGATAGCAAGCTAAGCTTACAGAAGGTAACAGGAGATGATGAAATTTCGGAAGACTTACTTAAGTTGTATGAAGAAACTTCATTAGAAGATCCGGAACACCGGAAAGAGTTCTATGATATGCTCTGTCAGTATCATACTGCCTTTGCCAAACCTGGTGAAAAACTAGGTACGACAAATAAGGTATTACATAAAATAGATACTGGGGATGCCGAACCCTTTAAGATACCGTATAGACGGTTACCCTTAGCAAAAAAGAGAGTAGCTGAGGATGAAATAAATAAGATGTTGGAACAGGATGTAATAGTCCCTTCTAATAGTCCATGGAGTAGTCCTGTGTGTATGGTAACAAAAAAAGACGGTACTATCTGTTTCTGCATAGACTACAGGAAGTTGAATGGAATAACGAAAAAGAATTCGTATCCATTACCGAGAATAGATGAAACCATTGACTCCTTAGGAGGAAACAGTTGGTTTTGTACCCTAGACTTGCAATCAGGCTATTGGCAAGTGGGAATGAACCCTTCAGATATGGAGAAAACTGCATTTTCAAGTCATATCGGATTATTCCAATATAATGTAATGCCGTTTGGATTGTGCAATGCACCTGCAACATTTGAAGCAATGATGGAAACAATTCTAAGTGATTTATTGTGGAAAAGATGTCTTGTATATCTAGACGATGTCATTGTCTTCGGAAAAACATTCGAAGAATGTTCTAATAACCTAAAAATGGTACTAGAACGTATTATTTCAAATGGTCTCAAATTGAAACCTAAGAAATGCCACATGTTTAGAAAGTCCATAAATTATTTGGGCCGCATCATCAGTGATGAAGGAATAAAGGCTGATCCGGAAAAAATCGAATCAGTTACGAATTGGAATAGACCTAAAACACCCAAAGAAGTGAGGTCCTTTTTAGGATTCTGTTCCTATTACAGGGAATTTATTCCGAATTATTCTAGAGTCAGTTACCCATTACAAGCAATAGCTAACTGGACTCCAGGAAGTACCAAGGAAAAATTTCCTTGGACGCATGAACAGGAAACCGCTTTCCAAAAGCTAAAAGACCTGTTCACGAGTACTCCCGTATTGCAATATCCGAATGAGACGGATCATTTCATACTGGATACTGATGCTAGTAATGATAGCATTGGTGCAGCTCTCTCGCAAGTCCAAAATGGGAGAGAAGTGCCAATTGCCTTTGCCAGCAATACACTGAGCAAGACCCAGCGCAATTACTGCACAACCAAAAGAGAGTTGTTAGCAGTAGTCGTATATACCAAGAAGTTCAAACATTTTCTATGGGGAACGAACTTTACTTTGCGTACGGATCATTCCTCTTTAAGGTGGCTACTGAACTTCCGAGATGCTGAAGGCATGTTAGGCCGATGGCTAGCCCATTTATCCGAATATGGGCTTGAACATCAACAGATTCAGCATAGACCCGGAGTTAAGCATTTAAATGCTGATGCTTTGTCTCGAATACCAATCCGGAAATGTGATAATCCGGATTGTACTGATTGTGGAGCTCATAAGGCAGTGTTAGCAGGGATTCGAAGACCATTCGTACCCCTAGTTGCCAGTATACTGGATTGGTCTATGGATCACATACGACATTTCCAGGAAGCTGACTCGATAACTGCACAGCTACTGCAATTAGTACCAAAGGGTATACGTCCAGTTAGACCAGAGGTCTCTCTGGAAAATCGAGAAATGAGAAGGTTTCTTGCTCAATGGACCGAGCTTGAAGTCCGGAAAGGCGTGTTATACCGTTGGAAGCCATGTAATAATGGTGGTAGAATCATGCAAGTGGTGATACCACATGCCATGAGACATGACATTATGTACTTCTGTCATGGACATCGGAGCAGTGGTCATTTCGGAAGGAAACGCTCGCTAGCACGACTTTCCAAGAAATACTATTGGCCTGGCATGACACGGGACTTGCAAAGATGGGTAACCACCTGTCCGGATTGTTGTAAAAACAAACCCGGACCCGGGATGGGCAAACTTCCACTATCCCAAGAACTTTTCGGAGTTAGATTCGCAAGAATCGGGGTAGATATTATTAGTGGATTTAATACAACCGCTAATGATAATACCTGTATGATGGTAGTGTGTGATTATTATACGAAATACACTAAAGTATTTCCACTACCGGACCACAAAGCAATTACTTGTGCCGAAGCTTTTGTAAAAGGTTGGGTACTAAGCTTCGGTGTACCATTAATGTTACACAGTGACCAAGGCAGAGAATTCGAATCAAATCTCTGGCAGGGTATGTGCGAGTACTTGGCTATTTGCAAGACTAGAACCAATCCGTATAGACCACAAAGCGACGGATTGGTGGAAAGGTTCAATAGAACCCTCATCCAAGTCCTAAAGTCACTCGTTAATGAACATATGGATGACTGGGATGAGCAATGTCATTTTGTGACACATGCTTATAATAGTACAGTACATTCAAGTACAAATTGTTCTCCGAACCTTTTAGTATTCGGAGAAGATTTGATAATGCCTGCTGACCTAGTTTTTGGAGTCGTAGGAATGGACCCTGAACTACCTTGCCATGTAGTTTTTGTGGAATGTTTAAGAGACAGATTTAGAAAAGCATATGAGTCTGTCCGAATTGATTTGGAGAAAAGTGCCAAATGGCAGAAAGTAGGATACGATACCGATCTAAAACATCGGAAATTCCAATCCGGAGACAGAGTCCTTAGATTACATGAACCACTTAGACACATAAAATTAGCGTCTAATTGGGACGGTCCCTTTACTATAACACAAATTATCAGTGATTGTACCGTAATTATTAAATCTGACCTTGGTCGACTCTATAAGTCAAATGTGGCTAGATTAAGGAGATGGTCTGGGAGGGAGACCTCCGCAGAAATGTATGGTGAAGGTTCCGAAAGGATCCTGAATCAGAATCGCATAATAGACCAGGTAAAGAACACTACAGTGAAGCGTGGTCAGGGTAGACCCAAAAAGTGTTCCGAATCAGTAACACCCACGCCAACACCGATTAAGCGTGGGGGAGTTAAAAAAGTCTCGGCAGGTGAAGACAAAAAGAGGAGGAAAGGTGTTTCTAAGGCTAAGAAGCACCTAGAGAAAGCTCTTCAGACTGTCAGGTCCGATAAAGAACTATCCGAGAAGGGGAGATACGTTCGCCGCAGCCCCCGAATTGCCCAGAGGACTGCAGTGACCTAACCTGTATACACAACGAGTGTAATGTTTACATTTAGAGGAACGGATGACAACTGACCCTAAAGGCTTATTTGTCGCCCCCGCATGATGTACCAATGGGTAGTGGACGGATAATCCGGTGGATTTGCTTAAGCTTTCCATAATCTCCACTTAAATCCCCAGTCGAGTCATCGGGGTGAGCGATAATTACCTAAAAACAATCAGTTTGTTGATGTACCGCCTGTAGCACGTGCGTTTCCGCATGACGTCACCGTGTCCAGTCTCGGCTGACCTCTCGTGACCTCGCGGACCGCGGGGAAATGACGTCACGAAAGCTGGCCTGTCGCCATATTTGTTTTCGGTAACGTCCAAGACGGTCGAGCTCGCTCCCTTCTTGGATTTTACCGGCTAAGCAAACCCCCCGCTGCTCCTCCAGAGTCTGTCTCCTGGTAGACAGACTCCGTTTGTGCCGGCCCCGGCGCCGTAAAAGCCGGAAAAAGGAGTAGTTTACTCCCGTGGTCGATTCCCCAGTCATGGCTGAGGAATCCGTAGCTGCAGCCAAGCTATCCGGTGACCCGGATAAGCTGACTCCGTCCGCAGAAGCTTTTCCGGAAGCTTTGTCGCCTGTTACACAGGAAGAGAGCGAGATGATGGACGTGGAGGAACCCACGGATCGCTCGTTCGAGGAGAAGCTGGCTTCATTCTCACTCAATGAGCCAGAGAAACTGCTATCTCCACTCCCAGCAGAGGGATCCGGAGCGACTGCGAGTGCTGAACCCGCAGCGACAGAGTCCGAAACTACCCAAGTTGACGGACAGAAGGATGAGTGGAAGCCAGCAGTGGCGGAGCCTTTTCCAGCTAGTTATGATGGTCGCTACCTGTATGTCCACCCGGAACTGCAGGCACAAGTGACCTACGCGGACGGGACACCAGTCAGGATGGACCCGAAAGTCAGGATAGCTATCGAGGGCGTCATGGCTCCCGAACAGCTGACCAGGATGCCTCCCGAGTGGCTTCGAGACTGGCCGTGGTTCCAACGGGGACTTATGGTGGACGCCGGTTTCCGTGAAACCGTGTACGCAGCTAACCGAGCCTTCGAGCTCGGAGCGTATCCGAAGCCTGACAAGTCCCTGTGGAACGTCAAGGCTACGAACATTAACTGGGTAGGCTGTGTCTGGGATACCGATGGCCAGACCTACCCACGCCCTAGTGCTATCCGGACGCCGTGCCGGACCACTAAGGAATTCCGGGAGGCCGCTGCTAACTTCGAGCAGTGGGACGACGGTTACTACATAACCGAACAGGAATTGGTGGATGTCCAGAACAATTCACTAATCGGATTGGACCGAGCTGCAGCCCTTCGGACGGTTATTGTCCGCCGCATGACTGCCGAACAGGAGGCACAGGAAGAGGCTAAGAGGGCCGCGGAAGCACCCGCACCTCCTATCCCCGACCTGAAGCTTGCCACCAGAAGCTCCGCCAGTGCTACATCAGCTACCGGCAGCACTACTACTCCAGTAGAAGCCACGACCTCCAGCACATCCGGAACCCAGGAACCGGAGGAAGACTGGAAGGTCAGTAAGAACCGACGATCCGCTGCTCGGAAGCTCAAGAATCTCCCGGATTCTGCGAGAGCCGAGCCGAAACCCAGCACCTCAACCACTGGTAGTACTGCCATGGAGGTTGAGTCGTCTGACGAGGAGTCGGTGCACGAATCCTCGGTTGAGTATGATGAGAAGGCCACTCCATCAACTCAAACCGAGGCCGAACGTTGGGCTAACGCCAAATCCGGATTCAAAACCCGGATCCCGACGTGTTTCTCCGACTGTGCGTACGGAGTTAAGAAGGACGGCTCTACCCTCTATGCCTGTCCAGACTCAATCAATAAGAACGATGAGTCGGATGATGAAGATTGGATGCGCCTTTCGGACGAGGACCCCAATCCGAGCAAAGCCTATCGAAAGATGTGGCTTATGCTAAACCACACCGAAGGGTATTACACTTATACCCAGAGGAGGAAGCTGCGTTGGGCTTTAGAGAAGTGGTACGGTGACGATCAAAAGTCCTGTCCCTTCTCTATCTGCCAGGATGCGAGTGATGTCTCGATCCGGACCTGGAGTACTCCAGCCCGGTTCCAAAGGCATCTGGTAGAGGCCCACTTCCACCATCACCCGGTTTACATTTGTGATCCGAGTTATGGTAAGAAGGGCAAGAAGTGTACTACGAAGGTGCAATACAACCGACGTAGTGATCTGGCTAGACACCAGAAGAAATGCCACGCAGAAGGTTTGGACGGGGCCCGGAAGCGCATCATGGAGCTTCATCAGGAACTCATGAAGGAGTTCGATAGCCTGAGCGAGGATGCTTGGTCTAAGATCCGACCAGGGGACCAAGTCCTCTGCGAAGTTCCGAAGACCAAGGATTCGAAACTCCGAGCAAAGATAGTCCTGACTCCTGGAAAGGGTAAATTGGACATGCACGAGTCTCTCTGGCAGAAATGCGAGGAATCCGGAAAGGATGCAAAGAGAGCTCGTGAGAGGAGCAGGAGAGACCAGAACCGTGGCGGCAACGGTAATGGTCAGAGCACGACAAAACCAAAGGTCAGAGCAGAGGACCGTTCCAGGTCCCCTCTGACAAGGCACCCCGCAGAACAGGCTCAGGGCACTCCGGTGTTCAAGAAGCCTGAACCTGCCGGATACGCTGGAGCCGTATCTAAACCTGGGAAAGTGAGTTCTCGAAACTTTCCGTCCTTAAACCAGGGACCTGGACCTGAGAGCCAGACCTTGGTGGTAGGAAAGGATGGTCGCCTTATGCCAAAGAAGACCACCGCATCTGCTGCCGCCGGATCTGCATCCGCTCCAGCCGCCCCACCAGTTACCTTTACCCAGGAGCAGTTAAACATGTACCTGCAAATGGGACTGAAACAGAATGTACCACCTGCCTTCTGTGTACCAACGACAGGTGTGTCCGGGAGTCCTAAACCCGGAAGTGGTCCACAGGCCGCCTCGACTCCTCCCAAGGCTGTCGCGGCACCTGAGAAACCGAAGGACGCCATTACCATTAAAACTGGTAATGCGGAAGTTTGGTTTGAGAAGTCTCGCCAAGGGGAGGCAGATGTCCAGAAGGCCATCTACACCCATTGGGAGAAGACCGTTCGGGAGAAAGCGATCGAGTTTCATCAGGGTCTCCTAAACGAAACTCTGTTGTGTATGAAACAGGTGGGCGACGCTGAAAAGCAACGTCTCGAGACTCTCATCCGGGACGATGTAAAGGCCCAGGAGGAGGCTGCCTCAGCTGCTCAAGAAAAAGCAGCTATGGATGTACACGTGTTGGAAAAGCGTGTAAAGGAGGAGATCACTCGGAACACCAACCTGAACACTAAGTTCATGAGGGTGTTCGGAGTCGACTTGGACGAGTGGGACGGCACTCCCGAGTCGGCTTTAGCTCTTCTGAAGAAGAAGCATGCTAAGAAATCCGTTTAAAGCATGCTAGGGTTATTTCTTCCATAATTTTTTTTTTCCAACACCAAATGACCAGATATAGTCTTTGCGGAACCCTAAAGGTCTGCGAATGCTTTTACTAGTGCATGAACACCTATGCTATGTGTTCCGGGTTCCTTTGACCAGTCTATTATTCAGGTTGTATAACACTTATTACACCCTGAATAGCCTATTCGGATTTATAATTTCATCCATGAACAATCCGATAGTAGACTTGCTGCTGTGAGACGTATCCGGATGCCAGTTCCAGACTCCTGCTGTTACCCGTGCTAACCAATTACTAGGATGGACTTTACGATTTACCTCTACAACTCATCTGTACTCCCGAATGGACTTATATCTCTACTACTATTACTTCCGGATCAACCTATATCGGACTATTATTTTACTTATGTCAACTAAAACTTAAAAAGGATTACGTTCTCTACACAGTTGACACATCCGGACGAATATTCTACAAATCTACACCATTCGGATATACTATAAACTTTAGCACTACTAGAGGATTGTGGGTAGCTGCCCCAAATCAACTACCGTGTTCACTCAATATAAGGAAACTATAAACTTTAGCACGTCCATCCCGTGGTTAGCTGACCACACCTACCTACTAGTACCCGGAGGATACAGCAGAAGACTCCAGCAGCATTTATAATTCCTGTATATTGTATATAATGTCATATTTCTATTTTTCTATAATATTATATGTATGTACATATCCACTAGATACATATTATAATACGGGTACATAGACATTTCCTGATACGGATCTCTAATCACTATTAGTATTTATATTATAAGATCCGTTAAACTCCACCAGATAACACATATTATTGTCCTGCGAGACAAAATATATAATAAGTATAATGATCTGGTGCTATAAAGGTTATTAGGTACACGGTGATAATATATTATTATATTCATTACCACACCGTGATGTTTTTTTTTTTTCAAGTGTATGTTATAAATAATCATATTCGTACTACTCACGGAATCCTTAACGGATTCGTATAATATTAATATACGACATGTCATTAGATAGTGATGTTACTATAACAGTCTTCTTTAAGACTACATATTCAAATGTGTTGTCAATGACTACAAACACACATACGGATGTTATTTTGTGATATGTTTTATTATCGACAGTTCCGTTACATATAGCTGTCATCATCACATGTATACGATTCATATTACTTGTCTTATTAATTATACCTGAAATATAATACAATATTATGTGGTATAATAATTAAATAGACAGTTCCGTTTCACATAACTGTCTCTTCTTCAAGTAATTCGTATAATATTTCAACATCCTAATCGTTATATGTAACTAAAATTCACTATCGAATATATATATATGACATCTGGTTCACAATTTATTTAGTGCTAATGTTATACCTATGGTTGTACCTCTATTACTAAAGGTTTAGACATGTAGAAATGTTATCCTAGTAATATTATACGTATGACACCCTCCTAAATGTCTGGGGGAGTGGTGTAGAGGTACACTTTACTAAACCATAGGAGTTGGGTACCGTCTGACGTGGCGGGTGAGTCGAGTCGTCGGACGTTCCTCAGGTTCCGGATAGGTGGCAGCACCGATCCGGGTCTGTGGGGACATCTGACGACGAACACCTGGGTCCGTATATAAAGCCCAGGGCTCAGCCGCTACGTCAGAGGCCCTTCTGGCCTCCACACTATGTAAACCACTGTCTTTTAATATTAGCTGCCTCTTTGATATCATTCGGCAGCCGTGAGTGTGCATTAAGTAATAAACCTAACCGTTGGCATACACTTGGAATACTGTCTTACTCTTTCTTTCCGAATCGTAAGACCCGAACCCCCCAGGTCCGTAAGGCCACAAACCCTTACATAAACATGATATCAGCTTTAAAAAGAAAATTATCTTAGGGACCATCCCTTAATTATGTAGGAGTACACTTGTAGACATAAAAAGTTTTTGGAAAGTTAGGGAACTATTGCAAGCCTACATCAGAGGTCTGTTGCCACCTTGTAGCTTTTCTAATCTACTTTATCATTAGGGTCAAGCGAAGTATAATAGCTCCAGTATTTCTGTATGGCAGTAGTAGCTCGGTATGAATAGCTGTTGGACTTCCTCTATGGACACTATCTGTTTGGTAGCTTTTGTTTGAGCGTCTGATCAATGCTCATTGCAGCCTTTCAATACAGCTTCGATATCACCATCTATAACAGGCTTGCACTCAGGCAGGAGGATCTCTGCAAAAGAAGAACAACATATTAGCAAATTCCAGTCAGTGGTTATTGACATTTGTCTCACTGCTTTTCTATTAAAATGATGCCTAGGCACAACGGTGTCCATCTTTTATATTCACCTACATTTATGTGAGAGATAAGTGATTCCTGGCTACTGGTATACATTTATTTCATCACGCCAATCCTAGAGAAGGTACTATTAGCTGAGGACAACATTGTGGTTATATTCAGCCAATTCATATGGTCATGGGTACGATATTGACCCAAAAATCTGGCTGGCCCTCATCTGCCAATAAATATGGATAATTTCTAGGGACTTTGATTCAATAGCCATAGCCCGAAAGGTCTTAATTCAAATACACATAATCATTTTTACTGCACCTTTGGCGTTAGTCAATTCATGCGTGATCCTTTGGGTATTCCTCACCACCTGGACAACCTTGGATTTGCATTTTGAGTGGTTACTAGATTAATATAAAAGAGAATAGAATGAATGTACTGTCATGAATAATACAAAATAGGCAAGTGTTTATTCCATTTACCAACATGAAAAGTTGAGAAAGGAAACTAAATTTAGTTTAAGTGGCTGCAGAAAAAGAGGCCAGAGATTTGGCTAAATTGGGTTAATGTGGGGCAACCAGTTCAAATCATCCCAAGACATGTGGACAAAGTTGGCCCAAGATGGGAAAACCTTGGGCCAAATAGTCAGATTTAATCAAGTTGGGCAAATTTGGTCAAATCAGTTCTCCCTTTGAATATACTCTTCAAAATAAGAGATGTAGTTGTGCTATTCACATATTCTGGTTGTCAAGGCTCAGGCCTTTAAGGGGAACCATGTTTAGCCTATCTGTGAGGCATAATAAGTGAGCTACATTGCTTCAAAGAGGCAAAAAGAGTGATTTTGGGCATAAAACAATGAGCTAATCTTTTCCACTTGCTGCAAAAGAAATAATGAAGAGCCAAATGCTTATTCATACATCTGGTAGATGCCCCTATGGTAGAGGATGTTTTTGTTATAGTTTGGGGGCCATTCATAATCTTTTGCGAACACTGAGTGCATAACACATTTTGTGTAATTGCCGAGTGGTCACGTCTAAGACCTGTTTTGGGTTCCATTGCACCATGAAAGACACAGCACATGGACTAATAAACTTTACCCTGTAGAGGCCTGACATATACCTATGTATCCCACAAAAAAGATTAAACTTACCTGTATAAATGTATGACCCAGAGGCTATGATTTGATTTTGGGGTAGTTTACCTGTGGTCACGTCTACAACCATACATGCAGCCATGCTGCTAATTGTTTCATAATTAACTATCCTTATTATGTGTCCCTTATACCTCTTTATAAAAGCAATTAGGCGTGTAAGTTTGGTTAATATATTCCATATAGTACCAGAGTTATCATGAGAAAAGTATAGGTGTGGTCACGTCTACAACCGTGTGGTCATATCTACTACCGCGTGGTCACATCTACGACCGCATGTTATTCTCTCACCCACCCTTGCATGGCCCCCCACCATTATGTTGCAGTCAGTGGTGCTTAGGCCTAGGGTAATGTACCAACCAAAGTGGGACCTATACATGTCTATTCCATCAACCTATCACTAAGAAAGTCATAATAACAGGGTTTTTTCCAATGAATATGCAAGACATTAACCTAAGACCTGTAACATTTATTCTATCAAAACAGGCTAATTCCACCTTAACAAAAGAAAAGAGTTATGCTCATGTGTACTAAACAGTTAATGACTCTATGTGTTAAAGCTAAGGCATATAGGAATCAATTATTTATAAGCATTTTCTCTATATTTTCTCTACGACCTATTTCCATTAGTTTTACTGACCAGATCTCAACCCCAGACCCCTATATCTATATATCATGGTTTAGGTGAGGAGAAATGCTATCTGTTAATGATAAAATATGTTGTCTATGTCCACTTTTCAAGGAGTTCTGCAAACTGGAAAGAAACATGTTACCTTTCTGCTAGGCTTTTTTCCAAGTAGCGTTTTTCTCTCTGGAGTCAAAACTGGCCAAAAATGCACAAGAAAAGTGATTTCCCTTCATGCTTGAGGTATTCTCATGTGTTCTAAATAGGTAATGACTGTACATGTTAATGCAAAGGCATATAGGAATCAATTGTTTATAAGCATTTTCTCTATATTTTGTCTGTCCGCAGTGACCGTGTGGTCACGTCTACAACCTATTTCCATTAGTTTTACTAACCAGATCTCAAACCAGACCCCTAAATCTATATATTAGGGTTAAGCTGAGGGAAAGTGCTATCTGTTCATGATAAAATATATTGCCTATGTCCACTTCTTAAGGAGTGGTGCAAATTGGAAAGAAGCATGATAGTTTCTGCTAAGCCTTTTTCAAAGTTGTGTTTGTGTCTCTGGAGACAAAAATAGCATAAACTGGCCAAAAATGCACAAGAAAAGTGATTTCCCTTCATGCTTGGGGTCTTGACTTAAATACTTTTAACAATCACAGGGGTATAACAACTGTGGTACATGTTTATATTATGTATCTCTGCATTGGTGTAAGGTCGTAGATGTGACCACGCTGTACTTGACATTGCTTACTTCAGCTGGCTGGCATAGAAACAGTTTACATATTTAACCTTCCCTAACATATGGTGCCTATGCACCAACACTTATAGTTTATGTTTGGAAAAGGAATAGGTCCTACTGCTAATTAATTTTGGCACCCCCTTGCCAACCTACTTGACGATGATCCATGGCTATTGGTCATATATATAATTATGTCTCGCACACTGCCACTGTAACCCCTATATTTCGGATAGACTGCCACAGTACCTCTAGAGGATTTGTAAACTGCCACCATAGCCACTATATATCTTCCATGCTCCCACTGTAACATCTATATGTCCCCTAGACTGCTGTAACCACTTTATGTCTCGCAGATTGCCGCAGTACCCACAAGATGACTGCTGCTGTAACTGAAATATGTCTCGCAGACTGTCACAGTACCCATTGGAGGACTCACAGACTACTTCCGTACCCCGTATATGTCTTGCTGACTGCTGCAATACATCGCTGACTGCCGCTGCAACTCATATATGTCCCACAGACTGTCACAGTATCCCTAGAGGATTTGTACACTGTCACCATGACCCTTACATGTCTGCCTGACTACCACTGTCTGCCTGACTACCATTGCCGCCGTAACCCCTAAATGTCTCGTAAACTGCCCCTTTAACCCCTATATGGCTTATAAAGCCACTTGTGGGTTTACAATGGGCTTATGGGTATGTGTATGCCCATGCCGTGGTGTTTCTGGTTGACATGTCTCCCAGAGTGCCACAGTACCTGCTCTATGTCTCAGACTGCCACGGTACCCCCTATATAGAAACCGAAGGCATAAATTTGCCACCACATCCCCCATCCTCTATTATAAAATGTGACAGGATCTGCGAAAAAGGTCCTTAGTGAAGGGTGTATAAGGTCCCTATTCCCAGTACATGTCACGAATGATGACTACCAATGTATTCAATACATACCTGATACAAAATGTGTATGGCAAATTTTTGCGTTGTTGACCTTAGCCTCTGACTAGTGCTGCCTGTGGATTGCAGTGACCCATAGGTCCCTTCAATTTGGTTGGGATGGATGTCTTGCCATTGAAATAGTATAGAATTGACAATTTTCCATCATGTTTGGGCAGCCATGGGCAGTACAAGGAGGCATATTTACTGTGGAATGGTATGCCGATGCATACTTTACTACTCAGCAGCATACAGAGTGGTGGGCACCTGAGAAGTACCAAGGACAGAAGCACTTATATTCTCATATAGCTGTGTCGACCTGCTGAATAACAGCAGAGGTATGGGAGTCTTTTTAAGGGTGGGATCAGTTGGGCATGGTGATCAAACGTAAAGTGCTGCCCCAGCAGGTATATTCCAATACCGCATGGGGGTCAGAGGCTGTAAAAACTATGATCAATTAAAAATTGATATTCTCACTTTTTGACAAGAGACTAGGTCAAACAAATACTCCTTGTTTTGGGAAATGAATATCATTCTCAGCCTCCCTCTATCTGTCTCTGTCTCTCCTTGTCCCTCTGTCTGTCTGTCTATCCCATGTTGCTTATTTTAAGGGAAGCATATCAGTCATTTTATCAGGGGGGAAATTGTTTCATAGATAGACACATTTTGTAATTTTACCTTTAAATGACCCTTAATCAAGGCCCTCAAGGGCTCATGATTTGGGCAAAAACCCTCTCCTTCAAATCATGTTTCTCATAGTACTCAAATTACATAAATTTACATTTAGGCACGCAAATAATTTACGTAGATGAAGGTGCAAATGATGCTTACTGAATCCCCAACCAAAAAGGCAAATGACATGATTTTACGTTAAATGATGTAAATACTTGAAGTAAATGATAAGTACAGAAAACGTTCAGAGAATGTTCTGTGAACGTAAATTTGCGTTGTATTACGTCCAGTAACATGAAAAAACCCTTACATTTTTGCATTCAGAGAATGTTCTCAAATTACGTATGTGTGTTTACTGGGAATCAGGCAGACACCCAAGGGTGAGTCATCTTCAGACTTGCAGTAGCGTTGTAAGTATAAAGCCACATATTCACCACAAATTTAAGATTCTGAACTTGTATCAATATTCTGTTTGCTACTGGTCAAAAATCGTTTTCAGTCGTGCTTTTAGTTCTACATGGATCTTCCCCATATATTTAGGTAGAATACGAGCAGCATCCCTTTTTATCCTGTATGATATTGATTGCTTTCTTAGAATTCTTTTATAAGTTGAAGGTTGCGTGGTTTTCCTTTCTTTTTAATGAAACTGAGTAAAGAACGGTTTGTGAGGTTTCAGAATAAATTTGATCACACTTTTAAATTTCGTTCAAGCCATTATTTCATCTATGCCTTGATGAGGAAATAAAAATGCCCCATTGCAATCATAAAGTCTATGTTGAGGTGTTACATGACTCATCTGTATAATACAATAGGATAAGGGGGGCAATGAGAACTCAGTTCTATGACATTATATTTAAAATTATGTATATTTGTGACAAGGGTCAACGACTGCTGTATAATTACATGCATGACATGTGTATTCTCTGTATGTCCTTCTGCTGAGACAAAGAGCTATGCATGTATGTTACTTGAATTGATATAAAGCCAAAAAAGGTTTTCAAACTCAATGGTCAAAATTAAAGAACTGCGATTGTATCGTCTACAAGTATTTTACTATAGTCTCTTTCTGTCGTGGCTGAATCTGCAGGTCAATGTATTATTCAAATAGATAAGATGCATGGCCCTTTTCTCCAACCTTTTTGTTTTATAACAGCCGTTGGCCTCTGGCATTGTCCAACATCAATTTTTCTCCTACTACCAAAACCCCATATATAAAGCACAGGGCTGGTGTGCCTTTTAGGTGAGAGGAGAGTGGGGAAAGAGGACAGTGAGAGGATATATTGTGGAGCTCAGGGTTAGGCATAAATATCTGAATCTTGAAAATCAATTCATTAGGACAGAAGTTATGGCCTTGTAGCCTATATCTCCATATCCTTTACCATTATACTATTTGGCTTGCTACTTTTATAATCGGCCGTTCTCTGCTCTTCAACATGGGCATTGCCCAGAGCCTGGTTACTTTATTTTATTGCACTGTGCCTAGATCATTAAAACAATTTGAATGCAGCACCATGATTGTAATCTATTTTCTGAAGCTATAAGGTTTCTTGTCCACAGTGTATCCACTAGATGTGGTTTAGCCCAGACAGTTAAGAAACTTAAACCAAATTCAACACAAAGGCAGGCCGCCTAGGTCAACAAACAAGAACATGGTTTATAGTGCTATTCAATGATTATGTGCCATTTTCCTGTTTTGGGAATTATAGTCGAGATAATGTGAAACGTCATGCTTATGTAAAATAGAGTTGGATTTGATTAAGAATGTGTGTCTACTTGTCTCTATCTTGTTTGCCCTGCAAGGGTTCCGTTACTGATGTTCAATGCAACCTTGAAGGAAGATGAGAGAAAACATCTAAATTGCACAGTACTTACTGATGCTGATTTCTCATGTCCTGGAAACCTGACAGAGTACATGGCAATGTACAGAACTGTGTACACAATGACTAGTTTAATGCCTTTTTTTTTATATAAATACTAGGTCTTCATTAAATCATATGTGTCCTTTTTTTTTAATATCAGTGGTATTGAATTTAGGTGAATTGTGAGTAGGCAACCAAAATGGACAATCCCTGCAACCTCTTATGGTCTATTCTTTTGCTTAACTGCTCAAAAATGTAATATTTGAATTTTTCATATAATTGGTATGCTATGAGAAATTTGGTACTTCTGACTATAAGAGTCTGAACCAAAGTGCTAAGAGGGCCTGAGTGAGTATGTCATTTATTCATTTTGCAGTAATTCCATTAGTGGTAATAATTAGGTCCCTCGAGTTCCCTCTGTAATTTCCTGATAGCCCTGGACAATAGGTCTCAGAGGCATTATGCGAGCAAGATAAGGAGATGATATTCATCCATCTAACGTTTACACACTCATTCTGGGGTTAAGCCATCCAGGGAGTGCAAGGGATGTATTGTTAGTAGATCTCCATGAGAGTACCCTTAGCAATATTCACCTTCAGGAAACTACCAGCCTTTGTAGAATCATCCATCTCCTAGGCTTATGAAACCTGCTTGTGCATGATACCATTGTGATTGGCTGTGTTCAGTTAGTAATTTCTAACTAAAGCCTAAAAGGGAGAAAGGTGCTCTGTGGTGCCTTTGCCGAGGTTCATTTATTCTTGTTGGCCCTCTTACATCACCTTCATTCTATACATTTGTACACCCATCCATGTCCTTTTATCCCACCCTCCTGGCCCTAGCTACCTCAACCATCCCCTGAGGCTTAGTTCGGATCATCTGCTAAGCCTTATACCCTGTGGCCACTGATGGCACCATTAAGTAAGTAAGGGCAGGTCATATCTGGTCAGCCATATTTGCTGCAGTAAGCTAAACGCTCACTTGTGGTGCCCCCAAATGCCAAGAGCCATAGAGAGGTGTTTGTAGAGGCTACTCGAGGAAGAAACTAATTAGCTGTGTATGCTATCTATCTCTTTTATATTAAATGTGTGTAAGGTTATTTGCTACCAATATTGTTATTAACTTGAAGCATAGTACTATGGTCATCTACAAATAATGATTACTTAAAGGTATGCATTTTCATCACCACATTCTCCTATACCCATTCCACCTATACGCAGCACTGTGATCTACTAGAATAGACAACAATCTTCTTCACATCAAGATGCATTCAGATGCATTCGTGCATTATAGGACAACAGGCAGTCGAGATGTGAAGAAGGAGTTGTCTATTGTCTTTATAAAACATACATTTCATTCCAATCGCTTAAGTACCCAATTAAGGTATATAAAGACCAGTTAATGGCCCTCGACTTGTTTACAACTATGGTGATCTTGCTCAGGTGTGCACTACACTCCTATAATGCACTGATGGTCACTTCTATCGTGCAGCAGTGCACTGCCTGCCATTTTATAATACCCATTATACATTGCCCTATTGCAATACTACGATGTACTGAAACAATATTGTTGAAATAATGGCGCAATCCTTGTCCAAAAGTGCCAGTTGTTATTTTTACAGAGATTAAAATTGTCTTGCATCACAGAACTCCCACCTGACCCTTCTTTTAAAAACTACACTGGTTCACTGCAATAGATCATCGTTCACTGTTCTATGATTCCTCACATCTTATTACCTGTCTTTAATCAGCTCCTTTCTTTCTGTATGTATACACTTCCTTCCACCCCCTGCATTTCCTTCCCATGCCCTTTTCTCCCTCATAAAGCAAGCTCCATCCCCTCTACATAATTTACCAACGTGCTCTTAATTTCCTACATTTACTAGTGCAGGAGAGTGGGAAAGAGCTTAACTCTTCCTTTACCAATCACATACTTTTGCGAGTTTATGCCCCTTTACCGGACGCGCGTTTTTGCAAGTTACTCACCGATTTTCAGCCGATTTTTGATGATTTTGACTCTCTATAACTTCCTTAAAAATTGGTCAAATATCATGATTTTTTAGGAGTTGCCCTATCATATTTGCTCTGTTTGACAGCCCAGACCATTCAGTTCTATGCATATCTCCCTCTTGATGGTATGCAGATGAATATGGATGAGTATTCCTCTTTTTTATGCCATTTTTTTTTAGCAATATTTAGGGGAGAAATGTGAAAAAAATGAAAAATATTATCAATTTTGGGGTAAAAAATGAGTAATTTTTCATGAGGAAAACGTTGGTGACAAATTCAAGAGCATTTTCTGAAGTATTCTGGGTAAAATCCTGGTTGCCATGGCAACAAATGGCAACAAAATGACTAGCTTTCAAATCTTTGTTTATTTTGGTTGCCATGGCAACAGGAAAGCACAATTTTTCAAAATACATTTCTGATGAAAATCTGATAATTCTTAAAAAGTATCTATCATATGCACTTTATTTCATATTGATAGATATATTTTTAACTGAAATATTGCAATTTGTAGCATTGCAGCCATACTAATCATACCATATCTCTTCAATAAGGGCCTAATCTAGCTAATACGGGTCTCTCACCTTTTGATTATAAGGGACAGCATAGCCCTTCATAAGTTCACTAATAATTGGAATATTAAGAAAACCTTTTTAGTTTCTGAAAGCTCACATCATATTCTATTCACGAAATTCCCATCCAAATAAGGCCTTAAATTATTTGGTTTTGGTAGACATGTCTTTATGTAGAATTAGGTAGAAGAAGAGTTAAGTTTGTAGCATTAGTGCAGTCTCTTTAGCATTAATCTGTCACTATCTGTATATGTGCTACTGTGACTCATTACATGTAACATGATTATCTTCTCTGACTGTAAAATATTAAACGTGGCATATTAATTGATATAAGGCTAAATTCATGTATTCCCTGTTTAAAATACAAATAGGCCGGTGGCTGATAGGGCCCCCCATGCACCCCCGCCACATCCCAACGCGAGGGGTATTTTTTCGATCCTTAGGGTCCCCTGAACAAGATTCAAGATGTTAACATTGATTATCTTGGGATGCACTACTGGTATTGGCTCATTATCCATGTGCTATCTTACCTTGTCTGGATCCTGAAGCTATTGGTCTTGTTGGAAAGAAGACATGATAAGCTTTTCATTATGCCTAATACATGTTTTTAAGTTCAGCTTTGAGTGTACCAGACAGTCAGGAAGACGGAGGATAGAAATTACAAAGTTCCTTTTCTTTACTGAAGATCTTAAATGCGCTCCAGATACATGTATAAAACTTGCCCTTATCCCCATCTAAGCACAATATCTAATATGATTTATGTAAGCCAAACCTTTCTGAGTAATATGAGACATTTTGCGGAATTCCTTGATGACTATGACACACAGTATTGCCTTGGACGCAAACACACTACCTTGAGCCTATACAATGCTGTTCCATTTCAATAATCTCCCTCTTTATGTAAATGGATGTTTTTCTATGATAAATCTTTATCAATTGTCATGATTCTTATGCTAAAAAAAGTGCTGATTATATGCATGTTTCTACTTCATAAAATTTAATGGCAAGGCTGTATATGGCTGAAATTCAAAATGGCCAACAATAGATTCAGATGTCACTTTGAATTACATAAATGTGCAGAAAGTATCTGGTGGGTCCTACCCACTATAAATCAGCTTAGTAGAATACAGTGCTACTTTTGTTTTGTTGCTAAGTGGTGTGGTTGCGCAACAGCAGCTTTTGCATAGCAACCAAGCCTGAAAATATGCTTGAATGCTCATATCTGCATGGTTTCCTTTCAGGAACATACTCCCCTGATGTAAACTTGTATATAACTCTTCTGTGACTTCCATCATAGACTAGGAATATAGGTGATAAAAGGTTGTTAGGTTGTGTGGTGGCCTAGCAATAGCAGTTTTGCATAGAAACAATGTCTAGATTCATACCTGTAGGCATATACTGTGGCTTGTGCATCTAGTCTCCCCTCAAGGACATAGTTCACTGATTTCAAATTGCATATAGCTCCCTTGTGTACATCACATAGTATGAACATAGGTAGAAATGATTGCTATGTCATGTGGTTGCCTAGCAACTGCAGCTTTACATAGAACCCCATGTCCAAATCTATGCAGATAGTCACAGAAATTTGAAATCAGTGAACTATGTCCTTGAGGGGAAACTATGCATGAGAATCAGGAGAATTGATAAAGATTTAGCATGGAAAAACATCCATTTACATAAAGAGGGAGATTATTGAAATGGAACAGCATTGTATTGGCTCAAGGTAGTGTCTTTGCGTCCAAGGCAATACTGTGTGTCATATTCATCAAGGAATTCTGCAAAATGTCTCATATTACTCAGAAAGCTTTGGCCTACATAAATCATATTAGATATTGTGCTTAGATGGGGATAAGGGAAAGTTTTATACATGTATCTGGAGTGCATTTAAGATTTTCAGTAAAAAAAAGGAACTTTGTAATTTCAATCTTCCGTATTCCTGACTGTCTGGTACACTCAAAGCTGAACTTAAAAACATGTATTAGGGCTTAATGAAAAGCTTATTAGGTCTTCTTTCCAACAAGACCAATAGCTTTAGGATCCAGACAAGGTGAGTGAGTGAGTAATAGATGTTTAACGCCATTTCGACAGCTACGGTCATATTCATGGTGAGAACTATATTACACAATTTCACAGAGGAATATGTCGGTGCCCGCGCATATGTGCACCACACACATCCTGAGGGGATAGGAAAGAGGAGAAATAGACCGTTTTAAGTGGGTTAGGGAGGCCCTCCCAGACAAGGTAAGATAGTCTTAGAGCTTGGGGATTCAGCATACCCCTTAAATAACATGGTACCAAAATTGACCCAAAAGTGGTCTGAACCCGCAGCTCTAGCCCTGGTCAGGTCTCTGAACTTTTACCTTCATAGTTAGTATTTATACAAAGATCTCCTTAAATTAGTATGATTCACTGGACTAAATGATTATTAAATCAACCAGGCGTCCTAGCAAAACTAAACAATGAACAAACGTAACTGTAATCCGGTGAAGCAATGTTTGTTTCTACAATGAAGCCCCAGGAGGAAGATTCACAAAAACTGACGACCAACTTACCTAGCATAGTACGGTAAAGCACCAAGGAATCTCCATGAAAATAACTGTGAAATCCTTGTCCCAAGGTTGGCAGAGATTTGTCATTATTTTGACAAGATATATTTGTAAACAATAGTTAAGGAGAGGTCAGAAAAACAAAACCAAGGGACTTCAACCTCAAATAAGGAATAACTTTCCAAGAAAGCCCAATAGAACTGAACATGTATACATGGTATCGTAAATACATTTATCCTTCATGCTTCCTTCCTCCCTCTTCTCCCACATGACGTCAAGAATTTCTTACGCTAAGTGCATAGAAAATAGATTGTAAGGGAAAGCAAAATACATGTGGAAAAGAAATCAATTATCTAACTTAACCTGTTTTATTACGCACAATGATGATCTGCACTCTTTATTGTTAAATTGAATACAACGATGTTTGCCGAATGTCATTCCCCATTTTCGCATCTTTGAAATGTATATATAAGACAATGGAATTTAAGTATCCAATTGAGGTCTCCTAAGTACTGCAGCTTGTCTCACTCACTCACCGTAAGGGCTGAGTGATCGTTTTCCATTATTGCACTTGAAGATCTGCTGGATGAGTATCTAATACAGTAAACACATCCATCGTGCAGCTTACGGATTTGTCACACAGGAGACTCATGTTATTATAGCATAAATTCTGCATTTAATAAGTGAAGTCCAACGAAGCAATTAATAATGAGCTTAAGTCAGCAGTTCTTTAGTTTATACACATCCCTGTAGGGGGAGATAGTAATAGTGCAGCTTAATCATTTGTATTTATACTTGCACAAATTGTATTTATGCTGCACTAAATTGTCCATATTTAGTTATATGGTAATGATTATTCATAAACCTATACATGTGTCTATCATTTATTTATTTTGGACCTCTCTATCTATGAATCTTTAGTTTACTCATGAAGCTAATTTCTTTACACATCATCTTTGAGATTCCCATTGGTTATCTCATTGAAATATTGCATCCACTGCTCAGACATTAAGCAGAAAATACCCCTGCAAATGAGATGGTTAAAAACCAGAGGGCATCGCACTGGTGTAAAGAAATTCCCTCCAAGCCCGACAAGTAATCATTACTCTCCTCATTGCCTTAATTGATTTCACACTAATCAGTCCTAATAATGATCAGTTATGTGAGTCAATTTTTTTAAACTTAGTTCAGCAGCATGCTCTCTGGAGCATTGCTCAGATGGCGAGGTGGAGGAGGGGGTGATGAGTGGAGAGTAGGTACCTCTTCATGCCCACGTTATCCCATGCCAAATAGGATGCCTGAATGATGGTGCCAATGGCCTGTGGAAATCTAAATGTGCCTTCATTGAAAGAATATATTTCATAAATATGAGCTGAGTAACTTCTATCAAAACAGGATCACATCATGGGTCATTTTATCAGACCCGAGGTTTGACCTCGGGTCTAATATATAGGTTTAGTCACCTTTTCGCCTAATCTTTTTTTGCTGAAAAGGGTGTGTGACCTACGAATCGACCATTGTGATTTGCTTTG
Source organism: Acholoe squamosa (assembly GCA_949317995.1). Lineage (NCBI taxonomy): Eukaryota > Metazoa > Annelida > Polychaeta > Phyllodocida > Polynoidae > Acholoe > Acholoe squamosa. Next base: position 26,165,745 of record OX439050.1, read on the forward strand.
AAGTGAGTGACTAATTTGCAATGGTATAGTATACATATTGTATGCATATTAAAGTTAAGTTGGCCATTTCAAATTACTATTGATTAATTTGTAAATTGTAGTGGTATTTTACACATAATACTATTGAATAATTTGTAAACTGTAATGGTATTGTACACAGTGTAGGGCGATTTATGGCAGGTCTTCCCATAGGCAACATCACATCAGTGGTAGACTCTAATCCCTTGGCAAACTGAGGATGCCTTCCCCAACCTTCAGCTGAACGACCTGTTGATGGTATTTACACTGGTAGAGGCATCCTTAGTCCAACTGACCAATGCAGTCATAATTAGGGTGAATGTGAACGACCTGTTGATGGTATTTATACTCCACCTGGCTCTGCACCATCAGTCCTCAGCTGATACTGTGGGTGTTGGAACATCTACTGAAGGGCAATATGCTACTTCTATGACTGAGTAATCAATTATAGATAAACAGGGTGATTTCAGTTTGAAAGTTTGACTGGTATATTTAGTGTAGTGGTTAAGGCCTGGGACTAGAAATCTAGACCACACAGGTTCAAACCCCTGGTGTGATTTTGTTTTATTCTTGGTTGACCACTGTCATTTTTGCAACAAATTCTAAAAATAATTTACAAAGACTCCTTTTACCTTCTATGTGTAAGTTAAAAACACTTTCTCCATGCAGTCTTGAACCCACATTCTGTGATTCAAAGTCAAACATGCTAACCATCATACTATTGAGACTGCTGGTGATTGTAGACAGGAACACCATATATTTATCATAGCTATGTATCACAGCCAGTGTAGAAGATTCAAATCCTCTTCTAGGCCTCTACAGTTTATGTCAAAATATGCTTATATTTATAGTTGTACTGTTACATAAACTTCAGTGGATGGAGTATAACCTCCTTAGAGCTGGAGGTTTTGCCATAAAACTCCAGCTCTGCGGAGGTTTTCCATTCCTTACACTGGTAGAGTTATCCCTAGTCCAACTGACCAATGCAGCCATAATTGTTCTTCATAATGGTTATGTCGTCATGCTAATATTAATGCAATGCTTTAGTTCACTCACCACTGCTCCAGTAAAATATCATGCAGACCCTATGGTCTACATGATGCACCTATGCAGTACCGTAGTCAGCCCACTTGCACCAACGTGATACAAACTATAGTTTATTCCTGATAAGTTGTTACCTTTATACAAAATTGCTTGAAACCATAGTCTATCCCCCTCTGTTGAAATGACTACAAACTATTGTTTATCCCTCATTAGCCGTCACCTTCATATGAAATGACTACAAACTGTAGTCTATCCCTCATTAGTTGTCATGACAACTAATGAGGGATAGGCTATAGTTTGTAGTCATTTCAATAGAAGGTGCACCTTCATATGAAATAACTACAAACTATAGTCTATCCCTCATTAGTTGAAATAAGTACAAACTATAATTTATTCCTCATGACTTGTCACTTTCATATGAAATGACTATAAACTATAATCTATCCCTCATCAGTTGTCATTTTTATCTGAGATAACTACAAACTATAGTCTATACCTTTTTAGTTGAAATAACTGCAAACTATTCCTCATTACTTATCACTTTTATACGAAATTACTACAAGTTATAGTCTATCCGTCATTAGTTGTCATCTTCATATGAGATGGCTACAAACTATAGTCTATCCCTCATAACCTGTCACTTTTACATGAATTGACTACGATCTATAGTCTATCCTTCATTAGTTGAAATAACTACAAACTATAATCTATTCCTCATTACTTGTCACTTTCATATGAGATGACCGTCATAGGAGATAACTTCAAACTATAGTGTACCCCTCATTATCTGTCACTTTTAAATGGAATGACTACAAACTAATGTCTATCCCTCATTAGTCAAAATAACTAATAACTCCCCCAGCAATTAGTCTATAAATGTTAGTAATTACTCACTATTTGTCAGCAGTTAGTCAAAATATGTCAGTAAATATGCAATATTTGTCCGCAATTACTGAACATAATTAGGTCAGTATATGTTAGCATAGTGACATGTGACTGTAAACTATAGTCCATCCCTGACCACTTGTATATTGTGCATTAAATGACTGCAAAATGAACCTGCTTGAAGATTACATCAATAAACCGTGTCTTTTAGGTCTTAGACCTAGCCTGCTCCATCTTGATGTCTTTATTCAAATAGTAAGGGCCAAACAGTCAAAGGTATGCACAATGTTTTAATTATTACATAAAATTATTGGCTTGATTATCAAATTAATGAATACATGCTAGAAAAGCCCATGTGCTAGGCTTTGAATTGGCAGCATGACAGAAGCACCCATGACCATAGGTGTAGAAGCTTACTCCAACAGAATTGACATCCCACAATGAGTTAAGAGCAACACCCTACCACACCCACCCACCCTTCAGTGATGGGATTCTCCCTCCTTGCTTTCCATCGAATTCCAAGCCTGGCTCTTGCTCCTGAAACTTCATCAATTACCAGATTTAATTAGGTAAATTTCCTTGTATAAACATAATCTCATGTCTCAAGACATTTTATGAGTTTCATCTATTTACAGAATACGTGGGCTGAATATTGATCTTTCATAACGGATGACTGTTGGTTAAGATAGTGTTTATCGATTTGAGCAGTCTTTGTCCTTTGTTCTTAATACCTAATAACAGTCAGATTTCTGTCTACTTTTGAGGCATCAGAACCTTCTGTATGCTTTTGTTGATCAAATTAAGTTGAGTTAGATTAGAGGTGTGATCTGGTTGTCTACTACTCTCTTTGCTGTTAATATCTATGCACTGTACTGACTAATGAATATACTATAGGAATTTGTTCTAACTACAATTTTCTCACGGCAGTATATAAAAAAAAAGATGTTTATTGCTTTCTGCAATAGAATGAATGATAAGCTTAAATGATTTAGCATATGCAAAACTTCTATTACATTATAAAGATGGTGATGTACTGAAATATTGCCGATGTAATAGCCATCATTCTGTGATGGCCTAGTCTCGTGTGTATAGAAAGCAAACATTCAATAGAAATCTTGATTTGTTAGCATGCATGGTAAGAGACCTAGAGCTATATTCAGCATTTTTGGATTTCATACAACAGATCATTAATGCCATATATTACGAAAGAGGATTGGTCAGCTATAGAAATCCCTTGAGACTCAATTCAATATTCCATTCATAGACATCAATTTGTGTGGGCAAGAACTGCATGTATACGAAGATGATTATATTCCCTGGCAGTTCTATTTTTTGGGGGTATCTGACTATCTCCCCGAGTTAGCCGTGAATCCATGATTATGCCGTGACTACAAACAGTGACAATAGCTTCAAAGCTGGTAGTACGTCGACCTCTAGAGGGAACAAGGAAACTAACCTGAAAATATAGTAGGGCATTGTAATTGGGCATCAAAGCAACAGCCTGCCATTCTTTCTTCATGTCCCTCTTTTTTTCAGAGTGCATAATAGATTCACATAAAAGAGCAAGAGACTCCTCGTAAATCAGCTTTTAAAGGTTTTCAGTGTGCCAATACCCTATTGAATGGTACACTCATCTAGTTTCTTTGATTTCCATATATTACCTCTTTATCACAGAGCATCGCTCCTATGACCTGTAATCATTAATGTCCTAGTGAAGCCTATCTAATGATAGATATCCAAGTTAACAAAATGAGGTTGTTTTAACGTTGAATTAATGTTTTTTTTTCGGGTTGAAAAAAACGTCCAAAGAGGGTTCAGCTTAACTCCATTTCATGAACTCAAACCAACATTGAATAAATGTTGAAAAGACGTTGATTAAACCAAATAATTTTAATAGAAATATGTATTAAAAGAATGTTAGATCAACTCTAAAACAACCTTACCTTACTCAATACCAAGGCAGTATGTTGCTATAGGGGATTTACTTTACTTCTTAATTTCTGATATATTTGATTGATTTCCCCCCATTTCTTTATGCTCCACGTGTACATGTATCCCCTTTTGCAAAGGGACCATGTGCCTCTTGTGTTAGAGGAGCAGCGCATTGATTTATAAGGGAAGATAAAACAGGAATGGGTGATACACATTCCAAATGTTTCATTACAGGTGTCCAGCATACCATGGACCATAATGCATGGAACATTTTTATCCATTTATGGATATTCTTTTACCTAGATACATCTAGATATAGGATCTATATAATGAGGTTGGTGCAACAGTCACATTACCAAAATTATGATTTATATTAGAGATGTACATGTATGCAGCATCCCAGCCAGTCCTATTATAACATTTCATGCCACCTAGTGAGATATTTTGAAATCAGAGAATAACGTTCAATCAACATTTTTTTAACTAGTCAAATCAATGTTGGTTTGAGTCCACATTCTGAACATTGATCAACGTTGATCAAACGTTATCTGCTGAACGTTTTTTTAAATGTTAAACCAACATCTATGAAAAAATGTTTTCTTAAAAATTCCAAACAACATTGAAACAACGTTTTTTGACAAATGTTAGTCCAACTGACCATCAGTGAACGTTAATCAACGTTCACTTAACGTTCCTTGTTAGCTGGGATGGTTGATTCGATCATGCCATCCATAGTAGCCTTTTGGTCACAGATCCAAACGACAAAGACAAACTACACTGACTTTTTTGTGATGGGTGTTTTTGCATCAGTGAGGGCCATTTATTATACGTTGCATAATATCCTTTAGATGTTGTGAACTGGGGGTTGTTTCAAACGACTATCGACCTACAGGGATGCCCTTCACTGATAAAAGCTTGTAGCTCTAAGTGGGTGTTATCCAGGGACAAGGTACTCATTATGACATGGGTTATGAGCATGTTTTGCCACATTTAGCAGAACCAGCAAAATTCAAAATGGTGGAAACACTGGGTTTGGGTCTAAACACCTATACAATCACTTACTCCAGCTTCAACCATGCAGGGCAGTTGTTGGTTGGTTGTGCATAGGGTCATGCATGTGATACCAAGACCGCCCTTAAAAATATGTCCGTTTCCTGTCCAGAGTGTGGGATTTTCAGACCTATGAGGGAGGAAGGGAAAATTTCTTTTTAGGAAAATATTTTTATTTTTCATGAGCATCGACAGCAGGGATGGCATGAATTTGCCATCACGTTCTAAGATTTAATGATTGGAAAGCTAGATTCTTGTGCTGATGGACAAAAAAAAAATAAATTGTTTTTCAGAACTCAGGAAAAAAATGTTCCCATTCTCACAAAAATATTCACCAGGCCTCTGGACAGGAAACGAAAATATTTTTAAGGATGGCCCAAAGGCAAGAAGTCCCAGTTCTTGCCGAGGGGTTTAAATATAAATCAAGTCGTTGTGCAGTGCCCTACTGTCTTTCGAAATAAAGCCACTCAACAAAGCACTTATGGCTTGACAGCCTATGATGATCCTCATTGTGGGCAGGAGCCATAGGGAGATACCCTTACGATGTCTTCCCAGCCTTTTTGCTCCACCCATGATTATTTCCATAAAAAGATGACACCAAGACCCTCAGGATTCATATACCTATTAGTATCACAATACTGAACTATGGATGTAATGAACCTTGGGAAGTACAAGGCCATTCTCATGACATTTTTCACTTTTTCTTCTTCCCTATTTCCTATGTGAAGTCTAGTTGCTTTTTGAGGGGAACTTGGGAGTTTCTCCATCATCACTCATCTACCATTCAAAGCCACAATCACCAGGGTGCCTACCCTTGCACAGTATAACATCAACCCTTTGAGGTAGCACATGGTGATTCAAATAGTTGTAATAATGCATCAATGAAGTGCTAATGAGGCTAGCTTCAACAGCACTGCATTCACACATCATGATGACCCTCTGGCAGTGTCTTAATTCTGTGATGCCAATATGCTGCAAGGTGATGTTGGTGAGTAGACTTATCGGACTGCACTCATGCATTCCCAGCTAGCACAATCCTTACAATATACATCACTTTCATGTGAGCTCTATGTAAACCTTGTCAGTTTTAAAAGTGATGTAATTTGCATGGCACGCGCTAGCTGAGTTATAAGTGGAATTATTGCATTTAAGAGATGAGAAAAAGAAAGGAAGATTAGTTTGTACCTAGAAATATCCCTTTACAGACATCATGTTTCCCTCAGGCAGGTGACCTTATTGGGACTCGTCGACCTTGGTGCTTGACAATGTCCTTTGAGGTGTGTATTAAAGTTATAAATAGGCAAACTGAATCCTTGCAAGGCCAAGACAGAATTCATTCATTATCATGATCACGACGACAAAATGAGAGCCATTTCCAAAGTTACCAAGGTAATAATGATAATTTGTCTGGTAACCATGGAAACTCAAATGGCTCTGTAAATCTGAAACAAGACGTTCTTTACACTATCATTAAGACTGACTGCGACATCAAAACTCTATCCTATAGTGCTGTTCAAGCCAAAATAAAGGAATGAAAACTATTTTGTTCCTATCACATTCTGCTAACATGGGATTGCTAAAAATAAAAGGAATTTGATGAATACATAATGTTATACCGTGAATAACGTATGAAATATTTCTTCTAATGTGCTAAAGTGTTCAAATGGATCCTGCCTAGTGTACCCCCAATAGAAGAAGGGGTTTGTAGTAAAGGTCAAAGACAAACTATCATGACGACCCTTTTGTAGTGTATTGGTCTCATAGTTTTGGCATGATGCATGGAGTTTCCTATCAGGACTGCAAATCACGTATCGTGACGAGAACAGCACTTCACTTTACTATGTAGCCTTGAAGGGTGAACACCCATAAATAACAGCTGATGCTATTAGAGCGGCTCTATCTCAATCTGAGTCCAGAGAGTCCCACGTTTTATATGGTGCAGCACAGCTGTGTGGAACTATTTAGTCTAGCGTTCTTTAGGAGGATTCTGAATAGTGTCTGGACTTTTTGATATTCCGTTTGAAGGCAATTTGCTTGTAGTGTGCCCTGCTAAAAAGATATTATAAATGCAGGAGCTTAATGGAGAGGGGCATCAACTCTGAGATTTTAAGTCTAGCTGCCTTTTCATTGATAGGAAGATGTGAATACTGCATGAGTATATATACTGAGGAGCAGGCCTACATAAACCAGCCTGATGCTACCATATATGTACACTTTAAGAAATAACTGCTGATTCTACCAGGAATCCTTGTAAAACTGAACAATGAACCACTGTAATTGCATTGCATTGAAGCCATGTAGTTGCTACAATGAACCGGTACAGTATACCGTGTGGTAAAAGGAATCTCCATGGTAATTATAACGATGGTAACTTTGGGAGAAGGATTTCTCCTGCATTTATGATAAATCCGTCTCAGGTTTGGGTGCAGCTTCTCTATAGGCACGACTTATACTTAAGCGTTTTCAGTATCGCGATCTCCATCTCAATTAGAGTTGAATGAGAATGTGTCATCTTAAGTTGAGAAGAATTCTAGGTAGCCGGCACTACTAGCACTTGCCATCACTAAACTGCGAAGATATATTTCAGAATTGAATATATTTCCATTCACACAACTGCTAAGGGTTTTAAGAAATGCATCAACAGCAACTTGCTTTATACCCACCCTACTTCTGCTACATTCCTTCCCATCATCAACCCCTTTCACCCGTAATCCTCTCCTATTCCTCTCTTCATTATTTTATCGATTCCTCACCTCAAACCTTTAACCCTTTAGAGCCCAAAAGTGCATCGATGCATTATGCCTATCTGCTGTCATGATGCATGAATGCAGCCCTTGTGAGAAGCATCATAAGGCACTGTTTGACCCTATTGGCCTGACAGGTCAGCCTCATACCTAGAGTTGGCCATCCGTCCAAAGGCTGAACAAATAAGTATAAAAATTACTGTACATTGCCAACTTATTGAACCAATACTATTCTAGTGGTAGGCAATTCCTATTCAACGTCATACTCATAGTTGTGCTCCCTGGAGAGGTAACCGACTGTCGAAATGTGGCCGACTTGAGGTGAACCTCTCCTAGATCTAACTTCGCATGATGCTAGCGGTTAGACTCATCAGTATTACAATAATACATTATGACCATCAAGGGGACATAACTTTCGAAGCAATTTTGGGATTAATGGTCAAATGAACAGTTTTTCCATGCACTATGTCCTCATCAGTGTCAGTGGAAGCCACCATGCATTTATCCATGTTCAGTTTGGCTTTACACTGCTTGAAACATTATGACTACCGGTAGGTTCATTCGAGGAAAGAAATGTTTCTGAACCCTGCCTAGTGAGTGTTCAGTTGGTCCCCAAACCTAGATATTTATTTACTATCTATTTGACAATAAGTGGCCAAAATAAGGGGGTATACAATTGTGGTGGTCCCGCGTCATCTTCGAGGTACCTTCGTGGTCCTCGTGGGCGATGTCGAGAGCACCTCTATTACCCGACGCCTGGGGGCGCTGGAGTCCAGCGCCACGTCACCACTTGGTCACGTGGCCCTCGACTCCGGTGTATATAAGGCCGTTGTACGGCCTTCCTCAGGGTCAGTCCAGCCCCGACTGACCATTGTGAGCAATGGTCGGCGGCTGCCCGGCTACCATATTCTAATACTCCTCTGTGCTCCTGCACAGAGGGGGTTCATGTGGAATATTAACTCTAGACACTAGAAGGCCTAGTGTCGAACCTGCAATAGAGTTCAAAACTCTGCCACCTGTAACTGTGATCGAGAACGGCTGATGCCTATGTGTTATTAGACAATAAAGTTTTAACTGGAACCTGAATAGTTGTTCTTCGTTGTTTATCGAAAGATTCGATATAACATCGAGGGGTAGAACGCTACACTGGTGCCGTGACCAGTTGTTAACTTTAGTCCGCATAGGTACTGCGAGCTTAAGTTCGACATGCAGGGTCACTTGGATGAAGATGATGACCCCAATCATCAACATCAAGTGACTACAGGCCCTTTAGTGGATAGGAATGATCCACTAATTGGTGGTGGTTTGAACCACTCGCTGATATTAGGTCCATCGTCTGACCCGTTGGGCCTGTATCAAAGGAGCCGGCTACTCAATTGGCGAGTATCGACTCAACTCTCTCCGGCGGCTGAGAACTTCTTGAGGACACAGAGTTTGTCCTATGTAGAAAAATCAGCCTCGCCCGTGGGAACTCCAATGGGCCTTGGCAGTTGGTCCTTCGAGGGTCCCTCGCCCGTGTCGATACAAGGAAGTATTGACAGTGGCAGGGGACTCAACGAGGAGTTGCTACAAGAGCAGCAACGCCAACTGCGCCAGGGTCGCCAACAGTTGGATGCTCTCGCGAGTAACACCATGAAAGCTCAGGAGAAGAGTACAGAAATAGAGCTGAAGTTGGAACAGCTTAGGCAGCAGGCGTTGGAGGCTTCGAACAAGACTCAGATCGCAAATAGGGAGCTTACTGATCTTCAAGAGAAGGTCAAGCAGCTCTCTAGCGAAAAGGAGTCCTTGCTTGCAACGAAGTCAGAGATCGAGCGTAGTCGGTTGACAGCAATGGATTGTCAATCGCTAAAAGCAAAGATCGATCGCCTTGCTACAAGCCGCCGAGAATGTGTCGAGAGAGCTCGAAACGATTTTCGGGATGCCCAGCACGAGCAGACGTCCCTTAAACATAAGTTGAAACTACAAGAAGTAGAAAAGACTATGTTGGAGGAACAACTGCAAGAGTTGTGGCAAAAGTTGAACCAACAATCAGCCGAGCATACTGAAGAAGTAGCTGAGCACCTAACGGCTTATGAAAAGCAGGTGAAACAGCTACGTCAGGAACGAGAGTCGTTACTCTGTCAGATGCAAGCTGACGAGGATGCTCGAGCCAGGGACGAGGCAGAAATGCGTCGTCGCTGTGAGGAACGAATCGAACACGCAAACAAAATGGCGGAATATCAGGTCTTAATGGAACAAAAAGCGAGGCATGAGGCCGAGCTTAATTCCTTGAAGTCTGAATCCCTAGTAGCCCAGTCACTGAAAGATCAGAAGGATTCGGACACTTTGGGAGCCATACGTGGTGAAATCGATGAGCTCCGACGAGAGATATTGTCTCGCAGAAAGGCTGATGAAGCCAGGGTGAATAAAGAAGTTCGTGATGAACTCGCACTCGAAGAATGTCTGAAGGAGCAGACGGAATCGAAATTGCGTACCGCTAGACTTCGAGATAAGCAACAAGGTAGTGAATGCAGCACTACTAGAGTTGCTACTCAAGGGGATCTAGTCGAAAACCCTGACTACAGAGAGTGGCTTGACCATGCCATGAAGGAGGCCAAGCAACTCTTTGCCATCAGCGAGCAACGAGATCTCTCGAAACCCGAACATGCCCGCCTGGAATTCCTAGTATCGGAATTGAGACAGGCGGAACGTTCAAAACAGCAGGCGGAGATAGATAGAATGGTGGGAGCAATCGACGACATCTCGAAAGTAGATTCGAGGTCGCGCCGGACCCAACCAGTTCCTTCAATGCCGCGCACCGATGGTCTAAGTGAAGTGATCGGGCAGTTCTCGACCCCTATCACGACCCAACAACATGTTGATCCACCCAAATATAGGGATATCAGGTTCGAAGCTTCACGCCTGAGTGACGCCGAGTCTGGTAACCCCTGGGGGATAAATCACAGTCGTGCAGACACGACTATGAGAAACATGGGGATGGACCATCAAATACCTAGAAGAGGCACAACATTCGCCCTTGATCAGGTCAGGAGATCAAGCAGAATGTTTGAAAATACCTCTATCGGGCATGAACCAGCCCGAACTAGGTCAGTCGAGTGCCCTCCATTTACATGGAAGGACGATTGGCTCCGTTGGTACCACGGATTCAATCACGTCCGTCGAGTAAATGTATGGACCTCGAGTATGGCATTAGCTCAACTCCTCATGTTACTCCAGAATGGCCCGGCAGCTGATACTGTGTGGCTATGGGAGGAGCATGGAGATGGGACTTTGGAGGGACTGGTCGACATGGTAACGGAAGCCATGACTTCTAGCCTGCAAGACCCCATTGTTACAATGGAGAAGAGACGCCAAGGCAAGAACGAAAGCATTAGAGCCTATGGCTTTGCTTTGAGACGTCTTGCCGGCGATGCCTATCCAGGTGTGGACTTCTCGGTTGAATGGCTCATAACCAAAGTCAACCAGTTGTTCATAGGAGGATTGTATGACGTTGATTTACAACAAGACGTTCTTCGGGAGTGGCGTACTTACATGTCCCTAAAGGATCTCATGGACTTGGCAGACGAGTTGTTGCGGAAACGACAACTCCTGCCGAAGTTAGTGAATCCTACCTCAACAAATGCATTGTCGGCGTTGGCCGACGCCGCTTTGGTTGAGGAAGGACAGGGCGAAGTCTCCTCATACTCGAAGCCCGGGGCGGGGAGTAAGACTAAGAAAGGTCAGAAATCCGCTGGTAAATCGAAAACACCAAACAAGGCCTCCAAACCCAAGGTACAGGAGCAGACCTTCTCGCTGAGTCAATTGAAGAATTTACTCAGGGTTATCGAGGGGGGGATGTCCCTGGTACTAGCTCGGAGAAGCCGAGTACCCCTCCGTCTGACGCCAAGTGTTGGAACTGCAAGAAGCAGGGGCATTTCGCACGAACCTGCCCCGAGCCGATTAAAGGACTACCACCTGACGCGACGGAAAACTGAGGCGGGCGGCTCGACGTGGCAATCGAGCTGCCAGACCATCGAAAAGCCAAGGTATCAGCACCTCTGGCACTCCTGATCAGACGACAGTAGATTCGAGGGAACTAGGTAAGGTCCCGGTAGGGCCGTCCCAGCCCTTTACCACAGCGGCACCGGTTGATCACCGGTCGGGTTCCGAAGATGTCGGTGTAGAAAAAGCCTCAATGGCCAAGGAACAGGGCGCTGGCAGCCCGAACTCCGAGGTCGAGGGTTCGACTGGATCGAAAGTGAAAGTCGACGCCGGGAGAGAAGCCCTGATGCGGCAGCTGGCCAGAGTCTGCGCAACAGAGCTTCCCTCAGATGATCCCTGTCTCTCTTTTCTGAAGAGGAGGGGGATCGATCTGAGTACTGACGTAGGGTTGAGAATGCTAGCAGGAACCGCCCCCTTGTCGGGGAAACGATGGTACCTGTCTGCAGAGATTCGAGGGCGTTCTCTGGACTTCCTGATAGATACTGGTGCCAGCCACACCATTGTCTCTCGAGAACTCGCGAAAACGTTAGTGGTGCCGTCAGATAATCTCTACGAGGGAATAACGGCGTGCACTGCGTCTGGAGCCGAAATTCGGACCTATGGTCGCTTGGTTCTACCTCTTAAGGTCGCATCGACCCACTATGTGTTTAGCCCAATAGTGGCCGATGTGGCTGACGATGGCATTCTGGGGCTCGACTTCGCGGCATTATACGGTATGATCCTGAACCCAAGGACGGGTCAATTGGTCATGACCGAGCCGGTAGAAGAGCACCATCAGTGTAAACTGAAAAGAGTGTCATCGATAGCCTCAGTAGCACAGACCACTAGGATACCTGCCAGACATCGGTGCGATGTCTTGGTAACATCCGAAGGTCTGGAAAGAGACCGACAGGGCATAGTCAAACCCGACCTGAACACTCTGAGATGTTTTGGGTTGGTTGGTGAGGCTGCCCTTGTCAGCAATGTTCGTCGAACAGTGTTTCCCGTCTGTAATCCACTGAATCGAGACATTGTCCTGGAGAAAGGCCAGGTGGTCGGTACTATACAGTATGCTGACAGAAACGGTGAACTCTCGTCACCGGAGGTAGGATCCGTGATGATGCGTCTCGAGCAAGAAGCTGCAGACATCGAGACGGCAGAAATCGCGAGCACCCACACGGGGGAGCTCCCTACCTGGCTGTTAGACATGTATGGCGACACCCACCTGACCCAGCCAGAGGAAAGACTGAAGCTGTCCGCCTTACTACGTAAGCATGTGGATGTCTTTAAATCCCCAGATGAGCCGTTAGGGCGCACCGATCGATGTCTGCATAACATCGACACGGGTGACGCACAACCTATCCGAGTCCCTTATAGAAGGATTCCGCTCAGCAAGAAGGCTGCGGCGGATGAACAACTTAAGGAGATGTTGGATCAAGGGTGGTTAGGCCAAGTACTAGTCCCTGGTCCAGTCCCGTCCAGATGGTGACGAAGAAGGATGGGACCATGAGATTCTGCGTCGATTATCGATGTCTGAATGGAGTGACTAAGAAAAATGCTTACCCCCTCCCGCGCATCGACGAATCCTTGGATGCCCTAGGAGGAAACAAGTGGTTTAGTTGTCTCGATCTCCAATCTGGATATTGGCAGATCGGGATGAATCCCGACGATGTCGAGAAAACCGCTTTTTCCTACCAGAGGGGGCTCTACGAGTTCGATCGCATGGCGTTTGGTTTGTGTAACGCCCCCGCCACATTCGAGCGAATGATGGAGGAGATGTTGAGAGGTTTGCTAGGTAAAAGTTGCCTGGTTTACCTCGATGATATCATCGTCTTCGGCAAAACGACGGATGAAGCAATGGCGAATCTGGCAGAAGTCTTCAACAGGATTCGGGCGTGGGGACTGAAGTTGAAACCTAAAAAATGTCAACTTTTTAGGACTTCAGTCGAGTACCTGGGCCGAATCGTGTCTGAACAGGGTATAGAAGCCAACCCGGGGAAAATTAGCGATGTAATGACTTGGGCTAGGCCCACTACAGTGAAGGAAATCCGATTCTTCATTGGTTTTTGTTCCTACTACCGAGAGTTCATCCCGGGGTTTGCAGAACTCGTCAGTCCTTTGCAGGACTTAGTGATCCAAAAACCTAAAGGTAGTAGAGGTCGTTACGAGGCATTCGCGTGGACGGAGAAAGCCGAACATGCTTTGGTCGAGTTAAAACGAAGTTTCAGGGAGACACCTGTTCTTCGATTCCCCACACCCGACGGTCGTTTTATCTTGGACACTGATGCTAGCAACACAGCGATCGGGGCTGTTCTATCCCAGGTGCAGGATGGAATGGAGGTCCCGATCTCATTTGCCAGCAACACTCTAAGTAAAACACAACGAAACTACTGCACTACCAAAAGGGAACTGTTGGCAGTTGTCGTGTACACCAGGAAGTTTAGACACTACCTTTATGGTGGTAACTTCACTATCCGCACTGATCATTCGTCTTTGAAATGGCTCCTAAATTTCAAAGAGGCTGAGGGAATGATGGGTAGGTGGCTGGCCCACCTTTCGGAGTTCGGTCTCGAAAACTCTAAGATCGAACATCGAAGTGGGGCCAAGCATCTAAACGCCGATGGCCTTAGTCGTATCCCTGTGCGGCTATGCCAGAGGTCGGATTGCACAGACTGCGGCAGTCATAATGCTGTTTTGGCAGCTGTAAGTGGTTTAGTAGACAGCCGGGTGGGTGTTGCATTTTGGTCTCTCGATGAACTCATTGATGCTCAGAAAGCGGACGCTGACATCAAACGAGTTGCTGAATGGCTAGTTAAGGGGGCTAAACCCACTAGGCCTGATGTATCGATCGAGAGCGCCGAGGTACGGAAATTAGTAGGGCAATGGCCTCTACTAACTTTCCGTGAAGGCTTGTTGTGTCGCTGGAAAGTCGAGGCGGGTCGAGCTAGGCGCACGATTCAAGTAGTTGTACCACGCCAACTGAGGGGTGAGGTACTCTCCTTTTGCCACGGACACCGAACAGCGGCACATTTTGGTCGTAAACGAACGCTCGAAAAGGTGAAAAGGAGATATTACTGGCCCGGGATGGGAAAGGACATAGGTCGTTGGGTTCGACACTGTCCTACCTGTTGCCTGGTAAAGCCCGGCGAGGGCATGGGTAAGTCTCCTCTGCACCAAGAGTTGTTTGGGGTGAGATTCGGGAGGATAGCTATGGATATCATCTCGGGATTTGCACCCACGCCAAACAAGAATACTTGCATGTTAGTAATCCAAGATTACTTCACCAAGTATGTACGCGCTATTCCCCTACCAAATCACACGGCAGAGACCTGTGCAGAGGCCTTCGTGGACGAATGGGTTTTGACCTTTGGAGTCCCGTTGCTTCTGCATTCCGACCAAGGTCGAGAATTCGAATCTCGACTCTTCTCTGAGATGTGTGAATATTTAACGATTGTAAAACAGAGAACCAATCCATACAGACCACAGAGTGATGGTCAGGTGGAAAGGTTCAATAGAACGTTGATTCAGAGTCTGACTATGTTGGTAGACAAACATATGGACGACTGGGATGAACAGGCTAAATATGTGGTGTCCGCATATAACAGCTCTGAGCACAGTTCTACTGGATGCAGTCCAAATATGATGGTATTCGGGGAAGAAATTCTCATGCCAGCGGATGTGATTTTCGGCTCAATCGAGAACCCACTCGAAGTCCCTTGTTCCGTCACCTTCGTGGAACAACTTCGTGACCGATTGAGGGAGAGTTATAGCATGGTAAGGGAAAACTTAGGTAAATCTGCGGAACGCCAGAAGGTCGGGTATGACTATGGGCTAAAGCAGAGAAGATACTCAGTTGGTGAACAGGTGGTGAGGTACCACACCCCCCAGGCAGCTATGAAGCTTGCCCCCAACTGGGATGGGCCGTTCGTTGTAGATTCTGTCCTCTCTGAGTCGACATTATTACTTCGATCATCCCGCGGACGGTTGCAAAAGAGCAATGTTGATAGAGTGCGCCGGTGGTTGGGCGTAGAACTATCACAAACTGTCGAGTTGTTGCAACCACAACTTGATGATGATTCACCTTCTCGTAGGGCTACGAAAAGGGCTAAGTCTGTTTCTGGACAGGTCGAAATAGAGGTCGAAAGGTCGCGGCCGGAAGTCCAGTCTAAAGAACAAACTAAGCAGGGTCATCGAAAACGACAGCAAAAAGCTCGAAAACTGAGCGAGGTGGAGGTGTTGGATGCCAGTAAACCATCAAAGCGGCGCCGTGGTCGACCGGCCCGTCGAGATAAGTCGAAAACATCTAAACAGCCTTTGAAGGGATGTCGGAAGCCCGACCCCCCCTCGAAGGTGCGAACGACTGAACAAACTTCACATCGAAACGTTTCGATTGAAGTGAAAGATCAGTCACTCCAGTCCGGACCTATGACTCGAGCGAGGCTTAAGCGCCAAGGCTCATCAAAGGAACGGTCAGCGAGTGTCGAGGATAAAAGGAAACCCAGAGCAAACACTCTGGCTCCTGCATCCACACCGTCACAAGTGATGGGAGGCAGACGCCGACGGAAACGGGTTAATAGCCCGGTCGGCCCGGCCACATCAAAGGACGGCGGGCTAGGAGGGGGTGATAGTAACCCGCCCCGAGGCTCAACACTCGTTCCTGTAGTAAAGGTTAAAATCAGGAAAAGCCCTAGATTAAACCCTACTCAGTAATCGATGTTTCGCACAATACCAAGCAGCAGCTTTACTAACCTGTGTTTTTAATGAGACTTTAAAATAACGGGTGCCATTCTTGAGTAAATCTGTCTGTGGACGTGAAGCCGACGGTGAATAAAAAATTACACAACGAGAAGTCGTACGATTGCCTCTTAGTTTGAGACAAACTGATACTGGAAACATGGAAATTTGGAGCCTCTGATTTTATTGACTGTGAGGACGGGTTCCCAGCATAGGCTGGTGGATACTGCCCGAAGGGTAGATCCATATTGGAACCATTTTTTTAATCCCGGTAGTCTGATGAAGGAGGGGGTGCCCAGATTAATCCATGTTAATAGTGTTGGAACCCATAGACCGCATAGGAAATAACGGCATATGCAAACATTGCGACTGGAGAAGCAGAGCGTGACGGTGAGGGGAGAGTGAGTCGTTCTATTTTTTGAGCAATACCTTATTTGGTCATGGCGTGATGCGCGGTGGACCAATAGGGTTCGCCCTCCTCGGTCACGTAGTCCCTTCCTCCAATCAGAGACGTGCGCCACAGGGATAAAAGGCCGCGTCGCCCACCACGGAGGTCACATCTGCATCCTTCTCGTGAGAGTCGGACGCAGATAAGCTGGACTAAGCCTAGCTTATTCCAGCTGGTACGCCCCGTCTGGGGACTTCCTACCTGAGTGTAGGAGGTCTCCCCTGCCTAGTGTCGAGGGACACGACCTGTGTGAGCGCAGGTTCGTGTTCACTCGAGACTCCAGTCTTCGGTCCCTCGAGCCGCCTGAGTGCGGTTCGAGGTACATCGAAGACACCTTCGAGGCTTCGACCCGCCAGAGTGCGGATCGAAAAACCTCGAAGATCCTCTTCGACGTCTCGTCCCGTCTGAGAACGGTTCGAGACCCGGAGTCTTCTCTCCCTGGTGGAACCCGGCAGTTCAGGAAGAACCATGGGGTCCTCGTCCGACGAGCAGTCAGGGTACAGCTCTTCGGCGAGCCACAAGTCGCAGAAGAAGAAGAAGAAGAAGAAGTCCAAGAGGACCAGACCCGAGCAAGAGCTCGAGTCTACCTCGGCTAAGAGTGCAGCCCTTCTGAAGCAGATCGAGGATGCACAGAAAGCCTTGGCTGAGTCCCAGGAGCGGGAGAAGGAGCTCCGCCGGAAGGCGAAGGAGGCAGCTAAGCAGCAGAAGCGCGACTTGAAGGTCGCAGCTGCTGCCGCCTCGAGAGACTCTTCTCCCGATGAGATGGAGGTCGACGAGCCGTCGACGCCTGCTCCATCGAAAAGTGCTACCCCTTCAGGTTCTAAAGGCAAGAAGCCGACTGAATCGAAGGCATCCAAGGGTACCTTGAAGGATTTCAAGATCCCTAGGGTGCCCAAGAAGGAAAGTAGCAAGAAAGAGTCCGCAGCCAAGAAGGCTCCAGCCCGGGAGAGGAGTAGCGAGTCTACTGCTCCACCGGAACCTGGAACCGAGCCGTCGGAGGTCGATGCCGGTGCCGTGGAGAGCACCGTATCCTCACCCCCAGACACGGCCAGGGCTGTCGACGAGTGGAAGCAACTGTCAGCGATCACTGCCAAACGACGTGCTGAGTACGTCGATGACAGGCCACTGACAAAGCTTCAGGACTACCGCAAGAATGGTCAAGTGGTACTCCCAAGTCTCGTCGGAAAGGACGGTAGTGACGACGAGGAATGGTATTCGGACGACAGTCATGCCATTGACTGGTATGTCTCGATGATCGAGAATGTTACGAATGCCTCAGACTCGTCGGGGGTGTCGCTGCCCGAGCGACAGCGGATTGGGTTCGCATGGCGCATCTTCAATCCAGGGCAGCAGTGTGCTTTCGAGAACTGCACACGTAAGGGGTTTCCCCCTCGCGTATACGCGACTGACGGCAGGTATGCTCGACACTTGGTTGAAGAGCATCGAGCCATCCGTCCGCAGTTCGGTTGTGTTAAGGTGGAAAAGACCATTCCATGTTATCAGGACCCTGATGACCCGACCTCTCCTCCTTTCGTGACCTCACGAAGGGGCTTGATGGCGCGTCATCTCAAGTCGTACAAGCAGCCCCATAAGTACAACGCCGAGGGCGCTATCCAGCTAGTGGAGACACTGGTTGGAAAGTGCGAACGGAATGAGAAGACAGGCGCGCCGACTAGACACTGGATGCGGATGGCCCCCGCACCCCCGTCTACGAAGCGCCTGTATATCAGACCGGAGCTGATGCCCGCTTTCTACGGTGCCTACCCCGAGTTCAGGGTAGAGCAACGGAAGAAGCGGGAGGCCAGTCGTCCTCGGGACCCAGGACCTACAGCCTCTACGAGTGGGAACAAGAGGCCCCACTCTACAGAAGCTGGAAAGTCTGCCGGTTCGACTGAACCTAAGAAGCCTAAGCCGCAGGCTGCTCCCTCGAAGCCCGAAAAGGCATCGAAAGCCGCCCCGGCCCCGGCTCCTAAAAAGTCGAAGACTGCTTCGACCGGTTCAGCCAAACCAAGCACCAGTGGTGCTAAAACTGGAGGCAAGACGGTGGAAACCCGGAGTGGTCGTGATCGACAACCCAAGGTGACCACCAACTCGTCTCCTGTCAAGCCCCCTACAGCGGCAGAGGGCAGCACCCCAGCTGCCACGCCGCGTGTCCATGTAGGAGGCGCGACATTGACCTCAGCAGCAGGAGCTAGCTTCTCCAACGTCGTGACAGGCGCCGACACCCCGACAGCAACCTTGCGTTGGGAATTGGCACAGCCTGCATACGGCGATGGCGTCGAATGTGGGGTCCCGAAGACGTTCGTGGAACGTTGTAAGGGACTTCTACAGATGACAGGCAGCCCCGCTATCGACAAGTTCGGTGAGGCATTCCGTGAGGAAGCGAGTGCCTACTTGTTCGGCCTGTTTGATAGAACAAACATGGCCATCCGTAACGAGCTCCTTCCGGCTCTTAGGAATGAGGCGCGCCAGACCGTTCAGATGGAGATGGACTCTCGTCTGACCGACGTCCGAACGCGTCTCAATAACTTTGAGGCACAGGCCCAATATGATATTACCAAGAGGGACAGTATCATAGAAGGCTGGGAGGAAATCGACCGCGAATTCTTTAGAGTCTTCGGGGTCCAACTCTCGGAATGGATGAGGGACAAACACCATGGCGTCCGAACCCTGAAGCCCGTTCGAACCGAGCCCTCTCGCGAAGCGCAGAGGTACCTCGTCGAGGGTGGAGAGATTCCTGACGTCAGGACGCTGGCGGCTCAGACGAATCCTTTGAGAGAGTTGTCTCCAAAGATTGACAGTCTGAGCTCGGCTATGACGATGTTGGGCCGAGAGCAGGTGGTGCAGGACAAGCCTGACACCCCGGGTAGGTCTCTCGGTGCCTCCGTCTACCCGCCAGCAGCCCCGTCTTCCTCCTCGGTTCCCTTGATAACCCTCTCGGGAACCACCGAGCCTACGCCGCCACCGGTCCAGAGAA
The DNA here is from genome assembly GCA_949317995.1 of Acholoe squamosa. Classification (NCBI taxonomy): domain Eukaryota; kingdom Metazoa; phylum Annelida; class Polychaeta; order Phyllodocida; family Polynoidae; genus Acholoe; species Acholoe squamosa. Next base: position 26,185,537 of record OX439050.1, read on the forward strand.
TGGTGTCACCGAGGATCCATCCGGATCTTCAGGGCATCACTCCCCTGGCCCCGGCGAACGTAGCCGTCTGTCCGGACCCGTCGGCTTCCGCCCAAGCAGTAGAACCTGCCGAGGTGGAACAGTCGATGGATATAGACGGGGACGTCGATGTCGTCGATCATTCTCCAAAGCCTCCCCCTGACCAGGGAGACAAGGACGACCGTGAAGGTCAGGAGAGCGACGACGACGACGGAAGCGACTCAGCAGACTCGGCCGTTCTCCACTCAGATGCTGAGGGGGACTCCCGGGATGCACCCGAGACCTCTAACGAGGCTTGGAGTACGACAATGGACCGCGAGGCCCCATTGCCGGAGTCGCCGACGTTTTCGGGCCAGCTAGCCGCCAGCGCTCAACATGGAGAGGAGCGCACTGACGGAGAGCAGGCCGAAATCGACGCCGCTACAGGGTCCATCTCGGAGGATCAGTAGTATGAAACTACTGCTCCTCCTCGTCAGTCTGGATCGCTGACATCGAACAGAGTCTCGATGTCAGCACGGAACCCCCGGGAACTCGTTCCCGGACGACGGTGTACCCTCCACGAGTGGGGGTACCTTTCCTGTCCCTGGACCTCCCTGCGAAGCTGTGTGGATCCGACGCCACCTTGGTCTTAGTGTCCGGTGGTGCCACACATCCTCGGCCTCACGGTCGAAGGACCATCATAGTAGTATGGTACGCTATCGATGGGCTTCCTACGCTGGAAGGAGCTTCTCAACGAGACAGGGAGGAAACGACACGACCCCGGTTGCCATACCCGGTCGTGCCTCCCTCGGATCGACCAGGAGCAGGTCGTGAAGCAGTGTTTCGACACTGGTCTCCTACGTTGGATGGAGCAACGCCTTATAATTTAACTGTGATAATAATTTTTTTCTACAGTACAGTAGAAACTATATTTCTATATATTCCTCTACTGTTTCTGTCGACTGTGTCGACGGATCCAGTAGTTCATATTATTATCTAATTGTTTAGACTGATCCGGGATCTCTGAATTTTCAGAGACCTCGTTTCAGTCTAGTGGGGGGTGGTGTGGTGGTCCCGCGTCATCTTCGAGGTACCTTCGTGGTCCTCGTGGGCGACGTCGAGAGCACCTCTATTACCCGACGCCTGGGGGCGCTGGAGTCCAGCGCCACGTCACCACTTGGTCACGTGGCCCTCGACTCCGGTGTATATAAGGCCGTTGTACGGCCTTCCTCAGGGTCAGTCCAGCCCCGACTGACCATTGTGAGCAATGGTCGGCGGCTGCCCGGCTACCATATTCTAATACTCCTCTGTGCTCCTGCACAGAGGGGGTTCATGTGGAATATTAACTCTAGACACTAGAAGGCCTAGTGTCGAACCTGCAATAGAGTTCAAAACTCTGCCACCTGTAACTGTGATCGAGAACGGCTGATGCCTATGTGTTATTAGACAATAAAGTTTTAACTGGAACCTGAATAGTTGTTCTTCGTTGTTTATCGAAAGATTCGATATAACATCGAGGGGTAGAACGCTACACAATTATAAAATCATGTGTGTCTATTAGCTCGAATACAGTAGGCTATATTGTTATTTTTTGTCAAGTTAACAGGATCAATGGTCATAGATGGCTAGAGCCTGGCATTTAGGGATTACATACGAGTCTACAATATCTGTACATGTATTATATACATTTGTAGCAGTATTAACCTCAATTTCTTGACAGTCGTCGCTACATTCTGACATCTTAAAGCTAAAAGAAAAGTAGACCTGTTCTTGAACTATCTCCTTGGAATATTACTAGGTTGGCAGACTGGATAAAGTAGTTCGACTTTCATGGAATAAAGTTCAAAAGGTAAAACGAATTTCTACCAACTCTGGAGCTTAATTCAAAGGGCACTGCCATCGCTACATATGAGATGTTAGTGATTTACCTCCCATGCCTTCCTTTCTGATAGCCAGCTACTTTTTAGTGAGTGCTGTTAGCCTCAGCCCTGCTTTCACTATTCCAAGCAGCTAACAACTGTGCAGAGTGGCAACAGGTCCACAGAGAAAAAATAGCAGTGGAAGGTAAAAAATAGCAGTGGAAAATCTTGTTCTCTCAAGAGTAGCTACACTGGGGTTCTGCTAATTATATATACCTTGTTGGGTGTACTTGAACCTGAAATGTCTTCAAGTGCGTCCACCATGTGTTTATTTAGAAGGGTTCTTCTCAAGGAGGGCTGAAAAGAGACCAAGAGGTGCATGATAGCTTTTCGTCAGTCACATTAGAGGGTTAAAGGATGAATATATCACCTGAAGTCAGACTGTTGAAATACCACGTTTGCATCAAGAGGATCCCAAGATCGGGGTGAGGGGCTTCCTTTAAAACTTTCACTGTTGTTGGTAGGCTACATAATATGAGAGATTTGGCTATTTCAGCAGAAAACACTGAAATATGAAATAAATACCAAATGCAAGCCAGGAAGGGGGACGAAGAAAGAAATTTATGAGGCAAGGGAAATGGATATAGAGAAGCCATTTTAAAAGGGGGAAAAGCTTCCTATATATGACATAATATAGTCTAGAAAGTAAGAGAATATTTTGAGAACACCATATGACATGTAACCCAGCTCTTCCAAATGTTATTGTGCATGTAGGTTTAAGTCTATTCCCACCTATATGTACAGGAGAAAAATAAATCTACCAGGAGTTACCATGAAATTATAGCTTGTATTTTAGAAGTACAGTGCCCCCCCCCCCTCTACACCAACTAACAGAGAGAAGAGAAGCATGATGTTACAATGCCCTTAGCGCATGAGTAAACTCAAGAGCCCTGAAGCAGTCTGAGAAAATGCATTCAAGTGCCCTTAACTCATGAGCAGCCTCAAGAGCCCCCAAGGACTATCCGCAGGTGCATTCACTTTTGTGATGAGGAATGTCCCCCTTTTGTGATGAGGATGTGCCTACGCTAACATTGCATAGGTAGTGATGGCAGAGAATTATCGTGAACATCAGTTCCTTGAAAAACAAATTAGTACAGAATATTTGAGATATACGCAACAAATTGATTTCAATTTGGCCCTACTGTTATACATCTGAATCAGGCTTCCATAACTGAGTTAGTAGTCTGGGATCTTATTGAGTAAGCTTTATTCAGATACTGATATGACTATTTGATTCTCAGAGGCATTTTCATCATCAAATGTCCAGCGCCTTGACAAGACTTGCGTGGCACGTCTCCTCAATTGCCATACGAAAGTTAATGTTCAAATAGAGAGAAATGAAAGAGATGCCGAAACTAATCAAACTCCATTAACACAAAACACATTGTCTTCATCATGAAATAGCTTCAATTACATCCCCAACACGTCAATGACACTTTAACCCTACGGTCCTTATTCATAGTCTTCAATGAAAGGCCTAGGAGGGAGTTGTCTAGAACATGACATTAAGATAGAAAATTACCATCAATCACAGTATGAAATAATAGGTTAGCTGTTCCCAATATTTGGGATTGATTGTATGTAATCATGGTAAATCTCCTAGATGTATCCTACTTAGCTGTTGAATGAAATAGTGTGTTTCTTCTGGTGAGTTAGTGTTTCCTCTTGTTATGGTGAATGGCTCATTGTTTGCCGGTTTTGTTTTGTTTTTTGTTTTTTTGTTTCAAGCCCAGAAGGGAAAATCCCCATTCATGACATTGTAAATAATACAACAATTTTCATTAACTGAATCTGTCACCTACTAGGTTTATTTGTGATTTTTACATAATAATGTAAAACCACATCAGATTCGATTTATTGTCTAGAACTATGTACGTCTAGCATATAACTTTGGTTGCACCAAGGACTGTTATGCAGAAACATGTCTTAGGAGCCAGGTATAATTGACCCTCTTCACAGATTAAACATTGTTCCCTAATTAAGTACCTTTGACCTTCCAAAGGATGGAACATAGTCCAAATCTGTCTGATTCATGCAATGATGTATTGAGGGAGTCATTCAGGCGACTAGCCTGACTCTAGTGAAATAGCCTAGTCAAGTAAATCCTTTTAGATCGGTCTCCAACTACATATGTGTAGAGGCAAGGAGAAAGGGGGCTCCGTGCTACAAGTCAACTTTAAAATTCAGATCACTGGCTTTTCAGTGATATATTGCAAGAGAAGATAATCCTGTTAGTTTTAGAGGAATGGCTTGCTAAACTTAGGTAGGTGTGACTATTTCCTGAATGGCAATAAGCTCTATGCCTAATTATTCATGAGATACATATATAATTAGCATAATTTATGCTGATTATCTAAATTAGCATAAATTTCTACTCTTTTGCCTATAACTTTTGATCTAGAAATGGTATTTTCATTCTGTTTTCACCATAGTAAACCTAGTGAAAGATTCTTTCAAATAGGATAATTGATTTTCCTATTTAGAATGGAAATCATGTTTCCATGGCAACAGACATCAACAAAAATGCCTATTTAGGCCCAAAAACGTTCTTTTTACATGCCTAACTTGGAACCTTTCCACCCAAAATAGAATGTTTTAAATAAAATCATTGAATTCTCCATAAAAAAAGTACCCTTTAATAGTTTTAGGCATATTTTTCCTATTCTAGCCCATATTGGTGTCCCCTGGTGGCTAAAACAGATACTAAATCCCGCAGGAACCCCCATTTCTGCTTGCTGGCTCACATATATAGATTCTGTATATTGAAATCACCAACTAAATGCAATTCAAATATCGTCATTTTATTCAACCTCCGATACATCACACCAACATATCAAACTCCAGTCGCACCATTGAGCCATTGTCTTTATTTCATGCTGGAAGCAATGGAATAAGAACAGCCCATAGACTTTGCATGGGAGCTCCGTATCTCAAACCCCGTGAGATAACCCATCCCCGTATCACAAGGCCAGTGACAGCACCTTAAATAATCTTAAAACATACAAATACCCATCCTTTTATGTCATTTCAAATGGGTTTGTGCATCTCTAACTCAGATAACATGAAATAAATACAAAGGTTCACACGTAACCATCAGTCAGACCTACTACATGTACTCCTGAACCTTTGTCTATGTATTGGCAAATTTATACGTGTGTAGACTCTGTGGTGTTTATATGGCGTGCACCCAACTGACGATCCAGTACTGGACACTACTTGCAGCAGATACCAGAGGTCCACCAGAATCTCCCTGAAAATAAAATAATGGTGGCTTTGAGATGCCTTGTCATATTATGCACAAAATAATCTAGTGCCGACTTTAAATAGAAATGTGTTAGCATCGTCAGCTTCAAAGGCAAGACAACTCATGTAGATTAAGATGGTAGCGACCAGTTAGATTTACTAGATATAGCCCATTTCTACTGCCAAGCTAATGTCTCATCATATTACGCCTACAAAGATCCCCGTCACTGTCAGTAGTTTGCTATGAACATCCCTCAGTCTCTGGGGAGACCCATCAGATTGATCTCTGTATACCCTTGCTTTTCATGTCTCTCTATTTCTTTGAATAAAATCCTTCTGTCATTAGTGATTTAATTTTCTTTCATTAACAAAACCTATCTGGTGATAGCCTTTTCTTTTATCTTATCTTAGCCCACCTGACAAGAGTCCTTTCTTTTGTCTGTTTTTCTCGAGCACATAGCATCCGTTCAGTAATTGCACCACCATAGTTGTCATTACATTCCTTCCGGTTAGAGACGTGAACCTTCACATGCCTTACTCAGAGCATGTACCACATGTCTACCAACTAGTGCAGAAAATAAAAGACAAAGCATATTTTTTTCTATAACCATGGCACGATACCAGGGGTTTGTTTCAATATCTCTGTGAACAAAATTGAACAGTACTGCATTCATCCAAAAAAGATATTGGTAACGATTATGATAATCATACTAGATGACATTGTCACCACAACCAAGTTCATATCAAAATGGCTACATGGGTCAGGTCGCCAGAAACCATCACATTTGGTTGTTTTCAGGCTCTTTTTGGGTTTGGGTGCTTTTGTAACAAATGATCATGACCTAAGCTGGTATTCCATGATCCTGTTTCACCAGGGACAGGTAGGGCTACCATAAAAACATATATTCTTAGCATTCCATCAAGGATTCTCTGAGTTATGGTCTTTCAATGTTGAAAAAGGGCCTGAAAATGGCACTTTTTACATCTTCATACTTGCAACCAGTACCTAATCATTAGAAAAATAGGGTTGGAGTATCTTAAGTTACTTTATTCCATAGTATATAATCATAGTTAGCATTACCATGAAGTTTTAACATCATGTGGATCAAATCTTTCTCACTGCACCCCTCTACTCCTGGGATGCCAGCCTTTCAGCCCCTATCCAATTTAGCCCCCTGCCATTTGGCCCCCATCCATCTAGCCCCCATGTCAACTGGCCTCTATGTCTTTCAGCCCCCTGTCACCAGGCCACAATTTAGTATATTCCACCTCTGTACTCCAAAATTGCAACCTCATCCTACGTCATAGTACCCCATCATAGAATTATAATCTCATCCTAGCTCATGCAGTACATCGTACGTCATCAATCAATGACGTACAATGACGTACAATGAGAAGAGGCTAAATTTATGCCAAAAGACATAGGGGCCACATAATTTTGTGGCTAGTTTGTTTGCGGCCATATGACTGGGGGCCAGATAACATGTAGCTAATTGACTTTAGGGCAAGAAGACAGTAATTCGGACTTTCACTGTGTCCCATCCAAGTGATTTATTTAAACCTATGATATGGCTAACATGGACAGTGGCTAGAATTCTAATTTTACCACTTGTGGATGATGGCATTTGGTCTTATGCTTTGGTAAAAGAAATCCTGATGCCACCACTATTTGCCTTTGACTAAGGCTACTAGAGTAAAATAATACAAATGAAAACACAAAATTGAATTTGGCTGCTGTATGCATGTAACTAATAGGATTGCCTTCATCCCTTTTTAGATAGATAGTAGGTATGTTTTCTCTATCATTTGAGTAGTATATGTTGGTGATTATTTTATTTTGTGGTATTGAGGTGTTTATTTTTTTTCCTTGGACGGGACATAACAGAGGTTTTCTTTGAGAAGATGTAAAAGCTGAACCATTGACACGAAAGTCATATAATGAGGGTTTGTATGTATAATATGCCTTGTTATTTAAAGAATTTGAAAGAGATTCAGTGATATCTTTGTGTATGTCAGATAACTTAAAATCTCAGAAAACCTCAGGAAATGTGTACAAATGATTAAATCATGTTTTTCTAGATGAAAAATACTGTGAAGAAAATGTAAAACCATATCATTTCATTAGGCATAAACAGAAGATACAAGTGTTTTGTGTATCTTTGTAAGGTTTGATGATGATCGGATTACTCTAAACCCTTAAGTTGTACCCAAGTCATGACTGAATGATGAAAATACGCAGTATTTTGTCCTGTTCAAGTGTTTTTTAATAAGGACATACTTCAAAGCATGTTGTGAAAAACAGGTACCATATATGCACAAAAGGGCAGCTATTCTAGTAAATAGATGTATTGAAGATAATGTGTGTTGATTTTAATGGATGGGAAAGACTTAATTAAGTGTATGAGGCTAAAGTTAAGACTCTGGTACAAAAAAATCTCTTTTCCTTTTCATGACTCGCTTTGACAAAGTGGCCCAATTTTTTTGGGAAATAGCTTTTACTTTAATTTCTTCACTTGAATCTTAGAGATGATTGCTTTGGCAATTTATATATGAATTCTGAAGTTAATGTACAGTGTTTGAAGGTATAACCTTGATGTTTCACTTATTTCTGACTTGGACAGGATATTTTAAAGTAAGGTATTTGTTGCACATTGACAAAAACTGAGGAGTTAGAGAGTATTTTGATGATTTCTGAGTAGAGGAGATGTACCTTTACAAAGGTGATAAAGTTTGAAAGATTAATTCTTAATTTTGCCATTCTTGCCCATCTGGCCCATCTGGCCCAAAGATTAATGGTTCCTGGCGACCTGACCCACATACTTTCCTGCCTCCATGCTTATGATTAATAACGATAGACTATCTAAACGTTGCCTTGAATCGTAAAGTGCCTCTGCTGATCAGCTTGACCCCATATTTAGGACTGAAGGGCCCAATTGTGTGTGACTCCTTTATGGTTTTGTAAAACATCATGCCTGTAATATAGGTGTAGCCATTTTAATATGAACCTGGTCGTGGTGACAATGTCATCCGGTGTGATTACCATTTGTACAGTTATCAATATTATCTTGAGTTGAATGAAGTAGAGTTTAATTTATCCCACAAGGTACAAGTACTTGTACGTGTATAATGTTAATAGATTCTGGTCAGTTTTATTGTATACCCTATTTTTTAAAATTGTATTCCCTATTTTCTCTTTACCTCAAAATGTTACCGTTACACATATTTATCCTTCAAATATATATGTGGTATTAAATCCCTTATAATTATTTAGATACATCAATAGAGAGCCGGTGAGTTAAGTCTGAAGTAAACCCAGCTAGCAAACACCATGCAACTTACATCACTTTTATATGATCTTACGAAAAACTTGTCATCACTTTTATCTAAAAGTGATGTAAATTGCATGGCGTGTGCTAGCTGGGAAGCAAACACCACTTTCAGAAAGTGGGTAAAATAAAAAGTCGGCCTGTAACCTCTCTGTTTTCTCCACAGGAAAGAGAGTCCAAATGCAATTATCCTACATGTCAAATTCAGGTTTAGTCGGAAACACTGTAGTAAGAAGAAAAAGTACGCTGTAAAAAAAGTTGTCAACATAACAGCGAAATCCTTGTCCCAAAAGTGGTAGATGTTTGATATAATTTTTACGGGAATTCCTTGTACCACTGCACTGCCATCTGTGCAGGCCTCATTGCAGAAACTACACTACTTTACTATATTAAGATTATGGTGGTTTGCTGTTCAATTTTATGAGGATACCTCGAAGATTCAACATTAAGAAATAAATTTTATTTCCTATGCTATAGATAAACCAGCAATTAGTCAAAGATTAGTTCCCATGGCACCATCTATGGAAAATTATGATGATATTTTTCAGCATGTAAGGGCTACCTTCTGACACACAGGAATACCGGAAGCCTTTCACCCTTGCGTTAAAAAAATGTTCCAAATTGTGCTCACTCAGCAAAGTATGATACCTTTGTCATAAAGTACTACCTCAGCACATCCTGACCCCAAATCCCTTTGAGCGTTGCTCTTTCTAACCCTTGTGCATATTTGCCGGGAAACGCAAGTAAACTGGCTCACAAACTAGAAAATGTCGCTCATCATGCCCTAGGCTATGCGGACCCTTTACCTCTAGATATTGTTGGATAAAGGGTCAGGTATGGAAGGCTAGAGGGTAGGAGCAAGAAGATGGCAATGGTGGGAAACTCTGTCATAAAGTGTTCATATCCCCTCAAGGGCGCCGTCATCGTATGCCACCACCGTACCAAACCATCACCTTAGGGCAATTCTGATTGGCTCGAAATGGGTCATGTGACCTACAGGAAGTAAGAAATAGTGCTCAATTTCCGCTGGGTGGGCTTCCACCCAGGCATCCATCTTGTATGGGCCTGTGCACCATGTTGTCATTTGGTTTGACACTATAGTACGCTATAACTTACCCCAGCCGATTTCGCTTCTACTTTCACTATTCCCTTAGCTCTCCCCTGTTAATAAACCCATCTCAATTGGCAAAAATGAAAAAAGACGTTAAGAAAACGTTGCATGATTGTTTTTAAAGCGACATAGTCCGACTTTTACCTTTTTTTCAAATTCTAGTCAAATATGCCTCAAACATTGCTATAAAATAGTATTTAGGTACTTGAAGATTGGCAAATGAGATGTATTGTCCATACAAGCATCGACAAGAGGTACTGTTGTCCCACCTATAGGTATCCTACAATGTATGTTCAATGGGTGGATCACAAATTAGGAAATTGGGTATCAATCTGAGGATTTCTTCAAATAAATTATTATGATCGATATGAGCTAAATAATGAAGAATGAGAGTAAATAAAATAGATACCAAGGGAAGTAGGGTCTATGTGAACATCCGGGGTCATTTTTGAACAGATCGATTGTTCAGCCCCAATCATTGGACTATGCCACTTAAAGTTCCGCTGACGTTTGTAAATAAAAAAAAAATCAGCGTTTTTCTGTTTTAATTACCAGGTAAAAAAAAACACACATAATTTTGCGGTTAAAAACATAACTGACAAACGTATACATGTGAAAGTTATTAAATATTAGAACATAATGTCGTTTATAAAAAAAATTTGCCCAAACCTTTTCCCAACGTTCCCAAAAGTTATATGCGTTCTTTTTTGGTAAGGGGGTTCAAACGTGCACATATAATTCACTTCCCAAATAGATTCCCTGTATGATGAGAATCCCAGTGTTTACCCACTACAGTTTGGCAAAAGCGAAATGCTACACGATACAAAAGTATAATACTGGTGTGATCATATCAACAGATAATCACAACTACTAAGTGTTGCTACATTTCTCATAAATAGAACAACCAATTCAGTGGGTGCTGTTAAAGCTACATAGAAGAGTTTCTTTATCATCCGTTGGGAATAGAGAAAATACGCTTTCTTATCTCCCAGGACAATTGCACAGCTACAATCGCACAAGACCGATGATTTCTTGATGGACAATTTAATGCTGTTTCATTTGCCCATAATGCAGGTCCCATCTGCGCTTTCTATCATGCTCTTGTAGTAAATCCATGGATTCACTGCTTTATTTTGTGGAGCTCGTAATCCCCATTGAGACTGCCGTCTCACATAATAACAGACATTCCCCCTCCCTCTCTAATACTACCCCACCCTTACACATCCACCATCCATTGTTGTCTAAGAATAGACTGACGTCTGTGAGACATGGTTGACGTTATTTACCACATAACATTGACAGTCTGTACAGAAAAACCTGACTATCGTAATAATGTTTGTTGTAAATGTCTATTGCCCACCTAATACCACTGACCTTGCTAATGGGGTCAATTTACTACAAAGGATCATTGAAGACATAAAAGTCTGAGGTATGGGTCATTGGAGATCTAAATATTGATTTCTGCAAACGCAATGATGAAGGTACAAAGAAGCTTATTGATATGTGTAGGGAAACAGGTTCAAAATCATTAATAACTGTCATTACTAGACCTAATCCTGGAGGCGGTCCTTGGACATGTATAGATTATATCCTGACCAATTGCCCAATTGTAACAGCAAATTAATTTCTGACCATTATCCGGTCTATGCTATTAGGAAAAAGGAGAGGAAGGTAATGGAAAATCATACTTTCTTAGGGAGATCATATAAAAATTATGCTAAAGATGACTTTTACGAGCACCTGAGTGACTATGATTGGACACCTTTTAATAACAGTAATGACCCAAATTTCCAGTGGGACTTTATGTTATCTGCCATTATGCAATATTTGGGTGCAGTCTGTCCAGTACGTGACAATAATAACAATTTGACCTATTTTCAACATATTTGACCTAATTTGACCTATCCTGACCTAATCGACTTATTTTGACAACTACTGTTTTAAGAACTAGCAACTACCTGATGTGGGAACTAGTAGGCACTGTATTTGGGAACCAGTAGTTTGTGGGTGCAGGAACCAACGACTAATGTATGTGGGAACCACCACCAGCTGGAAGCCAGCAGGTACTGGGTGCAAGAACCAGCAAGGGTGTGGGATCCAGCAGCTACTTGGGTTGGGAACCAGTTTATATGGGAACCAGCAGCTACTGGATGTGGGAAGCAGTAGCTATTGTATGTGGGAACCAGCATGTACTGGGTACAGGAAACAGCAACTAATGTGCATGGGAACCGCAAAGTGATGGGTGTGGGAACCAGCAGCTACTTGGTATGGGATCCATTACCAGTAGTGGATAGGTGTGGAACCACCAGTTACAGTTACTTTAATTTGACCCTTGTGGGCCACTGTACATCTCAGCCCTAGTTGAAAGATTTATTCTGTTTCTGTGATTGAATGAACGTTTAAGTCAGTCTTTTAACATTTTTATGTTCTAGCTCAAGGAAACCGAAGATTAGTAGCAGATTATTTTTATTAAACTTCGTCATTTATTGTCACTTAGAGTGATTTTCTATGAATGCATACAATTCTGGTGAATTGTCAAATGTATCGCTTGGCATAAACACTAGGAATACAAGGTTAGAATCTATGTTATGCGATTGTATAAGGTTAGAGAAAAATCAGGAAAAATCAAAAGTTTAAGCACGGTGTTGTTATGGACAAAAACTGTAGAGGATAAATACTGGGATTCTCATTATACAGGGAATCTATTGGGAAAGTTAAGTTTTCTAAGTGGTTAAGATTACATTTTGGATGATATTCAGACACAATGCTAATTATAAGGAGGCCTATTCTACTGGTGTGCAAGAATGAGTACAACGCGGTTGGCCTTCCTTGTAACACAGTACTTTATTATACTGCCATCTTAGGCTTCATTGTAGAAACTACACGGTTTCACTACTATATCATTACAGTGGTTCATTATTCAGTTTTACGAGGATCCCAGGTAGATTCAAGTTATTTCAACAGCTCTCCCTTGATATGATTTGTGAATGTGTAAAAAAATGTTGTCAAAATAAAATGGTAAAGATGAACGATGATAATTTTTGGCCAACCGTTTCTTCACGAGGGTGACAGGCCTGTTCCGCACGTGGCCAGTTGCGATGCGCGCCTATCACGCGAGTGAAGAAATGGTCGGCAAAAACTGATCAGAGTTTATCTTAACATTTATGTCAGGGTGTTTGGGGTGAACATTTCTTCTTTTTCTTTCAAAATAAACTCACAATTCATCATAGTAGACTCAAAATGCTGTCTGACACCATCTTGGATGTTTACGTTTTACCGAGATCACGTGACCCATGCATAATTGGCGCGGGTAATTTCACGGCAGGGTGCAGTACGAGGGTTTAGTGCTTTCTCAATGGGGCCTCAATATTCGCCTTGACATAATGGCGCATTTTCCAACCCAAATTAGCCATATATTTGTCCTTATTCCTTAAACATTTGTGTACCACCGTACTGCAACCTGAGGCTTCTTGTAAAACTACACTTGTTCAGTGCTTTTCAGTTATGATGGTCCATAGTTCAGTTTTACGAGGATTCCTGGTAGATTTAACAGTTATTTTTTTACATGCAGCCTGTCACTTTCTTTTGCAGTAGGTAACAGCTAGAGAACTCCTATCATACAGAAATGTCCCATAACAACAATATGGGAAGAGACTAGTCCGAAATATGCATAAAAAACCAGCAAGATTCCAAGTCTACACCTTGCAGTTTGAGTGTGATGGCGTGATCCCACGTGACCTGTGAGCAGTCAATCAGCTGTCAGCCCTGGGAGTGAAAACAAGTCAGCATTCTCTAACCGAGTTCTAAAAGGAAAATGTGTAACAGTACACATTTGGGAGACCCTGTTAGATGGGACCTGAGAGAGGGCCTAACCCCATAAAGGGTATGGGATCCTATGGTGAAAAGATACCAACTACATTGTGATATTGATAGCCCTAAGAGCTATTTTATGATTGGCCCTAACGACCCACAGAAGTCAAAGATGTAGGGGGTGCAAGAGATACAGGGCATATAGATGACCCTTTAGATTGATTTGGCAGGTCGACTCTCCCCTTAAGAAACCCACATAATTGTGTCTACAGAAAAACTTTGCTTTCAATGTCTTCAAGGATTTCATAAATTTTGCTCTGTGTATATGGGTCAATCCACTGAAAGTGGGCACTTGTCCATGGGAGAGGATCATTTTTAAAAACTAAGAATTAGATCATGAAACTTAATTTTATTGATAGCCCTATATCTTGGCTCTTAGGAAAGGTTCATTCAAGTCACTAACTCCCAAGCGGTCAGTTTTTATTGCAAATATTCAAAATTATGAAAATGTAATGGGCGTGAGCAAAATGAATTCTTCTCTACCTCACAGAAATATTTGTCAGTACTACATGATTTTCAGTTAGGATATTTGACAAAAGGTCCCAAAGACACATTATGAAGAAAATAGGAAAAAAAGATGGATATTTACAATACATAAGGAAATAATATGAATGTAATGGGCGTGAGCGTAATGGGCGTGAGTGAAACAACTTTCCCAGGCTTCAGACAGCAACTCAGCAATATAACATCACCCAGAATTAATCTAGGCAATAAAAATAATCTAAGAATACTTATAGGATGCATTTGGAATGCATCAAGCCTGCCAACATGCTTGCAGTGCATTTTACTCACGCCCATTACGCTCATGCCCATTACGCTCATGCCCATTACATCTGTCAGTTAACCCCTCTTTTTGGCATAACCAAGGTATGTAGTGACTCCAGTCTTTTTTTAAAATGACTTATTAACAATAGATCTTCAAGTTAGGCTGGTTGAAAGAAAGAAAACTTTGATAGTTTTTGTCCTGGATGCAGAAATTTGAATGTAATGGGCGTGAGCAAAATGGACTTGAAAATACTTGAATATGTACTGCACAGTCATGCCTGTAGGTAGACCCTAAGTTTCTGTACCAGAAAATCCCCTATGATGACCCTAATCTTGGTGGGAAATAAGAAGATTGAGGGTAATGTTTTAGTAGGCCTACCAGTGTACTTTCACTTTGCTAACGCCCATTACAGCACCTGTATTTGGTTATAGAAATGAACAGGGGAAAAGGAATGCCAACCAGAGCACCTCCAAACAAGATGAAAAGGTTAGATAGGACCCCCCACTAAGGAATAGATAAAATTATATTGGTCTGTTGCTGTTTGGCTTGATGGTATAGACCCTGGGCTGAGGTGGAAATTGAATAAAAAGGCAATTTTTGGCCATTTTTGAACTTTGGGCCACCATATCTAAAAAAATAGCAGGCCGACATATGTAAACTTGCCCTTCTTTTGAAGCCCAAGGTGTTTTCTTTGAAATGAAACCAGAAATAAGAAGAATGGTTACTTACTTCTTATTTTACAGCCCCCTGTATCCAAAAAAGACCAAAAAGACCCAGGTGCCCACTTTCGGTGGATTGACCCATATACATTCAGTATTGGCTATCATTTCATTTCATTCATTGGACTCATGCGTCCCACAAAACTGAAAGGGGCTGCTAATGATACATTATCTCTAAAATTAATTATGGATTTCTGGTAACTTTGGGACCAGGAATGCACCGTTATTTCAACAACATTTCTTTTACAGTGTATGTATAGGCTCGGATGTGGCAATCAGTAAACTAGCCCCCTTTGCCATGCTTGAAAGGGCGGCAATAACTAGGCACATGCCATACTACTCTTGAACAGGGAAATCGGACGTTTTTTTTTTTGCATAGAATTCTGTATGTAGACCGTAATCGATGATGATAGAGGTAATTTATGGACGGAAATTTATCCCAAATTACTCCTTTGTATTTTAAATTAGTGTAGAGGCAAGGAGAAAGGGTGCTCCGTGCTAAAAGTCAACTTTAAAAATCAAATCACTAGCTTCGAGTGATATATTGCATGAGAAGATACTCCTGTTAGTCTTTGGAGGAATGGCTTGCTAAATATGTGTAGGTGTGACCATTTCGTGAATGTCAATAAGCTCTATGTCTAATTGTTTATGAGATATATAACTAATTAGCATAATTTATGCTACTTAGCTAAATTTGCATAAATGTTCCTTCAAATGGGATCATTGATTTTCCTATTTAGAATGAAAATCATGTTTCCATGGCACAGAAATCAACAAAAATGCCTATTTTGGCCCCAAAACATTCTTTTTACATGCCAAATTTGGAACCTTTCCACCCAAAATAGGACGTTATATCAAAAAACCATTGAATTCTCCATAAATAGTAGCCTATAACAGTTTTTGACATATTTTTCCTAGTCTAGCCCATAGTGGTGCCCCCTGGTGGCTAAGTCTGGTACTAAATCCCACAGGAAGTGTTCTTTCTGCTTGCTGGCTCACCTATTGTTGAACCTCTTTCCCTCAAAAATTTCCTCTTTTTATTAGTGCTTTACCCTTTAATTTCCTTCTATGCCACCTGGGGTCATAGTACCTGTCATTATGAAAAAGTAAGTAGGTGAAGTGCTTTAAAGAATGCTATTTCATGTTGGAGGCAGTTTAACCTAGGAGCTCCGTATCCCATCCACCCCCACCCCCATCAGATCACCCTCCCCGTATCTTGAAAGCAGTAACCACACATCAAATGGTCATAAAATGTATTTATATTGATATTCATCTTTTTTTCTGTCATTTGAAAAGAGCTTTGAGTTTTGGGAATTTCAGACTAAGGTGACAATGATTCAACTAAATTGGACCTGACCTCGCCACTGAGATGACCCTCAGTCAGACTCTATTCTCCTGAACCTTTCTCATTTTCCCAACTTGCCAGAATTGGGTCAATTCATATGGTTTCCATGATGCATTAATGTAGATATGTATTTCTAGAATAAATTGATTTTCCAATGTCCAATTTCAACCTTCTTCTTCCTCCAGGTTTTTGAATACCAGCTGCAATATGTCAGACAGTAAGTAGATTATTTACATAACCTCGGTTGCAACCAACTTAATAACTTAAGTAATTACTAACTGTTAAATTATAATGTCTTATCCCAAACCCTAATCTTTCAATTCAAGGGATATATAGCAAAAATATTGAACAGTGCATGAACATGCGGTGAAATTTCTCTTATAAAAAGTACAAGGGGAGGAATTGGAAGATACCTTTAACCAAATTTATGTCTCAAATGAAATGTTCTCCAGAGTGTAGTTGGAACTGAGAAGAGTCCCCTAAGGATGAGTGACATGTCAAAGAGTCTGTTTGGATCTTCTCAGCAGACTGCAGTTCATAGATGTGGACAGGTGAGGGGAAAGGGTCCTCCGAGGTAAATTGTGATATTTATAGTCATTGGCTTTAAAATGAGGTATAACACTTGCAGATAACCCGTCTGGTCTCTGAGATATTGCTTCATGAAAATGGAATGACATAACTATACCAATACAGCCAATTAGCTCTATTATTCCTTGTTTTAATTAAATCAGGCATCTAATTAGCATAATGATTTAAATAACCAATTAGAAATAGTCAACCCTTTCAATACATTTGGGCATAACTTTTGACCTAGAAATGGTATCTCAATGCCTTTTTCAGCATACAAATCTACATGAATCATTCTCTCAATTGACATTAATATTTTTTTATTTGAAATATTATTTTGGTTACCATGGCAACCCATATCTCTGAGAATGCTTATTTAGGCCTTTTTTTGGATTCAAAACGTTCCATTTACACTCCAAGTACACAGGAAGTGCCAGAAAATAGAACGTTTTTGAGAAAACCATCTTTTTCTGTATAAGAAATTACATAATAGCAATTTTTGGTCTATTTTTAATGTTTTTAGCCTCTGTAGCTCCCCTAGTTGCCAAATCCAGTACTAAAAATCCCGCAGGGAGGGCCCTTTCCCCTCATTTGCCCACAGATCTTTATTACAATCTTACAATGCAATTTCTGGTTCCTTTCACGAACCAGGGAAAGAGAAATAACCAGTAAAGCTTAACACATTTCTATCAAAATGATTTCATGAGGAGGTTCCCAGAAGGCAAATAATATTATTGAAAGAGTGCTGGTTGACTATGTGGATTGAATCCCTTTATTTATGTCCATGGGAACAAAACAGCATCTGTGGGCAGATGAGGGTAAAGGGCCCTCCCTGCGGGATTTCTAGTACTGGGTATGCCCACTAGGAGGAGTACAGAAATTTGAAAAATAAGCAAAAAATTGTTCAAATGTACTTTTTCACATAGAAAAATGTGGTTCCCTCAAAAATGTTCTATTTTCTTGCATTTCTCTTATAGGGGGGCCTATTTGGAATGTAAATGAAAAGTTTTGAATCCAAAATGAGGCTTCAATAAGGGTTCCCATAAAACTGTGTTGCTATGGCAACAAAATTTACATTCCATTTAACATGAAAATTATATCAATTGATAACATGATTCATTAGGATTTATATGCTGAAAAAAGCGTGTTTACACTATTTCTATATCCAAAGTTACGAACAAATGTATGAAAAAGTTGGTGATTTTTTAATTGATTATTTGCATCTTTATACAAATTATGCAAATCAGATGCATGATATTAAAACAATGGGAGATAGAGCATATTACCTACATATAGCGATATAATTGCATCATCCCATGTTCATGAAGCAATATCTCCAAGACAAGAGATGATGTCTGCATGTGTTATACCTCATTTTAAAGCTGATAACTTCAATTTTTAATGTTATATTTTTCCTTGGAGGGCCCTTTCTCCTCATCTGTTATTCTTATTCTGGAAGCTTGGCCAAATTGAAATTCCATCTCCCTCTGCTATTTGTCATTTGTTAGTATTTTGTTCATTTCACACTTGGTTGTGATGTCGTTTTCTGGCTAGCTTGTAAACTATGTTGTTTGAAACCACCATGACTAACATATTATCTATAGCCAATATGAATCAGATTTAGAGTGAATGTAACATGGTAAATATATTTGTTTACGCCTATAAATTGTTAATGATATATATTTCAGTTGACACTGATTTAATAGTAGTCCAAGTGAAGTTTAACTATCGTCTTAATTTCCTTATATCTATATTGGACGTTCTGGCTCACAGCTTAGAAACCAAAACTTCGTTTGGGCCATGCCCAATGTTAAACATCTCACCAACGTCCCTGGAACGTTTCAGTGTGGAGCAGAGGAAAAAGGTATGGCATTATCTCTGTGTGTGGTGCACCCAGCTAACCTCCCTTGCTTACTATTTTCACCACAATCATACCCATAATAGGATAACAAAACCAAACGAACGGAAAATGACATAACAAAATAAAACAGGGTAGAACAGGGCAGGGCAGGGTAGGGTAAAGTAGGGTGGAATAGGGTTAAGTAGAGTAGAGTAGGGTACGGTAGGGTAAAGTAGGGTAGGGTTGAGATATAAAGTTAAGGGGTTGGGGGTGGGGGCACCCCTCAAGTATGGGGGGCTACAGGGGGGCAACCCACAAGCCCATCTTACCCACCTTACCCACCTACCCTAGATATTCCTCTTGTATTCTTTCTAGTCTGTCATATCCTACCTACCTACCTACCTGCCTACCTACCTACCTACCTACCAGGTTCAATCATGGATTATTACCTACCGGATGACTTGTTAATGAAAGTCAGCAAAAGACTTCCTATGGGAGACTACACTCGGCTAGGGGTTCATTTAGGACTGAGACTGAGTTTAATGGAGTACATGAAAAGTGGAACTACCCTCTCTCCAATTGCCAGAGAAATGTTGATATCCTGGTACAGGAAAAACCTGGTGTTAAGACATGCACTATGTGATATAGGACGTTATGATATAAGCCATCACTGCAGATGGTTCATGGGATATTACGACATGTGACCCATCAAGGGAGAACACCCCTCTGGGGGGGATTATTAATTCCCCATTTGGCCACCAGGGGGCATTGGAGGGCAAAATTACTCTAAAATCATTAGAAAAATACATTAAGCTAATTTTTGATGCAGAATTCAATGGTTTCATTTAAAATGCACCATTTTCGGTAGAAATGGCCCCTATTTGGATGGTAAATGAACATTTTTCATCAGAAATCCACCTATATGCCTGTTCCTGGTTGCCATGGCAACTTTCAATAATCAATACTCACCAAAAACCCGAAACTGAAAACAGAAATGGAAAATTCCTTCTAGATCAAAATCTGTGATAAAATTCATCATATAATTATGAATTCTTTTATGAAAAAGGCTGATTTATCACGTTTTTAGACATTATTTTGGTTTATAATGTATTTAGAGCTTAATCCTTGATTTCAGATATGAATAAGGACCTATGTTGAAGAAGGGGCTCTGAAATAACTGCTAGGAATTTTTAACCCAATGATGTCTCATTTGAAAAAAACATGCTGAGATGAACTTTGATAATGAATTTCCCTGCAGAGGGGTGTTTTTACTTGACTGGTCACACATGGTGGATCATTGCGAAATACCTTCAGAGGACTGGAAAGTAGAAACATTGTTTGTTAAGCTTGCAGAAAAGTTGTCTGTGGACTTGGAAAATTTGGGGATTAAACTGGGGTTAAGTTTGCATAAGCTTAACCTTATCTTTACCCCAGTTCCCTCCAACCATGAAATAATAAACCCTGTCTTTGAAGTGTTCATGGTGTGGAAACATAGAGAAATATCCTATCCCAGCTGTCTGATTGCAGCTTTAAACAGCATGGGTTTTTTTTGAGGTAGCTCTTTATGTAGAAGGGTTAAGAGAGGTTTCACCTGAATTAAAAGACTCCACTGGTGTACCTTTGGTCAGTTTGGTTTAAGCTTTCATTCACTATAGATCAAAAGGTAAAAGCGGTAATGTTTGACCCACGTCTACAAAGTCCCTTCACTATAATAATAGTGGGACCTTCTTCTTGTGGTAAAAGTCAACTTGTTTTCAAGTAAATCAAAGGGCTAGATGAGTTAGTCATTTTCATTACTCAAAAAATTACTTTTTAACAACCCTGCCTACAGAACTTTGAGATTAAACGCTCACTACCTTGTGGTCTTTAAAAACCCTAGAGACATGAGTCAAATAGGACACATCAGCAAACAAGCCTACCCTGGTCAAAGATCCTTTCTGACGGAGGTATATAACGGAGGTAAAAAACATTCATATATCCTCCTGGACTTTAAACAGGCCACACCAAATGAGCTTAGAGTGAGGAACAGCATCACCACGCCTTGGAAAACTTTGATGTTTATTCCTAAAACTTCCTCTTAAAAAAAAAGAGTGATAGGATGGTGAAAAATACTAAAAGATCTAAAAACCAAGGGAGGTTCGCACTCTTAAGGAAGCATTACCACTTGTTGAAACATATCTCTAAATGTTCCACTACAGAGTGCTCCCATGTCATAAAATGTTTAAGTGACAAGGTAATAAGGTTAATGAGTCAAATTTGTGTCAATGTAATGAACAAAAACCTATTGCGCAACCAATCTTACGCAGTTAAACGACTCACGCCATACAAGAAAAAACTCAAGGCCGTCACTCAATCCAAGGCATCTCTTAAGCAGAAGAGGAAAACAGTTGAGCAGAAGGGTGGATTTCCCGGAACTATCTTGGGCCTAACCTTACCTCTCATCACAGGTCTTATAGGAGCCCGTTGATAACAACATGTCTTATTCAAGAATGGCCCTTGTGAGAGCGGAACTTATTCCCGACTCCAGAGACAAAGCCCCTTCTCTTTATACTACTTCTACACCTCCAATTCTGTCCTACCTCTCCCTAACCCTCAGGACAAGTACTTTCGCATTCAACTTTTAAGAGAAGGTTTGACTCCAGATTCCAGCCTAGTTCAAGTTTTGGGTCACCTTCAAAGTAAAGCTCATCAGGTGCTTCACTCTCCTGACCTTAATTTGAAGAAGAAATTAAGACAGTACAATCAGCTCATAGTCAAGTCCTCCATTCTAACAAAAAAGGCCAAGGCCTTAGGTCAAGGTAAAAATGCACCCTATCCAGCTCCCGTCGTGGCACAACCACCTGGACAGGATCAAGTTCCACCATAACAGGTTAATTACAATGAAACAGACCACGACAGCTTCACAGATGCCCCAGATCCCCTGCCGTGGGGTGAGGATTCAGACTCAGACAGTATACCTGAGCTACCTGGGGTTGAACATGGACCGCATGCTAAAGCCAACGTCTCAAGGGAACCAACATAACAGATCTTTTAGCCTTTGCAGCCAAACCCAGGTCTTTGAAAAAGAACAGACCTTTAGGAAGTCATGTGTTCATCAAAGCCGTTAAAAAGCTGAATCCCACCTTGAAATACGTCAAAAACAAGTCGGCTTTTGGTGGACGCAGTCCTGTTGTTGAAGCATCTCCCCGCATGAAGAAAAGGACAAGTCAACAAGGCACTGGCATCCTAAAGAAAAAAAGACAGAAGTGGATACCATTATGGCGCACAAGGCTTTAAAGAAAGATGTTCTTAGGATTTACACAGATCCTAAGCAACCTGGAAGTTTCTCTAGCGTTTCTGAACTTCAACTGCATCACTTTAAAAAAACAAAGAAAAAAACATAGAACAAACACTGGAGGACGTAGATGCATAAACCCGACACAAGCCTTACAAAAGGAAATTTCCTAGACTTAAAACTCAAACATGGGGCATAGACAAACAGTGGCAACTAGACCTTACAGACATGCGAGAGTTTGCTTTGGAAAACAAAGGTAACCAATACATCTTAGCAGGAATAGAAGTTTTCTCCAGGTATGGTTTTGCTCAACCTGTTAAAAGTAAGAGAGCTAACGACGTGATCAATGCTTTCAAAAAATGACCAAAGAAAGAAAACCACAACAGGTTCAAACTGACAAGGGAAAGGAGTTTGTGAACAAAACCTTTAAAAAACACTGCAACGAGAAGGGTCACAGGTGAAAACGACGATGTCAAGTGTGCCTTAGCTGAGCACTTCAACTCTACCCTTCAAGGAAAAATGTGGAGATGTTTCTCTCATTTCAATAACTACAAATGGGTTGACTTGCTGCCTGACTTAACAAATTCCTACAATCTGACTTTTCATAAAAGTCTAGGAGCCACACCTTCCGACATAAACAAATTCAACTCGGAAGCATTGTTCTACAGATTATAAGAGCAACTTGAAGTAAAACTCTTTCCCACCCTTAAGTTAAAGAAGAAAAATCAAGTGCGAATTCTAAGAACTAAAAAAATACACCGTGGATTATATTTCACCCAAAGGGTATCACCTGAAAGACCTTCTTGGAGAGGAGATAAAAAGCTTCTATGAACCTGAAGTTCAGAAGGTGAAAGCAAGTCAAGGGAAAAGGTACGACATAGAAAAGATTGTAAAAAACAGAGGAGGAGGTAAGAAAAGAGAGACCTTGGTAAAGTGCAAGGGTTATGGAGAAAAATTTAACTCATGGGGACCTGTTAAGAACATAGGAAAATGGCATTTTCCTTAACATTACCATGCAACTCTTCTATGCACATTTTCCCTGATAACACTTTAACAAATTACAACACTCTCCTGGCAGAATACATAAACTCACCTACTCAGTTAGAGTGTGCTCTTCAAGAAATCACCTGTCCCACCACGTGGTACAATGCCAGAGAGGAAGCCATACTTACTGCAGAGGGAGAAAACGACACCAAGACCAATCTCAGAACCGTAGTAGATTTATTGAACAAGCACAGGAGAGAATTTTTTCCTCAAGGAACCCCAGGAGCCCAAAGTGTGTTGAGCAGAAATTCAAGCAGCACATTGGACATCATGGCCAAGTCTGCTTTGAGGCGCGGAGTAGAATATCAAGTACCTACGTGATGTCGATCCTGTGGTACCTACTGAAACCGATGCTCCTGCTACTCCTGAAACCTGAGACGCCATCTCGAGGAACAACCGCTAACCAACCATCGTCACCAGAGGGGGAGAAGGAGGAAAAAGGGGACAAGGAGGCGGAGGAGAAGGTGTGTGGCATGACGAGCAGAGAAAAGAGGGAAATATCTCAAGCTGTAGCTGAAGTAATGTCCCTAGATGAAAGGGGCAAAAGGTCACTGTCTTATTATGAAGAAAATGCAGTTTTCACAGACTCTGCTAACGTTTCTCCGCTATCTGCAAGTCAGTTACAGGCTGGTAAAATAGCACTCCTTGTTTATGCTGCACAGTCATGGAATATTGAACCAAAAACCCATTAGTGCTGTCTCATAACATTGATTAAACGCTACATATCTCATATCTTCCAGCCAGTAACTTCAACCTATCACACGTCCTTAGACTATGCCTTTGGTGACTGCTATTATTAACTTCTGATGAATTCCCCCTATTATCTCCTGGTAATAGGAGTGGGCAGCCTATACCCTTGATATATAGGTGCAGATGTGGCATTCAGTAAACCGCATGTTCCCTTTGTTGTGCCTGAAAGGCTACCAACAAGTAGGCACATGTGATGCTACTTATGACAAGGGAAATTAGACTAATGTTTAGCATGTAATTTTATGTAATTGGTGATGGCTGAGGTAATTTGTGCACTGAAACACTTATACCAAAATAAATCCTTCCCACTCTTTAGATCTATTGTTGAACTTCTTTCCCTCAATATCACTTCTTTGAGTTAGTGTTTCTTCCTTTAATTTCCTTCAATGACACCAGGGATCACAGTACTTGTTATCTTTTCATGTAATTTTTAAAAAGTGTTGGAAAAAAGGTTTACTCAAAGTGGGCCTGACTTCGTCTCTGCCTCCAGGTATTTGAGGACTAGCCCCTACTGGTAAAACAGTAAGTAGACTATTTTACTGTTTACATAACCATGGTTCCAATTCTGAGCTCCATCTAAATAATTGACTAGCCAGAAGGCTGGTATTGGGAGGGATGTATAGCAAATGAAAAGAATGGTGAGTATATGCATGGAATTAGATCTCTCTGGCAACAAGTTTAACTCCATATTTGGAAGATACCTTTAACAAAGGCTTCGAATGAAAACAATTGTGACCCATCCTTACAAAATGTTTCGGAAGTCGCACATGCAAAATGTTTAGTAATTGGCATATTCATTTGCAGCTCATCAAGAGCTTTCATTTGGTATATAACACTTGCATATTTGAACTAGGTGGTCCTCTCCAGATCTTTTGTAGGAAAATTTAGCCGGATCGATTAAAAAATGATTAAACTGAGATAATTGGCAAATTAAACATTTAATAATCTATGAATCCTATATGATTCCTATGTAATTCTATATAACCATTAAAATTAGATCTATGTCTTTTAGGCATTTGGGACCTAAATTCAATTTAGTAAGCAAGGATTCTGAAAGATATCTACCCATATGTAAGAAAAATGCTATAATATCAATTTTGAAAAATCTGATATTTTTGACACTATACCACTTGAAAGGGTCATATCTAGGCTTCTAAATGTGCGACTTCAGTACCACTTTGTTAGGATGGGTCACAATTATTCTCCAGAGTGTGATTGAAACTCAGCAAAGGAGGACAGGCATCGTAACGCATCTTTTTGGCTCTTCTGAATTCAGCAGACTGCAGTTTATAGACCTTCATCAAATACTCAAAACGCAATTTCTGGTTCCTTTCATAAACAAGGGAACGAGAAATAACCTCTAAAAGCTTAACACATTTCTATCCAAATGATTTCATAAGGTTCCCAGGAGGCAATCATTGAAAGAGTACTGGTTGGTAATTTGGATTGAATTGCTTTCTTTAAGTCCATTGAAACAAAACATCTGATTTGGGAAGCTTAGCCAAATTGAGAACATCTCCCTCTGATATCTGTCATTTGTTGGCATTGTATTTATTTCATTCTTCATTGTCATGTCATTTTCTGGTTAGCTTACTATATTCTTAAAAAACATCACTAATACATTATCTATAGGTAAAATGAGACAGATTCAGGGAGAATGTAACATGGTAAATATATTTATCTATGTCTATAAATAGTTCTTCTTGACAAGATATATTTCAGTTGACAGTGATTTGAATAGCAGTCTAAATGTAGCTGACATGATTAGTATACACATGCAATGGATGTTTTTGATACCTACATTTCTCAACAACATTTGCCTATATGATATTACATCCCTCACTGCCAGTAACTTTTCCAGTCACATTATAGAACCTGCCCTGCTATCATGCAACCTTAGAGTATGCCTTATGTGACTGCTTTTATCAGTTCCTGCTGAATCCCCCCTATTACCAGCCGCATGAGTCATCACAATTACTGGGCTGGTGCTGTATATGAGGTGTTGAAGCTGATTTAATCCCTCTCCTTCTGACAGCAGCTGCTCTTGATATACAACTGAGTAGCTCAGCCAAGCCCTGTGGCATGTTATCACAGAAGGTAAAACCTGCCCAAAAATCTCTAAATGATGGGAAGGTCCCCTTAATATGCCAGTTACAGTGAAAAACTCCCAAGAAGAAATGGTAACTATGGTGCACTGACATTTGTCGAGCTAGTGACGAAAAAAGAACAAAAAAAACTTTTCTATTATAAATGATACTCATGTTGCCATAGCAGGGTTCATAAGTGAAATGAACAGAGAATATATATTGTCTAATGACAAATTTATTAATTCTCAGAAATGGTATTTTAGACTTTGATATTAGACAGGCGAACTAAAGACAGAAGTGTTCTCAAATAATGTCATGTGGTTACGACAGTATTTTTCTCTCAATTATTCCCGTTCCCCACCAACCTAGAGCTATCACTTCCCTGTATTCTTCCACTGCCTTTCTTGTTCTATACATGCCATCACTACCCTGGAGGTTACTATCAATCTGTTCTAGTATTGTTCACCTCCAATAGTAAAGCAACATGGCATTCCGATGTACTTGCAAATACTTTTTCTGCCATTCCCCTTGCTTTTCAAGCAACATTTTCCTAGTCGATATACTGTCAGTTTAGTGAAAGAAATATAACAATCTTGTCTCTCTTTTGGCAAAACATGCCTGTGAGTACCACATTTCCCTATGTATTAAGTGTGGCTTATATATGCGAAGATGGACACCTAGTGTGCCTTCTTTGATTAGGAAAAGATGGGGGTGTGCCTTATAAGCAAGGATGTTATACTTCAGAACAGAAATCATGTGCACTCTGTAGGTTTCTCTTAAAAGTAGAGAATGTACCTTATACGTCTCATTTTTAAGGTACACCCCACATAATGATGATATGCACCCCAAACTTATGAGAGGACTGAAAAGAGTATCTAGGGCTGGTGTTTCGGCCACTTTAGTTCACTTCTATAGTATAATATCCTTGGCTATAAGGCACACCCTGAACTTTTGCTGCTGCAATGAGGCACACTAAAGTAAAAATAGGAGAGAGGCCATTGAGTCACAAAAGCTTTCATGATTGCTTATTGCTGTCATATTGTTGCGAAAGAGTATTTTCTTTAACATGATTTCCCATAATGTTACATTATCCCATGCTGTAATATTATAAAGCTGCAGTCTCTTCATCCAGACTATGATTATCTGTACATCTACAGCCTAATTCTACCACACACATCTTATCTCATCACTTTGTGATTAGGGTTATCCATGTCCTTGTTGTACCAGCCACACCAATCTACCTGTGCCAGTATAATCTAGATAAATGGTGAATAGGTGCCAGAAGGGCAACAAGGTTCCTAGAGCTATGCAATAAAGTGGCCGTGCTCCACAGCTCTGCCCCTTTAATGCTACTCACGCCCAGCTCTTTCATTTTGTTGATTGCTATGCGGTAACACAGTTGACGGAACAGGGAAGGGATTTTTTCAATCTTCTTCTATCTGAAAATAAAGGATATGTCTTATTTCTCCTAAATATTAAAAAGGATGTCCCTGTCTCAATGCAGTGTCCTCTGAACCGTGGTTCACAGTGGTTGCAGAGCAAAGGAAAAGGTCAAATGGGCAGAGGATACTGGGAAACCTACACAGAAAAAATAATGATACTCACCGGGAGCCTAATGTTAGCCTCAGGCAAATGTCGCCAAAATGAGTATATTTTGATACTCAGGGTGAGCCTAGGGTGTAGGCATACTCCAGCAATACCTGACACTCTACTCTAGATTGTTTATGGCCTAGCTGTACCCTCTCTACTGCCCTACTTTCACAGTGCAGGAGTCTCTTTAGAGACAGGCTCAGGGTCAACTGGAGTAACATAATAGAAGAGAATAGGACATTGCCTGAGTATCTCTATGAAGAGGGTCAGGCAATGCTGGATCCTACCTGAACAGGCTCCACCATTGCAGGAGTCTTTCTTACCTATGGTGTAATGCACTGCCAGAGTATCCCAATACATAGGATCACACTTTACTGGATTCTATCTTCAGAGTGAGTCCAGCAACACTACCCAGTGGGCACAACCCCACATAAAGAGTTTCTTATCAGCACTGCATTATAGGGCTTACAGACAGTCTAAATTGTAATGGTTATGTAGCCCTGCATTTGTAGCCCTTATTGAACTACTAAGCTGTAGGGTGTATTAAGCCCAACACATAATTGGTTTGTTAAACATTATAAAGAAATATAGAAATTAAGGTCACCATTTGACAAAAGCCCATAATTTCATACACACAAGGATTTCAGATGGTCGAACATTTAACTTCCTAAGGCAGTCTAATTAATCGATGAATAGTTTGTGCATTCCTGATTTCAGTGTCCTTTTTGCTCCTTGGTGGGATTTGAACCGGGTACCTCCTTATTGTGACTCCTTTGTGCTCCTATATGTGCTAGCGGGTCAGGTGTTGAAAGTGGCACTATCAATATGATATTTCAACCATAGACCTACTACAGTGAGATGTCATTGGTCATATGAGGCCCAGTAGACTAATAGGGAACACAGACTGGAGTGACCATAGTAAGGAAAAATGCCCATAGTAGGGAGGTTTAGCAAAGACTACGTATATCACCCGTAGCTCATTTAATGCAGACGTACCAAGGCTGTAGGTATACTGCACATCTGCGTTAGATTGCCCACGTAGTCGCCGCTAAACCTCCCTAGTAAGGACAAATGTCCACAATGTCCTCAGTAAGTATTGCACAGTCCTACTTATATGCCTATTGCAACCTGGCTCACCAGTTGTAGAGGTGGCACAGCTTTGCATGTGAGGGGTCTCAGGATCAAGTCTAGGTGGAGCTGAGAAACATTTTTCTTTTTTTCAGTTTAATAGGAAACATCTCATCTATTACAGTGTATTTTTCTAAGACCTAACTTTGTAACTAATTGAAATAGATGCTTGCTTGAAAACTGACAGAATCTTCAGAGTCAAAAAATAGCAAGACAATAAATCGTTTGCATAACAAAATATTTCGGGTTGAAAACTTGCAACTTTTGAAGAGCATGCCTGGGCTGGAATCGAACTCAGGACCTTCTCATATTAAGGTAAACATGTTACCACTACACCATCTTGACTGTGCTGAAAGATCTCCACTTGAAATCTCATATGATCTGCTCCCTCTGTGTGTTGAAATCTGGTATTCTACTTTTTTCCAAGCCCCGAAACATTAGAAATATGCCTGGGACCATATGTTACTTTTACATTTACTGCAAAGATATGATCATACTCTAAATGTTTTAGTGATTAATTCCTATTATATTCCTATATAGATAAGATTATATTCTTAGATATCATGGTTCTAAGGACTAGAGGATAATAGAAAGGATATTGAGTATGTGCGAGAATGGGTGGGGGGGGGCTTAATAGGCAAAAATCTTCTCACAACCCCATTATGAATGCATATTCATGCTCACATTGTAGCAATAAGATTGACTTACCGACTTTACAAAATTTCTCAATGGGGCTTGAACTCACCACCTTCAGATGCAGAGTTCAGTGCCATATCAACTGAGCTAAGGAGGCACATGGTGTAGTGGGTGCTAGGATATGATATAATCTCAGACATCAGTGTAAGGGCTAGACCCCTGCTTTGCTGGAGTATTCAGTTAGATTCAGACTGAGTATGGCACCATGCCTGAGCCTTGTGCCATACTCATGCTGATCCTTTTTCCCAATGTGTGGCATTGAAGCAGGCTCAGCATGAGTATGGCATGTCAGGGGAGAGCCTCTAGCAGAGGCTCTCATGATACTCAGACAGCACAAGAGACTAGGTGAAACTCAGGCTGATCCTCTTTTTTCTGTCAGTGTACTATAATGAAGTAATGCATATGTCAACACCCTAACAGGAAAGGATTGTACCACAGGATACAGTGGTAAGATACAATGGATTGCATTTACTCCATATATTATATTCAAACTAGGGAAGACAATATTAACCATTCTTGAATCAACTGTCACGAGTTTCTTACACAAACCTAAGGCAAGGAGATATATTTAGGGAAATGCAAGTGGAGGTCAGGCCTTGTTTACTGATAACGGCAGCCATTTGATGAGGGACCAGTCAGCATCAGTGGTCTTGATCCCATAATGGACGTATAATCCCAAGATGGATTAGTACCACTTCCCCATATTGCTGACATGATGCCTCTGGGAACTATTGTTCGGGATTATCAGGAAATGATAAGTGGAATCTGATTATTACCAATAGAAGTAGAAGAGGATGGATGACCATTGGGAGTAATAATTATGTGGACCTGTTTCAGGCTCATTCAGGCTACGGACGAAGGGTTCTTGGTATGTGCTTCCTTCTTTGAAATGCAATCTGAAGTGAAAAGATTAAAACTTATGAAAATAAGGTTTAATGACACTGTAACTTGATATAGTAAATCTTAAGCATTTATTCATGGTACACCGTACAATAGCTCATTGTAATACCACAATGCCAGGCCCTAGTACCTTGCGTATACTGAGTAATGAGTTGAAGAAAATGGTACCTTGCCTTGATTTTGAGCAACTTAGTCCTCTTATACAGTATTTTCATCCCTGCCTATAAGGTTCATGCCTAACGTTGGCCAATTATATAAAGCACACTCGGGTTCCATCCTCACATATAACTGGGCACTTATATGAAAGGTATTATGAGCATATCCCCTTTCACTTGAAAAGATTGTGTACAATACAGTGGATTTTCTTAATTCACATAAATGATCCTGCTATGATCCATTGAATCCCACCATCACTTACTATTCCTATTTTGTATAGGATTAGAACCAATATCAGATCTCCCCCCTCCCTTGTGTTAACATCTATGAATGAACTTCACAGACAATGCCGTGTGATGCGAAAATTTCACACAATTGATAAAGCAATAAATTCAATTAAGACAAGGTGATAACTAGTGTAACAATTCTTTTGGTCTGGGCAGAGACCTGGGGTGTTCAGTTATCTCATTTCAATCAGTACTTATTATGATGTTTGAACAGCATCACCATTGTTTCAGGTAGCTTTGAATTACCACTGTAATTGGGAAAGGAAGATTTTTGAATATCAAATTTCAATTATGAGATTAAATTTTGTTGTTTTGTCAATTGGAAAATACATTATGTAATCTTGTTTATGATAGTCAATGTTAATCTGTGAGTATTTACACAGTACACTTTCAGTTCCAATTGTAAATGGACAATACATACCGCCGTAGTATATACAGCAGAACCCAAATCAGTTCAATGGGTTTGAACTAACATGAACTACCAGTGTAGTCCCGACTAATAAGCTCACTTTGTCTCCCCAAAGTGATGCAAATGATAGCCCATAGAAAAATAAATCTTTTCATAGTACAGCCTTGAAATTGTCAACGGATGGTTACAAGTGGTGAAGTGAATGTACACGGAATCCAGAGAAGTTCATTTGATCCTTTTATTGCATAGCTGACATGAGTGTTTCATAAGGTTCGTAACAATGATAACACTCGCCAATATCTAAGCTCTGCCTCCGATCCTATAGCTCAACCTGTTGTAGGTTCTAGGTATAGGTGTAAGGTGTAAGTTGGGAGAGATGAGCTTAGAATAGAATAGAATAATTGGGAGCTGCTCAAGCTACCTTTTATACTAAGGGCTTGAGCAGCTCACAGTGTTGTGAAATGTTCTGTACATGTGGCTCAATAGAATAGTGACACATGTCATAAAGAGAGAGTGCCACCTGTGGGTAGATTATGTTAATGAGAATTGAGAGGCGATTGTGAAATATCCTCTCATTCCAAATATGGCACCACAGGTGGATCGCACTTCCTCCAGTTAGACTGTGTGGATGTAGATAAGGTTGGAATGTTATTACACCCGTGTACCTTATGTCACAGAGTGTCATGGAGGAAGTGTGTTTGTGATGACTAATGGATCCTGGTTCCTGTTGGGGAATACAGGAGATTATTGAGTGTAGATCATGGGCAGAGCTTAGGCTTTATATGGCGAAGAATTTAGTAAATATGAAAAATAATAATAATACCCAGAATGGTCCATTGACAAAATATGGCATGGTTATACTAGATGTTCTAGGAAAACAATCTTCTATAATTAATTTTTCTTAAATATTGAGATTATTGATATGGGGGCCATACAGAGAAAATCTTTCACTAAAATGGCGAAAGTCTGACATGATTTTGTATTTCCTTTAGAATGAATTTCCTCATGTATTGCCTGCATATTTTTTTGATAAAGTGAATAAAGTTATTCATCCTTAATATAAGTACATAAAGACCCTATCTAAAAGTGAGGATACAGGCTCATTTCCACACATCAGACCTTCAACTATCATGTCAGAATTCCGCCATTGTGTCAGACTTTTGCCACTGTGTCAGACTTTAACCTATCATGTCAGACTTCAAGTTTAAGGATAGAATCATATACACTTTTAGCATAGTAGCAATCATGTAATTATACATGTGGATAAGGCATATTGGCTTCATATAAGGGGTGAGTTATAATTGTTTTCACACATAAAAATTAGAAAATATTGATCTGAAAAGATTATGTGTCAGAATTTTGCCTACTGTGTCAGACTTTCGCCTTTTTGACCATTGAAACGGATTTATAGTGCAATATATTATAGCCAGAATCGCTATATATCACGGATGTGTAATACACTAGTGGGTGTATATTATGAGGCATAAGTGTGCAGCCTTAAAGATTAAAGGGGTCGAACATAGAGAAATAATTGTAACTGTGTCAGACTTTCGCCATTGTGTCAAATTTTCGCCCTTTCCAGTTTGGTAGAGGATTTACAAGGATTTTTATTATCAGTGGGGGCTTGATATCTAATATATGTGGATACAGGGGGGAAATGAAATGTGTTCGGTACCATTAGGCTAGTTGATACTTGTCAGAAAATATTGACCTAAAGTTATACAGGCTGTACTGTGTCAGTCTTTCGCCAATTGTGTCAGACTTTCACCCTGTTGACATTTGGAGGGTATTTAGATGACCCTACAACATTGTCAGGATCATTAAAAGCCATTTGTGTATGACACTTTATCAGGTATATATAAGACATTAGTTGTGCAGAGTTAAATATCAAAAGTAAAAAAAGAAAATAGAAGAAAAGAATTGTAATTGTGTAGGTTATTGTTTCAGACTTTCGCCATTGTGTCAGTCTTTCTCCATTCTAAATAGGTACAGGGTTTACAAGGACTTAACTTATTAGTAGGGACTTCATATTTCATATTTAGATAGCTTTTTTGGGGGGCATGAAATGTGAAAATCATTGATAGGTTAGCATATAAAGGTAAGAATATATGGGCCTTAACTCGTACTGTGTCAGACCTTCGCCTATTGTGTCAGACTTTCGCCATTTTAACCTTTGGGGTACATTGTTTTGGCCTATAACATGGGGTGGACACCCATATTTTACGTGGTAATTATATCTAAATGGCTACATAGTAATAATAAGGTGTGCATAATTAAATCTGAAAGGAGCAGAAAATAATAGAACTTCTTCTTATTGTGTCAGACTTTCGCCACTGTGTCAGACTTTCACCAATTCCAACTTGGTGGATGGATTTCAGTGTCATAAAATATAATACTATTGCTGGGATCATCATATTTTCTATATTGATGAGGTTTTATTGTGTTAACGTAATGTGCGAATTGTTAATAGTTAGATGAGTGAGTGAGTAATAGATGTTTAATGCCATTTCGACAGATAAGGTCATATTCTTGGCGAGAACTACATTACACAATTTCACAGAGGAATGAGTCAGTGCCTGCACATATGTGCACCACACACATCCGAGAGGATAGGAAAGAGAAGAAATAGACCCTTTTAGGTGGGCTAGGGAAGCCCAGTTAATAGTTAGATAGAAAAGGTCGGAATAATATAGGCCTAAATTTGTACTGTGTCAGACCTTCGCCTATTTTGTCAGACTTTCGCCATTTTAACCTTTGGGGTACATTATATTGTCCTATAGCATGGTCTGGACACCCATATATTATGTGGTCATTATATTTGAGTGGCTACACAGGATTTATAACTTGTGCATAAGTTAAATGTGTAGAGGCAAGGAGAAAGGGTGCTCTGCGCTAAAAGTCAACTTTAAAATTAAGATCACTAGCTTTTCAGTGATATATTGCATGAGAAGATAATCCTGTTAGTTTTTGAGGAATCGCTTGCTAAATATGTGTAGGTATGAGCATTTCCTGAATGCACATAAGCTCTATAACTTGTGCATAAGTTAATATGAAAGGGATAGAAAATATAGAACCTTTTCTTATTGTGTCAGACTTTCGCCTTTGTGTCAGACTTTTGCCATTCTGAGTTCGAGCCTGATTTATCTACTGCTTAAATAGCTCATAGAGAAACATTATACATGCATGTGCACTGTAAATGGAGCTTAGGGAATCTTAAAAAATACCGCAAAAAGATATATCAGATAAATTAGAAAGTAAATGAGAGAGAAACAACACTATTTAGTCAGACTTTTGCCTGCAAATCGTGTCAGACTTTCGCCACTTTCATTTGCATCATTTTGGGGAGACAAGGTGAGCTATCCACTGTAAAACTGGTTCGCTGGACTGACGGTGTAGATTATACATGACATTGTTTTGGGGATTTATAGGCTCACATGATCATGTGATTGTTAATTTCCAACCTATTCAGAAATATCCACCAATGGCTCCGTAATATTATATCCATCATGAATTGTGCCGACTTCCACTAATCCAGCCATTAAAGTTGGCTCCACTGCGTCGGTCCAGTCTATTTTCTACTAATCTGATGATTACCCCATACATTCACTACATAAAATCAGTCGAATTAGCACAAAATGAATCCAACCAACACGGACTTCTGGCCCAGATATACATATAAGTATTACAGTAGTTTCAGACACCCAGGGATTTGGCTATGGGGGGTTGACAGAATGAATCCATAATCCCGGATCTGCCATGCATCCTCCTCAACCGAACAATCCAGATATCAGTTTTTTTTTGTTCTCTTCTGCATCAACCAAAGAGAGGAAGATAGATTTCTGCAGGACGGCAGGTCCATATAACTGCCAGAGATGGTCTTTTAGATGTATCCTACTATCACCAGAAGGCCTAGCCCCATAATGGACATTGAATCCAAAGGTGAAAAGATACCAAAGCTACATATTGCCGCCATGAGTCCCTTGGGACCTATTGTGACGGGTTATCACAGATGGCCAATAGGAACCATGCATGTGAGACGGAAGTTGAGTGGTATGACCGCAAGATGGCTTTTCACAAGGTTGTAAGAAGTATTACTTTAGCTTTTTGTCAGATGGGGACACAGGATATGATAATGGGTGTCCTGCATTGACCCTGAAATGTGTTGTGTTTCATTATTGCTCACTGCGTACACAGAAGTAGCCAGTAAAATAAGTTTTAGGGGTCTTTTGAACCTTTGTAAACGATCAGAAAAAAGTCTTCTCAGAAAGGATTTTCAAACTTTTACATTAGTTTTCAACATCAAAATGGGAATAATGCACACTCTGACCTTTTGGGTGCTCTAGGAAGTTAGGCTAGCCAACCACGATTTTGTTGTGTCTGTTAGTGTCTTTCATTCTCTCCAGATGTCACATGTCCTGTTATCATTGCACATTTACCATAATAATGAACTAAAATGGAGATCAGCAGCTTCAAGGACCCCCCTCCCAATATAGAGAGGTGTAATTTGAATAAGGAGATATATATATATATATATATATATATATATATATATATATATATATATAAAGTATCAGATGAAATGGTACATATATATGTCATTTCATCTGATACTATTTCTAAGGCTTCCATCACACCACAGAAAGTAGCCACGAATGATACGATAACCAGTGTGGAATAAGGCAGATACAGGGCCCTTTTAGCGTGAAGGACAATGTCCTTCAGATAAAGCATACCATAGTGGAACGTTTAAGCAACCGGGCGCTTATTAATTTCAATATGTCTGCACCCTAGGTGCCTCTTTAAGACAGGCGTTTATTTGAATACTGTTTTCAGTGCTTAAGATTGTTTTCAATAACCCTGTACCCCTGGTGCTTTTTTTAGACCCTGGAGCTTAGATGGACCATTGTGGCAGTCTATTTTTGATATGCAGGCTTAGTTATGGGAATCCGACTCCTTTAGTATGCTTGAAGGGATTAGACCGATTAGGGATGTGTGGTGCTGCATAGGAATGGGATGATTAGGGAAATACTATGCTTTGCTCCTTTGTAGATTATAGTTGGTTATGGCAGAGGTAATCTACGGATGGGTAATGAATCGGATGGGTAACAAGACCTTTACCCCCTGGAAATTTACCTCCACCCCCTGTACTACTAAAAGGCAGGGTTGGAAAATGCCCCCAAGGCATTATTGGGCAGGTGTAATCCTCAAGACTTGCGCTAAGTCGTCAGGACTAGAATGTAATCCTCAGGACTATGCCTCTTGCCTCTGCAAATGAAGGTGCAGTCATTGAGACTAAACGAATAGTCCTAGGGACTTATAGTCCTGGGGGCTAAAAGTAGTCTTCAGGACTAATAATGTGGTGCCGGTACTCAGGATTATAAATTATTCTATTGAAGCCTAATGCAGTTGGGACTTTATAGGTGTAGTCCCCAAGACTATAGGGATCTAGTCCCCAGGGCTATCATTCTAGGCTGAAGGATACCTTTTGTAGGGGCACATTTTAAAATAAGCGTCACATAGGTACGAGTTGGGCAGTTCCCGAGTGGGGTGTACACTGGGAACGGTATGCTGGGGCGAGCGGTGGCAGCACTGCTCTCCGAGCTTCCTGCCTTAGACTCAAGAGGTCACCACCCAACCTTAGGCTATATAAGGCCAGGTTGGTCGCTGCCGGAGGGAGAACCCTCGCAGGCTCTGTATGATCAGTAAGCACTTCCCTCCTCTAATTACGAGAACTTACCTAGTAACTCCTTGTCTGATTGTCGGAATACCCTGATATGAATACATTTGAACTCGGAAGCCCTTAGTCAGATTGTAAGCAGGATTCTGAATAAACCTTGTTGCCTCTTCTGTACCGGAGATTGCCGTTCGGTAGTTCTTTCCGGATTAGACATACGAACCCCAAGTCAGAATACTTGACCATTACACTGGTGCCGTGACCAGGATTGGTTGAGTAAGAGTGCGCAGCTGTGGCTAAACAAGGTAATTCAGTTGATAAGAATGAGGCTACGCCACAAAGTGTAAGGGCTGCCTATATGGAATATAGGACTCCAGTTCAGGATGATGAGGAATCGGAAAGCACTGATTCGGAAGCAGATCTAGATGCATCCTTGGTTCCGGATGTGACTCTAGCAGTCAATCAGACGGTTCCAAATATTAGAAATTCGGAATTGCTTGGTGATGGGGCCTTCGGTAGTCCCATCCTGATAGCCCAGCTACCAGTGACTGAACCTCGGAGGAGAATGGAGTCCATCCGTATCATGCCTTTGGCCAACCAAGGAGTTTTTTTTTTAATCAGTTGAGTACGGCTATGTTGTCGGAATCTGTCTTTAATCCCGGCGGATCAAGCCAGCCTGCTCCCATGGGAATGTTAGGGTTGGGTGGATACCGCGAGGAGAGGAGTGGTTTCGAAGCTGAACGGATGGCTCATCTGGAATGGAAAAGAAGGTGTGATCAGGAAAAGGTCAGGAATGAGAAAATGATTGAGTTTCAGAAAAAGGAATGTGAACGGAAGAAAACTCAATTATTAGAATTGGAAACTTCTGTAAAGGAATCTGTATCTGAAATGGAAGGGTTACGAAGGGAGAAATATGGATTGGAAGGAGTTTTGGAAGAGTTGGAACGCAATAGGGTAACTAAGCTGTCCCGGCTTGATGAGATTGATGATCAGATAAGAGGGAAGGAAACACAATATGATTTGGTAGCACAGAGGTTTGAACAGTTGAATCAAATCAGTACTGCACTAGAAGAAAGAACCGGAGAACATGATGAAACGTCAGAACACTATCAGATAAGAATAGAAGCTTCTAAGAGTCTCTTGAATGACTTGAACAAACAAGTCCAAGTCCAGCAAGAGGTGTATGACAAGAACAAAGAAATTATCAGGAAACAAACGGAAGAGCATGTTCAGTTACGGGATCATCATATTTGTGAAAATGAAAAGTTGATTAAGGACATTAAGGAGAATAACCAGGTTCTATACGAAGAATGAGAGGATCTGATTTATGAAATTACTCAGATACGGTATCAGATGACAGGGATTGGAAGTTAAGGAAGCGAGGAAATAGAAAGCCTCGATGTAAGTAGTATCCTAGATGGGAATCAGGTTAAGGCTGCTGTCTGTTCGTCAACGCCTAAACCTATCCTGAAGAAAGGATATAATCCCTTGGGAACGACAAGGCGGACAAGAATGTGGTAGGTGACCGGTATCAACCAGATAGAGATCGGAATGTCCGTTTGAGTGTAGGTCAGAAGGATACCACCTTTACGACGGATGGGGAGTATCAGTATATAGACACCAGGGGGCAACCTATGTCCTCGACAAGTGTCAATGATACTATGCTAGGTGGCATCGTGGGGGATGTATATAAGGAAGGCCAGGGTGACGGCCAAGGAAATTCTGTTGTTGGCGACCAAACCTATCAGATCTCTGGAGATTCAGGATTCAGTACAGCTGAAGAGAACAATAACACTCCGAAGCCTCAGTTGATTATGAATAAACCCATTCAGGATCAGCCATACCCGGGAACCAACCCGAATCCGGAAACTGAACCCGACTCGGGAACCAAACCCAATATGTATGGTAATAGTAGCTGGGGCAATACGAACAATTCTAATTCGGGATGTTTTGGAACTTCAAGGTCTGGTGGGGATGATGGTAGGAAGAGTAAGGAGCAAAAGATGTTGGATTGGAGTTTGGAACAATGCACTAGGTTGAGAAGCAAAGAAATCTCTGCTAAGAGAAATCAGATGGAAACTAAACCCTTTGAGGATCAGAACCTTGGAGGGATTGGTTTTCAGATTTTACGGATGATAGGGAGGTTGATGGTTACTCTGATGAGGAATCGGCTCCTCTCCTAGTACAATGTCTTAAGAAGGGACCAGGAAGAATTGCTGTTGACCAATGGAGGGTCCAGTACCAAGGAAATGGGATGTATGCCCAGTTAGTAGAATTATGTAGTGGATACTTGGGAGGTATCGTGTCTGAAGACCCCATGACTCAGTATAAGAAAAGAATTCAGAAAGCAGGGGAATCAGTAAGAGTGTACGGACTGGAACTTCAGATCCTGTTAACTCTTCCTTTACCAGAGTATTTCAGAGCAGATTTTTGGGTTTTAGTTCATAACATAAACTCTCAAAATCCATTGGAATTGTGTGAATATTCCAATTAGAAGGGAAATGGTGACTGGTTAAGCTAGGCTACCAAGTCAGATAGAACGACACCCAAGTTTTCTCTATCTAGTTTAATTACTGAAATATATCATCATAAAGGTGGTGTCATGATGAGAAAAGTTAATGACGTCCAAGGAAATTCTGTTGTTGGCGACCAAACCTATCAGATCTCTGGAGATTCAGGATTCAGTACAGCTGAAGAGAACAATAACACTCCGAAGCCTCAGTTGATTATGAATAAACCCATTCAGGATCAGCCATACCCGGGAACCAACCCGAATCCGGAAACTGAACCCCGACTCGGGAACCAAACCCAATATGTATGGTAATAGTAGCTGGGGCAATACGAACAATTCTAATTCGGGATGTTTTGGAACTTCAAGGTCTGGTGGGGATGATGGTAGGAAGAGTAAGGAGCAAAAGATGTTGGATTGGAGTTTGGAACAATGCACTAGGTTGAGAAGCAAAGAAATCTCTGCTAAGAGAAATCAGATTGAAACTAAACCCTTTGAGGATCAGAACCTTGGAGGGATTGGTTTTCAGATTTTACGGATGATAGGGAGGTTGATGGTTACTCTGATGAGGAATCGGCTCCTCTCCTAGTACAATGTCTTAAGAAGGGACCAGGAAGAATTGCTGTTGACCAATGGAGGGTCCAGTACCAAGGAAATGGGATGTATGCCCAGTTAGTAGAATTATGTAGTGGATACTTGGGAGGTATCGTGTCTGAAGACCCCATGACTCAGTATAAGAAAAGAATTCAGAAAGCAGGGGAATCAGTAAGAGTGTACGGACTGGAACTTCAGATCCTGTTAACTCTTCCTTTACCAGAGTATTTCAGAGCAGATTTTTGGGTTTTAGTTCATAACATAAACTCTCAAAATCCATTGGAATTGTGTGAATATTCCAATTAGAAGGGAAATGGTGACTGGTTAAGCTAGGCTACCAAGTCAGATAGAATGACACCCAAGTTTTCTCTATCTAGTTTAATTACTGAAATATATCATCATAAAGGTGGTGTCATGATGAGAAAAGTTGATCTTATGGATTCACTTCAAATTGCAATATCTCAGCACTCCCTTTATCAATTGCACTGATATGAAGTGCATATTGTAGTAAATATCTACCTTTGTTGG
The DNA here is from genome assembly GCA_949317995.1 of Acholoe squamosa. NCBI lineage: Eukaryota > Metazoa > Annelida > Polychaeta > Phyllodocida > Polynoidae > Acholoe > Acholoe squamosa. Next base: position 26,225,866 of record OX439050.1, read on the forward strand.
AATTATGGCAGATAATGAATTTCGGAAGACATTCTTTTTTGGTTACGATGGCAACCAAAACATGCAAAATCGGCATTTTTTCATATCTGTTGCCATGGTAACCAGCCAAAATGGCCAATAATGCATCAAAATACACTAAAAATTCCCATGCCATTTTGTTGAGCATGAAAAAATGTACAAAATCAATTTTCACCAAAAAAACAATATTATTTGACATTTTTCATGATTTTTAGTCTAAATATTGATTAAATCTATGGAAAACTTTTAGGGTAATTTAAGATTTTGTCTCAAGTTTGTAAAACTGCCATGCTAAAAGTATAAGAGATAGAGACTAACATTTTGGACTCTGTGGAGAACCCAACTCAAGTTAAGTCTAAAAAAAAATCGAAGAGTTTCAATGGATTTTGTGGAAGTTATAGTGTTCTCAAAATTGGTCAAAAATCGGCCAAAATCGGCCAAAACTACGCATGAATGCGTAGTTGGTAAAGGAAGAGTTAAGGAAGGCCAGGCCTAACGTAACCCTAGATGATGACTACACAAATAGTGAAATGATCTCTCATTTCATTAAGGGGTTGAGAGAGAAGGATCATCAGGATTGTGCGTATAGGGCTTGGAAGCGTGGAGCCAGTATGAATACTCTGTTTGATGCGATTGAGGATTTGAATCTGAAAAGGACATTCCTTACCGGATACATGCCTCAGGAAAGTAGCAGTTCCGTAATGCCTACTTTGAAACCGGTAGAGAAGGTTGCGGCTGCCCCTGTGTCTGAAGTAGAAAATGAATATGAGGTCATTGAGTTTGAGGAGGAGGATGGCAGCATCTCTGCTGTCAGATTCCCTAAGGGAAATGGTAAGAAGTTTGTTTCTCGGCGTAGTTTTACTACCCAGCCTAAGAAGGGAGAGTCAGAAGATAATACAGTGAAACCTCCAGTACATAAGCCGGAGGATCAGAAGAAAGAGACCCGGGACTCTTCTCAGGATATGAAGCAAATGATGGAAAGTATGATGAAGTCTTTTAGGCAGGAGTTGGAGAGTCACAGGTGGGGAAGACCTCGGTTTGACAAATCCAGGGTAAGATATTATAGGTGTCAGAAGATGGGGCACATCAACTATGATTGCTGAGCGTCCGAACCCGTGTCTTGAAGTGTTTCAGGAATTAAGGAGGTGATTGAGAACTCAGAAAATTAGAGAGGGTTGAGATTGTGGCTGTAGACTCAACCCGTAGAAGTAATGTAAGCCAAAGTACTGTCAACAGTGAGTCGTCGGAAGAATCCGGAATGAGTACGTCTGGCAGGGCAGGTGAAGGGGCTGATCACCTCTCCCTTCCCGGGGCCAGGGAACCTAGTGAGTCAGTTAATCGGAGGATTGAGAGTGTACCAACTACCACTAGGGAAGAGGAAGGGCTGTGGGTTAACACAGATTATTTCTGAAACTAGCTGTTTTATAAAAGATCTGAACGGTCATGTTAGAAGGTGTCATGTGGAAGTATTGAGACCCTATAGGGGTAGAAAGCTGGCAGAAGAATTGTATGGATTAGGTCCGAATGTTATGGAATTACCTGAGATCGTAGACTTACCCGATTGGGTGAGGATGAGGACTCGGGAACGGTTCCAGATGAGAAGGTTATATCTGGGAAGATAAAGAGGAAACCACGGAAGTTGCCTATGATAGGTAATCGGAAAAGAAGAAGGAGGAAGAAGAATGTGGTGAAAGTGATTGAGAAGGGGGTTAAGAATAAAAAAGCCTCGGCAGGAGTTGGAAAGACAAAGCAATCCGGGAACAATGCTAAGATTAGAACTGAGAAGGAGGGCGTGCGCTGTAGTGCTAGGATCGCACAGAGGAGCGGTGTTACCTAACGAAGCCTTATCTGAAGTTCTAGGAAGTATTGAATCCTGTACACAATGATGTATTGTCCTGTACGATGTCTGTATGTTTATATGTATGTGTTATGACAGTAGCGGTGTCAACTGGGTTGACAGCGTATTCAGAATGCGAACACGAGTAGGCGGAATCGCTCTAACCTGCTCTATTGTCTGCAACTTGATGGTTCCCGTGGGTGATGGACGGAAATATCCGCCGTATTGGTATAATACTATACATAGTCTCCATAGATACTTCTGAAGAGATTAAGTTGAGAAGTGATGATACGACTTTTAAAGGGTGTTTTATTTATGAGCGTGCATGCACGTGTCGTGTGACCTCATTTTCGAAACGATGCCAAAACGGGTATGTGGCCTTTGACCCCAATTAGGGTTCTCGCAGGAAGCTCCACCATCTTGTCAAATCAGGCGTGGTGACCGGTAATGGCTGCACGCTTGGGCAACTTGGGAAGGGAATTTACGCAGAGAAAGGCAGTCAGGAAGTACAAAAATCTGTCCATTCGGTTAATAAGATTGTTAAGAGTCAAACCTGTCGTACCTTTGAGTATTGTGGGTTTTGGTTTTGGTCAGAATGACTCAGAATATGTTGTGCGAAGACGTTAAGATGGAGGTTGAGAAGCAGGTCAGTCTGGTTAACTCTGAAGACGAACCCTTGCTGGAAGAGATGTCTGTGGCTGGCAATTTGGTTAAGAATATGAGCTCGGATGATGTTAAGATGGAAATCGACGTGGAAACTATGGAGAATCCCACTTCTGCAGAAAGTGTGGTTCCCGTGGAGTCAAGTCAGAAAAGGGATACTCGGGAACCCATTCCGGATGTCACACTCGGTAGCAAAGACGGTGCAGAAGCATCGCGGTTGGAAGAAGATGGCCTCCCCTGTACGGGGGATGCATGGGAAAATCGGGGTGTAGTCAACTATGAGACGGGAATCATACGTTGGCCCAACGGTGACACTATCTATATCGAAGCAGATAGGGTGTGGGATAAGAAGTAAACATAAACTCAATAGGAGATGTAGTCGGATGATTAAGGAAATGACCCCGGAGGGTGTCGTATATCCGGATTTGTGGCGTCAGAATTACATGGACATGGTCACTGGAATGTCTTTGTGTGCTAGCTTTTACCAGTTGGTAGTAGCTGTTAAGAATAAATGAGATAGCGAGCACCCGGATCGGGATCCAGGTCAGACTTTGTTCCAGTTTGGTGGAAATCTGTGGGTTAAGGAAACGTTGAAGACTTTGGACGAGTTAGTCGCGCAGGATATGGCCCATTCCGGATGCATGACAACTAGGTCTGCATCCCAGGTCCTTAATCCCTTATTCGGTAATTTGGAAGAACAAGAGTTGGTTAAGGAGGAGACTAGGATTCAGAATGAAGCTGTCAGGAATTAGGAGCTAATCAGAAAACAGGAGGAGCAAGATCAGATTATCCTGAAACAGAAATTGGAATTAGCTGCCATTCAGATGGATGAGGCAAATAAGGCTGACATGGCCCGTATTAAAGTTGCTCAGCCTCTGATGACACATGGAGCAAGTAAGAACGCTACGGAAGAAGGGTTTGAAACTAAAGTCACGAAGAGAGCTCAGGATCTAATTAAGAAGAGAATGAAGGTAGAAAAGAAGGAAAAGGAAAGATCAGCAGGGAAACCTATGACTGAAGATGATAGCTCGGAAATAAGTACATCAGTGGGTCATAAATCTGAAGACCCGGAATCGATTAAGGATGACACTGACAGTAACCAGAGTGAGTGGGACTGGTCAGTTGACATAGATCCTCTGGAAATGTACAATGATGATGATAAGATGACCCCGGATGAGAAGAAAATCCAAGCTAATGTCAGAAGCAGATTTAAGATGTTCATACCTAAGTGTATGATGGAGTGCAAGCGGAATAAGAAATATTTCAGTTGCCCTCGGTTGATTGATATGAATGGTGAGACGGATTTGGAGGAATGGATGCGGGCTACTAGGAAGGACAAACCTTACTACATGTTCTATGTTAAGTGGGTTGAGGAGACATTGGATAATCGGAATGAAGAATACTATGATTTTGATGCGTACAGTAGGGCAATAGACTAATGGAGAGAAAAGGAGAATGAACTGTGTCCGTTCACTATCTGTAAGGACACACCGATCAGATATTCCAGCCATATCCGGATGATCAGGCATATCGTGGAAGAGCATATGCATCACCATCTGGAATACATATGTTATATGGATGTCGGTAAGACTGGACATTACTGTGAAGGTCTAAAAACATATCGGATGGGGGAGTTAGTAAGACATTTGAAGGATGATCATCAGATGGATGTAGCTGTGGATAAGGTATTGGATTTGCATCAGATGTTGTTGGCTGAGTGGGATCGGTGCAAAGTTAAGAATTTCGGTAGTCTGACTGCCAAGGTACCAAAGTTTTGTCAGGTATCTAAGAACGCTAAGTCCAGGTTTGAAGCCAGATTTGAACTAAGAATGACAACAGGAAGACTATGGATCGAGTCAGAACACTTTGAGAAGATGAGAAAATACCGGGGCGATGTAGCCTACAGAGATTCGAAGGGAGCCAGTAGTTCAAAACAATCTAGGGTCTACCCTTAAGGAATGTATGTATTGCGTGGGATTCAATGTCCTGCTCCAGTCAGAACATCTGGAAGGAGTTTGGAAGGAGGACATAGTGACAGGTACCATCCTAGAGCGTCTAGTTCGGGTCAGGAACAAGGTCGGAAGAATTTGAATTCTGGCATGGAACAGAGATCACCGTTGGGATCTCTGCAGGGTGCAGCCCCACCCAGATTCGACGAGAAAAGTAGGAAGGATTTTCCAACTCTGGGGACACCCTGAAAAGAAAGTCAGTGTCTGGACAGGTACGGTAAAGCTAAGAAAGAGACAGCCCCAGTGGCTAGTCTTTCTGATGAGTTTAAGGTTCCCCAGGATGTCAGATATAAGGATATGACACAATCTGGATCGTTTTGTTCTACTGCTGATTCAGGTTCAAGGAGACGGAAACATGTTTCCAAATCCTCACGGTCTGAATCGGAGGGAGAACCGACACCAGTCAGAAGACCACCTACCAGGGATGCTGTCTCGTACCCATTTGATCGGATGAGTGATGAATCATTCAAAATTCAGGAGTATGCAGTTAGGGAGTGGCAGAAGACGCATGAGGAGATGGCAGTTTCGTATCTGAATAATGTGGTGCACTCAGTTGTACAGCTGACTCAGAACGTTCAGAATTTGGACATATCCAGAATTGAGGAGGATAAGAATGAAGGATTTGATCGTAAGTTGAAGGAAATGTTGAATAAGGAGAAAAAGGCAAATAAGAACAATGATTTTTGGAAGATGGAGGTAGCCAGAGCCAGATCAGAAACGGACACATTGAGTATGCGCTTTATGAACACCTTTGGGAGGCCCATGGCAAGTTGGAATGGAACCAGACGCCATGCTAAGTATCTGTTGGACAAGATATCTGAAATTATACGGTACCAATGTAAAGACATTGATACTGATTCGGAATACTCCTATGTATCTTTCAAGGTTGTTATGTATAATAACCTTAATTTCTGTATTCCCGTATGTTGTTATTGGGTATATTGTGTTCTAGGAAAAGAGTGTCTCATGGGGAGTTGTATAAATGACAATTCATTATCTGGTTAGATGTCACATGATTACTATATCCATTCAGTATTATGTTTGTATACATCAAATATAATTATTACCAGATTGGTAACCAGGCAACTCGTACGCTAGCCATGTGCCCTAGTTGGTATAATTGTGTTAATACTATAACTTAGTTACTACCCGGTTGTGTAGCACCTTGTCATAGTCTTGGTGCGGGTAGTGTAGGGGCACGTTTTATAATAAGCGTCACATAGGTATGAGTTGGGCAGTTCCCGAGTGGGGTGTACACTCGGAACGGTATGCTGGGGCCAGTGGTGGCAGCACTGCTCTCCGAGCTTCCTGCCTTAGACTCAAGAGGTCACCACCCAACCTTAGGCTATATAAGGCCAGGTCGGTCGCTGCCGGAGGGAGAACCCTCTCGGGCTCTGTACGATCAGAAAGCACTTCCCTCCTCTGGTTACGAGAACTTACCTAGTAACTCCTTGTCTGATTGTCGGAATACCCTGATATGAATACATTTGAACTTGGAAGCCCTTAGTCGGATTGTAAGCAGGATTCTGAATAAACCTTGTTGCCTCTTCTGTACCAGAGATTGTCGTTCGGTAGTTCTTTCCGGATTAGACATACAAACCCCAAGTCAGAATACTTGACCATTACACTATCATAGTCCTAGGGACAAGACACATAGTCCTAGGGACTATGTTTTAGTACTCAGGACTAAACAGGTAATCCGTGGGATAGATAATAATATAATGACCTAGTCCTGACGTATATGTATTAGTCCTTAGGACTATGCTGTAGTCCTGAGAACTAGGTTTCTAGTCCCTAGGACTACATTTCTAGTGTCAACGAAAACATGAATATGGAGGGGGTAAATGTCCTAGGAGGTAGAAGAGTTAGGGGTTAAAAGTCAGCGGAGGTACATGTCTGAGGGGGTAAATATCCAAGGGGGTGAATGTCATTGGGGTAAATGGCATGTGGGTAAAAGTCTGGGGGTAAATGTCCAGGGGGTAAATTTCTTGGGGGTAGAAGTCCTAGAATCGTAAAATCCTTGCCCCAAAGTTGCTGGAGATCCATTGTCGTTTTCCCAGTGATTCCTTGTACTACAGTGTGCACTCAACTCTTTCATTATGGAAACTACATTACAATCTTCATTGCAATGCAATTGTGGTGGTTCGTTCTTCGATTTTACGAGAATAACTGGTAGATTCAACAGTTCTTTCTTAGAGTGAAGTCAATGCGGAGGATAACCTTAGCAATTGTCTGAAATGACAAGATCTCTTTTCTGTGATTCATATTCAGCAGGGCTTGCACAGGAAGAATGAACTTTTACTGGGTCTGTTCAGCTTTTCCGAACGAAGCAAAACTGCAGTGTATAAATCTTCATCAACTACTTAAAATGAAATTCCTGCTTCCTTTCAAAGATGGAAGAAAGCGAAATAACTAGTAAAAGCTTAAAGCTTTTGTAGTGAAATGGATGCATTGGAGGCTCCCTGATGGCGAACAGGGCCAGTTGATAATTTCTGATTGAGTTCTCCTTCCCAAAGAGTTTGAAACAAAACAGTTGTAACATCCTCTGAGACTGGTTCCCTGTTACATTGATCTGCCATCTCACCATTAATTGATATTGTGTCTACTTTAGACCTATTTAATATCAAGTCATTGTCTAAAAAGCATTGAAGTCGTTTTTCTGTATATTCACAGTAAACACTTCCTCTGGAAACGTCCAGAACAATATAACGTCCAAGGGAATTGCAAATAAACCTCTAAATACATTTATGATGTGGGTGATAAAGATCGATATTTCCCCTACATTTTCGATCACTTCCGCTATTTGAAAAGTCCGTTTGGAATCTGTATGATTTTCTTATCCAGATCAGACCATTTATGGTATCCTCTTTTAATGTTCTAGCCTTGTTGGGCTACAATTTAATCTTAGATTAAATGTTTTACATAGGAGTATGGACAGAATATCCGGCATGGATGTGTGCAGAGAAGTTTAAATATTATGAAAACTAGGGTCATTATCAAGCAAAACAAAAAGGAATGTATGTTACCCCCTCATTGAAACGGAACTTCATAATTTGATGGCTCGCCCTATGGCCTACTGGTGATTTTTCATGTCCATATCTGATTATGAACATAATGAGGTCCCCTTGGGAAGTCTCTAAAAAGCTGAAGACTTTTTCTCGTCCCATGTCAATTGGCATGGCATTAGTCAATTGATCAATTATTTCGGCTACAGTCTGCCTATCATAAGTTTGCCCTTTCTCCCAAAACAGTATTTGCCCACTTGGGAGACAGGTGAATCGATGAAAAGATCTTTCATGATCGGTCAGTTGTTCACCTCTGTTTATTTAGATACATTTGTTTGTTTGCTCTGACATTGGGTTCTGCTCAAGGATTTCCTCCTAATACAGAAGGTTTACCACTCCATGGTAGATGTTGCCAGGTACACTGCCCTCATTCAATGTAGAGAGTATAGTTCCTACTGCCTATTAAACACCATACCAAAGTACTACATAACGCTTTTTGGTTTAACTATTTTAGTTACCACCAAAATGGTTTGAATTACGATTTTTGCATGGTATGTGGAATTTAAAACATTAAGCTTTAGTTACGTTCTAGATGTGTAGATATCAGAAATATGTTTTTCTATGTTTTCCTCCTACCGAAAACCTACTTAACAAAAAAAAAAGAAAAAAAAAGAGAAGATTTTATGATGCTGCTTGTATCAAAAGTTTTTCTTTGTTTGGGCTGGGATTGAACACAGTACCCCTGTATTTAAAAGTATTTGTCCTACTGCCTGATCTAACCAGGCAATCAATTTCCTCAAGAGTATAATATTTTCTCTTGGCTGTAGGTATAATGTAATGGAAATGACATGATGGACTTTTTACAAACATATCCTAATCAGATTCAGTAGTACATCGGTAGCAAGTAGGAATCAAATGTGAAAGGTCTTGGGTTCAAGGCTTCATCTCGAATGGATATTTTACCAACACTTTTGAAGCGTTTTTATCTTCCCCCATTTTTTGGTAGATCTTTGGTACAAAAAATGTAGAAAAATGTATTTCTGATATCTACATATCTTGAACGTAACGAAACCTTAACGTTCTAACATCCATATACCAAGCAAATCTACGTAGTTCACACCAAGACTTTATGTAGATCTACCTTTGTGCAACATTCTACGAATGTGTGTTTCCTGGATGTTAGCCCTTTCCACCTTACTCCCACCCTTTTCCACCCAATAATCAGGTTGCCAGTGGAGTGATTTTTTCCTAGGCGACTTGGACTTCCCTTTGATTTTAGGCTGTGAATGTCAAGGACGAAAAAGAGTTAAGCTCTGCTCCTTCCCTCATACATAGGCTGGACTTACAAGGCCTTTATTTAAATAAGATCATCGATTAACTTACCTCAAAGAATGACATCGTGCTTGGGTAAAGTTTTTTGCAAATGGCGACCGGAAGGGATATTCCTCATGTATATGACGTCAGACCATGTGACATATGGGTACCCCGAGTATACCCATGGGGTTTACCCGGACACAAAGATTAAGATAAGGAGGGTACTTACGGATGTCCGTATGTGTACCCCCGTATGTGTCCGTATGTTAGGAAATAAAGCTGGAAATATATGGACGAGTACCGGAACACTTTTTTGTTATGTATTTATTTATTGTCTGCCATAAATCCCTATTTACAAGTCCGTATATGACTATATTTTTAAACATAAGGAAAGACAGGCCCCAGGGTGTCATAAGGCCCCTTTTCCCAGTACATGTCACATATTCAAAGTAGTATGTATATATCATTATATAAAACAAAAATCAGTTCGCTGAGCTGACTAAAAAATATATAAAATGGTAACTCATACGTGAGTTCTTAAATTATTTTTCTTTCGGGTAAAAGTGTATATAGGTATTGCAATCTCATAATACTTGTTTAAAACCAGGTACTTGTAACATGTTTAATATCATATTTGTTCTTACAAACTACTGTTGTATAATTTAACTTAACTTGACCTCAAAGTTAAACTTTGAAGTAGTACATTTACTACTAGGTTCGTTATTTTACAGGTTTATCGTGTTACATACTTAATATATTTCTCTCCACTTCATTATTGTGTAAATACTTACCTCGAGCCCTATTATAGTTTTTAGACTATTTCCTACGTGTTTTTCTACCCTAGTCATAGCTAATAGGGGTAGTGTAGAGGCTCGTGGAGCGTCTTGTATAGTTGCAGCTCCTTATTCAAGAGGGCAGGTCAGTCGGTGCGGTTACCACCAGTATGACCAGAGGTCGCTTCGATCTCTGGCCACTATGGGGTGATGGCAGCACTGGTCGTCGGTGCTCCAGTCCCTACCTGGGACCACGTAAGGAGTTCAGTTGGCTTCTGGCTGCGGCCAGAGCAGCCCCGAGCTATATTCATAGCAACACTTCAAACCTATGTAACTACTGAATAAACATGTGCCCATTATAATTGTACTAACCTGAGCTAACTTGTCTGGTTCTGCTTGATATCATCTTGAACTCAACCGAAGTTATACAAAAACTCGAACCATTACACTAGCTTTCAAACTTATGACTATTAGGATGACTAGGCTTATGAATGAGATATCATGCAGATGACTGTTAAACCTCCATCTCATTCTGATTACTACATTTTGTGAAGTAATGTTTTTAATTCTTTCCATTGAACAGAAGGATTGCTATAATGCAATAGGTTTATCCAAAGTTCTCTCAGGAAGATCTCTGAAATGGGCATAATATTTTATCATTGAGGCAAATTGTAGCCTATTTGAAAAGGGAGATAACAATGCTAATAACACAACTTCTTGTTGCAGCTTCATTCCTAATATGAGTCCTGTTATTACCCCTATATGGTCATCAACCCTCCCCCTCGTGATGTTCCATCTGCCTCAGTTTTGATTATTGAAATGTCAGGAAATAAGAGATTCTGGACAAATCCAACCGTGAACAAAGTTTTCCCTCTGGGAAAGGACATCAGATGTCTGGCCAAAAATAATTTTGATTTCTATGAAATAACAAAGCGTTGACTGAGGGAATGAAACTATTTCAGTGAGGAGCTAATATTTAAATTTTCTATGCATCCTGAATTAAGCCTTTGAGTCCTCAGGAGGCAATCCCACTACGAATCAGTAAAATAACTAAGGAGGAATTGTATTAGCAATTGAGAAATGATGCACTGGCTTAGGTACATTGTTTTGTTGGAATCATTCATAATTACTAGTGTAATTATTGATGAAATTGGAAACAAAACGTCAATTTTGAATATCTTTTGAAATATTATGCCACAAATGTATTTGATCGTAATCGTGGACTCATATTATGTGGTATAATTTTTTAAGCCTACTCCAATTTGGGGAAGCAGAGACATGGTACTGAGAAACATAAATTTTCATTATTTTTCATCATCACTTCAAATTCATTACTGAGTTATGATCAGCAAGGGGGTTATCAAGGGCAAATGTAATCGACTGCCACTGTGGGCAAGGCATGGCAATAATTCTTGGTTCTTCATTGTGAAAAAAAAAAGACTTTTCTCAAAACTTAGGTTTTGATACAGACCAGAGCGCTCAGTCCCAGTTCATGAAAAAAGGCACACGGGTTAAAATACGTAGCACTAAGTGGACAACATGTCTATGTTTTAAGAAAAAAAAAATGACATTTTCTTTTGTAGTGGTCACCCTTAAATAAAAATGACCTTTCCTAAAACTTTATATTAGCTCACTCCCAACACCATTTTGACCACAATTTCCTTATACTTTAAAATGCTTTCCTAGTTTGTAACTTTGCTTTTTCACTCTAGTTCATGCTACCTTTTCTCGTTATGCTATAGTCCCGCTGTGGTAAAAGGTAGGATGTTTACCTGCTGGGCTGGGTACCGCGAAAATGGCCCCCATAGAGTCTGCTGTACTCCAACCTTGGCCTACCTGGGTGGTAGGGGAGTGAGGGGTATGGTCTATGATCTTAAATCCTATGAGTATATCTGATGCCCTGAGGGCACAGGGGACACATTGATCTATATTTGAGACTATCCTCCATTTTTCTGCCTATATTAAAAGTGTTACTGCTCACAACCTGGAGGACTGAGCAGCTCAAACTGAACTGAAAAAATGAACATGATAGTAATGGAGGTAGGCACACCTTAAAGCTTAATTTATTGCCCGAAAAAACTTAGAATGTGTTAGATTGGATTTTGAGTAGTTTAGAACAGATTTGCAGTTACATGGGGGCATATCTAAGCTTTAATAAGTAATTTTTATTATGTTTGGGCTGAGTTCATAATTACAGTGGAGAGGAATGACAAAATCTACCAATAGTGCTATTGGGTGATGCATTAGGCTTCATCCACTTTAGGAATTTTAAAGACATATTCAATGTTAAAGGTGTAATGAACAATTAAAGTACACCATCTAGGCTGTTTATCTGCACCCCTGAGCCCTCTATAATATACTATATTATAGTAGGAACATGAGAGGGCACTAAGTGACAGGCTGACAGGTAAGGCCTCCATATTTTGTCCATAGAGGAGTCCCCACACATCTCATGATTGTGGTCTAACAGTGACCTTAACTTAATAGGTTATAGAGTGTAATCTGGCTTATTTGGAGGACAATGAAATGGAGGCCAAAAACAAACCATCTGTGAGAAAATCAAGGAGAGCTATCTAGTCTATGGAATGTGATTTATTAATTGGTATACCTTTCATGGTGCATACTGAACACAATATTGACCAGCAAGCATTAATCGCATAACAGGGGTGTACCTAAGAATGAGCTACAACACATACCTTATGGAGAAGTTATTTGATGCCAGCCCCTACAAGCTAATGAGAATTTAATGTGAATATGTGGATCAACACAGGAAAAGGGACCTCTGTGAGGGGCTTCCCGGGGGTCCCCTTTCCTGGTACAGGCAAACTCAAACATGTGTCTTGATTGGTGCTATTTACAGTGTGGCCAAACAACTATGCTATGTAGGGTAGGTGCACCATGAGTCTCTGTTATCCAAACTACTGTACATTAAGTAGGTAAATCTTGCTGATTATTTCGGGGGACCATAAACATTGTATAACTCTTATTCTTGAAGTATGGGAGCTGGATATGCACACAGTGAAATCGAGTGATAAGAATGGATTTTAGTAAAGTATGAATGCATTAGACCTAAAGTGTTGATAAAGAGAGGTTACATCAGATCAGTGAGGAATATTTATGAAAATACTGTCATATTTTGCAGGATCATTTCACACTGCAAGGTGCCATCATGATAGATTGTGCTTACTATTTTTACAAGTCATAGCCAGGCCCATTTTCATTGTGGTTTAGGACATGCCCCACATGCCCCCACCCCACAGCCCCCTTGGTCTGCCCCTCAGGGTGTGGCCTGTGGATGCTGACTATTACAGGAAATCAAGCATTTCATTTTAAAGTAAAAAAACCCACAACACAAGTGTCAACTCATGATCTATTTACAGACCTTGGTGAGCTAACAACCCTGCCTACTCTTACCTGTAGTGTGGAGGCCAAGTTGCTAATCAGCCTGCACTGGCCTTGTCAGACTGCCTGCAGAGACCAACTCCCAGACCAATATTTCACATTCAATTTTCTCAGCTTCTAGGTAACTTGAGATCAAAAGAATATCTGATTTAGTGTGAGAGTGAGTGAGTAATAGATGTTTAACACCATTTCGACAGCTAAGGTCATATTCATGGCAAGAACTACATTTCACAATTTCACAGAGGAATGTGTCAGTACCTGTGCATATGTGCACCACATACATCCTGAGGGGATAGGAAAGATGAGAAAAAGACCCTTTTAAGTGGGCTAGGGAAGCCCGATCTGATTTGGACTATGGCTTGTATGGGCAAACAGAAATCAGAATCTGTGGGCAGATGAGGGGAAAGGCCCCTCCCTGCGGAATTTTTAGTACTGGTTTTGGGCACTAGGGGAGCTACAGAGGCTAAAAACATGAAAAATAGACCAAAAACTGCCATTATATAATTTCTTATTTCTGGCACTTCCTGTGTATTTTGAGTGTAAATGGAATGTTTTGAACCCAAAACAAGGCTTAAATATGTGTTCTCAGATATATGGGTTGCAATGGCAACCAGAATTATATTCCAAAAGAAAAAATATTAATGTCAATCGATAGAATGATTCATGTAGATTCATATGCAGAAACAAGTATTAAGATACCAGAGTTATGCCCAAATGTATGGAAAGGGTTGGCCATTTATTAATTGATTGTTTAAATCATCATGCTAATTAGATGCCTGATTTATTCAAAACAATGAATAATAGAGCTTATTGGCTGTATTAGTATAGTTACGTCATTCCATTTTCATAAAGCAATATCTCCGAGACCATAGGAGCTATCTGCAAGTGTTATCCCTCATTTTAAAGCCGATGACTTCAGTTTTAAATATCCCATTTTACCTTTGAGGACCCTTTCCCCTCATCTGATATTCTGACATCAGAATTATTAGATGGATTCTAAAATTCCGCTCCTGTTCCTATATAAAGCCCCGTATAGTGGGGGTGGTGGAGTGGTGGTGTGTACACATACCATGACCACTTTCTGCCTACAGTTTGTATGGGATATTTTCCACAGAAAACTCCTGACTTTGCCTCACATTTCCTTTAATATCTCAATAAACATAAGAGATATCAAAATGGGGTTTGCTGCATTGTTCATCTAACATGTTTCGCATTTTATTGAGGGGCTTACATTTTTTGTCGGACGATTATTTCTCTCAGGGGGTAATCACCCTATAAAAGGGTCCAGAACTTACACAACTGTAGCAGATGCAATGACACCCATTGTCTCTGTTTACCCCTTAGTGGCATACCACCTGTCTCCAGGGCTGGGATTAACCCCTTAAAAGAGCAGAATGGTGCTTACTCACCATTTAGTACATATGTTCCTCCCAGTGGGCACAGAACCTTGAAATAACGCTTAACAATAATGTTCAACGTTGATTTAACATTCTCTGTCCACAGGGTTGTGGGTAACTTATCAAGAGTATACTCAAGCATCACGGTTCTAATTACTACCTTTTATCACCCCACAAGATGCCACTTGGTTGATTACCGATTTCTGCTATCACATTGCCTGGATCAGCTGAAACAGGGCCAGACATGGTGCATCTACTCTACCTAGAACGCACACGCCATGGACTACCTGTCCACCCCCTAGTGCTCATCTATAGAATAAATTAACAAAATTGTAACCACTACTGCATGTACTTTGAAATCCACTGAGGCAGAACGAGAAACCCCAACAACACTGCTAGGTCTTAGCCTATGCAGGTATTACTTGCTAACAGCCACTCAAACCGATCACACCTCACACACCTGTGTCAGAGAAGAAGTGGGCATTACTACCATGCTCTTCAGTCTCGGACCTTCAGACAAATACTGCTTCCTGCAGTCAGGGATTATTTGGTTCCTCAGCATACTATAAACAGTTGTTGGCCCTCATTAACAGGGCCAGACACAGGATAGATTACACTGGGAGTAGATCTCCCATCTGACAAGTTGCTGGTATACCTGGTATTGCTGGCATGAGAGGTATCAAGGCGTGTCCCTTTGTATCACCATGCTGTATATGGTGCATACTCCGTAGACGCTCTGAGGGCAGGTATTTCGGCCTAATCATAATGGTGCATGGCTGCTGTATCTGATATCGCCAGAGATACATCTCGACGTTTGATCCAGATTATTGGTGTGGATGACAACCACGGGAGATCGTAATCAAACGATGAGACTGACTTGAAGGTTTTCCCACACATAATTACAACAGCAGTTCTCCAAATCTGACTGCAAGTTACCTTATATATTGCTAGAGGACTTAACATAATATTATGTTATTCCTTGTACTGCTTCCTAAACTGTCTTATCCCATAAGTTCAAAAATACCTAAGACGTCATCAACCCCAGGTCAGACACCTTATCACCTTATTTATCCTACCCTGAGAAGAGGACCTATAAATTGTAGACCTGTCAAAAGTGCAAAGCCGTGCCCAGTCAGCAAAATCAGTATTGATGGCAACAGGTTATTCACCTCTCTTATTCTCTGCACTCTACCTCATCAACATCTCAAAATGCCTCTCATAATGGCACTAAATGTTACTGTTACTTCGAATGCTGCTTATTTACACCCAGGATGAACTATTTAACACCACCATTGAACTCACCAGCGTCAGCAGTGGAGCAAGACTACAGCGATGGTTCAGTGCGTCGATAAATAAGTCTTTGAAATACTCTACATGAAATGAGCTGGATCTGGCTATGTCTATTTCATGCAAACACTAGTAATATTCATGTAGCTGAACTGACGTCGATGAGCATGGAATTAAGGTAGGACCTCAATATAATATCCATACTCACCATAAGCTTGCCAATTTATCCTAAAGGTGTATTTACTTTGAAGAAGAAAATGAGAGACCTAATATCCCCAAAAAAAACACTAACCATTTAGACAGGTTTTCCATGTGACTCTCTCGGTACATTGCCCTCATCATATCCATACCTGTTCATTAAACCAACTCCTGCTCCATCTGGCTGTCTATTCTATTTATTTAAAAACAACATTAAATGGGATCATTTGGAGACTGCATGGGCGAGGGAGATCCAAAACAAATATTCTCAACTTGGAAAGGTCTTCAGCAGATGTCTGGTTAAAATGATTTCTGTGTCAATGAAATTGTAAACATTGCAGTTTTAGAAGGGAGTGGATTTTAGTAAGATGACTCAAGAAGTAGGGATCTCAAATAGAATCAGCCGCTATGAATTTTAAATTTGAAGAACTGAGTGTCATGTCTTTAAACCCCCTCCCCTGGTGAATCAATGATGAGTGAGCCCATCTCATAGAACAAACATATGGCAAAGAATGATAATAGTTGCCTTGTTTGAAGTGAAAGAAAGACTTCCAAATGAGAGCAGTGTATCATTACCTTCAAAATCTCTTAAACCCATAGTCCACTTGGCATCTGTCGCGCCATTCAGTGAGTATATAAATTTCTGTGACAGAGGCCTAGTGGACTATCGATGTTAGGGCTATTGTCTTCATAAACAGTGCGGATTAACTGTAGGTATTACTATATCAGAATTCATTAAATTATTTATTATTTCATCTGTGACTTTATTTCAAAACTGCTATTGTTACATCATCTATGACCCTAGGAGAATGTAGAGCCACAAATAGGATATCTTTCCCTATCGAGTACTCAAGGTACACACTGTGCAGGAACGACTCTATTTTCTCCACATTACCGACAATAATTGCCTTATGCGATAGCCAATTAAATAAAGATGTATAAAATATTATTGGACCAATTAGTGATATTTTCATGACACGTATGAGAAATATATAATGACCCATCTTGCAATATAGCGGGAAATTCATGTCTGCTAAAACATTTGACAGAAGCTATACTTAACTGATTCTTTTTTTCATTTTCTTTACCACACATATCCGTGGTATAATACGGTACATTATTATAATTGAATTAGGTATATATATATATATATATATATATATATATATATATATATATAGATATATATATATATATATATATATATATATACGAGGTTCATAAATAAGGTGGGGAATGATGCAAGCTGAATCTGCGAATGACATAAAAAAAAAAAAGTCACACAAAAAAAAGTTACAACTTACTTTGTCTGTCAAATAGGCAGTGATACTGGAAGTGTGACCTGGTAGCAGATGCTTATTTTCCTAAAAGGTTTAGGCCTAAAAGGGGCCATGCCCGAAAGTAAAGACTCCTATGTTAACTCTGAACTAAAGACATGAAGCTCCCATCGCCCTGATGTAGGGTCGATTAGTGGGCTTGGTACTTTCAGCTGGTATAATCCATGAAGAGGACTTCAGTCAATGTTTTCTGAATTAGAAGAGGTTAGTGAGGCCAGCATGTTAAAGTAAAACCTTTCAAAAATTGAGGAGGCGCTGTTGGCTACCCTTTAGCCACCAGGCAGACATTATAAAGTGCTGACATTAAATTTAAGTAATTATGATGATTAAGAAAATTTATACCGGATTTTATAATTGTGGGATTTGTTTTGAGTTTTTTTTTCTTCCAATTTGATTCCCTTTTAATTTGGTTGTTCAATGAATAGGTCATTCCATCTAAAAGGCTAAACCCACTCTAAATACGTTCAGGTTTCCTCCCCTGTACAGAAGAACATATTAACGCACCATATAGAACGACTTTATCATTACGCAATTGACATTGAATTAACGTTGATCAACCATGATCAACATTATTTCAACGTTCTAGATATATATATTGAGCAGGGGAAACACAGCCTACATCTCACTTTTGCTTTAGGATTGTAGGGGTTGTCAAAAATGTTTAGGGTAACCGGGAGTTGAACCCGGGACCTCTCAGTCTTCAGACGATTGCTCTACCACTACCTTCCACCTACCTTCCACCCATGCCTGGACTGGGGTAACACAGAGAGGGGACATGTTATTACATGACGACCAGCCCCTGAGAGTCAGCACATCGCGCTCAGGGAAATCACATTCCCCTGCAGGATTAATTGAATAAACTCCAAATAATAAAAGAAAAGAACACATGCTACACATGGGCAGTACTTAGCTTAAAAGTGCCACGCAGTGCCTTAGGGAGATCTGTCTAGTACATCAACTCTCTTAATCACCCGCCCGGTCCCCCAAGCTACTGCTCCACATTTCCAGCCCTGCCAGGGGGAGGGAGGCACTGACTCTGTGATGTGTGTCTCAACTGCCGCCCTACCACCCTGCCTGTCACTAATACTATTAACTTATAAATAGTGATATCTGTCCGCACTATGAGAGAAGATAAGCTGGATTTGACCGCTTCCATTTCCCCACACCCCCGGACCCCTCCTCCCCTCCCCCGGCTCCATGCCAGACCTTCACTCTGAGCCACTGATTGCAATTTGTTCATCATTTTGTCAGCTGATATTGTTAAGCCTAAGAATCTATAAATGCACATTAAGACAATTTGTGTCACATGTCAGGTCAGAGCATATTGTATGACTCTAAGCTCACCGGCCTACTTTCAGGGACGTATTGGTAAACCTTCACTATCACTCTTGAGAGTTGGTCTGCAGTTGTTATCAAACTGAATGGAAAGTGCCCCCCTTCCTCGCAGCAGATTTTTACACTTGACAGCCAAACACACTCACACATTTATAGTCTCTATTCTACTATGTATGACTTGAGTAAAAATCACTAAGAGGCATAGGCATGTCTACATGGTGGCCCATGTCGGCTTCCGTACTACGGAGAGTTGGGCTGCAGTTGTTATCCAACTGAATGGAAAGTGCCCCCCTTCCCCGCAGGTCCTGTCCACTGCCTTGCCTCCTTTACATGCACTCTGGCCCCGATTCCAACAGCCATTCCTGCACATTAGCTTCATTGTAAGGACCCTTTCAGGAGTGTTAACCTTGTTGGCCGTGAGTGCTTTACGGTGGTGTAAATTCTTGGTAGATACCACGGTAAAAAGGGACCCTTCCTAGCAAAGAATCTCACCCTAGTAGGTAGAACTAATAACAAGACAGAAGGAGGGGTGAATCACTCTGACCTTGTTCTACTTGCTATTTTATGGTAGACTTTTCTGTGCAGATCATGATCTATGTTTGAGTTAAAAACACTTGGACATAGTCACAGAGAACTTTTTTGCTCTTATGCTCTTATGTTACACACATGTCGTATTATTTTCATTTCTTCTTCATTACATATTTCATACTATGTGACATCAATGCTTCTTGTGCCTGACACGTCTGTTTCTTCAGGATATAATATACTAAACTTATGCGAATGCCATGGACCTACTATCGGCCTGTTATTGTTGTGATTTTAAAAATGTACTCCAAAGCCATACATAGATATATGTTTAGGTGCTTTTATGAGGCGAATAAGGAACATACACTGAGAAGGATATATCCTTACACATCACCATCTACTTTAACAAACATCTTCATAGCACAGAGAAACCCCCTGAACATTGCATGGCATTCTCAAAGCATACCGGTTGTACCGCTCAAATGAATCCCCCTGAGATCATGCAGTGACTGAATGTTACGGACTCACCTCACGTCACCTATACTTTCCCTTTCTTAAAAAAGACACATAATTATGATGAATTGGATAGTGAAAGGGTAGACAGAATTGATTAAAGGGCATTATAAGCTTTTGAGGTCGAAAATAATACTCTTTATCAGAGAAAGAACAATTCACATTTGGCTACTTGTGTATACATGTGGCCTGAGAAAGGAAATGACCAAATCATGTCAGGAATCGATAACTCACTTAGAGATAAATGAGCTCAGACAGAAGCCTTCTCAGCTTCTAACGTATCACAAGGTCAGGTGATCCATCATTCAGACCACAATGTCCATACTTCACTTCCTATTTTAGATAAGATCTGGGGGCTTTAGACAAAGGCCCCGTCAAATACTACTGTATTGTCAGGTATAAGAAGGTCTCCAAATAAGTGCTGTTTGTGAATAATCAGCGGTGTAAATAGACAAAAGTTCATGAGTAGTGGGTCTGACTGAGGGTTATTGGATGAGGCAGAGCGGAGTGAGATAACCCTCAGTCAGACCCACTATAAGTGAACCTTTGTATTTATTCCATGTTATCTGACTCCGAAATGATCAAAACTCATTTAAAACAATATGAAATGGTGATTATTTCTGGTTTTAATGTCATTTGGAGTACTGTTGCAGGGCGTGATATATGGGGGTGGGTTATCTCATAGGGGGTGTGAGTTTCGGAGCTGCACTGTTAAACCTATGGGCGGTCCGTATCTCGGGCATATCAACATGAAATAAAATTAGTACCGTGCATAAATGCTGCACCCCGAGACCCTGCATCTAAGCTGCACCCCAAGTTCAAGGAGGTAGAGTAAAAACAATGGCTACGGTGGATTGGCAAATCGAGCGGATCGCATGCACTTACAAAATATCTTCTCATGGATTAATTCTGGGGTTATAAGATAAGAAATTGATACAAAATGGAGAAATATGTTCGATAAACGCCTTAATGTATGTTATGGAAACACACTCATGGGTTTAAGGTTAATAATCCACTCCCGCTGCGCAGTCGTGGATAAATATTAACCCATTAACCCACTTGTGCTTTCCTATAACATACATTAAACGCTAAGTATGGTAGTCATATTCTATGTTATTCTGGTAGTGTGAGGCCTACCTTTAGACAACTCCAGTTGTGGTATGCAAAAGAAGGTAACTCCTTTAGAAACGAGAGTTCTATTTCCAATTTTCATACAGACAATTCTCTCTCTATATAAGCCTTTTATCCAGAATGTGTATATGTGACATGTACTGGGAAAAGGGGTCTTAGGACCCCCTGCACTAAGCCCCATTTTCGCAAATCCTGTCACATATGTATAATTTGAACAAGAAAATCGATTGAAATAGGCAGTGCCGATGCAATGCGATGGTTCCATAAAATAATATTGACTGAGATGATGAGAAAAGTCATATCCACGAGCTGGCCTTTTTGATTTGTATGTATGATGTAGTGGTAGTAGGAAAATATATTGCCCACTGCTATTCTATGTAGACACAAGCATTGTCATTAGAAGACTTAGTTTTTTTTGTTTGAATTTACTTCATTGTCATTTGTTCAAAATGTACAAAGATCTGTTGATGAAACAAATACATCTCATACTGACAGGTAAGAATATACATGAATTAACATCAATGTTATAACAGTGGTACTTTAATCAGTCCTAAGCAGTAGTGCACGAATTTACCTTACTTGTTTAGTCTGATTTTGGCCAAAATCCGGCGGTTCACGTGTCACTTACCACTATTTCAAGATGGCGAAACCATTTGGATTCTACCAACAACTACCAATAGACTTAACATGATAGTGTTCTCTGGTCTATCATAGTGTAGTGGAACTTCACATTGAACTCGTGATCTAAAACAGTGTCAAATGGATCACACTTACTTTGTTATAATGACGAAGACCCAGTATCGACTGATATGGAGTGATAAGGCTTATAATTATATAAACTGATAAGGCCTCTAGCATCAGACTGTCCAGTCTAGCACATGTTTCGACGCTTGTTTTTTTGATCGTGGAAATTCGGCTCTGATGCTGAATAATTAGTTTGAATTCTACCAAGAAAGAAAAAAATGCCTTGTAACTTGGTCTGTGTAGTGGGATAAAATTACATCATTTAATACACCGGGAAGTGATATTCGCACCCTCTGCCCCCCCTTTTCCTACGCCCCTGTTTAGGGCTAACCCCTCAATGGCTCTACCCACTCAAGGGTAGCATTTTTGAATTTGGGAAACAGGACATCTAGAAATATCAGAGATGGGACAAACTAAGAAATTTGAGAAACAGGACTTCTGGTGTCCCGTGTCCTAGAAAATCTTGTGCAAAAGAAATGCTATTCATGCAAAGGTCCTGTGTGGTCACAAATCATAGAAAGTGTGCATATGGGGCCTTACATGTCATTCGCCCAGACATGTGCCCAGAAAAAGAATTCTTATAAGTATGCTTCTTTTACAATAGCAAGGACACATCTGACATAAATGATAATGTGATTTTCCTAGTCTACAGGTCAAAATAGTCTGGACCTGAGATTTTCATGGAGGTATGAAGATTGTTTCTGTAGGAAATTAAGCCCTGAACATGGCTTGTAACTCAAATGTCATTCTCCCAGACACAATTTCGCCCAGACAATTTTGGTTATTTTGGGCACATTTTACCCCCCTGGAGCCCAAAATATGCATATGGGACCATCAAACCCATATGTAACATGAAGATCTCATCCAGCCTGACACTTTGAGCCAAAGAAATAGAGGGGGAAACTAGAATTCAATGAGTAGGGGCTGGAATACCTCCAAATTCGTCATATGCAAACCTTCTATGATTTTAGACCGTGTACAAGATATCTGGCTGTAGTCCTGTTTCCAAATATCATGGCTTTCTGTCCCATTTCTCAAATGTCCCATTTCCAAGACTTCTTGGTTCTGTCCTGTTTCTCAAAAATCCCATTTCCTGGAAAATCTCGTGCAGATAAGAATCTAACTCCCACGAGATGCCGTGCTAGTATCATCAGCCTTATACACTTGTGCCGCCAAACAAAATAGAACTTAACTGATTTTACAACTCAATTCATCCTGGTCTCATTTCCCCAACCTCAAGCAGGGGGTTCATCAGCTTTAGATTAGGAATAATTTAAATCAACTACAGTAGGAGATCCAGTCTGATCAGTATAATGAGCACTGAGTAAATGGAAAGGAAATTAGAACATTGTTGACTCAATCTCCTCTAAATGAAGAGATAATGAGATTTGCAATTGCAAAGCACACAAGGAGTCGGCTATTCCTCCAAATATGAGGTAATTATTGGCATAACTGGGAACGTGCAATTGCATTTCTGTAATCGAAACTTGAGACCATTTAAATCAAAAAGGGCTTCATCACACTGGGCGACTCCGTAATCTCCAGTGATCCATAGAGAAATTGCTGTGCATTTCTTCAAATTGAGATCTCAGTTTTCACAAATGACAAGGTACATGAAGACTATTGGTTAACTCAATTTAGCAGTGTCCACAGTATCTGTGTATTCGTTTATGTAGTTCAACCAAAGATCCTGTATGCTTAATATTAGCCGCCCCCAAATCTGATTGGTCCGTGTATATTATCCACCTGATACCACAGTAGGCAATGCTGTATATTCAGGGGCGTAGGAAAAGGGGGGCCAGGGGGGCCTGGGCCCCCCCCCCAATCATGAAGGAGGTGGGGCCTGAGTATGTCTGGGCCCCCCCGATATTTTCCAAGAACTCATAAACACAATGGAAAAGAAGCTAAAACTTTACATCTCAAATTAGATTATTATGGTGATGTCATAGGGAGAATGGGGGTCTGAGCCTAAAGTCAGATCCAAAATTTACCAAAAATCACATTTCTTTATAAATTCTAAATACGTATATATAGACGCCATCACGCATCAGCTGACAATTTAAGGTGGTTGCAATGTTGCCCTCGCCGGGCCCCCCCCAATGAAGTTTTGCTTCCTAAGCCTCTGATATTCTATCATACTGTTCACCTTTTAGTGTCCATAGTAAACTTCGATTTAAATCATAACTTATGCCTGCGGATACACAAGATTAAACCCTTTGGCTCTCATTACAAGTCTACTAATAATAAATTGCATTGAAATGCTTCCCGGGCCCAGTCTCGTCTGGTCGGGACTCTAGGGGATACCTTCTCTCATGTTTAGGGATTGTGGGTCCCCATTTAGTAAGAGAGTAATGAATGGGCTAATGGGCACCGAATTCTGTGTATCGTAGGATATCGTAACTATACACTGAATGAGGTGTCCGTTAGCCCATTCCTTACTGTCTTTATTACACGATTAATCAATAAAAAATCAATAAATAATCAATAGATACCAATAAATAAAGTGTGTGTACACAATCGGTACACACACCTCGGCGCCTGGCAGCCATTAGTTTGGTCTAAACCTGTCCCGCAGTCTACAGCGAAAAAAAAGATGCGCCCAGATTGGGACTCGTCCCACCTACCTCTAAGGGCTGAGCGCGATGTGCTACCCACTAGACCACCAGCCTGCACACCTCTGCGCTCGTCTCGGCTTGGGTTGGTTTGAATGCGTCCCGCGGTTATGGCAGCGGACAGCCCGCAGTCGTCGCCTCCCCCGGCTTTGTATCATATCAAGACCTGGTTCTAGCCAACCACTTCTCGTCAGTCCCTGTGGCGCAATGCATAGGGAGTTGGACTAGAGATCAGGATGGACCTCTACCCTGGCCATGATAATTCCGTGGGTTTTAACATGTGACATGTGACATGGACAAGGAGTGCTGATATCCATGGATATCAGCACTCTTAGGATATCCATGGATATCAGCACTCTTAGGACCTGCAATATCGACAGGTATCAGACTGGGAATATCCAGAAAAAGCACCGAAAATCACAGAGGTCATGTAATAATGGGGAATATTACTGACCATGGCACCTGCCTACATTTTACTACTTCAGCAACTAGTGGCTAGAACTAGTTTTACCCAGCATCCCTAGGTGCCAGCGATGACTCATGCTAGTGGTCGAGTTGGGACCAGCTTGATCTGGTCCATGCTATATACGCTGCACAAAAATGATTAGCCGCATTCTTTTTAGAGCCTGCTTTACACACTGGCCACTCCTAATTATTATAATATCCGGTCCAACAAAGACCTACCTGAACAATGAACGGAAGTGGAACTAGAGGTCATGCCAACCTGGTATCCTGATTAGTCACACATCCAGGTCAGATAGAAAAAAAAAAACATGTCTTTCACTCAA
Source organism: Acholoe squamosa (assembly GCA_949317995.1). NCBI lineage: Eukaryota > Metazoa > Annelida > Polychaeta > Phyllodocida > Polynoidae > Acholoe > Acholoe squamosa. Next base: position 26,250,754 of record OX439050.1, read on the forward strand.
GAGTGTATGGTTAGTTTTTGCTAGTCCATGGATGTAAATTAAGACTGGCATGTATAGCACTATTATGTTATTTAGGACTTCATGTAAAGCCTTGATTGTAGATATCAATGTGGCCATCTTGGATCCTCCTTGTGTGGAAGGTTCATGCCTTCCACACTATTTTGTCAAGAAAGGTTCTGATACGTGTTTCTTGGTAATGGCCTCTATCAACCTGGCAGGAGTGTTCATCTTCCAACAGCTGCATTCATATTTGATAAGCGCTTTAGTAAACTGATATGCAACCTAAGTGTAGGAGCCTACACCAAAAGGACAAGGGCATAAACATCAAGGCATGAAGCTGTCCTTGAAGTTTATCCTATGGGCCAGACTATAATTATCTTATCAGGTATCAAACTCCGAATAAAAATCTGCCAGGAATCCAAGGTCGGAGACAGTTAAACTACACCTGAAATGTGGGCCAGACCTTTGCTGACAGTAGATGTGAAAGCTTTTTTTATGAACTATCAGGGTTGTGTTCCCCGGGGCTGTGGAGCTAGGATGGAGATGGTCTGGGGGGGGGGGGAGCCTTCTCCATTAGCCCTTTTAGTGTTGCATGGTGTTTTAAATGCAATATTCTCTTTGCAACTTTGGTCACCCAATGCTTGATTGCTTACTGCATAAAAGAATTGCATCCCAGAGAAGGATCCCATGAAGTATGTACATAATGTTACTAAGTATCCCTGATATAATGACAGAGAAGCGACCTTTGGCTCAATACCTTTCTATATTTAAGAATCATTTACCATCCGCATTGCTCTGTCGCTGGTTCTGTTTGCTGTGTTTTCTCTGATGAAAGATACTTTATTCATTACTAATCACAGAACAAAGAATTTTTATTAGAAATTATTTTCCATGAGGAGTCTCTGTGTTAATATTCAGAAGCATTTAATGTTTAAGTACTGTAACTAAAATCATTGATGGTAAAACGATGTGGACATCAACTTTATTAATGTTATTTTGAGAGGGGGAGGTCAAAATAAGCGGCCATCAGAGAAGGTGTGAGGAAGAAAAGACATGGTGCAGGGCCTATTGAACCTTATCTGTCAGCAGCGTACGTGAATGAATGAAGATAAAAGAGGAGGGGAGGGTGGCTGAGGGTGTAAAGTGGAAGAGGAAGGCATGGGGGTTAATGCAGGGTGGGGGGGGCAGAGGAGAGGGGTTAGAGGGGTACACACTTAAAGAAATAACTCTGTGCACCAAATTTTCACTTTAAAAGATGGAGCTGAAACTTACTGATTCCTATGTATTTTAACCTGGGGAATTTAGAACTAACATCGGCTTTTGCTTTTGGCTTTCAGTTTAGAGATACGCACACTGTCCTAGGATTGACAATTTTTGTTCTTGGTAGCCAAATTCATATTTGTACAAACTCTACACCAGGTTTCACATCAAATATGATTTATTAATCTTGATTACCATTTCCAAGCTAATATCTAACGAATTACTAATCCTTTGGCTCTGTACTCTGCAGTAAGAGTAGTAAACAAGCTCAATATATGTTAGTTAGTCAATGCCCCCCTTCAGACCCCATTCTGTAGCCTGCAAGCAGAGAAGGTAATCACTATCTTTGGTAGCATCTCTGATACGTCCTATTGCAATCTCTCCCTATGTTTGTCACTTACTGAGCCACAGTTTTTTTTTAGGGGGGGAATGCAAGGTCAGATGTAGAAAGTGAATCTTCAAGGGTATCTTAATTGCTTTTGGGTTTCTGATTAGGTGGCCCGTAGCTTAACCACATAATCCTCAGCCTCAGATAAATTGTTGCAACTGTTTTGACAGCAAGTCATGGTTTCATTTACTATGTATCCTATTTTTGGTTATGATATCAAATTGCCTTTACTTTAATAACATGATTAATGATAATCATGGTATCTACATGCCACCTTACCCATGATGGATCATGACTGGTTGCTTTAATTAAATGAACTAGAATGCAGTGTTAAGAGGAAACTAGTGCCTTCGGCACAAGGGGGGGGGGCATCAGCAATGATTATTGAGCTTTTTCTTGTGGGTATCTCAGCCTAGGCCTACAGTAGGATAAAGGCCTACTTGCAGCCCTCTGTTTTATTGCATTAGAAACCTGTAACTTAGCAGCGCATTACCTAGCAACAGCACATTACCTAGACCAACGTTGTGTAACATAGCAACAGCAAACATTTTTACACTCTCCCAGCAGATGCTCTTAAAAGTTTGAGTTTCTGTAAATTTCTCTGGAAATACCCATCATATCTTAACAAATGACATATCAAATGAAAGGTCTCAGTGAGTAGAATCTAGATATAATCATTGATCAGTTTCCTTGATAACGGAAATCGGGTGAGGCACCGATTTCTTTGAACTGATATTCAAGATGGTCGAAAATGCAGAAAATATAGCTCCGAGGATTTTGAGGCTAGAGGCTATTGTTTGAAATCCTCTGTGCTTTAATTTACAATTGAATCCATGATTTACTTGATAGGAAGAAACTTTTATTACGTATGGGTCCCTCAAAATATTATTAACCATGGAAATCTGGAGAAAAGTCGAGTTAATTTTGAAAAAAAATTGCACACTTCTACCTAGCCTCTTTTGGTTTATCTGTTCCTGACAAGCAGTCAAGCTGTAACTAAAATCATTGATGGTAAAACGATGTGGACATCAACTTTATTAATGTTATTTTGAGAGGGGGAGGTCAAAATAAGCGGCCATCAGAGAAGGTGTGAGGAAGAAAAGACATGGTGCAGGGCCTATTGAACCTTATCTGTCAGCAGCGTATGTGAATGAATGAAGATAAAAGAGGAGGGGAGGGTGGCTGAGGGTGTAAAGTGGAAGAGGAAGGCATGGGGGTTAATGCAGGGTGGGGGGGGGGCGGAGGAGAGGGGTTAGAGGGGTACACACTTAAAGAAATAACTCTGTGCACCAAATTTTCACTTTAAAAGATGGAGCTGAAACTTACTGATTCCTATGTATTTTAACCTGGGGAATTTAGAACTAACATCGGCTTTTGCTTTTGGCTTTCAGTTTAGAGATACGCACACTGTCCTAGGATTGACAATTTTTGTTCTTGGTAGCCAAATTCATATTTGTACAAACTCTACACCAGGTTTCACATCAAATATGATTTATTAATCTTGATTACCATTTCCAAGCTAATATCTAACGAATTACTAATCCTTTGGCTCTGTACTCTGCAGTAAGAGTAGTAAACAAGCTCAATATATGTTAGTTAGTCAATACCCCCCTTCAGACCCCATTCTGTAGCCTGCAAGCAGAGAAGGTAATCACTATCTTTGGTAGCATCTCTGATACGTCCTATTGCAATCTCTCCCTATGTTTGTCACTTACTGAGCCACAGTTTTTTTTTAGGGGGGGGAATGCAAGGTCAGATGTAGAAAGTGAATCTTCAAGGGTATCTTAATTGCTTTTGGGTTTCTGATTAGGTGGCCCGTAGCTTAACCACATAATCCTCAGCCTCAGATAAATTGTTGCAACTGTTTTGACAGCAAGTCATGGTTTCATTTACTATGTATCCTATTTTTGGTTATGATATCAAATTGCCTTTACTTTAATAACATGATTAATGATAATCATGGTATCTACATGCCACCTTACCCATGATGGATCATGACTGGTTGCTTTAATTAAATGAACTAGAATGCAGTGTTAAGAGGAAACTAGTGCCTTCGGCACAAGGGGGGGGGGCATCAGCAATGATTATTGAGCTTTTTCTTGTGGGTATCTCAGCCTAGGCCTACAGTAGGATAAAGGCCTACTTGCAGCCCTCTGTTTTATTGCATTAGAAACCTGTAACTTAGCAGCGCATTACCTAGCAACAGCACATTACCTAGACCAACGTTGTGCAACAGCAAACATTTTTACACTCTCCCAGCAGATGGTCTTAAAAGTTTGAGTTTCTGTAAATTTCTCTGGAAATACCCATCATATCTTAACAAATGACATATCAAATGAAAGGTCTCAGTGAGTAGAATCTAGATATAATCATTGATCAGTTTCCTTGATAACGGAAATCGGGTGAGGCACCGATTTCTTTGAACTGATATTCAAGATGGTCGAAAATGCAGAAATTATAGCTCCGAGGATTTTGAGGCTAGAGGCTATTGTTTGAAATCCTCTGTGCTTTAATTTACAATTGAATCCATGATTTACTTGATAGGAAGAAACTTTTATTACGTATGGGCCCCTCAAAATATTATTAACCATGGAAATCTGGAGAAAGGTCGAGGTAATTTTGAAAAAAAATTGCACACTTCTACCTAGCCTCTTTTGGTTTATCTGTTCCTGGCAAGCAGTCAAGCTTATTTCAATGGGGCGGGGACCAGCGAGGACCCAATGCATTTATAATAGGGTAATTAACATGGAGATTTGGCTGCCTTTTTAAGATGGCTGCCCTATTACCAAAATGAAGCAATATAACCCCAAAACCAGTGGTTATGATACAATGTTCATGAAACCGAGGCTAATTGGTGTGGAACATCTTGACTCCTAGTGGCATGATCCAAGTTGGACACCAGCTTGTGGTAGTGCCAAACTGTGACAACAGTGCATAAATAGTGCATGCCAACACCAAACACATAATATTTCATAAAACTGGTTCCAACATACAGAATAATGCAGACCTAGGAGCCACATTTATGTGAAGTATGATTTGCAGCAGTGTCAAAGCTATTGATATCACCCAGACAAATGTCAGGCATGACATAAGAAAGTGGTTTTATTTCATGTTTCTTTTGCGGAATACGGCTGCTCCATAGGTTTAACCTAGCGCTCTGTATGTCACACCCCTATGAGATAACCCTGTCCCGTATTTCATGGCCAGTAACAGCACTCCAAATAGTCTTAAAAATGTATATACTCCTCATTTTATGGTATTTTAAATGACCTTTGTACATTTCTGACTCAGATAACATGAAATAAATACAAAGGTTCATTTGTAGTGGATCTTGCTCGGCTTTGCCCCATGAGATAACCCTCAGTCAGACCCACTACTCGGGAACCTTTGTCTATGTACTTCAATAAAATACACCATATGGGTGAACATAGTGAAATATCATTGCCAGTGGGAGAGTTTAAGCATGTATGTCACCTATAGATTTTATCTCAAAACTGAGAGCCAATGGGCTTTTTTTTAACCTCATTTTCAGTTTCAACCTCAATTTACTGTTTGGCCGCTGCACAGTGTAAATGTAAAGTTTACCAAGCATCCTACTTAATACTGGACAGTGAATCACTGTTATTGTACTGCATTAAAGTAGTGTAGTGTCTACAATGAAGCCCCAGAAGTCAGTACAGTCAAGGCCAGTTTTGACAACATTCTTTTTTACAGTGTCAGTGTGTAGGGAGGGGGGGGGGATTGAAGAGCGTAGTGTGGTTCTCTTGCAATGTCATTATTATAATGTTTATAGGGTCAGCTGTAGGTCACTCTGTTGGATAATGATAAATGCGGATCGCTCCTGCCCATCCTAACCTTATCATAGTATGGACCAAGTCTTTGAATATGTGACCCAGCATTTAAACAGCTCAAAACCCTTCAGACAGAGATACCAGTTTGGGAAAAAGAAAAACTTTCTCAATACATGATAAATCCTTTATAGTCAAATTCCGGAAAATTTTATTCAAGATGGGTCTACCGTGAGCTTTGAAACAGAAGCCGACATTGTGATAAACTTGGATAGCTTTAAAGTAAATGGTGTCTCTTTTCTGCCAAGAATGCTTAAAACGTAGCTCGAGAACGTATATTCTAGAATAGCCTATGTAATGTATCTTGTTACATGTGACCTTTCTCTGGACCTGACTGATATATTCCTCCGTTCTATTCCTGATTTCTATTCAAAGAGCATCTGATAATATCTTTCATGATATAGCTGGGCTTCACAAGCAAACTTCACTGAAGCCATAATATGGTTGCATCAAGGCCCTACCACAAAAATAAATCATTTGTGGCATTTCAAAAAAGAAACTGAAGAGCAATTTCTATGTCATGATGAAAGGCATAAGTTCGCTGGATCTGTTTCCATGCAATTCATCAGTGAATCGGCCTCTTTGATTCTCATACATGTATGCTGTTGTCATGCACATCCTGTATGTTTTATGCTGTGGCCGTGTCCAAATTGCCATTAATGAAAGATGAAATCCCATTTAGAGACAACAGAGCATGCCCTTTCCTAATGCTAGCTAACTCATTAAGGACGTACACCTTGACTACGTCACGGCATCACTACTCTTGTATAACGTGCTGCAGAAAGTTCCCTGAATCGCCACTAGGGGGCCGTACTGCTGCTGCTACTAACCAAGCTTTAGAATAGCCTCAGCTGACAGGATAATTCACCTGTTCTTTGGCGTACCTTTAGGACTATCTTTAAAATTAATAGAGAATGTCTGTCTTCCGTTTAGATAAGGTAGCGAATTGACAGAAAATCCAACAAAAATGGCAGTTTCTTTGGGGTTTGGTTACATGACTACATTTCACAAAGATATTTCACCCACAATGAATGAGAAAACTGCCAATTCGCATACATTTCATCTCACGTCTGTGTTATTCATTTCCCGTGAAGTCCGATAGATGAATTTAACAAGACTTTATCTGAATAGTTATTTCCATAGCGATGTAGATCATAGGAGAAAAAGGTGAATTAAAAATCAAATCAATTTGCTCTATTTCCATATAGAAAACAGGACCTGGTTCCCCATAAACAACGTCGACAGCTAAAGTCAAAATCGTGGTGTGACAACTATGCTTGCCATCAGTTTGATACATGTAGGTGCCTAAACATGGGTAAAATCAGACATGTACGACACGGCAACACAGGGGTGACATTTTCAGATCATTCAATCCATGGAAATAAGGTTATTAAGGAACATACATATCATGACAATGTTTGCCCGAGTGAATTTACTGCATTTTGGAACAAAAAAGGTGTGGGATTTATGTCATTTTGGAAAAAAAGTAGATTTTAGGTGGGCCCTATGTGCCAATGGTGGCTGTTTTGGAAAAAAATGATTTTGCAACATTTTTTCACCTACCCCAACCTATTGCTTTCTCATATTAACTCCATTTTTTCCAAAATGGTGTTTATTGCGGTTCGGAACCAAACTCTTCATATATCTATGCTTCATACCTGTTATTATAGGGTAGGAAGACATGTACATACCTATTTGAAGAGATCCTTTAAAGCACCTTGAATTCCTTATGGGTCATTCTAAAAGTTACCTCAAGGTGAAGACTGGAGATGTCGTTACAGTATACAGAAACACTTCATCTTCTGCTGATCATCCGTCATGACGGCACGTCTCAGCTCTAAACTGATTACCTCCCAGGGTTGTAATAACCACTGATGTGTGATGTCGCATCATGTCGATGTCATTATAATCTCTGTCAACTCTGAATCTTTCGCTTTCTTTATTTTACTTGATTTCTTCATTTTCCCACTTTCTTCCACTACCAGTTTTCCCCCCTTCCCCTTTACACTCCTCGATTTCCAATAATATTATATGGCTAAGTGGGATACGACCAGTCCCACAGAGGGGAATACGATATTTTAGTAGTTACGTCAGAACCCCTCCTTGAATATAGGTCCTTATTCATATTTGAAATCAAGGACTAAGCTCTAGATACATTATCAGCCATAACAATGTCTAAAAAGACAATAAATCAGAATTTTCCATGAAAAATGCATAACAATATCGTAAGGCCAAGAAAAATAAAAGTTGTGTTTCCAGTAACATAGCTCAAAGAGCTAGAGTCGGTAGGTTGGATTTCTTTTTTATTTATATAGGAAATGTTAGGGCACATATCAATGGATATATCAAATTCTTTGATTTTATTGTAAAAATAATGATGGGAAAATGGCAACTATGAGAGAGGGGAAGAACACAAAAAGGATACAGGAAAAATCCTCAAAAAGTGTTTTTTTATCCCTGTTTTGCTAGGGTCTGTCAGGTTACTGGAAAGAAACCTTTTTTTTTTATTTGGCCTAACTTTTATCATAGATCGTTCTGGAAGGAATTTTCCATTTCTGTTTTCAGTTTTGGGTTTTTGGTGACTATCCCCGAAAATTGGCATCCAAGTCTGCAAATTTTGATTATTGGAATGGTTGCCATGGCAACCAGGAACAGGCATATAGGTTGATTTTTCATGAAAAATGTTCATTTTACCCTCCAAATATAGGTCATTTTTACTAAAAATGGTGCACTTTAAATGAGACCATTGAATTCTGCATCAAAAATTAGCTTAACTTATTTTTATAATGATTTTAGAGTAATTTTGCCCCTCCAATGACCCCTGGTTGCCAAAAGGGGAATTAAAAATCCCCCATGGAGGGGTGTTTTACCTTGATGGGTTATTATGTGTATGTGGATCAACACGGTAAAAGGTATGCCCATGCACCTCTTCCTGGACGTACCTTTTACCGTGTTGATCCACATATGGCTCATTCCAAGATTTGCTGCACATGTGGTTCCTTGAGCATATAATAGCAAGGGAAACACTTCTACACCACCAATAATATTTTTATTCCTTAGTGGGGGTCATTTTCAATGCACACCGCGATCAGTAACATTCCGGGGACGTTACTGATGGTTAGATATTACTGGATGGTCAAAATTATTTTCATAGTATCAACCTACCACCTTGTAGAGTGTTTGTAGCATTTCCTCTCAATTGTAGACATGTCTGGCTTATGTGAAAAGAGTATTTGGTGTATGTAAAGATACATTTTAGCACCACATATGAATAGGGAACGTTACTGATGGCTACAAGCATTTTTGAGATGATCAGAGTTCTACTTTTATAGTGCCAACCTATTATGTTGTATGGTTTTTCTATTATTTGTTTTCAATTGTAGACATGTTTGGCTTATGAGAAAAGACTATTTGGTGTATGGAAAGATATATTTTAGCATCATATTGGATGTGCAAGTAGTTACAAATGTACAAAAAGTTGTGATTTTCAATTTTCAAAGTAATATTAGACACCAAAGATGGGCCTTATGCATGTTTAAATGACTAAACTGTACAAACTCTGTTATTATTGTTTTTGTGATGCCAACAGAGTATGATGATGTATAGATGAGCTGTGACCATTCTTTGAGAGGTCAATGAATAGGAAACGTTACTGATTGTACTTGCGATATGGCCTGTACGCAGGTACTGACAAGTACAAGTATTATAAACAGGCTAATTGTAATTATTCTGTACAGTAGTTCTACTAGAAACAATGGACAGTTAATATAGTCATTGTATGAAGGCTTTTGAATGAGCTAGGCTAAAGTTAAGAAATGGAATAATAAATTCCCAAATTTTCATTGTTTACAATTTTTCCGCCAATGCGTAACTTCCAGAGCTTTCGAGCCTCACTTTAACTTTTTGGTATACATAAAGTCGTACATTGTACCGGTCTGGCTACAATATTTGGTGTTTCTAGTAGTCTTTTTAGTGGTGTTGTTCATGTTTGATTGATTACGATCAGTAACGTTCCCCTTTACGGCACTGTGATAAAAACTGACATCTTAGGAGTTGGATCCTTGAATGAACCTTTTAAATATGCCAAGATATTGGGCTATCAATAAAATGTAATGTTATTAAGAAATGCTTAGTTTGTCAATTCATGATCCAGGCCCCCCATGTGCAGTATTTCTTGGAATGAGCCATATATTATTTGACAGCAAAAAAAATTAGCCCTACAGATGAACCCTGTTTCACCACAGGCTTCAAAGTATAACTGATTGGGAAGCTGATATATTCATTTCTAAGCAAGTGTGGTCTACATTGAAATGCCCCTGGCCGACCATTTGCCAACGTAGGCAGGATGGGCAGCCTATTTAAAGCTGATGGTTGGGCTAACATCAGCCCAACGTTATGTCAATGTCTCTGTGCTACCTGGGTGTGGACAGACATCACCTGCTTGGAGGTGGGTGATACTGCACTGATGGCCTGCTTTAGGCCAGTAATGGTGAAGAGCCCTGTTCTGAGTGCAATTGGGTCATAAGTTCATGATATCACATGCAGCAAAAGCGGCCACCCGTCAGCCACCTGCCAACCACCCACCGACCACCCATCAGCCACCAGTGAGCATAGATAGTGAAATCTAAAAGATTAGGACTTACTTGTAAAACAAATAATCATACTCCAAGCTCTAATAGAACTAGAAAGCCGGGGGAGCTAAGGATACTATCCCTACGCCATCAATCAGTGATTGACGTCCGTCAGTCGGCCGTCAGTTTTGTTCACATATACATCAGGAATAGTCATCCTAAATTTTTCATGCAGTGACTTGTTTTGAAAGTTCCACTTAGATATGGCTGCACTTCGCAGTGCTGCACTTAGCGATTACCTTTGATTGGGGAAGCAAACAGTATTTCTATACAAATGCAAACTAATATCGAAATTGGGAAGTAGATTACATTTGTATGCAAATAACAACCTGGTATCAATAGGGCAAACTATGCAGGAGGTACAAATGTGTATCCAAAAGCAATGAGCGGTGAACAAAGATACTATCGAGGGAAAAAAAATGGTAAATGCTCAATGTTTTTTGACCAAATTACAGGTCTGTATCGCTTTGCTCGATCTAGAATGTAGATCGAGTGAGTGAGTAATAGATGATTAATGCCATTTTGAGAGCTACGGTCATATTCATGGTGAGCACTACATTACATAATTTCACAAAGGAATATGTCAGTGCCCACACATCCATGAGGATAGGAAAGAGGAGAAATAGACCCTTTTAGAAGGGCTGGGAAAGCAGAAGAAAGGTAAATGAGTGACATAACCTGAATGTGCTAGTTCATGACTATTTGTCACTGTGCTGCAAACAAGCACAACCTTGGCTACCTACTACAAATGTGGAATCTCACAGACTGGGGAAGTCTAAGGTCAAAGGTGCCACATCCATTAGACATTGTCCTGAGGCATTCCATCTCGGGTAGGCTGGGGAAGGAGATTCAGGGTGAGATGGGAAGGTGTCTGTACTATGGTAATAAAATCTGAGATCAGGGATACTCGCATAACATGTGCAAAGCAAGTCAATTTGGCACAACAACATTACCATCTAAATCATTTTGTTTCATAGTCTCACCATCTTCGATATCCATGTCAGGTAGATACTAAGATTATGCATACTTTAATTATCCTGCACAACGATTTCCCAATAAAAAAGCACTGAGGAAAGTCCTTTCTTGGTAAATCCCTTTAATGGCTGACTACATTAATGCACTGCTCTGATGGTCACTTCAAACAAAAAAAAGTCCAAGAATCAGTTTGGCTCATTAGTAGTTTTTAGTTAATGTCTGGGTGCTGCAGTGCTGGGTGGGGCCATCAGTCAGTAAGACTTTGGTCATAATGTGTCAATCTTTTCTAAAGTGTTACCAGAACAGATTAACCATGACGACCTAATTTAATCAAACTGATGACATGACGTTTTCAGTATGACAACCTTGATGGCTGTTATTGGGCCATCAACAGGACAATGAGTACCCACATTGGTGCTGTTATCTTGATGTACCTCTAATATTATATATCAATATAATTAAATTCCAAATATATTATAACACATCAAATTATGTGCGAGTGTGATTGAGATTGCAAAATAACACATCAGATTGATAAGATATTTTCTGTGATACTAAGGAAAAGAAAATCTCTTTTGCTACAGTTCATGGCCTCAGACCACATGTGGATGCCCGAATGATATATAACGGGGGCACTAACCTGCCTGCTAACTCTCTTAAATCTGCACACTGACTGAGCAGGCCACCTAGAAGGCCAATTAGGATTCTAACTGTAAAGCTATAGCCTTATAACTGCCTCCTAGTAGAATATATATTTCAAAACAATAATGTTATTAAGGGATACTGCTGTCACATGTTGACCCCAAATCAGGCACCAAAAATCAGATCATAGCCGATCATAACCCCGATCTTAACCCCAGACCCTAAATCTATATACCAGGGTTAAGCTGAAGGGAAATACTATCTCTTAATGATAAAATATATTGCCTAGATGTCTCCTTTGCAAGGCGTGGTGCTAACTTGAAAGAAGCATGTTAGTTTCTGTTAGGCCTTTTTTTTCAAGTAGCATCAATGCCCCTGAGCCAGAAAATAGCATAAACTGGCCAGAAATATACAAGAAAAGTGGGTTCCATTCATGCTTGGGGTGTTTTCTTAGATATTTTTAACAGTCATTAGGGTATGATAATTCTGGTACCATGATTGTGGTCATGTCTACAACTGTGTGGTCACATCTATGACCATATGGTCACATCTATGACCTATTTCCACTAGCTCTACCACCCAGAAATCAACCCATACCCCTTGAAGTTCATTCTTTCTTTTAAATGAAAAAAAATGTATTGCCTAACTCCCCTTTTCAAGGAGTGGTGCTAACTGGAAAGAAGCATATTAGTTTCTGCTAGACCTTTTTCCAGGTAGCGTTTTTCTCTCCTCAGCCAAAAATGGTAGAAACTGGCCAAAAATGTACAAGCAATTGATTCCCCTTCATACTTGGAGTGTTGTCTTGAATATAATTAACAATCATTGGGGTGTAATAACTGTTGTACATCTATATCCTATGTATCTCTGAATAGAGATAAGGTCGTAGACATGATCACATGGTACTAAGCATGCCTCACTTGACCAGGATGGTGTAGAAATGCTTAACATATTTAACCTTCCCTCATATATGGGCCCTATGTACACACACTTGTAGTTTATATATACAAAACAAATAGCTCATACAGCTATTTTATTTTGGGACCCCTTGGCCAGGGTACTTGACGACTATTCATGGCTATTGGTCATATATTTCTGTTGTACTTAAAATTTAAATAATGCAACTGATGTAAAACACAATGCTAATTTTATTAGGGCATGCTTTTGTTACTATAACTCTATATGTTAGAAACAAAAGTATGCCCTTTGGTAGTTGGGGTCGCCGCCATTCACCTCAGTGTTAAATCCTGAATATGTAACATTCTATATCCGTCTCCATCGACCTTTTCTCATTGATATATTGCCTAATCACTGCAATGCTGAATACTAGAGAGATAACCAGTTTCTATGCTGCTTTTATTTTTTATAAAGAGTGCAGAAAAAGTAGTTTATGGGGTTGTTGAAAAGAGGGTTTCACAAGGACATTATTGGTCTTTGTAGCAGACAGACTGGCACCTCCAAACATGCCAGCCAATCAGATGTGCGGTCAGCTGTGACAGACATCCTAGAACAACCTGTTGATGACATTTACACTTGTAGACATGCCCTTAGTCTAACTGAACAATGAACCCACAATTAGGCTGAATGTGACAGACCTGTTGATGGTATCAATTCAGCCCGCAAATAGCACAGTATAGTATTTATCAAAGACCTATCCAAAACTGCTAAGGTGAGCAACTGTGACCTAGTGGCAAGGCTGGTATGTGGTGGGTTTTTATGAATTTTCTGGCCTTTTAGATAGGAACCTCACCCACGCAACTGTCGCCCGGGCTGGGGTTGAGCCTTATTCATAGGGTTTTGCAAAATATGCATTCTGGGCCAGGTGCGCCTTATAGGAAATCAGGTTGGGGTGTGCCTTATACTTAGGTCTCCAGATACACTGAGTACTACAGTAGCTCACAAATACCACCTGGAAGAGGATTTCAATCACCCTCTTGGAAATTTCTTTAAAAATCAGCACCATGCCTATATTTGTCAGCAATAAGTCAAAATATGTCAGTAATTATACATTCTATAACATTAAAGCACAAAAGCATGCCCTATTAGTATACAAGATGTTACTAAACCTAAGCTATAGATATAAATTGCTCTATTTTTTTATTTGACCTTTAAGTACTGTCAAGAGCTTTTCTGTAATGCCAATGAGTGTGTCATATTAGATAAGTTCATCTTATCGGCACTCTTTATCTTGGATTGGGGCAAGAAGAGAAAGCTTTGTCTGGAAAAAAAACGCCAAGCCTTTCTGTTCTTCTGTTGTGATGATGATGTTGAATCCAAGCATTGATTTAGAGTCGTACAAAATGTACTTTCTACCAAGGAAATGAAATTCAATGAAACACTGCAAATCTTATAGTGGCGAGGTTGCAAAATGAATTCACTATTTTCAGAAGTAATCTCGTTATTTGATAGGGGGTCAAATACAATGAACCAGGTATAAATAGGAATGGGTTTAGTTGGACTGACAATAAGTTAATGAGCTTCTTGGGTTAACCTTTACGTGCCCAGAATTATTTGATGATTTTCCATTTATTTCACATGTACATCACCCCAGTGATAAAGACCATGTATATAATATTCTGAACAGGTATTTGAAATGGAATTCACATTATGCACCTGGTTCTTTTTTACTTAAACTTTCAGTTAAGAGATAAACTTCTGACTGAGTGTGGTTACCATAGAAACCAAAATGTTCCCTTTGTTGTTATTTACTAGCCTCTTTAGTGCTGTCCTGCTCTAGTCTCATATAGTGTGTGATAATTGCATAACTATACTCAACTGGTTCTGCCTATGTGTACTACCAGGGTGCAAATTGTCTTGGTTACAGTTCATGACATCATTTACATGGGTATGAACAATTCCTATGAATAGATTAGTTGTAAGGTTGGAAAGTTTATCAAAGGTGTGGCAATAGGGGACAAATGATCCAGCATCACCTTGCTATCATGCTAGATCTTTTCTCCTTGGCCGATTCCCTTCCAAAGAGTCATATGTACGACAACAAATTTTCAAGTTTTGACTCACTGTGTCTGAGGTAATGGTGATACAGTCAAATGGATGGTCCCATTGGAATAAGGGGGTCATGGCTGTTCTAATGAGGGTATAACTTTGCAGATTGGACCAGTAGATGTTCCTGGATGAAAATTTGCTTCAATGTGCATGTATTTAAGCCCAAAACCGCGCATTTAAGCGCGCTTGGGCACCTAAGGGTTAAGAAATCATGTCATTGAACAAACTAAAACTTTGTAACCCATGACAGCAAATGATGTGCTACTGTGCAGCCATAGAAAACAATTAATTCGGAAAGAGCCTAGAGTAATCGTTCTTAGAAAGATCTTGTCTGGTGAAACCATTAGGAGGTGTCAGGCTATCTATTCTAAGCAGCCTTATTTGTAGCTCTAAAGTCACACCTGTATACCAATATGATGTCTTATTAATTCCTCTTGTCTATATAGGTAACAAAAGTTGGGAAAACCTAACATTACTGGTATTTAGTGGTATTCAGAGCCTCTAGCCTGGTCGAGCAAAAACGAGCAAAAAGGTATATTTACTGGGCTTTATGGGCTGACCTAGATGGGTAAAAGCTGGACATTAACTACAACTATCACATCTGCCAAATTAGCTCAGTAGGAAGAGAACTGGGCTATTGATCTGAAGGTTGATGGATCTAGTCCGAGCACGTCCACACCATTTATTTTTTCAGCTGGAGACCCATGCCCACTCTATAAAGAATGAAACCAAATAATTTTTCATGTTTTGGTGTAGATGGTAGTAGGTCGATATAAGGAATCTCTGTGGATCGATCTCTGGCAACTTTTGGCCAAGAATCCCATAGTTCTTTCTACAACCTTCTTTACAATGTAGATAAGATCTGGATGTCAGGAGAAGGGACTATATGCATTAGAATCCCATAGAATCCGGCGCCCCTCCAATTTCCAAACATTCGTTAAGCCAAATTAAAGCCGAGTTCACTGCAATAAGCCATTCCATCAGTCACCACAATCATTCCAACACCATTTCATCACGTATCCATGCACTTTCATGGGTAGAATGGGGCCATACATCAATATTGTCAGCATTCTGTACAAAATAGAGGACAGTATGGTGAGTGAAGGAACTGCCGACATCAGTGGAGTTAGTCCTTTAGAACCCTGTAACTACAGTTAGCATTCATATGATCCAGAAATAGATTAGGAAAAGACATAAGATTTAAACAACGCAAATCTTTTTATCTAGAGTATATTCCAAAGTTCGGGAATATTGTTTTTGAAGTATCTCCCCTTAAACATTGCAGTTGAATGGGACTGTCAACTGGAGTGCTCAGGTTATAGGAGTCTACACTGTGAGTTCCCATGAACTCACCAATCTTCATTACAAAGTTAGTTTTAGTAATGGAGTTGTTTGTTGGTGAAAGGTCAACTGTCTTTGTTATTCAGCTGCCTCCAATTGTTCTTGTAAGATGCTGGACTCTGATCAACAGTTCAAAATACTAGCTCCACTGCATTGTATCTTTTTTACAATTTCAAAATAGTAAAGGGGATTTGGATATGGCACAAATCAGGCATCTTCCCCATGCTTTCGGCCCACTTCTGGTAAGTTTACCATAATCAGGGGGTCATGCTTCAGTAACCGCTAATAACATAAAATTTCATCCATTACGTCTCTCAAATCCAAATAAAATCAGGTCAATATAGGGCCCATTTTTGTCACATCACCAGTAATCACCTCTTAGAGAAGCCGCCCCAACCTTACTGGCTTATCATCTGCACTTATCCCTAGCACCATATAATGCAGCTATCATCATCATGACCATCAACTTTCCAAGCATACGAGGCCAAATAAAAAAATAGGTTTGTTTCCAGTTACCCGACCGACCCCTGCAAAACAGACCCTTTTTTGAGAATTTTTACGAATTTTTGAGATTTTTTTTTTATCTTTTTGAGAAGATCTGAGATTTTTTGTCTGAGCACCAAAGACTGAACAATAGGTTACATAAGTAATGACACGATAACCTTCCGATCAATCTAGCGTCCCTCCAGAGCAACCCAGGTCAAATATGAAAGCAGTTATGTAATTGCCATGATAAGACCAAGATCAAGGCTTAACTCTCATTAGTGGGCAGATGAGGGGAAAGGGCCCTCCCTGTGGGATTTTTAGTACTGTGTTTGGCCACTGGGGGAGCTACAACAACCATAAATGTGAAAAATAGGCCAAAAATTACTATTATGTACTTTTTTACATAGAAAAAGATGGTTTTCTCAAAAATTTTCTGGCACTTCCTGTCTATTTGGAATGTAAATGGAACGTTTTGAATCCAAAAAGAGGCTAAAATAGGGGTTCTCAGCTAAATGTGTTACCATGGCAACCAAAATAAATGTTCCAAATAGAAAAAAAATAATGTCAATTGATAGAATGATTCATCATGATTCATATGCTGTAAAAAGCATATAGATACCATTTCTAGATCCAAAACTGTGCCCAAAAGTATGAAAAAGGTTTGGTCATTTTTGATTGATTATTTAAATCATTATGCTAATAAGATGTCAAATTCAATGTAAACAATGAATAATACAGCTTATTGCCTATATTGATACAGTTATGTCATTCCATTTTTTGTGAAGCAATATCTCCAAGACCAAAAGTTGTAGACACAGAAACGATTGAGTTATGAGGGTCTGAACATGCCAAAACGGCCAAGACAATGGGGGACGCGGCGGCATCTATGGGGGTCCTTTGTGCGCCCACTGAGACATGAAAGACTACCCTCTAACAACCAGAGACTAGGGCAGATGCCACTGGCTCCAGTCAGTCTGGAGGGCCAAGCCAGGGTATGGGTACTTATACCCCTGGCAGGCACCTCTTGAAATCAGAATCTCCAGAACCACCACTGAAGAAACATCTCCAGTCCAGCTCTCCTGATACCTGCTATAGCTCTGCACTATGCTGGGTTAGACTATGCCAGACAGGCATAGGACTACACCCCTCTAGTGGCCAGAGGCTATCTTCTACCAGTCAACTACCAGAGGGTAAAGTTACTCATTTATATTATCCCTCTAAGCAGCAGGTCAGGAGCTAGGGGTGGGAACGCACCTAGGACCATACTGGACAGTGTATTATTATTATTATTATTATTATTATTATTATTATTATTATTATTATCATTATCATTATTATTATTATTATTATTATTATTATTATTATTATTATTATTATTATTATTATTATCATTATCATTATCATTATCATTATCATTATCATTATCATTATCATTATCATTATCATTATCATTATCATTATCATTATCATTATCATTATCATTATCGTTATCGTTATCGTTATCGTTATCGTTATCGTTATCGTTATCGTTATCGTTATCGTTATCGTTATCGTTATCGTTATCGTTATCGTTATCGTTATTATTACAATTATTACTATTATTATTATTATTATTATTATTATTATTATTATTGTTATTGTTATTGTTGTTGTTGTTGTTATTACACAGGTGGAGTGGAACATTACTTTATACTTTTTAACCAACTGTATAATTAGTGTGTGTGGAAATTACCTGCATATTAACACAAGACTACACCCCTCTAGCGGCCAGAGGCTATCTTCTACCAGTCAACTACCAGAGGGTAAAGTTACTCATTTATATTATCCCTCTAAGCAGCAGGTCAGGAGCTAGGGGTGGGAACCCACCTAGGACCATACTGGACAGTGTATTATTATTATTATTATTATTATTATTATTATTATTATTATTATTATTATTATTATTATTATTATTATTATTATTATTATTATTATTATTATTATTATTATTATTATTATTATTATTATTATTATCATTATTATTATTTTTATTATTATTATTATTCTTATTATTATTGTTATTGTTGTTGTTGTTGTTATTACACAGGTGGAGTGGAACATTACTTTATACTTTTTAACCAACTGTATAATTACTGTGTGTGGAAATTACCTGCATATTAACATTTGTATTGCTGATACACAACATGTTCTGCCTAAGCTGAATAAACCAGTGATAACTGGAATAACACTAATAAGAGCTTGATATTCTTACTCTCTATCTACCACTAGTCATATGATATTTCTCATATGACAACTTGATCATGCACAATTACTAGTATGACAAAGTGGTGGAGAACATCCTACTAAGATCCCAAATTACACAAGCTCTTATTAGTCAAGCTGGCAGAACAACACATAAAAACTTTACGTAGTCAGGGACCTGCTGGAGAGGTCTCCCTTCCCCCTAGATCTAGGAGACCCACCGGGGGCAACTCAGCCTTCAATACACAGACCCACACACAGTAAACTCCACTCCACCCACCCTGTCTACTCAGGGATCAATCAGTTCTCAGGGATCCAACAGTTCTCAGGGATCCCTACAGGACGCCCAACTTACGCTATCTACCTCTGAGGAAGAAGGATCTGCCTCAGGGGGTAGATCCACACCCTCATCTACATCTTCCATCCCAGCGCCTGCCTCTGATAGCCACTCCTCCAGAGACACATCTCCCACACCCTCCACCATGGACGTGATGAAGGCCCTCAACCTAATCAGATCGCTGAGCAGATAAGGGCCTATCAGAAGACCATCCAAGATGCAGTTACTGCCCTAGAGACCAACAAGTCCCAGCAGGAGGAGAGGGAGAGGATCCTCAGTCAACAATTGGCAGAGAGGAATGCGGTGATAGACACCATGGAAGACCAGCAGAAGGCCATGGAAGACCAGCAGAAGGCCCTAGATAGGCAGCAACAACAGATAGTAGATTTCATGAAGTTGGTATCAACCCAGACCTCACAGCCTCCCACACCCACCATCACACCTATCGTCACACCATCTGCCTCTGGATCCAAGGATGACGTCATGATCTCCATGATGTCCAACATGACCAAGATCCTAGACAGACAACAACACGATGACAGGAAGATCAGGCAACATGAGGTAACCAAACACAAAACTTTTTCTCACCCATTACCACTCATATCAACAGCACTATTTATTGATCACAAATTCCCAGAGTATCTGAAGGACAAGTACAAAGTAACAGACAGTGACACCATGGTAACATATTTACCCAAGTACCTTGAAGGACAAGCATTGGCTTGGTTTGAATCCTTCAAGGAAAGTGCCACACCTGATAAGTTGACATGGACCAATGTAGTGTATGAACTAAAAGAGTATTTTGCTACTCGAGACAATATCATCTCCAGGACTGCACTCCATGCACAAAAGGCAGATGAACCTATCCTAGACTATGCATGTCATCTCAGAAAAGTGTGTAATGCCCAATGCCTAAAGGATGAAACCTTACTCAGAACATTTACCCAAGGCATGAGGCCCTGGATCTCTGTAGCTCTGGAAAACAAGAAAATAGAATCTTTTGACCAAGCCCTAGAACTAGCCTTAGAGGTTGAAACTCAAGATAAATCTAGGCAAGTAAGGAATGGGGAGTCTAACCCACAGCCTACTAAGAAAAAGGTCCAGGAAGTCACCACTAGTTCAGAGGAAGATGTTAACCTAATGTCTAGTGCCCATGTAAGGCAGCAGGAAGCTAAGGTTGTCTCCAAAGATCCTACCGGTAGATATAGAGGAAATAACTATGACCCCAACTACCGCTACAATAGAGGTAGGGGTAGGGAGGGGGGGGGGGGTAACAGCAACAACCAGGGGGGTCACAACAGTAGATAAGACAACAGGTCACAAATCATAGAAAGTGTGCATATGGGGCCTCACATGTCATTCGCCCAGACATGTGCCCAGAATCATGAAAAATAATTCTTATAAGTGTGCTTCTTTTATGATAGCAAGGACACATCTGACATAAATGATAATGTGATTTTCTTAATCTACAGGTCAAAATAGTCTGGACCTGAGGTTTTCATGGAGGTATGATGATTGTTTCTGTAGGAAATGAAGCCCCCAACATGGCTTGTAACTTAGGCCCCTAAATGTCATTCGCCCAGACACAATTTCGCCCAGACAATTTTGGGCCCATTTTACCCCCCTGGAGCCCAAAATATTTATATGGGACCATCAAAACCCATATGTAACACAAAGATCTCATCCAGCCTGACACTTTGAGCCAAAAAAATAGAGGGGGAAACTAAAATTCGAAGAGAAGGGGCTGGAATACCTCCAAATTCGTCATATGCAAACCTTCTATGATTTTCGACCAACAGCTCAACCAACTCCAACAATGGTAACTCTTCATACAGTGATAGGAGAGATAGAACTCCAAGTAATGGCAGATCATATAACCAAGGATCCTACAGCAGAAGCCATAATCCACATAGGAACTACAACAGTGGATCCTACAACAACAATGGTTCCTACAACAACCAGGGTTCCAACAACTCTGGTCACTACAGCAACTCTGGTCAATATAACCAGGGTTCCAACTCACATCAAGAGGTTACCAGGGGAACCAGCAGAGTAACCCCCACATACCACCTCACATGATGGATCAAATCTCCAAGCTTCTGGTGGCAAACATTACAGCCACCCCACAGAACCAGGAAAACTAGGATGTCACAGTGCCGATGGGCCAGTGCACTGTGACACCCCAAATACAAACGATCACTCAGGATTAAGAAACATTCAACCAGAGACAATTGCTAGTACCAATCTACCATCTAACAGACAGAGACGTCCATCAGTGATACACATCACCCCACCAGATTTATCATCAAAGGATACAAGTAGTATCAAGTAGTACCAAGCTTTCTATTGTACTTCTTCAAAATTGCTGTATCAATGCAAATCTTTATGATGTTTCAGATGTACAATGCTTGGTTGATACAGGTGCTACTATCACCTGTATCAGACAAGCATTCCTCATGGATCTCCAAAAGAGATTCATTATCCAACTAAGGAAGTCAAACATCCATTTGGCAGATGGATCAGTGTGTCATGTTAGACACTCAGCTATGCTGAATTTTAGAATCCAAGGTGTCAGATTCCAATACCAATTTGCTGTAATTCCCAACCTCACACAGCCCATTGTTCTCGGCACAGATTTCTTAAGCACTACAAAATCTCAAATTGAATTTAATGTTGATCCTGAACAAATTCTCAAACCCATTAGGGCAGTGAGGGATTTTACCATCCCTCCATTCTCTGAACTTGCAGTATTGGGTAAAGTCACATCTACTCAATCACTGCAAGGCAAAACTGGAGTAGTAGATAACCTCCAAAGAAATAACAATGCCCCATATCTAGTTCAAAGGGCAGCAGTAACCCCCAGGGAAAATAACAAACACCCCCTAGTGTTACTCAACACCAGCAGGCGCCCACATAAAATCAAAAAGGGTGCCATCATAGCTCTATTTCAGGAAGTCAAGGAATCTGATTTAGAAAAACCTCAACAGGTGTCAGACACTACCCCACACACTGATCAATCCATCTCAGCCATACGGCCTGAAGATGAACCTCCATTCAGTGACACAGACTCAGACTGTGAGTCTACATATGCTGACCCTGAGCCTAACTCAATCAGACTCTCTGAAATAGCAGCTATACATAGTGAGGCACATGACCTCGAGCCAGAATTGGAAGAGAATGTTCCACCAAAATCTGTGCTCACATCAAAAGATCAGCATGATAGGTTAGAATCACTGCTGACCAAGTATGATGATATATTTGTAGGAAAAGATGGAGACATTGGTGCTACACACCTGTATACCCACTCTATACATGTAAAACCTGAAGCAGTACCATGTCATTTCCTACCATATAGACAAACACCAGAAAAACAGGCCGCAATAGGGGAAGAATGTGAAAGGCTAGTACAGCAGAGCATTCTAAGAGAATGTGCTGAGGGCCCCTGGGCATCCAGATCCTTTTTAGTACAAAAAGCATCAGGAGGCCATAGGCTCGTAACAGATTTTCGTCATCTGAACCAGAATATGATCAATCAAGCCTTATCTACACCCAGGGCCGATGACACTCTAGACATGATAGGGTCACTCAGACCAAGAGTATTCAGTAAGCTAGATGCCCAACAGGGATTTTTTTCAAATTCCTATAAGAGAGGAGGACCAGCATAAAACCGCATTCATAGCAAATGACAAAAAATATGTCTACCAAAGGATGCTGATGGGACTTGCGACTGCCCCTGCAGGATTTTGCCATCTAGTAACATTGATTCTGAACAAACTCAAATACAAATGTGCCCTACCATACCTAGATGACATATTAGTATTATCACCATCGATCGAACAACACTTCCACGACCTGGAAGATGTTTTCAACAGCTTAAGAGTTGGTAAACTCAAATTGAAGAAATCAAAATGTGAATACTTCATAGACAGAATAGACTTCTTGGGAATGAGAGTCACACCCATGGGACTACAACCATCTCCCACAAAGGTGGAATCAATCAAAACTTTCCCAACACCAAAGTCAGTCAGAAATGTCAGATCCTTCACAGGACTATGCCAATACTTCAAAAAGTTTATCAAAGGTTATGCCCAAATTGCTAGACCATTGTATGATCTACAGACACATCTCAAAGCATTTGTCTGGACAGAGGATGCAGATAATGCTTTCAAAGCATTAAAGCATGCCCTCTGTACCAATGCTCTTCTCAGATATCCAAACTATGAGAAAGAATTCAGTTTGGCAACTGATGCTTCCAATGTGGGTTTAGGAGCTGTACTCTCACAGAGAGATAATGAAGGAGTGCTCAGACCAGTAGCCTTTGCAGGTAGAACCCTCTCCAAACATGAGAGAAATTACAATACCACAGAGAGAGAACTACTGGGAGTAGTGTATGGAGTATTACACTTCAGACACTACCTAGAAACCAGACACTTCCAATTATACACAGACCATGCAGCCCTAATTCCACTATTAACCAATACAGGACTCACACATAGATGGGCCAGATGGGCTCTAGACATACAGCAATTTTCATTCACCATTCAACATGTGAAAGGTGATGATAACACACCACCAGATGCTATGTCTAGAAGGGAATACCCAGATTCTGGACCCATGACTAACCCTCCACCCCCACCAAGGAGAGTTAGAGCAGCCAGTAGAACCAAGTTTGCAAAAGTAACAAAGAAAGTACCATTCAAAAGGGATGATCCACCCAACACCATTGAAAGGCCAGAGACACCCTTTAGAGGTATCTCGAAACAATCTACACACTATGTGTTTTGCCATTGTGAGAGAGAATACTCACAACTCTTTCCAGATAATGACTCTGAGCCTATTGAATTCTCATCACTCAATCAGATGCTGAAGGCAACTCCTAAGGAGCCACCCTTCACCCCACCTGACTCAGATGATGAAGATTCAGAAGACACATTATATGCTATCACTCAAGCAACTTCCAAATCAGTCAGATTCTTTGAATCTATGCAGGGAGAGGAAACATCAAACCATTTGTGTCCTATGACCACACGCTCAAAGACCAGAGAATTGATTCAGGAGGGCACACCAAAGCCCCCCACACAATCACAAATTATTCTAAATGAGAAAAAGGTCACAGGAAACAAACCTACCAAAACCCCACCTGCCAGAAAAAATGTCACAAAAGACACTGCGTCTAATAAATCAAAGAACTCTGAGAGACAGAAGAATGACAATAAACAAAATGTGCCTTTAAAGAAAAAGGTTGCCACTCCCACCAAGGCAAGAATAGGCCCTCCAAAGGAGCCTGCACACCAAAACAAGAGTGACACACCCCAACAAAAGGCACAAGATAGGCAAATAGGCGATGGAAAAGAAAAAGAAAGAGACAGAATAAAACAACATGTGCTAGATATAAATCAGTTGCTGGATCAGATTTCCGACACATCCATGGAACATGGAACACCAGCCACTCTCCAAACAGACAATGGAACGTGTTATACAGGTGCAAAGTTCACAAAATTAACTAAACACCTCAAGATCAAACATAAATTCTCCTCACTGTACAGGCCTCAAAGCAATGGCCTTGTAGAGAGATTCAATGCTAGCATCGGCACAGAGCTCAGAGCATTCTGATCAAAGCATCAAAACAATTGGGACTCATTTATTGAACCCATTACCTTTGCATTAAACAACACTGAATCCCAAACCACAGGATTCACCCCTTTCTTCCTACTCCATGGAAGAAACCCAGCCACCCCAATGGACTTAGGAAGACATATCCACTGTAGCAGACCATGTAGCTAACATGATAACAAATCAAGATACCTCTAGAAGGAAAGCTATACAAAGGGACGCCAAGCTACAAAAGGAAAGGAAGGATAGATATGATAAAAAACTTACACCACAGGAAATCAAGGTCACCGACATGGTGTACCTCAACATACCAAAAATCCTGACCAACACAGAGTGTAAGAAGCTTCAATCGCTTTTTATGGGAACATATGTTGTAGTAGATAGACCTAGTTTGACAAGTGCCAAACTCAAAAACTTGGACACTAATCTACTGGTGGCCAGACCTGTACACATAGACAGACTGAAAAAGGTTGTAGCTGTCAGGAACAATGAATTTGCACACAGGCTTATTCGACACAAAGCCAAATACTACAACAAAATTGTAAGGAACAAAAATGATATCACCCTTACAAGAGAAACCACAGGTATAGGCACTATTAAGCCTAGGCCTGCACACCACATGTTAAGAAAGAAATCTAAATGTGGTGCATGCGCAGTTTCAAGAAATTAGAAACATATTGAGATGCCTAAAACTACATAAGATTTTCAAAGTTTATTACAAATTCTTTTCAACCACACATAAGCATGTGTGACTGAAATTGGATTAATTATATATGTATAAAAGCCATCAAATTTGTAGAAATATCAGTAGGTTATTACCACTGAAAGGTCAAAGACTGGGACCCTCCAAGTAAAGCAGACATAGAGTCTAAGAAGAGTAAGGGTAACACAATAAAGTGTCTAAAGCCTAATCCCCACATAAAAGAGCACGCTATGCCAACATTGCAGTCTATAGAGATCAATTGACCTTATAAGCTACCCTCAGACAACTGTCTAGACAGCCATGAATGGCTGTCCTGGATGACAGGAGGAGTTAATTACCAGTACACAGATTACACAATAGACCCCCACAGTTGCAGACACTAGAGATCCAGAGAAACAATACCAGGCCCACAATGGATGTGGGTAGGGTAGGCTACATAAGAAACACTGTGGATCATAGCCCACCATCAGTCTTCATCCAGCTGCAGCCTGGAACACAAGTCTACAGGACCCCAGTTGGGAACTAGCCAGCCCACTTCTCCATTAGCAGAGACTGAATCAGGATAAAGAACAAACCTACTTCACCTTTAACCTGACCTTACTATTTATTGGTCAATCTCTATAGACTCACCGGACATATTGCCAAGACAGCTCAATCTTGCAAAGGTACAGTTAGACTTTACCAGCCCCAAAATACTACAAATTTGACAAGACTTTGAACAGCAAATTTATTCTTGCATTACACAAGCACCATGGGGAGACTGAGAGTTGCACCCATACTGCTAACTATGCTGTTATTATATATCATAGAACCACTTGCTGCAGGCTATACCCCTGTGGTGAGACAAAACATAGGAGTAGTATTCAAACCTGGCCCTCAACCTTTGGTCAATGGACATACCACCACAACACTGTTGCTAGCTATTCCCTACAAGATACCTCGGGCACCCGTTACCCAAGGATTCATAAGGGATAGAATACTCCAGTCGACCACTCCTACTCTACAAGATCACACCTCTGGTCAAATTATCCAACAAGCCAAGGAGCTTGATACCTTGCTGGAAATTCCAGACAAGGAGATAAATGAAACCTTAGCCTCCATCAAATTGTTTTTATCCAACCCCATAAACACATTGGAAGAGAGGCCATACTGGGTTTTCTAGCACCCCTGTTTCGCGGTGTACTAGGTCTAGCCACAGTAGAAGATGTAAACCAAGTTATGGGACAGCTTAAGAACATAGATGACATATTAAGGTAATTTGCTAAACAAGATCAGGAAGCAGCTAATCTCATTGAAAAGATCACAGACAGACAAGATAAGTTTGTTAAAGCATACATCCAAGATGAGAAGGTACTGGACAATACCATCAACACCATAGGTGACACCGTCAACCTATGGGCCTCTAACATGTCCAGGTCTCTCGACTCATATTCAAGGCACGAGAAACCTCAAAGGGAGAAAATGCAAGTATTAAATGATGCATTAATCATCATAGCAGCAAGAATGAATACAGTTCAATCACTGCAAAGGACCAATGCAGCCCTGAGGATGCTATCATCAGGAATCCTAACCCCTGATATAGTACCACCCTCAGACTTTGCTAGATACTTAATTGACATTAACAACAAACTTAGGATTACACACCCTGGAGCACAAGTTGCAATTAATGATTTAGATTTCTATTATTCTCAGAAGCTGACACCTACTCAGCTCACCATATATATATATATATATATATATATATATATATATATATATATATATATATATATTCATCTGGACATTATAATCTACTACCTCTACCTTCAAACTATACCAAAAGATTACATCACCCATGCCTATAGACACACAGGAGACCCCCACCAGAGGAGGCACCAGATTGCAAACCACAACTCAGTTCTTAACAGTATCTTACGACAAATCACTATTCATCGAATTGGACTCAGCTGATATGCAGGCATGTGAAGGTACTACAGTAAAGGTATGCAGAGATGTAAATGGTAGAATTTATAAGCACAGGCCTACATGCCCTGTAGCCATTTTTACTAACCAGGGTCAACAGATTAAGGAACATTGCAAGTTTACAGTTTCACCACTGCAAGCACCTACCACCCATGCTATTTCCTTTTCTGAAGATGAGTATCTGGTCACTACTAATGAACCCCACTACTTTATCAACTGCCATGGTAAAACGTCTAAAACTCGAAAAGCCCAGTCCTACTCAATCATAGGTGTACCCTGTGGGTGCACAATCAGTGTAGGGGAATTTTCTCTTCCAAACACAAGGTTGCCCTGTAACTCAACCTTATCATTTCATTAGATTCTTAAGACAATTAATTTACCATTCACGGCAGCACTTAACCAGATTTCTGAAACCAAACCAGATGAAAGAGAGAATCTTCCAAATTTCCAGACAATTTTTAGACAAACTACAGGAAAATCCAATCATGGATGATATTACTCAACTAAATCTAGAGCCCTTTGCCAAAACAGTATTAAATGATGCTTCCAACCTTGATCAGGCAATAGAAACATGTTACGTAGAATCACACCTACGTAAAGTTACAGAGCATCCAATTTTCCAAAGCCTAGGACTCATCTTAGGGATATCCGCTCACATTTTTATAGTATACATACTCCTCAAACTATACAGACTAGGAGGGACTGTAGCCTACCTGGCTACAGCCAAAGCATTCAGACTAGTCACCAAGCTGCCCCTACACAAATTGCTCCCAGATAAGAATCCTACCAAATTTACCCCTACAGAGGAAACCCACACCCCTTTCCTCACAATTCAGGAAACCAACACCCTGATAACTGCTATATTATTCACCCTGACCATCTACTCAGCCTACAGAATAATGAAGTACCTTAAGAAATTTGCACAGACACACTGTGGTAAGAAAAATGTGGCCAAGCACACAAATCCCACAATATATTTTAAAATATATTGTGGAGACTCAAACTTCTGATACCCTTGAGGCCAATACTACACGAATTTGATGAGATTAAATCAGCAGCTGCCCCAACTTATAAGGATATAGTGGTTAAAACCTTCCCACTACCTAAGGCTATATTTACCTGGAATGGACCAGCAGTTATAACAACACAGCGAAGAGAATTTGCTTATCACCTACCTCAGGTGATACCTTGGCACACCATACCAGCCCTTAAAAACAAAGGACTGTACTACTCCATGCTTCTCCAGAATGATTGTGGCACCAGAACGGTGACCATGACAGCACTGGAAAATACAACAGATATAATTATTGATGAACACCAGGAGGAGACCACAAGGTCAAACATGCAGACTATTGCTAATTTTCTAAACCACCAACCCTCCCCGGTGACGGTGGAAACAGCCTAGACTGCCCACAGCCTAAACTGCCCGCAGTCCACCACCAGGAGATACTGAGATGACACATCTCACACATAACACACACCTCCATTGTCAATGAAAATTATCTAAGTATTGAAATTGATTTAGAAAAAAAAAACACAGCCACTTGTTGATGTATAATATGAAAATCTATGGTATTCTCACAAAATCTTGATGATTAATGCGCACATGCACGCGCAAAATTGTACTAAGTGATTTAGGAATTGAACAAATCTAAAATAATATACATGAATGCAAGGTAGATAACTAAGACAGTTTTTGTACCACATCAGCACTTGTATACTATACCAAGGTTTACTTAAAAGCAACACACTTTAGGTAACCAAGAAATTGTTGAAAATGAAATGTGTGAAATGTAGAAATGTATAAGAAAATTCTTATACACAAAAAAAAAAAGATTATATTCAAAATGACTCGCGAAAAATGTTGAAATGTAAAGTAATTACTTAAGATCTACTCACCAAATAATCTTTTTCAGGGACATGTACTCAAGAAGCATACCGGTGGTATGCTCCTTAAATGCTAGGGAAAAGTCAATTAAAGCAGCGGCCCACTGTCGAAATTGCCAATTAATACACCCATATAGCAAAATTACAGAGTAACTCAGAGAAAACCAAGTCTATCGTACATAAAGTACTCCGTTTTTCCGACCCTCTGAAAAATTTGTCTCAAGAAAATCCCAAAAATTGTATGTCGTGTACCAAAATTATGGGACTATATACACTCGTGTATATTTATATAATTAACAACGGCAAGTGGCCCGCCCAACCGGTACTACTTGTTGCGCGCAACAATACAACGCTCTTTTTGGTAACTATGGCAAAGCTACCCCCGCTATATAAATATAAGCGCGGTTCTGCCATCCGCTCGCCAGTGCACAACACCCCGGTTGCCAAGGTTGATTGGGCTTCATCAACATTACCATTCATCTTTTAACCTGGCAAAGTTGGTTTCTACCTAAATTCTGGCCAAAATGGGCTGCAGAAAACCGAATAAGAAGACGTTACAGCCTGATTCAGGACCGCTGAGCGGTGTTAGGAGATTTGTCAGGAGGCAAGGGCCTCCTGGGTCGTCCGTTACAGACCAGCCCACAGATTCTCTACCCGCTGATGGGATGACAGACGCTATGACAGACGAGCTGGCTGATTTGAAGTTCCGGACGGAGGCTGTGGATCGAGAGGTGGATCTAGATCAAGTTCGAGCTCCAGCAGTGAGAGCTCTCACTCCAGGTCAAGATCCAAGCATAGATCAAGAAAACCAAGGGGTGAGTTCGACCAGCGAAAATTTTTAGGTCACAAGAAAAATGTTGACAGCCTAGAAAAATTAC
Organism: Acholoe squamosa; assembly: GCA_949317995.1. Lineage (NCBI taxonomy): Eukaryota > Metazoa > Annelida > Polychaeta > Phyllodocida > Polynoidae > Acholoe > Acholoe squamosa. The sequence continues at coordinate 26,280,949 of OX439050.1, forward strand.
TAATGGTCAATGTTCGTTTAGTCAGTGTCAAACTTGAACAAGGTGAGGAGGTAAAATAAATTCTTGACCACATAGAAATGCTGCTGGAGAAATCTGCCACTAGAATATTTACTCTCAGCTCACTTGTAAATTATGACAAGAGTGTCAAAGAGCGAGCTGACAAGAGGGGGATAAGAGCATTTGAGACTGTGGAGAATTGTGACATCCTACATCACTTGAGCTACGATGGCACTTACACAGCCCAAAATCCTCCAAACCTGTTGTCAAAAAATCAGCTAACTCAAAAAATCACTGTTTCGCTTACAATAGGCCCGAGGGCTGCAAGTTAAACCCCTGCCGGTACAGGCACGTCTGTAGCTCATGTGACTCTGGAAACCACTCTGCTAACAAGTGTCAGAAGAATGGCTCGGAGAAGTAGGATGTTGCCTCTGGGGAGGGTCGTGCCTCCAGATTAGCTGGCCATAAAGAGGCACTGTTGGTTGACCCCCCTATTGAGGATTGTGTTCTTGGCAATGTTGTGCCAAAAATTCAAGTTATTGATGAATGTTATCAAAAGCCACCAGTAGAGGTGGACTTGTTGAATTTTGCCAGCTCTGAAAATAATTTTGTGGAAAACCTTAGTATTACTGGTTTTTCCTCAAGGAGTATTCCAAATTTTGGGGATTTTTATCCCATTTTTGATGTGAATTGCTCAGGTAATGTTAGTATAAACATTTACCAAAGTTGTGTTGATGGTACATGTTCTTGTCAACATTTTATTGGTGGCCACAAGGCCCAAATTTTGCCATGTAGATTGGCATGTTTCCTAAGACAGGAAGGTGTTATAAATTTACCCAAACATGACTTAGATTATTTATGGTCGGGTTTTGTAGAAGGTTTCAAAATTGTTGATCCTGGTTGCCAAACAGAGTATGAATGTGGAAATTATAAGTCAATTTTTCAGGGTAATTTTTACAATGAAATGTGTAAAATTGTCAGTGAGGAACTCCAGGATGGTTCTATTTTTGAAGTAACCTCCAAACCTAGATGCATACATGACCTTGGCGGTTTTAAGATTTCCAGAGATAAGGTTACTGACCCGAACAGAATTTGTACTTTTTTAGGTATCACCATTGACTCCCATAAAATGGAATTAACTTTGCCTAAAGAGAAAGTTGACAAGTTAGCCCGTGCTATAGACAATTGCATTGATAAGAAATTTGCCAGTAAAAAAACCTTACAGAGTATTGGTGGCTTGATGTCATTTTGTTCCCAAGTGGTGAGGGGGGGGCCGTACTTTTAGTAGAAGGGTTTTTGACTTGATGGCAAAGGCTAAGGAAAGAGGTGTCATTAAATTAAATCCAGGTATCATAAAGGATTTTTTGTGGTGGAAGGATTTTTGTAGACTTTTTAATTGCAAAGATTTAATCTTGAATGATGTATATAATAAACCCATGGTATCTGATGCGTCCATTCTAGGTTATGGAGCATGGTGTGGTACAGATTTCTTTTATGGATCTTGGAATAACGTTGACAGCTCTAAATTGGGGGTAGGTCACTGGGTCGCCCCTCCAAAATATGACAATATTGATGTTCATGAAGGAAATATTAATGTATATGAACTTTGGCCTGTTCTAGCTGGTTTGAAGAGATGGGGTCATTTATTCAAAAACTGCCGTCTGAATGCTGTAACGGATAACATGCAGGTGTTGGCAATGTTGAACACAGGCAGAAGTAAAAACCCACTATGTATGGAGTGGCTGCGTGAAATCTATTGGCAATGTTTTGTGTATAACATTGATATCTATTCAACCTATATAAAGTCCGCTGATAATATTCTGGCAGACCAGTTATCAAGATTAGACTACAAAAATGTTCTTGCCAAGTGTGAAAAAAACTTTGTCTGAAAATAATATGTGTATCTAAAAAAATTTTCAGATCCCAGATTGATGTCCCTGTTAAGAAAGCAGGAGGAATTTGTGAATTCGGGTGTTGCCATGACAACCATGAAAACCAGAAAGCAACAATTTAAGAGGTACAGCAAATTTTGTAGGAAATTTTCCCTAAAAATTTATCCATGTTTGCCATCTCAGGCTTCTTTGTATGCCACTTATCTGGCTGATAAGATGAAACCAGTCTCTATTAGAAATTATATTTCGGCTGCATGGTCACCCTGACTTCAGTATCCTAAAAAAGACTCTAGATGGTATTGAGCGTTGTCAGAGTTGTTAAATACCCACTTACCACTGTTGACATGTTTAAAATTTTGTCAACCCTGAATGACACTAAAATTGGATAGGGTTTTCTGGTGCGCCATTCTGGTACTGTTCAGGGGAGTTCAGGAGAGGTTTTGCCATGTAATGGACTCTATACATTCACTGAGGGTGAAGGATGTTGTATTAACTAATGATTATGTAAAACTTCACATTAGAACATCTAAGACAGACCAGTTTGGCCACGACCCTTCTGATATATACCTCGTACTCGATGAATCCTTTCCGTTTTGCCCATCAAAAATTTTGGCAGAGTTGATACAGACTGCTAATGGCAATGTTAATCGGAAACTGTTCAGTTTTCCATCTGGTGGCAAGGACAAATGCTTGACATATTCATATGTAAATATGCGTTTAAAATTTTTTTGTCTGTCAAAATTGGCTTAGTAGATGAGAATATTAGTACCCACTCTCTACGCCATGGTGGGGCTACCTTCTTAAAGTCAATTGGCCTATCAGTAGAAGACATAATGAAGTGCTCCAACTGGACGTCCAGGTGTGTGTATAAGTACTTGCATGATTCAAGATGTGATTTGTTGAAACTTGATGTATTACCATCTATTAATGTGTAATAATTATTACTCCATGATGTTCCATGTGTTTGCCGGGTGGTTGGCCATTTTGTATATTCAGATAAATTCCACCAAACAAATGTCTCTGTTCAATTATTATTATCATATCCTGTAATCCATTCAATATCGTCATCACTTATTATAATGTTAATATACCGGTAAATACCTTAAAGTCATCCTAGTATTTATTATATGTTAATATACTGGTAGCTCCCTATTGAGTCATCTTGATATTTATTATAATATTAATATACCGGTACTACCTATTAAGGTGGTCTAATATAATATGTGGTTTCCGTGGTAACCACCTCCTTTCATTTATTGTCCAATATACCGGTTACTACCTTCTAATATAATAATCTACCGGTAGTGGTTAACCGGTATATGTAGTCGCCCCTAGTTAACTTATACATTTTTACTCAAGTACACGAGAAATTGTATGTTTATACACTAAATTGTACATTTGTACTCAATTGCACACTAAATTGTATGTTTGCACACTAAATTGTATGTTTGCACACTAAATTGTACATTTGTACTCCATTACACACTAAATTGTATGTTTGCACACTAAATTGTACATTTGTACTCAATTACACGCGAAATTGTATATTTGCATACTAAATTGTACGTTTGTACCCGATTGCACGCTAAATTGTATGTTTGCACACTAGATTTTACGTTTGTACCCAATTGCATGCTAAATTGTATGTTTGCATACTAAATTGTACATTTTGTACCCAATTGCACGCTAAATTGTAAGTTTGCACACTAGATTGTACATTAGTACCAAAATTGTACGCCAAATTTATATATTATTCACAAAAAGTGTATGTCGTACACAAATTTGTATTTTTGTACCCCAAAAATGAAAATGTATAGGCAGATACACCAATTTACATAAGGAATAAGGCAACTTCAAAGCCATGCTGTAAGTCAAGCATACTTAAGTCTGTTTGGCATCCAAAACCAGAAAGTTGCACAAATTATGGTCAAATAACTAGAATTAAGGAAATGTATTTTTACCCAAAAGAAAAAAAAGAAAAAGAAAAAAAAAGGATGTTATACATACTGACAAAGCTCTACCACAAAAATTGTATTTGAAGCACTCCCTATTACTTCAAATCTTCTTACATACAGTATGTAATTACAGATGAGGTAAAAATATATTGTACATTCCCTCTGCGAAATGACGGAGTTTCGCCTAGCCTTTGGGGGAGGGGGAGTATTCTATGACGTACCATTTTATTATTCCAATAATCTTAACATATTACTGTATTGATCAAAGAATATATAAGAAATTAATACATTGAATGTCCATATGAGCGTTCATGCTCCACTGAACACCAGCTATGTCAAATATATATAAGTTATAAGACCAAAGGAACCGACCTCATGGTCCACTGCACAATATAATGATTTAATGGTTAAAGCAGACCGACCTAATGGTTCACTGAGCACAAACAATAGTGTATATAATGTTCTAAAGTGAATGCAACCGACTGTCATGGGTGGCTGAGCACCAAAGACTGAACAATAGGTTACATAAGTAACAACGCCATAACGCTCTAGCGTCACTCCAGAGCAACCCAGGTCAAATATGAAAGCAGTTATGTAATTGCCATAATAAGACAGTCAAAATGAGTCCAGGATCAAGGCCCAACTCCCATTATTAAGGAAGTTATGCAACCGGGACTGTTTCAATCTTTGAATGCGCCAGAGACAAACTGGCGCAAGTTATGTGCCCAGAAAGTGGGGAGTAGAAATCTGACATATTCAACTCCACGCATGCACAATATAAAGGTTGTAGACGCAGAAACGATCGAGTTATGAGGGACTGAACATGCCAAAACGGCCGAGACAATGGGGGACGCGGCGGCGTCTATGGGGGTCCTTTGTGCACGCACTGAGACATGAAAGACTACCCTCTAAAAACCATAGACTAGGGCAGATGCCACTGGCTCCAGTCAGTCTGGAGGGCCAAGCCAGGGTTTGGGTACTTATACCCCTGGCAGGCACCTCTTAAAATCAGAATCTCCAGAACCACCACTGAAGAAACATCTCCAGTCCAGATCTCCTGATACCTGCTATAGCTCTGCACTATGCTGGGTTAGACTATGCCAGACAGGCATAGGACTACACCCCTCTAGTGGCCAGAGGCTATCTTCTACCAGTCAACTACCAGAGGGTAAAGTTACTCATTTATATTATCCCTCTAAGCAGCAGGTCAGGAGCTAGGTGTGGGAACCCACCTAGGACCATACTGGACAGTGTTTTTAAGTTCAGATTTGAGTGTACCAGTGCGCTCCAGATACATGTATAAAACTTGCCCTTATCCCCATCTAAGCACAATATCTAATATGATTTATGTAGGCCAAACCTTTCTGAGTAATTTGAGACATTTTGAAGAATTTCTTGATGACTATGACACACGTTATTACCTTGGACACAAAGACACTACCTTGAGCAAATACGATGCTGTTCCATTTCAATAATGTCACTCTTTATGTAAATAGATGTTTTTCCATGCTAAATCTTTATCAATCCTCCTGATTCTTATGCTAAAAAGAGTGCTGATTGAGAATATGCATGTTTCTACTTCATAAAATCTAATGGCAAGGCTGTATATGGCTGAAATTCAAAATGGCCGACAATAGATTCAGATGTCACTGTGAATTACATAAATGTGCAGTCTAGAATCTGGTGGGTCCTACCCCATATAAATCAGCTTAGTAGAATACAGTGCTGCTTTTGTGTTGTTGCTAAGTGGTGTGGTTGCCTAGCAACAGTAGCTTTGCATAGCAACCAAGCCTGAAAATATGCTTAAATGCTCATATCTGCATGGTTTCCTTTCAGCCACATACTCCCCTGATGCAATCTCGTATATAACTCTTCTGTGACTTCTATATACTAGAAGTATATACTAGGAATATAGGTGATAAAAGGTTGCTTGGTTGTGTGGTGGCCTAGCAATAGCACTTTTGCATAGCAACAATGCCTAGATTCATACCTTAGGCATATACTATGACTTGTGCATAGTCTCCCCTCAAGGACATAGTTCACTGATTTCAAATTGCATATAGCTCCCTTGTGTACACCACACAGTATAAACATAGGTAAAAATGGTTGCTATGTCATGTGGTTGCCTAGCAACTGCAGCTTTACTTAGAACCCCATGTCCAAATCTATGCAGATAGTCACAGATAAGTGTATGGTCCCGCCTAAAGAACTTGTATGTATAGCTCCCCTGTCCATATCTCAGAATAGAAGCATATAACAGGTTGCAAGGTCATGTGCTTGATGTGAATCTATCTTTTAAAATTGTAGTGGTCAGCGGAAAATGTCATGGAGAAACCGGGACTCGAACCCGGGACCCTCCAACTTCGAAGCGGAAGCTCTACCCCTGAGCTACTTCCCCTGGCCTGACATTCTCTACCTTCCAACTACCCTGGATCGGTATGGTATACATAGGGGGAGTGACACAATCAAGTGAACAGTCCCTATGAAGGCTCTGCGCACCCGACGGGGGAACGAACCCCTACACTCGTCCCAACCAGCTTCAACCGTATCCCGCCAGAACCGGTCCTCCAGTCCAGTCTGAACGGTACCAGTACTAAGTCACACACAGTAAAGGGAGCTCCTGTTCCCAGGACCTACTGTGGGTGCCACCTGTTTCCAAGTCTCCCAGTACTAGCAAGTTGAAGCGCTTGTCTATACCATACCGGCCCAGGTGCCGAGCTCTCTAAAGATCCTCCTTGCGAGGCAGGATCACTCGGTTTCTCCACCACTGTAGTGGTCAGCGGAAAATGTCATGGAGAAACCGGGACTCGAACCCGGGACCCTCCAACTTCGAAGCGGAAGCTCTACCCCTGAGCTACTTCCCCTGGCCTGACATTCTCTACCTTCCAACTACCCTGGATCGGTATGGTATACATAGGGGGAGTGACACAATCAAGTGAACAGTCCCTCTGAAGGCTCTGCGCACCCGACGGGGGAACGAACCCCTACAAAATCATCTAACTGACAGAGACCATATGATGAGATAATGATAAGATGATAAAATATTTGCCACATCCACACCCTGTGTTATTTTGTAGGTCCATATCCATGTATATGTATCCCATATCATCCATGATTACATAGGATTGTAATTCCTAACAACTGCCCCCCCTCCATTCCCCCCCCCCATATCAAATTCCTGTAACCACTGTCATACCATCAAAATATACCATTCCTGGTACTGATAACACACATTTAGAAGACAGAATATTGGTTCTCAGCCTCATCATGTACTACATGCCTAATTGAAGTAAAACATTCCATCTTGGGAGTATGAATGGATAGGATAAATAAATGAATAACAAGAACAACAACCTTCACATCATCCAAACACACATTTACTACCTTGTTCTATTTTGTTATTGTGGCCAACAATTTCACACAACTAGACTGATTTTCTGGGATGGATCTGATCTCTTAACCAAGCCAGCCTCTTACTGATCACTTCAGAATCATAATACTGTAGGTTTACTTTCGAAAATTATCTGTCATTTGAGGTCTGTTCAATGATCCTAGCACTCATCATCCAGATCTCTATTCTATTTGAACAATGTTCTAGCATAATCATGACTATGCCCTTTACCATCAAGGTTCCCTTTCCCAACCTATGCTACTATTAATAACTGTATGTTGGAATACATCCCTGAGGCGAGACCATACACTTATCTGTGATTATTTGCATAGCTTTGGACATGGGGTTCTATGTAAAGCTGCAGTTGCTAGGCAACTACATGACATAGCAATCATTTCTACCTATGTTCATATTATATGATGTGCACAAGGGAGCTATATGCAATTTGAAATCAGTGAACTATGTCCTTGAGGGGAGACTATGCACAAGTCATAGTATATGCCTACAGGTATGAATCTAGGCATTGTTGCTATGCAAAACTGCTATTACTAGGCCACCACACAACCTAGCAACCCTTTATCACCTATATTCCTAGTCTATGATGGAAGTCACAGAAGAGTCATATATAAGTTTACATCAAGGGAGTATGTTGCTGAAAAGAAACCATGCAGATAATGAGCATTCACACATATTTTCAGGCTTGGTTGCTATGCAAAGCTGCTGTTGGGAGGCAACCACACCACTTAGCAACAACTCAAAAGCAGCACTATATTCTACTAAGCTAATTTATATGGGGTAGGACCCACCAGGTACTTTCTAGACTGCATATTTATGTAATTCAAAGTGATATCTGAATCTATTGTCGGCCATTTTGAATTATAGCCATATATAGCCTCTCCATTGACTTTTATGAAGTAAAAACATGCATATTCTCAATCAGCACTCTTTTTAGCATAAGAATCAGGAGATTTGATAAAGATTTAGCATGGAAAAACATTCATTTACATAAAGAGGGACATTATTGAAATGGAACAGCATCGTATTTGCTCAAGGTAGTGTCTTTGCGTCCAAGGCAATAATGTGTGTCATAGTCATCAAGAAATTCTTCAAAATGTCTCATATTACTCATACAGGTTTGGCCTACATAAATCATATTAGATATTTTGCTTAGATGGGGATAAGGGCAAGTTTTATATATGTATCTGGGGTGCATTTAAGATTTTCAGTAAAAAAAAAGAACTTTGTAATTTCAATCTTCCGTCTTCCCGACTGTCTGGTACACTCAAATCTGAACTTAAAAAAGATGTATTAGGGCTTAATCAAAAGCTTATTATGTCTTATTTCTAACAAGACCAATAGCTTCAGGATCCAGACAAGGCAAGATAGTCTTAGAGCTTGGGGATTGAGCATACCCCTTGAATAACATGGTACCAAAATTGACCTAAAAGTGGTCTTAACCCGCACATGGATAATGAGCCAAAGTCGGTAGTGCATCCCAAGATAATCAATGTTAACATCTTAAATCTTGTTCAGGGGACCCTAAGGATCGAAAAAATACCTGTCGCGTTGGGATGTGGGGGGGGTGCATGGCAGGCCCTATCAGCCCCCGGCCTACAGGTGATTTCATCTTTGTATACATAACAAAACTGCCAACTGACGGCTGTCAGTCACTGACAGAAAGTGTAGGAACAGTACCCTTAGCCCTCCCAAGCTTTCTAGTTATATAAGACCATGGAGTATGATTATTTGGTTCACCATTAGTCCCAAATCTTTTTAGTTCCACTATCACTGCCGACAGGCAGCCGACGTGGCTGACGGGCAGCCAACGGGTGGCTGATGGGCATCCCCCATTGCTGCATGTGACGTCATGACCTAATGACCTAGAGGCAGTGGTGTGAGCCAGAGGGACATGATTTCTGTTCATGGGGCTGTCTAAGCCATGATTCCATCTCAAAAATTGAAGTCCAAGCAATCATTTACAATGCCCACTAAGATTTAACTATTCTAATGTCTTGAATAGCTTAGTAGAATCATATTATGGCTACATTAATCAAGCAAGATACCATACCACAGTAGCAGGTTTGACAGCTGGCATCCACCGTCTGCTCCACATCCGATCATGACTGCTTGAAAAAAGAACAGATACTCAAAGTCCACATAGGCATGCTCTCTGTTATAGACTAGTTATGAAAGAAATACCTGTCATGTTGTACTGCCCTTTGATAGTTCTCATAGCTAACAAGGTTGACTTAATTCAATTATATCTATTGTGAATATTTCTGGTGTCTTTTTAATAGTGCCACTGCTGCGTAACGCAATGTTAGCTACAATTTGGCTGACTTTTGTGTATTGTCAAGATCTTTTCTGCCATGCAAACTGATGTGTCGTATAACTTAATTCAGCTTATCTGTGATTCCTATCTTGGATCAGGGCCATTAGAAAAAGTTCTGTTTGAAAGGACAATTACAATAAAAATGATAAGTTATTCTGTTCTTTTCTTGCAGTGACAATGTAGCAGATCCAGGTATTGGAAAAGCAGGGCCTCAGCCCAAAAGGAGGGGCGGGGCACTCTTGATTTCACAAATTCTCAGAACCAGTTTTGTTATTTAAGAGGGAGTCAAATTCAATGAACCAAATATAACTAGGAACCGTTTTAGTCAGATTCACAACTGTCAACCACGAGCTTCTTATCAGCATTCATATTGTTGAACAAACTAAAACTTTATGACCCATGACAGTGTGATGATGTGCTCTTGTGCAGCCATAGAAAGCAATTATTCTGAAAGAGCCTAGAATAGTCGTTCTTAGAATGGTCTTCTCTGGTGAAGCCATTAGATGTTTTAGGCTATGTGAACAGCCTTCTATTTGTAGCTCTAAAGTCACACCTGTTTGCCAATACACTGAAAACCTAGAAGTTCTGAAACTAGTCAGCGGTGACCACTTTAGGTCCTCAAGTTGACGATACTTAAAACTACAGCTTTAGGTAGTCAAAATGACGACTTTAAGTCGTCATTCTGACGACCTGAGTCATCAATATGACGACTCTGTACTGTCAGTACTGTCGTCATTTTGACTACCTAAAGCTGTAGTTTTAGGTATCGTCAACTTGAGGACCTAAAGTGGTCACCGCTGACTAGTTTCGGATCTTCCATGTTTTCAGTGTATGATTTCTTGGTCTCATTGTCTGGTGCCCCTTTCTTGTTTCTACTAATTTTAAAGCAGTATAGACCAGAATAGTATCCCAAGGTAGCAGATTGTTCTATGGGTTAGGCCATTACTGAAGCTGGTTCCTAGTCGTTATCACTGATAATAGCTATCAGATGGCTTCCAACTGCCCCCCCCCCCCGAGAGGACCGCAGTGAATAGTTGGGGTTATTTCACTTGCTGATGATTAAACCTGCTGAGTCAGTACTATGAGAAGAGACTATACCATATTGCCGAGAACCCAATTCCTAAATTCAGGCAACTATGTGGGTCGGGAGCACGGAGAAAATGTAATTTACTTCACTTAAAAACTTCCCCTAGATGATGCGCTCCCACACCCATCCCCACTTGCAAGCATTCTATAAGCCCAGTCCCATAAATAGAATGTGCTACTAACTGCTTTACTGAACATCAGTAACAGTGCCCTTACGGGCTTCCCTAGCCCACTGAAAGGGTCTCTATCTCCTCTTTTCTATTCCCTCGGATGTGTGTTGTGTACATATGCCTGGGCACCGACACATTCCTCCTAGAGATGGTGTAATGTAGTTCTTGCCATGAATATGACCTTAGCTGTCGAAATAGCGTTAAACATCTATTACTCACTCACTCACAGCGCCCTCACAGTCTTGGAGAACATTGATGACATACTGAGGAGTAGCAGCATGGCAGTGAGGCAAGAGAAGTGGTCACATGACCATGCTTCTCTCTGTGGCCATCACATTGGCTTCTCAGGTTGAGTGTTCAGGTTGAGTGCTTAAGTCTAGTATAGCCAGGTAGTTGAATAAGAAACAATGTGTTTCCATTAAGTAATCATTCTCAATTACAAAGTTAGCTTTATTAATGGAGCCATGTGTTAATGAAAAGTCAACTTTCCTTGGCAACTCCCTCTAATCCTTATCGTAAGATGCAACAGATTAAGAGTGTTCATTATCAGTTCCTATCTAAAGTGTGATTTCATCCAAAGTTGACTTGTTCTAAAGTTCGAATCTAGAGCGAATTGGGTACACATCTACCCAGTGCCTTTCTGCACACTTCCAGTATAATTCTAAAAATCTGATTTTGCTTAAATTGGGGAGGGGGGCATGCATCGATAACACCCCATAAAATCGGGCCAATGTCAGACTGATTTTTTGTCTAGCAGTTTCGGTGGAAACTGTGCTTAGCATACATCACCTCTTTATGAAGCTACTCCCACCTAACCATCTACACTCACCCCTAGCACAATATAGTGACATTAGCCATCATATTAAAAAAAAACAGTATTTTCTTAGTCCTACTGATGACAAGAGAACAATAAGAGATATTTATGGCAAGCATGACCTGTGTGTATGGGAATGGTGGTTCTCTGATTTTGGAGGTTTCTTTCTCATGCTTCAATTTCCTTAGTACATATTTTCAAGTTAATGTGAAACAAGATAGATATGAGTCTGGCTTGCAACATTCTGTAAACCCCAACCATTAGTTGGATAAAAGAATGCTGTGTGACCTAAAGCAGGGAGCCCTTTTTTATCACAGTCCACTGCCTCAGGGCACATGTGCCTAGAGAGACAGGTGTGGATGCCTGGGTGGTGTATGCCAGGGGCACTAACCTTTCGGCTAACTCTCCTAAATATGTCATGCAATAAGCCAGCAGCCCAACCAAAGGTCATTTAGGATTCAGACCAATAGCTTCTAGTCTTAAAAAGTGCTCTAGCACTGAACTCATGAGAATTTGTTACAAGTGAATTCTTCTCGAAGACCCTGTGCTGTTAATCAAAGTTATGTTGTAGCCAGAATATAACATTCCAGTTTAACCATGTTTGCATAACCTGACATAGTATCCTAGTAAAGTAATGGATTCAATTTGAATGATTTCCATACCAAGTTATAGCTTATGGAAGTAGGTCTCATCATGTCCTATTGTAGGACTATCAAATGTATATTTTAGATGATAGTTATTTTCATGATTCTTTTGTATTGTGTGTAAGATAAAGCAGACGATGGTATGCCTTAGAAACTAAAACATAGATGACTGAATGAATGATACTGAATGATTGAAAAATGTCCTACAATCATGTATACATAGATTATGGTGCGAGCCTTGGCCTTAAATGGATAGAGGTTTGGTCACTTTCTAAAAATTAGATGTTATCCATTTTGCTGAAGTGGTCATAAACCTGAGGCATCCTTGGCTGATGGACTACATTTAATCTCTCTTACTAAGCATCAGTGGTTAAAAATTCACTGATGTCTGTTTTAAAAATGGGCACTCATGCGGCCAGAAAAACATGACATGTTGCTGGATTTAGCTCTTATTCTACCAATACAGTTGTTTACAATTTCTTTTTTGAAAAGTCTCCACTCCAGCAAATTCTTGTGTGGAAAAAAATGAATAAATACAAAATGATCCTAGTGAAAGCTGCCCCTTGAGTGCACATTGGGATAAAATATGGCGATTAGGTGAGTGGTACCACTGAGAGAAAGACATCATTCTATTCTAAATACATTGGATATCATTACGGCCAGGCTATACCACAATATCATACCCCAGAGGTTTCATTTTCCAGAGGTTTGTCCTTTCCACTGTATCAACTTTCTTATCTGCACATTGCTTGTAGACACTAATACCTAGGTCTGATGACGCCAAATGTCAGAATATTTTGAAACCTCCAGGGCCTCCTGAACGCCAGAACAACTTGGGGAACCATACTCCAATTTGTTTGAGAGGAAACCTTTGATTGATATAGAGTTCCCTTGTGTCCGGACAGGTATGGGTCAATCCACTGAAAGTGGGCACTTGTCCATGGTAGAGGGTCATTTTTAAAAACTAAGAATAAGATCATGAAACTTAATTTTATTGATAACCCTATATCTTGGCTTTTAGGAAAGGTTCATTCAAGTCACTCCCAAGCGGTCAGTTTTTATTGCAAATATTCAAAATTATGAAAATGTAATGGGCGTGAGCAAAATGAATTCTTCTCTACATTTGTAGATATTTGTCAGAACTACACAATTTTTAGTTAGGATATTTGACAAAAGGTCCCAAAGACACACCATGAAGAAAATAGGAAAAAAGATGGATATTGGCAATACATAAAGGAAATATATGAATGTAATGGGCGTGAGCTTAATGGGCGTGAGCGAAACAACTTTCCCAAGCTTCAGTGAGTCACTCAGCAATATAACCTCACTCAAAATTAATCTAGGCAATAAAAAATATTTTAGGATGCACGCCCATTACACTCACGCCCATTACATGTGTCAGTTAACCCCTCTTTTTGGCATAACCAAGGCATGTAGAGACTCCAGTCTTTTTTTTAAAATGACTTATTAACAATAGATCTTCAAGTTAGGCTGGTTGAAATAAAGAAAACTTTGATAGTATTTGTCCTGGATGCAGAAATTTGAATGTAATGGGCGTGAGCAAAATGGACTTGAAAATACTTGAATATGTACCAAACAGTCATGCCTGCAAGTAGATCCTAAGTTTCTGTATCAGAAAATCTCCTATGATGACCCTAATCTTGGTGGGAAATAAGAAGATTGAGGGTTGTTTTAGTAGGCCTACCAGTGTACTTTTATTTTGCTCATGCCCATTACAGCACCTGTATTTGGTTATATAAATGAACAGGGGAAAAAGAATGCCTACCAGAGCACCTCCAAACAACATGAAAATGTTAGATAGTATACCCCCCACTAAGGAATAGATAAAAGTATATTAGTCTGTTGCTGTTTGGCTTGATGGTATAGACCCTGGGATGAGGTGGAAATTGAATAAAAAGGCAATTTTTGACCATTTTTGAATTTTAGGCCACCATATCTCAAAAAATAGCAGGCCGACATATGTAAACTTGCCCTTCTTTTGAAGCCCAAGGTGTTTTCTTTCAAATGAAACCAAAAATAAGAAGAATGGTTACTTACTTTTTATTTTACAGCCCCCTGTATCCAAAAAAAGACCAAAAAAAGACCCAGGTGCCCACTTTCGGTGGATTGACACTTTTTAGAAACTGTTAATAATAGTCTGGGATGCAGGTGATTATAATAAAGGCAACGAAAGTATGAATTCTTACCGTGACAAGGACAAAGGATGAGTCTGTATACTATTGCATTGTTTGCCGTCTTTGCCATTTGGAATATCTTCTGCTTTATTTGAGGTTCAGAGATTTATTTTGAAGTAATAATCAATTGAGGCCATTGCCTGAACAAAAAAGATGAATAATTGAGAGGAATACATTGAACTGAGCAAATTGTCACTATGGTAAACATCTGCTTATAAGCAGCCTAGGATCACTTGACCTCCCACATGTGGGTAAATGAGGTCATTAGACCATGCACCTGGCATTGTTTACTCCAAGAGTGGTTGGCGGCTGGCTGTCGGCCATCAGTTTTTTTTTAACATTCGGGAAACGTACATTCTCACTTTCCACATATCTACTGGATCAGTATGGTATACGTACGGGGCAGTGGCTAACCAGCAAATTGGCCCCTGGTAGAGAGCAAGCCCCTACATTTCTCACAACCAGCTTCAACCAACCCCAACAGAGTGAGTAACCAGTCTCACCGTTTGGTTGGTTCTGGCTGGTTCACAACCTTTATTCGAACATGGATGTTTTGACATATGGACTGACAAATCAGTTGGTTGTCCGTCAATGAAAGGGTCAGTGAAAGCAACAAGAAACACCAGGACTTGAACCTCGATCTTTGCCTTGTAAATCAAACATGCTAAACATTACAACACAGTCCATTGCCTGGCAGCCACCTTCCCCTGTAGGGTGGGGACCTTCATGAAGAGGGTATAAAGGAGCAGAATAACGTCATTGGAAGTCTCCAAAGGAGAAAAATCTTCTTTCATACTAACAGTGGGCATGTCAGATTCGTAAAAGGTGACAAAATGGTTTCTTTTGGCTGAAGGCGGGCATGTGTGCAGCCTGTATCCATATGCACCGGCCTGGACAAATACATGCTTGTCTTTTGTCATTGAATTCCCCATCAGTGAAGCACGTCTGAGGGATCACAGGCTGTGGTTTTCTGGCCCTGTCTGGTGGGGCCAGTCAAATAAAAGAATACTTGCTATCTTTTGAAAAGGACAGGGGAATGGTTTTGAGGCTGTCTCAAAATGCCCCCATCCCTCAAAAATTTGTTTATCCCAAAAGCTTTTAATATAATAAAATGTCCAAACTGGGAAAAGAAAGGACGTAATATCCAGAAAGCACAGTCTCTTTGCAAACTTTTAATTGCAATTATCAGAGGTAAAATCAACCAAAACAAACCTACTGGATCAGAATCATATAAAAATACGGTATGCATGTGGAGATGCAAATACCTATCTAGAAAACTACCTCTACACTCTTGATGGTGGTAGCCCTTTTTATGGGAATCATGTTGAATATAACAGTCCCATCGGTCTACACATAAAAAGCCAAAAGCCTTATTCTGATAGATTTTGGCTATACTTGTGAGAGGTAATCAAGCACCTACGGCAGAAGGTGAGGATGCCAAGTCTCTGATGATGATGTATGCTCAGGGCACTAACCCGGCAGCTACATCCCCTCGATCTGCTTCTTGCTAAGCCACCAGACCACTGGGCCCTATATAGGTTCTTGTTGGCTATAATCCCAGAATCTCTTCCTATGAATGCAATGAAAAGCCTTCACAGTGTACTTAAAACCCATTCCCACTTTATTTCTCACCAAGCTGATTTGTATTTCAAGTTTATAGCTACCAAACGGATTAAGCTTTAGTATGAGGGTATTTATTTATAAATTATGATAAGTGTCATAGTTCCTCGTGTATAGGATGTAGCTTATGCACGGGAATAGCCTCAGGTGTGTTCTACACAATTTATCTGAACTCAGAGTGTGTCTTATAGGGGAGGATTTTATACTATAGAATGGTAATAAGCTCCCAAAAATCAAGTCCCATCTGCGCCTTATAGCATTCCCGTCAACTCAGAGATGCGTCACATTTGTGAAGATTTACAGTAGTGTTTAGAGCTTATTTTGACTAAAGAACCAAACAGTGCGATTTATTAAGAGATAGTTGATATATAATGTAGAGACAATAGTTTGTGAAATACATCTAACTATCCTATCGCAAGCTATTTGGAATTTAATATGCAAGTGAACCCTTAATTTTGTCAGTAGTAACTTAGATCAAAGCACTGCACTCGAGTACATCCTCACGTACCAGGGATGGATTTAACATGAGAGGGAATCAAGAACAGTACACAAAAGATAATATCTGGCCTCCACTTACATGAAAAAATCTATTGATCAAGTTATCTATTTTTCATATCACCCTTTTCTTTCCTTTGTGTGCCCATAATATTGCATTTATGATAGTTTCCCATACTTCCATCACAAATCATTGACAAAAAAAGAAATTTCCATCGGACATCTAAAGTTGTATAACTCCGTACCTTTGAGAACATTTAGAGGTGCCCATATTCTATTTGAACTATTTCTAACTCAATCCTCAGGCAATATCTACTTTTAAATTACAGCATGGTATGGTAACCAGTCAGACTGCAGAAACCAAAAACAATTAGCTTTGGTCACAAAGCCCTAGTTAAGGATCTGCCACAATTGGTTAATATCAAAGGCTCTGAGCGGTAATAGGAACAGGAGGGAGCTCTTTTCCTATTGTGTTTTGCTTTCTGAATTAACTAAAGAAGATGTCACCTTAACCAGGCCCATCACCTGAACCCTAACCTGGAAACCTTGGTCGTCTCGCAGAGCGTATATTCACCCAGGTATCAGCATATATGCTGAAATGACCTTCACACTGCAGGACCTGGATGTGTATTCAGGCTAATTACTCAATTAATTTATTGCCCCTTTGGTACTGATATGAGTCTGATTGAAGTCAGATGTGCATTGACCCCCCTGTCAATCCCCCATCCCCCCTCCCCCTACAACCATTATCAGCGCCTTGTCCGGTCACCTGCATGGTTACAAATACTTTTAAAGTGATGGTGCGGGGTGTGACGTCACAAGCTAGGTGTTACATAATAAGCCTTATGCTGGCCCCAAGTCACATATGGGCAGAGAGCTTTGTAAAGATTGTGCTGTAGCTTATAATCGACCATGTTTGGACTCAGGTTATGTTTTCCCATCGTATTTTGGGGAAGAAGCTCAACGAAACATGGCCGAAAATCGTTTTTACAAAGTTTCAAGAGAAACAGCAAAATAGGCAGACAAGGGATAAAAAAAAATATTTGAAATCCTTCTGTCGATTCAGAATTTTGATTAGATATCTCAAATTGAAGTATTTTCATTCATGGAGGATGGCTGGTTTGCTGATATCTGCCTGTCGTGTAGGTACAAACGCAGGCAGCTGGTCAGCCTACCTGAACCCCTCCTGCGCACAGACACCTTACCCACTTACAATGCATGAATATTGGGATCTACGCATATTATTTCCATATGCTTACGGTCACTCTTTAAGTGCTTTAGGTTACCTGAATGTCACTTAAATTTGATAAAATGTGATAAATCTCATATCTAAGCGACTTGAAGTGGCATTTACTAAATTTATGTCGCTTAAAATGTTACTCAATCACTCTCTATCTCGCTCTCTTTTATGCTGTTTTGTAATCCTTCAGAACATTCCAATCAATCCCAAACTAAATAGTTGCGTCTTCCCTTTTCAATCAGTTACTTTTAGGAAGGTAGGGACCGAAGACACCTGTACAACAATTGTTTCAAAATCTGCTTTTGGGTAAAAGACACTAAAGTTTTACCTTTGTTTGAATTGAAGCTGATACAATAATGAATTAAATTGATTATGGTGTGGGGCCATCGGGAAGTCATGACTCCCACATGCACATGGGACCTTTCATTAACAGAAGCACTTATAGATTAATTCGCCACTATCTAATGATTGCTTTTAGATATAAACAAGTCACATAAATTTGATAAGAGCCACCAACGAAACAGCGAATACAATCTCATGAACCTTTGATACAAATAAAAAGGGATCATCGGAAAAGTTCTAATAGTTAAACATCATAGAACATCTATAACAGCAAGCTTTATGGTTATTTCATTGATATGGAAATTATTTCAATAAACATGTGCCATTTTTTATTACTCTGCATTTGCTTCGTGGATGATATATTCAGGTGTTACGGTATGCAATATTTTCCGAATGACTTGTCTGGGTAATTCCTTTTCTAAAAATCAATTGCTGTTCATATGTGCATGAAGCCACGTAGCATGGTGGAAACTAATTTTCATGAAATGAGGAGTGAGAGTGAGTAATAGATGTTTAACGCCATTTCGACAGCTAAGGTCATATTCATGGCGAGATGAAATGAGGAAATCATAAATGTGTTACGTAATTGGATGTTCCCGTTTATTTGATATTTGGTGGGGACCGAGGTAGCGGATTGGCTAATGGGCGCGGCCATTATGGAACCTGGTTCCCAGCTCTTATCACTAATAGTTATCTGATGGGTACCAGTGCCGCCCGAGAGGACCACACTAAAAGACAGGGATTATAATTATTCTTTGGCTGATAACTAATTCCACTAGGTCTGTAATGTATGACTGGCAATTTCATTTATCATCCTAGACCAGCGTAAAACCTGTATCTGGAATTACAAAGTTTAAAGTTTATGGTGGTAGTCATTGATGGGTGGGTATTTCCATGTTTTATGGGTTTTTCTTCTTCTTTTATATTGAGTGGAGATTAAAATCGCACTTACTGAAAACAAGTATTCAAATACCAAAATAATACTCTAGATACCCTTACACAGCTTTCTAAAAAGATGACCTCTATTGCTCCGTCAGTAAGATTTCGCAAATGTTGAAAACTCAGAAAAAAAAAGGGCTCTGATGTATTTATCATATACCATTTTATTATTCCATAAATTGTAACATATTACTGTATTAATCAAAGAATATATAAGAAATTAATACATTGTATACCCATGAGAGCGTTCATGCCCCACTGCACACCAGCTAGGGCAAAGATACATAGGTTACAACATCAAAGGAACCGACCTCATGGTCCATTGCACAATATAATGTTTTAATGGTCAAAGCACACCGACCTAATGGTTCACTGAGCACAAACAATAGTGTATATAATGTTTAAAGTGAATTCAACCGGCCGTCATGGGTGCCTCAGCACCGCTGACGCCGTCATGGGTGTCTGGGCATCAAAAGACTGAACAATAGGTTACATAAGTAACAATGCTATACACTTCCGGTCACTCTAGTGTCGCTCCTGAGCAATCAAGGTCAAATATGAAAGCATTTATGAAATTGCCATAATTAGACGGTCAAAATGAGCCCAAGATCAAGGCGGAACTCCCATTATTAGGGAAGTTATGCCACCAAGACTGTTTTGACCTCTGAATGCGCTACAGACAAACCAGCGCAAGTTACGCACTCAGAAAGTAGGCAGTGGTAACTTGACATATCCAAGTCCGTGCATGCGCAATATGAAGGCTGTAGCTGCGTAAACGACCGAGATATAAGGGTCTGAACATGCCAAACTGACCAAGACAATGGGGGACATGGGGGCCCTTTGTGCACCCAGTGACACATGAAAGACTCCCCTCAAACAATTGCAGAGTTAGGCAGATGCCACTAGCTCCAGTCAGTCTGAGGGGCCAAGCCAGGAAATGGTACTTATACCACTGGCTGCTCCTCCTAGAAGGCAGAATCACCAGAACCACCCTTGAGGTTACATCTCCAGTCAACTCTCCTGCTACCTGCTATAGCTCTGCACTATGCTGGGTTAGACTATGCCAGACAGGCATAAGACTAGACCACTGGTGGTCAGAGGCTATGTTCTACAAAACACCTACCAGAGGGTAAAGTTACACATTTCTATATTATCCCTCTAAGCAGCAGGTCAGGAGCTAGGTGTGCGAACCCACCTAGGACCATACTGGACAGTGTATTATTATTATTATTATCATCATCATCATCATCATCATCATCATCATCATCATCATCATCATCATCATCATCATCATCATCATCATCATCATCATCATCATCATCATCATCATCATCATCATCATCATCATCATCATCATCATCATCATCATCATCATCATCATCATCATCATCATCATCATCATCATCATCATCATCATCATCATCATCATCATCATCATCATCATCATCATCATCATCATCATCATCATCATCATCATCATCATCATCATCATCATCATCATCATCATCATCATCATCATCATCATCATCATCATCATCATCATCATCATCATCATCATCATCATCATCATCATCATCATCATCATCATCATCATCATCATCATCATCATCATCATCATCATCATCATCATCATCATCATCATCATCATCATCATCATCATCATCATCATCATCATCATCATCATCATCATCATCATCATCATCATCATCATCATCATCATCATCATCATCATCATCATCATCATCATCATCATCATCATCATCATCATCATCATCATCATCATCATCATCATCATCATCATCATCATCATCATCATCATCATCATCATCATCATCATCATCATCATCATCATTATTATTATTATTATTATTACCTCACAAGGGGAGTGGAACAGAACATTATACTTATAAACAATTGTATATTTACTGTGTGTGGAAATTACTTGCATATTAACATGTGTATGATTGATATTCTTATATGTCTGCCTAAAGCTGAATAAACCAGTGATAACTGGAAATAACACTAAATAAGAGCTTGATATTTTTACACACTATATACCACTAGTCATACGATATTTCTCATATGACAACTTGATCATGCACAATTACTAGTATGACAAAGTGGTGGAGAACATCCTACTAAGATCCCAAATTACACAGGCTCTTATCAGTCAAGCTGGCAACATTACCAGGAAAAATCTCACACACAGAAAAACCCACTCCACCCACCCAGTGACCTTGCCACCATGTTCAAAAGGTCACCAGTGAGATCTCCCACATGCCAGTGAGGTCTCCCACAGGACAGTGAGGTCTCCCACACGTCAGTGAGGTCTCCCACACGTCAGTGAGGTCTCCCACACGTCAGTGAGGTCTCCTACACTTCAGTGAGGTCTCCCAAATGTCAGTGAGGTCTCCCACATGTCAGTGAGGTCTCCCACACGTCAGTGAGGTCTCCCACACGTCAGTGAGGTCTCCCACAAGTCAGTGAGGTCTCCCCAATGTCAGTGAGGTCTCCCACACATCAGTGAGGTCTCCAACACGTTAGTGAGGTCTCCCACACATCAGTGAGGTCTCCCACATGCCAAAGAGGTCTCCCAAACGTCAGAGAGGTCTCCCACACTTCAGTGAGGTCTCCCACATGTCAGTGAGGTCTCCCACATGTCAGTGAGGTCTCCCACACATCACTGAGGTCTCCCACACGTCAGTGAGGTATCCCACACATCAGTGAGGTCTCCCACACATCAGTGAGGTCTCCTACACGCCAGTGAGGTCTCCCACACATCAGTGAGGTCTCCCACACATCAGTGAGGTCTCCCAAACATCAGTGAGGTCTCCCCAATGCCATTCTCAGTGTGATCTCCAACATGTCAGTGATACCTACAACACACCAGTGACCCCACACCTTCCACCATGGCCGATGCTGATGAAGGTCCTCAACCCAATCAGGCAGCTGAGAAGATAAGGGCCTATGACAAGACCATCCAAGATGCAGTTACTACCCTAGAAGCAAACAAAGCCCAACATAATGCTCATGCCCTTGCCTCAAAGGAAAGGCAGGGGATCCTCAGTCAGGTGCATAAAGGAATGCGGAATTAGATGACCATCGGAAGGCCCTAGAACAGGCACAACAACAGATAGCAGATCTTATGAAGCTGGTATCAACTCAGACCTCACAGCCTCCCACACCCACCACCACACCTATCATCACACTATCTGCCTCTGGATCCAAGGAGGATGTCATGATCTCCATGATGTCCAACATGACCACCCAGCAAATTGTGGTGACCTTTCGCCATCTTGTGTGATGCCTTCACGACCGTGGCCTTATGAAAAAAAATCTGGTCATGTGTTGCTATAGCACAAGGTCACCAGGGATGACGATGGTCGTGAACACCCAGGGTCACCAGGGATGACATCAGTCGTGATTACACAGGGTCACCACAGATGACGATGGTCGTGATCACGCAGGGTCACGCCAGATGGCAAACAAATCTTTTTTCTGGGGCGGGGGGTTCTTTTATTCATCAATTTAAACATCATTGATTTAGCTGTTCATTAATTTGTGGTCCTCTCCATCCATGCTTCTGTTGTTAATGCTCCCCTGAATTACTTGTGGAAGTCCCTGTTTAAAGATAAGGAAATAAAAGACATTTAATCATGAATACAGTACTATATCACAAGTTTATGAAATATGTGTATAGCTTTTATTATATCATAAACAATAATTCACACAAAGAGGGTGCATGGCAAATTTTATGCAAACCTCTATTCCCCTTTCCTGGTTAAGGATTAATGACATGCACAGCCATGCATGGACATTTAATGGTGTAGGAGGTCTAAAAAATCCACCATTAGATTTGCCAATTGATGTGAACAACCTGCCAGTGAATATGACTGCTGCCTGATATTCTTTAAATCAGAAATTAATGTAATTAAACAAGGTGTACAAGACCTAACCGACAATATCAGTTGCTGTATGTGTCACAGTAAACTGTATATTGTACAAATTACACTAAGAATACTAGGAGCCAACTCACCTCACATCTGTTCTCCTTGGTCTCTGCCTGTCTGTTGTGAAATCTGGGCAAGCTTCTTTGTTCTCAGAAATTTGGAGGGAAATTTGAAATGGACCAATCAGAACACACTGAACTAGGCTGGTGGTCACTCTCGGTGATAGCTGGTCATGGTGAGTGAGACTGCTGGTGACATCGTGAGGATGCGTCATGCGTCGTGAGAGATGCTATGATTTGGGTCAGACATGGTATGTGCCCCTATTATCACCCAATGTAATAATGTAATGCTCTATCACTAACTGTTCTTACCTCTTTCCAATAGATGTAATGCACCATAAAGGTCAGAGCACATCAAATTTTCTTATTATTGTCAGACCAAGACCTATTAATACCTACATACAATGTGTATTGGGCACAATGTCAACTCAGTGTTAAATCCCATAGACAAAAGAAACTATCATTTATGTCTGAAATATTAACATATAACCATAATCATAGCATTCATTATGTTCTATATGTTCATGCTATTTAATAGCATATAAAGGAACTGATCCATATATAGCCTAGGATCATGTATAATAACATTTATTTTCAATGCCCCATCCATAAAGCAAAGACAGCATCAAACTATAGAGTTATCCTAGTCTGTTAATGCTGACATCCTGGTGATGAATCGTCATGATGAGTTGAAACTGACAGGGGTTGGCAAAAGATCACGCAGATTCAACTGACAACTTTTGTAAAATCAGTGATGAATTGCCATGATGAGTGAACCCTCACGGGGGCTGGCGAAAGGTCACTCAGACTCAACTCACAACTTTTGTAAAATCAGTGATGAATCGCCATGATGAGTTAACCCTCACGGGGGCTGGCGAAAGATCACACATGTTCAACTCACTACATTTCTAAGGCAGGTGATGAATGGTGATGATGAGTGAATACTGACAGGGGGTGGCACAAGGTCACACACTGTGTTATCACTAGAAAAGTGATTCACCACCCATCACCAACTATGACAGGAGATGACGACAATTTGCTGGGCAGGATCCTAGACAGACAACAACACGACGACTATTACCTCACAAGGGGAGTGGAACAGAACATTTTACTTATAAACAATTGTATATTTACTGTGTGTGGAAATTACCTGCATATTAACATGTGTATGATTGATATTCTTATATGTCTGCCTAAAGCTGAATAAACCAGTGATAACTGGAAATAACACTAAATAAGAGCTTGATATTTTTACACACTATATACCACTAGTCATATGATATTTCTCATATGACAACTTGATCATGCACAATTACTTGTATGACATATTCTCTGTTTCCATAAAAGCCTAGAAAGTATCTTGCCCGAAGGGAGGGGATGCTTGATGCGAATGTTTTTAAGTGTCAGTCTCTGTATGGGGCATCAGCAATTGCCAACACCCCTGGTGCATGTCAGACCTGCAATCATCCCTTGGCTAGTGAGCTAGGTGACTAAAGGTCAAGGGTGGGGAGGTAGGCGAGAAGAGCTGTAATTGTTCGGGATGGTGTGAAGTATTCCTCATAAGCAAAACCATAATAAAGTAACTGTTTATTTAATGCAGACTGTCATAGTTATTGTCATAATCATATTAAATGTCACACGAAAAAGGAAAGCTTGCTATAACTACACCAGATAATCATTACTTGAGGCCAGCATTAACCATGGGCAACAAGAGGTAATAGAGGAATGCAATCTTTGGAGGCTGCTTATAATGCTGCCAGAATTGGTTTCCATCTTAGGTTATTGACGTAAATCAACCATGACATTGTAATGAATTGATATTCCCTGTGTATTCAGTTAGCTACATAGAGTCAATAAATTAAAGTACATTGAAATAGAAATGTATCTAACTGAGGTAAAATTCCGCTAAATGATCTCAAAGGTGTCAAAATTGTGACCTTTTCGACATATAATCTTTGTCATTCAAAGTTATAAGAGCAATATCCAAATACTGCTTAGACACCGAGTAAACAGGCTATATATGTTTTTATATGTTTAAAACACACTCGCCTGACGTTAGGGGACACACAAACATACATGTACTACTTTGGATCTCACAAGGCATACACCTGTTGGGGCCTTTTTAAGTCAAATCTCAAGACAGCATGACATAGGCTAGAAAACTATTCATGTGGCCTTGCCATATAAAATATACTATAAGTTAATCATGTTCGTTGGGAATAATAATAACAAATATTATAATAAATATTATATCAATATTACAAGTGGAATAAGGAAGGAGACAGTGGGTTTGGTGAGAATTGACTTGGTCAATATCAATTCTGTACATGCCTTTATTAAGACAATAATTTGATAATAAATACATAAATACAATATAACAATATAAATACAATATAACAGTAAAATACAATATAACAATGTAATACAATATATACAAGATAAGATTTAAAAGTTAAAATTTCCGGCACCACCCAGCGTGGTGTGTGCCGACCTGAGAAAACTCGCCAACTGACGGTTAATTTGGATCCCGCAGTTTATATAGGCGCTGGATGTTTACGGTGACGTCACACATACCAATGCGTGCCCCTGGAGGAAAAGTAGGTCCAGCCACTGCACATATTAATTATATATATATACACGGGTGTATATAGTCCCATAGTGAAGATGTAAGAATCTTATCAATAAAATATAGCCAGATAGCTATTCTCTTAGAGCTGTATTTACCTTGAAGTCAAGTGGGCATTGTTGCTGAAGGCAAAATGTGAGAGTCAAACAGGAAGCCCAGCATGTTAAGGCTACTTATGATACATCAAAGTTTCCGTGAATTGTTGTCCAATCGAGTGTGTAGGCTCGCAATGTTATAGGCAATAATGAACAAGTAATTAATAAATAATTCATGATGAGTGCCCTATATTGAACAAGTAATTAATGGATATGTCATGACGCGTGACTGATATCAAACAATAACATACAATGAGGGGGCCAGGTTAAAAAATGTATCCAGCAGTATAGACCTCTGATAGTCTTACTGACGTGATTGCCTCTATAATTATATTGTCATTCTCACCTTGCACATGTGACAAAGCTGGGCTAGCTCCTAACCAGACCCAACCTATGACATTGTATAATATTATATACAGGCAAGCACACACTGTTTCTCGTCAGTCTCTGTGGCGCACTGCATAGGGAGCTGGCATGTAAATCAGTAGTGTATGGGTTTGACCCCTGCCCTTGACAATGGAATTCTCGTAGGTTTTAACATGTGACATATGACATGTCTCAAATTTGTAAGGCGTGCCTGATATCCATGGATAACAGGCACTGGGTGCCCAATATCCATGGATATCAGGCACGCCATACAAAGTCATGATGCATGCACCATGGTGTGCAATATCGACAGGTATCAGAATGGGAATATCCTGAAAAAGCACTAAAAAATCACATAAGTCGTGTAATAATGATGCATATGGGACCCCGAGTTACTATGATAATGGTATTATCAGTGTAGCAAACAAAAACACCACTTATATACAGGTACGAGGAGTTGACTCAAGGGTGTCATTTCTCTAAGGGAGCTTATTCATTAGCTCTATTTCTATCACTATAACCCTTTAAGGTTGGTACCTTGCCAAAAAGCATCATGATGCAAGAATGTTATCAATAATATATAGCTTACTGTTCTTCTAGAGCTGACTGTTTTTTTTTGCCTACGGCCATACTAGCCCATCGGTTAAGCTTCTGTAGAAACCCTGGCTACAAATGTCCTAGACTATTTAGTAATTGACTATAGCGACCTTATGGGACCAGACTGGTTCCCGAGCTCTTCGAGTGTCTTCTGATATCAGTGACTTGATCTGATCTCGTGACTACATCTGTTCCTGGTGTGTCCAACAGTCTGACAACTTTGTACCCATGTGAATATCGTGAGAAGTTCTGAGTACAAGAACTGTCATGGTAGTGCACATACAATGAATATGAAACCTCGCTGTAAGTATTCCTTTCTATAAAAGCTATGTATCTGGATTGGGCTCTGAGTTACTTCAACATTGTCAGCAAGAACAGGAAAACCCTTCATATACAAGGAATTAGCTTATATATTTATCACCTCAATGACCAGAATCATGCGTTTAAGTTCTAGGCAGTCCTTAAAGAGATGAGACACGGCTGTCAATCTTGGGTGGTCCTTCTTTTTGTAGGATTAGTGTGATGATTAAGTGCCGCCTACACAACCCACGCCATTAGCCCAGATAACCCTGGAGTGCAATTTTTTGTCATAGAGCGCTTAAAATTCACAACTAGGCAAATATATGGCCAAATATGCCGTGTACATAAATGCAAGCTTGTTGAACTTTACCAGCATGACATCTCCAGATAATTATGAGGGTTTGCTTATCATCCTATATGTAGGACAGTAATACTTAACACCACTGTCCTCTGAAATTTGTGTTTTTGGTTGCTATGAAAATGGCAATTCCTTGAGGAGAGTGCCATAAACTGAGAAATAGACTTAGCCTATATATGGCCATTTATGCCCTACAAAACACTTTGGAGTTTTGCCTATAGCAGATCCAGAGATAAGCACCGTCCTACATATAGGACAGTACACTGTTAAAAAATTCCGTAGATTTTACAGAGAATCATTGTTAAATTTTACGGGTTTTCACTGTTATTTCTATTACAATTAAACACCCTTAGATTGAGTGATGGTGCAGTGAATCTGTGTAAAACACTACAGGACAGTATCGTTATTTCTTTAACAGTGAATCTTTGTCTTTTTGGAAGTTTTTAATATCTTCCCACTAGGTGGCCTCAGGCTCACTTTCTAATGTAGTTCTCGCCATGAATATGACCTTAGCTGTCGAAATGGCGTTAAACATCTATTACTCACTCACTCCAGGCTCACTTTGAGACTTTCTACAATGTCATAGATACTAAACAGACCAAACTGTCACAAAATTCAAAGAGCTTTCACTTTCATGCACCATGTTATTAAACTGCAAGTATATTTCATTATTTTCATTATGAAAAATCTGTGAAACTACAATCTATCTCAATGGTGCAAAGGAGAGTAGCAGAGGTATATTAGACACCCATTTAGTGAGAATAGAAAAGGATACATAGGCATACCACTGCAGTTCTTAAACTATATCACAAGTCAGAGGTAATCTATGTTCTTAGATTGTGACTCTATCAATGAAATGATGTGTCTTCCAAAGACTCATTCATGATCATAGTGATTCTGTTGTCCTGGCACTAAGATATCCTGATGAATTGAATGTAGAGCCAAAACATATATCAAGATGATAAAGTCCATTGTGGATTTATAGTGAAATCTTTAGAATGGCATATCATATGCTGAATATTCATATGAAAAGCCAATTTTGGATGACATTTAAGCCAAAACAATGTGTAATTAATTACCTTTAGTCATTGTTTATAAATAACGTTGAAAGTCTGTCAAAAAAACGGTGAGTCATTGTTTAGAAATAACGGTGAAAGTCTGTCAAAATTACGGTGACTTTTAAAAAACGGTGACCGTTAAAAAAAGATGAAAGATTGGCACCCGTTGTTGCCAATGATTCTTCGTTTTTTCTACGGAAGATTTTTAACAGTGCAGGACTTTAGGCGTCTGTCCTCTCTGTGAAGGTCAAACTCTATACCGGTAGCAAATGTCCTAAGCTGCTAAGTCGTTCATGATTTGGGACATGTGTGTGATATCAGAGAAGCACCTAACATAAACATATATAATTAAGTCCTGTTCCTTCCCATTACATTCTGTTTAAAAAGAGGAAAAAGTTATTTTCACGCAACAGCTTCGATTCCTACACCTTCTTAAAAACGAAAGGAAAATAGTCTAAATAATTTAACCAAGAAATGATATCTCTAGGCTAAGTGACTGTGATTTTCAGAGTAGAATTCTGGCTAGTCTGAGTGAAGGAGTCAGTCCCTTTCTGTGTTACTGTACAGTAAATAAGCCCCGCGGCCCTGCACGGCAAGGCAGGTGACATGCCCATAAATCTTTCAATTACTTGCATACTCAAGCCTAATCCCTTCTAGTCCATCCCCATCCTTTCTAGGTTCTGACTTTGCTAGACTGATTCTGATGTGGACGTCCAAATGCCAGTGTGGCTTGATGGGGTTACTGCACACTGACATTCATTCTTTCACATTGGTTTTCCGACATTTAGAAGTGAGAATTGAAGCTCTATTTTTTTTATAATCAATATTTGTACCCAAGCAAGCAGCAAGGGTAACACATTAAAGGGTGCACAGAATGCCCATTTTGCTTGCCTGCTTCAACTGGCACAAGGTGTTGAAATAAGTAAAGCGGGTCTTCCATTAGAGCCGATTCTTGGGCCGATTTTAAATCGGGAAGCATCGTGGACAATCGGGGCATAAAACTTGTGCACGATTTTTGATCCAATTTTCTATCGGTCATAGTTGAAGACCCACTTAAGGCATTGCAAATTTTACCTAACTGTTCCAATCGTAAAGTACCACATCTCTAGATAGGGCACCTGTGCATATGATATATCAGAGCGTGGGATGTGAAGCAGACGGTGGAAATTACTTGTCGCAGTACCTGCGGTATCATGGCATCCGCTATGGCATGGCTTCTGATGTGCTTTCACCACAGTAACATCTTTGTGGCACCTGTATTGAAGCCTTGTAGTATCCTTGCAAAATGCTTTATCTCGCCGTCTTTGCAAAGTACGTTTTTTCGCCATGGCAATGACGTCAAATGAAGAAAGAATACTTGTCCTGGATACAAACTCACCTGGAGGGTGTTTCACTACATAGGATATGGGTGCCATATGTTATATACGGCACTTTTTCTGTTTCTGTTCAAATTTCCGTATCCTAGAATCATGGATGCAGACCTCCACATGTGAATGCAGCCTTTTACCTGTTTATGTTTAGGATATGGAAATTAAAAATCCCACATCATGGCCATATGTATTCTTTTGAATACAGAGGGATAGGGGGGTACCATATATGTTAAAAATGTGAGTATGTGGTTTTTTTCTTGTCTGTATGTCAAGAAAAGGTATATATGCAGGTTCATTTGATATTTTAGCTGAGTACCAGAAAGGTAAGGGGGGCGGGGGTCAAACAATGGACAGAGTGCACCTTATAGGGTAGGGATATTATTCTAATAAACATAGGGGAGGGGGTGCAAAAATATGCAGGGCTGTATAGTGGAAATGTGAAAGGATGGGATGATATGGAGGGCAAACTCCTGAAATAGGGCCAAATATAGTACAATATGATAGAGGAGGGGAAACAATAGTAATGACCCAATAGAAAAGAGGTGATAAAAGACTTAATTTTTTGACTCTCCACGAAAAAAAATAATAGGGGGGTTATGATTTTAATAGCAAAACCTCTGGGCATATAAGCCCCTCCCAAACCTCAAAAAGTCAGTTTGGTGCTACTGTTGTGAACCCAATCTCTTTCCTTTTAGCCCTCCCCCATCAAACTGACCATGTACCAGACCTTCCCCCATTAACCCCCCCCCTTTTCTACTCCTTTTCTATCTTTTTGATCAACATATGGCACTTTATTTTAGATAAGCTCCGCATATGTCATGTGACCCTGCATGTGTGACGTCATTAAGGGACTTCCCATGGGGTTTCCTGGAATGTAGATTGGGATTTGCACATGTTTACCTTTAACCTTTATGTGCCCAGAATTATTTGATGATTTTCCCTATATTTCACATATACATCACCCCAGCGATAAAGACCATGTATAATTCTGAACAGGTTTGATATGGAATTCACATTACATACCTGATTCTTTTTTAGTTCAACTTTCCATTAAGAGAGAAATCTCTGACTCAGTGTGGTTACCATAGCAACAACAATGTTCCTTTCGTTGTTATTCACTAGTATGATTATGGTCTCTTTAGTGTTGTGCTGCTCAAATCTCATTAGGTGTGAGATTTGCATAACTACTATGCATATTCAACTAGTTCTGCCAGTGTGCACTACCAGAATGTCTTGGTCACAGTTCATGAAATCATTTTCATTGATATGAACAATTCCTATGAATAGAATAGTTGTAAGGTTAGCAAGTCTGTCAAAGATGTGGCAATATGGGACAAATGATCCAGCATCACCTTCCTATCATACTAGATCTTGTCTCCTTGAGGGATTCCCTTCCAAAGAGTCACATGTATGACAACTAATTTTCAGGTTTTAACTCACTGTGTCTGTGGTAATGGAGATACAGTCAAATGGATGGTCTCATTGGAATAAGGAGATTATGACCATTCTAAAGAGGGTATAACTTTGCATATCGGACCAGTAGATATTCCTGGATGACAATTTGCTTCAATATGCATGTATTTAAGCCCAAAACCGCGCATTTAAGCGCGCTTGGGCACCTAAGGGTTAAGACAGAAAAAAAATCTGTATGTGGAGTAAAAGATACGGAAATTTCATTTAACATACGCACAGCACACAGCCACCTATCTGTAACACTTTTTTTTTAAATATTTTTTCCCCACATGAGAGTCGTATCTTATGGCCATATGTGTATATATATATACACACATACGGCCATAATATATATATATATATATATATATATATATATATATATATATATATATATATATATCGGTAGGAGATAAATTATTTTGTTTAAGCATAGACATGATATACATGTGGAAATCTAAGGTTCAGCATCAAAATCTGAAAGTATAATTTATCCGACCTTCCCTTTAGCTAAAGAATCAGCTATAATAACACTTTACATATATTAAGATTTTAAACCATAAACATATAAATATATGATTTAAACATATGACTGGAAATGGTATAACTAACGGCAATATCATACTATGCCTATTCATTCTCAGTATAGATGTGTCATTAATAGGGATTGGAGTTCCCCAGTGTAGCTGGCTCCTCATGCTGTTTTACCAATGGGAGAAATTAGGTGCCCCCTTTAATGACGTAATCAGCCTGATGAATCTTGCTCCCCGAAAACCCCATTCCATTAAAGTTGAGAAAGCGTACATTGATCTCCTGTCACCTCTTTTGTGTAATAAAAATAATGTTATAGTATAGGGGGGAGGTTATTTTGTCAAAATGAAGTTAGAAATGCGGTACCCTGCCTAAAAGATGGTACTCATCATGAGAAACAAGAATCTGACAGTTGTTTTTGATTTTGAGACCTCTAATCCCCCCCCCCGCACATGCCCTCCAAAGATAAAAAGTTGGAAAATATTAAATTAATTCAATTTTAATTATATCTTGAAATCCTACAGGGTCCAAATCATAGAAAACATGCATGAAAACACCCATGGGTGCTATATAAAATTACTCTGCACCAAAATGAGGTATTTACGGTGTTCTACAAAATCCAAGATGGCCGCCATAGGACGAAAACGGTACTTTTAGGTCTATTACATAGAATTAAACATTACCTATCAAATACACAGACACAACACTTTAGAATGGCATATAATGCTAGGAAACACCAAGGAAAAGTATTTTTGATACTTTTTAAAAAATCCAAGATGGCTGCCATAGGCTGAAAAAAGCATTTCCAGGCATATCACATAGATTAAAACATTATTTTGAATAAGACAAATACAGGAAACTCTTTGGAGGGGTATATAAAGTTAGTTGGTACCAAGGAAAGGACCTGTATTCTTAGCAATTTTGAAATATTCAAGATGGCCTCCATTAGTGGAATATCTGATTTTGGCTTGTTAGATGATATAAAACACCATTACAACTTAGATGCAGACAGAAAATGTTTTTGGTGGTGTTTACAAAAACTGAGCTATTATGAAAGTTTAAAAAGGGCCAGGTGGCCTGATAGGGCCTCCTTTGATAGTCTGGCATACAACAAATCTGCCTCTCTTCTATGGGGACAGTCAAAGTAAGGGACGTCAGATCTACTTCAATGGTCTATCAGTGCCTTCCAATCTTTTGATGTTTTGTCTGTAGCAGAAGGGATGCAACTGTCAAGGTCTCAATGCAGTGGATGCATATTATTGTCTAAACTTAATTTGTTATAAGGAGCTCTGATGTTTTTCCATAAATCTCAAGAGTAATAAATGTCAAGTAGAGTGACACACTCAGGAGGGAAATATGGCATAAGTGTGTACATTTCAAATTGAATTAACCAATCTTAATTCGGGATTCAGGCTTTCCATTTATCTTGACTTCCCCCTAAGGTAGGCTTCATAGAGAACCAGGGAGGTGGAGACACCTCACCTGGCCTCCCTTAAATTTCCCCATCCTTTACATTCACATAAAGGATGAGGGAGGTGGTTGGAGATGTCATGTCCTTAGTCCCGATGTCACTCTGACCTCCCCCATTTTTACATCAGCACAGAGGAACAAGTGGAGGGATGGATATGGAGGTCCAGCTTCCCTAGGTTCTCTCCCATCTCTACCCCAACAGCTGCACAGTGGAGCAAGAAGGCTTCTCCACAGACCATCCATGGATGGCTGCATCCTTATCAATAGCCTTTGTTTACTCAGTAATCTGCTTACACAGATGCAATCAATCATTTACCATGTTCGACTAAACTTGAAACCTTTTTGTTAAGCATAACTATCATTCATGGTGAGGCCCACATGACTGCTTCTATTTTTTTATTGACATAATATATTTATGTTCCTTTACTAGTTGTGAGATGTAAATCTTTAGAAAGCCTGTGCTGTTTTGCCCTATGGCGGCCATCTTGGATTTTTGGAAACGCTCTAAATACCTCATTTTGGTGCAGAGTAATTTTATATAACACCCTTGAGTGTTTTCATGTGTGTTTCATGTGATTTGGACCTGGTAGGATTTTAAGATATAGTTAAAATTGAATTAATTTAATAATTTCCGACTTTTTATATTCAGAGGGCACATGGGGGGTTAGAGATCTCAAAATCAAAAATGAATGTCAGATTCTTGTGTCTAATGATGAGTACCATCTTTTAGGCTGAGTACTGCAAGTATTTTGCGCTAATCTTCCCTCCCCCTAGTTATAGTTTGCTGAAATATCCAAGACTCCTACATGTCAACTGGGATGAGAGAATAATGTAAATATTGCAGTGCAAAAATATAAAACAACAGAATTTGTCTGGTTCACGAGGAGTCTTCATTTGTAGGAAACGTATCTCTGTGCCCTAAGGGTAGGTTATCTTAACTGACGCTGTAAAGCCTATCTAGAGCCATCACTTTCTGCTAAAATTAAGCTAAGGCGGTACTGAAGCATCCAAAAGGTCATCATTTTGTTCTAGTTATATATAGAAGTTCATACAATGATTCCTTCTATGTCTACAACGTGGCTACCTGAAAGTCAGCAGTGGGGTATTGAATCTAAAAAAAACGACCTTAACCTTTGTTGACCCTGTAAGAGATTCAACGGTACTGGATATATATTATTGTACACTCTAAGACAAATTTGTTGAATCAAGCAGGCATCCACATAAAAAATGAACCACCATAATTGCATTGCAGTAAGGCAGTGTAGTTTCCATAATGAAGCCCTAGGCGGCAGTACAGGTAAGCACAGTGGCACAAGGGATTGTCATGAAAATAACAACGAATCTGCGGGAAATCTTTGGACAATGATTTTGACAACATCTTTTTTTTACAGTGTATGTTATTTCTAGACTAGAAATGCAGAACTAACTCACGTTCCCTGTTTGAGTAATTCTCCCAATCTCAATTGGCATAAAGTCGAAGTAATCATACCAATTCATAAAACTGAGTTCTGGAGTTAAAATCTAATGCAAAGAAGAATGATACTTCACATACCCCCCATCCTTCTAAGTGCTTGAAAACATTCTGTGTCTAATCACCTACTATTTACTCAGTGAATCATATAGCTAACCTGTAGTGGTTAATTAAATGCAGAAATCACTGGGCAGCATAAATAGCCCAGTCCCCTTCCCCCAGTACATTATTTCTAAACCATAACAATGTACCACTAGTGACTAACAGCCAGCCACCAGACACTCAGCTCTGCACTGCCATGTGAATAGTCACTCCATCCAGGATCACTCCTCAACCCTTTGGGTGCTTATCCTATCAAGCAGTTCAGAATCACCTCTGTAATCTTTTAACTGCTTCATTTAATAGTGGGTGTTCCATACCCCCTCCCTACCCTGCTATACAAATAACTATTCAAATTCAAGGCACTACTTTTAGGTGTCTACCCAGGTGCACTATGCAAATTTACAGTGAGTAAGAAACAACTGTATCTTGAGCTAGAAGTGCGACCCCCCGGTATATGGTAATGGGATCGGTCATTTAAACAACCTTCAATTTTACACTAGAATAATTAGCGCCCAAGGTGCTTAGACATTTATCTTGGTGGTAGCACAGTACTGTGTCCGAAATCGTGAAAGTTTTTTTTTCTGAAAAAGGGCACCATAAAGAGGGGCGGGTTCTTAGAAGGTCGAATATACTGTTTCATGGTTTTCTCCATTCACCATACGACACAAATTCCCATCTTTGTATCATACAGTGGCAGACGCTGTCCAGCATCAATACTAAAATTGAGTAAACATTGAGCTGAGTGTCCTTGGAAAACAGGGCTTCCCTAGCCCACTTAAAAGGGTCTATTTCTCCTCTTTCCTATCCCCTCAGATGTGTGTGGTGCACATATATGCGTGGGCACTGACACATTCCTCTGTGAAATTGTGTAATGTAGTTCTTGCCATGAATATGACCTTAGCTGTTGAAATGGCGTTAAACATCTATTACTCACTCACTCACTCACTCACTCCTTGGAAAACAACCGTCATGCAGATGTGATTTATGATTCCTACTTTGGACAATATGAGGTATTTTCCGAAGTGTTTGAAAAAATACCATCTGCAGAAAGATCACGCATGTCATTCATTCAACTGCATGTTTCATTCTTGCCCTAAGAAGGCAATGGTAAGGAACAAAATGACATAATAACATCCTGTGTTATGGAAAGTGATTTCTGTTTTCCTCTTCGGTTATTTTAGTATGGTTCAATTACAAAATGCAAGTATTGTTTTAAAAGTATCATAGTCCTTGTACTCGTCGTATTACACATGGAAAAGTAATCAAAATGTTCCTGACAACAATTACTCATGATCATCATGGTTTGATTACACATTGAACCTCCTCTTAACCTTTGCCACCTTTCAATTGTCGTAAAAGTATGATTACCACTCAAAAGAATCTTTATGTTTTCACAAGGAAATGAAACTCAACGCCACAAACCCCTTACAGCTTGGAATAATTGTCATTTTTAGACTTCTAACTGCCCTTCCCCTTGTGGTAGTAGGCCCGGATGCCATGCCAAGCATTGAAGGGGGGGAATGGCCACAGACCTGATTCATGTGCACTTATGATATGAACAAAGGTTTAGGAAGCTAATCTCTAATATGAGGAGTCCAGGGAGAGGGGATGGGGGGGGGCTTCAGCTTTAGCATGCTGACGCTGTGTGAATAGGCTAAATGACTGAAAGATCTGATTTAAGTCCCAGTCCCCATTTTCCCTGTCCCACATATACCAGCTTTATGAGAGGCATTTCTGGTGCATTTTTATGTCAACTCAAATTTATCTTTTCCTTTGCGGGGGGGGGGCATATTAAGGACCTCCTACTCTGTGGTTTGGGTGGGTGCTCAGGTCCTTTTGCCTTCTTTTTTTCCCAAACACTCCTGTGAAGGTAGTCTAGCAATAGGAGCTCTAAGTTTAAAAAACTGTGACCCAGGAGAAGCCCCTAACTAAAGCTCAAGCTACAGTAGGCAGTGCCCTACTGAATATCCAAACAGTACTTAAGACCCACACTGTTATTCATTAGCGAAGGCGACATGTCCTTAAATCTAATCTAAAAAAAAATATAATCCCCTTCTACTGAATACCGCAAGCCCACCTTTCCAGGTTCTGAATACACAAGACTCATTCATGGATCTGTTTAGGAACCCAGATAAGGAAAAAAAAAACAGGGGAAAAAGCTTTTTGGGCTGGTGGAGATGTGAGAGAGGATAATGTGATTAAGCCTCATCTTATTGTAATCAAGGTACTTGCAATAAATGCATCCATTTCATAGTTGAAAGCTCATGAGAGACACAAAAGCATTCAATACATTTTGGGACAATTTCAGGCTGATGCTGTACACCCATTTTATTTGCCAGCATCCAATTGATGATTGGCTCATACACCGATAAAAAACAGAATCGGATCTATGTGAAAGCATTGGATTATGGTCGTAGGCTGCATGCGCAGTCATAGACTAGGGCACATGGTGAGAGATGGTGCCATGGATCCTCAGTCTATCTTACTCCTTTGTGCACCACAGTGTTGACGAACTAACCAAGGACCACTGTAATGCTCTAGGACTCACTCTAACAACTGGTCTGTGGGATAGACATGAGGCATTAACATGTACTGCCATGTCCGGGGCACACCCAGACCTGACCTCTCAGCCTCTTACCTATGAGAAAGAGCTGTATGAATAGGATCATGATGAGATGGGCAGGAGTGTCTTCAGCAATGGATGATTCGGACAGGAAGCAGGGGCTAATGACTCCATTCATATTATTAAGCATGTATATTTCAGATAGCAGTTATTGTCTGGTAACTTTGTCCATTAAAATTGATTGATAGGACAAAGATATTTGGGGTATTTTTAACTGATTCATCCTTTATTTTGGAACCCTTCGCAGCATCACCCTATGAGTTCAAAGTAACGTTGATTGAGTTAAGAATGGCATTTCTATGGGTACAGCAAAACAATGTATTGATGTACATATACAGCTGTAGCTTTGAAACACCTATTTATATCCATGTACGATACAAGGCAAGGTATTCAACGGTTTGGGCTTTTGGAAGCAGTCTCCAATAAAGCTGTTGTATAGGTACGCAAGTAATAGGACTAATATGATAGCAAAATACACCAAAATAAATACACAAATTTCTTTCCATCGTTTGTCATGACTGTATTGCTAGTAAGTTATGTATTTATATATCAGAAATGAAACTGGAGTTCATGCATGGCCTGCTTGCTACACCCCTATGAGCAGACCTGGTTCATCATTAACGCACATGGGTCAGGTCACGTCCACCGTGGAGGAAGCTCTGGTGATCCTAATCAGTGGACATTGACCTGGTCATGTCATTCAGCCAAGCTTCCCCAAGCCATTAGGGTTTGCCTTGGCAGGGAATGGGGTTGTCCCATCTCTGAAAAAAACTGGATCTCTTTACATAAAGTGGTCAGGAGCATATTTCAATATTCCTGATGACACCATATGCCTCAATTTACCACTTGAAGAACTTACTATGCTGCTCATAATGACCTACATTAGTGCTTGCAGTGATACTATTGTTAGTGTGTTCGGTGTTATCTAGCACAGTGCTAATGAATGTGGTCCTCTATGTGCCTTTATCAGGCCTTATGACCTGTTATGTATAATAAGCTGTACACTGCTTGAAAAATACATCATTTCTCTATTGATGGGTTATCCGTGAAATTACCAAGTGTTCCATTATTGAATTATTTTAATATGAAAATAATTGAATTATTTTCATTTGAAATAATTCATTCACATCTAACAGTCTGCGCCAGAATTGTGTCCAAATCGTACTCAGTGACCTCACTGCCTCCACGCATATTGGGAGTGCTCAGCCGTGCCCAGGCAGTACACACAGCCTCGACACACCTGAGACGTACTACTATGTATGAATCTGTGTCCCAGGTGTGTGGAGGCCGTGTGTACTGCCTGGTCATGGCTGAGCACTCCCAATATGCTATCAAGTTGAATTATATGCTTGTAGTATGTATCAGGTATGTGCAGGTCGTGTCTACTGCCTGGTCAAGGCTAAGCACTCCCAATATGCTATCAAAATGAATCATATGCTTATTCTATGGTAACTACTTTCCTTAACCATAAGGAAATAGTTCATCACAGCTACACTGTGAACATTTCCTTCAAAAAAAAGATCCTAAATTCCTCAAATTTACGCCTCCTTGTACCTAGCCCACTTACATTTTGATGTCGGTAGGAATGAATGGCATGTGTGCTCTGAATTGGTGTGCATTTGGACATACATACAAATTTGTAAGAGGCTAAATGTGGGTCTAATATCAATAGATATCGATGAAATCACATGTGATGATAAGGAAAAAGACAAGCTATTGAATTAGATGGATATCTACCATTTTTTCCTTAGTTTATTAGCTTAGACTAAGTGCTATTCTTTCAAAACTTTGATAGCTTATACCTAATTAAATTACCTATAGAACTGTCCAGAACAAGGGCAGGGTGTATAGTGAAAATAGCTTGTAAGAATTCACTGAACAAATAACCTCTAAGTATAAGCGCATTTTTGTGCATAAGCATGATTTATATCCTTATCAGTTTCTCAAAGACCAGCTCTGCCATAGTGCTCCCAGACCTGGTGCAGTGCATGCTATGAAGGCTGAGTGGACACAGCGGTCTGTGTGTGACTGGGGCTACCTGCCCCAACTCTCACAGGGCCTGCTGCCGTGGTAGAATTGGCAGAAGTACATATCCAAGAAAAAAGGCTGAAACTTTCTTGAAATCCAATATTTCTCATAATTTCTTTCAGGAACCTCAATATCTGCACAAATTTGGTTCATTAGAACAATAACCTTTCTATGCTGCATTACAAGGATCTGTGCAGCCAAGAAAATCATGCTTGGATGTCTCTGTACACCATAATGAGATCATGTTCTTTGCAAACTAACGATAGCAGTGCCATCACCGTGGTAGACCCTCTGGTCATGTAATGCATATATTATAACAATGAAGAAATTTAGTAAATAGAACAGTCCATTCCAGGGGCAAAAAACAATTTAGTATGGCCACCTAGTGGTCAAACAATAAATCATGAAGGTATCATACGGTACATCTTTACCAGTTAGCTAATCTGTTCCATAGTCAGGAGTGATTATCAGGGGTGCTCAAGCACGCAAGCACATTACGTTTCTATATAATCTTGGAAGAAAAGATTGTACATACAATAACCATACCCTCATCAGTGGAAGGGTGGTATACAACCATAGCTGAGATCTCACATAGACCCACTATAGAAAACAGTCCATCGTTTATAATTGAAACGCCTGATCTGTGCTGCCTAAAAAATCATGCTTATGCATACATTAACATGGCTCATAATATGAAGTACCTGGGTCATCTGTGTACCAAACTACTGCAGGCTGATCACAGCATAATATTATCCTGATATAGTAATTGTCAGGGGTGCTCACCTGTATACCAAGCTTGCACTTGTAAGTCATGGTGCAGCAGTTTTGGGCATGGGTATGGGTAAGATGTGTGCTCACCTGTATACCAAGCTCGCAATGGAAAAAATTGGCTCCCACTACGTAGGTGCTTTAAGTAATGAAATAGCCTTTTTATAGGTTTTACAGTTCTTACTTTTTTGTTTATCAGGTGGGAGTTTATCCCAATCTTTAACCCCCTGAGACCAAGGTGATTTGTCTGAACTTAAGTATTGATTAACTCTATTGACAAACTTAATCTTTCTATCACCTCTAGTTCTAACAAGATTATCAGGTATGCTGTAACATAATTCCTTTGATTTTTTATACATAATCATAAGGGAGTGATCATTTTTTAACAACAGGGGGGGCTGGTGGGTTTGCGCACGGACGCGCGAAAACAATTTCGACCCCCCCCTCTCGAGGGGGTAAAATTTTTTTGACCCGCCCCATAAGGGACAAAAATCGCGCGCGAACGTCCCCTTTTAGCCTATAGTAACGCGTGGGGTTTTCCACTGAAAACAGGTGAAATTATTTTGACCCCCCCCATCAGAGGTATTGAAAAAATTCTGACCCCCCCCGGTCAAGGGGTTGAAAAAATTCTGACCCCCCCCTTAAACCCACCGCCCCCCCCCCCTGTTGTTAAAAAATGATCACTCCCTAAGAAGTTGATGGTATCTTCTATCTAACAGAGTGCTGACATCAAGTATTCATGCAGAGCAGTGGCCGAACAACGCTGATACATATTTTTAAACCTACATGTCCTTAAAGCGTTATTTTGTAGGTGCTGTAATTTAGCATCTTAGTCATTGGTTTTGCAATCAATCAAGAACCGGCCATAATCTGCATATGGGATTATGGTTTGTTTATAAATTAATAAACACTGTTTTTCGCTTATATACCTCCTTATACGGCCTAAAAGAAACAACTTGTGTCCTACAGATTTCAGAACGGACAGGGCCTGGGTCATTTTTTTTTAACAAGAGTGACCCCTAGATGTCTATATTGGTCAACTTCCTCTAACTGATCATTACCAATTAAAACATGGAGCAGTGGGATAACGCCTCTCTGTAGACCTGTTCCTGACAAAACGCATGACCTTAGTTCTCTTACGGTTAGCTGTACACAGTCCTGGGTTAGCCTGACATCTTCATTCAGCTGGAGATCAGCTTGCTCAAACGTATCTCCTTCCGCAATCACGACTACATCATCAGCATACATAAACACTGTAGACTTTTTAA
Organism: Acholoe squamosa; assembly: GCA_949317995.1. Lineage (NCBI taxonomy): Eukaryota > Metazoa > Annelida > Polychaeta > Phyllodocida > Polynoidae > Acholoe > Acholoe squamosa. The sequence goes on from OX439050.1 coordinate 26,322,553, forward strand.
TAATATTTGTATAATCATTTACAAATAATAAAAATAACAAAGGTTCGAGGGTACTCCCCTGGGGGACCCCAAAACCTACTTTATGTTCCTCAGACCTCAAGCCATTTGATAAGATTCAACCACTTTTGAGTATTAACATCACATTTAGATTTGGCACATTTATCTAGCAATACCTTATGATGGACAGAATCAAATGCTTTGCTCCCATCCACAAAGCATGCACTCAGTTGTTTACCTTTGTCAAAGTTATCAAAAAGCATTTTTGTAAAAATCAAAAATTGCATCATTCGTTCCTAAGTTAGATCTAAAACCGTACTGCCAAGGTGTAATGAGGTTATTATTGTCTAAGTGGTTTAACATTATGTTTATGGACAGTTTTCTCCAATAGCCTGCCAGGAAAAGGTAACAAATTCACAGGGCTCCAGTTGCAAATATTACTGAGATTGCCTGCTTTGGGAATGGGCACAACAGTGCTCACAGCCCATTTGTCTAGAAAACAACCATTATCAATGGAAGTCTGAAAAATGTATTGTACCTTGGGGATGTGCACACTCAATGCATCCTTAAGTACCCAACAACGAGAACTTAAATTTTCGATGCCACTAGACTTGTATATTTTTATGCTGTCAACTAATTTTTTTACATCTCTATAACTGATGCGTATAGGTGGACATTCCTTATTGATAACATAGTCAACATCATAAAGCTGTCTAACATAATTAAATTGCATGTTATTACACATTTTATCACCAACAGTGGCAAAAAAGAATTAAAATAGTTAGCTGACTCAGACAATGGGATAGCCAAACCAGTTTCATGATGCACAAAGTTCGCTCTGGTACCAGCTGATTTTGGTTTAAATAAGTCGACAATATGCTTTCAAAAACTTCTATGTCCATCATTTAGGTCATTAAAAGCTATTGTACAGAGGCGTAGGAAGCAATTCTTCATTGGGGGGGCCTGGCGAGGGCACCATCGCGACCACCTTGAATTGTCGGCTGATGCGTGATGGCGTCTATATAATGCATATATAGAATTCATATAGAAAAGTAATTTTTGGTAAATTTTGGATCTGACTTTAGGCTCAGACCCCCATTTTCCCTATGACATCACCATAAAAATCTAATTTGGGATGTAAAGTTTTAGCTTCTTTTCCATTGTGTTTATGAGTTCTTGGAAAATATTTAGGGGGCCCAGACATACTCAGGCCTCACCTCCTTCATGATTGGGGGGGCCCAGGCCCCACTGGCCCCCCCTTTTCCTACGCCCCTGTTGTAATCTCATTGTCACAGGTTCTAGTAATCATACATCTTATGGTCTTAGCTCTATCCAGAAACTCCACGCTACCAGTCCTCAGGAATTCAGATGTATAATAATTTCTGTCAGCTATCAGCTCCTTAGCTTCTCTATTCAACCATTTTTTATTAAGACCCTCACAGTCATGGTCTTAACAGGGCAATGGATGTCCAAATAGATATATATATATAGGTTACGTGGACGTAAATGCTGCTCTCTCGTGAGTCATATGGTATTCAGGACTGCACTGAAGGGTGTTCTGACTGCTGATTGGTTTAGAATTAGACAGAAGAAATATTGGTAAAATTATGAAAAAAGTCACAGGTGTTCCCAAATAGTTAATAAATGGAATAGTAGGTGTGCTTTTATATTATGCCAGGCCTTGGGGATTTTATGAGGCATGCAAAAGTTAATCTGGCCAATGGAGATTTTTAGGCCCAAAATAGGGTAGAATGGCACTCACTGCACATATCATTCCCTTATTTAAGATTTTCAGGGTTAAGCCTATCCAACATTCTGTCATATTGTGTATGAGGGATGAGTTAACCGTGCTATGGTTAAAATTTTTACCAACAGACATTTTAGGCGGCTGTTTTTGTGTGTTATGCTATATAGAAACATAGAGGAAATGGATTTAGTTCCACGTGACCTATAGCGTCAAGGATGCATTCCCACTGTCTATTAAGGTGTGGTTTCCCTGTATATGTTATATCATTTTCCAATCCCTGTATAATAGAAATTCTTGAAGCTCCTCTTATCTATAGCTCCTATAGCTGCGTTGAGTGAACTGCTGGACAGTGTTTTGGTTCCGAGGAAACCTTAGCAACCAAGCCCAATTGCCTGTGGAATCTGGGATCGTCAGTTCTTTTGAAATAAGCCACAGTTTACAAATACGAGGTTGCTGCACTCATGGATGGAGTTATAGTACTGAAGTAAGTGTGTGGTATATTGATGAAGCATGAGCCAGCTCACTCTAGAGCAAGCCACAAAATGTACATTGAAATAATCATGAAGATTGAAGGCTCGTTTGGAGGTTGTTGATAACAAGATAAACATGAAACATACTTAACATACAATTTCCAAACAGTTAGGGACACACAATGGTCTACTCGCTAAATGTTGAAGGGTGAATTCTAATTTGGAGGGCTGGAGGGTAAATACCACAGGCTATATACCTCCATAGTAGGTCTATGCTAGCAACTTGACATATGGCTTCCGCATTCACCAGCGACTCCTATTAAAATATACTATCAAAAAAGCTCCGGCCAAAAACTCCTGCCTGGCACCGTGCCTGGGTCACTGCGGGTATCACTCATTAGGTCTAATGTTTATAGATTGCTTCCAAACCGAGATGCATTTTTCACAATTTTCCTCAAGGCTCCTCTTTCTGTGGCAGCAATAGCAAAGGTGATAAATCTTTGTAGCATGATGCTTCTTGCTAGAAAGGCCTTGGAATGTCTGATCTTAAACCTATTTCAAGGAAAGATTTTATTTCTGCATTATTTTTCTATGTGGTACCGTCGAAGATCTAAGCTTATGACACTGAATACCACAGTCATCCTGCTAAAAGGTACCAAGGAAACGATTATGTTGTAATAGTGAAGCGTTTAAGTGATGCATTTGGAAAGTTTCTCTACCCTGCACCTTACAGAGGTCATTTCATAGACTACTAGAACCTTTCATCCATATCAGAACCCTGATGCAGTAGCACAGAAGTTTGCCGTTGTAGGGCTGGGTGTGATCCTAGTACCTCAAGAAATGGCCTCCAGCCAACAACAACAGAATCATTATTGCAATTTTGTTCAATATGCCGTGCATCTATTGACTCTTTTAGAGTATAACTAATGGTGAAGCCGCTAGTTTGTGGGTGGTGAAGCATAGATTATCGCACATTTTCACGGTAAATTATGGCACCTAGTGAAGTTGCTTAGTAATGTGACGTTGTCTAGTGACGTTGCCTAGTAACGTGACGTTGCTAAGTGGCGAGATGGTTCACCAAAAACGACTAGCAACGTCTCTCTCCAAGCAGATTGTATCGGAGTGCTCAATTCAAAAGTGTAGGGCAGCATATTTTGACACTTGTAAGTGTGTTTTACATCATATTTCTGGGGGCAATAGTATGGATATGTAGCATAAATATAATGCAGTATTTATGCATCATCTACTACGAGAATACTTATTCTAATGACACAGTGAATGAGTTCAAAATGACGGATTTTTTAAAAATGACCTGCCACTGGTTGTTAAGCACTGAGGTTAGTGATTATAAAACGTTTAAAAGGTGTAGATTAAAATAATATCTCAGTAGTGAAACATTAAGGCAAATCAGATAGGTAATCGATTACATTTTCATGATATTATATTTGCTATGATATAAGGATAACAGGTAGAGTTAGCTGGCACTTTCCTACCTGCTCCACAGCCTAAAAAGTATGCTTCATCTGGTACCCCAAGGGTACTCTAGGCTGAAGCGGTCAATAAATTGGATTTTATAACCAGCGATCTAATAACCCATTTTTATATATAGGGTAACAACTTATCGTTTTGGCATGCTGCCAACAGCTCCGTACTACCACCTATAATTGTAACAAAGTTTGTCAAAAATTAATAAAAATGTGCATCATGATAACGCACTACTTTGCTGGTATATATATAAAGAGTTAAAAGAGCCTTCCTGGGGCTCACATCAACGGTGGCAAAATGTACTTTATAGCCTTAGGTTGCCAAAGGTTTTGATCTTCACATTGAGTCCAAAGGTCAAGGGATAATTAAGATGGAGAGTATCCAGGAATTCCTCAAACGACTGAATCCCCATGGGCTGCAGGCAATGCTAGCCAAGCACAATCTTCAAGGACGAAATTTTTCTATGAGTTCCTAGGAAGAGGTATTATGTCTACAACCAACACTGTTTTGCAGCTGTCAAGTCAATGTATATATGGGTGAATTGAAAATGATAGATGTATACAGACAATCAGAAGGGGCAGCTCATGACCTCTTCCAAAGACCATCTTTTCTGTTCGCCTGCTCACAAATAATAAGTAACTTGAGTCTCAGTTGCTATAGCATAGGTTAGCTTTTCTGAATGCATGCTACTTCCTACCCAGTTGTGATATCGGGACAAATCTTTACTGAATCGATGTAGAAAGACTTTCCTAGCTAAATAATCTTTTCATAGATATATTGTTGTAGGCCCTATTCGTACACAAAAGTCTTATGTACCAACACTATTACTCCGGCTGTGCTTCTGTTAAAGGGAGGGGGTTGAGTTTTCACATGTATATTGCCAGACGTTTTACCACGTACTATGAAAGGACTGAAGCTATATATAATATTATGATTTGTGCAATAAGGTCATGTCAACTTGGTGTTTTATTATAATTGTAACACGTCTACTTGCAACATTCTTGCAAAGAACTGGGTTGTTACAAGTACAGTCTTTACACATGTGTTCCTCGCTATGAGTGGTTACGTTGAGGTGTGTATGGCATGCTTTATGGAGAGGACAAGACCCTATCTAGATCACCTGTAACAAAATGCCAATTGACCCTGCAGTCTGCTACTCATAAAGGAATGCTTACTGATGTTCACTGTCAAGTTGGAATTTCCTTAGACTGTGAGTCTTCAACATGTATATACTCTTGGCTTGAATGAGTGGAGGAATTGAGAAATTCAATGTGTTTAAGGTACTGTTTCTTTTAATCGCAAAGTAAGACTGATATCAAGATTCGTAAGCAACTAACAATTAATGATCAAAAGAGTGCATTTCATTTATGCCTAGCAATACAGGAAAGAACGATGAGTATTTTGTAAACATCACCTTTGGATAAGCTTTGGGATACAGAGCTGTTCATCAAGTATCAAATCCAGAATAATGTATGCCAAATAAATCCCTTTCGGACATAAGTGTAGAGGTAGTAGATGCATCATTAAGGGCAATAGGTAACTGCGCACTACATAATATAGTCTGGTGAAGATGCCTAATAAACTTCACCAGACTACAATACTTGGAATCCACTTCACACAGTCTGCTGTTACATCTATGCTTCATTTACTCCTGACGTTAGTTTATTTTCTCTACATCTTCTTTACAGCATGTTTTAAGAAGAAACCAATCCACTGCATCAGTTCATATCCATTCTTTTTAACTAGATATTAACAGATAAGAACATCTTTCAGTCTGAGCGCTCCGCTTACATATTCAAAATTTTGATAAGTTCAAAGGTGGCGATATTGGCTTTTGAATAAGAATGTTTTCTGATTTTACAATAACCTAATGGAAAGTCCAATTAACATTCTCTCTTTTATGCTTGTCAATTCGTCATGGAGGCATGAGACTCATCCTAATCCTTGGATGATATACCCAGGCACCGCCAGAGTATCAACCAATGATCAGGCTCAGGATCTGCCTGAGTATCATGTAATGATATCTCTGGTCTTAGTGGCCAGCAATTTACTAATGCTAATAATTCAACTCAGCAAAATCAATAGGATATCCACTTATTAAATCTATTTTGTCCAGCTCTGTTCCAAATGATTACCTATTCAAAGAAATTTAATGGAAAAGATTGAGTTTGAGCACGTTTTGTTGACTCCTAGCAATTCTCTGTGTCAAAGTCAATATTCGTATGCTTATAATAAGATCTAGTTGAGATTAACTCTTTCCAGCCGGTTCTATCATTGTTAGAAGTCCATAGAATACGGCAGATTGAGGTCTCAGGCCCAGATATATTGATATAGGTTTAGAGTGACCTTGAGGAAAGAACCAATATTTGTGAGATGTATTAAAAAATGACTGATTTAAAATCTGTATGGAATTTCCTTTCATACTATAAATGCCCTCCTCATAGTGCACTAATGCACTAGCCGTATTTTACCTGGTAGTGCATTAATGCACTAGCCGGTTAGAAAGAGTTAATAGCAACCTTTACAATAGAACCCAACTAGGTTTCATCTTGCCTCTTTGCCTTGTAATTTGAATATTATGAATTACAGATTCTGAAATTCATAATAACAGTTCAATCACAATTAAAAAAGAATGTTACTCACTTGAGTCTAGATTTAGGCTCATGCAATGTCGCCAAAAGGAGTATGCTCATAAAACAAATCCCAGCCATAATTAGTGCAGAAAGGATGGTGGAAATGAAATAACTATAACTGAGGTATAATCCTCTACATCATTAATGGGTGGGTCAGTTTTCTTTGGAGATTATATGAGCTTATGGAGTAGGCCTAATTTTGGAAGAGGTAGGTACCATATAGACGGATGGATGCAACCAAAAAAAAATAGATGGAGAAGGAAAGGGAAGGATGACAATAAATCCCTGGCTGCATTACTGACAACGAGCTCGGACCACCATAAAGCCGACTACCTACCACTTACGACCCCTCCAAGGGTGGCCACAGGTTCCACCCTTTTTAGCTGGATCCGGAAATGGAAGGGCAGCCTCCATTTGTCACTAGTGTACGAGACGTGAAGCTTAGCAGGAAATGTAAGGAGAAGTGTGATTGGCTATCGTAGATCAGGCGTCGGATGCTATTGGTTAGTTGGTGTTGACCATAGATCAGTCTCTTTAGGATCTTTCCATCACACGACCTTGGTCCTGAAGATATCTAGATCTACATGGAATTGTTGGGACCAATACGTAACGTCTCAGAGGGAATTAGCAAGAGCCGTAGCAAATGAGGGTAGGGATGATCTAGGTAACACTCGTTAGACTATCCAAATAGGATAGACTTCCTTTACCCATTTGTAATCATTATGTGGCTGTATACAAATCACAGTCCATATGCCAATATAATATATCAATGTGTTTCCAAAAAGATGATCTATTTAGAAATATATCTGTCTATCTACCTTTCACACTATCACTAACATTGTCACTTCTTGGTCCTTATTTCATCAATCCGTCAACTTTAATCTGAAAGACAGTCCTAGTGGCAGAGGTGACCCCCAGGTCTCTCCCCAGTGTGTGGTTACTCAAGGGGATGGGTCTCAATGACAGTGTTTGGTCAGTTGTGTATGGGCAGTTTTCAGAACCTATCGCATTGACTGGGAAGGGTGGTGGGTGATACCTAGATGCAGTGATTAACTATATTGGCATAGAGCAAATGTAAAATTGCATTTGGTTTTATTCAAACCCTTTTCAAAAGAACTTGAGTGCCTTCCTTCGAAGTATCAGTTTTTTATGGCATAATGACTTAGTGACATAATTGAAATAGATTTTGATGTGAGGAAAATGCTTTTTGGGTAAGTGTCTCAGAGTGGATATGAATCGTTTGAGATTTGGGAACTGATTTGATGGGTTGTGGCCTCCTAGAATGTAATATCAAAGTTCATATACCTTATAAGAGGCAGATCATTTTCCACATTAAATAACAGCAGGGGAATTTCTAGAATGAAAGAAGATTTCTTCTGAGAAAGTTGTTTCAATTTGCACCCTTTTTATAGCTTTCAGAATCTGGCATGCAAAAGAGACAACACAAACAGAATGGTAATAATGGAGGTTGATGCATCCTTCTGAGTCATCACAAAATAAACTTGTGCTGAAATTAAATATAGGATGCATGTTCTAGAAAATGATCGTATACTTTCACTACATTGATAATATTATATCAAGTGTGAACTGTAACTTGTGTATAGTTACCCAACCAATACCCTTTTGTCATGAATGACCCATTACTTTAATGGCTATTCATAATTCACATTACACAATGGCTTCCTAATGGCAAGTATATGGGACTATACACACTCATTTAATTCAGCGCAGCAGTCTCGAGTCTGGGTCCGTTATACTTCTCGGTCAGCTTGAAATAGTGTGTGTGCGATAATGTAGCTTTATGGTCCCCCAAGGAGCCGGGTCAATATATTTTTGTCCTAATGAAAGATCCTTCTTCCTTAGCACCGTCCCCTGCTTTTCTGCCTGGGTGGGTCCACAGGGACCACCCTTACTAGGAGACTGTTAACACATAGCTTTTGACTGCTCCCAGTACGGACTGGTCCATAAAAAACTCCTTTTCTCTATATTGTGTACAGCTCTTCTATATTCAGGAATGGGGCGTGAGTTTAGGAAGCCATTCGTTTTCTACATCAGGAGAGGCCCCACAGGTGAGCAGTCCTACAATCAATCATTACTCATAACAAGGTTGTCAAAATGGCTGAGCAGCTGTGCATATCCCCACTGGGGGGCAAATTCATCATATTGTTACCTCTACAAAGGTAGCTATTAGAGGCAGTATTGAAATAAAAGAAAATCAGATTCATATGGTTTTGTTGTCATGTACGGAAGCCGACGTGGGCCACCATGTAGACATGTCTATGCCTCTTAGTGATTTTTACTCAAGTCATACATAGTAGTATAGAGACTATACATGTGTGAGTGTGTTTGGCTGTCAAGTGTAAAAATCTGATGTCAGTCTGTCAAGTACTGTATTGTAGGTAGCTGTCAAGGGAAAATAATAGCTGTCTGTCTGTCAACTTCCTTATTGGTGCTTGTGACAGGTATTCTTCAAGCTTGGAAGCACTGAATGAGGGATACAGGGATCGAGGGTCAAAACTATGAGTGAGTGAGTGAATGTGGCAGGGAGTGAGGTAAGGAGGGAGGGAGGGAGTGAGTGAATGAATGAGTGAGGCAGTGAGTGAATGAGGCAGGGAGTGAGGGAAGGAGGGAGGGGGTGAGGGAAGGAGGGAAGGAGGCAGATAGGCAAGGAAACAGGGTGACAGGCAGGCAGGCAGGCATGGAAAAGGCAGACAGGGAGGGGATGAGTAGAGGGAGGCAGGGAATGAGCCGAGAGAGGGAGGCAATGCTTGAGTGAGTGAGGGAGAGATGAAGGGAGAAAGGGAGTGAGTCAGGAATGGAGGGAAGGAACAAGTGAGTCAGGGGAGGGATGGAAAAAGGGAAGGGATGGAGTAGAGTGGTGGAGGTGACTCGGATGGAGTGAATGGAGTTGAATTGAAATAAATGGATTGGGTGGAGTGGTTTGGAATGAAGTGGAGTGGTTGAGTTGAGTGGGGTGAAGTGAGTCAAATCAGGTTAATATGCATCAAAATAGGTCAAATTAGTTTATCGGGTCAAATTAAGTCAGATGGACCTACTATGAGCAAAGTGGGTCATATCAGGTGAAAATAGGTCAATTATATAAAATGAGGTCAAAGTAGGTCAATTTGTGACAAATTAGCTGAAAATAGGTCAAATACACCCAAGTGAGGTCAAACTGGGAAAAAAATAGGTCAAATTATGACAAACTAGGTCAAGTTAGCAGAAAATAGGTCAATTGATGTAAATTAGGTCAAATTATGTCAAACTAGGTCAAATTGGTCAAATTCTACCATGAGAAGGTAAAATTGGCCAAAATGGACTTACTAGGTCAAATTAGGTCAAAATAGGCTGTAATAGGTTCAAATCATCTATTTTGCACCCTTTTGACCTGATTTGACCTCATTGAATGATTTTCAGCAAATTTGACCTAGTTTGTCACAGTTTGCCCTATTTGACCTCATTTACAACAATTGACCTATTTTCCTCACAATTTGACCTATTTTGACCTAATTTACAACAACTTTGGCAAATTTGTCGCCATTTGACTACTTTGACCTAATTTGATGTAATTGACCTATCTTCAGCTGATTTGACCTACTTTGACCTAGTTTGGCCTCATCTAATGTGATTGACCTATTTTTTGCTGACTCAATCAAATTTGACCCAATATGACCTACATTTAACTATTTAGACCTTATTTGACCTAATTCGATGCAATTGACCCATTTTTGTGCAATATGACCTAATTAAACTAGTTTAACCTAATTTGACTTGATTTGATGCACTTGACCCCTTTTCAACCTGATTTGATCCAACTTGACTGAATATGACCTATTTTGACCCATTTTGACTTCACCTGATGTGATTGACCCATTTTTGGCTACTTTGACCTAATTTGACCTAATTTAATGGAACTGACCTATTTTTAGCCAACCTGACCATATGTGACCCATTTTGACTAATTTTGACCTAATATGACTTTAGTTTATACAATTGACCAATATTTGGCCTGTTTGACCTTTTTTGATCCATATGACCTTGATTTAACCCACTTTGCTTTTTATAGGTCAATTTTGACCAATATTGATCTGATTTGACCCAGTTAACCTAATTTGGGCCACTTTTACCCAGTTTGATCTAGATTAACCTGTTTTGACCTAATATACCCACCTTTGGTCACCTTTACCCAGTTTGACCTAGATGGACCTTTTTTGACCTAATTAACTCATCTTAGGTTCAATCTGACATAATTTGGTCCAATCTTGGGCCAATGGATCAATATTGACTCATATTGACCCAATTTACCCAACTTGGGTCCATCTGACTCTATTTGGCCCACTCACTCCACCTCATTCACTCACTCACTCCTTTCCGCCTACCATCTTGTCATTCCTGACTCACTCCCTACCTCCCTTCCTCTTCCTCACTCACTCTGTCAGTCCTTCACTCCTTTCTGCATTCCCTTCTTCCCCTCACTCATTCCCTTCCTCCCTCACTCCCTTCTTTCATTCCCTCCCTTTACTCACTCACTCACTCACTCATTAATTCAGCCATTCACACATTCTGTCCCTCCCTCTACTCATTCCTCCACTCATTCCCTCCTCTCATTCCCTCCACTCATTCCCTCCCTTCCTTCCTCCTACCCCCTCCTTTCCTCTCTCCCTCCCACCCAGTATCCCTGCATTCATTGCTTCCAGGCTTAAAGGATGCCTGTCACGAGCATCGATAAGGAAATTGACAGAAAGACAGCAGATTCTTTCCCTTGACAGCAAACTAGAATACAGTACTTGACAGACTGACAGCAGATTTTTACACTTGACAGCAAAGACCACATACACCTTAGTAGTCTCTATACTACTATGTATGGTATATGTGCAGAATCACTAAGGGGCAGAGGCATGTCTACATGGTGGCCCACGTCGGCTTCCGTAGTCATGGGCATGCTGTCATATTCAATAAGTGGCTTTGCTTGTTATAAGGATTGTTTTCTAAATATTTGACTGGCCATTATTGAGCACTAATGAGCACTATTCTTTGAACAGAAATTGGCAGTTTGCTTCTCCCTCTGAAAGCGATCCCTACCCAATATAAGTTTAATAGATGCTTAGGTAAGTAAGACCTCCCAAATTATCAGGTAGAGGAATAAAGATATTATGTTTTTGCCCGACTTAAAAAAATCTGTTCATTGCTGCAACTGAACAAAACATACACTCACCTAATATTTCCGCAACTACAAATATCACATCGTTATTCATAGCATGCAATAGGTTTAGAAGAGAATATGTGACCTGTACTCGGAAAAAGGACCTTATTGCCTCCTGAAATAAGGTCCCTTTTCGCAGATCCCGTCACATATATAAAATTTCTTCAGCCTTGTAGACCCTCATTGAGGAGGAAAGTATCGTGCAGGTATTTGGAGGGAGAGTAGCATGAGGTGTTGCACTGGAAAGCAATGTTGTATCTTCTGTGTTCGGGGATTCCTCATCACCAAAATCAGCAATCATTGTTTGTATTCTCTCCAAAGCGATTGTGATGGATATTATTATTGACGCAGCAATTATCATGAACTTTATGTCCAAACTTAGCAGCAAACAAGGATGTGCTAGGATGACATATAAATAGACCCTTCATTACAGCTTCCCACTACGCTTTTAGTTATCAGACTTTACAAAGACCTGTGTTTCTCCTGATGACAAAAAGGGAAGACTCATTACAACTACTAAAAACAAAAAAAAAGGGAAGTGGGCTCCCCTAGCCCACTTAAAAGGGTCTATATCTCATCTTTCCTATCCCCTCGGATGTGTGTGGTGCACATATGCGCGGGCACTGACACATTCCTCTGTGAAATTGTGTAATGTAGTTCTCACCATGAATATGACCTTAGCTGTCGAAATGGCGTAAAACATCTATTACTCAGCCACTCTCAAAAAGGGAAGTTCACTAAATACTGTACTTCTGTACCTCTCTTGATACCACATAGCATCATAAGAAATCAAATGGTGATTCATATCCTAAACTGCGAAGGGGATAATACATCCAATCCTAAACTGATAATTATTTCTGTTTGTCTTATCACTAATCCTAATTGTCTTTATCCCAATTATCATGTTAGGGTTCGAACTATGCCCTATAGGATCTGTCCCAATTCAGGGTGTGCATTAAAAACAGTGTAAGTATGTGATAGACCAGTACTAAAATGTCCAAAAGTTTAGAGCCATGAATAGAAAAGGGCTAGGCTGATATTCCAACTCAAATTCTATTCAATCCATCAAACTACTGGTCTGCAACGCACCACCTTTATTGGCGTAGAATATCTCAATACTGTGGATAGGTTTCTGAACTTAAACAAACTTAAACTTGAATCCTTTAGTCCTTTTTAAAGAGCTATCTCCTGTTTTAGATATCTGGAATCCAGCCTATTCTTTCAATATCCTATGTAGGGACCTCTTAAATCACCAACTTATGCTTATCAGTGGACTGCAACATTGTGGTGCCAGTAAGTTGCTTGCTGGTATTGCATGGATACATCATGATGATTTTATTTCAATCTTCATTTAAGGATGGAGGATGATCTACCATACATCCATGATGCATGGGCAGATTTTATTGCAACAGCAGTGCTACTCAATGATTCCAACACTGTATAGCGTGTATCCCGTAACCTTACCATTAATGTATATGGACATCTATTTAGCATGCAGAAAAATATTGGCAGCAGGGTATAATGGAGGACCTACCTAATCGCCTAAATCTGAGACTTCTCCATCCTAGGCAAAGGCTTGCTAATTTTCAATTTATGGTAGGTTGTGTATGTAACATGCGTACGCAATATCCAGGGGGTACACACTAACTCTAGCCCAGTGGCCAATGTCTAAAGGTTCAGCCAGTGATTCTTTTATAGATTTCCCTTGAAATCGGCCTTCTGACCAGTAGAACATTGTAAATACATTGCTAAGTACTGGACTACTGGCCCAGATGTTCAAAGCCCCAAAATTACATTGTGTACCCCTGCAGTGTAAGTATCCCTTCAATGTCCACACCCTGTCTGTCCCTCTAAAAACTACAGGCACCAGTTTCATTAATGAAAGATTACCAAAGGAGCTCTGGTCCATGCATAGGTAGAATTAATTCCTTATTTAAATATACCAGTTCACAGTTCACTTCACATTATAGGTTGTCTGCACACTTTTTGTTGACTGATCACCACAGGGACGGTGGATGCTAGGCGCTACTATATATGAATGTTCTTATTTCATTTTTTAACACTATTGGAAAGACTAATGACATTTTTCATCCCCGAAGGCCTATATCTTTATATCAAATCGAGCTTAGTTTGATGTAGAAGACAAAAACTCATCATAGTCATTTCTTTCAACTGTTTTCAATATGGCATGATTTCCTTAACATCTAAGCTGTCTGAATATTAATGTCGGCCTTATTCAATATTTATCAGTGCATCATGATAAAGGAGGGAGAGATCAAGATGTGCCAAAGACCCGTCAAATCCATAAGCCCATAATGATCTAGTTCCTCAATTGCTTGATGCTGTGGATGCACTGACTTACAATTAGGAATGTCCCCATTCTGGTGGAGATAATCATCAAGATAAGTCTAATATCTGTGATCAATCGGAGGTTAATCATAGTTGCCCTATGATGCACAAAGTATAACTCATCCTAAGACAAGTTGTATTACCAACATATGAATATTACATGATGGAGAGTCACTAGTAAAGCTACTCCAGAAAATTAGTTCTCGTTTCCAATCACTGTAAGACCCACAGTATGATGGATAATATTAGGGTGTTGGCCTATATTTTATAATCTACAATGAAAGCATGTGCCCATAAATATTATATTCAGTGGAGGTAATATCATGCAGCTATATATACATCTGTTTAAAGTGAAATCCTGCTACTCAATATTCTCCAGCACTTCAAAGTTACTCTGTAAGTTTTATGTGTCTCCCTGGGGATGGCTCAGCATATTCATCCTGCTAAAAGACATAGCTTCCTTAACACTGTCCACATCCTCACTGCCTGAGTGGGTCCCAAAGGGCAACTGTCACGTGGAGACTGGTAATGAATAACTTTTCACCTTTACCAGTCTAGACTGGTCCCTGAATCAACCAACATTAACTCGCTCTATGCTTATGATGATGAAGTTAGGTGCAAGGACTAAATTCAAGCCATCCGACGACGTGTATGTTTTCCACAACATGACTGGCCCCACAGGTCCTGTAGTTCAATCATTAATCATAACAAGGCTGTCAAAATGGCTGCTGGGGTCTTGTTGGTGGTGCTAACCTCAATTCATTAAACTTTATACAGGTCGGGGTCAACGATGATATCACGAGGGAATTTATCGAGGGCCCAACCTATTTTTTATTCCCTTGATGTGGTACTATTCCATTCACCTAATTTCTGGCTGACGGAAAATGATTTGAGCTTTTATGCATAAATCTACTGTCTCAGAAACTTGCTAATCAGTGGCAATAAAATCCAGTGCTGACTGAATATTCTCTTCATACAAATTTATTTCAGGCTGGGGCAGATGTGTGAATTGGAACCTAAACTCATTGTGCTGGGAACAATGGTGAAGTTCCTGTTTTCACATGCCATGAGGGGGTCTGACACTCTCATAATAAAGTGACACCTGACTGGCAGGTTAATTGAATACTATTATCCCGCCCAGACTAAAGGGATGTGTTGTTTTAATGTCACTGTCATATGTATGTAACTTGTAGGCTAGGAATCTTGGACATGTAGGGGGTGTTCTACACGTACGTGTAGGGAGAATAGAAATAAAAAGAAAATGAATAAAGAAAGAAATATAATTGACATGACTAATTGATAATTAGGTGTCTCGCCACCTACTACAGTCATGGATTGCAAATGGCTTAATCATATCTCTGTGAAATTACCTGTTGTTTACACCCTTCAGTTCGCTGAGCTTAGACCACCAACCCCAGCTGTTGATAGGGTCTTACATGACTGTTTATCTTAAACACATTACCTGTACATGTACTGCAACTTGTACTTCTAGCCGTTGCCGCTCCCGTACAGGTACACATACACAAATCTTAAACTCTCTAATGGTGATTTCCCAACCCTTATTCTACGATTTCTGGGATTCTCAGTGCTTTTCCTGGATATTCCCATGCACATACCTGTTGATATTGCACACCCTGAAGGCTGTAACATCACTTTTGCAAGGCGTGCGGTTATCCATGGATAACCTGCACGCCTCTCATGTCCTTACATATCATATGTTACATGTTAAAACCCACGATTGTCATGACCAGGGCAGGGCTCGAACCATGCGCAAGATCATCGTCACTCATAGAGTGACGGAAGGAAATTGAGGCTTTATCACGCAGTGTTGGGGCACTCCTGACTTCCCAGTGGATGTACCGGTACAATTACCAGATTGGTCGAATCGTCATCTGTATTATATCGGCCAGTTCCTGAGTCCTCAATTCATGATTGTGTTAAGATACAGGGTTCCCATACCTTTAATCCGTGATTGCGTTAGGATGCTCGGTTTCTCCACCAATGTAGTGGTCAGCGGAAAATGTCATGGAGAAACCGGGACTCGAACCTGGGACCCTCCAACTTTGAAGAGGAAGCTCTACCCCTGAGCTACTTCCCCTGGCCTGACATTCTCTACCTTCCAACTACACCTGGATCAGTATGATACACACACTAGGGGCAGTGATTACCTGGTACCAAGCTCTCTAGAGATCCCCCTCGCGAGGCAGGATCACTCGGTATCTCCACCAGTCCAATCCAAGCATTTCTTCATTTTTTTACCTGATTTGGATCCCTGTGACCCCAACTCGCTGCAATTGACCATATGGCTCAAGAGGGTATATGGCATATGGCAAGTTTGAGTCATGTGAGTTCAATACAATTTATAGCTCATTCCAAGAATTACCGGACATAGGGGGCCTAGAATTCAGTGTTTCTTAATAACATTATATTTTATTGATAGCCCTATATTTTGGCTTATTAAAAACTTTCATTCAAGGATCCAACTCCAAATGTTTCAGTTTTTATCACAGGTGCCGTAAAACCTTCCAAAAAAGGGAGAGTGAGTGAGTAGTAGATGTTTAACGCCATTTCGACAGCTAAGGTAATATTCATGGAGAGAACTACATTACAATTTCACAGGGGAATGTGTCAGTGCCCACGCATATGTGCACTACACACATCCCGAGGGGATAGGAAAGTGGAGAAATAGACCCTTTAAAGTGGGCTAGGGAGGCCCGATCCAAAAAAGGGGGACTATACTGATTGTAATCAATCAAACATGAATAACACAACTCATAAAAGTCCTAGAAACACCAATTATTGTGGCCACACTGGTACAATGTATGACTTTATGTATACCAAAAAGCTAAAGGTTGGGTAAAAAACTCTTGAAGTTATGCTTTTGCGGAAAACTTTGAAAATTTGGGAATTTATTTTCCTTTTTATCTTAACTTTAGCCTAGCCCATTCAAAATCTTTTATAAAATGTCTATATCAACTGTCCATTGTTTCTAGTAGACCTACTGTACAGAACAATTACAATTATCCTGATATATGGTACTTGTACAGCATAGTCAGTGCCTTCATAGAGGCCATTATATTGCATGTACCACCAGTATAGTAAGCTAATAGATGATGCATATCAGGGCCCTAGGGCTGTATATGCTGTATATACCCGAGCCGCGGAGCATATACAGCCCATGGGGCCTCGATATGCATCACCTAATAGGTTTATACCACCATTTCCTCCTTTTTGTATCAATTTCTTACCTGAGATCCAAAGAATATAGCCAGGAGAAGACATTTTGTAAAAGCAAGCGATACGGCCCGGGTCACCGCTCTGCGCGAAGCCATTGTTTTTGTTCCTTGTCGGGAGAGGTACCGCCGTGTTTACAGTCACTTTTCGTATGGAATCCAGCCATGACATGTTATAATATTAAAATCCCAAGAAGTATTCGATCCATAGACGAGGAATGTGTGCTAATTTTCTCCATTTTCTTCGATATATATAAGAATCCATTGATTTTCCCAAAGTAAGCGAGTCGCGGTCCGGCCATTCCCACCCGCCTCCTTGTTCGGCGAAAGTGTGTCAGTGGCCCGGATGTAGATATAGGTCATCCGCTCGCTGTATGAGGAAGCACAGTGGCCATGGGCGTACGATGGAAAAATCAATGATTTCTTATTTATATCGAAGAAAATGGAGAAAGTTAGCACGCATTCCTCGTCTATGGATCGAAAACTTCTTGGGATTTCAATATTATAACATGTCATGGCTGGATTCCATACGAAAACTGACTGGAAACATAGCAGGTTAGAACTTATTTACCTTCGCATTGGATTTCATCACCGTTCAGTGTGGCGCTATGGCTAAGGCCTTCGCCTACCACCACTGCGGCCGGGGTTCAATCCTCATACAAGTTGGCACGATTTTTCACATTGAAACAATGGCGAGGCTAAATTTCTATGTCCGCCAGCGTCTCCAAAAATATTCTAAGTCCAACGTAACCCCGAAAAAGTATATACCAAAGATTTCAAAAATGCACATGGGTGGTATATGCAGAATAATGCACGGCTAAACTGCATATAAACCCACTGGAAGTGCCGAAATCGTGGTATAATCCCCTATACATTAACCTCTGAAAGAATGGCCACATCTCATATATACAGCATCCTATATCATACTGTGGTACCCCCTAAATTTGGCCGCTATGGCTATGTTTTCGATACCACAGGAAGATTAACACAGTAAAATGATCAAATTGAGGTAGGAGAAGGAATATATAACCACTGATGTCCATGGATAAAGGGCAACTTTGACTGTGAGAGGGCCTAAAAGTTCACGATCAGGCTGAAATTCCTCTGTAATGGCCCACATTGGGGTGATGGGTCGTCTCAAAACACCCAAACATTGCCAAAATGTGTCTTCCAGATGTAGGGGTTCCTATTCTAAAGAAATATCATCAATTTAGACCCAAGCATACCAATCGGACCAGGAGAGGGCAAATTCTGACCCAAAGCTTCACCTGGTGGCACATCTTACCTCCTAGTGCACAAAATACATCTTTTCGGTACACAAAAAGAGATCTCGGACCCTCACACACATCTCCAACAATATTTTTGGACGATTTCATCAATTTTCTTTGCCTTTTGTGTGAAGTTCTGGCAAAATTTGCAGGAAAATTCTGTGTATGATTTGTCCTTTGCTTCTTGAGAAATCCTCTGAGCCAGAAGAAGATACCTGAATGCAGGCCACTTCCGCCCGGCAACAGGAAGTCGCTTTTTCTTTTCACATGCTGTTTTTCCTGCCAACTATCAGTATAGTCCCCATTTTACAAAGAGACCCCCCATACAGCCAGATGAAATATGGCCGGAATTCTTTTTCAGGCATGATGTATAATTATACCCTAAATGTGTGTATGTATTTGAATTATTTTATTCTATTTAGAGGCAAAATGCCGGGGGACTATACTGATCATGGTGTGCATTGAAAAACACTTATATGTACCTGGCATGGGTAAATAAGAAGACTGGTGATATTCCCTAACCAGGTTAGATTGACCCTATCAGTATAGTCCCCCTTGTGAAAATTCATAATTTAATGCTTATAAAAAATAAATAATGCCCCAAGACCCACCCAAACCATATGGAAATCTTAGCTATGACCCCCAACTAATTAATACAAATATTATTGGTGGTGTAGAGGTGTTTCCCTTGCTATTATATACCTAAGGAACCAGATGTCCAGTAAATCTTGGAATGAGCCATATATATATATATATATATATATATATATATATATATATATATATATATATATATATCATATTACACGAACCTAACACTTCTTTCTTCCCTTACCAATTAATGTTGTTTAAGTTGTACATTTTGTTGTCTGCATCATGAAATAGCAATTTACATGGGCGAGAAAGTTGTTGACATTGCCATCTTGTCACATGAAGTCATCAGCTAACTGTAAACTGATTGTTCAATGCAAATGAAGTGGGTATGGCCTCTTCAAATCCTAACCCTAACCCCAACCAGTACCCTAATCCTAATCCTCTTTGTAAAAACATGTTTATGTCTCTGCTATCTGTAACATTGATTTAATGGTATTCTAGCTACCAAGAATGCAGGGGTGAATACTCCTCTGTCCACTTTTTATGTGCATAAGTCAGATACGGGTCTCACATTCTATTTTGCAGGCTGGTAAATGTAACCAGATTATTGAAGACTTGCACCATGTTGGTATTAATGGATTTGTCTCTCTTCCAGATTTGCAACCAGCCTTTTGATGTAACATGTTTATATCTCTGGTGTTTTAGGCATTAACGTTTAGTTCTCTGGGGCTTTATAGGAGTATAGGTGTATCAAGAATAGCTACATCTTTACAGGTCCCACATGTGATGAGGCAATTTTCTATACCGCTTTATGTTTGTATGCTGGCAGTTCCTTATTAAAAAAGGATTCATCTGTCTCTAGGAACTGTGTGTGAGGTTATTATCCCTTAGGTGCCCAAGCGCGCATTTAAGCGCGGTTTTGTGCTTAAATGCATGTATATTGAAATAAATTTTCCTCCAGACACTGCTACTGGTCCAATCTGCAAAGTTAGACCCTCTATGAAATGCTTATTACCTCCCGATTATGATACAACCATTCATTTGGCTTTATCTGCTTTATATCAGGCACAGTGAGTCAAAACTTGAAAATTAGTTGTCATTTTATGTGATTCATTAACAGGGAACCCTCCAAGGAGCTAAAATCTGATATGGTAACAAAATGATAATGGATCATACACACATAGGTTCCAATATTCCAATTATATTTGACAACAAGTGCTCCTATCCTAAAGATGGAAGATAAGCCATGCATTGTTTCTAGTACAACATATCATGTTTCCTGTGTGCCGGTACATGTAGATGCATGCAGGCAAATCAGCTTTGAAAGGTCTCAGGATTGGAGGGATTATGGATATATATAATGTTATAGACCAAATACCACTAAATGACAACAAATGGAATGTTTTTGGAACTATGGTTACCAGACCTGACCAGTAGTATCACATCCTTAACTGAAAGTCTTCACTGAGTTATGAGAATTAAGAAAATCAAGCTAGAAGATCAAAATTACACATGGTCTTATAAACAAAAAATGATTCAATCGTGAAATAATGTGAAATAATGTAAAATCTTCAAATAATTCTGGGCACAAAAAGGTTATTTGTATCATGCCTTGTGATATAAGGGATCCTCTATTTCTAAAGATATGGGAGTACTGCTTTAACAGCATGTTGATGTAAAGTGAAAGCTTGCTCTAAAGGACTTATCTGTCTCCTGTAAATATGAAAAGGCTTGTATCTTGTTTTATTAGTTAGAAGTTAACCATTTCAAAAAGGATTGCTTTTGTTTAATTTCGTTTTAATATAAAGGCATAGGTTATATTGCCACTATATGAGTCTGTTTCTGTGAGTGGGACCTATCTGTTTGTATGGAGTGACCGTTAGAATGAAAGTATATACGTGCCTCTAGAGATAAGGAAGCTCTCTGACATTGTGGCTCCCTTGTATGCACCCTGTTACTACAGAAGGACTCTCACATTTGTACCAAATTATGTCACTGACTGTGTGCACATTGTTACTAAAGAAGAGCTGACATGTCTTTCAGATTTGTGACCAGGCAAGCAAACACACCCCGCTTCAGGGAAATTCATCATCAAAGTTCATCTTGAGATCTTTAAAATAAGACATCATGAGCTTAAATATTCCTAGTAGTTATGTCAGAACCCCTCCATGAACATAGGTCTTTATTCATATCTGAAATCAAGGACTGATCTCTAAATACATTATAAACCATAACAATGTATAAAAACACAATAAATCAGCCTTTTTCATGAAAAAATACATAACAATGTGGAGATTATTTTATCAAAGCTTTTTATCTAGAAGGAATTTTCCTTTTCTGTTTTCAGTTTTGGGTTTTTGTTGAGCATCCCCAAAAATTGGCATTAAAATTTCAAATTTGAATTATTGGAATGGTTGCCATGGCAACCAGGAGCAGGCATATAGGTTGATTTCTCATGAAAAATGTTCATTTTACTATCCAAATATGGGCCATTTCTACCGAAAATGGTGCATTTTAAATGAGACCAATGAATTCTGCATCAAAAATTAGCCTAATGTATTTTCATTATGATTTTAGAGTAATTTTGCCCCTCCAATGCCCCCTGGTGGCCACATAGGGAAATAAATATCCCCCGCGCAGGGGTGTTCTCCCTTGATGGGTCCATTTATAACAGGCCTTGTGACATAAGGAATCATCAGTCTCTAGAGACATGGCAGTACCGGTCAAAACAATATGTTTATGTCTCTTGTGTTTGAAACATTAACCTGTCTTTCACTCTCGGTTCTTCTGGCAGTAGGCCTACACCTCTATATCTCCTTCCAATACTGCATATCTATGAAGACAGGTACATCTTTACTGTCTATGCTTGGATGAATCTCCCTGTTAAAATGATATATATGTTCTTTCTGGAATCCTTTCTGTAGAAGACATTGTGTGTCTCTAGAGACAAAAGACATGTCTCTAGGGTTTTATAAGAAGCAATTTTCAACTGAAAATCTATTGTTCTAAAAGGAAAACACATGCAAAAAGAGTGCACCATGGGATACAGGACACTATAAGTGCCATGTAAATTGATAGATCTCTACATAGAATTCCCTTATCATGGCATAATCTAGTACCAGAATGGCTTTCCGAAGGGGATATGAAGGACATGTGGTGCATGAAAAGGCTACACATTCATGACTTTGGGTTCTTAAGGCCCACATAGTAAGAGACCAATATCACTTAGGATTATGATAAGATAAAAAGAAAATGGGCAAGTCTAAGTACTATATTTTTCATGGTACATATACAAATAGTAATACAAATTCTCAGCTTCATCAAGGTGAATAGTCCAAACTGACGTCAATATGAAGAACTGCAAACAGTGATCTCTTAATCGAATATAGAAGTTTCTTATCCAATTTTTCATTTGTCAAATGCTTCAAACACAACTGAGTTCTAAATACATGGGATGGGTACAAAGCAAAATTAGCTATAAGGGATTGCAGCTGAATTGAAATAGCCTGCTGGTTCAATATGATAGCCTGATTATGTAATGATTGTGATCCCTCCTGTGTTATACACATTGACTTGAGTTAGTCACATGTTATAAATGTGTGAACACAATGACAGCAAGCATGTTTCTATGATATAACCATTTTAACTCTTCCTTTACCAATTACGCAATAATGCATAGTTTGAGCCGATTTTGGCCGATTTTAACCGATTTAGTGTAGCCTGCAACTTTCTATTTACTTCTCTGATATATTTCAGAGAATCAGATTCATTTCTCCTCATCTCTTGATGCTGTAATGCTACATAAGTCCCATTTTGCAATGGGATCATGTACCTCACATGTATGTCCCTGTCTGTCTCTGTCTCTCTCTAGCTCTCTTTCCCTCCCTCATCATGAATAATGGCAATAGTTTTACAAATAATAATTCAACTTTGAATGATACCAATATCAGAATAATATATTTTCAATGTTTAGAACATTTACTTCTATTTTGGAAAAAAAAGTTACTGTTGTGTTAATATCCAGGGTATAAACAGTTTTTTTTAAATTTCATGTTCATGATAATATTATATCGATAGCTCTGCGTCAATGAATTACCCACACCACTCACCATACATGTCACTCAGTCTATATTATCTAATACTTCATGTAATAATGTTTAGTGTTCACACACCACTGAGGGATTCTATATATACCAAACTTTAACAATACACCAAATGTTCAATTATTCATAGTGATTACACCTTAGATCATCATGCATTATCATATTGATCTAAACATGACCATGTGTCACTAAGGCTCATTACCCTCAGGTTGCAATAATCTTCACACCAAATAGATCCACTCCACCTGAGTAGGGTCTTATTGATTATATATCCTTTAAGGACCATAGGCTATTTCAATGCTGCACAACCACTTGCGTTCATGATCCTTGAGTGCTGCAGCCCTGGAGAATAAGTTACCAATGCATTGGTGTATCATGACATCATTTAAGAGTGTATTAAACCTTTGTGTGCTCATGATGCATCAATGCAGCCATGATGCGTAAACTGTTAAGAGCATCATTATTGTGTCAATACTACAGTACAATATATTAATGCACAATTCCGAGCTGAAAGGGTTAAACTTGTCACTCCCATGTATAAATGAAGCCTGGAGAGAGAAGCAAGTCATCATCAAGATCACCTTCAACAGGAGCAGAGAGGGCACATTATTTTCTCCTGCAGAGCCACATCAAAATACCTGTGGTAGGTCCACTCAGTTGTTCATGTGAGGGATTTGTAAGTATATCTGAATAACATTTAAAAGGCTCTGTTTTCAAGGTCCAGACAATTGTACACATCCTGATAATAACTAAGTATTTTAATATTGGTTGTATATGGCCTCCCGGTTGTTCAGTACATCATGTAAACCCTATGCATTAATGTATGTGCTGCCATTGCCTAGCAGATTAATTCCACTGAGCTTACTTTAAAAAATCATGTGATGATTTTAACAACATAAGTGAACATTTTCAACTGCATACTGGCATACACTTAAAGTGTGTTGGTAAGTTATCATGATCTAATTAATAGAGGGGGTCAGAGAAATTGAGCTATCTGTCAGGGGCCCGAAATGTCACATGTAGCTTTATGAAGATCAACCAAGTATGAATAAGGTAATAATATATAGCCACATATGAGGTCAAGGGGAGGGCTTTGGCATTTATACAGCTAAAGTAAGGCCTTTGTTTCACCTGCACATTTATAATATTCTATACTTTATCACCCACAGATCTGTAAACCACCAAGATGCACACTAGTTTCATCCTCCTGGCCATTGCCATGTGCATGGCTGCCATGATGGAAACTTCTCAAGGTCAGTGTAACTATCTCACTCAACAATATATAGGGGGCATTCAGGGCCTGGCCATTTCTTCTGAACAATGAGAGTGGAGGTGACATGGTGGCACCTAGATTTTATTTGTCCTCAGATATGTCAGAAAATTCCTGGGATGGGGAGGGGGACTTTACATGTTACACATGTGTGCGGCTGGCAAAGTACATATTTATTTTTTAGGTATTTAAGCTCTCTAACCAAGGCCCAAGTTTTTCCAAAGCAAGGTCACGTTTTGTCAAAAGTCATCTTATACAACACCTTTTGACAAATGGACTCCATAGAGGGACAAGTTTTGACCAAAATCCCTATTTGGGTCATTTTTCATCAGGATTTGTTAAATAGGAGTGCTTTCTCAGAAAATTACCTCTCTCCATAAGCAAGGGTTATCTTTTACGAAAATCCTACTAAGCAAGGGTAAGGAATGTCAGAGGCTCAGCCGCACACATGTGCCAGAAAAAATGAAGTGGCCTTCACTGGCAAAAAATACCTGTTGTTGAAATATGCAAAGTATGTTTTCCCCATTAACCTGTCTACTCCCTGTTGTAGTGGCAGGGGTAGACGCTAACACTTTGGGCCCATGGCCACCTGAGTCTTATATAATTAAAGCAATGTATTGCCAAATGTGTTACTGGCCAAATGGACAATTTCAAATGAAATCTAGAGAAAACCACAGGCCGGCAGCTATTATTGCTGGGCATTTGCCACCCTTTTGTAGTGGCAGGGGTAGACGCTAACACTTTGGGCCCATTGCCACCTGAGGCAGGGACAAAATACATTACATCACCTAGACAACCAACAAGGTTAATTCATGCATTGTCTGGGTCATCATAATACCATATTGAAGAAACACAATATAGAGGAAAGAGCCAGGAAACATATGTTATATACATCTCATTATGTCATTGTTCATAAAATTGCCTCTTTTTTAAAAAAATTGAATTTCCTTGTAATTTTACCATTTGATATTCCAACCTCAAGATGACACATGTTCTCTCTCTCTCTCTCTCTCTCTCTCTCTCTCTCTCTTTTTAGGTCTTGCTATTGGAAATAGAAAAGATTATAATGCTGTGGCAGAAGGAGGGTCTGGTGAGGAGACAGCTTCTGGGGAAGAAGGATCAGGAGAGGAGGGATCTGGAGAAGAGGAATCTGGAGAGGAAGATGAAGGCAAACCTTGGCCTCACCTTCACATGGGCAAAGCGTTCATAAAGTTCATGAAGATGTTGAATCAGATGCAGGGAGTACGCCACAACTTGTTAGACCCTAGTGATCCTCTGGATACATTCATTGCTACAAAGTGCCATGAACACCGCCTTGATGGGCACACCCATGCAGATTATCATCAGCATGACCATGAGGGTAGGTATTTTCAAAGTGACTCAGTGTTGGTTCTATAACTTTGAGGGGAAGGAGGGAAAACATAAGAATTAATATCAAATTTCTATTTCACAGAAATGTCAAAAAAGAAAAGTGTACTCCACCTCCATTAGAAAATCCCTGATATAAAAAATGTGACTTCATGAAGTATTTTGGCAGCCTAAGCTCAACATGCCATTCCTGCCTCATTTTTGAAACTTTGAACTTTTTGTATGACAGAAGGAGGGTCTGGTGAGGAGACAGGTTCTGGGGAGGAAGGGTCAGGAGAGGAGAGATCTGGAGAAGAGGGATCTGGAGAAGAAGATGAAGGCAAACATCACCATCACCACCACCAGCACATGGGTAAAGAATTCATGAAGTTCATTAAGGAATTATATCGTGAAGAGGGAATGCATCACCACTTGTTAGATGCTAGTGACCCTCTTGAGACATTCATTCACATAGAGTGCTATGCACACTTCCAAGATGGGCATTAACATGATCATATGCATGCCCATAAGCATAGGCATTGAATTGGCCCAGGGCATCATTACCGCTACCATAACTTCAAGGGATATTATTTGAATTATGAGGATCAACATCACAAATAATAAGAAAAACAAGCTACATGTTCAAAGCAATGATGAGCACATTAAAAAGCTATTTGAAGTTAAACTGCGTTCATGCCTTACAATGTTTGAATTTTTATATCTTTAATCTATTTCTTCTAAACCTTTTCGATTTCTCGAGTCTGAGGTCAAACAGAGCATAAATTTTTCTTTCAATTCAGAGAGATGGAACTCCCTAATCAAATTCAGCACATCTGTTGACATCTACTACAATTGTAATAAGTTGATCTATGTCTTAATTTTTAAACAGTTACACACAGTACAACATACTCAAAGCCGAAGATTATTAGAATATAGAAATAATCATCATGATTAAGTTAAACGCACACAATTCAATTCTCACCTGACTGGATAATCTTTCATTTTTAATATGTACAGTTTGAATAGTGTCTGGTCAGAGTCTGAAAAACTATTTACTTTGCTTTTACTTTCACTGTAGGCTTGGGGTAATACATCGAACAGCATTTTGTTGAAAGATGTTGCTTAACTCTATAGGGAAAATGAACTTATTGGTTGGTGTTCCAAAACTTTCCCACAGGTTCCTGTAGGATATATAGCCTATACATGACCAAAACTATTGAGGCACATCGTGAACTATAGATTTTCAATGAGCACCACAGTACTTTGACAAAAAGTGGCATAGGAAACATGGCATTTCCATGTCCGTTGCATTCACTATACATTATAAACAATGGTTTCACTGATTATAATTATTTCCCTGGTGGGATGGACAACATTACAATGTACACACTTTGCCCAAAGTCACTGACAAAAGGGCGGTTTATTAACAACATTAAATAGACCAATGTCAGTAACAATAAAGAAAAAAAAATCTCATGACCAAAAGTCCATGTCTTGTCCCTTTGTTCAAATCTGGTGCTATGCCACCTGGTGTGGTGGCAAGGAACCACCTGACACAGGTGGGTGAAGGGTCCATCTGGTGGGGAAATATACCCCTATATATTATCCCCAGTTCCTTCAAATATATAGTAGTCATTATGATTTGTATGCTAACATCTTAACTTTGACCCACCATAGATCTGCATTTTCTTTAGAACAAATTTAAACTTTATTGACCATAAAGTGTGTAAATGATACAAGACCTGCGGCACTTGTTACATAACCGTTACCATGTAAGGTAAATAAGATGCTGCCAGCTAAGTTAATGGTGCCACCTTCTTACACTATGTTGTTTTGGTGACACCATACAAAAATATTACACATAATAACTAAAGAGGAAGATGCAGTTTATATATTGTGTTATGGCATTCAACCTCTGATGATACTTATGTATTCTTGACCAAAGGCCCATAATCCCCCCTTCCCCCTGTTAAGCTAGATACTGACAGAACTGCTAGATACCAACAAAAATGTATAGGTTTGTTAGCATCTCGCAACCATCAGGCTAGATACCGACAAAAATGAGAGATACTGACAAAACATGTCAAGATGGTGACAAAAGGGTTTTTTGTCACCATCACGCAAAACCATGAGGCTAGATAGTGACAAAATTGCCAAATAGTCGCAAAAACGCCACTTTTGTCTTTAAAACTTATGTTCTGTGCATGTAACAGGGTAGGCATCTCTTAATGAGGTGAGGAGACACTTACATCTGCGTCACAAAACTGCAAGATAACGGCAAAAACCACTTTTGAGTATTTTCCAACTAAAATTTGAGTGAAAAAATGGTGACATAGTGACAAATGCCATTTTTGGGCAATTTACAACTAAAACTTTGTTGCACAAAGCTGCGAGAGTGACAAAACTCACTTTTGGTGAAATACTTGCTGAAGACAATTGTAACTGTTTGATAAATCCACCGATCTGAACAAGTTAATGTTACTCTCGTAGGGACTGGATGACCCAATATCCTGCGCAAACTATAAAGTGCCGCACTGAAAGCAAATTCTTGGCGAATCCAGCTATCCAAAATAGCAGTTTAAGCTAATTACACCGCTCACATAATTATTGATAGTGCTGTAGCTCAGACAGTCAGAAAGGTAAATAACATAAATAGTCATAGTTAGCACATCCGTAGGGAGAACTTTCACTCCGAGCCAAGTGCAGAACACAATATAGCGTTTCCACTGAGATGACTTGGTGCGCCAGGCTGATGGAGACCAAACGAAGGCTCTGGCCTCTGCTGCTAGCCTATCCAACTTCATACACTGCTGAGAAACCACTACAACATAAAAATAGAGGAAAATCTGCACTACCATCCAGCAATCTTGATAACTTATCCGCCACCACATTGAGGCGGCCAGGAATGTGGCGTGCCACTACATGGCAATTGTACAACACCGATAGCTAGAAGACTCGCCTCAAAATTGCCATAGCAACCTTATTTTCACTGCGCCCTGAGTTTATTGCTGCCACTACTTGGGTATTGTCTGAGTTCACAATGACCTTGTTATCTCTGAATATAGGAACCCACCTCCAGAGAGACTCAATTAGAGGGTAGAACTCCTGTACATTTATGTTGTCTGGAATGGCCATATCCGGTTCCGGTCGCATATGACCCTGGAGGTCTACCACATTTTCCAAGGAACCGTGTAATGCTCCGGCCAACCAGTCTGTAAAAGCTTTAGTACATTAAGATATTATTGGCCAATAAACTTGTTTCAAACTCAAACTCATACACTCCACTCCATAACCCTTGCCTGAAGCATCCATGGATAGAGTTCACTCCTGCTCAGTGTCTGACGTAATGATACGGGCTTCCTCGTTGAACCATCTAGAGAACCAGTCCAAATCCTTCTGAAAACCTTTAGTCAAGGATATATACCGCTTACTCTGAAAACCTTTCAACATCTCGATAACTCAATGTGAGAATGTACGACCGCTTTTTACCAAAGAGGAACAATGTGACAGAATGCCACAAAGTCTTTGCAGTTGCTTATGTGTTGCCTTGCGGCAACCATTGAAAAACGCAACCTCCTGCTTAAACTTCCCCAATTTCTCCTCTGGTAATCTAAGCTTCAAATGGCTCATATCAATCTCGATTCCTAGGTACCGCTGAACTCTAGAAGGGCTTCCCACCTTTTTGTCTTCCACATAGAAGGTGAGCTTCAGTAGCAAAGAATGTAGGGTCAATTGTGCCACTCGACATTGTTCATATGTTCATTATTAAAAAATCATCAAGGTAGTTAAAACAAATAAAGCCGCTCTTGCATATAAATCTTGAAATAGAATCCGTCAAGCGATTTAAGATGTAAGGGGCAGCTCTGGTACCAAATGATAGAAAATTGTCCACCAAATACTGGTCCTTTCCATCAATTGACCAACGCAACCCCTGAAACTTCCTGTCCTCCGGCCTAACCAAAACTGAACGGGAAGCCGCCGAGATATCTGTCAGCGCCAGAAACATGACACGGCATAACTGATCACAGACATCATCAATTTTGGTGAATTGAAAATGTAGAAAAGTTTGTTTCATGTAAGAATTAATTGATCTGTCTATCGGGCGATGTGCATCGGTGATAGGGCAAAAGCCCCCTGACGCCCCCAAGGCGTGAACAAATAAGGGTTTGTCCGACACAATGTCTAATTTACCCCTTGTATACTCGTCATGCAATAAGTTGTCAATAAACGAGTGAGCCTGGACAGTGGCGGATTTATAGTTGGGGGTTTCATAATCGTCCACTTCTGCATGGGGATCCACTATTTTGAAACCGTTCATGACCCCATCCAGGATGAAGTGACTATCAATATCAGGGTCCATATCAAATAATAACATGTCTCTCCAACCTGCCGGCTGGAGTTGGGAACGGACACCTGCGACCACATGAACATAGTTCCCACAAAGGCACATAATTATCATACAAAGCTAATAAGGAAGGAATTCAAATTGTCAGAACATAGCAATTCCTCACAATTATGCACATGGATGGGATCAAAGGGGCAAAATTTCACATCCGCTAGCCCCACTCAGGCTTGTCTCTGGGAACCTGGGGAGGCCTGGTAACCAAGCTGCTGGTAATTTTGCTGCTGACCAAAATAATGTGTCTGGTTCCCTACTATGCCCTGATACTGGTTGGCGGACCGGTTTTGGGGGTTTTGGTAGCAATTTTTCGCCGGGTGTGAGCGTCCCCCACAAAATGCGCATGAGTGCTGCTTGGTACAGTTGACAAAATCGCAGACAGTGAAATTAAATTTTTTGCACAAATGCTCCGGGATCATGAATTTTGTCTGTGAGCGACCCTGACCTTGACCTTGTCGAGACTGATTGGCGAATTTGAACTGCTGCGGCAACTCCGTGGCTTTGTCTAATTCTTGTTGCATTTTTATATAAGCTAATGTTTTTTCAATACCAAGATTCTCTGCCATAGACCAATGCTCCGCTGCTACAAAACCCAGGATTTCTTTCTTCAGAACTTTATCAGGCACATCATACTCATACTGACACATGGCTTTCATGAAATATGTGGGCTTAATTTCTCTGAGGGCAATAAATTTCATATGCTGCAGGTAGGACCAGGCGGTTAAGTCCGGGTTGTTGGCAAGCAATAAACTCTGAAGCACATTAAGCATACCATACATTAGTTCGCTGTAACTCATCTCATCATAGGATTTATCCATAGGAATGTGGTAATCAGGACGTAACCATATTTTAGACCTTTTCCTCTTAGTTGCTACACTAGCTGCATGTAAGGTGGTTAACAGGTCATCCTCCCCCTGAAGTTTACCTGTCGTAGTGTTGAACAGACTCTCCACATCCCCGTTCAGAATGCCAATGTTACCTAGACCTAGACCAGCAGAAGCTAGTCCTGTCTGCAGGGTGTGGAGAGATTGTTGCTGCTGCGAACCAACCTGAACATTGGTATTGACAGGCATCTGCTGTTTAAGTAGATACAGTAGCTGCTGCTGTAGACCACCCTGGGCAGTGGTGTTGACTGGTATGTGTTGATAACCACCCTGGGCAGTGGTGTTGACTGGTACATGTTGAGCGAGTAGATCCAAAAGCTGCTGCTGTAGACCACCCTGGTTAGTGGTGTTGACTGGTACATGTTGATTACCAACATGGGTATTGGTGCTGGCAGGTCCCTGCTGCTGTTGCAGCTCTTGCTGTCTCCAGGCCAAAAACTGCTGATATTCATTCAAGGTAGCCTGGGAATAGGTGGACTGAGGTGCCCGTGAGCCTAGAGATGCACCTACATTAATGTCATTGCCACTGGACATGGCTGTTGGACCCACAAAACCACCACCAGCACTCACAATGTTTGTGCGTATCGGCTGGTTTGAACCAGGTACCCCGTGGCCACTGGAGGAAATCATTGCCCACATTTTGCAAATTAACATTGTTCATACCTGATATGAGCTGCTGGGGGCCTGTAGGGGCCTGTGGATGGCCAATATCCCCTGAATCCATCGATGTAGAGGCCATAGGACCGTGAATCTGAAGGCCCGGTCCGTCATCTTGCTTGTTGTGTTATTTGGGTGCGTTCGGGTCCCTCTGATAAAAACTTCAGTAGCATACTGTAATTTTATGTCATCTGTATCTTGTTGCCGGGCACCTAGTGTACCTGATTCTCCCGGGACCAGCGAATATTTTTGTAGATCCTTACTTGGATCGTTTTGATCAAACGCAGCCATCATACTGCTCCAAACCTTTTCCTCGTGGTCCATTTCCTTCAATGAATGATTGTTCTGTGCACAGATTGATGCTAATTCCAACTCTAATTCCTTGCGCTTAGCTAGCTGATCAATCACTCTTTCCCTAGCCCTTTCAGCTTCAATTTGAGCCTTTAACTTCTCCACAAAGGCTTCACTCTCACTTTCCGTTTCTCCCTCGGTCCCGGAGTTTTGTTGACCAGTGGTCCAGCCAACATGCCCGGGTGCGCTGGCGTCCTGCATGGCCCCGGGGTGGTCATGGCTGGCTGACTCCATGGAAGTCAGTGTTCCCCTTGGCCTGCTTGTTCCTTTAGGGCCCCTAACTGCTGCTGTGGGTTAGGGTGCTTGCATGCAGGACACAACCTGGAGTTTCCATGGTACTGCTCCTCGCAGGAGTCACAAATGACTCCCATAATGAATAAAATTAACCAAGAAAAAATCAAAGGTCTTGTCCTGCCTGCCATGTGCGGCTGCTGCTTGCTGAACTGCTGTCATCCCTGCTGTGAGGGGTGAGTGTGAGGGGGTAACTGTTCTAAACTACACCAGGTGGAGGTGGTGCAGTGTCTCAAAGTCAATAGGCCAATAGATCACCCAGGTGATCTATTTGGACCAATATAGTGACAACAGCCATTTTTGGCCTATTTACAACTAAAAGTTTATGTAAGAAAACTGCGAGATAGTGACAAAAACCATTTTTTTCAATTTGCCACTAAAATTTGTGTGAAAAAAAAGGTTAGATGATGACAAAAGAAATTTTTGGGCAATTTACAACTAAAGATTTATGACGGAAAACTGCAAGATAGTGACCCAAACCACTTTTTGCCACTAAAATTTGTGTGAAAAAATGGTGAGATAGTGACAAAAAAATTATTTTTCATCAATTTGCCACTAAAATTTTTGTGTAAATAAATTGTGAGATATTGTCAAAAGCCATTTTTGGGCAATTTTCATCTAAAATTTCGAGTTACAAAACTGCGAGATAGTGACAAAAACCAGTTTTCAGTGTTTGTCCATTAAAATTTGTGTGATAAAAGAGTAAGATAGCAACAAAACCCATTTTCGGGCAATCTACAACTAAAGATTCATGTTAAAAAAAGCGAGATAGTGACAAAAACCACTTTTCATCATTTTGCCACTCAAATTTGGGTAAAAAAACGGTGAGACAGTGACAGATCTAACTTTTGGGCAGTTTTCATCAGAAATTTCATGTTACAAAACTGTGAGATAGTGACAAAAACCACTGATAAGGTAGTGACAGAAGCCATTATTGGCCAATTTACAAGTAAAAATTTATCTTACAAAACTGCGAGATTTGTGTGAAAAAAGGTGACATAGTGACAAAACCCATTTTTGGGCAATTTGCAACTAAAAATTCATGTTACACAACTGTGAGATACTGACAAAAAACACTTTTTAGGACTTGTCCCACAGCGATTTGTGTGAAAAAAGGTGAGATAGTGACAAAAGCTATTTTTGGGCAATTTACATCTAAAATTTATGTTACACAACTGTGAGATGGTGACAAAACTCACTTTTTAGTGTCTTCACACTAAGTTTTGTGTAAAAAATTAAGAGATAAACAAAAGTCAGTTTTGGCCAATTTACAACTAAAAATTTGCATAAGAACACCGCGAGATAGTGATAAAAAACCATTGTTTTCAATTTGCCATTAAAAAAAGCTGTGTGAAAAAAGGTGAGATAGTGACAAAAGGAATTTTTTTGGCAATATACTACTAATAATTTATGTTAGAAAACTACAAGATACTGACCAAAACCACTTTTTAGTGTTTTGCCACTAAAATTTGCATGAAAATAAATATGAGAAAAGGTGACAAAAACTTCATCAAATCGCCACTAAAGTTTGTATGAAAAAATGGGGAGATAAGCTGGTACCACCCTAAATACCCAGTGCGGAACGGAAAAAAACAGTGTTGGCGACCTTGGATGTAACATTTGAATTTCCCTGACAGCTTAGCAAAATACACCAAAATTTAGCTTTTGAAATGGAGAAAATTATGCAGTAGGTCCAGAATATAAAAGTCAGGCTCGATTTTTTAAAAATTACCATGGCAACCACCACACTGATTTTGAGCAGTGAGACCTGACCAGTGTAGGAATACACTATATGGTCATTTCACCCCCATAACCCTCCACTGTTTTCTTGATATCAATAAAAAAATGACTCTGGACTAAACAAAAACACTTCCTGATTATTTTGATACCAAATAACCATGGGTTTCAGCCTTTCTCTCCTCACAAATGGTCCGAATTCCTTGAAATGACAAAATTTCTGAGGAACTATTTGGCCATTCTACCCGGAAGTGGCTGAATTAGGATGGTACCACCTTAACAGAAAAGGTGATTTTTTTGTTACCATGGTAACCAGAATATTCCTCCATGAAAACTTCTTTTGAGTGCTCTGAGCAATAAATAAGCCCAAAATTCTGCCTATATACCATGTTTTCCCTATAAATTAGGCTTAATTTGCCAATGCTGGTCATCTATTTGGCCATAAGTTCTCAAGCAGTCATAGAAAAAAATCTAGACTGACTTTGTTATGTCCAACATACATCAAAATGCAGCTAATAACATCTATTTTATGTAGGAATGCCCCACTAAGCTCTCAGGAAATTAGGGAATCCAGTAGAAGTAGCTTCAAGGCCCAAAAATGGGCAATTTACATGTTGGCCGCCATGATGAAGGAGTAGAGAGTGCATGGGTCCCATATTTTCACCGATTGAGATATAATACAAGAAATATAACTGGGAATACTCAAGTACAGGCTTGCATGAACTTATACCCTACCAGGAATAGACGGCTGGACACTATATTTACCAATGGGTAAGAAGATATATGGTTCCAAACACCTGTCAGTCGAGACATTTGGGCAACAATAGAGAATTTGACCTACTGATCAAGTTAGCCGGACGTCAATGTAAACAAACATGGCAGGTCGTCAATATACGAAAAATCATGGTGAAAACAGGCATAGACGATCCTCGGGAGCTGAAATTGAAGAATATCTGGACCAGAACGTACAGACAAAGCCCCGAGGACCCCTACAATGGCCGGTTTGGTCGATAGTGTATCACCAACCTATCAATTGAGACAACACAAATCCAAGCACAGAGTTAAGGATTGTGAATCAAACAAGGTGAGAGGGGAATATATACCACTAGATACACCAGAGACAAGGGAAGATGAGGGTAAAGGAATAGGCAGTGAATATGAAGATAGTGACTGGTCTTCTGCAAGTGACGAAGAAACTAAGCTAAAAGGGACATCAGATCGAAATGATAGCATGAACATTGCCAAGAAAAAATACAAAGGCTCAAAAAATCTCTTCAAACATGGCTTCAGTGAGATGATGAAACATATGAACTTAAACCGGGTCAGCTCAGAGCGACAGTTTGAAGAATTAAAAGTAAAAATGGACAGTTCTAACAGGCTTCTAACGGACCATCTAGACCAGATAGAGAGGGAAGAAAGAACTATAGGAACTCGTAACACTGCCAATATCAAAGAGGCCAGGAATATAGCTGAGCAGGCGGCAGAAGAAGCAAAAGCAGCCTCACAACTTGCTAAAGAAGCCAAGCAATTAGTAGATGATGTTAAAAGAGACATGGAGGTGAAAAGCTACAATCCATCATATGCTGTAGCTGTAAAATACGATATAAACAAGAAATATAAATCCCCAAGGAGGGTTCAACCTGATAGTAACAGGCCTGAAAGAAACCACGGATGAAGTACCTGTTGATGTAACAATGTCTTTGGTAAAATCACTACAACCTGACATTGATAAAACTGAGCTGAAACTGGTGAAGAGAATCGCAACCTCCAGAGATGAAGGTAGATCCCTTTTGATCTGTTTCTCTACAACCTGGAGGAGAGATGCATGTCTAAGAGGGAAGGCATCACTAGCTAGGCCAGATAGTGAATACACAACTGTATATGTAAACCCTGACGAAGAACCGAAGGTCAGAAAGGTGAAAGGCCACATGAGAAGGATTGCCAAATACTGCCGAGAAAACAACATAAGCAATGCGTGGGCAAAAGGTACAATAAACTTGTTTCAAATCAATCATTTAGGGTCAAAATAGGCCCTGGAGATGGATGTTATGTTGTTATGTTGCCATTGCAACCCATAACAACTTACGGAATTCTCACATATTTGATGTCCAGGTTATTGCATGATACATTGCCTTGCTATTTGTTATTATAGATGCTATGTAGATGTAAAAATTCACTTTTTTCATCAAATTTTATATAGAAATGATATATTCAAGGGAATGCCGCTAATAGCTGACACAGGGAACGAATAGGCTGAAGGGCAATCTTTTCTAAAAATCAGGGGACTACAGAGCCAAATCCATGTAAATATATCATTTGAGATCTTCATATTCATATACAATAGTTAATCGGCACAAAAACAATTGTGGGCAGAAACTGGTGGTAATGTGCTCAAAAATGATGTCATCTCTGCTGTGTATGTCAAATAAGGTCACAACATTTTTATGATAATGACAAAAGCCATATTTGGGCAATTTTTATCTAAAAATTCATGTAACAAAACTGCTAGATAGTGACAAAAACCACTTTTTATCAATTTGCCACTGAAATTTGTGTGGAAAACTAGTGAGATAGTGACAAAAACCATTTTTGGCCAGTTTACATCTGAAAATTTATGGTAAAAAAACAAAGGCGAGATATTGCCAAAAAAACATTTTTTTTTTATCAATTTGCCTAAATAGTGTGTGACGCTATTTTTGGCCAATTTTAAACAAAACAATTTAGTAAGAAAACTGCAAACCATTTTTTTTTTATTAATTTGCCACTAAAATTTGTGTTAAAAAATTGTGAGATATTGATAAAAGCCATTTTTGGGCAAAAAACAACTAAAAACTCATCTTACAAAACTGCAACATAGTGACAAAAACCATTTCTTCAATTTGCCACTGAAATTTGTGTAAAAAAGAGGTGAGATAGTGAAAATATTTGAGCAATTTACAATTAAGAATTAGTGAAAAATGTGAATTTTTAGCAATTTGCCACTACTAATTTGTGTCAGAAAACTGCGAAGTAGTGACAAAAACAATTTTTGAGCATTTTCCCACTAATGAATTAGTTAATTTTTAGCAATTAGCCACTGATACAAAACCATTTCTTTTGGTATTTTCCCACTAGAATTTGTGTATAAACATTGTGAGATAGTGACAAAAGTAATTTTGACACAACTTCAGCCTAATAATTTGTGTCAGAAAACTGTGAGATAGACAAAAAACATTTTTGGGTATTTTCCCACTAAGAGTTTGAGTTGAGTTTGAAACAAGTTTATTGGCCAACAATATCTTAACGTACTGAACCTTTTACAATTATCAGCCGAAATAAAGAGGATACATTGAAAGAGGTAAGTTTTGTATAATTACATTCAGCGTTGGACAAGTGGTTTCCATGAACAGTCACATACCAAAGATTGTCATTTACATATTATATTTCAACGTAGTTCAGATCTCCAATCAATAGTGCTAGGGTCATATTATTATATCACACAAGTGCTTTTTGAACTTTTGTAGATTATCTACAGACTGTACTTGTACCGGTAGATGGTCCCAGATAATACTGCCTCTATACAGTGGGCTTGATCTATATAGTTCAATTCTAGGTCCATTTACCTTAATTTTTATTTTGTCATTACCCCTGAGGGGTCTTGCTGGGACTATTCTATTCTCAAGTACCTGTACATGTCTATACATTATACAGGCAAGCACCCGTTTTCTTCTTGTTGCAAGAGTTTTGACCTTACATGATATCAATAGATCATCGACATGGATGTCTCGTGGTTGTCTCACCTTTTTACATGCTCTTAAACAATGGTTTTGTATGGTGTCTAAGTGATCTACTAAAGTAACAGGTCCACTTTCCAATATGTAACTACAATATTCTAACAATGGGACTATCATAGTCTTGTAGATTTTAAGGCTGGTATCAACATCCAAGTATTTAACAGTGTTTCTTAGTTGCTTTAACTTAACAGTACCCTGTGAGTCCAAGAAGTTGTCAAAAAGTAGGGAGATAGTGACAAAAGTGAATTTTTAGCAATTTGCCTCCAATAATTTGTGTCAGAAAACTGTGAGATAGTGACAAAAACCATTTTTTAGATTTTTCACACTTAAAATTTGTGTGAGTAATTGGAAGATGGTGACAAAAGTAAATTTTTTTGGCAATTTCAAACAAATAATACATGTCACAAAGCTGCGAGATAGTGACAACAAATATTTTTGAGTACGTTCCCACTAAAAGTTGTATATAAAAGTCGTGAGATAGTGACAAAACTCAGGCTATTTATGATTTAAGTTGCAAAGCTGCGAGATAGTGACAAAAAGAATTTTGAGTATTTTTCTTCTAAAATTTTCTATAAAAATTTGTTTGACAAAACTGCAAGTAAGTGACAGAAACCACTTTATTGGTTAAATACTTGAATTTTTGAACAGTTGCAACTGTAATTGATTAAGATACCTGCAAGATAGTGACAAAAATAATTCTTAATCAATTTTCCATTCAAATTCGTGTTATAAAAATGGTGAGATAGTGAAAAAAGTGATTTTGGGGCAACTTTCCAATGATAACTTGTGTTACAAATCTGCAAAATAGTCACTGAACCCATTTTTGAGCATTTTCCTTCTAGAAATTTGTGCAGAAAAATTAGGAGAGAGTGACAAAAGTGAATTTTTCGCAATTTGCTAATAGTAATTTATGTCATAAAACTGTGAGATAATGACAAAAAAACAATTTTAACAATTTTAGTGGAAAATTGATAAAAAAAATTGTTTTTGTCATTATTCACAGCTTTGTGTGACAAAATCTCAACCGAAATTGCCAGAAAGTTGTTTTTGTCGCTATCTCACCATTTTCCACACAAATTTTAGTGACTAATTAATCAAAAGTGGGTTTTTGTCACTATCTCACAGTTTTGTAACATGAATGTTTCGATAAAAATTGCCAAAAAATTACTTTTGTCACTATATCACTCTTTTTCTACTCAAAATTTAGTGGCAAATTGATAGGAAAGTGGTTTTTGTGCGTGTATCACAATTTCTTGACTAAAATTTCTAGTTTTAAATTGCCCAAAAAAGGCTTTTGTCAGTATCTCACCTTTTCTTTCACACAAATTTTAGTTTTAACACTGTTTATTGGCTTATGGAAGCACCACATAAGTAGTTGTTACATTCATTCGCCAGATTATAGTTTCACATGTTCAAATAACACATATATTACCATTACAGTTCACATTCTGCCTAGTGCCATTAATATTTCACCTCTTAAGCTTGATTTAAACCACCCATATCAGGTTTCAATTGACTTCCAGCAGGTAACAGTTCCCATATTTGATTTCCACGATATAATGGACTACTTCTATATATCTCCATCCTTGGTCTGCTCACCTTAAGTTTTTTCTTATCATGACCTCGTAATTCTCTCGGGGGAACCACAACATGATCTTCACATTGAGCATATTTATACATATAACAGGCTAGTTCCTTTTTACGTCTAATACTAAGTGATTCAACTTGACATCGTGTTAAGAGGTCTACTATATGGACATCTTGGGCATTTTTCACCTTCAAGCATGCACGCAGGCAGTGGTTTTGTACTGTATCAATATGGTCCACTATTGTTTTGGGTCCTGATTCATGGATAAAACTACAATATTCCAATATAGGTACAATCATTTTGTTTGTATATTCTCAAAG
Source organism: Acholoe squamosa (assembly GCA_949317995.1). NCBI lineage: Eukaryota > Metazoa > Annelida > Polychaeta > Phyllodocida > Polynoidae > Acholoe > Acholoe squamosa. The sequence continues at coordinate 26,362,252 of OX439050.1, forward strand.
AATTTTCAATATCCAAGTAGTAATTTAATAGAATTGATAAAAAAAAAAGTTTTTGTGACTGTCTAGCAGTTTTCTTACTAAATTTTTAGTTGTAAATTGGCAAAAATTGTTTTTGTCACTATCTCACATTTTTCTTACAAGAAATTTTAGTAGCAAATCAATGAAAAAAAAGGTTTTTGTCACTATCTCACAGTTTTCTTACTAAAATTTTGATTGTAGACAGGCTTGGAAAAATGTAACATAATGCCAACAGTGGACTGGAGAAAAACGTTGGCCATATCTCCACTAATAAACCTGTATGTGGAGGAGCCTTAGCCACTGTTGGACAACTCTCCACTGTTGGACAATGGGGGCCTAGACCACTGTTGGACAACTCCCCACTGGTGGACACTGCCCTCCAGTGAGTGTTCTTATCTCCTGGTTGCCATAGTGATCACTGATAAGACATGAGGGCAGGTGTTGGACAATCCTCCAACAGTAGGGGTAATGCAGGTGGGGAGGTGTGACAAGGGGTATGGAGTAAACAGAAAAAGTATAATTTGAAATCATTTTGATACAGTAAATGCAGCATATCTCATCATACACAAGTTTGTTTTGAACAGGTGCATATATATACCTGGATAATTACAAGGTCTACCACTATATAGGTCAACCTCTTTGCACAAATCATTATTGCCTTGCACCAATTGCCTTTTCTACACTTAACCTTACAGCATGACGTATTTAAGCAAAAGTGTTGGAGGATGGGCCATTGTTTTTCACTCCTCCAATGGAGGAGGCTTGCCATTGTTTTCCAACCCTGGTAAATTGGCAAAAATTGTTTATGTCACCATGTCACCATTTTTTCACACACAATTCAGTAGCAAATTAACAGAAAAAAAGGTTTTGTCACTCTCTCAAAGTTTTCAAACCTAAATTTTTAGATTTCTTTTTTGCCTCAAAAATGACTTTTGTCACTATCTGATTTTTTCACCCTCAGCTTAGTGGGAAATTGATAAAAAAAAGATTTTTGTCACCTTCTCGCAGCTTTCTTCATAACATTTTCAGTTGTAAATCAGTTTTATGTCACTTTCTTGCAGTTTTCTAACATGATTTTTTAGTTGTAATTTGCCCAAATATGGCTTTTGTCACCATCTCACCATTTTTTCACACAAATTTTAGTAGCAAATTGATAAGAAAATGGTTTTTGTCAGTTTTCTTACTAAATTTTTTAGTTTTAAATTGGCCAAAAATAACTTTTGTCACTAACTCACCATTTTTCACACAATTTAGGCAAATTGATAAGAAAATGGTTTTTGTCACTATCTCACATTTTTCTTACTAAAATTTTTTGTTTTAGATTGCCCAAAAATGGCTTTTGTCAGTATCTCACTACTTTTTTCACAGATAATTTAGTTGCAAATGGATAAAAAAAAGAGGGTTTTGTCACTGTCTCGCAGTTTTCTCAATAAGATTCTCAGTTATAAATTGGCCAAGAATGCTTTTTTGTCATTTTCTTGCAGTTTTCTAACAAGTTGTAAATTGTCGAAATATGGCTTTTGTCACAATATCCCCAATTTTTCACACAAAACTTAGTTTTAAATTAATAAAAAAAAGGTTTATGTCACTATCTCACAGCTTTCTTACCTAAATGTTCAGATTTAAATTGGCAAAAAATGGCTTTTGTCACTATCTCACTATTTTTTCACTCAAAATTTAGTGGCAAATTAATAAAAAAATGAAGGTTTTTGTCACTGTCTCACAGTTTTGTATTGTAGGGGCCGGCATCGTTGTATATATATTAGTGCGGTTCATTCGAGAGACGTGCTCGTGTGGTACTCGTTCCTTCTATGCCAACCAGATGTCGCTTCGCGATAACCGTTTGGTACAAGAGGGGGCAGCACCATGCCTCGCGTCCAGCTTCTACTAAGAAGCCGGACGATCCGCAGAAGGGGACTGGACCTAGTCCAGTCAAGACGTATGTCAGGAGCTGGGAGTACATGAATAAAAGGCCTACCTGAGCGGTAGGGGTGATCTGGGGCTTTGCCCAAACCGAATCCCTCGTGTTGTGTTGGTACCTTTAGAGATAAGCGAGCCAACGAGCCACCGAACATTTAAGTCAATACGAACCATTACACTGGTGCCGTGACCAGTTGGTTCGGGGGTGGGGCCAAAAGCCTTAGAGAGCCCAATGCGGGAAACGAGGCGATTGATAGCTCAATGGACCGAGCTGGAAATCCGAGATGGTGTACTGTGTAGGTGGAAAACCACTTCCACCAACGGTAGACTACTACAAATAGTGATTCCCACCTCGATGAGAAGGGATATCATGTATTATTGCCATGGCCACCAAACTAGTGGTCATTTCGGAAAGAAAAGGTCTATAGAGCGTCTACAAAGACATTATTACTGGCCCGGAATGAGAGGCGACCTACTTCGGTGGATCGCCACTTGCCCGGATTGCTGTAAAAACAAACCGGGACCTGACCTGGGCAAGTTACCCTTGTCCCAGGAATTGTTTGGTGTCAGATTTGCTCAAGTAGCAATAGACATCATCAGTGGATTCAAAACGACACCTAGAGATAACACTTGTATGATGGTCGTAACTGACTACTATAAGAAGTATACTCGGGTGTTTCCTCTTCCCAATCACAAAGCCGCTACATGTGCCGAGGCGCTTGTAAAAGGCTGGGTGCTACATCTGGGTGACCCCCTTATGATGCACAGTGACCAAGGAAGAGAGTTCGAGTCGGAGTTATGGCAGGAAATGTGTCATTACCTAGCCATATGCAAGACCCGAACCAACCCATACCGACCACAGTCGGATGGTCAGGTAGAAAGGTTCAATAGGACTTTAATACAAGTGCTAAAGCCCCTGGTTAATACCCACCAGGACGACTGGGATGAACAGTGTGAGTTTGTAGTACACGCCTACAACAACACTGTCCATTCATCCACTAATTGCACTCCAAACATGCTAGTGTTCGGCGAGGACATAATTATGCCCGCCGACTTAGTGTATGGAGTGGTTGGGATAGACCCGGAGGCGCCCTGCACTGTGTTGTTTGTGGAGTCCTTAAGGGACAGGTTCAAACAGGTATACGAGGCCGTTCGTAAAGAACTGCTGAAAAGTGCAAAATGGCAGAAGGAGGGTTATGACACTAATGCTAAAAGAATTCGTTTTAATTTTGGGGACAAAGTACTAAGGTATTACGAGCCACTCGAACGTTTGAAGCTCGTAACCCCTTGAGAAGGTCCATTTAAAATTATACGCATCATCTCCGAATCAACGGTGATGATGGAGGACTGCCTTACTGGTAGGAAATGGAAGACGAATGTCGGAAAGCTTCAGCCCTGGAAGGGACGCAAAGAGGCGGAGAGGGAGTTCGGATACCATCCACCTGAGCCTGCGTTAAGTAAGCCCAGCGTGGTGGTACCCGAGAAGCGCCCTAGAGGCCGGCCTAGGAAAGTGCCGGAAGCAGGAGGAGTAACTAAAAGGAAGACAACGGCCCCAACGTTTTTATCTTCGTCAGGTTCCCCTGATTCAGATGAATCGGTTTCGGTTATCCCTTCCGGGATTATCATTGCTGACATCCGTTGAGGTACCTTCCCGGCAAAGATACGGGCCTTACGATCATAATGACCTAGGGACTGGAACAAATCTGTCAAAGAGGCATCATTCTTCCAAGCTTCACAGGCCACTGTCCTGTGTTCCTGATTCCGCAATCCTTCGATGAATTGTTTAAACATTTCATCTAGGAAGCATTCATCATCTAATCTCCATTGAGGTCGGGCTTTGTGCAAAAGTCGTTGACATTCTAAGCCGAACACTTTGGCAGATTCCTTAGGTTTCTGCGTTCTTTTAGTGAACGTCAGCCAAGGATCTTCTCCAACTATATTCCCATATAAATATGAAGCTATCTCTATGAGTTTATCATATTTCATATGGGCCGAGAATCCTACAATTTGGGAATCTCTCCATTGTTCCACGGCTCCTTTCCCGTCGCCTTCCTTTAACCAGCATACTAGATAAGGGAGAGCTTCCGCTTTGCCCCATCCATTGCAGTTAAAGACATCCGCGCAGCCTTGATACTCCTCTTTCCAAGGATTCTTGGCATTAAAGGGGGTAGGTATCTTAGCTACTCTACAAGCCTGATTCGTGGATCCAGTAAGGGTCAAACCCCTACTCCATTCCATGATTTCCGTATCGTCCAGAACTTGATTGTAACAATCAACACCTAAGTTAGCAATTGCTGCATTGGAGTCATGCAGTGCTTGTAACCCTGGAGAAAGAGATACTCGGCGACTGAGTCTCTTTTTCCTTGGAGGATTCATACCATAAGTACCTCCAAAGCCTCCGGGTGGTGGTCCTCCTCCACCCCCTGATCCCCCTGCTCCGTATGGAGGCACCTGCGAGAAGGTGTATCCGCCGGTTTGAGGAGTTGGCCCTGGATTATTGGTGGGTTGTGTATTTCCACCAAAGCTAAAGAAACCACTATTGGGATTAGTGTTTCCTCCTGTTCCATACGACTGATTTCCATTATTGAAACCAGTCCCACCGGCAGAGGGTCTGCTTCTGGAACTATCTCCTGAAGGTCCGGATCCTTGATCACATCCGGATTGCCCTCCAGCTGTACTGGAATTCCCGGATGTTCGTCCGGTTGTTCCTCCGGACATGTTCCGGGTGTTACCATTAGACGGATTCGCTCCTGATTGAGATTGATTCCATCCATACTGGGCATACAGGCCATTTGGTCCCCCTAAAGGTGACTGTTGTGGCCATCCGCTGTCAAAGGTGGAGGTTCTTGCCGAGTGGTTTTGCTTAGCTCCACTCGTAGAGTCACCCCCACTATTTCCCGTACCTAAACCAAGAGGTTTCGAGGTATTATCCGTGAATCTAACCTGATGACTCTTCACTCCTTCATAACGAGGTACAGTTGTCTCTGTTACCCCATCATCGCCCCTCAAAGAGTTCATCTGGTTACTCGTTGTGTTTAGGGCAATTCCTGAAACAGTGAAGTCTGATTCAAGAGTGCCTACTGCACGACCAGTATCCTCTAGATACTTTGACATCTGGATAGCTTTAGCTTCCAGTTCGGAATAGTCATCCATCATTTTTGTCTGTTTGGCAGCCAAGTCTGTGGATTCATGTATCCATTGACCTCTGAGTTTTTCATGCTCTTCGGTTTGTTTATGATACGTTTTTCGTGCATCCTTGAAAGCTGATTCTATTTTCATCAGCTCTTCTTGATACTTCCCATAAGCTGATTGAGTGTCAGAATTTTGTCTCGAGTTCTTTTTGGATCTTCTCGTATTCAGCTCTCATTTCTTCGAGCTCGTCCATTTTGTTCTTTTCGAATCCACACTTTTGGTGTTTAATTCGAGAACTATATGGAGTTTCAAACATACCTGCACTAGGCTTTGGTACCTCAAATGGCAGTTTACCAAATTGAGCAGTACTTTTGTGCATAGGTGCAGGTTTCAAAGTACCTCCTGGCATGAATAAGGAGTCTCCAAATTCATCCAGTTCATCATGTAAGTTTTTCCTTACATCCTCTAACCCATCAGGGTAGTGTTCCAGTGGATCTCTCCACTCCGTTCCTTGGGGTGGTGACTTGATTTCACCATCCTCCATCGGGGAATTTAGCTCATGATTTGGGCCATTTCCCCTAACTGGGCTCAGCTCAGTCATTTCTAACTGCGCTTACCCGAAGACCATCCTGGTCACGGCACCAGTGTAGTGGTTTGTCTCGTTAAGTTAGATTAAATCATAACGAAGAGAGAGAAAGTTTCCGGGTAGGCAACAGAGCTTTTATCTCATAGCTTATGTTACATACGATCACAGCCTCAGAGGACTACATCCCAGTAGGCACACCTCCACTTACTAAACCCTTAGTAGTCACTGCTCTGCACTGGTTGCACTAACTACTAGCTGGCTAATTTCATGCTAAATGTTACACTAGGCAGTGCTTACTCGCTGGTGGCAGTGTTTATTAGCTACCTTTGCTTCATTGCAAAATAAGCCCTTACTAGTAGTTTATATGCACCACTTAATAGGCAGTGCAGGAAATCTAGTAGTAAGGGGTGAAAATGCAGCTCCTAGTAGCTGGCTAATCATCTGCTAAATGTTATGCTAGGCAGCCCTGCAAAATAAGCCCTTATTAGTAGTTTATAATGTAATGCTTACTAACCAGTGCAGAATAGCTACCAGTTAGAGGTGCAAACACAGCTCCTAATAGCTGGCTAATTATCTGCTAAATGTTATACTAGGCAGTCCTGCAAAATAAGCCCTTACTACTTATTTATCAGTGCAGAATACCTCCTAGTAAGTGGTGTAAATGCAGCTCCTAATAGCTGACCAATTATTTGCTAAATGTTATACTAGGCAGCCCTGCAAAGTAACCCCTTCCTAGCAGATAGCTTATAATGCAGTGCTTAGTAGCCACTGCAGAAAAGGCCACTAATAAGAGCTTTGCAATCATCACTTTGACATCTGCTTCTTGGCAGTCAATGCAACACTGTTGGTCTGAATATGAATTAATCTTCAGTAGAACAAAGAAATGGTGTCTATATATAAATTGACTTTAAATCTATCTTGTTACACAGTTTATCCGGTAATTTAATTTGTAGTAATCAATTTTTGAGCTAGCTTATGTCATTTTATGACTTAGAATAGATCTCAATGATATTTTAATTATCAGAAATATGATTTAGATTACCCTTAAGGTTATAAAGCTGAGAGAATGTATACTACTGCCACCTAATGACACTTAATATTTGATGCCAAGAAACAGCTAGTAAGCCTTTAGTATACACCAGCTAGTAAGCAATGCGTAAACTGCCCTTAATAACCAGTGCTTCTGCAGCCCTACAGTTCCAGCTGCTAGTAAACACTGCTCTGTACCTTTTACTAGTCAATGCCAATAGAGTCCTACTTAAATCATGTGAAGCAACAGCTAGTAAGCCTTTACTATGCACCTGCTACTAAGCTACTCTAAGTAGCCAGTGCTAAGTGCTGTTGCTGCATTACAAACTGAATCAGTGCCATTGTCATTCCTATGCAGGAGCTTATATTAGCATACAATTTAACCTGTTTTAGGACAAACCTACTTAGGCATAGCACAATATGCTAGCATTACTGAAGAATAATCTCAACAATGTCAGAATATGACAAATTAAGTGGTGTACACTTTTTCACCATATGCAAGTTCCCATTATTCAATAAGTAAATCCAAGGTATTTTGGGATTGTATATTCAAAATATTTAAAAATCTTGACAAATATTAGTAAACCCTTGAAAAGGTTTATCTAGTAGCACAATCCCATTTATAACAAGAATACATAATATTTCAAGGGAGTATCAGTGCATTGAGGCATCTTTGGTATAATATCCTATACCCACCTATATTGTTTAATCTAACTTAGGCTTGCCACAGTTGACTGTAAGATGTGTCCAGTGTGTTATGTACATGTATGTAGGTCAACCACTGACCTCCATAGCTAAAGTATCTTTCACAATGCTATGTGTCGGTGCAGCAGGGCGTGACCAGGAGGTGTGAACTGCAAGGTGTGAGCAGTGTGTGGTAGTAAAGCAGGTGTTACTCCACTTCATTTGTCATTTTGTGAAACTATTCGAAATTGAAGTTTTGTTATCATCTTGTGCTATACCTACGTAGGATCACAGTGATATTTTTCTTTTTGTTTTAAGACAATTTGGAGTGAATTTCAATACATGATTATTTCCTTGTATAGACAGTTCAAATTGAACCAACTAGTAATCACTGCTATGTTACACTTAATAAACACTGCAAATTAAACACTTGAGAAACATCTTATAAACTGCTCTGATACAGCCTTTAATAAGTGATTTTTTAGCAGTGCTTTCTAAGTGGTGCATCTGTAGCCCTGCGCATGCAGTGGCTAGTAACCGCTGCCATGATCCAGCTGGTAAGCACTGCAAGTTAAGCCATTATTAACCGATGGTGGACAACAGTTAGTAAACTACTGATATGCAACTTTTAATAAGTGATGGGTTAGCAGTGCTTTCTAAGTGGTGTATCTGCAGCCTGCACTTGCAACGGCTAATAATCACTGCTATATTCCAGTTAGTAAACACTGCAAATTAAGCCTTTACTAAGTGATGCTAAACAACAGCCAGTAAACTACTAATATGCAGTGCTTAGTAAGTGACACATTTGCAGTGCTTAGTAAATGATTCAGCTGCAGCCCTGCACTTGCAACAACTAGTACCCACTGCTATGTTCCATTTAGTCAACACTGCAAGTTAAGCCCTTATTAAGCAATGCTGAACAGTAGCTAATAAACTACTAATATGCAGCCCTTGATAAGAGATGCTAAATCAACACTTACTAAGCAGTGCTACTGCAGTGCTGCAATTGCATCTACTAATTAACGTTGCTAAGCTACACTTAATAATAGTTGATGTTGCAGCACTGTACATGCAACACTTACTAATAATTTAATAAGTACTACTGTGAAATTTGGCAAAATGTTGATCCTAACCAGGAAGTTGCATGAGTGGCTAGTAAACATTGCAGTGAAACTAGTAACTCATGCAACGTTTATTAGCTAGTGCAGACTTGTACTGTGCCCACTGGGATGCTACTAGGGTATTTGGTTACCCTTTCGGGTAACGACCTGGTTGAGCAGTGGGTAAAACCACTACTGGAGAATATGGGGGTAGAACCAGCCTTATATAGGGGAAAAGCCCGCGAAACTCAGACCGGCCATGTGACGTGTGGCGGACGAGTGGTAGGCCCCCTGGTGTAATGGATACGAACCCAGAGGCAGGTGCTGCCACCTGCCATCCGGACTCCCCCACTACACCCGAAGACCTAGGTCTGAGTCCCACGAGTACATGAACGTAAAGTGTAAATACCATACCCCTACAATATAATGCCCTTGAGATGGTCAGGAAAACCCAACAATATCCCTCAGGTAGTCAGGATAAAGTCAGTATTTTTGATGACTCAATAAGTGTGGCAACCCTGTGTAAAATTACTGGTACATATTCTGTTAATGCATGTACATTTCTTTTGTTACCATACACAAGAATGTGGTTACAGAAGTTGCATAGCAGGAGGTTGTCAACAGTATCTCCCCAGGCACACAGCCACCACCCCCAAGACCAGACTACCTAGATAAATTTTTACGAAGTACTTGAATTCGCGAATTTTTTATTTCCACGGAATTCACGAAAATATGTACAGCGCGAAAATATCTATGTTTACAGTATGTCAGATCTGCTGGCGTGCCCCCTGACTGTACGGGTGTAATCTCTCAAATTTGTTGCTATCAATTCGACATAGGAAGAACACTGATCATAGGTCTATGAAGTTCCTGGTTTCTTTCTCATTGAGCTCGTCTTCTACTGATACATTATTCCATGCCCTGTGGTGTTTTAGATGCTTGACTCCTCTCATTAGTTCAGATTTACACTGAAATTTTAGGAAAGTTAGCCTAATCGGGCAATGTTTACCTTCCTTGACGCCATGTTGGTTTGGCTTCCGTAGTTTCGGACCATCACGTCTCACTGACGCGATCATTTCTTGACTCCATGTTAGCTTCGTATCATGGAATAATTGACCCATTTTCATGTAGAGATTTTCTCCTTCTACTTCTTCAACTCCTTGTATCATTACTAATTTCTGGGACTCTAATTTGTCAAATTTTTCAAGCTTATTTTGATGTGATTGAATGATTCGAGTCGATGCCGCAGCGGTTGCTGTCAGACCTGTCAGTGACTCTTTGACACCATTGACGACTGCTGAATTTTTGTCTAATTTGATGTTGACTTCTGCTAAAGTATCATTGACCTTGGTATTTGAGGTGGTACACTCATTTATACTAGTCTGAATGTTCAACAGGGTTTGTAAGGTAGTGGAAGCAAAAGTTTCTTGTGCAGTCATTCGCCTACCTAGAGAGTTGACAGCATAAATAATTTCTCCGAGAGTAGCATCTTGATTTAGTAATGGCGGATCTACTGGGGCTTGGCCCGGTGGTGTAGGTGCTGGGTCTATTTTTCCTTGTCCTCTTCCCCTAGTTCCTTCTGCCGGGGTAGCCATTATTAAAATGGTGGTTAATATGTTTACAAGATTAGAAAACATACGTTGAGCAATGTACATAGGTCGACAGTGGTGATAAACTCGCAAAGTAGTGGAGCGCCTCTAGTCTAACGTCTTAGCCCGATGCCGCCATTGCCATTACTGACATCATACTTCCATTTCATTATACTTATGATATATTTTGGCATTTTTTGATACCTTTCAAAATAAATGATCTTCAATCCAAATCGCCTGGTACAATTGTTTTCTGTGGTCTATTTTAAAGGATGTATTTTACAAGCTGTTTGTCCAATGGACGCTTTATTGTGAAAAAGTGTAGGAAACTCCCCAGTACATAGAAAAAGTCACAATGATCGGCCCACTTATAAAGACTTTTCACTTAATGTAGTTTATAAACCTAAACTAGAAAAGCCCTACAATGAAGCACACCAGGTGATACATATTTGCAATGGTGAGACAAATACATATCGTGTTATAAACACATTCAGAGCATACATCAAACAGATCATCATTGACATTGATCACTATTTTCTAGCACATGTCTATTTCCACAGCAGTCTGGCAATAGAGGGATAGAAGCAGGGAGTGGTAAGGAGGCACCTTTATCAAAATAACTAGGGCAATTTATTTTTTTTATGTAGATTATACTTATTTCAAACATTTAACCCTTTTGTGCCCAGAAATATTTTTAGAAAAAGGATTTCTCGACATAGTTTACAGAGTACAGACCTATTCTTGTATCACATTAAAAAATATTAATTACTCAATGTTAATTCAAAAAGGTAATGGAACTGGGATTGAAACAGGTATCCAAAAATGTAATATGAGAGGCATGTCAGAACAATTCACTTATTGACAGGAAGGTTTGAGGTGGGAAGAACAATTTTGTATGTTAGAAATAGCCTTTGTGAGACAACAATCTTAATAATATATGATAAAGATGTGTTAAAATCAAGTCCAGTTAACCACGTGAACCTTTAAAGGTGAAAAAGTAAAAAAAACAAAAAAACAGCACAGACAGAAACCAGGGCCCAGGGGGCTCGAAACAGGAAGCAGACTCAGCCACATGGAATTTGCATACCTGTATACTGGTATTCAGCTTTTCTGTAGGTTTTTTGGGGCCACTGTTTACAGTCAACCTCCAAATACTAAAGAAAAAAAGGGGGGGGGATATAATAAACATTTGCAAACGTGTGAGTTCAGGCCACAGTTTCGAGTCGGTCTATTTCTAGTTGAAGATTTCCTATTAGACACCAATACCCTTTTCAAATATTATGTTATGATCTTGGGAATGAGAAAGGGTATGCTTTTTTTTAAGTTTTTTTTCTATGTGGGCCCCTTCACAGCTTCTGTGACACATATCTAAAAGAGAGCTTATATAGTTTAGATACACATAGATTGATAGTTCGCCAACACATGAAACCTTAACTTCATATTGTGCAATACATCTGTATCAAGTGGACGGATTTCTCACACCACTAACCCTACATACACATCCACTCAGTCTCATATTTCCTGTAATAATGCTCAGTGTTCACACACCACTGAATGATTCTACTGTTTAACAATGCAGCAAATGGTTCAATTTTTCATGGAGACTAGACCTTAGATCATCATCTGTAATTATATTGATCTAAACATGACCGTATGTCACTAAGGCTCATTACCCCCAGGCTGTTTCAATCTTCACACCAAATAGATCCACTCCACCTGAGTACGGTCTTTTTGTTTACATATATATCATTTAAGGGCTGTAGGCTGTTTTAATGCATCATGACGACATGTTGTCATGATCCTTGAATGCAGCCCTAGTAAAGAAGTTACCAATGCATGGGTGTATCATGCTATCATTTGGGATTGTACTTAACCTTGCTGTAGTGTGCTTATGATGCATGAATGCAACCATGATGAGTAGACTGTCCAGTGTTTCATTCTTGTACATGTACCAATAATGGACAATGCTTAATGCAAAGGGTTAAACATTGTCACTCCCCTGTATAAATAATGCCTGAGGAGAAGAGCAAACCATTGATCATCAAGATCACCTTCAGCAGGAACAGAGAGGGCACATCTCTTCTGCAGAGCTACATAACAAAAACTGTGGTAGGTCCATTTTGTTGTTCATGTGAGGGATTTGTAAATCTATTTCTATTACCCCTACAAGGCTCTATTTTCAGAGCTCATGTAATTGCACACATCCTGCTAATGAAGAAGTATTATATGGGCTCCTTGCTGATTAGTACATCATGTAAACCTTGTGCATTTAATACCCTTTTTTATTTGAGTGTTCTGATATTGCCAATCAGATTAATTCCATTGTATCATCATATCAATCACATGAGTGGTCATTTTGTAGCTTGATAATTAGTAATTGTAACTGCATACCAGTACAATACAACAATGTGTTGGTAAGTCATTATGACCTAGTCTATTGAGGGGGGTTAGGAAAAGTGGGCCCTCGGACAGGAACCTGAAATTTTGCTGGCACCTGTACCAAATACAAAATTCCTCATTTAATGAGGAGATAACAATGTACGGATGAGGGAAACCATGCTTCCAGGAGGGTATGGCTTTTTCTGGTTCAATTCACAGGCTGTAATTGCTTGTCAAACCATGGTTAATTTATACAACTGAAAATGGCAAATAAGCTCTAAATGCATTATGTCCTATCATAAATACTGATAGTACAAAAAATACAGTTTTTTTCAGAAAAAAATAACCCAACAGGTGAATGATAAAATTGATTCAGTATACACTGTAAAAAAGGTGTTTAGATATTAAACACTTATCTAAACACTTTCCTGTCCCACCTTTCTAAACACTTATTATATAAGTTTATAGGGAAGTGTTTAGGCAAAAAGTGTTTAGACAAGTGTTTAGACAGCCAAAAAGTGTTTAGATAAGTGTTTAATTTCTAAACACTTATCTAAATAAGTGTTTAGAATCTAAACACTTATTAAAATGTTCTAAACACTTTTTGAAATGTGTTGAGAAAGGAAACACTTTTCTAAACACTTTTTGGGAAAGTGTTTTGTGTGTAAACACTTTTTGACTAAACACTTTTTGCTAAACACTTTTCAAAAAGTGTTTTGATTCTAAACACTTTTCAAAATAAGTGTTTACAATCTAAACACATTGTTAATGTGTGTTTAAAATCTAAACACATATGGATGTGTTTAGGTGAAATGTGTTTAGAATGTAAACACTTATGCAATGTGTTTAAAAAACTGGGACAAATAAGTGTTTACAATCTAAACACTATTTTTTACAGTGTAGAGGGAAGTCTAAGCTGTGTTTTTGGTTCTGAATTCCTGTAGGAATTTCAAAAAACATTATTCTATGGCAAGAAATTCGAATTCGGAATTGTGAAATAGTTTTCATGGCAACCAGAAATTGCCATGTATATGTTTCTTTGGCAAAAACATTCCTGTAGAGTGAACAGTTCTAAGCATTCCACTGGAATCCCCATTATAAATAAGTCCAAAACCTTTCTTGTAACATTTTTCAGTGTTTTATCCATATCCATGTGACAATAACAAGTGCTAGAAATCTTGCTGGAAGTGTGTTATCCTCCATTGACATATATTATACATAAGGTGAGCATAAAATAAGCCCATTATATCATCATATTTCACTTTTACATTTGAAATATTCTGTACGTTATCACCCACAGATATGAAAACCACCGAGATGCACAATGGTTTCATCCTCCTGGCCATGGCCATGTGCATGGCTGTCATGATGGCAACATCTGAAGGTCAGTATAGGCTCACTCAACAATACATAGCACATTTTAGGGATTGGTCATATTTTTCTCAACAATGGGAATCAAGGTGGGATTTTATTTCATCTCAGATGTGTCAAAAGAAAACACGAAATCCTGCATGCAGCTGGTACACACCTTTTGAGCAAAATGTCTCTGAGCATGGGCCACTTTTGGTTGAAGATTTCGTCTAAGAAAGTGTCACTTTATTGGGAAGGTCATGTTTCACATCACTTTTGGCAAATTTACTCCAAAAATGGATACTTTTCAAATAAGATCACACAAAGTGTCAGTTTTTGAGAAAGATAGTAAAGTAAAGAAATACCTGTTGTTGAAATATGCAAAAGAATGCTTTCCCCAGTAAAATGTCTGCTTCCTGTTTCACTGACCAAATGGACAATTTCAAAGGAAATATAGAGAAAATCACTGGCTGAGAGATAAAATTACTGGCCATTGGCCACCCAGGCCAGTGTTAGTATCTACCACTCTAGTGGATGCCTGGAGGTCATTGGATACAAGCTGATCTAAATCATTTATGAATCATTAGTGTTAGAGCTTACTTTGTTGCCATAATTAGGTTAGGGACAAAATATAACATCACTACGACAAACAACATGGTTAATTCATACATTGTCCAGGCCAGTATAATACCATATTGAAGAAAGTTACATAATAATAATAAAGGAAAGACCCAGAACGAAATCCTATGTAGTAATCTCATAACGTCATTATTCATTTATTGTCTCTTTTTCACAATCTTTAATTTCTTTGTCATTTTACCATTTGATATAAAAGCCTCAAATTGACACATGTTCTCTCTCATCTTTTAGGTCTTGCTATTGGAGGTAGAAGAGATTATGATGCTGTGGCAGAAGAAGGGTCTGGTGAGGAGACACATTCTGGGGAAGAAGGATCAGGAGAGGAGGGATCTGGAGAAGAGGGATCTGGAGAAGATGAAGGCCAACATTGGCCTCATCTTCATATGGGCAGAGAATTCATGAAGTTCATAAAGGAGGTGAACCAGAATGAGGGAATACGCCACAACTTACTAGACCATAGTGACCCTCTAGATATGTTCATTGCTATAAAATGCCATGAACACCTCCTTGATCGGCATGATCACCATGGACATGACCATCAGCATGACCATGATGGTAGGTATTGGATGAACCAAGGTGACTCACTATCTGCTCTATGATTTGAGAGCACCAATAGTTTTTTTTAGGAGGAGGAACGAGATATTAAGTAAAATCAAAGCTTACCACCAACTGATTGTGCTTTAGCAACAAGAGTAATGTTGAATAAAGAGACAATAGATTGTTACAAATGCCATTAAAATGTCCTTAGGTATGAAAGTCTGAAGTTAAAGAACCCTTCCAAAACTCCATTTTTTGAAACTTATTCTTCTATTATCCTCTGTTTGAAGCGTACCCAAGGCTATTATATTGGTTATACAGATCCATGGTGTTCTGCCTGTAGCTGATGTGCTATGCTTTCAAACCTAATTTTAGACTGGATAAAAATTTTTGACCTTAACTCAATATTTGACCATCTCCTGTATGCTGTTTGAAGTATTCCCTATTTCTTTTCACTTTGCATTGAAATTGATGTCAAACTATCCTGAAAAGTTGCATGTAATTTGATTGATGAATAGGGGTGTGGTGTATACTTAGATTTCTATTTTACCCCAGTGGTATCAGAAAAAGTGTAGCTCCCTGTCTAAGGAAGAGTACAAAAAACGACATGTTAATGAATATTGTGACCAACCTGATCTCACCATGCTGTTCAAGCCTCTTTTTCAAAAATTTGAATTTTTTAATGTTTTGTGCAGAAGGGACTGACGAGGAGACAGGTTCTGGGGAGAAAGGCTCAGGAGAGGAGGGATCTGGAGAGGAGGGATCTGTAGAAGAACATGAAGGCCAACATCACCATCACCATCACCATCATATGGGCAAAGAATTTATGAAGTTCATGAAGGAGTTAGATCAGGAAGAGGGAATACGCCACCACTTGTTAGATGCTAGTGACCCTCTAGAGACATTTATTCACATAGAGTGCCATGCACACTTCCAAGATGGGCATAACCATGTACACGATCATATGCATGACTATAAAGATCCCCTGTATAAACATAAGTATAAGCATTAAATTGATCCAGGGGGTCAATATCTCTACCATAACTTCAAGGGATGCTTTTGAATTATGAGGAACACCATCACAAATCATAACAAAAACAATCTACTTGTTCAAATCAATGAAGAGCACATTAAAAAAACTATTTGAAGTTAAACTGTGTTCATGCCTTTCAATGTTTGATTTTCATATTTTCAATCTATTTCTTGTGGACTATGTCAAGCTAAATTATCTTTCCATTCTTTCTGTCACATGATTCTTGACATAGATGTCCTCCTATTTCATTTTCATTCTTTTCAAAACTTGTATGGAAAAGATATTTTCAGGAGGGTCAAATTAAACATACATAACACAAGACCTATTTACTGAAGCTCACCCAGAGCCTCCCCTAACTCACCCTCAGAGTGTGTGGCCCAGGGGGGGCACTCGCTATAGTAACCATGTGTGTACACAGCTCTTGTTAATGCGGAGCCGCACATTACTGGTGTCACTGAAAATGCCCTGTTCTGTGACAGTATAGGTTTCAGGAGAGGTGTCTTCATAATCGCTTGGAAATAAATGTATATAATAGCCATCCGACCATGAAACATTGATGAATGTGAGCAGAAGATGTTAGCCATGAACCTACCATGGTTATTTTTAGTTAGGGATAGATAGGTACACCATCCTTCTAGTTGGAATATTTGAAAAACTCTTTCGCAATTCGAAAACCCTTTATAGGGTACCCCTTTTAGCTAAAATTCAGCTGAAAAAGACCCCTTTTAATGGGTTCTGGTGGGTTCGCTCATGGGTCCCAAAAGGTACCCCCTTCCCCAGTAGTTCGTGTAAGCATATGGTATCCATTATTCCATGAGTGCCCCCCCCCCCCC
Source organism: Acholoe squamosa (assembly GCA_949317995.1). Lineage (NCBI taxonomy): Eukaryota > Metazoa > Annelida > Polychaeta > Phyllodocida > Polynoidae > Acholoe > Acholoe squamosa. The sequence goes on from OX439050.1 coordinate 26,379,081, forward strand.
GGACGAGTGGTAGACAACTTGTAGTAACAGGTGCAATAAGGGTCCCCCACCCACCCAACACTCGTCCCTTGCAGACCAGAATGTTTGCCCTCTCCCACCAGCCACAGGTTGCTACTTATATCATATCAACAGCAGACACCCTGGCTCCACCACCATGACTAGGGGGGGTCCAGTTCACTGCCTGCCCGGTCCCAAGTAATCAAACATGACAAGTAGACTGCCTGTGGCCACCACACTGGGAGTGCATGTACACTGGGAGGGTTATTTTGAAGTCATTTCCAGAAGTACTAAAGGCTTATCTACCTGTCTTAAGTCATTGGGACAATCATACATGATAATGGAAATATCCCTTGGTTTGCTCTGGGAATCAGAATATTTCATTTTACTCTACTGTAGGGTGGTTCATAACAACCACAATTTGACTTGGTCACTTTTGGAGGTATTTCATAAATAAAATGATGCAAATGAGTAAACTTGACAAACAGAACATGTAATTGTTTTCTGCACCATTCTACAATAGAAACGTTTGAGGAGTTATGGATCTCAAATTGACAAGTTTGAAGATGACTGTGAAGGCGTTCTTGACACTAGCATTTGGTATGACAGAGATAATATCATTATGCAGATTGTTGCAATAGACTTCTCAGACTCTCCCCTTTGCACCTGACCACTTGGATTAGGTCTATTTTCATAATTTAATTTGTGCCTAACTTCCCTACCATGTCCACCCCACTTCCCACCACCACCCAGCCATGTACAGGGGGAGGTGGGGAGTCTAGGGCCCTTTTGGCATAAGCATTATGTATGCAGGGGGGTACTTTAGAGGTCAAATTTAGGGTTATTTACTGCCATTTTTGGGGTTGTTTATAGGAGCATAATCATATTATGTTTCATTATGGTTTTCTTGGGGGGGGCTACCTAATAGGGCTGACCTGGGATACATTTTTAACCAATGAGATTGCTCCCTCTGTTCACTGCAGATTTCTTTGGGTACATTATGTATCACCTGGTACCCACCATGCAGGTTTTATCAGTGATCTCGCAGGTCCAAGATCAAGCAATGGTCCACTGGTCCTCAGTACTAAGCCCAGTAGACTATACTCTGTTTTCCTCATTGAAATTCTCAAAAGAAAAGTACTTAAATACATGTATACATTCTTCATGCCTCACCATCTCATCCTATCCCATTTATGCTTTTGGGGCGGAGGGGGAGGGGTAGTCCAAACATGCAGCAATGGTTGGACACAGATGCAGTGGTGGTAGGATACAGATGCAGTGATTATTGGACACAGATGTAGCAGTGGTGGGACATGGATGCAGCAATGGTGGGACGTGGATGCAGCAATGGTGGGACATGGATTCATCGGTGGTGGGACATGGATGCAGTGATAGTGGGACACTGATGCAGCAACGGTGGGACATGGATGCAGCAACGGTGGGACATGGATGCAGCAACAGTTTGACATGGATGCAGTAAAATAGCACAGCGCTGTGATGAATAGGCCTGGTAAATCGACTACTTGGAAAATAAAGGGTTACCTGGAAACTGCAACTATTGATTATATGTAAAATAAGACGCCTTTGTATCAAGTCTCGGCACTCTCAGTACAGCTCATAACCATGTTTTATCTTTCCTGTCACGCTGCTAAGAAGTTCTACATCATATATGCCAGCAAAATGTTCTGCCGAAAAAGGGAAGAAGATGCATGGCCATAAAGTGTAGTATTGACTCATGAGAAATATACTAAAATGGGATAAGAATGGTGTTAAAAAATAGCTGAACTCTAGGAGAAATAAAATCTAATTTTATTAGACTGAATTCAACTACTTTTACCACTGCCTTGATTGGAGCAGACTCTTAAACATAATATATAATAGTGGGAAATGGTTTACATGTGATTGATACGGTACCTGAATTTCTAATCTCTTATTTCAAAATCAAGGTAAATGATGGCAAAAAGTACCTCAGCTTGTTGGTTGAAATCTACAGGTATGGAGTTTCAAATCTAGCAAGTCATGGTTGATAGGTCAAGTATTAAAAGGATCATGTTGACCGAGGTGATCATTTCCCCTACCACCGGTACCCTTACCACTCACTCAGTTTACTTAAACACAATAATGGCTGGGTGCATTTATATGCCAATCTCACAAGTATGAAATATAGTACTCTTACGAACTATGGCCCACCTTACCTAGAATAGTTGATAAAGTGTGATGTTACACTTACATAGATTAGGAGAAGTTGGTATCATGGATATCACCAGCCACATTAACCTCCCATTACTTTAATTTGAATTCAGAAGATATTTTGGGATGGAAAACATAGCTGTGTAGTTGAGATGAAGGTAGCTGATATTAGACGTCATCATGCCAGATAACAAATTCTAAACCTACTGATCATACTCCTGTAATTTCAGTCAGTTTCATCATGTCTAACATGTGCTCCGCTAGTAAATATCAGAGTATTATAGATTATTTCTGTGCCAATGGTTATTAGCCAGATTTTTTACATGATTGTGGGTGTGGCGTTGGAAGCCTGTAAATGCTGAAACTCACAGAACCACTCACCTGGAGACATAGTGATACACTGATCCTGTTTTGGGACTACTTCTTGTAGTCAAGCAATTTTATTTCTTTATGATAAGAAATACTGGAAATTCCCTGGAACTTCCAACTGGTTTTTATCTAGTATAAAAAGTGATGCCGGCACTTTGACCTACCTGGTTCAGTTCTGTTGAGTAGCTGGTAGTATCCACTTCGTCAAACCCTAAAAAAACATCAGAGTATTAGCTCACCCTCCTACACATTAGTCATATATGCCCCAACTAATACTGCCAGGACAATTATTGTGGAAACATATTATCAAAAATGTTGTGTAAGCATTTCTCATACTGCAGAGGTACAGACAGTGTGGCCCCTCCATGCTATATCTGATACATTGCCTCTCCCAACCACCCTCACCTACGGGACTGAGCTACAGGATCGGGTCCTCACCTGCTCAGAGCAAATATCAACTGTACCACCTCCCATTTACATTTACTGAGCTGCTCTAAGAGCAGATCAAGCTATGGATCCCCTTTCCTCACCTTACAATATCAGTCTATAACGGAAAATCCGGATTTTAGCACTTACGTTCAACTTGACTTAGGCAAAGCCAAAGATATATTAACAGTGTATACTATAAGGAATGAAGGTAAACTCTAAACCTTCTTTTCAGGAGGTCATTTTTTAACAAACTACGACTGCACCCTCCAAGTCATACCAGAATTCGTATAGGAATAGCCCTAACATTTTCCAGTCGGACATATATATATATATATACGGACATGTGCAATTGTTGTAAATTGAGAATGACCTCCAGAGTTTGCCTTGTGAAAAAGAGACATTTGAACTTCATAACTCAATGTATTATGTCTTTCTTGATATGGATGAATTCAGTATTTGAAAATTAATTGTAATTGTCAATGGTGTAGATACAGGTCATGTCCTAGGCTGCAAATTTGGTGTGTCTAGGTTTACTGACCATTTCTACATAAATTTATAGGGGTGACTCTTTAAGTTTTATTTTTGTATCCAAGTCCAACGTATTGATTATGATTCAATCTACACAACGCTTGGTCAGGGGCAAGCTCCTAACTTCCTGATATGATGCAGATAGTGAATCTATTGCAGGGTAATTTCAAGGCTTGGGTTTAAAAGAAAAGAAAAGAATTCAGATCTACCCATTCTTAAAACACCTTTTAGCTGATCTTAACTGAGGAGCTTCTCCCGGTGTTCTTATATAATATGTTAAGAAATTCAAAGAGTTACTAAATGACATCAATTATGCTGTGTTCGATCTTGCACATCCACAGTGATCAACTGTAGATTACATAGACTAATGATAAATACTAAAACTCTCAACATGGCACAATTAGCCAAACACTATACACCTATCCAAGGCACAGGCTCTAATATAGTATGTGCTTCATAAGCAGAACTGCGTTTGGGGAATGTAGAGTTGCTGGTTACATGGGCAGCCTTATCAGCCTTCGTCTGGTTGCTAGCTGGATCTCTGTCCAAACCATTATTATAGCCTGTTACAAAGGTGAACGTTTCTCTGTGTATCATTTATGCATTTATATCCTTCACTATTGATGCATTGAGGATGAAAAAAAGGCGTTTTTTTTCAATCATGATAGTGAACAAATTTCACAAATGTTTCAAGTAAACCACAAGCAGGCAGTTGAGTTCTAATGATGGAGTAAAAGGGGCAGTAAGGATGAGATAGGCCAGACATCATCACTTACCATTGGGATACACACAGGTCTATGGTTTCCATAGTATTTCAATCTGGTATCTAACTGCTTTTTCACTGCTTAGATTTCACTGAGCAGTTAATGATTAACAAAGTGGTTTCTGTATGCGGTTCAGAGAATATTGCCTGTTTTCTACAGGATAAACCTCTGTACGTTTTGTGAATCATGAAGGCTGAGAATATACTTTGTTTCATTCAGTGTATATGCAAAGTATGGGTGCTTCACCAGTGCTTATGAAATAGCTGATGTGTGTCCAGAAAGCTGGCCAATTTGGGGAACACATCAGTAGGGATGGAGATGAAAAACAAAGACAGATAAAGGTAGAGATAAGGAGAGACAAAGCACTAGGACGGAGACAGGGTTTAATTTACATAATTCGTTCTTAAGATCTTTTTCAAAGAATTCTGTGACACCCATAAATAAGTCCTATTTCACCGTTAACTTATGCAAGGATAAGGGGTTTTAAACTACCCTCACAAGGCATTTGAGATGAAAAGGTACATTATATCATTGGTGAAATGTAAAGAATAACTGTCACTGGTCATTCAAAGAAGGCTACAATCTTGGCTTTTAAGGACATTACTGTTTGACAGTGCTAATAATTTGAAGGGCGTCACATAGGCCAGCCTGAGAACTATCTTGATAGAATAGTTAGATCCTCTCATATGACTGGTATGTACTAGTCTACAAACCACAGGTTTCTCAGCTTGCCAGGGTTATTTTTTCCATCATCTATTCAAAAAGAAAGTCCATGATGCTGGTCTTTAAATTACTAGCAGTGAAACTTTATTTACCATGAGCATGGTTAAACTCCAAAAGTTATTGCTAGATAATAGTGTAACATCCCATTCCACTTCGAAAGGATGTCACTATTCCAATGAATTTAGCCTTGAGTTTACATTGATTAGATAAAATAAATACATAAATGAATTGAATAGTATGGATGAACTCGGTGTATGAGAAAGTAGCTTTCAATAGTCTTTTGTCTTTTGATATCTAGTGGAACTATAGGAGCATAGCCCAATCACAAGACATTTCATCTCTTTCCTCCACATTCGTTATTGCATATAAATTAGAATCACAAGTTTGCAAACTGCAAAAGCACAAACCATGATCTTTTCACACCATACGAAGCACCTGTTATGCTTCATTAAATGCCTTCTATAGATTATGAACAGTAATATAATTAATACTTGATAATATCTATATATTTTTTGCTCAAGGTCATCACTGACCTCATTTAATTAACCTGGAATCTGCCTCTAATTGTTGTCTATCAGTTACTCTTTAATGAATTGGTTTTAATGACTCCCCAACCATTTCTCCAAGGCAGCATAGGCCTAGATTCTACCCACTTCTGTGCTTTTTTTACCAGGAAACATAGGAGACTACCCCCTATGGCGCCTCTTGCCCTGATCTCCTTCATTACAAAAGAAGAAGAGTTTGCCTATTATGAGAAGTAGGACAGGGAAGTAGCTGCACCTGCTCATGTGGTGGGGAGGTTTTGTTATTGGAAATGAGGTTTCACATGGTGCTGGGAAAGCTGTCTATAGCAGCACCTTGAATACTGTCATTTTGAGTACAACTATCTGGATATTAATAAATTGTATCATACATAGATTTATGGTGATTCAAAGTTGACGTGTTTGTATACGAATCATGATACATGTATCAACTTGGTTACAATCAGTTAAACAATTGTTTACAATTGTGGCCAATGTAATAGTGCAGCTGTGCTCATTGAATAAAGAAAAATGTGTGCTTTGGTTCTCACCATTATTTCATACCCTTTACATCTACAACATAATACGTAATAGTAATACCCTAAATTATTCGGCAAACTCTAGAACAAAAAGTCAGAAATGTGCATGCAGAAATCCATGGTACTGAGTGAGTAAGTACTGGTTCTTTCCACAAACGTTGCTCATCATCATATATTTGGCGAAAAAAAAAACTACTCCAAACATCATTTTGATGGGAGAATACATGTGCAAGTGTATAAAGGCTTCACATCAATGGAAACACTGCTCATGTATGACTGGCTGATAGAATAACAACTTCTGAAAAGAAAATTTAGATAGATAAATTGGCTATAAATCTGACAATTCCCTCAAATATGAGCTTAATTGCAGTCCCTACATGAATGTTGAGTATTCTCAACATCAGCCCTAATGTGTTAATTGTAAAATTTGGATGAAACAAAATTTGTTTATAGCAATTCTTTTTTGCCTATGCCAACCAGTGTGTTAGGCCACACCAAAAAAAAAAGAAAGTTGGTCTACGGATTTTAGTTTGGAAAAATGGTGCGAGCAAGCAATTTTTTGTTTTTTTTAAAGAAGTTTTTTTGATTTCTAATGGATTCTTTGCTGGAAAAGTGAGGTGAGCGAAAAATTCTATTAAAAAAAAATTGCCAAACATCACAAAGAGAAAACTTATAGAAAGTGAAGAGAGCGAAATCCCTAGATGAGATTTTTATTCAAAGAAAAAGAAATTGTATTTCCAAAAATATGGAAAGGGAAATCCGTAGAACTTTTTTTTTTGGTGTGGCATTAAAACAGATTTTGTTTATAACAATTTTTTTTGCCTGTGCCTACCAGTGTGTTATAATGAAAATTTACTGTATAGTGGTTAACACAAACTAGCATGTCCTAGGTTTGATGGGGGGGGGGCTTCAAGTAAGGTATGTGGCAGTGGGGACTAGGATTCCCACATCATATCAAATGATCAATAGTATCAAATGAACATCTTCCCTCTTTTTTTATACATACATAGGGGTCCATACAGCAAAATGTAATATGTCGCATGTCAGAGAAACATATACACCATAAAAGATAACTGTTAAATCTACCAGGGATCCTGGTAAAATTAAAGAGTGAAGTTTCGTTAATGCTTTGCAGTAAACCAGTGTAGTTTTTACAAGAAGCCAGATAGCAGTAGTGTGGTAACCCCCCCCCATCTCCCTTTCCATCTGCCCACGCTTGCTGTCCTTGCTGTCTCCACTTGTTAAAGCTTCTCTGACAGCCATATCTAGTTCAAACCTCTCTGCTTTTAGATTTATCCAGGTTTATTTTTTTGAAAGTCCATTGCCTCCGTCTGGCTTGAAGTTTTGAATCTTTTCAGGAGGACATAAAAATGAGAGAAACTATCAAACTACAGAATATTTGCTGGCAAAGTTACCATGAGTGTTAATCCGTTGCTTGTCGGTAGACTGCATTCGGTATTACTAAGATTTCTAAATCTCCTGGCATATGGAAAAGGAAGCAAGTACTTGTTACCAGGTCTTCGCATATCCGTCATTCATGAAAAAGCCAAAGAAAATAACAATTACACCTAGACTTTCAGATGTGAACAGGTATGCTGGGTCGTGCAAACACAGCACTATTCAAAGTAAATCACCCAGCAGTGCTGTGCAATAGTGAGACTCCGTTTAGACTCCATTGATGGCTTTATCAAGCCTATGAGGCCTATGTTGTTGTCAGGGATCTGGAAACCAGCCCCTTGTGCCCCAAGCTCTATGATACTTTGTTGCAATGAAATGCAAATGCATCATGCCGGCTCTGTATTGTATGAGAACAACATGGTATGCACCATGGCAGCAAAAAGATAATAAAAAAATAAGTGACATGTACTGGGAGAAGGGGTCTTATAACCCCCTGCACTAAGCCCCCTTTTCGCAGATCCTGTCACAGAATAGTGCATTAAAGTGCTAACTGAATGCCTTTGAAGAGTTAACAAATTATGCCCTTTGGTCAGAATGCAGGATGATATATTAAGGAATGCATCACATTCACCCAATTCAAACAAGCTGTAACCATGCATTATGTTAATCCTACTGAGTTAAGGCCCAAAGGCGATGTATCATCTTAAAAGTATTCATGTCTCATCCTCAACCATAATTATTTGAGAGTGTACTCAAATTGTGCTGAGATACGTATACTATTCATTAATTAGGGAATTAGGGATCATTTCATCTACAATTATGAATATATGCTAGCTGAATGGTGAGGAGGTACACCTGGTATGAAGGAAGGACCTCTCCTCTAATCTATCACAACTATTTCACACTCACTTGCAGTTATTAGGCAGCATTTTCCTCTACTAGGGAATATTTCATCAGTACTAGGCCTATCCTTATTTGTCAACTGTCTGGGACCTGATCATTATATTATCTGTCTGGTGTAGCTCTAAACTGGCTCTATTTACAGGCGTCACGCAGTGAGCAAACTTCCCCATTAGGAGTGTGTTGACAGTAGCATTACCAGTCAGGCTGTGATATAACTATGTAAACACTGTCATTGTCCCTCCCCGATAATGGAAATTTAAACACCTGGGTCAATTTGGGCGGCTGTAATATTATCTCTTAGAACCAATATTGAACACATTCCAGCACTGGGTGATCTTAGGAAATTGTCACATGTTGCTTCCTTTATAGACCTGGATACGATCTTACACATGTTATGAATGTTTTCATAAGTATGCTGTTTTAGTGTATTTGGCAAATCCTATAATAGGTCTTAGAGATATGAAAGACCGTATAAATGATATTGTCTTACCTGTTTACTCTATAATGGAACAGTGTGTGACTATGTGATTTCTTGAAATGTTCATGCAATGATAGGGAAATGTGGCCTGTCCACTGTCATTAGAAAGTAGCCGGATTCAAGTGTTTGTACCTTATACCTGCTATCACATACTGTCATATACATCCATAGGTGCGTTACTTCACCATTTGTTTCTTCCCCATATCAGTGATTCATTAGACACAGTTATAACATTCTCAATTTGAACAAAACTCCAAAATCAACATAAGCTGAACAACTCATCTTAAGTGCTTGTTATTTTGTTATCTTGTTACTCAGCATGAGGATATCTCTTGAAGTTTACAAAACCATTGTTGTTGTGTAACTGAAAAAAAGCAATTTCTATCTCAGGAGGCTCGTGCTTAATCAAAAATTACAGTTATCCATCTTTGCAACATGGACGTGCATTCTTGCAAAGATGGATGTCCATTATTTGAGTTTTAGGGTCCATACGTTAAATACGTGGGGGTATAGAGCAGGTGGTGTTCAAATACGGACATAAAAATGCAAAGTCGGACGTAATTAATTCTTTGATTAAATGTAGTGAAATGGTCTCCAGGTGAATCTGTATTTATAAAGGGCTGTTTCAACTACCGTCAATTGGGTGAATTTAAGCTTTCCAACATTGTGTTATTTACTCATTTGCTATTCACCTGATCTATGGAAGTGGAACCATGCCTTAAAGGGAGAGTGGCCTGGGGCTTTTGAACACCAGGGGCTACAGAAGCCACACCCAGTATTAGCTCAAATATTATTCAACAGAGGTCTCCATATTATAACTAGGTCATTCTTGGGTCAGTAGGCAGGGCCTTTTTGTGAAAAAGGCTGATTTATTGTGTTTTTAGACATTATTACAGTTTATAATGTATTTAGAGCTAAATCATCGATTTCATATATAAATAACAACCTATGTTCAAAGGGGGGGGGGTTCTGACACAACTACTAGGAATATTTAAGCCAATGATGTCTCATTTAAAAGATCTTGAGATGAACTTTGATAATAAATTTCCTCTCAGAGGGGTGTTTTTGCTTGCCTGGTCACATATATATGTACTACCACTTAGGAGACATAATGTGAGAGTAACAATGCATGGATTATCTCTATGGATAAGAACATTTCTTTAGGAATCTAATGGGAGTTTTAGACATTGGATTTATATGATCTAGCATAATATTGGTGTCATGTCTGGTCTTAGCCCAGTGGAGGGTGGACCTCTAATGAATCACATAATATGACAGTTCATTTTTAAGTTTTGACTCCCTCTGTTTGGTATAATGGGGATAGAGCAAAATGGATCATTGTATTGTGATTGGGAGGTCATGGCCATTCTATAGAGCGTCTAACTTTGCAAATTGGACCAGTAGAAGTATCTGGATGATAGTTTCCTTCAATATACATGTATTTAAGCCCCATTTAAGCCCAAAACCATGCTTTAAAGCGCGCTTGAGCACCTAGGGGTTAAGTAAAATTAACCGCTAAGACAGTTTTAAATAACCTGACATGCTTTGTTGCTTTGATATGAACAGTTTAATCATGTTGCTTCATTTCTATGCCCTTTTAATAAAAATCCATTAGAACCTTATGTATTACCATAGGATATATGTTATAAAGCTATTAATTCATGGATAACCTCGTTGCGTTATTTCCCGCAAACCCAAACTTGTGAGAGGTTATCAATAAATTGATAGTCAGAAGTCAGCATTTGACACACATATGCAGAAGGATATAGGTCACATCTCTGTGCAAGGAGAGCACTGGAAATGCCCAATCGCAACTCGGTTAAAAAAAGTTCATCCAATCTTTCTACATGTTAAATATAATGAAGTATGGATGCATTGCATCACTATCTATGGATACTAAATTTACTGGAACCTGGAGGAATTCATATGTCAACATGTTTTTCTACCTTAAATATGAATGCAAAGCCCGGAGACATGGCAGTGGGGTGAGTCAAAGCTAGTATAGTGGTTATGGCTTTCTCCTCTTACCAGCGCAGCCAGTGCTCGCTTTTCCGTAGGACCTGAAAGGTTTCAACTGGATATGTATGGAGAGGTTGACATTTATACTTCTCAAATTAAATTTTATTAATATGTCCAGATTCCAACCAAGACCTTCTTGGAGTAGAATAAAAGGTCTCAGAGTGCGGTTATACTCCAATAATGCGTTATGACAAAAAAAAAACACAATTTAGGCCAGAAACTGGTATATATATGCTTATAAAACCAGTCTACTCAAGATCAAATGTTCATATGAACAGGTAGGACCCATCAACCTTAGGGAAACATACACAATACACTGGTAATCAAGGTCAAATTTTCATATGGACAGGTAAAACCCATCAACTCTAGGGAAACATTCACAATACACTGGTAAATGTCAAATGTTCATAAATGTACTGCTAGGTCAATCGGCTTAAGGTCAATGTTCACAGGGTTCACAGGGTTGGCCTACAGGGTTGTTTAGTCATCAGGGCCAAATCAAAGTAAGTCATTCTCACCATCTGAGTCAGAATTGAAGTTCAGCTTAGGAGGATCATGGGCCTCCCCCTCCTCATTGGTAGCCCTCTTGAGGTCTTGGAGGACCTCCTCCTCATCCTCATCATTGTCCACCCAGACCTCATCATCCTGGGACCCATCAAGGGCATTGCTGAGGCTCATCCTGAGGAAGATCTTTACCACCATGGGTGCAGGGATGGCCTCCCAGGATTCCAGAGCCCACCTGGCAAGGATGTCCTTCATTGGGGGCTCATGATTCTCTTGGTCAGGGAGGAAAGGGTGGGCCTCCATCATCCATTCTTCCCATTTCCATCTCATATAGCACATGGACGGTCTGTTCAAGGACATATTCAGGGTTTGGAGCAGAGGGGTCAATCCTCCTGGAATGTTTGCAACCTGGACATTCCTCCTAGTGAGGGCCTCCCTCACCGCCTCTGTAAGGTGCACCCTGCATGAGTCCCATACTAGATGGGACTTCTACCAGTTTTTTTCACCCATTCTTGCACTTGTTTCTCATTTACACCAAAGTGGGCAGCAGCCTTCATTTTGAAATTGCCCTCAGATGGGAATTTCACCACTTTCAGCTGTTACTTCATTCTGGCTGGATTGATGCTGTCTGTCTAAGAATGTGCTTGGAGGCCCATGCTTTGGCTGTCTGTCACCATGGGAGCGTGCCATAGTAACAGCTGTCAAGGCGCCAATTGACGCTCACAGAGAGAAATGTCTGTCCGGATTATCTCAAATAACCTCCCACTAAGGATCCTGCTAACAGGAATGGAATACCCTGTTTTCTTAGTGTTTGTTTACATTTATGCACTGAAAACTCCTAAAGGTGCCTCAAATTGACTCAAAAAGAAGGATTCCAGAGTCGGGCAAGTGCACCTCCAGGCTTACTTGAGCAAAGTTGAATTTAACTTATTTTGGCAGGCAATACATGGTATTTGAGGGAACTGATGCTCTTATCCACACATATTTTCTTTGGATTAAGTCTAAATGTTTATGAAAAAGTTTTCTAGCAGGTCAATCTTCCTAACTGAGTGTATTGGGATTCTGGAGTATTGTGTATCTTTTTACCATAAGGTTTCAACTCTGCTGTCACTTGACCAGTTCCTCCTATATCCACTCACTCCCAAGGGGAACTTATCACAAGGACTCCCTTTAAAATGAAAATCTAATTTTGGATATGTCATCGGTTTGCTCAGAGTATGTATACACTAGTTTTCTATTTGCAGACGCGCACTGTATTAGTTTGTATACACACACTTTATGGACCATACATTTAACCAGGTCCTGTATTTGCCCACATGGTGTACTAATGTCCTCTTTTTGCATACACATACTGTGTGGCCGTGTCCTCAGTTTGCATACATATACTGTGTGTCCTCCATTTGCATACACACACTGTGTGGCCATGTCCTCAGTTTGCATACATATACTGTGTGTCCTCCATTTGCATACACACACTATGTGGCCATGTCCTCAGTTTGAGTCACCAATTTGTTAGAGCACATGGGTAGGTAATGACATCTTGCTTATTTAAAAAAACAGTCTATTCTTCATAAATAGACTGAATACTCTTGTGATTAGGATCAGAAAAGTAGTTATAAGATAGCTATTCAAATTGTACTTTGCTTATGAAACACTGGCCATGTCCTCAGTTTAGGCACATCATACTGGTCTACTTGGGAGCACCAGAGGCCAGTATGCTATTTTGCACTGTAACTGTTTACTGGTTAATGGGAGCTAAATTGGACTTGTGCTGTAAATTGAACCCAAATTAAGTGAAAGCTGGAAGAATGTAGGAATATCCCCGCTTTGGAGGAGTGTGCAACAGTGTCTCCAATTTGCTGGTTACACTTGTATGTGTGGGTGGGTGTGTGTACATGCGTCTGCATGTATGTGTGTGTGTGCAGGGGATTGGAGTGTGCGTGGTTGGAACTGGTGGATGCTACAACCAGGTTCGAATGAGGACCTTGGCTGTGATTGCGGGGGTCCTTGTGAGTTAGAGAGATTTTGGGGAGATGAAAGTATGAGTGATATATAAGGTGGACCATTGACAAATCTAAATAGCTGGTTTGTGAATGGTGGCAGATTGTGTGGGTCCTCCATGGTAACTGATCGGAGTAGGAATACACTCTTATAGGGTGAGTAAGCGGCTACTGAAGCCACACACCAACTGATAGATGTTACATCCATATGCAGTCAGTAATTGGTTATGGCGTGAGTATAATTTTGTGAAGGGTTTGGTAGCGTAGTTGTAGCTCTAGAGTTTATTGAAAGTCCAGGCTGAGTGTGGACCGATATGTCCCTATAGGGTATCAAATGGCCTTGGGTCGTGCTGGCTGGTTAGTGGCCCTGGTAGACTTTGTCCACGTCAATCTGGGGCTCACGGGGATGAAGACTGGTGGCTGTATTCCTCTCAGGCAGATCCTTTAGAGTCACGTTAGGGTGAAAGTCTGAATGGTGTCCGGTAATGAAAAGTCAAAAACACCGGTAGTCGGGAGGTATATAAATGCTGTGCTTGAGGAGGAGAGCACGAATTGTGCTTGAACCTTCAGAGATCCACAGTTTGACCTGGAATCAAAGTGGAAGTTATCTATATTCGGCAGCTTACAAGTGGGAATGGATTGAAATTCTGAAAAGTACCTATTTAGTCAGATGGACTCTCGCTGGGTGACCCTCTAGCATTCCAACTTGAACTATTAAAACCCTGAGGGGTTATTAGGGATCTGATCAGAATTCAGGGAGGAATCGGAAGCTTACAAAGGACATTGCTAGCACTCTCTCTACCATAGGGCTCTCCCTACCCAATTCATATGGGATATTTACTAGGTGTCGCATTCGAAGGAATTTTTCAATTGTATGGATTTTAGATGTTTATCTCAAACTGGCCATGTTACAATGCATGTGTGGGATGTAAATCTTGGTGATAATGGAATTCACCCAGTCATTTAATGACATTTTACAGGAAATTTGGTGGAGTTTTGAATAAAGGTATTGAGTATTTTGGATCTGAAGGTGATAACAAAAATTATTCTGTGGAAGTATTGTGATCTTTTGATGGATTAAATTTTATTGGTACTGATTGCATTTTAAGAATTGGGAGTGTGTTATAAAAAAACGGTAGGACCATAGACATTGTTCGATTGTATCAAATTTTGATTGAATTTATGGTTATGTGACAAACACTGAGATGGAAGTTTACAACTTAGGCGTCGTTGGAGATGTGACTGGATGTTATTAGGGAATTTGGACAGCTTAAATAAAAACCCTTAGAGATGAATTACCTGTCTGTGTCTTCTTTACCAAATGGGCAGTGGGATTTAGCCATAGCCCTACCACTCAAAGCTAGCCAATAGATTCCCTGACATTATTGATTCGAACATGAGTGGAGACTGGAGAAAGAGTAGTACAGAAATTGGTGGAAATCCAAGTAATGACTATAATTTATTTTGTTAGTGGAATACACTTTAGTACATAAAACCCCTCTTTCCCCTCTGCCTGTAATAGCCCAACGGTACACACTTGGATATTTATACAGTAATGGTTTAGGAAGGTGTACTTACTGAGCCTTCTGGTATAGCAGAGGGGGGATATCTATTAATGTGAACTTAAAGTAAATATGTGCCTCCCTGTTCTAAACTGAAATATTATTATGGTTGAACCTTGTTATGAAATGTGCTAGTCTATTTTACATGGCCAGCTCACGACAACATTTTTCAAATGACGACCTGGTCATTAACTGTTTGGCCACGTTATTATTTTTTTCCATAGAGATATGGAAGATTTACATTCTGCTACATGTGTACTCATATAATAATGTACTTATTGGCCAAATAAAGTTTAAAACTTATTCTAAAAAAAAAGGTTGTAACGAGTAAGCACTCTATGAGACACACATTTATTAGACCCAAGTTCCGAACTCGGGTCTACTTCTAGTGGACACGTTTTCGCCAAAGGTTTTTGCGTAAAGGGGTAATGTGCACCATAAATCGACCATTGCCCATTGTATCAATGCATCATGCCACCCATAAATGGTTAAAGGGATAGATTCCGTTGGTGTACATACGAACTGAAGACCTGCTGTGCCCTTACAACATGTGCATACTGCTTCCACACAGAGGTGCTAATTTTTATTGCCCCACAGGTGGTCCTGTTTGAAGTTTGGTCTGTGTGGGGTCATTAGGGTTTCGGGGTGGAGGCTGGAGCAGCTCCATAAATTGACCAACAACCCAACAGAAGTGGGTTGGTGTCTATTGATGGAACAGCCTGATTTCAAAATTCTGACAGTTGGAGAAAATAAAATAGTCAATTTCTGATTGTTTTATTCATCAGAAAAAGCTGATTTCAGCTATACCTATCATTGAGCTACTCACACATATGGTATGCACTTTGCAGAAAATAATATTCACTAAAGACAGAGATATTTAGGATAACTTGGCATATTTGACCAGAGCTCTTTACCCCACCTTATATGAGACCCCCTGTGGGATCACAGGCTGTTCCGTCCTATTTATAGTCTTTGTTCCCCTTTAACTGCACATCAATGCATCATGCTATCCATAAAGGGTAAACGGCGGTATATTATGCATATTGCTATGAGAAAAAATTGTAAATCTTATAGGTATTGTATAGTGTTGGTCGATTTATGGTAGGTCTACCCATAGTCAGCAGCAACACATTATGTCAGTGGTAATCCCTTGCCAAACTGTGGATGCATTTCCCCTACTACCAATGCCTCTTTGATAGCCTGTATATAGCAGACACTGGATGCAGTTTGGGGCTGGTATAAATGCCATGAATAGCACGGACCAATGCCTTTTTGATAGCCTGTATATAGCCGACACTGGACGCAGTTTGAGGCTGGTATAAACGCCGTGAGTAGCACGGACCAATGCCTTTTTGATAGCCTGTATATAGCCGACACTGGACGCAGTTTGAGGCTGGTATAAACGCCGTGAGTAGCACGGACCAATGCCTTTTTGATAGCCTGTATATAGCCGACACTGGACGCAGTTTGAGGCTGGTATAAACGCCGTGAGTAGCACGCACCAATGCCTCTTTGATAGCCTGTATATAGCCGACACTGGACGCAGTTTGGGGCTGGTATGAACGCCGTGAGTAGCACGCACCAATGCAGTTAACCCTTTATGAATGGCATGCTGCATTGATGCACTTTAACATTTTATGAAAGGCATGATGCATTCATGCACTTTAACCCTTTATGAAAGGCATGATGCATAGACACACTTTAACCCGTTAAGAATGGCATGATGCAGTGATGCACTTTTACCCTTTATTGGTGGCATGATGGGTTGATACACAGTTAACCCTTTATGAATGGCATGATGTATTGATTCACTTTAAGCCTTTATTGATGGCATGATGGATTGATACACAGTTAAACCTTTATGAATAGCATGATGCATTGATTCACTTTAAGCCTTAATTGATGGCATGATGCATTGATGCACAGTTAACCCTTTATAAATGGCATGATGCATTGATGCACTTTAACCCTTTATGAAAGGCATGATGCATTGACACACTTTAACCCTTTATGGATGGCATAATACATTGATGCACAGTTAACCCTTTATGGATTTCACAAAGCATTGATGCACATTTAACCCTTTATGGGTGGCATGATGCACTGATGCACAGTTAACCCTTTATAGATAGCATGATGCATTGACGCACAGTTAACCCTTTATGAATGGCATGATGCATTGATGCACTTTAACCTTTTATGAAAGGCATGATGCATTGATGCACTTTAACCTTTTATGAAAGGCATGATGCATTGACACACTTTAACCCATTAAGAATGGCATGATGCAGGGATGCATTTTTACCCTTTATTGGTGGCATGATGCATTGATTCACTTTAAGCCTTTATAGATAGCATGATGGATTGTTACACAGTTAACCATCTATGAATGGCATGATGCATTGATTCACTTTAAGCCTTTATTGATGGCATGATGCATTGATGTGCAGTTAACCCTTTATAAATGACATGATGCATTGATGCACATTTAACCCTTTGTGGATAGCATGCTGTATTGGTCCACAGTTAACCCTTCATGAATGGCATGATGCATTGATTAACTTTAAGCCTTTATGGATGGCATGATGCATTGATGTGCAGTTTACCCTTTATGGATGGCATGATGCATTGATACACATTTAACTCTTCATGATTGGCATGATGCATTGATGCACATCTAACCCTTTATGAATGGTATGATGCATTGATTCACTTTAAGCCTTTATTGATGGCATGATGCATTGATGCACAGTTAACCCTTTATGAATGGCATGATGCATTGATACACAGTTAACCCTTTATGAATGGCATTATGCATTGATGCACATTTAACCCTTTATGGATAGCATGATGCATTGATTCACTTTAAGCCTTTATTGATGGCATGATGCATTGATGCACAGTTAACCCTTTATGAATGGCATGATGCATTGATGCACATTTACCCCTTTATGAATTGCATGATGCATTGATGCACATTTTACCCTTTATTATTGGCATGATGCATTGATTCACTTTAACCCATTATGAATGGCATGATGCATTGATACACAGTTAGCCCTTCATGAATGGCATGATACATTGATTCACTTTAAGCCTTTATGAATGGCATTATGCATTGATGCACATTTAACCCTTTTTGGATAGCAATGATGCATTGATGCACAGTTAACCCTTTATGAATGGCATGATGCATTGATGCACTTTAAGCCTTTATGGATGGCATGATGCATTGATGCACATTTATCGCTTTATGAATGGCATGATGCATTGATTTACTTTATCCCTTTATGAATAGCATGATGCATTGAGTCACTTTAAGCCTTTTTGAATGGCATGTAGCATTGATGCACAGTGAACCCTTTATGGATAGCATGATGCATTTATGCACAGTTAACCCTTTATGGATAGCATGATGCATTGATGCACAGTTAACCCTTTGTGGATAGCATGATGCATTGATGCACAGTTAACCCTTTATGAATGGCATGATGCATTGATGCACATTTAACTCTTTATGAATGGCATGATGCATTGATACACAGTTAACCCTTTATGAATGGCATGATGCATTGATGCACATTTAACCCTTGATGAATGGCAAAATGCATTGATTCACTTTAACCCTTCATAGATAACCTGATGCATTAATGCACTTAACCCTTTATGGAATGCATGATGCACTGATACACAGTTAACCCCTTAGGGATAGCATGATGCATTGATAGACAAGGCATTGATGTGCAGTTAACCCTTTTATGGATGGCATGATGCATTGTCAGCAAATATGTCAGTAATAATGCACTATTTTTCAGCAATTAGTCAATTTATGTTAGCAATTACTCACTTTTTGTCAGTAATTACTCACTTTTTGTCAGTAATTAGTCCAAATATGTCAGTAATAATGCACTATTTGTCAGCAATTAGTCAATTTATGTTAGTAGTTACTCACTTTTTGTCAGTAATTACTCACTTTTTGTAAGTAATTAGTCCAAATATGTCAGTAATAATGCACTATTTGTCAGCAATTAGTTAATACATGGTAGTAATTGCTTATTATTTGTCAGCAGCTCAT
This sequence comes from Acholoe squamosa, assembly GCA_949317995.1. NCBI lineage: Eukaryota > Metazoa > Annelida > Polychaeta > Phyllodocida > Polynoidae > Acholoe > Acholoe squamosa. The sequence continues at coordinate 26,398,080 of OX439050.1, forward strand.
CAACATATGTCAGTAATCACTCACTATTTGTGAATATCTGATTGAATATTGAAAATTGAATTGAAAATAGCATTAAATATTGCATTAAAAACTCGGGTCTTTTAGGTCTTAGACCTAACCTGCTCCATCTTTTATATGGCATTTGCTTTATTACTATTGGCTTTTATTTTGATGTGACTAGTGATATGTAAACAAGGGTATATCTGAGGGACAGCAACATCCCAGTGTTTATATTATGCCTATCTATGATATTACAGTGTCCTGTGCACCCCATAGAAGACTTAACCCGATAATTGGGAAGAGTGTTTGGGGCCCACCAGGTGCTGGGCTCTTCATTGCCAGCTGTTGAAGTGGTCATTTTTAGAAATCAGTATTAGGGGTGGCTCTAGGGAATGGTCTTTAGGGTCTTAAGGGTTAAGTAATGTAGTGAAATTCATTATAGGTGTGTATGAGTAGATGAAGGCTGAGGCTATGGGGTAGGGGGCTCAATGAGAGGATTTTGATGTGGTAACACTTGAATACTACAATAACTTTAGAAAATGTACCCAGCCCAATAATGACCACTCCCAAGAAATCAGTCAGTAGAATGAGGTTGCGTTTTGCCCTTGGGCTCCACAGACCCCTGGCTAAATATGTGTCAGTAGGGTAGTATTTGCAGGCAACCTCCCCTGCTAATTATATCCACATGCACATACAGTTTAACTTTGTTATATGGAGCATTTTAGTCACATACAACACCTCCCTACAGTCAGTGTCCTTATAGAAGAGGGAAGGCTAACTAACCCCCTAAATACTATGCCATCTTATCACAGAAAAACTCAGGGCAACAAAATCTGCTGCCTATAAGCAATGCCTCCTAACAACAAAACTCCTTATTGAGGTTTCACTGTACCCTTGGTGAATGCTGACCAACACCTCACCTTAGGCAGCTCCATGACCAGTGCCACCATCCTGCTAAATATAGATGCATAGACTCTATATATGTATCTTAACCAGACTCTGAACTAGAATTCAGCTAGGTTTAACCTGTGCTATTCCTGATGACAGCTAAATACAACCTGTTGTTGCAGTGCTAACTTACAAATAAAGCCTATAGGTAAAGTATGTCAGGGGGGCCACTCCTTGTTTTTTGTTCTATGCAGAAGTAATCCCTTTGATTCAGTGATATTGTCATGGGTGAAAGACTTTAATTTGGTAACCATTTTGAGGAATAGGGCCGAATAACATACACTTATCAAGGGAGACCTACCAAACACCATTAACCCAGAAGTGTTATTCAGAATTATCATTCATGGACATATTACACTACTATATATAGGCCTGAACCGCCATCCATTTGCTGCTGTACCAAATGGATGGCTCAGACTGAAGTTTGCTCTGTATATTGTAAAGTTTGCATCTCAGGTAAAAGTAAGATGGATATGAAATGTGTCCCTCCCCCTTCAAAATTGGCTAAAAAGCACCCTAGTCAAGGGCCGTGGAGTAACCATGCCCAGGGCCTATATTGGCCCTAGACAGGACCCCTTTCCCCTGTAGTCATGTTTGCACAAAGTATGTTAATCTGAGGGAATGCCCCCCTGTCAGGGAACATGTGTCCAAGGCCTGATCTGAGGCAACTACATACCCCAAAAGTGTCACCACCCAGCTAAATATAACATACTTGCACACTACAACTCTTTCTGACCCTCTGTCCCCAATCCATGGCTCTCTACGTCAAACCTATTAATATTTGACGTAGGACATGGGTAGACATGTCATTTTGTCAGAAATGATTCTCTATTGTATATATCCTATGATATTTGATGGGTTCTTCAAAATAGGAGATTCCTGTTTCCATATTAATTTGGTGCCAATGTGCCTGAAGAAACCGTTATTTCATGTGAACATCAGGGAATACAATTATAAATTAGCATTGCAACTCTTCATGTATACATGTTCTATTTAGCAATTAAGCTTGGCAAGTCATTTACAAAAAGTATGCCTATACCCGCAGTCTACTATATGAAGCTGTGATACAAAGATGAGAGATTAGCTGTTTAAATATGGCATACATGATGATTTGAATAAACTCTCCCATGTAAAGAAAGCTAGATTCACACCTTTGTATATATAAAGATTCTGTTTACTTCCTAGCTTGTGGAGATTAAGCAATGGGATGTCTACAATGTGATTGTGGACTGGTACTTCATGGATGCAACTCATTCATATCTCTCCCATAATCACATTTTATCAGTAATTCAATAGACTTCATGAATGACTGGTTTGCAATGAATCACAGGGAGTCAGGTTTTGTATTTATGTCATGTTATTTTGATTCAAAACCTGGTTAAGCATCTAAATCAGTCACGTGACCAACATGGGCGATTGAGACATGTTATGCTGCTGGCGTATGGCGATCAGCCCTGTAACATTATATCTGTGGGAAGTTATTATTCATGGTTATTCACATGAAATAAAAGCATGTGCCGAAATATGTCCTGATGGATGGGAGTTGGATGATTGATTGATTAGTACTTGTCATTACTATTTAGCATATAAATAGCACCCCTCCCCATTGAATCCACAATCAGCTGGTTAAAAATCATAGAGGTGAGCCAAATAGAATTTCGTGGCCATTTCGGGGATCTCAGAAAAATCACTGGAATATCTTAAAGTTATTTCTTGTGCATAGTCTATAGGTGTTGGGGTAAATGACCACCAAATATCATGAGTTAAATATGAAGACTGTTGCTATGACAACACCTGGGACTTATATACCTAGGAAAGGATGTCCTCCCGAGTAAGTTTTGGGAGTATAGGGTATTTTCACTTTAGGCCTACCAAAGTGAGTTGGAAAATGTTATTTGTCCACTGTTATATTACTTTTTTTGTTGTTCTGGGTCCAAGGGTTCAACTTAAAGAGCTGTAGCCAGATTACATGAGTGTTTGACTTATCCATGTGTCATCTTTCTACAGGGCCTAGACTGGGTTTTAAGTAAATTCAGATCATTAAAATATTCATTACTTGCTATTCTGCATAAAAGCCATACAGAGTTAGGCAGGTACTATCAATTATGTGGAGGACAAGGCCCATGATATGTACTTCCAGGTAATATATAGGTAGAGTGGGGGAAAACTCCATTTGTACCTTAAATTGTCCATTGGAAACAACTTGTAATCTGCAGTTGGTCACTCGCCCGGACATTTGCTTGGCTACTATAAATAATTTCCTATGCTGCTGCTGCAGAGTATAGCCTTAACTAAAGGTACTTAGGTATATAATTATGGGGGGGCTAATAACTAACATGGCTAGGATAACTAAATATAGTAATTGTACCCAGGAGGGGCAGGAACATTAATTGTCTGTCCAGACAAGAAATATGAGCAGAATCGTGATAATTGTTTATCAAAAGAAAACACATTTACTGGTATCAAGGGGACTGATGACATGAATATTACCTTAATTTCCAGAATCTACAGCTCAAAAAGGTCTAGACCTGAGATTTTCATTCAGATAGTATCATTAATTCTTTAGAAAATGAAGCCCCCAACATGGCATGTTATTGAACAGTCATTCGCCTAGACACGATTTCGCCCGGACAAAGAGCAATTCTCACCCCTGCTACTACAAAGCAGGGGCAGTAATACATAATGCTATACATTGGGTACTTAGGTATATGTGGGGGGTTAATAACTAACATGGTAAGGATAGTTAAATATTGTAATTGTACCCAGGAGGGGCAGGAATATTAACTGTCTGTCTAGACAGGAAATGAGCAGAATCACAATAAACGTTTATCAAAAGTTTAATGCATTTTTGGTAACAAAGACACATCTGACATAAATATAAACTAATTTCTGTAATCTACAGCTCAAATGGTCTGGACCTGAGATTTTCATTTAGATATTATCAATATTTCTATAGAAAATCAAGTCCTCAACATGGCATGTTATTAAATGGTCACTCGCCCGGACAAAAAGCAATTCTCACCCCTGCTACTACAAAGCAGGGGCAGTAATACATAATGCTATCCATTGAGTACTTAGGTATATGTGAGGGGTTGATAACAAACATAGTTAGGATAGTTAAATATATCTATCCTGCACAGGAGGAGAAGGAACATGATTTTTTGCCCAGACAAGGAAAAAAATAGATAGAAAAATTCCACACAGGAACACACTTTTTGGTCCTATTTCATCACAAGACTCTATTTTTTAGCGCCTCCCACGCCGCGTAGCGGCGATACCGCGAAGCGGTACGGGAGTGCGCTATGATGATTTCATTTGCCCCATGTGATGAGGTCTCACAATACAAAATAACAGTGGGAGGCGTTTTTTTACGCGGTCACAACGGCATTTCTTGTTTACACATACCTAGACCTATTTTCACAAAAAAAATTAAAGATGTCAAATTCTATTTGGCCTACGTCTATGATTTTCAACCAGCCATCCAGGTATTGAACAGGCGCTAAAAAACCCTTTTGCAAGTTTCCACCCATGCCAACAAAGACACCTCATTCAATGGTATATTCCTGGTAATGACGATCTAACTGGTTCCTGGGACAACCATGTGCATGCTGGCATTAGCAGTTGTTCCCGGCATGTCATGTACTTTGAAGGTATGGTGCATATATAAATATCATGAGAGATTCCGAGATCAGAACTGTCATGTCCACACAGGACCTCCTGCGTTAGCACCATGTCTAGTGCACAATTAGATTGTGTTGGATAGTTCATCTACTTTGTTGGAGGCCCCTGAGAAGGAGATAACCAATATCAGGAAGGTTGGCAAATCTGATTTTGTCCATAAGTATAGCCCTATAATTGTGGATAAAAAAGGTAAAATGTACTTAAATAATTATGATAATTTATATTCTGTATAGGTAAAGCTAAAACCTGCCCAGAGATTGAGTTTGGGGCTATTAATACAGCCAAATAACCATATGCAATAATATACAATAGTGCCATGGTGCCACACGTTTATTCATTATGAAAAAAAAAATTATCATTTTACGGAAAAATACAATTCTTACCTTACACCCCAACATTCAGTCACCATAGATCTAGCTGTGTGAAACGGGCCTCCCTAGCCCACTTAAAAGGGTCTATTTCTCTTCTTTCCTATCCTCTCGGGATGTGTGTGGTGCACATATGCGTGGGCACTGACACATTCCCCTGTGAAATTGTGTAATGTAGTTCTCACTATGAATATGACCTTAGCTGTCGAAATGGCGTTAAACATCTATTACTCACTCACTCACTCACTCAGCTGTGTGGAAATATTTCATATCAAATATTTAGCACTTTAGATCTCTGCCGAAATGTGAGGTTGATTTCAACATACGAACAAGAGTTCAGGAACGGCTAAATGCAGTCATGACCTATTTTACTCAACTCACCTTTGTCTGTTGTTGACATTGCATTTGATAAATATGTATGAAATGCGGCAATCCATTATGAAATCACAACACTATCAAATGTATGCTTATATGACGACATGCTATATTTTACACTAGACTTTCCACTCAGGGGGATCTGTACAGATCTGGGTTGTAATTTCATATTTGGGTCTTGTCCAGAACAAATGTGCGTACTATTGGATGAGTCTATTCAAAGTCATAGATCCATACAATATAACCAGATAAATCTGCCTAGACAGGCCTCTCCTCTCTACACTGTCCAAACACAATCAGAGTCATTCAAGTGTGGCTTTGACCTGCACAGCCCTTGGTCTGATCATCTGCTTGGGCAGGTAGGCTTTGTTAGGCCTGATACGACCTACCCAGCCATGTATGAAGGTACATGATTCAATCAGTGAGACACCAAGGAGTGGACGATTGCACTGGCATGATCAGAAACATTGACTTCCTGGTCTCAGAGAGGGTGGGACCAAGGTCACTTTGGGCAGGAGGGTGGTAGATGTTATAAATAAGAGGAATTGTCATGACTGATAAAGTGCTCCTTCCACTGCCGTGATTCAGGCGAATTTGGGCTAATCCTACTGATTCTCTTCTATACTTTTGCAACATTATAATTTATCAGAGTGGCGAACATTCACCCGACTGACGGCGGGGGAAACAATGCTTAAGGTCTATCAGACAAGGTTTTGGAACATAATATAGTATTGCAGAGGAGCGCAAGTATGCAAGTGGGCTTATTTCAATATCACTGAGGACAACATCGTCTAAACAATCTTTATGAATGTCACCACGAATGGCACATACACGCCCTCATTAATTTCTATGAATGCTCTACCAAATCTGATATATATGATAACATAGGGAGAGAAATGTTTGACAACATCATGGGCCTATAAAAAGAATACCAAATAGCCAGTGTAATTTGGGATCATCAGTTACATTGAAATATGCCCCAGAGGGGTCTACTGTAAAAAATCACCAAACACAGGTGACACACTGAATTTCAGTAAAAGGCTTATTCATTATGCAGTATAAGTTTAGCTCGGCCTAAGGTGGATGGAGAGTGTTTGGAAAGTATCCCTACTTGTCACTCACATGGACCTTAAATGGAGAGTGTCGTTATGACTAAACCTATTAAAACTGACCCACAGCTTGCTCTTTATCATAATAGGACCCGACCATGTGTCACTCAAGGCAAAGCTATGCAGAAACCCATGGATTGGGGAAAGAGGGTCAGACAGAGTTGTAGTGTGCAAGTATGTTATATTAAGCAGGGTGGTGACACTATTGGGGTCAGGTAGTTGCCTCAGATCAGGCCTTGGACACATGTTCCCTGACAGGGGGGCATTCCCTCAGATTTTGTGCAAACATGACTACAAGGGAAAGGGGCCCTATCTATAGGGCCAATATAGGCCCTGGGCATGGTCACTCCGTGGCCCTTGACTAGGGGGGCTTTTTAGCCAATTTTGAAGGGGGGGGAGCATATTTCATATCCATTTTACTTTTACCTGAGATGCAAACTTTACAATATACAGAGCAAACTTCAGTCTGGTCCATCCATTTGTGTGGAGCAGCAAATGGATGGCCGTTTGTTCAGGCCTATATATAGTAGTGGAATATGTCCGTAGATGATAATTCTGAATAACATTTCAGGGTTAATGGAGTTTGGGAGGTCTCCCTTGATAAGTGTATGTTATTCGGCCCTATTCCTCAAAATGGTTACTAAATTCTAAAGTCTTTCACCCATGACCATAAAGCTCCCTCAGTAGGTGGCCAAAATTTGGAATTTGGGCCTAAGGAATTCTAGTGGGGGTAGGCTTCTGAGGAAGGTTTTGATTACATTGCTTTAAGTTAAAAGCAGTTTCAATTTGATCAAAATTCAGCTTATGCCATTCCCTCGGGTTAGGAGGTTGGCTTCTGAGGGATGTTTTACTATTTTTATGATATGAGGAATATTTGGTATGTAAGGGAGTCTTCCATTAGTATTTTTTTAATTAGTAATATTTTATCACCAGTATAGTCTAGAGGGAAACAAACAACCCCTTTCTTTATAAGGGTTTAACAAAGGTATGAAAAATACCGTGACTAACAATATTATTATTGCTATTAGATTTATCAACACATCCAGAATCCCATACCAACACTGTACAAAGGTGCAGTGAGGAGGTTTGTATGCAGTGTGGAAGAATCATTTTTATTCTCACTTGCTAATTTTAACTGCCATGTGTGTGCATGATTGCTACTAGAATGGTGCAGGCTGTGGGTGCCTCCACTCATCCATGACTGCAACTGTAAATTACACAACTGTAGCTCAGGCACAGGGCAAATTTTAGATTGGTCAAGTCCCTGCCTACTGACCCATGAATGACCTAGTCATACTTCGGAGATCTCAGTTGAATAATATTTGAACTAATACTGGATACTACAAAAGTCCCAGGCCACTTTCCCTTTAACCTTTACGTGCCCAGAATTGTTTGATGATTTTCCATTTTTTCACATGTACATCACCCCAGTGATAAAGACCATGTATATTTAATTTTGAACAGGTATTTGATATGGAATTCACATTATGCACCTGGGTATAATTTTGCAGATTGGACCAGTAGATGTTCCTGGATGAAAATTTACTTCAATGTGCATGTATTTAAGCCCAAAACTGCACATTTAAGCGCGCTTGGGCACCTAAGGGTTAAGAGTCTACCTATGAGACAGAGGATACCCTAATGTCTGTGATACGAGACTTAATCTTTAAATCAAACTTCAGCTATAAGTAGGATTCTTCTTTATCTATCCCTATCCATCCATCCATCAATCAATTTATATCCATCTCTTTGTACTTTGGGATATATGGTGTTTGATAATAGTAAGATTTCTGCATTTCTGTTTCTTTTCTTCTTTTCAGAATAATTCAGTCGACAACTATTACTAATTGCATGACAATATTTCAACACAGTGTTTAGATGGTGCTTCTATCCTGTTAGGCATTATGGCAATCTTAAGTTTGAAATTGATGCCAAATTGCAGAACTGGAGCATTTGCGGGGCTTTTATTTGTTCTAATCATTATTCTGATCAAAGTTTTTGTGCAAGACAGAAATGGACTCCTGGAAGTCATTTGCACTATAAAAAAAATAAGTAAAACCAATGGTTCACAGCCAAATATTATCAATCAATGGCAGGATTGTATCCAACAGGAGTGCCATCCAAAAGTTATTGTTTGAATTTGACCCAGCAGAGATTGAGGATTGCAGTGACATTTATAAAGAGAAGTCCAAGGAAGAACTACAGCTTCCAGTCAGATACAAATCTTTCAGTCCCTTACTTAATGCCGAGCTTCGGAAACATGGAGGCGCTACAACAGGTCGTGTGGGACTGAAACCTTTGCAGGCTGAATTTTTCCTTGATCTGGTGAACGCAAGTTTTATCAAAACTGTCTGTGAAACCGGTTTTAATGCTGGACACAGCTCAATGATTTGGCTGACAGGGAATGAAAACTCCAAGGTGTATTCCTGTGATTTTGGATCATACTGTTATTCAAGACCAATGGCCAAATTCCTCAAAAAGGCATTACCAGGCGGATATTTGAAATAATATGAAGTGACTCAAAGAAAACAATCCCAATCTTCACTAAGAAGAACGCTGACATAAAGTGTGATCTCGTCTTTGTTGATGGTGGACATAACTATTGTGAAGTCAAGGCTGATTTGATGAATCTATGCACCCATTCAAACAGGGACCTTCATTTTCTAAGGGCAGATGATTATTATTGGAGATGGTATAAAAAAGGCTTGGGCAGAGAAGCTGTTTGATTATAGACTGACAGAATACTTTCACTGCAAAACATACAAGTATATGAGATGGAGCCTTGCAGTAGGCAAATATATCAATCTGACCTAAAATAATTACAATACATATATGTGACCCATCAAGGGAGAACACCCCTCCACGGGGGATTTTTAATTTCCACTTTGGCCACCAGGGGGCATTGGAGGGCAGAATTACTCTAAAATTATTATAAAAATACATTAAGTTAATTTTTGATGCAGAATTCAATGGCTTCATTTAAAATGCAACATTTTCGGTAGAAATGGCCCATATTTGGATGGTAAAATGAACATTTTTCGTGAGAAATCAATTACAATAATTAAAATTTGCAGATTTGTATGCCAATTTTTGGGGATACTCACCAAAAATTCAAAATTCAAAACAGAAATGGGAAATTCCTTTTAGATCAAAATCTATGATAATCTCCATATTATTATTATGTATTTTTTATGAAAAAGTCTGATTTATTATTGTGTTTTTAGACATCATTATGGTTTATACTGTATTTAGAGCTTAATCATCGATTTCAGATAAGAATAACAACCTATGTCCAAAGAGGGGTTCTGACATAAATACTAGGAATATTTAACCCAATGATGTATCATTTTAAAGATCTTGAGATAAACTTTGAGTATGAATTTCCCTGCAGAGGGGTGGTTTTGCTTGCCTGGTCACATATAGTGAGTTATAGGGAATTGAGAAGAGCGACAAGTTGATCGCTATTGTTTGGGAAGTTACAATAGTAATGCTGGAAATAATATAAAGACGCGGGGTTCCTTCATACTAGATATATCCCCGTAGCATACATGAATGTTTACTATAAAGTATGATCTAAAGAAAGAAAACTTTTGAATGCGATATGTCACCGGGAACAGTTAGAGAATGTCACTATAAGTCCTCAGTCACATGAAGTTTAGAGTGGGCGTGGCGTGTTATGGCCCTATAGGATGCTAGGTGTGGCTGTGAGGGCTGAGTCATTGTTTTGGACTTTGCCCATGTAGATCCTGGGGGTCCTGGTGGCAGCATTAGAGGTTATGTCCTTATGAGTGGATGGGTGTGTCCTCTATGAGTGATCTGTTAGAGCACCAACATGCTAAAGTCCAAAGGGTGTCGGATGGCAAAAGACCAGAACCACCGGCAGTCTGGAAGTATATTAAGCTAATAGATGATGGATATCAGGGCCCTAGGGCTGTATATACAGCATATACAGCCCGTGGGCCCCGATATTCATCACCTGATAGGTTTATACCACCATTTCCTCCATTTTGTATTAATTTCTTACCTGATATCCACAGAATATAGCCAGGAGAAGATATTTTTAAAAGCAAGCGATCCGGCCCAGGTCACCGCTCTGCGCGAAGCCATTGTTTTTGTTCCTTGCCAAGAGATGAACCGCCGTGTTCACACACACTTTTCGTATGGAATCCAACCATGACAATTCTTCAAAATAAAACATACATATCCTTAGACATTCTAGATGAGTACTCCATGCTTGATATGTCCGATATATTCAAAATAAATAAGAATCCATTGATTTTTCCATCGTAAGCGAGTCACGGTCCGGCCATTCCCACCCGCCTCCTTGTCCGGGGAAAGTGTGTCAGTTCCCCGGATGTAGATATAGGTCAACTGCTCGTCGTACGAGGAAGACGCCGAAAACTTTGGACCATTTTGGAAAATCAATGGATTCTTATTTATTTTGAATATATCGGACATAATACGTATGGAGGGATCATCTAGACTATCTAAGGATGTATTCTTTTAAATATCTCGACATGTCATGGTTGGATTCCATACGAAAAGTGAGTGTGAACTCGGCGGTACCCCTCCGGGCAAGGAACAAAAACAATGGCTTCGCACAGAGCGAACCGGGCCGCGACTCGCGTACGTTGGGAAAATCATTGGATTCTTATTTATATTGAAGAAAATAGAGACAATTAGCACGCATTACTCGTCTATGGATTGAATACTTCTTGGGACTTTGATATTATAACATGTCATGGTTGGATTCTGTACGAAAAGTGAGTGTAAACATAGGACAAGGACCCCAGGTTAGAACTTATTTATTTTCGCATTGGATTTCATCATCGTTCAGTGTGGCGCTATGGCTAAGGCCTTCGCCTACCACCACTGCGGCCGGGGTTCAATCCTCATACGAGTTGGCACGATTTTTCACAATGGAAAATGGCTAGATTAACTTTGTATAACTGCCATAATTTCCAAAAACTTGACCCTGAAAAAGTATATACCAAAAATTTCAAAAATGCACATGAGTGGTATATGCAGAATAATGCACGGCTAAACTGCATATAAACCCACCGGAAGTCCCGAAATCGTGGTATAAAAGGCTGGAACTGTAGAGGTCGGGTGCAGACTGTGTACAAAAGGAAGGGATTCACGGTCTGTCCTGAAATTATAAGGGAAGAGATTTATATTCGACAGTCCACAAGTAGGAATCAATTGAAATTCTGAATAGTATTTACTGGAGCTTTGGCCATTGCTTGGAGTGCTCTCTGGGGTCTTAACTTCATTCAATTGGAGATCTAGACACACATCCTAGGAGAGCTGCTTATTACATAGAGGAACCACATATCAGAAGGACTTAGATTTGGTTAGCTTTCATTTGGTCTCACTACCCATCGCCATATTCTCAAAGCTCACTTGAACATCTCACTATGGAGTTATTGATTTAACTTGGAGTCATGCCAAGATGGAATTTTAAGACACCAACAGTTTGTGATTGTATATTGGGATAGCCATTGGTGATTATTGATTTAACCTGGAGTTATGCCATGATGGAATTCAAAAGCACCCATGGTTTGTGATTGTGTATTGTGATAGACATTTACGATTAGGCTTTGAAATTCAATTCTATTTGTGAATTCGTGTTTTGGAAATAACCTCGCATTGGAACTTTAATGAGGATGGAAATTTGTAAAGGTTTGTGATTGTGTGGAACTAAGTACATTCAACAACGATGGAAACTACTTATACCCGAGATTGGGTATATGATGTTATTGATGAAATGTGGTGGTATTATTATTATTTAAGGTTTATAAATATTGACACCATTGACTTTGATATTGATTGGATTTAATTGATTGAAACTCTTCCTGTTTAAGGCGTATGTTTAGGAATTCTAAATTGAAATGTGAAATCGATGTTTGAGTCTGAATTGTATTCGACCTTGGATTGGCATATATATATATATATATATATATATATATATATATATAAATATATATCTATTCAATAAAACCCTTGGAGATGAAGTACCCAATTGTGTTTTCTTTCCAAATGGGCTAGGGAATTTAAACACAAGCTCTACTACTTGATGCTAGCATGAGATCATTCCCCAGGAATATAATCACATCGCGAGCGGAGATGGGATTGAGGAGAAATATAAACGACGAGTGGAGTTTGGAGTGAGGTGAAAACTTAACTGGTGGAAACCCGAGTTCAATCATTGCATCGCAGCTACCCCATTAAAAAGGTGCACTATTTTCAGAAACCCCATTCAAAACAACAAGCCACCACCTCCTCCCAGTCTTTTCAAGGGGTTCCTCAAAGAAAAGAAACCCCAACATTAGAACCATAAACCTCAGAAGATCCCTCCACCTGCCATAGCCCAATAGGTCTATTCTTTTTATTTGTGTACAATTGCCATTTTCTATGGGGGGGTTCGCAACTTTCTGACCTTTGCAGTCTGCTCTCCTTCATCTCACGGTAAGTGAATAGAGGACACATGTGGCATTCCAGAAAGTGTCATTTTGTGTTACTATGACCATTATTTCCCGAGATATGGATCCTCACAGCCCACAAACACAACCTTTTTCTGATTTTCTTGAACTTTGGATGCATATAGGGTGTCCCCAAACATCACATGGAGCCTGCAGTCGGCAAATATATCAATATGACTAAAAATAATAGCGAACCTTTGCTATAAGCCTGGAAAAATAAATTTTACAAGTACAGGGTATCTTCATGATTGAGATGCACTGACTGCTGACCAGTGCTTTATTTTAAACAGGTCAGTTAACTCTTCAAACATAAGATGGACACCGAACTTGATCAGTGATAAATGATCAATGCCATAATCAAACATATTGGATTCCCTCCTGCCGTCAATATTTAAATGCTGATATTTTGTGATAAAGCTATAATAGATGCTGTACAATTCTTTGTACATATCACCTTTCAATACCATATTATATTGTAATTGTACAATATGTGCAACGAAAAGGTACTTTAGCTAGAACCTAGTCTATCATCGTTATTGTTTGAGTATAGTGACATGTAAATAAAGATTTTCAAATCCTAAAATCAGGAATCACACTTGCCACACCCTTTTCATTGTGTAATATCAGATGAAGGACCAAGTATATATCAGATTAAAAACTCTAAAATGAATACCTTATACTTCTTCAAGCTGTGAAAGAACGAAATCTAAGTATTATTATACATCAAACCCATGCCACATATTTCAATTCCTATAGCAGATTATTATAGGGCCACATCCACTGCCCCATTGGACCAACTGTATCCTTTCATCCCCCCCCCATTGAAATGAATGGTTAATAAAAACAGATGAAGCCCGGTGGACATGGCCCTTTTTTAAGAACCAATGTCCTGCATCGGGATTGGACTGGTTTCCAGGTTAGTGTGTTTCTTTCCCACCATTTACTATACATCTGTGGCTGAATGAGATGTGAAGACATGAAATCTTGACCAAATTGGTCACAAATTTGCAAGTTCATAAGCCCCCCCCCCCCAATGGGCAGCGTGACAATGCCCCATGTGTGTTATCTTAAAGTAGCATTACCGAAATTCCATATGCATCAAAACATTTGTGTGCTGATGCCCAACATTACAGGGATAATAAAACCGTTGGAATTGTGCCTCTATCCCAAATAGAACCAGAATTATTAAAGATTATTGAACCTGAGAATGTGCAATGTATTGGAGGAAAGGCCCCGTAGGAGACCTCTCATACATGGACCCCATCCTGCAGTGGGGTGGTAGGCTAGGGTGGTGGAGCACTATATATAGTTATGTCACGGGGTGGTTACCTGTGGGCAAACATTGCCTACAAACACATTCAAATCCACAGGGGCTAATAACTCACATTCAGGACTTTTATATGAAATGAGAGGTTATCATCTATATTTCCACATGGATTTAATGGTAATTCCTGTCACTGTGGTGACAAATATGGCCCATACATGAGTAATTATAAATTGCACAGGATCTTCTCCCCTCCACATATATTTATTTCTCATTAGATTTGTTAACACAAGACAGCAACCTCAAATTTCCGAAATTCATACAAGTTTTCACACTCCTGCTGGATATTTAACTCTAATACCTTTAGTTTGAGGCTGTAAAACCTTAATAATGGTCCAATTTACAAGCTGTAAAAACCAAAATGTAGCCCGAAGTTTCAGGATTACAACCAGCCATTCTGTCTGGCAAAAGCTGCATGGAGGGTTAATAAGAACTCACATACACCATTTTTATTGAAATGAAAGGTTATTATCTATATTTTCACATGGTTATTGCTGAACGAGGCCACAAACACAACTTTATGAGCAGTTTGAATGAATCTGATATCCTCTTCTCACCATTTCACAGATAAGATTTGGGGAAATCCTTCTCTAAAGGATCGCACTAAAATAATGGCAGTGGCATCTTCTTATTGGCTAATATGGATGAGGTAACCTATATCATCTTGAGGAAAACCCAATTGACTTGATTTGAAGAGAATCACCAGAGTAGTGAAAAAAGTGGCCTGTGCATGAGTAATTACACTGCACTAGATCTCCGCCAATGCACGTCAGTGGGGACTGTGGTAATGCTACTTAAAGGCTAGACTTCAAATTATTGATTTTTTGTTCATGTATTTACATGTATATGGTGCTCAAGGGGCCCTTTTATCAGGGGCCCTCAGTCCCTTCAATCTGCAGTTGTTTGTATGCCGTTATCTGAGAACCAATGACTAGTACAATAGTGACCACTAGCTGGGGAAAATGTAGTGATAGGATATAAGCAGATTAGACAAACACTGGCAGACTTAGAGCATAAGCAGTCTCAAATGTAAAATATTAGGGGGATTCCTCAATCTCAGATATTCATTGCAATGTGAACGAATATTCACAATGTTAAATGTTAGAGGGATTCCATATTGCTTTCTAAAACTGACTGAATCTTGTGAATACTCCAACGAATTTAAAAGCGTATGGGTAACTGGGACGTCTCCCAATGGCCTCAATTCAAAATTAAATGTATGAGAGGCATTTGGGAAATGTTACTGTAAACCTTTCCGCATCCTTTAACGCACATCAGGGGCCATCCTCGTGGTATCTTATTGCTTATATTCAACATGCATCTGTTTATCCTCATCTTCACCATATTTCCGTCAGATCTTTAAATAAGTAGGCCTAAGGGGACTCACATATCGGGGACAACATGTTTCAGGAAGTGGGAATAATGTCTGATTCCGGTGTTGTACAATGTAAAAAAAAAAGTCTTCAAAATAATGATGGAATCTTCGTCCAAAAGTAGCCAGAGATCTGTTGTTTTTTTCACAGAGATTACTTACAAATTTTGTATTCCGACCTAGTCGGATACCAGCTCAAGCAGGGGTCAGCCCACTAAGCAATCCACCAACCGGGAATACCACATACCATACTGCCACCTGGAGCTTTTTGTAAAAGCTACACTGGTTCACTGGTATACCATCACAGTGGTTCACTGTTCAGTTTTACGAGGATCCCTGGTTGATTCAACACTGTTATTTTTTATAGTGTCGGTTTCTGCGCCCATAGCTCTCACAGTTAATTGTCCAACGAGGATTTCCAGACTCTTGTGACAGATGAATATCCTTTGAAGCAAAGGCGTGTCTGAAATTTATTTTAAACTAAATCTTAAGATTTCAAAAGATTTGGGATGAATCTCTTCCAGAGGGAATCATGAAAGTCAGAGCGCAAACCGCAGCCCATTATGGGCAGAGCAAAATGAGTGTTCTGGGACCTGTTTTTCCCCCATTCAGTCACAATATGGATTGAAATATGGACCTCGGTATTCGGGTCCATATTTTGAAACATGGGCCGTATTTGGGTCCATATTTGAATATATTTTCTGTTTCAAACCCAAACCATAAAGTCATTATTGCTGTCGGTTGCTAATATTTTTGTAATTCTACAACATATTTTCCTGTTAATTTACAACATATATCTTTCTGTTGATCTGAACAATCTTGCTGCATGGTTACAGTAGTTGTTACTGTATGGTTACTGTGGATTGTATTGTAGAATTACAGCAACTCACCTGCTGTAGAATTACAGCAAAATGTATTGGAACCAAAGTTGTCAAGGTTTTTGCTGTAAAATAAACCTGGCTACTACTAACAGTGTAGTAGCAGTTACACCAAGCATAAACCTAAAGGATTTCAACCAAGTTGGAGTGCATGCTTTCTATGATGTATTTAAAGGACGTTATGTCACCCAAATATTGTGCTCACACATTAACTGGTACCAACGCCATTAGCATAGTCAAGAAAGCACCTATTAAAGTGTTCAAGTTTGACCCAGCGGACATCAAAGACTGTAGTGATATATACAAGGGTCAGGAGAAGGAGGAGTTGGTACTTCCTCAGAGGTATAAATCTGTGAGGCCTTTATTAGATGCTGAGCTAAAGAAACATGGAGGTGCCGCTACCGGTTACGTAGGACTAAAGTCACTGCAGGCTGCATTTTCCCTGGATCTGGTCAATGCAAGTTTCATCAAGACTGTGTGTGAAACACAATTCAATGCAGGTCATAGTGCTTTAACCTGGTTGACAGGAAATGAGGAGTGTATGGTTTATTCATTTGACTATGGAAGATTCCAGTACTCTACTCCAAAAGCACTTTCCCGGGAGACTGCAGACTATTTGGGAAGATTCCAAAAAGACTGTTCCTAATTTTAGCAAGAAGAATCCTCAAGTAAAATGTGATCTGATCTATATTGACAGAGGCCACAACTACCCTGAGGTCAAGGCTGATCTGAGGAATTTGCGAGCACATGCTCATACAGACTTCCATGTTCTAATGGTGGATGACTACATAGGAGTTGGTATCAATAAGGCATGGACTGAAGAAATGAAAGATCTTCAAGTCAAAGAAAAATTTCATTGTCACACAAGAAAGTATATAAAATTGAGCCTTGGGGTAGGCAAATATATATTGTAAATGTGTAAATCCAAACAAATACAACTGATTCAGGTTAAAGCAACACAGAACCTTATGCTAGGAATGGATATAAAGATGTAACAAAATGGTAGGCAGAAGGTTTATACTTCTGAACTGGACATGCTCGAGTTATTTTCTGTCGATTCTGTTGGAAGCTAGACAAGACGGTTGGTGCTGCCCCCTCATCGCTTGATTTGCTATCAGAGCGACACCTGCCCTCACCAGAGCGGACTTACATTACAGCCAGACCGCCTCTCGGACAATCTGCAATGTTACATACAACCTGATAAAAGCCCAGTATTGGACCTCCCTTGTAACTTTTGACCTCATGTTCAAATAATTGCTATTGACCTGGATCTGTTAAATGACGAGGGTACTCCAACGATTATCTAATTAATGTAAGGCATTTTTATTCTATGTGACATTATGCAAAAGAAATCAGATAATTGTTTCCTTTTCACTAAGTCTAAAGCCTCAGGTGCATTCCAAATTTGACTCATATTCCTAGATTCTGAGGTACATTTGGAGAACAAATGCCATGTATATGTCTTATCTAGATGTTCTTGATTAAAATATTTCACAAAAGAGTAAAGAAAAATCTTTTAAAGTTACATGAAAGAAAGAACATAATTATGCATTGGACATTTCTAGAAAGGGTTTTCCATGAAAAGCATCATAACTAATGGACCCAAGGAAGAGGAATGCATGTTTAGTAGGCTGCCCTCTTGTCTATTCTCCTGAAAATGTGTGTATTGTTCATAGCCAGTACTAAGCTTCTTGCTACCAAATTAAACTAGCTGTGACACAAACAAAATGTTTGCATCAAGTGATAGGTACAGTTGATCAAAATTTCTCACTACTTTATTTCGGACCTTCCTCGTAATTGAGTAGTCGGTATTCATGACACTGGTCAACTCGTATTGTTTAGACTCAACTATCCTCTTTTGAAATAATGAATTGATTTGATCCCCATAACCTTGTTTATGAATTGAACACTGGTTTGGCATAAAGAAAGAGATACAAAACACACATTTAATTCTGCTCCTTTCCCAAAGCAACTATCATACGGCAGGATCTTGGACCATGAAGTAGAAAAGGTTGCCCCAAGCAGCTCCACCTGTCCCTTCATCCTGATTGAGGAGTAAGAGGTGAACTCACTCACCACCTCCAGACCTTTGACATCAACCTGGAGGAATGAGGAGACCATGGCTTAAGGCCCACCTCAGGGCCAGTGCAGCCCCTACCCATCACAAGGGTCAGCATATTTATCAATGGCAGGGGGTTTCACTGGAGGCAATATTTCTACAGCTCTCATGATATCTGATTTGATCTGATGCACCAACAAGTTATGTTATGTTAAAAGATGGCCTTTAAAATGCTTTCCAGTTTGTATGTTGTTGTTTTTTTATCGGAGGAATTTCGCCACTTATTATGCACTCTGAATTAACATTAACTTGAGCAAAGAACTTTGTTAGCAGTTATTAACCATTGGCTCTTAATAAATGTGATGCTCCATCTGCTAAGATAAATAAATGATACCTAGGATATTACTAAGGTTGGAATGTAATGTGCTATTTCAATTACCTGTAGATCAAAAATGACATGTCTGTGTCGGGGTGTGTGGGCGTACCTTTTATAGAGTTGATCCTGTTGATGTGAAGCAGAACAACATAGCCACTGTAATTTTCTCCCCCTACTCACACAATGAATGCAACTCCATCTGGGTGGAAACTAAAGTGTCCTCCCAGACAAGACTCGCTACTGATCATGTGACTGTCAACCATGTCCAACTTGAGATGGTGTGTCAGGTGGTGTGTCAAAACAAGGCTTCCTAGAAGCCATAATGGCTGGATCTCATGTGGGGTAGATTGGGTGTTGTGTTCCATTTCAGCCAGTATCCCCCATCACCATTTATGTGCCCACCTGAAAAGCCTTACACAGCCAATGTCTCAGGGTAATACTGGTTCCTGCCATTTGCAAAGATAGTATGTCTAATCCCGTAAGTATGGGATACCACAAGGGGAAAAAAAACTTTACGACAGCCAGCTGAACCTACTATATAAACAGACTATCCGAGATGGGGGCCAGTATTATTGCCAATAATGTAAATAGTACAACAGGGTAGGGGTTGTAATTCTCCGGAGGCATCTTAGTAGTGACATTTACTAGGTATTGATGTGGACAGATGGTCTTGAGAAGGTGGTTGCAAACATTAGACAGAATGTTATGGAGCTAATCAGCATTGTTTCTACAATTTAATCCCCGTGTGCCCATCCTAAGGAAAACCAAATGTTTTGATAATGTACTGGATAGACAAGGTTGAAAAAGAGTATGATATAATCTACTAAAAGAAATTGAAACACACCTTGGTTAGTGACACAGGGTGTGTAATGCTTTTAGATATTACCTTTGACACTCACAACAATAGAATTTGTTATGACCTCTACATCTTTGCAATTAAGCCTCATGGTGGTGAAGACTAGCTTGTTCCCCCTGTATCAAAAATTGAAATCCTCTAAGGTCTACCTGGTGTATAGAGATCATAATCACAGTATCCTATATGATGACATGAACAGCTGACAAATACAAAGATGCACTGAATGAATAATATTGCACTGGCTATTGGATATGCTTTACCTATGCACTGTGTACCCTAGAATTTTTTTTCACTTGTGGGGATCATGAGAAGGCAATCAGTATACTGAGGAATACTGTTTCCATACCTGTGGCCCAACGGGGGAGAACGTGCCTCTGGGGGGGGGGGATTTTTAATACTGGTTTTGGCCACCAGGGGGTAGTATATGGGTAAAACACTGACAAATATGCTAAAAATAGCTTTAGACCAATTTTTTATAAGGAATCCAGTGGTATGCTTAAAATCATTCCATCTCCACTGAAAATGTTCCATTTTTGGAACGTTGGTTGCCATGGAAACATAGGAAATTGGTAGATAAGGCTATTTCTGGTTGCCATGGAAACCACTCCCCTATTCCAATTAGGAATTTTTGCCCAAATTTTTTTTGAAAATCCCTCAGGAACCCAGAACCGAAAACAGAGCTAAAAGATTCCCTCTAGAACCAATTTTATGACAAAAACATCACATTCCTTTGGTTATTTTTTCGCAAAACTGTATATTTTGCATTATTAGTGTTTATGTTAGGATATAATGCATTTAGAGCTTATTTCCCATTTTCAGTTGTACACACCAACCTATGTTTGACAAGCAATTACAGCAAAACTACTGGGGATATTTTAGCTCAAGATATCTCATTTTAAAGCCCATGATGTAAACCTTAAAAAGCCATTTCCCCCCAGGAGGCATGTTTTCCCTCACCTGGCCAGACCTGTTTAATTTACGATGTTTTGCCAGCTTATAGTAATCATAATCATGTCTTTATTCTCAGTTTTGGCTAAATGCCTATAAAAATATCACTTCAAGACATAATGATGATAATGCTCACTTGCAATTTATTGTTAGCTTCTTGTACTCATTGCTTACCTTTACCATTTACTAATTTTATGAAAGGTAGGGGTTACCTAGTTTCTAGAGAATGAGGATGAGGTTCCATAAAACAGTACGCAGTTGTCCCCTCAATGGCTATATAATTAATTAGGCCATCAGGGGGTCGTTGCACAAACAGCGTGCCTTCGTTCTGCTTTTCTCTCTCGTTAGTACGACATTCACAAAGAGACTTATTTCTGACCGTTGCACAATATGTTCTGCCTTTTCACAACGAGAGTCGTTGTGACAGCGAGACAAAAAAAACAGGACTCGCTGTGCTTTCCTCGCTGCTGCAGCGAGACTCTAGCAGAGCGAGAAAAAACGACAGGGCACCCGCGTATTTTGACCCAGTTAGGCAGAACGTCACTTCCGGTGCCCGCGCTGATGTCAACAAGAGGCCGGCTTCGATCAACGAAACAGAGGGATATATCATGTCTCACTACGCTTCAGAAGTAAGTTTTCTTTTAAAATAGTGTTCTATAAGGTAGATCTTGTTCAGAAGAAGACAATGACATGCTGTTCTTAGACTGTTATTCCTTTTCCGTCGTTCTGTTAGCTTTCTTTCTATGCCGGGTCGGGCGATAATAGGGTAATTTGGTTCGCTCTAACGTCTTTTGAGCGTGTCTCTCTCTCTGTCTTGTTATTTCTTTTCATTTTCTTTTTTTTTTCTCCCTCTCTTCGAATTTTACGGCAAAGAAGAGAAAAAATCGAGTTATTCAGACATTCTTAGATTCATTTTTTCATTATTAACAGTACCTGAAAAAAAGTCCCCCTCTCCTCCCCCCTAATTTTCTTTTTTCCTGAAAATAAATATTCTTTATTTTCTTTTTTCAGTACGACCGTTGTTATGCTTTGTCTTCAAGCGACGAAGACGATGAGGAAGAGGAGTATGATCTTGCGACCCAAGCGGGCAGCAGGTCGTTCGAGTTACCAGAAATTTTGAAAACTAACACCCTAACAGAAGGATCAGACGAGGAGGAAGAAGGACTAGAGCAAGGAGAGGAAGAAGAGGAATACATTTTAGAGGATTCTAGTGAACTCTCAGAGGAAGATAGCCCTGTTCGAAAGGGTAAGGTGAAAAAGGCTAAGGCAAGACAACCTAAGGCGGGTCCCTCCAGCAGGCCTGAAACGAACTTAACTTCCCGGGGGACAGAGAGGGCCAGAGACGTATACTGGACTGAAGCTGAGCATAGAGCGCTCTTCTTTGCCCTCCTCAATCAGAAGCCGTATATCAAGGCTAGGGGGAAGAATGGAGCACAGCTGAGGAGAGAAGGTTGGGACACAGTTCTAGGTGAGTTTTTTTTTATTAAGTTTGACATTATGACAGAAAAAAATGTTTATCTTTTCTCTTATCCTCAAAGTTAAACAGAACTAAGTGCCTTCTGTGTGTTTTTCATGAAGAGAGCTGTTCTTTTTCTCAGATATTCTATGTCTCCTTTGATCTCTTGCAGCCACAGTGAACAGCATCAAGAATGCGAACCGGGAGTTAGACAAAATGCAGCATCACGTGAATGATTATTTCTCTAAGCTTAAGGCAAAGGTGAGCGAACAAAAAATATATTATACTCTTCATAGTGATTTGCTACACCTTTCAAAATATAAGTTAGTGTAACTTAAATGGATGTCTTATTTCTTCTGTATCTTTCTGACCTCCTTCCCCTTTATTTTTCATTTTCTTGTCCTCATTATTTTCTCATGCTTTTCAGAACGAGGAATATCTATACCTGATAGAGAAAGGAAAACCATGTGAAGGATGCTCCTTGACCGACATGATGTTGTTGAAGTATAAGGGAGTCGAGAGAATTGCCGGTAAGACAGAAAGAAATTTCTTTTAAGAATGAAACTAGGCCCTATCTTTAACTTATTGTGAGCGTCCTGAATTTTACTTTTATTGAATATTGTGTTTTCAGCACAGGCATTTTTTTTCCTTTGAATAAATAAATGTTTACAAGAAACATGCATCAATATTATGATGGGTCTACGCTTTCCCAAAATTCATAGTAAAACACAGCAGACCTAACATTGTTTGTTCTTTTGACCTATTTTCTTCTTCTTTCTCTCCTCGATAGCGATACCTCACGTTGTTCTATTCTTGACAATGTGTATATTCTTGGACCACAATTTCCCTTGAACAATAGAATTTTTTTTTTTTCAGGGCAAGGAGGGGAAATAGTCTACTACACGGATCCCGTGGAAGAGGAAAAGAAACGAAGGCAACAGGCCAAGAAGTCCCCTGCTGTGCAGTCTAGAGTTAAAGCTAAAGGTGCTGCTCCGTCTCCCCTTAAAGTTTTGGTTGTGCCTTCAGAGAAGGAGCTGTTGGCACAGTTTCAGTGTCCCATGCCTAAAAAAGGGAAAGGACCTGTGTCTCCGGCAGTCAAGGTGCCTTTCAAGAAACCGGGTAAGGCTGCAGCAGCAGCAGGTGGGGCCAAGGTCACTGGCACACCGAAAGCGACAAAGGCCAAAGTTGCTGCAAATACAAAGGAAGCGAAGGCTAAACCTGCTCCTTCTCCCTCTCGAAGAGGTACCGCTAAGGCTCCTTTCAAGAAACCAGGTGTTCGGGCAGTCAGGAACGCTGCTGCCTTTGACGTTGATTTGACAGGAGACGACAGATCTGATGACATGCAAGTAGACGTTGTGTCAACAGACACCGACATAGTGGACTTGACCGGTATTCAACAGGAAGTCCCCCTCACTTCTACTCCAAAGTCGGAAGTCAAAAAGGAAGTACGGCGTAGTCCACGGATTCTTGAGAAGAAAAACTCTGGGGGCAGAGGAAAGAAATTAGACTTTGAATCAAAAACCACAGATGCCTCGAGTAAAGAAGAAGAAATAGCAAATCAGGTTAAGAACCAGGAAATCAGATTAGCCAATATCGAGTCTTTTATGACCACTATGGAAGTACACAGACGGGACAACGTGGATAACATGATGTCCTTCCTGAGTCGATGCACAGAGGTGCATGAGAGGCTAGGAACAGTGCTTGAGAGGATAGTGTCAGACAGGGAGTCCATCGTGAAAACGCAGGAAACTACCAGCCGTCACTTGCAGTCTATCATTGACACTCAGGCAACTTGCAGCCGTAATGTGGCTCAACTTATAAACGGTAAGGCATTATTTGGGTGGACATGTCATAAATCGAGAAAAAAAATATGTGTAGCAGTAAGTGTCTAGGTGTCTGGCATTTCCTTTTTTTATTTCATTTTCACTCTCATCTGAAGTTTTTCTTGACCAACAAAAATACTTATATTTATTTGTTTGCACAACGAGACAGATCGTCACAGCGTGACTTATACAGTTGGCATAAGTTTTTTTATTCGTTTCAACTTTTTATATCCTACAGTTTCCGGTAAGGTCATTCACATGACCGACGGGCTCCAAAGGAGGCCTGTCATGATGATGTGTGAAACCACGCAGACCCCGCCTGTTCCTGAGTTTCCTACTTTTCCCCTTGTTGTTAAACCTTCGTCTTCAGGTGCCTTGAAAGGTAAGTATTTTTTTTTTTTTTTCATAGTCTAAATGTATCTTGTCCTATCCAATAAGTCTCTTTGTGAATCTCGTACGGACGAGAGAAAAAAGCAGAACGAAGGCACGCTCTTTGTGCAACGACCTCCAGGCCTATCTGTGCTTCTTCATATAGTTAGTCCAAAAGATTGGGAAGTTGTAAGTTATTGGAAAAACAGAATAAAAGAAAACACCGTAAAGACAGAGAAACTCACCTGTGTATAGTTTTGTATCACTCTCGTTCTGAAGAAAGCACAAAAAAAGTTTTTGCCTTGTTTTTCCACAGTTTTGACGCTCGATCCCTCTGCAGACCAGTCCACAGTGGCCCAAAACCTCCTTCACGTCAATGGCAATGGAGAACTAGTCACAGGTCCCACCGTAAACCAAGCTTCCCCTCTAACTTTGGTTTTAGCGGGGGAACCTGCAGCCCAAGAAGAGGAAGAGCAGCAGGGAGGATCGTATCCTGGTTGTGTGGTTAAAAGCGAGCCTCTAGAGCACGATCAAGGAGACGCGGGAAACAACGTCAACAGAGAGGTTGTTTACCAAGAGGTTCTTTATGAAGAGGAGGGAGAGGAAGGGACTCAACTTCCTTCTCCGCCAGGTGATGACCCTCAAAATCAGGTCACCCAGCCATTGAATGTACCGCATAACGAGCTTATTGAGCAAGGCAATCAGGGGCATACTGACCTCTCAGAGCCTGGAAAAGACTCCCATAGTGACGCGGGTGATGCAGGTTCTAACATAGAAGCACAGGGAGGTAGTGATCTTATGAAAGAGGGAAGCACTGACATGCAGGCTCATAACGAAGGACTAGAACAGGGAGGGAATGATGTCCTTGAGGATGGGGGTCAAGATGGCCAAACTCTCAGAGGAACTGACTTACAGAAAGAGGCGGCAGAAGGAGATAAAACTGAAGGTGTAAGCTGTGAGGCAGGAGAGGACAGCGAAGTAGTACCATGTCCAAAACTTAAAGAAGATGGAGGTGAAGAGACAGTGAAAGAGGTAGCACAAGACACCCAAAAAGAGGCTGGAAAAGAACAGCCACATTTGCAGCAAGGCGCTATTCAGACTAAAGAAGACCTCGAGGTTTCTCTCATAAACGTAGACGATGAAGTTCCAGAAGGAAGACTTGGTTTATGTGTGGTTCTTTCTACATGTGCCAGAACACACCCTCCTCCGCGTAAAATCAAGAGGGTCCACATAGATATATCTCAGGGGGGAGTAGTGCTCGACTGCAGTGACATAGAAGGGGTACTGAAGAAGGAGAAGCCTCTAGAGGAACTAACAGAGCCTGAACCTGACAAAGAGGTGATCACAGCGGCAGAAACTCTCCACTCCCTTCACCTGGCTGTTGATCCTAAGCCGGGTCCTGCGACCAGGAAAAGGGTAGCAGAGGCTACCAAAGGACAGCCTAAGAAAAAAAGGAAGGGCCCAAAGAATGGATCGAAAAAGAAATAGAAAATGTTACTTTCATGTGACTTTCACAGTCAGAGTATTCATGTTCATTTTCTACTTTGTTATGATACAAGGGTTTCAGATTAAGAAAATCTAATTTTTCAAGAGAGAAACAAACTGACTATGACGCTGTATGTTTTATGACTTCAACCTACATAGAGGAATCTTTTTATTTGGCCACAACGAGACTCCTTCTGTAATGCATGATGCGGTTGGAGAGTGGACAGACATATTTTCATGTAGGGAACATTTCTTTCGGGTGAACAAAAGAGAACACCCTCTTTGGTTTACTTTACTAGTACTTAAGCTTAAAAAAACAGATACTTCCTAACATAATAAGTCACTGATGTCTTATACCATGACCCCTTCACTGAGTAGTCTGAAAAGTCATGAGGTACAGTGTAGTTAAGAGTTTTATGCCTTTGAAACAGTTATCGGCTTTTCCTCGACCACA
Organism: Acholoe squamosa; assembly: GCA_949317995.1. Classification (NCBI taxonomy): domain Eukaryota; kingdom Metazoa; phylum Annelida; class Polychaeta; order Phyllodocida; family Polynoidae; genus Acholoe; species Acholoe squamosa. The sequence continues at coordinate 26,424,443 of OX439050.1, forward strand.
AAACCATTTGAAAAGAAATAAGGTGCTACAGTGGCCACACTATTGAAGTCCACTTTTCCTAGTCACTTTCTGGTCATGATATGTAATAAAAAGTTTGAAGTGAAAGCCTGTGTGACCTGTTGTTCCTCTGATAACGTACTGAATAGTATTTTAGCTTGAAGTTAAAGAAGTACAAGACTGAAAAAGCTTTGTTTATCTATTCTAATGCTATGCCCTCCTTCACAACGACTTTTTAGAAAAAAGGTCGTTGTGCGTAGGGGGCAGCACTCTCGATTTCATGTTATGACGTCATAATTGACAGAACGTCGTGGAACAACATGTCCAAATCTACAGGTGATATGCCTCCTAAGAAGCACAAGGTATGTAAAAAAGCTTGACCAACTTCAAGTCTGAATATCAGAGAAAGTCCTGAACACAAAGGAGAGCATGCAGAGCATAAAAAAAGGGCCTAAAAGTTAATTTTATAAGAGGATAATGGCGGGTCACGTACGACGTAGCACAACGTTAAAAGTTAGCCAATAGTCGCTGTGCTTTGTCCCTTACTTCTCTCGTTGTGACACCGGTTGGCAAAGGCTAATAAATAATTTTTTTATTCCATGTTATGACAGCAGGGTCAGCCTGATAAGAGACCTAAGAAAAGAACACAAATGATACTGAAGCATAAGGATTTCTCGGTTGACTCAGAGGCCTCTACAGTCCTTTACCAGCCAGAAAATGCACATCGAGAAAAGCAAGCAAACCATACCTTGGTAGGAGCTTCTTATGCTGACCATCAGTCCAACGCCAGTGACTCCGAAAGTGAAGCAGAAGATCTCCCTATGCGAAACGACCTTCCTGTCTCCAGAGAAAGGTGGAAGACGAAAGAAGTAGAAGCCCTAATGGATGCAATAAACTTAAACCGGGACGCTATAAAGTTCCACTTCAGCGGCACAGGAGGAGGGAGGGACATAAGGCGGCAAGCATGGAGAGACGTGGCATGTAAGTTTATTACTTCGATAGAATAATCTTATATCTTCCCCTTTTTTTTCAAGGCAAGTTACTTCATAAAAAAAGAATTTATAAATTTAATACTTTCTTCTTAATTCTTTCAGTGTACGTTAACTCGGAAGCGCACACTCACCGGACTGTCAGACAGTGCTCTGATAAGGCGTCTGATTTCACCCAAAAGATGAAGCAAAAGGTAGGAGAGAAGTGAAATTTTTCTTTTTCAACATAACAATAAAGTTAGTGAAGAGAAATAAGTAAAATAACAAAATTTTTATGCTAATCTATTTACTTACAGTACAATACACTAAGAAGGGAGATCAAAAAGACAGGAAGCGGACCACCTGCAAAGAAGTTGCTTTTGTCCAACACCCAGCAGAAAGCTTTAGAATATCTGAAACCAGAGGCAGTTCGAGGTGAGGATGGACTACCGTAGTCACTGTACCCTACCTTATTCAACCTCTTATTGAGTTTAGAATAAAAGACATCTAATGTTTTTTTCAAACACAGCGAGAAAAAAAAAATATTATGTACTTTTGAGACTCAGGAAACATATGTATGTTTTCAGGTATTCCAGGAGTTACTCCCATGGAGCTGGACCCTACCAAACCAAAGGCACAGTCAGGCATAACAGAAAACCATCTGTGGAGACCAGGTACTGCCGACTTCTCCAAGGCTAAGACCAAAATGAAGACCACTAAAGTACCAACAAAAGATAAAGACAAAGAGAGAAGGAAGGAAGAAAGAAAGAAGAAAGAGGAGAGAAGGAGGAAACATGAGGCAAAGATGAAGGAGGAGAGAAAGAGGGAGAAAGAAGAAGCAGTATTAAGGAAGAAAATGGAGAATTTATCCAAACAGAAAGCAGCAGCGAGGAAGAAAGACGAGTCAAAGACTGCTCTACCCAAAGTTAGACCTAAACAAGGGCAGAAAGTTGTGGTTTGCACCAGAAGTGAATACCTGCAGCTGTGTGAGGAGAAGAAAAGGAGGAAGGCAGAGAGGGAAGCCATAAGAGCTCAGAGAAGGCAAGCCAAAAATCAGTTATGAAGTATGGATTAAATGTGACAAAGATATATATGATAAAGAGAAATGGACCATCTTATACAAGTTTGACAAAAATACAGTTTATTTACAGGTTATTATGTATATGTACATAAATAAAACTTTTTTTCTTTCACGGCGCGTGTTCAAGTTTTCTTTTACAAAAGGAACAGGAAAAAATGTCAGAGAAAAATATTTCATGTGAGGCCTGTCCGCCAGGTACATCTTTATGTACATTAAGGTAAATATCTCAGACAAGCTGAAACTCTCTCTTTGTGACATACATGTGTACCACATCCTAATTATAAGGTATCACAGACAAAGAGCCAAAGTACTTTCGTTGTAACTTGAAGCATGCAAGGTGCCACACTTTTCAGAAGTATTTGTTGCAGTACTCATCCCGGAAGCACTTGATACGCTCCTTTTCCTGTTCTCGGGAAAGCTGTCTTGGTTGGGGAAGGGGAAGACGGACTGGTGTCCAGGGATCAGCAGGGTCATCTACAATCCTTATGCCATGATCCATGGCCACGTTGTGAAGGCAGGCGCAACTGGTTATGATGTCTGAAGACCTCTTTGGCTCGTGCCTCATGTAACCTGCGGAGGAGTCCAAGATCCTGAAAGACAAAAAAAAACAGAAAAAAAGGAGCTTTAGACAGAGACAAAGGATGACACAGAAAAAAAATATTGGAAGGTAATATGTTAAAGCGCAGATAATTAGTTCCTTTCTTTTTCTCATGAGTGGAAAAGAGTTACACTCACCTCCAACGCTGCTTCAGGATACCGATGCACTGCTCGACTCGAACCCGGCTCTTCTTATGCCACTTGTTGAATGCGGTCTTCTTGGGTGAAGTCTCGTCCTTATAGGGCGTGAAGAGGTGCCGACGCAACCCATATCTGCCAAAAGTAGAAGATAACCACATGTTATAGTGTTTTGCATGCTGTGAAAGAAAAGTAGAGACAAAGACTAAGAAAGGAAGCTCACCCCGAGTCTCCTAGGAGAACAAAATCCCCCCAAATCTCCTGGTCGAGCTCGTCTCCAACGGGGCTCGCCGCGAGACAGTAGGCATCATGCACCGATCCTGGGAAGCGAGGGTCTATGAACAATATCCGTTTGTCATAGTCACAGACAATCTGCACCAAGAAAGAAATAAAAATCAGGAAAAGGGAAATAAATTCCATCTAACCATATTCTGTTATAGATGATATGTTTCATTATAATTCTAGAGGTGCAGGACAAAAAAAGAGGAAGATGAACGTTATTTTATTAAGGTAACAAAAATAAAGAGGACTCCACAGAAGGTAAGAAAAAGGTGAAAAACTCACAGTGGTGTTGATGGAGTGATACTGATTTCTGTTGACGTATGCGCTCTCGTTTCTGGAGGGGCACTTGATTGGGATGTGGGTGCCATCCACGTATCCAAATACAAACGGTGTCTCTTGTTCGACCTCTCTTTGGTTCCTCTTGACTTTGTGGCGGTATAACTTCAAGGCCGCAAGCAGTTTCGATTCAAAAGAGTGGGGCCACTTCACATACTTGTGCCGGTTCTTGACGAAGTATTGAGCGACATCTTTCACTGAATTACACACTACGGACTTGGATACCTTCTGGGAGTCCCCAGTCAGCACGAAGAAACTCCCAGTGGCAAAATACCGTAACACTAAACAGAACTGAAAGAAAAAAAAGGAAATCAATGTCAGAGTATTAGGAAAAGGGGAGAAATAAATAAATAAATTAAGAAAATTTCTTTCTTCCTGATAAAAGGTCGTCTAGTGATGGGTGTGGACTACAAAATTCTACTGGTGACATGCTCATTTCTTGAAACAGACATGTGACATGGGATTTACTGACATGAATAAAAAAATTATTGACATAAAATTATTAAAATTGACATGTTGGGCCATGACAGAGGTGACATGTGACATCAAGTGATATGTGACATGACCATTTCTTCGAGTCGAGATGTCAGAAGGGGGACCCCCCCCATCCAGACCACAAAGAAAAAAAAGAAGGTATTTCAGCTTACCCTGTCTATGCAGGAGAGGCCTCCCCCACGTTTGCTCCCCTTGAACTTGCTGTGTAGCCTGTAGTCCTGGCACAGCTCCATCACTACCTCCTTGCTGAGCCTGTACCTTGCTGTAAACTCTTCATCAGAGAATAAAGTGAAGGGAGTATCTCTTTTCTTGCACTTTCGCTTTCTTCTTCCCAGACTGTCTCTTGGGACATCCATTTTGACACAGTGTAGTTGTCACACTTTAAATTTCCCTCCAAAATGTTACTCTGGTTCCATTCCAAATAACAGAACGACTGTCCCCATAGGGACCAATGTTAAAAACCAAAAAGGCGGTGACTCAAGAGTAACTGCCTTTTTTTTCTCGCTGTGCACCCAAAAATTTTAGCACAGCGACTTTCGCACAGCGATGAAAAGATTGTGCAACACTTTTTTTCTCGCTCTGCAAAAAAGGACCAAATGGCAGAGCGAGAAAACATTTGTGCAACACTTAGACACTAGCAGAACGAGGAAACCGGTTTTGAGGCTGATTGTGCAACGGCCCCCAGATTATGCCAGAATACCAGTTTCTAATACATCAATCATTCCAAATATGGGATTCAGATGGACCATAGACACTAGTCAACCATGTATGAGCTAATCAAGCATGATAGACTTACTGACCAACAAGCACTAAACCAATTTAGACAGATGTAACTGATTTTGTGGGAATAAAGTTTGCCCTTGCATGGAATGACCTTTGGATCCTGATTAATGATTGATGTAGATACTGAAGCCTTCTGCCTGCCAGTGTAGAACACCATTACTACCTAGGATAAACTAGGCAAACATAACTTTCTGAGGTACATTGCCATCTAAGGGACAGGAGGACTGAGTATTATGGGGGTTTCCATTAGACATAATTCTGAACAACTGATCAATGCTGACCTGGCTACTTTTAGGGAGTGATCAATTCTGGTTAAGGTGAGGGGAGGACTGCTTTGAGGGGAGGTCAAAAGATGTTGTGACCCCTTAGCTGCATAGAGAAGGGGGAATAAAATCTTCTCCAACACCTTGACAGGGGGGGGGGTAAAGGGCAATCATTTCCCCACAGATACAGATTTCCAAGAATGCATGTATGGTTGTCATAGCTCATAATTATTTCTCCTTCCTATAGTTGCATAAGCAGAGTCAAACAATCGAAATAAGCTCTGATGGAAGCACTATTTAAAAGCTGACAGCATTCTTTCAAAACATTGTATGAATTGAACTCTCTACTCTTGGACTACATGAGCGTTTTACCAGTCCATATTTTCTGATAATCTCCTGTCATCTCCCATCTTGTTATATGAGCCAGAGAGACATAATCATAATTTTTCCATTTTTTCAGTATAAACAGCCAAGCCATTCTTTTCATGATTAAGAAAAGGTACTTGAAGGTTGAAGGAGAGGGCTTTTCATGGTGGGTTTATACTAAGCGCCTCTGAGACCCCGTGCTTTAGACCAATGTCAATAGAACATTTCATGAATATATCATTCATGATATGCTTGATCTGATTTGATCCAAAATAAAGTGCAAGAAGCATCTTAAGATAACATACTAAATCTAATTTGTCTTTATATTAGGTAGCCTTCATAGAACTAATTCCCTTGTAAGTACTGCTGATTTGCTATTCAATGTTTACAATTCATTTGAAATCTTTGATCACAAATGAATGAGTGGGCAGAAACCAGAAGTGGTAATCAAATAACCTGAGCAATCGCTCTTGATTTATCATCTAAATGCCTCCCTTTTTTGGCCATTTCCACTGATTTGTCTTTCCTCTGTAATACTTATAATAAACATTAAAGTGAGAGGGCCCATCTTGGAAAGAACCTGTTGATGAATACCCACCTGATTTGATAAAATATAAGTTACATTTCAGTTCTTCCATGAAAGGACTTTGTGTTTAACATTGGCATTCGCTCATTTGGCTGAACTTCTACCATAATCGCCTCTCTTTTTGCCTCTGTTTATGAAGCACTTGGACACCTTACATTTAGATATCAATTGCATTTTAAGACAAATATGTCTGAATTACGAGGATTTGGTTTTGAATAACTAGATAACGGGAGAATTTAAAGTATCAGCCTCAAGGCATCAGACAACTTTATCTACTTTTGAACAGACCTTTCCAGATGTCTGGTTATCAATGGTTTTCACAGGGGGTTTAACACCCTACTCTTTTGGATGAGGTAAAGGGTCACAACTTTCACTAGATACCACCTGGATTTTTATGTGAAACAGACTCATGGCAAGGGGACACATCTCCTCCCACTATCAGTCATTTGATCCAAAACAGATGGAGACTTGGATCTCATTCCAGACTGGACCAGCCACCGATCATGTGACCACTGACCATGTTCAGTGAACCATGTCAAGCTGCAGGATGTGTCAAAACACAGCTTGACTGAAGCCATAATGGCTGGTTCTCATGCCCAATAAATTGGGTTGTGTTCCATTATAGCTGGTGTTCACCATCCCATTTATATGCCCACCTGGAAAACCTTACACATCCAGCATCTCAGTATCAACATGGTTACTACCATTCAACACACACATCCTCACTAATCCCCCAAGTAGGGGAATGTAGCCCTGGTACAGACTACCTTATTGTATCTCACTAGATATACTGTGTAGATGGTAGCCCATTCATACAGTATTACTGCCTATCAGGAATAAAGAAAATAATATGAGAGGGAATGGTTAGTTATTTTCTAGGGGCATTTTAGCAGTGTTAGACATGCACAGATGGCCTTCTGAAGGTGGTTGTAAACTGGACACAAGATGTTATAGAGCCTCCAAGTTTGATTGCAAATTACAAGGATGAGCATATTTATCAATAGCAGGGGGTTTCACTGGAGGCAATATCTCTTCAGCTCTCATGATATTCCATTTCATCTGATGCACCAACAAGTTATGTTGTATTACGGCCTATCAAATGCTTTCCAGATTGTTTGTATCTTATTGGAGGAATCAATCAACTTATTATGCACTCTAAATTAACATTAATCTGAGCACAGAATGCCTTTTAATAAACATGATGCCCCATCTGCTAAGATAGATGAATGATACCTAGCACATTACTTATTATTAAGGTTGGAATGCAATGTGCTATTTTATTCTCAATTATCTGTGGATCAAGATGGTAAAAGACATGTCTGTGCATGGGCGCATGAGCAAACCTTTTACAGAGTTGATCCTGTTGATGTGAAACAGAACAACGTAGCCACTGTAATCTCCTTCCCCTACTCACTCGATGAATGCAATTCCTTCTGGGTGGAAACTAAAGTCTCCTCCCAGACAAGACTTGCAACTGTTCATTTGACTGGCGACCATGTCCGACATAGTCATAATGGCTGGATCTCATGTGGGGTAGATTGGGTGTCGTGTTCCATTGCAGCCAGTATCCCCCATCACCATTTATGTGCCTATCTGAAAAGCTTTACACAGCCAATGTCTCAGCATAATGCTGGTTCCTGCCATTTGCAAAGATAGTATGTCTAATCCCATAAGTATAGTATACCCCTAGGAACCAAACAGCTTTACGACAGCCAGCTGAACCTACTATATAAACAGCCTATCCGAGATGGGGGCTTTACAGTCCAGTATTATTGCCAATAATGGAAATAGTACACCAGGGTAGGGGTTGTAATTCTCTGGAGGCATCTTTGTAGTGGCACTTACTAGGTTTTGATGTGGACAGATGGTATTGAGAACATGTTTGCCCTTGAATTCTATGGCTCTGTCTCACCAGTTTGATGCAAATACGTTCAGGGAGGTTTCTGACCAGGAAAAAATATGGCGAATTGTGCCACGAATGTAAGGGGTGGCAAGAAATTTGTCAATCTAAAATAAGGTCAGGATAGGATCAATCCAATATTGACTGAACAAACAATACCTTTCTGTGATGGAATTCAAACTACAGGTCAATAAATGTTTTTATAACTGCCGGTCAGAAACCTCCCTGGTCAGAAATCTCCATCAGGTCTGAGGACTTCTAGAAGAAGTGGCTTCCCCTTAAAACAAAGAAGAGAGGGCAAATAAGTAAGGAAAAACAGTGGGGATAGAAAGATGCCCATCTAAGGAAAAGGGAGGGGAGGCTGAAGATCAAGATAAGTTGTACACTAGCACTGTATTCTTCATCAAGACATCGATCAGAAACCTCCCCAGTCAGAAACCTCCCTGGTCAGAAACCTTCATTATGTACAGCTTTCTGACCAGAAAGAGATGGCTAATTGTGCCATAAATATAAGGGGTGGCAGGGAATCTGTCAATCTTAAATAGAGCCAGGATAGGATCAATCCTATGTTGACTGAAAAAACTATGCCTTTCTGTGATGAAATTCAAACTACAGGTCAATAGATGTTTTTTACAACTGCCAGTCAGAAACCTCCCTGGTCATAAACCTCTTTTGCAGAGGAGGAAGTCAAGAAAATCTTCCTTCTTGGTTTTTCCTGAGTCTGGAAAGGAACAAAAAGCACAGGGAAGGGTGCCCTGAACCACAAGGAACATGGGGACAGCGAAAAAATAGTACCTTTCTATGACCAATTTCAAACTGGAAGCTAAATTAACTCTGTAACTGCCAGTCAGAAACCTCAGTCAGAAACCTCAGTCAGAAATGGTCAGAATTCACCTGTGTGAGTCATGAGAACGCAACCATTATGCTGATGAATATGTCCTGTTTCCAAACCCGTTTAAGTTTCAATGCTTTTTTATTCTCAGTTTTGGCTAAATACCAATAACAACTGTAGGGGCAGTACTTCCCTGTACTCTGTGGCCGACCCCCAGGGGCGGGTCTCCGGGTGATCACTGCCCCCTACTGTGTATCATACCGATCCAGGTGTGGATGGAAGGTAGAAATGTCAGGCCAGGGGAAGTAGCTCAGAGGAAGAGCAGCCGCTTCGAAGTTGGAGGGACCCGGGTTCGAGTCCCGGTTTCTCCAAGAACATTTTCACTGACCTTTACAGTGGTGGAGAATATAGGTGGAGTCGGATGCTGCTGATGTCTTGGTATGGGCGAGCTGAACCCTGATGCCTGAAGTGCTATTTAATCTTGAAATTTTGTAGATTTTGTTCGAGCTGAACCCTGATGCCTGAAGTGCTATAGAAGAATATGTAGATGGGCATAGCTAAACCCTGTTGCCTGTAGTGCTAGCTAACTGGAAGTAGTAGTGAATCCAGTTGTAGAGTGTTGATGGACTTTATGGGCGTAGCTAAACCCGGATGCCTGTAGTGCTAGCTGACAAGTAGTAGTAGTAGTAAATCCGGTTGTAGTTTTAAGTCCATAGTAACGTATTCCAATTTTAAAAGTCCATAGTTTAATGGTAATAGGCACAGTCCTCATGTAATAGCACAGTATAGGTATAATATTGACAGCATTCATACTCCTTCTCCAAGGTAACTTGTTTTCTGCTTTCAGTTTCCGGATTAGGGTACAGTTTATACCCGAATCAATACTTAACGGGTTGGATAAGAAAATGAATTCCCATCCAACAGTACATAGTTAATAACACCTCAGGACACACAATTATATCCGACCTACATGCAGCAGTTTTCACTGTTTCATGTTCTCCTCGGTTGGCTGGTTTGGACCCGGTTGTTGAGCCCGTTGCTGAACAAGTGGGTCTACACCAGCTCCATCCGTAGGTACAGGTAGTGCGGGGACAACAGGTGCTAGTTTCACCTTCTGGCGTGCTTCAAACAAGGTCAAAGCATGTCCAGGTTGCTGTCCCAGTTATCCATGATAACTCCAAAGACCTTGAAGAACTTTTGTTGGTTCTTCATGTTTGTTGCCCGTTCTAAGTCGAGCATCTGAGAAACTGTTTCCTTCTCGAATAAGGCTTCTTGCCGCAGATTAGAGGCTTCCTGCTTCTCTTTGGCAACATCAGCCTTTATCTGAGTAGAGATTCGGTTAATCTCTGACTTCTGGATCGCGTCTATGCACTGGAGAGTACTCGACACGGTCCAACGGTACATATCCAAATGGAGGTTTTCCAAGTGGTGCTCTAAAGTTTCAAATTGCTTGGTTTGTATGGTACAAGACAATTTATCTTCCTTCTTGAAGAAGGTCTCCACTGTCTGGATCACTTTGTAACATCAATGGGACACCTAGGTGTAATACCCACCCTTTTACAAGGCCATAGCACAAGTAGCAGCCTTATGATCCGGTAAAGGATACACTCGGGTGTACTTGGTATAATAATCTGACACGACCATCATACACGTGTTGCCACTAGGAGTGGGAGGGATCCCACTAATAATGTCAACAGCTACTCTAGCAAATCTTACACCAAACAGTTCCTGGGATAATGGCAATTTGCCTAACCCGGGTCCTGGTTTGTTCTTACAGCATTCAGGACAGGTCTCTACCCATCGGGTGAGATCTGTACTCATGCCAGGCCAATAGTAGCGTCTGGATAGATGTTCTAGAGACAATTTCTTTCCAAAGTGTCCACTAGTATTATGCCCATGAAAGAAATACATAATATCTTATCACATAGCACTAGGTATGACAACTTGCAAGGCTTTTTTCCTATTAGAATAATTCTTCCATCGGAATAGAAGACCATCCCGGACTTCTAGCTCGGCCCATTGAGCTAGGAATCGTCTCATTTCCCTGTTCTCCAATGACACTTCAGGTCTTGGAGGACAGATACCCTGATTAAGAAACTTAATCAAACGTGATGTGACTGCATCAGACTCCTGGAACTGTTGAATAGTCTCCATGGACCAATTCAAAACATTTTCCGGTTGGGTGTTAAAAGGTACTCAAACCCCTGCCAATACAGCATTGTGTGCTCCACAATCAGTGCACTCAGCGTTTGCACATTTCCTCACCGGGATTCTAGACAAAGCATCCGCATTTAAATGCTTTGCCCCAGCTCGGTGTTCAATCTGGCTGTCATTTAGACCAAATTTGGATAGGTGCGCCAACCAGCGACCTATCATCCCCTCTGCATCCTTGAAGTTCAATAACCATCTGAGAGAAGAGTGATCAGTCCGCAGAGTGAAATCACCTCCCCACAAAAAGTGCTTGAACTTCTTCATATAGACCACCACAGCCAACAACTCACGTTTAGTGGTACAATAATTTCTTTGAGATTTACTCAATGTGCTACTAGTGAAGGCTATAGGAACTTCAATCCCATCATGGACCTGAGAAAGGGCATCTCCTATGCTTTCATTACTAGCATCAGTATCTAGAATGAAATGATCGTTCTCTGTCAGGTACTTCAACACAGGTGTACTAGCAAACAACTCCTTTATTTTCATAAAGGCTTCGTCTTGCTCGGATCCCCAAGGAAATCGTTCTTTCCTCATTCCGGGTGTCCAATGGGACAAACTCTGAATAGGAAAGGCGACCCTCAAATATCCTGGTATAAAGTCCCTGTAATAGGAACAGAATCCAAGAAAGGATCTAACTTCTTTAGCATTCGTGGGTGCCTGCCAATTTGACACAGCATCCAGTTTCTCCGGATCGGCTTTAATCCCTTCATTCGAGATTATCTGTCCCAAGTAATTGAAGGATCTCATAAAGAGATCACATTTCCTGGGCTTCAGCTTCAATCCATTAGCTATGATCCGTTCCAGAACCATACCTAAATTTTCCAAGCATTCTTCCTATGTCTTTCCAAAGACTATCACATCATCCAAATAGACATGACATTTCTTCCATAATAGATCACTAAATAAAGTTTCCATCATGGCTTCAAATGTCGCCGGTGCATTGCACAACCCAAACGGCATCACATTATATTGGAATAACCCAATATGACTGGAAAAGGCCGTCTTCTCCATATCTTTCGGATGCATACCCACTTGCCAATACCCGGATTGTAAGTCTAGAGAGCAATACCATTACTTACATCCAAGGGAGTCTATAGTCTCATCAATCCGTGGTAAGGGATATGAATTCTTCTTGGTCATAACATTCAATCTATGCAAAATCGGATGGTACCATCTTTCTTAGTCACCATGCACACGGGGCTAGACCAAGGACTGGTTGATGGGATTATTACATCCTGTTAAAGCATTTTAGCTATCTCCTCCTCAGCTACCCTTTTCTTGGCTAGTGGGAGTCTTCTGGTCACAAATCATAGAAAGTGTGCATATGGGGCCTTACATGTCATTCGCCCAGACATGTGCCCAGAAAGAGAATTCTTATAAGTATGCTTCTTTTACAATAGCAAGGACGCATCTGACATAAATGATAATGTGATTTTCTAAATCTACAGGTCAAAATAGTCTGGACCTGAGATTTTCATTGAGGTATGAAGATTGTTTCTGTAGGAAATTAAGCCCTCAAAATGGCTTGTAACTCAAATGTCATTCTCCCAGACACAATTTCGCCCAGACAATTTTGGTCATTTTGGGCAAATTTTACCCCCCTGGAGCTCAAAATATGCATATGGGACCATCAAAACCCATATGTAACATAAAGATCTCATCCAGCCTGACACTTTGAGCCAAAGAAATAGAGGGGGAAACTAAAATTTGAAGAGTAGGGGCTGGAATACCTCCAAATTCGTCATATGCAAACCTTCTATGATTTTCGACCTTCTATAAGGAATCTTAAAAAGTTCATTCTCACCAGTGTCAATCGTATGCAGTATCTTGTCAGTACGCCCCAATTGTTCACCTGGTGCTGCAAAAGCTTTACTGTGCTTGTCTAGCAAGTCAGTTAAGGCTTAACGTTGTTCATCATTTTCAACATGGCTTTTATCTATTAGAATATCTAATTCCGGGTTCCTTTTGGGTGAGGAAGGGACTCCAGGTGCCAAAGCATGCTCACAGCCTTCTACTATTTCAGAGAGGACAACCGACCCTAGGATCGTATCCTTCTGAACGTAGACAGTCTTGTTACCGGTATTGGATATAGGAACCACTGTCCAAGCAACTTTTGCTACTAGGACATCAGCGGATTCCAATCCGATACTTGACAACATTGCCACATCTGGCTCTATAACTCCAGTTTTTTTCTAAAAACTCTCTATCCGCTTGACATAAGACATCACAGGCTGTGCCTGGTGGTATCTTAACAGTCTGGGCTACACTGGCTACACTGCTCACTTGTCTAAGTACACATTGTACTTCGAGATGGTACGGGTCTCTAACCTCCAATATTCCCCTCTGGGAATCTAACCTTGCTCCATATAATGCTGCAAAATCCAGACCAAGTATACCATCATCTGTGATGTTCGCCACAGTAGGAGTAAGGATAAAATCCTTATCCTCCTGTAGACTGAACCTCATACATGTTCTACCGAACGTTTGCATCGTGCTACCGTCGGCCGTACGAGCATTTCCTACCATTGTGAAAGTTTCATGATTCGTAGGCAAAAGATCATAGAATCTCTTAGCAATACAGGAGTGGCTAGCACCTGTATCAACAAGAAACTCAGCAGATCTACCACTCACAGATACAACTGCGTACCACCTCCTACCTTTCAAGTAGGTAGGACAACTTGCAGACTTAGCAAGTTCCGTCTTAGCGCCGAGGTCAAATCCACATCCCTTCAGAAATTCGAGACAAGTATGACCCGGGGGAAGCTGGGCACATCCCACCCTGGCCAACCCATTGGCCACTTACTCTAGACTGATATCGGGTTTCCCCTCTGTGTTCTTCTGACGGTTCTTGACACCTGGTGTACTATCAGTCTCCCCAGCCTCTTGAGTAAGGAACTGATCAGGTCCCTTAGCTTCACTGCTGGGCGAAATCGCTAGAGGATTCTCACTAGCACTACAAGCGGCGATAGGCTGGCAGTCATGGCAATCACTCACTCGGGGGTAATCCGGTTGCCATCATGGACACCACCGCTCAGTTTTCCTTCTTCACTGAGTCCTCCTTACCCGGATTATTCCGGTAACGAGTGTTTCTATAAACTGGCTTATCTGCTTCACATTCAGCAGCATAATGTCCAGTTTCCTGACATCTAAAGCACTTCACTACACTCCTATCAGGCCTAGGCCTTCTAAGATTTTCAGTGATCTTCTTTACCAAGGTGGTAACCAGGTCCTCTGATAAAGACGGAACGGTGTTCGGTTTGGTATCAGGTTGTGTCACAGGAGTTTTGGTGGCAGTCACTTTCTCCTTGATATAACCCTTTTTCTTTCCCCAGTTCCGGTTGTACCGGGGGTTTCCTTGGCCAATGGCCCCAACGTTTTCATCATCATCAGGTTCTCTTAATACGGATGAATCGGTCTCGGGTATCCCATCCGGAACTATCATAGCTGAAATCCGTTGGGGTACCTTCCCGGCAAAGATCCGGGCCTTATGATCATAATGATCTAAGGACTGGAACAAATCTGTCAAAGAGGCATCATTTTTCCAAGCTTCACAGGCCACGGTCCTGTGTTCCTGATTCCGTAATCCTTTGATGAATTGTTTAAACATTTCATCTAGGAAGCACTCATCATCTAATCTCCATTGAGGTCTGGCTTTATGCAACAGTCGTTGGCATTCTAAGCCGAAAACTTTGGCAGATTCCTTAGGTTTCTGAGTTCTTTTAGTGAACGTCAGCTAAGGATCTTCCCCAACTATGTTTCCATATAAATATGAAGCAATCTCTAGGAGTTCATCATATTTCATATGGGCTGAGAGTCCCCTAATTTGGGAATCTCTCCATTGTTCTACGACTCCTTTACCGTCGCCGTCCTTTAACCAGCATACTAGATAGGGGAGAGCTTCCTCTTTACCCCATATATTGCAGTTAAAGACATCTGCGCAGCCTTGATACTCCTCCTTCCAAGGATTCTTGGCATTAAAGGGAGTAGGTATCTTAGCTACCCTACGAGCCGGATTCGTGGATCCAGTAAGGGTTAATCCCCTACTCCATTCCATAATTTCCATATCGTCCAGACCTTGATTGTAACAATCAACACCTAGGTTAGCAATTGCTGCATTTGAATCATGCAGTGCTTGCAACCCTGGAGAAAGAGATACTCGTCGACTGAGTCTCTTTTTCCGTGGATGATTCATACCATAGGTACTTCCAAAGCCACTGGGTGGTGGTCCTCCTCCACCCCCTGATCCACCTGCCCCGAATGTCAGCACCTGTAAAAGGTGTTTCCATCGGTTTGAGGAGTTGACTCTGGATTATTGGTGGACTGTGTACTTCCACCAAAACTAAAAAAAACTATTTAGCCAAGAAGAGGTTTAAAAACGTTTTTTGGAGTACATCTTTTATCTACGTTTAAAACAAACTTAAGATGCTAAAATGAATGTTTGTTTTACACGAGAAACGTTTTTTGGCTAACTGGGATAGATCCCATATGGCAAAAAACTTTTTTTAATGTTTTCAAATGTTTCCCTGGATGTTTTGGTTATGAACTTTGGTTTATGTGTTGTATCTATAAAGAGTGCCAATATTCTTCAATATTATTTTTGTACATTTTCAAAATATTTTCATAATCAGTTTAAATATTGTTATTAGCCAATCTTGTGACAGAATAAATTTATATTAGAGTGAAAGTCACATCAGCTAAAGTAACAACTACATTTGCACATAAAAGTGCAGAATGCTGTGTCCATCCCTTAGGCCTCCCGTAGGATTTTTTTGTTAAAATTGATTTTTTTTCACATTTTAAAGGGGCTCGAAGATCGTGATGTAGTGTGAGAGTCTTCCTTGAGAGGGCGTTTCGAGCCATGCGCCCATCACTGGTAGTCACTAGAGGTCCTCACGACCCCTGGTCGCTGCGGGGGGTGGCAGGTATTCAACATACGAGGCTCGAGAAATGTTAAAGAATCGGCAGCCACATACTTGCACGAGCAAGCTAAGCTGAGGGATAATGCAATGAATAAAGTTAGACTTAACCAAGGGCTACCAAGAGTTGAAGACTCAGAAAGAAAGGTCTTGAGACTCAGGAACCTGGTAAAACAATGTGACCAATATGAAACCGATCAACAATGACTGATGAACAACATCGAGGAATGAGAAGAAAGAACGGGAGAAAAGGAGCAATGAAATCGAGACCTCGAATGACAAATGTACGTGATGCAAAGGAAACTGGAACTTGCTAAATCAGAGTGGGAGAATGAGAAACTTAAACAAGAAGTTGACCTAGAGGAACAGGAAGCCACCTCTACAATTCGAAACATTGAATTGAGAAAGGAGGCAGACCAAAAAAAAGCCTAAATGGAGCAATACAAATGCGAAGCAGACAAGTTATTAGAACTTTGATATCAATGTATCTTAAAGTGAGTGAGTGAGTAATAGATGTTTAACGTCATTTCGACAGCTAAGGTCATATTCATGGCGAGAACTACATTACACAATTTCACAGAGGAATGTATCGGTGCCCGCGCATATGTGCACCACATACATCCGAGGGGATAGGAAAGAGGAGATATAGACCCTTTTAAGTGGGCTAGGGGAGCCCACTTCCCTTTTTTTTTTAAAGAATGAAGACATAATGAAATCGATGAAAGATAGTAACCAAGATCTATTTTTGAAACAGCAAGAGCTGTGCCTCGAGATTTCCAACCTGACAAAAAGGAAACATGCCCTGGACGTATCTGGAATAGAGGATCATGCTACAATTGATAAGACATGTCTTGATGATCAAAATAGATCGTTCGAAACTGACACAAGTGCATCGGTAACACAAATGGACTTGAAATATCAACAAGAAATGTCGGACAAGGATATACCTTCTGACACAACCTTTATAAAGGGTACAGCACCAATAGTAACCTCGACGCCAGGTGAAGCTTTGAAGAAGCCAGACTGATACGACCCATTAGTAAATGAAAATGCAGATGCACATGTTCGGAACAAAGGTGTTTATGACCCCACGCATAAACCTAGCCGGGATGAATCTGAAAAGTGTCGAATAAGATTCAGCTTGGCAGGAGAAATGTTGGGTAAAGAGGATGACATTAACATTGAATACAACCACACCCAATATAGGGATGAGGGGCACTTCCAATTGACTCAGTGAATGAACCTTTAGGTACGGGAAACCAGGGCGCGACTGGGGGTGGCACAACCCGTGCTACCTGAGGGCCAACACTACCCCCACAAGGAGCTATAGTGGTGCCACGGGGGGAACTCGAGGCGTGGATCCAGAAGCAGCGTGTTAGAAGATATGCTGAATCGATCAGCTAACACTTCGAACACTGTGCATAGTGAAGAGACCATTATGGAATGGAGTGTTAACCAATGTCAGAAGTTGGTACGCACTCACAACGCAGCCAGACAACAGGCCATCGTCCCAAAAATCTACGAGGGTGTAAAAACCTGGAAAGAATGGTTCTTGAATTTCACTGATGACATGCGATGTGATGCATGGACCCCTGAGGAGGCCCTGCCACACCTGATCCACTGCCTGATCCATGGTCCGGGTAAGATTGCCATCGAGAAACGTAATGAAGAGGGACGTTACAACAACTGGTCGAAATTGCCAGCATCTTGCTGTACAATCTGGTGAGTGAAGACCCTTTCATGCTCTTCAAGAAACAAACCCAGAAGCCTCAAGAATCATTTCGAGCTTTCACATACGAGCTACAGTCTCTGCTACAGAGGGCCCGTCCAGGCACCAATCCTTCGGACAAATACTTTCTGAACGATTTGTTACCACAATTTGTACAGGGACTTCACGATGAAAACAAACAGCAAGCAGCCTTAGATGCTTGGAAGGGTAGAAACCCCACGTTAATGGACCTGTTCGAGGGGATCGAGTGCTGGATGGTGAAGAAGACACTCATGGCAGGGGAAGTAGAGAAGAAGACTTTGACTACCAAAGTCTGTGTGAGTATGAGTAAAACCCCTATGTCGGGGATACACCAACTGACTCACCCAAGGTCGTGGAAAACGATTTCGAGATCATTGAGATCGATGAGGAGGATGGAAGCATCTATGCCGTACAGGTAAAAAGAGATGTGAAACGAAAGTATATTCCCCGGAGAATATACAATCAGAATACCAACGGACCTGGAGGGGAGTCTCGACCTGTCCCCGAGAATCGAAATGCAGAGATGGCTATGAGCCATGCTCCGAGGCAACCCGTAGCAAGAGCCCCGGCCCCACCTGAACCTTTAGACATGAAAAAGATGATGGAATATTTCATGAAGACGTTCGCAGAAACAATGTACACTAGACCCAAAGGCGATGAGTAGATCGAAGCAGGCTGCACTGCTACCGCTGTCAAGAAATGGGGCATTATGCCCACGAGTGCACATCCCCGGAACCTGTACTATCCCGAGTTAATTATGTAGAGGAGAAGCCTGAGGAGGGTCACATCTGTGGCAAAGGATGTGATCCATGATCCGAAAATCTGCCAAAATGCCACCACTGGTGAGTCCGAGTCAGTTCGAGAGTCAGTACCTACCGGGGGACTGGTATGTGGGAAGGATCCTCTCACCCCAGTCCGAGCCGGGGGCTCTGATAGGGTAGGGACAAGTGAGGGTCGGAAACCAGGGGAGAGATCCTGCGTTGAAGAAGAGGGAGGTTGGGTTGAAGAGTTGACGCGTGTGAGTGCGGCACACCTCCCGAACCATCCGTGTGTAACTTTCTTGAAAGGTTTCAGATGGGAGATCGGTGATTCTCAGAAACAACTCCGATTTGCACAGAGCTCCTCTCCTTTGGGGGGGGGGGAAACATTGGTACATTGCTGTATCGGTGAAGGGGCGGACTGGAGAAATTTTGATTGACACTGGTGCCAGCCATTTGTGTGTCTCGAGAAAATTCTTCACTACTTGTTGGTGTTAATGCTTGCACGGCTGACAGTAGCCAGATGCAGACTTTTGGCAAGACATTCATACAGATTGGAATGGGGGGCTAGGAGTATGTGATGAGTCCCACCATTGCCGACATAAGTGACGAAGGAATAATCGGTTTGGATTTCGCAAGCTTGTATGGTGCTGTGTTGGATCCCCGTTTCCGCATGTTGAAGATTCGGCAACCCTACAACTGCGAGATTTCATGTATATTGAGACGTGTCCTCAATAGCCACCGTAGTACAGACTGTGAAAATTCCAGCCGGAATGGCCTGTGATGTATTGTGTTCTTCAAAATGCTTTTCAAGGCTCGAATGCTGTATTCGAACCTAACCCTGAGGTATTGTCTAGCCTACAGCTGGAATCTGCTGACACTCTTGTGGGAAACGGATCATGGACTGTAGTTCCAATTATGAATAGAGGTTGAACCCCTATCTACTTGAAGAAAAATGAGAAAATTGGCGAAATGTTCTTGACTGAACACATTTTGGAAGCTCAATTCCAGACCGAACTGCCTGAAGGTACAGTTCGAGGGCTACCAGATGACATGAAAAAGTAGAGAATTCTTCCCTGACAAGTAAGTCAGAGAAAGAACGACTTCGAGCTTTGCTATCTACCTACTATGATACCTTCTGGAAACCTGGGGGTTCGGTAGGTCAAACTAGCAAGGTGTTGCACACGATTGACACTGGAGTAGTATAGTATGTATCGGAACGGGACTATAGTTAAGTACTGTTTATTACTCATTCGACCTGCAGCCAATCAGAGGCCTCCATTTGGTCATGTGACTCGTTGCCATGGCAACGTGACCTACTTAGGGGGTCACGTGACCACCTCTCAGCCAATCAGAGACCAGCATTCTTGGTAACCTTGGTAATATGACCTAATTAGAGGTTTAGTGGGTTGTCACGTGGGTGGGGTTAATTATGCAAATGAGATATACCAAAAATCATCTTTCTCAATTTTTATATTTTTATTTGATAAAATATATTTACAAGTATATACATTGATTTTCAATCATAATTCAGACTGTGCATAGTGTAATCTTTATATACGGTTTTCATGTGAGGATTCTTTTGAAATGTAGGAATGGTGTAAATCATTCTTCCTACCCACAATTCATGTAAATTACAATAGAAATCTACCGAAGTATAATACCAAGTATTCCATTCACTTAATGCGGATATGACACTTCTTAGCAGAGCATTCTGTATATTTTTTTTAAATGAAACTCGCTACAGAGCACACGATCTGAACACTCTTGACAGAAAGTGTTGAATATTTTCTCAGAGTCATGTTAACACAGGTGTCTTAAAAGAGTTTTTCTCAAGAAGAAATATGAAAGCATCGGTAGATTCTAATGTATAATGTCTTTTGATGAGAGGACAGGTTTCCTGGTTGTGAAATTGATATACTCCTATACATCTATCTGCGAAGACATTGGTACCTTTCCAGAAAACATCGTTGAAACACTTTTTTAACGAATCGAATGACTGATTAGCAATGAGACCTTTACATACATGTTGTTTTAACATCGACGCTTTAAAAAACAACACATCTGTTGCATCGATTATTTCCCATGTGTAACACAGGTCGCAAGTACACATTTTTTCCTCCTTAAACAATATACGAGTAGGTAAGGTAGTAGTACTACCTTGAACATTAGAACAACGTACGACGATCTTGTACAACCCTACAAGCAGTAGTGACGGCACAAGACATTAATGAAACTGGCTTGATAGTCAGTGAGTTTACCTATTTTAGTGGGTGCAATGTCTGTTCGTTCAGGTGTAAAAAGGGTTGTGTATTCGTCAGCAGCAGCAGTAGCAGTAGTAGTAACATCAGCACCATCAGCAACAGCAGCACCATCAGCAGTAGCAGCAGCAGCAGCAGCATCAGCAGTAGCAGGAGGAGCAGCAGTAGCACCATCGTTACCATTATTACCAGCAGCAGCAGCAGCTTCAGCAGCTTTCAACCATTTGTACGCATCAATATACCAGTAGTACCATCATCACTACCAGTAATTGTACCTAAATCAGCAAGATTAAACCATTCAGATGACGGGTACATGTCATCTTGTAAGTAAGTAAGTAAGTAGTTTATTGGACAACATTCGTACATAAATGTATGATCTTCAAGTATGCCCAGGTGATTACAAAAAAAGTTCACATAACATTACAACAATGGGTCAAATGAATGATATTAAACCGGAGAATACATACAATAATATAATTTCATAAGATAGGGTCTCTTGTAATTAACAGTTCTTGTATTGTCAGATTAGTTTCATAAAATTGTCCTTGGTTTCCGCATGCTGGATATCAGCTGCTAGTTTGTTCCACAAGTTCTTACCCCTATATAGGGGACTCTTATCATATAATATTCCATTGCTTCGACTTACTTTTAGTTTAATCTTATTATTATTACGTAACACTCTCATTGGAGCAACAACATTATCCTCGTTACGACTATACTCAAAAATAAGACCCAAGAGGGTCTTGTCTCGACGTTTCTGGAGTTTGGTACAGCCAGTTAGGGTGTGTAAGTCATCCCTTGATATATCACGCGGGTCTCTTATGCCCAGGCATAGGCGGAGACAAAAATTCTGGATCGTCTGTAATTTTTTTACTATATTGTCAGGTGCTCCCCTAATGATGAAATCACCATAATCAAAACTTGGAGCGATCATTTGTTTGAAAATCCTTACAGAGAGATCCTTGTTTAAATATTTCCTTATGCGCCTGAACTGATACAGACGGAGTTCAGCTGAGCTTCTCATCCTATTTACATGTTTCAAGAAACTCTTTGTCTATGATGACACCAAGATACGAGAAGGAGTCAACAATTTCTAAGGTTATATTTTCAATTTTTATAATGCTATTCACAACTTCAGCTTTAAATCTATCAGCATAGCACCATAACACTTTTGTTTTGTCACTATTCAAGGTGAGGCAATATGCATAGCACCAGTTGATAATCTTACTCAAATCATCCTGAATCAGAATTTGAATCTGAGATACATTTTTTCCACCAGTGTACAAAACTAGGTCGTCTGCATAGAGAAGAAATTTACAGTTTTGAATTAATTTTGTTACACCATTTATGTATATAATAAAGAGCAGAGGCCCCAAGACTGAGCCCTGGGGTACCCCACAGCTAATGTACTCACTAGCCGACGGTTATGGAGGTATGACTCAAACCACGCCAAACTATTATTCCGAACTCCAATATTTTCCAGGCATCTAATTAACAGTGGGTGGTTTACCGTATCAAACGCTTTCCTCATATCAAGGAAGACACACACAGCAACCTCTCCTCTGTTCCTATACTCATATAGATCCTGAACTAGTTTGAAAATTGCTTGAGATGTAGAACGCTTAGGCATAAAACCAAATTGATAACAACTAATCAGATTGTTATCAAGCAAGTATTCAATTAACTGGTGGTGCACTGCTTTTTCCAGCAGTTTAGAAATTACATTTAACTGACTGACTGGACGCCAATTTGACACATTTGTAGCATCACCTCCCTTGGGCAGTGGAATAACTGTTGCCATTTTAAGTGCATCCGGAAACATACCTATATCAAAAGAGCAGTTTACCAGTTCAGTTAGCAGTTCAGGCTTTTCTGTTAGGCAATCTTTTACAATTATACTACGTACATTGGGTATACTAGCAGACTTAGAAATATTTATATTATTGGCCAGTTTTTTAGAGTATTCATCATTTATATGGTTAAGTTCAAAACTCAAGCCCTCTGTTACATGCATTACCACTGGTGTATTTCCTGGATTGAGCATGGCATCAAGCTTGGGGCCAATTTCAACATAGTACTGGTTTATGTAACTAGGTATTTCCGATTCAGGCACACAATTACCATTATCATCTTTTAGTCGAACATTAGTATCCACCCTTTTACCCTTCCACAGACAGTTAATCTCAGACCAGAAACGCTTTGGATCATCTTTGTAACGTTCCAAGTTACTAACAACATCTGTGCGCCTGTTTCGTGTCAATTCTGCCCGTATTTTTTTGTCTAGAACTCGTACAGCTTGGATGTGGGGATTATATTCACCAGTCTTAATCTTTTTCATTTTGTTGAACGCCTTTCTTTTTTTATTCACCAGGAAATCAGCCTTCGGAGTATACCCCTTAGGCTTATTTAACTTAATTCTCATGTTCTTAATCGGGTGATTTTCATCTAGGTATTCACTGATGAAATTATATATACTATTGTATTTCTCAGTTGGGTCATCATAACCTTGTAGATTCCAATCATACTCATGAGTGCCTATCTTTACTTTGTTGCTATCATAATTCCGATAAGACCTCCCTCTAAGCTCTTTATAGCCAGATCTTGTGGTCCTTTTTTGTTTTTTAATAACATAAACCGGTACATGGTCCCCAATCAAGTCTCTGACCAACCCATACTCATTCACAAATCTGCAATTAGTATAGATATGATCAAGTGTCGATTTTCCCCGTGGATGATAGTGAGTAGGGCCCGTTGTTAGATAAGTCAGACCATTTTTTCTCAGAAAACTGGTCATTTGTCTAAATTTAGGATTGTTGCGGGAACGAGCATTGACATTGAGGTCTCCTAGTATCCAAATTTCTCTATTTTTACATATAGGCTGTCTAAGAAATTCTCCTAACTTTTTGTAGCACTCACTAAGGTTACCTTTAGGAGGCCGATACACAGTTAGTATGACACGGTATTTCTGTTTCTCATATTTTGTCACAATCCCTAGACATTCAAGATCTTTACAACAAATGGTTAACTCTTGGGCACCAAAACTGAAGTCCACATACTCGTCCCTAATATAACAAGCCACACCCCCACTCTTCCTTCCAGCATTGGGGCGGTCTTGTCTATATAGTTTCATATGTGGGAGATCAATATTGTGATTCTTATCCCGTTTGTCAAGCCATGTTTCAGTGACTGATATATAGTCAGCATCAATATTTTCAGCGCTTAGCTTACTAATCTTGTTATTTAAACTCTGTGCATTTAAAGTAAGAAACTTCAGACCCTTTTTGGCATTCAGATCTTTGTATGATGTCATAGATAATCAGAATTGAATTGAACACAAATTATCACAAATTATCACAAATTATCACACAGAACAGAATGAATAAATGAACTGAACAAAAATAGAAAAGGTGCAAATAAAGGACCTAGGCGCTAATATATAGGGCAACAAAGTCCAGTGTGTTCCCAGTCAGGGTTTATACACACTCACAGAAGATGAAGGCTATAACTGTCCTCCATGGTGAAAATAACAACAAAAAGAAAGAACATCAAACTACAATTAGACACAAAAAATAAGACAAGTTACACATAAATACCGGGAAAAAACAAAAACAAAAAAGGATATATCAGTGTAGGTAGCCTCGGTTGCCAATTTAACCAAATCAATAAATCAATAGGTCAAGATCACGGCTCCCCCAAGCCAAATTCAATAATTAACCTTGTTTAAACAAAAATAAACATACAGAAACTTAAACAAATAATGAGGACACCTTTATAGAAAAGAAAAAGAAAAAGAAAAACGGATGGAATCACCCAAAATTTTCCATAAACTTATCCATGAACTTATCTTGGGAGGCGTCAGCAGTGTAGTAATCTGTCATCATAATATCATCCACATCCATTACCATGGGGGGATATGGTGATGATGTAATAGTTGTTGGGTTCTCAAAAAAGTCAACAGGATGTAGAGCAACACCCCCAGTAGTACCATCATCACCACCACCACCAATAGTACCTATATCAGAAAGATTAAACCATTCACACGGGTCCATATAATCTTCGGCGGCGTCAGCAGCGTAATCTGTCAACAGAAAATCATCCACATCCATTACCATGGAGGAATATAATGATGATGTAACAGTTGCTGGGTTCTTAAAGTTGACAGTCTGTAGAGTGGTGAAGGAGGTAGTAGCACCACTGTCGTCATCATCATCGTCATCATCAGCAACGTTGTTAAACCATAGACATGGGTCGATATGATTTTTGGCGGCGGTGGAGCGTCATCTTCCAACAGAAAAGCATACAAGTCCATTGCCATGGGGGAATATGGTGATGCTGCTGTAACAGTTCTTGCGTTCTCAAAGTTGACAGTCTGTAGAGCCGTCGGTGTTTCCATGATGAAGGAGGTAGATAAAGTGTGATGGGGACAAGTAGTCACTCGCCCTTATGTACCCTGTCCGAGATAAACCTCTTTACTGCAGGTTTCAATCCATCAAAGACTTAAAAGAGATTTAAGCCCATTTTCACAGAGACCTTCACTCTGTAGGGTATTTCTGTCCTTTTTTTTTTGTTTTTTCACCTGCCAGTCGCTGTAAGCATGGATCCCTTAGATCATTAAGCGCAGTCAGTCCCAGAAGGAAAAGATGATAAAAGACTTGAAGCATCTGATCGCATAGTCACAAAGTGTACCTATTGTTTGTGTTCCCCCACCTTTCCCTGCAGGAGTCTTAGATCATCAAAGTGTTGTCACAGACATAGAGGCTCACCAACACTCCAGGTTGGCGACAAGAGGAGGTTTAAACTTTGTTGATTTCTTAGACTTAAGCCACTTACCACACAGTTTTGTAGTCACAGAGAGAGAGGCAGACAGACATGGCACCCCCTGGGGTATCCCTGTACTCTAATATACATTGAGATGAAGTTTGCGGTGCGCCCCACACCTTTTGGTAGGGAGTAATCCAATTAAATAACCCTACCTTTTGTTGACCACCCCCTGTAGTTTTTGTTGGTAGACTGTGAACACCTTAAGCTCCTAACGAACCATAATCCTCTTAGACATTTAAGACACATTAAGGTAATTATCACAGTTGTTACACCCATTATCCCACCTGACACACTTATCCCCAAAAGGATGGGAGGATCCAGGTGAAAACGAGATTAGAGCGTTCTCTCCACTATATAAGGACCCATCTTTTATCTTGGAAGGGTACATTACATCCGCCGTCGCCTTTGACACCAGGACCACCACCACTTCTACTACTACTACTACTAGTACTACTGCTTGTTTGCTTGATTGTTTGCTTGCTGCTGCTACCGCACACGACTCGTCACCTTCCGCCGCCTGCCCGCCGCCGTCACCCGTTCACCACTTACACCCACTTTTCCCTCCAGGAGGGGAAATTCGAGTCCATTTTATTTTTTTATTTTTTGAGCTTTTTTTAGTTTATTTCACTCTATTCCACTCGAGATGGCTCGAGATTTTAAAAGAACGATCAGGAAAACCTCATCTATTTATTTATCCGAATGTAGAGAGCAGCATATATTTCAGTCTCATGCCTCTTTTAAGGCGATGAATAATCTCATGAAAAGCAAAGGCGAGACCTTTTGTAGAAGCTTTTTTAGCAGTAACACCACTAGCAGTAGTAGCAGCAGTCGAAGTAGTAGAAGGAGAACAAGTAGCAAGACCAGGGAAAGTAGTAGTGGCAGCAGCAGTAGTAGCAGCAGCTGTAGTAGTAGTAGCAGCAGCCGTAGTAGTAGTAGTAGTAGATCTTCAGCAACAGAAGCAGCAGCAGCAGCAGCAAAAGCAGTAGAAGAAGTAGTAAAAAAAGAAAAAGTATGAATATGGCCAAAAATTGAGAAAAAGACTTGCTCCATTGCTTTTTGATAACCACCCTCAGTGCACCCACTGGGCGTTTCATGAAAGTAAAGGGTCTTCAAATATGGTTAGAATAATTGCCATGAAAAAATTTGACATTGGATTTTTGGGGGTAACCACCGCTCCCACTCGGTTATCCGGTATATTACAACGCGGCCAAACTGAAAAAAAAGGGAACCCACTACTTTCAAGATTACATTCCAATTTGTGTTTGTCACCACTGTGCTGTTACCCCTGATAGTTTTTTTGAATACGGTTATGTTTAAGAGAATAAGTAGGCAAAGCAACAAACTTTGCCCAAATAGTTAAAAAGAAGAGCCCCCTTTTTTCCCCCTTTTTTTTTTTTTTTTTTTAATAAATAATTTATGGACAAAATTGAGTGAAAATAAAATATGAGGGACGTTGAGCTTATCAGGTGTCATGAAACGTAAGGAGGGAGAATAAAACTCGCTGCCAATCTTTCCTGACAACCACTCATCACCGAGCGTTCGACTGAGGGCCACCAATAGTAAATTACTACTACTATGGAAAAACGACGAGCGGTAAAATCACACCCTTCTCCGAAAAAGATTTGATACCCGATTACAAGGACCCATCAGTTGTATCATCAGCGGTCCGTCCGGTTGTGGAAAATCGCACTTGGTGAATCGATTTCTGAGCGACGTTAACAACTTGGTCACACCGCTGGTGGAAAAAGTCTTTTACCATTATGGCGAGTGGCAGCCCCTCTTTGAAAAAATGCGTAAAGACTACGGAGTGGAATTCAGAGGTCTTCCCACCAAAGAAGACATAGCGGGAAATGAAGAATCATCGTCGACGTCTACCACCACTCTTCGACAACAGCACACTCTACTGATATTAGACGATCTGATGAGCAGTTCCAATCAGCAAGTGGTAGCCGACATCTTCACCAAATATTCCCATCACTGGAACATGAGTGTCATATATATCACTCAGAACCTGTTCCAGAAATCATCCAAATTTCGAACTATGAGTCTGAACGCTCACTACATGATCATTTTCAAGAACCCTCGCGACATGGGACAGATAGGTACTCTGTCTCGTCAGGTGTTTCCCTCAAGGTTAACGGCCATCTCGAGTATATTTACCCGTGAACTCAAGCGTCCTCACTCATTCCTGCTTCTGGACTTCAAGCAGACAACACCGGACGATCTCAGAATACGCTCCTACCTGACGTCCATAGACAACCAGTAATGGCTACTCATCGCCTCAAAAGACTTTACAGAACCCTTAAACAATTGGCAAAGTGTTCGCCGGAGGATTGTGAGCATTTAATAGCCTCTGGAAGCGACAATTTGATCACGACGTTGTGCAAAATCCGTCAGAATTTACTGGAGAGAAACATTCCGCTCACCAAGGACCAACTAGAAAGTCTTTGGGAATCTGCTGCCGTCTTGAGGACAGTGAGCAAAAAAGCTACGTCCGTCAAAAGAAAGAGGAACGTCTTGGTTCAAAGGGTTAATTTTCTAATTCCCACTCTGGTAGGCATGGCCTTACCCCTTATAAAAAGGATTCTCCATATAAAGAGCTTGTCATTCGACACCTCTCCACCACCGCCACCTACCTCGACAACGATGACGGACCGGGAGGAGCAACACTACAAGCGCTTGGCTCTTGTCGATCCTAAGACCCTCTCGAAATTACGAGGAGTTTCTGATGTCGCCCCCACAGTTGCTGTTCCTGTTGCTGCTGCTGTTGCTGGTGATGGTGATGGTGCTGCTGGTGGTGTTGCTGGTGGTGTTGGTGTACCTCCTGCAAAGCGTGAAAACAACAACCATCCCTCTGCTTCCGCCACCGCCGCCGCCGCCGCCACCGCAGTCGCTGCCGCCGCCGCCGCCGTATCCCCACCCTCAATAACATGGCTTATTACTACAGACAGGCGGAACAAGCACCACATCCCAACGCAGCATTACACCAGGTGCTACAGTTTGTCTACAGGGACTTGGACCTAGTGTTGAACAACCCCCCTTTGAAATCACGCTAAAAAATGCTGAAATACAAGAAACTTTTGAACAGGTTACAATTTTTCCTCGCCAATCCAAACAACCACACAATTCCCGCTTTTGCTCCTGTGAGACCACCACCCGAGAAACCTCCCTCTCTCCTCGAGGGGTTGCTCGAACAAGTTCCAAAGAGGAAATGCAACGACACCACCAAACTCTTCAAGAAATCCGACTTGGTCAGGTGGAATGACGACGACTCGGTGAGCAAAATAATGGGTGACAAAACGAATCCCGATGACCAAATAAGCATAATGGACTTACTGAATGACGCCGCCAGGATGAGGAAAATGGTGATGACAAGACCCAAGGGGTACACGCCGTTCAAGTAAGTCCTGAGGGTGGAAGATCCCATTGGTTCCTTGATCGGAAACCAGATCTATAAAACAACCAGTGGTGCCAAAGCTTCACACAGTACACCTCTCGGCAGAGGGAGGAAGGGACTGAGCACCAACGAGGAAGACACTGAAGACGACTTCGACAAAAACTATTACGACGGGGATGACACTCTCCTCGTAGGTCCCTCCTCCTTTTCTCCCTGTTTTTCCCGTCGTAAGGGGGCAACGACGATGCCAAGGACGAAATTTATGAAACTCGGACTACCGGTAAAAAACGCCTCGACCTGACTCCTTCAGGAAAAGCACCCAAGGAAAGAAAAGGAAATCGTGCCACCCGGCCATGGCTAGGTCTAAAAGACTGACCAAAAAGGAAAAAGAAAAGAGATGCATGGTGGCTAAATACACCGACATGAAAGCACCCTCCAGCTTCACCAGTGTCACCAAACTCCAGAAACATCATTTCCGCCACCGAGATACCGCCTTCGTCCTAGACGCCTTGGTGTCTCTGGATGCCTACACTAAACATAAACCCATTTGGAGAAAATTTGCGAGGAACAAAACCATCACCGGGAAAATTGATCAACAGTGGCAGTTAGATTTGATGGACATGCAAGCTTTGGCGTCTCACAATGACAGGTTCCGCTATGTGGTCACGGCCATTGACATTTTCTCCAGGTACTCGCGGGCTGCTCCCACCAAAACCAAAGGTGGCGCAGCTGTCACCGAGGTGTTCGAAAAGATGACCGCCGAGAAACAGCCATGCTGTGATCAGACGGACAAGGGAAAAGAGTTTCTCAACAAGACCTTCCAAGATAACCTGAAGAGCAAAGACATAGAGTTTTTCGCTAGCGAAAACGACAACATCAAAGCTACTCTAGTGGAGCGTTTGAATCCAAGTCTGTACATATCGCTACCTAGACGTATTGAACCAGGTAGATGTTTTGGATTGAAGAGATAGGCAGGATGAGTGATAGGTACACAATTGATATGCTGTATGTGGGATAGGCAGAGCAATGCACAGGCCCAGAATTTGCCTGACTGAGAGATAGGCAGACATTTGGATATGTGCATTGAGGTACTAACTCTGGTTTAAATGTTGTGTCTATATATAAAGACTTCTCATCATTTTGAATATTTTTGTACATCTTTAAAATATTTTCTTCATCAAACCTCAGTTTTGGGTACTTTTAGTCAATTTCTGAGAATCATGATCACAAAATTTGGATTTGGCAGGATTTTCTGATCTAGGTGGTTCCTTCTTCTCCTTTAGTATCACCCTGATAAAGGAATACTACAGCTCCATAAACCACCTAATCCTCTAGAGAAATCAACAATGAAGACACAGGGGCACCTAGTTTGATGGGGGGGTAGAGGGGTTGGCCTGTCACACTCTACCCATAGACAATGCTCTCAGTGACCTCTCCTATAGTATCTAAATTTCTTGGTGTTGACACGGGAAAAATCGCAGTTTAAAGACTACCTATGGACTTTCCAGAAAAGGCGGAGAATGAGGAGTCTGGTGGCGCGAAACTTGGTTCTGGAAATGGAGCGAACAACAAAGGTGCGAACATTCAACCCAAACATATTTCCCCTCCAACCCATTTTCACGGCGACCAACAGTCAGTTTGTCTTCTTCTTGAACCGTCTCACGAAAGACCCGCTTGGAGGTGAAAACTTCCTAGTGAGGGGTTGAAAGAAATCTCTTACGACTCGCTGACGAGGCGCATCACCATTAACGTGCCCCGGGAAGAAGACTTATTTTGTGAAGCCGACCACCACCCTCTACATCATGGACCCCTTTGGAGACGTGTACTCTGTGTATGTGTACACCCACGCCATTCAAGAGAGACCCGTGGGTGACATGCATGTGCCTCTGTTACACTGCGTCACAGTCGACAGAAGCGGAAAGCGAAGAGGGGGAACACGAGCTGTCAGTTTTCCACATTTGGATTATATTCCCTTGAAATCCAGAAGGTTGGACAAGATCGGGGTCTACTTAAGAGACAGAACCGGCCAACCCATACCATTCATGAGAGGTGAGGTGACGGTAACACTTCATTTAAGACCCGTCGAGTGTTAACTGAAGAGGTGCACACATGATACGCAAACGAGCGCCATACTTTTCTTCTTCGTCGAAGTGTACCACCAGAGGACAGGGGTACAGCGATTACTACAAAGCTCAGTTCGGTGGTGGTATTGATGTATACAGCAGACGACCTTTCCAGAACGGTCACAATTTCGGAGGTGCGCTCTTGGGCGTTCAGCCACACTGCTTTTGAAGACTGCGGGTAAAACACTCTTCCGCGCTGGCGTGGGTATGGCCAAGGACATGATGGCAGGAGGGACTTTCAAGAAGAGCGTGAAAGAAAGAGGGTAGGTGCTCTGAAGAGTCTGGCAGGTAAAGTGCTCTCTCCAGAAATAAAAAAAGCGGCGACCCAAAAACGTCGGAGGGGCCCTCCTGCTTCTCAGAAGGGCGGAGGTCCCTGTATAAGACGCTGGGGTGACATTTTCGATCGCTAGGCAATCGACCTATAAATAAAAAGGACTAGCAGTCACCAGCGTCAGTCCTCCACCAACGTGAAGAGGGAGCGCAATGGCCTACGTACACAAGAACAGCAGAGAGTGTGCGCTCTCTGAGCTCGACCTGCACGCCGTAGCACCGACTCAGACCACTATCCTGAAGTCGACCTTCGTCGGGTTAGAGACGAAAAACACTTTGGGAGACAGAAGCAACATAAATTTCACTATCAGTAAGTCGCAAGAGTACACGGACCTGAACGAAAACTACCTGCATCTAGAATGTGAGGTGCTGAAACCGAACGGCGAGGCTCTGGACGCCAATGACAAGGTGGCTCCGGTGAACATCTTGGCTCAATCGCTCTTCAAGGACGTCCAAGTCTCCATCGGAGGTTTCAAAGTGTCTGGCAACACCGAAACCTACCCCTACAGAGCTTACCTGGAACGTTTACTTAACTACGTCAAAGGGGTGAAGGACAACATCATGAGCATCCAAGGCTGGCACCAAGACGTGGCTGGTAAATTCGACACCTTATCCAATGAGAACCCAGGGTTCAAGGCACACAAAGAACTGATCTCCAACGGGCACTTTCCATTGATGGCAAGACTCCACTTTGACATGGCT
The DNA here is from genome assembly GCA_949317995.1 of Acholoe squamosa. Classification (NCBI taxonomy): domain Eukaryota; kingdom Metazoa; phylum Annelida; class Polychaeta; order Phyllodocida; family Polynoidae; genus Acholoe; species Acholoe squamosa. Next base: position 26,456,339 of record OX439050.1, read on the forward strand.
CATCAACCAAAGTTTATAGCTGGAGAGACGGAAATCAATCTGACTCTTAAACAAGCTTCGCCTAGTTTCTATCTGATGAGTGCCGGCGACACGGCATACCAACTCAAGATTCACAAAGCTAAGCTCTATGTGCATCACGCACTGGTAGCTGATGCTGTGGTGGAAACACACAAAAAGGCTGTGATAGCACAGGGTCCCTTCGACTACCCAGTCAACAGAGTGGAGGTGACGAGCTACACCATCCCTGCAGGTAACAGAGATCACACCTACAAGCACTCCAACACAGGTCAACTGCCCAAGTCCATGATCATTTGTTTCCTGAACCACGAAGCCTTCAACGGAAGTTACGCCAAGAACCCGTTCGAACTGAAACATTGCAACGTCAACTCGCTTCAAGTGATAGTGAATGACCAGAAGGTGCTGAACAACGCCTACGTGCCTAACTTTGCCAAAAAGGAAGCGGTGAGAGAGTACCTGGCACTACACACAGAAACGGGGATGTATGAGGGTCCGCGCTCCTGCGGCATTTCCTACAACGATTTCCTGAATGGGTACACGCTCTTCCCGCTGGATTTAACTCCGGACAGGTCGCACGACGGGTGTAGAGTGAACCTTATAAAAGCGGGTCAACTGAGGGTGGAGATCAGTTTTGGCGTGGCGCTGGCGGAGACGACAACGGTGCTCTTGTACTTGGTGTATGACAATGTCGTCGAACTGACCAGAGATCGACATCCCATCACAGACTACCATATGAACTGAAAATGAGAGAGAGTAATGCATGAAGACAGTCCAATTAAACAGAGTGTTGAAGGAAAACATCATTTCCTAGGTTTTTTCTCTTCTGACACTATCCCCAAGCACCCTGTCAAGGACACTTGTTTCGTGATCCTCAACATTTACCAGGTCAACATTGGGTGGCGTTTTACGTGTTGAGGACAGGAGAGGCGTACTACTTTGATTCATTTGGTTTACCTCCGCTCAGCGCAAAGTTCTTATCTTTCCTGAGACGTTCAAAGAAATCGTATTCAACTCCAAGACGCTTCTGTTGACACCTGTGGACCTCATTGTGTGTATTTCCTGATCAAATCATGTTGAACAAGACAGCCCAAAGAGAGCATCATGCAAATGAGCAGAAACCCAAAACTGAGCAACCGGTCGGTGAGTCAAAGGCTCGCGATGATGACGATGATGTGAAGACGGAAGAAGGGTGCTGGAAACGTGTACGAGTCATGCAGACAAATATCCTATGTCTGGCCGAAATGGTGTTGGGTTTATCCAAACTAGTGCAGAGTATGTTGGAACAGGTCGACTGTGGGTGCACTGACAAAGAGATACCTTGTGTACGGTTTGCTGAAAGGTCCAGCAAAAAAAGTAAAATGATTTGTTTGAAATGTTGTTTCAATGAAAAATAAAGAAAATAAATTAACCTATTTCGTTGTGTTTTTATTTCCTACATATGTTATGACACATAAAAATATACAAAACCTTATTTGCATAATTAGCCCCACCCCTTAGGGGTCACGTGACTAATCCCCTAATAAGGTCATAATGACAGCTACTAATATCTCTGAATAGGTCACATTACCATGGTTACCAAAATGCTGGCCTCTTATTGGTTGAGAGGTTCCACATGACCCGCTAATCCCCTAAGTAGGTCACATTACCATGGTTACCAGAATGCTGGCCTGTGATTGGCTGAGCGGTGGTTGCTAATCCCCTAAGTAGGTCATGTTACCATGGTTACCAGAATGCTGGCCTCTCAGTGGCTAAAAGGTGGTCACGTGACCCCCTAAGTAGGTCACATTGCAATGGGTCACATGACCAAATGGAGGCCTCTGATTGGCTGCAGGTCAAGTGAGTAATAAATAGTACTTAACTATAGTCCCGTTTCGATACATACTATACTACTCACTGGCGATGCGAAGCCATTCAAGATACCTTATCTAAGATTACCTCTGAAGAAGAAATTAGAGGCCGAGAGGTAAATCCTGGATCAGGTGGAAAAGGGGGTTATTGTGCCTGGCACAAGTCCCTGGTCCAGCCCTGTATGCATGACTACGAAGAAGGACGGATCCATCCGGTTCTGCATAGAATAAAAAAAATTCCTATCCTTTGCTCAGGATAGATGAGACACTGAACTCGTTAGGGGGAGACAAATACTTCTGTACCCTGGACCTCCAATCCGGGTACTGGCAAATCGGGATAGACCCGAGGGATATGGAGAAAACAGCCTTCTCGAGCCATATGGGCTTGTTCTAGTACAATGTTTTACCTTTTGGGCTGTGTAATGCACCAGCCACTTTTGAGGCTATGATGGAGGAAATGCTAAGTGACCTTCTCTGGAAGAGTTGCTTGGTGTACCTCGAAGACGTCATAGTATTCGGGAAGACTTTCAAGGATTGTACTCACAACCTCGAGTTAGTCCTAAAAAGGATACTAGCTAATGGTCTGAAGTTAAAGGCTAAGAAATGTAATCTATTTAAAACATCCATTACTTATCATGGTCGTATAATAACCCCCGACGGTGTAAAAGCCGACCCTGAAAAATTCCAGACAGTGTCCGAGTGGCAGAAACCCATAAATGCGAAGGAAATAAGATCCTTCCTCCCTAAGGTGCCTCCTTAACTTCAAGGACGCCGAAGGAATGATTGGCCGTTAGCTGGCACACCTGTCAGAATTTGGGTTGGAGCATAGCCAGATCCAACATCGAGCAGGTTCGAAGCATGTCAATGCAGACTATCCCGAAGGCCTATTAGAAAATGCCAAAATATTGATTGTGATGATTGTGGAGCCCACAATGCGGTAGTCGCTACAGTTCGAAATGGACAGTTTGAACCCCTATCATATGCCTGTATGGAAAATGTTGTAGAATGGCCATCAGAGACCATCCAACAGTTCTAACAAACTGACCCCCCAATCAAGAGAGTGATTTTGCTCCTGACCACCAATGCTAAGCCTGAACAGCCTGCATTATCTTTCAAAGACAGAGAAACTCGTAAACTTTTAGCCCAATGGACCGAGCTAGAAGTTTGAGACGGGTTACTGTGTCGATGGAAAACCTGCCCTACTAAGGATAAGGTTCTACAAATAGTGATACCTATGTCACTCAGACGAGATATTATGTTCTATTGTCATGGACATAAAACCAGTGGACACTTCGGGAAGAAGAGGAGCCTAGAACCGCTTGCTTGTAGGTATTACTTTAAACTGAGCTTATTATCACATTAAGCGCATAACTTCGAAATAAATATGTGCCTGTTGCACTAACCCAAGATACCTTGTCTGGTTTTACTTCAAGCCATTCGAGCCATACATTCAAACCACTACAAACATAAGAAACAGGAAATCTTAGAGTCCAAAATTTTCCGGCCCCAAAGCCCTTTTTTTGGCCCTTTTCAAATAGACTTTTGCTCATATATCAGGAGGAAATTGCCTGATTTTGGTGATATTTTTATCAGGAAAGGGGTTTTTGAAGATGATGATTCAGAAAATAAATGTTTCAAACCAATTTGAGGTCATATTCAAGGTCATTTGCTCAGGGTCAAGGTCATAATTATGATTCAAATTCCTAATCCTGAACTTAATTTGCTGACTCTGATGATCTTGACATCAGAATAGGGGTTTTGAGGGTGCTAATTCAGTAAAGAAGGGCTTTAGGTCAGTAGGAGGTAATGCACAAGGTGATTTGCTTAAGGTAGGCCTATAGGCCCTAACTGCAGGACAAGCTTGTATATCAGGAGGATATGGTCTGGTTTTGCAAGTCACTACCTCTCATTGGACTCATATTTCATGAGGGAATTGTTTGAAGGGGTTTCTGAGGATTCTGATTCAGAAAATGAAGGTTTTCAACCAATTTTAGGTCATATTTAACTCTTCCTTTACCAGGGTATTTCAGGGTAAAATTCAGGGTGTAGTATGTGGCATAACCTATCAGAAACCCTTGGAACCATATGAATCTTTCAATAATAAGAGAAATTGTGGTGGGACAAGCTGGGCTAGTTGATCAGAAAGAGCAACACCCACATTTTCTCTATCTATTTTGATAACTGAGATATCTCATGTGGTGTTCTGATAAGAAAAGTTGACCTTGCGACCAACCTTCAAATTGTAATATCTCACCACTCTCTATATCAACTACAATAAAAGTGCATATTGTAGTAAATATAAGATTCTTCCGGAATTTTGGTAGATAATGGATTTTAGAAAATGTGACAGGATCTGTGAAAAGGGACCTTATTTCATGGGGAATAAGGTCCCTTTTCCCAGTGCAGGTCACAAATGTTCTTTTCGGTTACCATTGCAACAAAAACAATGCAAGATTGGCATTTTCAGTATTTCTGTTGCCATGGTAACCAGCCCAAATGGCCAAAAATGCCTCAAAATACAATGAAAATCATTATAACAATACAAATTCTTATTCCTGGACTTTATATGCTTTAAATGTTGGTTGGGTTCAATGGTCTCTAGGCCTCCTAAGGCTCATATTTCAAGAACAGATTGCCTGATATTGATGGAGGTTTTCAAACAAATTTAAGGTCTTTTTCTCAAGGTCATTACAACGATTATAACTCATATCAGACTAGTGAAAGTTAATGAACAAGGTCATTTCTTCAAGGTCAAGGTCATAACTGTTATATTTACAAACTAACATATTGGTTTATATTCCAGGAGGAAATTGTCTGATTTTGTAAATCATTACATCAGGGTAAGGGTCTTGGATGATGCTGATTCAGGAACTGGTTTCAGACCAGTTTTAAGGTCATATTCAAGGTCATTTGCACAAGTTCAAGATCATTATAACCTGTTTTTGCATCTAGGCCAGTGCAGACCCTCAGTGCATATTTTGCACCTGTGCCAGTGCAGACATCTTATTTCTGCTTCATGTGCTTGATATCTATTTCAGGTCCTCTGTAATAACAAATTCACACAAACATATGTGTAGAGGTAAGGAGAAAGGGTGCTCCAAGTCAACTTTAAAATTCAGATCACTAACTTTTCAGTGATATATTGCAAGAGAAGATACTCCTGTTAGTCTTAGAGGAATGGCTTGCTAAATATGGGTAGTTATGACCATTTCATGAATGGCAATAAGCTCTACATATAATTGGTCATAAGATACATATAAAATTAGCATAATTTATGCTAATTAGCTAAATTAGCATAATTTTTTAATTCTTTTGCCCATAACTTTTGAACTAGTAATGGTATTTTCGTTCTGTTTTCACCATAGTAAATTAGCATCAGCATCCTTAAAAAAACATACCTTCAAATGAGATCATTGATTTTCCTATTTAGAATGAAAATCATGTTTCCATGGCAACATAAATCAACAAAAATGACTATTTAGGCCCAGAAACATTCTCTTTACATGCCTTGTTTGGAACCTTTCCGCCCAAAAAAGAACGTTTTATCAAAAATAATTGAATTCTCCATGAAAAAGTACCCTAAAACAGTTTTAGGCATATTTTTCCTATTCTAGCCCATAGTGATGCCCCCTGGTGGCTAAAACAGGTACTAAATCCCGCAGGAACCCCCATTTCTGCTTGCTGGCTCACATATGTATGATCCTATGATACACATGCATCTAGTCTGTTTGTGGATACTCGTTTGTTGGTTGCTTTGAAACTCTTACTGTCAGGAGCCTTGAGCTGCTGATCAGGCTTGTTTGGTAAACCTTGGGGTGAATGTGACTGTCTTGCTCTCGGAGATGTTGGCAGTAGTGTTAAGCATGCCAACAGGATTCAGGAGTTCTGACAGCATGTCAATGATGTCAGTGTTCAAACTTCATAATGTCTTTGAAACTGTAATCTATCAGGTAAAAACATTTGCAGCTTTCATTTGCAAAGTATTCACCCCATGGCCAGTCAGCATAATTCTACACCACTATATGGATCTTACTCTTTTAGCAGAATTTATAGTCACTTTATCAGCAGTTTCTTGGGGTAGAGGGTTAGAATTTGAGCTAATTCTTTTTTTTCTAGTGGATGAGACTTTCGTTAATCCCAGGGGGGGAGGTCAGGGTAGCATGTGCAGTCTGACCCACAGGAGGGTGAATCATCAAAACTAGGAAAAAAAGACTTCCTGTTAGTATAATTGCCTAGACCTAGTTACTGCCTGCAGACCTGCAGGTCTTGGTCCATAGAGTTCTCAGATTATGAGCTCTAGATAGTCTAGCCCTGGTCTATATTGCAAATATCATTGCTCTTGAACAAATTATCTTGTTCATTCCTTCCAATTAGCCTGAAACCATTATTTTGCAAGTCCTCATCTTGATTAACCCTTATCCATGACAACTGGACAACTGATGATATATAAGTTACTACATTGACCTTGAACAAATGACCTTGTGTGTTCTCTAATTGGTCTAACCCCCTCATGCAATGAACCTTCACACATATCAGGCAATCTGTTCTTGAAATATGAGCCTTATGAGAATTAGAGACCATCAAACCCTGACAACATCCTGCTGATAAATGAGGTTGTATTGCAGTTATGACCTTGACCTTGACAAAAATGGCTATGACCTTCAACTGACCCTTATTTTCTGAGTCAAAGCTCTCAAAAACACCAACTCATATGTAAGGTCATTAGAATATGCATATCAAATCAAGGATTAGAATTTGTATTATTACAATGTCCTTGACCTTGTGCTAATAACCTTGAATATGACCTTAACTTAGTTTTCTTAATTCATTTTCTGAATCAGCATCCTTAAAAAAAAACCTTTCCTGATGTGAGGATTACCAGAATCCAACAATTTCCTCATGAAATATAAGCCTAATGAGAGGTAGTGACCCTGAGAAACCAGACCATATCGCCCTGATGTACGAGTTTGTACTGCAATTATGACCTTGACCTTAAGCAGTTCACCTTGTGCATTGCCTCCTACTGACCTTAAACCCTCATTTATTGAATTATCACCCTCAAAACCCCTATCCTGATGTCAATATCACCAGATTCAGCATATGAAGTCCAGGATAAGGAATTTGAATCATAATTATGACCTTGAGCAAATGACATTCAGTATGACCTCAAATTGGTTTAATACCTTCATTTTCTGAATCAGAATCCTCAAAAACCTGTTTCCTGATAAAAAGCTCACCAAAATTGGACAATTCCCCCCTGATATATGAGCAAAAGTCTATTTGGGGCAGCCATTTTGAAAACAGTCCAAAAAATGGGGTTCAGGGGCTGGGAAAATTTGGACCCTAATTGTTTTGTTTTTCATATCTATAACCCTTTCCAAATCAGCAAAAAAATCAATTTTAACAAAATAATCCTACAGAATCACACATCATCTTGCGTTATAATGCAAATTAATTTTAAGTTGGAATAAGAGTAGAAAATCGACAAATCTAGATTAAACCTGTATCTCATTCCCCTGTCAGATGGCCCTTCCTGTATCTCAAGGCCAGAAGGTGCATGCCAAATCTTTATAAAATATACAGTGGGTCAATCCACTGAAAGTTGGCACTTGTCCATGGTAGAGGGTCATTTTTAAAAACTTAGAATTAGATCATGAAACTTAATTTTATTGATAGCCCTATATCCTGGCTCTTAGGAAAGGTTCATTCAAGTCACTAACTCCCAAACGGTCAGTTTTTATTGCAAATATTCAAAATTACGAAAATGTAATGGGCGTGAGCAAAATGAATTCTTCTCTACATCACAGAAATATTTGTCAGAACCACATGATTTTCAGTTAGGATATTTGACAAAAGGTCCCAAAGACACGCTATGAAGAAAATAGGAAAAAAAGATGGATATTTACAATACATAAGGAAATAATATGAATGTAATGGGCATGAGCATAATGGGCGTGAGCAAAACAACTTTCCCAGGTCTCAGACAGCCACTCAGCAATATAACCTCACCCAGAATTAATCTAGGCAATAAAAATAATCTAAGAATACTTGTGAGCCAGCAAGCAGAAATGGGGGTTCCTGCGGGATTTAGTAACTGTTTTAGCCACCAGGGGGCACCGCTATTGGTTAAAATAGGAAAAATATGCCTAAAACTGCTATAGGCTACTTTTTTATGGAGAATTCAAAGATTTTTGATAAAACGTTCTATTTTGGGGGGAAAGGTTCCATATTTGGCATCAAAAAGAATGTTTTTGGGCCAAAATAGGCATTTTTGTTGATTTCTGTTGCCATGGAAACATGGTATTCATTCTAAATTAAAAAATCAATGATCCTATTTGAAGGAACGTTTCACAAGGTCCACTATGGTGAAAACAGAATGAAAATATCATTTCTAGATCAAAAGTTATGGGCAAAAGAATGAAAATTTATGCTAATTTGTGAGCCAGCAAGCAGAAATGGGGGTTCCTGTGGGATTTAGTACCTGTTTTAGCCACCAGGGGGCATCACTATAGGCTGGAATAGGAAAAATATGCCTAAAACTGTTTTAGGGTACTTTTTCATGGAGAATTCAATTATTTTTGATAAAACATTCTATTTTGGGTGGAAAGGTTCCAAAAAAGGCATGTAAAAAGAATGTTTTTGGGCCTAAATAGGCATTTTTGTTGATTTCTGTTGCCATGGAAACATGATTTTCATTCTAAATAGGAAAATCAATGATCTCAATTGAAGGTATGTTTCATTAGGTTTACTATGGTGAAAACAAAACAAAAATACCATTTCTAGATCAAAAGTTAGGGGCAAAAGAATTAAAACATTATGCTTATTTAGCCAATTAGCTTAAATTATGCTAATTTTAGATGTATCTCATGACCAATTAGATGTAGAGCTTATTGCCATTCGGGAAAAGGTTATAACTACCCATATTTAGCAAGCCATTCCTCTAAGACTAACAGGAGTATCTTCTCTTGCCATATATCACTAAAAAGCTAGTGATCTGAATTTTAAAGTTGACTTTTAGCACGGAGCACCCTTTCTCCTTGCCTCTACACATTTAGCTAATAAGCATAAATTATGCTAATTATAGTTGTATCTCATGACCATGGAGAGGTAGGGCTTATTGACATTCACGAAATGGTCATACCTACCCATATTTAGCAAGCTATTCCTCCAAAACTAACAGGAGTATCTTCTCATGCAATATATCACTGTAAAGCTAGTGATCTGAATTTTGAAGTTGACTTTTAGCATGGAGCACCCTTTCTTCTTGCCTCTACACACTTATAGGATGCATTTGGAATGCATCAAGCCTGCCAAAATGTTTGCAGTGCATTTTACTCATGCTTATTACGCTCACGCCCATTACGCTCACGCCCATTACATCTTTCAGTTAACCCCTCTTTTTGGCATAACCAAGGCATGTAGGGACTCCAGTCTTTTTTTAAAAATGACTTCTTAACAATAGATCTTCAAGTTAGGCTGGTTGAAAGAAAGAAAACTTTGATAGTATTTGTCCTGGATGCAGAAATTTGAATGTAATGGGCGTGAGCAAAATGGATTTGAAAATACTTACCGCACAGTCATGCCTGCAAGTAGACCCTAAGTTTCTGTACCAGAAAATCCCTTATGAAGACCCTAATCTTGGTGGGAAATAAGAAGATTGAGGGTAGTGTTTTAGTAGGCCTACCAGTGTATTTTTATTTTGCTCAAGCACATTACAGCACCTGTATTTGGTTATAGAAATGAACAGGGGAAAAGGAATGCCAACCAGAGCAGCTCGAAACAACATGAACATTTTAGATAGGACCCCCACTAAGGAATAGATAAAATTATATTGGTCTGTTGCTGTTTGGCATGTAGGGACTCCAGTCTTTTTTTAAAAAATGACTTCTTAATAATAGATCTTCAAGTTAGGCTGGTTGAAAGAAAGAAAACTTTGATAGTATTTGTCCTGGATGCAGAAATTTGAATGTAATGGGCGTGAGCAAAATGGATTTGAAAATACTTCAATATGTACCGCACAGTCATGCCTTCAAGTAGACCCTAAGTTTCTGTACCAGAAAATCCCTTATGACGACCCTAATCTTGGTGGGAAATAAGAAGATTGAGGGTAGTGTTTTAGTAGGCCTACCAGTGTACTTTTATTTTGCTCAAGCACATTACAGCACCTGTATTTGGTTATAGAAATGAACAGGGGAAAGGGAATGCCAACCAGAGCAGCTCGAAACAACATGAACATTTTAGATAGGACCCCCACTAAGGAATGGATAAAATTATATTGGTCTGTTGCTGTTTGGCTTGATGGTATAGACCCTGGGATGAGGTGGAAGTTGAGTAAAAAGCCAATTTTTGGCCATTTTTGTATTTTGGTCCACCATATCTAAATAAAATAGCAGGCCGACATATGTAAACTTGCCCTTCTTTTGAAGCCCAAGGTGTTTTCTTTCAAATGAAACCAGAAATAGAATGGTTACTTACTTTTTATTTTACAGCCCCCTGTATCCAAAAAAGACCAAAAAAGATCCAGGTTCCCACTTTCCATGGATTGACCCATGTAAATCTACACCTATTTACGTTTTTTTAACAGATTTTTAAACATTTCTGACAAGGATAACATAAGGGAATACAAAGTTTCACACAGTTGGGGTCTGACTAAAGGATATCTCTCTTGGCTTCATCTCCTGAGTCAGAGACAATCCTCCTGTGAAATCTTTTTTTATATAGCATGGGAAAATTGTACATATTTTAGGTAAATGCAAAAACCTACTGATACTGCAATGCATGGAGTAAACTTGAGAGATGGGTAAAATGTGTTGTCTTGATCCAAACACAAACCATTCCCAGGGTCAAGTAGAGCTTGGGCACCATTGAAATGCACAGTAAGTGGAATACACTTATTTATAGTAACAGGACCTCTACTTGACTGCTCTCCAGGAAATTGTGAGGTGAGAATTCTGCTGGGGGAAGCCAAGACTAAGTTGCTTATGGGCAAATAATCTGATTGCAAGGCTAAAATATTTGGGTGTTATGTTCAGGTTCATGGTAAGGAAATGGTTGGTAGATATTTCAAGATTTGTGCTCTTGTGGGCTCACAAACCATAATCCTATATGATCATGTTTGCAAAACCAATAATGGTAAAATATGTGTCCCATAACTAAACATACCTTACTTTAAATGTAAGATTTCTGTACCAAAATCACCACTCTCTAGGAAATAACTGTTAAACCAACCAGGCATCTTCATAAAGCTGACCAGTGAACAACCGTAAGGATAATGCAGTGAAGCAGAACAGTTTCTATGATGAAATCCCAGATGGCAGAACAGTAAAGCACTGTGTTACAAGAAATCTCTGTGAAAATTGTGGTGAAACCATTGTCCCAAAGTTTGCAACTATTTTTTACAGCGCAGGTAAAGGCAGGTCACCCTAAACACCTTTGCAACATTAGCTGCCCGGTTCTTTGAAAGTGCATGGAGCAGGTTCTCAGACTACACAAAGTAGAGGACCCTGCCATAACAGCATTTAATGTCATCACCAATACAGCGCAAGATCTATTTCAGGGAACATCTCACCGATGAGATTGACTACACAGTGTTCCACCACTAAGTCCTTGACGTCTACCTGCAAGGGTGACATGCACTGTAAAAAATGTCATCAAAATAATGGTGAAATCTGTGTCCCAAAGTTGCCCGAGATCCATCTCTACTTTCATAGAATCCTTTTATGACTGTACTGCCATGTGTGGCTTCATTGTAAAAACTGCACTGCTTCACTGCAATAATTATGAAAATGGCAGTTCACGTACTGTTGAATTTTATGAGGATTCCTGATAGATTTAACAGTTATTTTGCAGAGTGTGCTCTTGGCTGATGGCCACACTGAGAGCCAGTGCTGCTTTTTGAGGAAAACATGTCTTCCTATCAGGGTCAGTTCCCCACCTTTAACTTCTACTCAAGATTTAACTCATTTTGTAGTATAAGAAAACCTTTGATGGTGCTAGTCAAATGGATTTAAAAAGTGTTTTCTTCTATTTAACATTTTATTCTTAGATCACACTAGAAAAGGTGTGAGGTTCAATCCAACTTTGTATTGAAATATAAATATTTCATAACAATATTAATCAATACTAATCAAAATATGACAACGCAATAGGGAAGTTTTCTTCACGTAACAGTCTGGGGCCTTGTCATCTTGGGGGCATTGCAAAAGTGAAGGGGATCTGTCTATTCTGCCATATAAGCTATAACAAATTGAAACCAGGATGTTTATGATTTGGCAGAAAATCGAAATTTGGTTGCTCTTATAAATACTGATACTATGTCCCTCGATTGTCTTCTTATGAATTTATCTTAGCAGGTAGATAAGGTCTGTACTTCTTATAATTTAAGCCCCTCCAACTCAGTGCTGAATCCACACATAATTCAGTCAACTCATAAGGACAATCAGCAGGGCAATGTTCCAACCATGATTTTAGTTTAAAGCTGTTGTTTTGAGCAATGCCAAAACCTCCAAAACTTTGCATCACTTTGTGCACTGCAAATTATGCTGAAATAATGCTCTTACACTCCCATACAAACGCCACATTATAGACAACATGCTAATGAAGGAAGGCCTAGTAACCATGTTTACGAATTTCCCCTTAATGGAAGGGGTACCTGTTTGCAATATCATCTAGATAGGTTATCAAGAGGCATTTGCAACTACTCAGTCATGTAACCCTGCTCCGACACACTGAAAACTTTAATGCCCTCAACCTGACAATACAAAAATGGACAAATTTAGATTGTCATTTTGAGGGCCAAAAGTTGTCAGAATGAGGGCTTTACATTCAGCGACACATAACCCTCGACTCCCACCCGGTGTCTTTCTTAGGTTTGAATAATAACTAAAGTGTCTGTGCCACCATAGGTCTTCAAAATGACTATCTATGGTTGTCAATTTTTGAATTGCCAGGTTGAGGACCTAAAGTCATCAGCACTGTCTAACTTAGGAACTTTCAGTACAGGAATACTGAACTCCCATCCAAAAAAGGACTTGCTGCTGATCTTATTACCATTGGTGGTGTTATACCCGACACAGCATGTCAGGTAGAGTGCAAGAAAAAAGGCTGTGAGACCATACAATGATAGGATATCATCCGCCTGTAAGTGGATCTTGTTTCATTGAGGCTGTTGTTTATCCTTACCACTAACAGTTTTACCTGTGAACCATCAGAGGGGTTCATTTCTGTAAAGAACACATAACGCTCTCTGGAACTTGGCGGAAACTGTGAGGGCTTGGATACCTTATGACTGGATACATTACTCCTCATCTGATTCATCTCTTATAAAGAAGTGGTCATGATGATGATTATGATGATTACATTTAACATTTTGACTTCATCAAATTAATGTACATAGATAACATTTTTGTGGGGAAGTTCACCAAACCTCTTTGTCTCCAGCAGAGGTGGGTATTGGGACCGAAAGTATGTTCATAGGCCCCAGAGAAAAACACTGGTGAGAGCACTTCATGTCACCCTGAGCAGCTCTTTCCATCTTGAAGAGGAGCTCTGGAGCAGCTAGTGACGTCTCTGCCAACTCTAGTCCTTTGATGTCCACCTGACGCAATGGCACAGGCCACAGGCTAATATAATGCCACACTGAGAGCCTATAGTGGGTGCTCTCCGAAAGGCTGTAGTTGACTTCATATAACATCTCCAAATTTACCAGTCATGCCTTTCATAAGGAATTGTCCAAAAATGATCATCAAAAGGTTTCTATAATGTGACATGCCCTCTTATCTTCTTGTGGAAGTTTACTCTACTGCTCCTAGTCTGATTTTGATAAACAATGTCTCAAAACTAATCACACTTTACCTCAGAGAATTCATTGAACTCAAAGATTGTGATAGCATGGCGTTTCATAGCCATGCAACTGTATTTTTCCCTGATCTCTGCATATAATATCACATCTTCTTCTACTTCTTTTGTCTAACTGGACTACTGAACTATAAAACAGATGTCGACTACACTCAGATTACCAATTCACCATCACAGGCAGAGACATTAATTGTTATCTCTTGTTAAGGCAAAATCTGTACAAAGGACAGTCTGGTTAAGCATAATACAAACAACAAAGCACAGGTCTTTATATTCCTTATCCTTTCTACTGTTTTTATTCGGGGAATCCACACTAGCATCACCAAAAGATAGATAAGGATATGCATAACACTAAATGCAACATGCATGTATGTACATATACTTCTAGATTTCTATTATCTAGTTTATTATTTGTGAATTAATCCTACTTGGGTATAGGCCTAGAAAGGGAAACTTTGTATTATGTGCAGACAAAGGTTTGGCCCAGAAACCTCAGATTTTATGCAGATGACTGACTATTCAATATCAAAAATCTTAAAATGTACGTTCCTCACAGGTACAATAGTGTGCAAAGAGATCATAACTGTATTTGTGGACAAAAAGATTCATACCCTGCTGTATTTAACCATAACATTGTGAAGTTCAGAAAAAAAAACATAGTTATTTTTAAACATCTGTTACAAAGATCTGGGCTTAAGGTAGTTTGATATATATGTTCATGATTTGCCAACAAACCGTCCATTATTATAGCCAAGAAGACTATATTTCCACCATAAGGTAAATTTAGATGGAGTCACCATGGCCTATTCTCATAATGTTATTTTCATCATCTTTTCAAGAAAAGAAGTACACTTGTAATCTACCCTTTATAATTGGATCTCTATCAATGCATCATCCTGCCAAATCACCATAAAGTAATAGGATACCGTACTACGAGAGTTATGTTTAACATTGGTTTGCTACTGCTGCACTAAGGGGGATATCCAAAATGAATCAGCCCCTGCTTGCTTCATGTACTCTGATGTAAATCTGACTTTTGTAACATTTGAACTATTCTTCCTCCTGGAAGTGTAAGGCTGCAGGAACTATTGACCGTACCTGCCAAGATGAGAACATATAACAGCCTGCATGATGTGTACCAGTTGCATCACAAAAGTTCAGCAGTGAATGAAAGGAATGATTGCATTGGTTGAAAATGCTCCTCATTAGAGAGGTTAAGATTCTGCAATGTATACCTGTAAGGAAACGCCAAGGTCTACAAGTCCAAGTTGCAGTACAAGTACAGGTAACGTGGTTGAAATAGCCCCTACATGTGTTAGACCGGTCGGGGTTGTAGTACATGGTTACATGAGTATATTCAGATTAGGTTATATATACATGTATACTGCATATACAGCCATTTTTCCTACACATAGATGCACTACGTGTAAAGTGGGGTCTACAAGTCCAAAATGTCAAGCCTACAAGTTTTATACTGCTAGACTGGGATAGCCCCCACGTGACCTATGACGTTTCACGTACGTGTAGCCGTACACAGAGCTATCTTAACCTCTCTATTACCTGCCTATAAGGAGTGTTGCAATGACCTGATTTCCAACCCAACAATGCTGACCGGCACTTCAGAATTTTGACTTAATACTGTCCCATTATTAATTCACTTTAAGCTATTAATCACAACTGTCTATAGGGTGCGATTTGTAGTAGAATAGAATCTAATAAGCCAATATATCAACTCATTAGTCTTCATCTATCAACTTAAGGCTCCATTTTTATCGTTCTCTTAGTTTTACTCCCTTCCTTACTAATTAACTTTATTAGATTGATGACTTCAAAATGATGCATTATGTTTGAACACCTTGAATAAAATTGAATTATGGAAAAGCCAAGCAAGGGATGTCTATTGTTTATCTAATTCCCTTTTTCGGTGTATGGGTCTTAGATTGTGGAGAAGGGTGAAACAAAGGAAATTAGTAGTTTAAAATTGTTAAGATGCTGATCAAAATTCAGTATTGCCTGTGCACCACTTTAACATCCTTCCCTGTAATAAAAAAGCATGAGTTTTTGATCAAGAACCTCCATTTTTCTGAACATTGTGAATATTTCATGGTTTTGGCATGTTTTCTCTTAAATTCAACACATCTGCATGAGAGTCATTACAGATGTCTGGATGCAGGCTGCCACTGTGGTCATGACAAATGGAGGGTCGGCGTGAGACCCCAATGCAATGCCACATTGTGATTCACCAGTGCTGCATTTAGGACTGCATGAATGCAGCAATGGTGAGGCTAAGATTCCCCTATTTGTAAGTCAAGAGGTTACAGCAAAGTATCATTTATGTAGTTACAAATGAGTACTTCATTGCCATTCATACTGGCTTCATTTACAGATGATTTGCCACATCTTAACACGTCATTGTTCTTTCCTATTGTGCCTGTTTTCTTTGCTCGGGCTCCTTTCACCCAACATGATTAACTTTTTATGGTCAAACACAGGTGTTGTGTGTGTGCAGTTGCCATTTCCTCTTTTTGACAGTCAAACTGAATAAATGGTGAATGGTCAACAGTCCCAGGCAGGTGTTGAAGGTGGTTTGCACGGTTGCTATCAACTATTGATAAGGACCGTTGGTGATAACCATCATTTTATCTATTTATTTTACAGATGACACAATGCCATAAGATATTTATAAGGAAACAGGGTGAAGTCAAAGCTTTTAAGACGCTTTTGAATTAAGGATGAGGTCATTGGGTGTCGATGGCTTTTGGGATATTAAAGGCAGCACTAGGATTGGAAAGGGTAGAGTTACTGTGGTAATCTGCAGCTCTATATGTCAAGAAAGACTTGTAATCAGAAAAAGGTCTGAATTAGACAAAATGTAGACAATAATATTATGCAAAGCTTTTCCATGACAATGTTAAGGTTTATTGATATATTTTGCACACCAAGTTTTCCCACCCCATCTGCCTTAAGTATACCTAAAAACAAAACTGAGACTTCCTAATCTGGCACCACCTCTATTAGTGAGTGAGGGATAGATGTTTAACGCCATTTCGACAGCTAAGGTCATATTGATGGAGAGAACTACATTACACAATTTCACAGGGGAATGTGTTGGTGCCCATGTATATGTGCTCCATGCACATCCCGAGGGGATAGGAAAGAGGAGAAATAGACCCTTTTAAGTGGGCTAGGGAAGCCCGCCCACCTCTATTAGAAACCTTCTCCTATGGAAACTGCAGTGCCTATACCATATACAAGATCTGTGGGGAAAATAACGGCCTTATGGGCCCTGACTGCTTTCTCCGGGGCAGCACGTGCATGCTGACATCAGAGACTGTTTCCCAGGGCAGTACATGTATGCTGACATCAGTGCCTACTGGTTCTGATATCGCAACACACTTGTCATGCCATGTCATGCAGCTTAAAGGTATGGTGCATGTACATATACATATTATGAGAGCTTCTGAGATCAGAACTGTAATGGCAGCGCACACACATTTTCCTCAATCCTTGCTAATCCTGGCAACATTCAACTAACATGCCACCCTTTAGAGGGTACAAATGAGATAGTGTCTACCAGAGTTCCATACATCATTTTTTAGACAAGGGATAGAATGTTTATGATAGTGATAAAATAGGCACTACTCTGGTTAATAGCCTCCAGGTAATACACCAGAGAACAGGTACCTAATCTACACAGCCTAAGATAATAGACTGGGACAGATGAATATGAAAGCTTACAGAATGGGCAATTAATTACAATGCCAAACTCTTAGGGGCTGCTTAGTCTATTTCCTCAGCCCAGTAGACAAACATCACGGCCCTGAAGCAAGCAGCATTGACAGATTCTTGGCCTTAACGCTATGGAGAATTTTATCTCTCTTCAGCTTGAAGGATGTGATGGTCTTCAGGGCACAGCTACAGGCTGCTGACAATGGCTAGCCTCATTTGGAGTCTAGTTAGATCATGATGTCATGGCGTCACACGCAGTGATGGCAGCCGCATTGATGATGGAATTCAAAAAATCTGGGATAAATTGTGAACAATATAACATACTCCAATCTCAAATAGAGCTAGAAAACTCTAAGGATACTGTCTCTAAGCATATAGCACTAAAATGATTCTGTGCCACTCTACATACTATTTAATTTAAGAAGATAAAGGCAGGTAAGTACCTGTGTATAAGCCGGGGCTTCGAGACCATTTTGGAGCCTTAGTCCAGTTTATTGAATGTTCCTAAACACAAGGTATACTAGGGTTTCTGATCATAGGAAGAGGTTGCAAGTAATTCAGGTGTCAGGTTTGGCTTATATAGTTTTCTCCCAATGTCAGGGTTTGACATATATGTGGGGTCTTGTGGTAATTGTATATAAGATGATGTTTGAATTCATGCATGATAACATAAAAAAGAGGCTACAGGAACCAGTAAAATGGTTTAATGGAACCAGGCACTGATACGTTACGACCTAATCGTGGGAGGAAGTAGGCCCCAAAGGATTATCCTTAGAGTCGATAATCCCTCCCCCTCAAGTAGCATTAACCTGCTCTATCACATACTGACAAGCTGCAAAGCTCCACTGCCCTTTCCACACACACTACTGTCTTGCTTAGCCTTGTGCTAACCAATATCTGTCTCCATGTGGGTCCATAAGGTAGTCTGTTATAGTCTGCCACCAAGATGTATACAGACTTTGAGGGATTAACTATCAGCCAATGAAATAATCCCAACCATTCGCTGCAGTCTTTTCATGGGGCAGATGGTATACCCATTTGAAAAGTGTTTTCAATGATAACCACTCTCATGATAATGTGGATATGTCTCATGTAAGGGATGTAAATTTGAAATTGAGGTTTCTCATTGGTTTCCGGTCAGAAACCTCTGGTCAGAAACCTTCATATCTCGAAAAGACAATTGCAGCCTTGTAGAGAATATTTAAGATTCATTTTTACTTGAAACGTGTGCAGTAATACTGCAGAAATATCTGTCCTGTCAGTTTCTGATGGAATTCAGCTGTTTCCTGCCCTTTCATGTTTCAAGTTTTTAATTGAGAGGTACTTTGTCACCATGTCTGAATCTCTATCCAGGGAGTGGAAAGATATGGGGACATGTTTAGACTTGACGTCTGAAAAGCTAAATAGTATTGCTCAACAACAAGAACAAGATATGTCTCTCCACGCCTTCAGAGTGTTGAAAATGTGGCAAGCTAAACCCACCAGTACACATCATCAGCTCATTCCAGTGCTGATGGATAACATGAGGAGATTTGCCGTGGCCAGATATATATTGCTTCACTTTGAAAACAAAGAAAAAGAGATGAGACCCCTCCCAGACCACTCCCCAAAGGCCCCTTTATGCTAATAAGGTCACATAACTACTTGCTTGCATACAGCTGATGGTATGACTACCAACCAATCAGAGGTCACCATTTTGGCAAAAAAATTAAAAATAGAGTTACATAACCAAATTTTTCAAATTTCCCACCAAAATGACGACCTCTGATCGGTCCATTCAAATTAGGGTCATGTGACCTTATTTGCATAATAGAGGTCATGTGACCTAAACAGCCAGCCAATCAGAGGGTGCCATTTTGGCAGCACACCACAGGGGGTTTGGGTCACGTGACCACTTTGAATTTCCTGCCAAAAGGGAGGGTTCTGTTTGGTCCATTTTGGCGCCACACCAAAAAGGAGGCCTTTGATTGGCTGCATCCCCAGTGAGTAATGTCCTTAGATTAGCTATAGTCCTATTCCGATACATTATATACTACTGGGCCACATTGGGTCCTTCAATTTAGGTACAGATCAGTTTTGAAATGGTCAACCACATTTGGTACAGGTTGGGCTAAAAATGGGCTACCCAAAATGGATGAAGATCAATTTACAAGGCAAGTTACCCAATCTGGGCTGAGAGTGGGTTTAGATAGAACAGACTCACTTTTGGCTTTTGGGATTTGACACCAGATGGCCCAGCTATCTCACATACACATTTATTACCCATACAGAATTGATTCTCTATAATATAAAACAACTGAAGTATACTACTAAATTAGACATTGAGTAACAATGTTGAGACTTTATCATAGTTTGGAAATCCTTATATATTGCCTTTAAAATATGTGCAAATCAAGGTAATCCTAGTAGTCATAAGGTGACTACACCATTCCTATCGCAGTAAATGTGATATAAGGATAAAACATGCTACCTACACACACTATGAGCTTAAAAGCTCTGATCTATGCCCCTACATGGTGCTTCTATGAAGAGGGGTACTGAAGATAGCCAAGGTGTCACTAGATTCAAAGTGGTTTTTCTTAGCTTATTGAGTGCAAACTGATATATGGTCGATAAGCACCTCTTGTCTTCATTTGGGCTGGATTGTACCCAAAAATAAATATGACAGCATCTGTAAAATATCTTATGGGTGCATACTAAAATGGTTAGGACATATCATCCATATATATAGGGGTAGGTTAAATACGAAAACTGAAGGTACAGCTCAGAGACAAAGATGCGCTCTAAAAGGAGAAGAGGGAGATTCATCTCACGCCCTGCCATTGTGTACAATGGCACCCCTCTATATTATGCAACATTAAACTTACTTTCAATTTTGTGAATGGTAATTAAAATAGTCATGTTACTCTATAATATGAGCTATAGAACACCTAAATTGGCTCACAATTCCTTCATTTTCTAGTCTGAGAAATTAGTACAATTTTGTGCAGGGTGTGAGATGAATCTCCCGAGTGTGAGACGAATCTCACGGGCATGAGACAATTCTCGTGCCACTATATTAGGTATATCTATGGCCAAGGTCATAGTAGGAAAATGATATTCATATATCTTATTCCTTTATTGTATAGGTAGTTAAGCATCATAAAGAGGATTATTAAATATGATGGCTTGCTAGTTATATTTGCCTTGATATACAGGGTGTGAGACTAATCACCTGGGTGTGAGATGATTCTCCATCCTATTATAAGACTTATATCTCTGGCCAAGGTGGTAGTAGGAAAATGCCATTCATATGTCATATTCCTTTCATATGTAGGAACTTAGGGATGATAAGAAGGATACTTAAATATATAAAGTCTGACAGTTATATGTGCATACATATGCAGAGAGGGAGTGAGACCAATCTCACTTAAAGCTACCCCACCATATATCAATCCATCTGACATGCTCTGTCTTGGACCCAGGCTACCAATCCTTTTATGCATATACTGGTAGAGGTTAAGGATGAAAATACAATATTTCATTAGTCCATAAAGCATATTGATATCATAGATAGAGACCAATCTTTGGGCGTGAGACGAATCTCCTTGAAAATTAACCAAATACATTTTTGCTTACAGCATAATAATAAAATAGTCTATACATGTCCAAATGGTCTTAAGAAATGCCTTAACTAATGCTGAGCATACCTAGAAATGTATATCTGCCCCCATACTTTTCATTTTTTTTCTATTCCTCTCCATATGTGCACTTTCAGATTTTATTGATAAAAAACGAGTCTTTTGGGGTGGTTTAAGGTCCCTTACTCCCAAAATATTCCTTGGATATATGTAAAACCAGGCTTCCCTGCCTAGCTCTAACTCAGTCCTATCAGAATATATAATAATAACACATATATGTTTAATTCTGAATGAACTATTCAGCACAGAAGTCAGGACAGCCAAATAACGCCAAGTGGTGCCCATCGACCATAATGTACTCTTTTGATGCCATCACCAGTGCAATAGAATAGATGAGTACCACTGGGTATTGGTATACTTAGTAAGGGGGGGGGGGTCATGTTCAATAATTGACTAAGCCTAATTAATTTGCATTAAAAAAATATGGCTGAGGCGGTTTGGGCCACATCAGAAACCCATGTTGAACTGAACCTGAGCCCAAATTTATGAGCCCACTTTAAAACTGATCTGTGCACAAATTGGCTTGCTGAGTGTGGCCCAGACACTTTGCTGAGGACAAAACCCATCGGGTGCCCGTCGGGCAGCTCTTTTTGGCCCACACTGGGCACCTGCTGTAATCCACACTGGGGCCACACATGTATTGCTACCTGGGTAAGATATTTAGTATATTACGTATGTAAGTAAGACTAGAAAAGCATTCAAATAATGTATCAATAGAATATTGATACCCATTTGTATTTATATAATACATAAATCTAGCCCTGTCTACTTGTCAGGGGCACGTTTTATGCATCATTCCAATACTACAAGACTTTCCGTCTATATAATTATTTGAGACATATAAACATACAGGCCATGTGCAAAAGATGACCTGCCAATCATTAATTGTCTGTTTTATACTCCCAATGCACAAAACGAGACCCAATTACCCAAAGAGTCTTGCCATCTCCGCTAGACAGATGTTTGCAATGTAAAATGCACTTGGAGATCTAAACCCTTCATGCTGGTGGAGGTCAGGGGAACTGTTGGTCATAACCTGGCCAGAAAGGTCATGAGACAGGATACTAGTATTACTAGGAGAATTGGAACATATGCATCTACAGGTCACTGTTCAATAATCATATTGTTGCATATAAATCTATAATCTACTGGTATCTGAGTTTAAAGAAGAAAATAAAGGACCCAATGTGAGTTATTTTCTTTTCGTTACCAAGCAACCTTTACTCATTACCTAGTTATGTTAAGGTGAATTATCAAACAATAACATGAACAAGGCTTGGTGACGTAACCTCCACGCTACTGAGATACAATTTCCTAGACCGTATTTCTGCATCCACTTGTTCTGGAGTCAAGGAATAGTAAATAACATAGTGAAAATGGCATGACATCAAGTAAAGGAGATGAGACTTCCCTATATTACCAGGATATCAGTTATTCAAGCCCTGTTTAGTGAACTACAACAGATCTGGAAGTCAAATTGCAGGGGCCTTTAACCACTTTAGAGGTCCCATATGTAGTACATCAATGCACTATGCTCTTTTGGTAGATCTATAGCGTGATGCATAGTTGTGCCTCTTCTGTATACATAAAACATTTTGTTTCTGTGATGAGTATTTGTTACTTCCACCTGATTATCATGCTGCCATTTTAGATAATATTCATCTACACGAAACAAAGAATACTATGGAAATTTCTATCATATACAAGAGAATTAATTTGTGTGTCATTTAAAATGCAGTTAACGGCAATGGTTATAAATTCAGGTAAAACTCAGCATTTTTTTTTAAAGTGTAAAGACATGTTGGCAACATGCAGGAATTTGCTCAAATGATATACTATTATGACTAGGAGACTTGGCTAAAGTGGACTATGGCTAATTCAACATTCTATGACTGAATCATCAGATCCTAGAAAGATTCTATCAACGATAATTAGCACAAAATGTAACATGTCAGACAGTCATTATTAAAGGGTCAACCCAATTTTTAGACTCCTTGTGCTCAGATTTCTTAATAGAGCCAGAGTTTTTTTTTTGCACAGCCGAACTCTTAATTTGTTACTAATTGGCACTGTTAAGAAAAAAAAACTGTAGTGCTCAATTAACCTATTGGCAATCAAGAATTGCTGAGCTGAGCAGTCTTTTTCTTTTCTTTATTTTGGGGTTCATATCATTTCAACCATTTTGGCCAATTTGCCAAAATCACATAGTGTTGACAGAAAAAGAGCTTCATTAGAATGTTCAAAACATATATTACAACACTCAAACAGCAGTCTCGTTTATGAACATCAAAATAAGAAATTAACACAGAGAAAATAGATAGTCTTTCAACTAATTCGTTTTGCTCTCAGTGACCATCATATTCATACACATAATCTTTAAACCTCATGGGACCTTGTTATAGTTCATAGGTCTGAGTTAATTATCATTTATGAATTGTCTAGAACGATAAACAATACAAAGACTAATAGACATCATCTTTTATAGCCAAACAGGCAGCCAAGACATTTTTAAGTAGAGTCGCAATGATAGTGTGAGCTACTAAGACTAGTATAAACCACCTTTCTACTCCTTCTTCCTGCCTCTATAATAAATGAAGAACACTGAGGTACCCAATTAATGGTCCTCTTCCCATGGCCACATGGGTCCTGTTTAGCATCAGGCGGCAGGTAGGGGGCGGAAATGTCCTAAATGCACCTGATAACCCTAGCTGTGGCCTTGGGTAACCTAAAGCTTTCAGTACAACATAGTTCTTTTTTTGTGACATTGTAGGTTGATGAATACATAGTTCTTTTGAATAACACTGGCTTAATCCCTTAGGAGCAGCAATATGCCTCTAGGTTCATGTTCCTTGGTGATTATGAAGGGCAAACCCAATTGAGCCTAGTCGTGCCAAGCCCTATGCAGGTAGCACACAAAAATGTACCGAGATTAGCCCAACATTTTGGGCGACCATTGGGTCTACGTTGACTGAACCATTTACATTTTGCAGATGAATTGCCTACATCAACCCAATGTTTGAAGGAGTTTGGCAAAAATGTCTAACCATTTGCTGATGCTGATGTGTGCTGACCAAATGCCAATGTTGGGCCTATGTTGGCATTTGGTCGCCAACATCAGGCCTATGTATACATCAGCAGGATGGACAGTGTATGTAAAGGGGATGGTTGGGCCAACATTGGCCCAATGTTATGGCAATGTTTTTGTGCCACCTAGGTAGTGAGTGTATCGGTTCCATAGAATCAGCATAATGTACAAATGCAGCAATGGGGCTCATGGCTACCAGAGCTGCATTAAAGAATACATCATGAGGATGGACGGACAGAATTAAAATTTATGATATTATGCTGTGTGAGTCTCATTTCGTCCATGCATCATAATGCGTGGACAGGTGATTCGTGTCCTATTGCCCACGCTTTAGGCTTAAGGATGCCAGGATGCCGAATTCGTGTATTTAACTTTTGACCCAATAAAATCTTTAAAAAAAAAGATAAATTAAAGATAATTATAAAAAAGATGGTAAGATGTACCTACATACTTCTAATCAGTTTTGCATTGGTAAATAATGGAGCTAAGTGGACATGGACCTTCAGGTATTCAGTTTATTGAGTTAAGCGTTTCAATGAGGTTAGAATTGAGTTCAATTGACAACTCCAAATGTTTATGCATAGTTGTATACTGTCCGAAAATTAGCAATATAGCTACAAAGAACTATGGGAGGATTATAACCTACACAGTGACAAAATATTGTCAAAATAACGACAGATCTCCTGCAGCTTTGGTACAAGGATTTCAGCATTATTTTCAAGCACGTTCCCTGTACTAAAGTGCTTTAACATACTGCCATCTGGGATTCACTGCATTACAATTACAGTGGTTCACTGTGAGGTTTATCGAGGATGTCCGATAGATTCGACAGTCATTTCTTAGGGTGTGTAGTAGCCCATGAAAGCACATACATAGATTGTAATCTTCATAGAACCTCCACTAAGACTTGCTTGGTAGTACAGGCCATGCACTGACACGGGTAAAGGATCTGTGGCCTCTTAAGATTAACCTCGGCATGCAACAATGGTGTCTCTAAAGACCCTGGATGAACCGTTGTCATGGCAACAAAGAAAGTGCACTTGTGCAGTTAATGCCTCTTAATGGGAACAACCATCGAGGTGGACCTCTACCGTGCTCAGACACTGTAAGCTATTCATGGTAGTTAGCTCAAGATGGTAATGTAAGGCAACTCCCTGCATGTTAATTAATTCCAAACACTGATCAGTTTACTGTTTTGTTCAAAATTGAATCACTCTTTATCAAGGTTTAGACTATGGCTGAGTGATGTTTGACAGAAAGTAATAGAAGCTGTTTGTGAAGAGCTGATCGATGTGTTGAGGTTAGTTTAATGGAACGTCATTGTAGTTTACCTTGACATACACTGGAGGGAGTCTCTCACTCCCTCTTATTGTTGTTAGAACTCTAGCTATATTAAAGTTGACAGATGTAGAGACGTAAGAAGCCAACCTTTATTAGGGTTCAGGGGTCTCAGTGTGGGAGCCGCTATACTGTTTCTGTAAGGCTTTTTTCTTTCTCTTTTTTTTTCACAAAAAAAGAGTACCAGAAATATGAATTATAGATCGTACCATACATAGAACTGTATGTATTTAGTGCTGCAAAACGCTTCTCTATGCCTGCCTTGATCCTTCAGGTTTTTAAATATTAAATTTAGAAAATAAAATATGATTAGAAAAAAAGACCTAATTCTATTGTAGGGTGTTCAGTCTATTTTTTAGAAAACTGAGAAAAACCTTTATTTTCAACCAAAATGGATGAAGGGGATCGTGAGTAATACAAAACTGAAAGAATTGTAATTCTATCATCACTAGTTCCTTTTTCAAAGAACCTTTTCTACCAGAAAAAAAGGGTTTTGAGACAGACAAACTCCCCATAGAGAGTGGTCTAGACTGGTAATCAGGTTTCTGTAAATGTGGGGAGGGCGCTGTGTGTGCAGCCTGAGCAGCCTCTGCAGTGAGTGGGGCCTACATGCACTATATTAAAGGTACACACAGTGCAGTATTTGGGAAGACAGGGGGTATCAATCTTACTATAGAATGCTGAGTTTTTCTGGTCTAATCTTTTTAAGCTTTGGACAGGAGATTGTCAAGACACATAATATTCATATCTACCATGCTGCATTTCCATTTTCCTAGGCAATAACGGTGATTTGGCACTTCTTGGGACAGATTCTGCTGTAGTTTTTACAGTTTGTGCTCTGATTAAAATACATCACAGATAATAATGTAGCCCTATATCATAGTAGTTCAGTGCAATCAGTGCTGGATTGATTTGCCCAGTTTAGCCCAGGATTATAATGGTCACTTCACACTTACTCAGTCATATAAAACCATGATTTTACTATTATAAACCTTTTGGACAACGACATGTATGCTTAGTATGAAACCATAGCTTTCCATTGGTATACATCTTCATGTTTTTCTAAGGTAAATGCCCAAAATTGCAAGATTAGTCTGAGGAGTGAGGAAAACATCTGTTTGTCTGTGCCCCGTACACTGAAAACCTGGAAAATCCGAAACTAGTTAGTGGTGATGACTTTATGTCGTCAGGTTGACAATACCTAAAACAACTACCTTAGGTGGATTTTAGGTTGTCAACCTGATGACCCAAGCCGTCAGTATAACAATACTGACAATAAGTAGTAATCATACTGACGATTAGGTCATCAGGTTGACCACCTAAAGTCGTCATTACCACCCAAGGTAGTTGTTTTAGGTATTGTCAACCTGGACCTTGTTTCAATAGATTTTATGACAACTTCTGCCTGCTACGACTTGAGATGGGTCAAATCTTACCAGGTAATCTTGGGATTTTGGCCATAGTGACCAAATAGTTGGCTACATTACTGGGTGATCGTACTGCATGTTGGCTAAATTAATAGCCACCACAGCAGTGATTCAATAAGGGACCCTCATATGACAGCCCTCTGTGTAAATAATTTTTTTTTGGTTTGAATTTACTTTATTGACTAATAATATATCGGACATGGTTTTATAAAAGTACAGAAATCAAATTTACAGTACGACATCTTCAATAAGTAAACACCATAGGTTAACATTAAGAAATACAATGTTTTCTTGGAGAAATATACATAATTTCCATGTAATACGAACGATAGCTTAGTCAAGCAGAAGGTAGAGGACCTCATCCCCACTTAACAGTGTTAGGTTGATAATTCTGGTCCTACCTATCTTCCCAAATTAAATACAAAAACTTGGCACAAAAAGGTTTATAGAGTAATAGTGAAATATACATAGAAGGAGTCAGAGAGAAAATTCAGCAATCCTTGTCACACTTTGGAAGCTTCTTTAGGAATACAAGAGAGATTGACAGCAAGATAAATATTATTATTATAAAATTTACAGATAGTATTATACATTTACATACGGAATAAGAGCCTTTAATGATTTTTTGGATTCATTTTTAAATTGGTTCAGATTAATAGCAAGTCTCCTTTCCGTAGGCAAAGCATTCCACATGAAGGCTCCATAATATTCTACGCTCTTAGCATATGCCATACCATTGGGAGTTATAATCTTCAAGGTAGGTGCATCATGTAATCTAGTAACAATTCTTCGATTATCTTTATAATTATCATCTTGTGCTCTACTATACATATAGTTTAATACATGGATATATCTTCTATCAGCAATTTTGTTATTTTTTGTTACATTGTGTATATAGTTAGTATTTGTCAGATGGGGAACACCAAGACATATTTTTATACAGCGATTCTGAGCATACTGGAGTGGGTCCAGATATTTATCAAACGTGGTGGCAAAACATATATCAGCATATTCCATATATGGGAGGATAGTACCTTTGTATATTCTTAAGGCTAAATTCACATCAAGATATCTTCTTAATTGACATAATTTATATGTTTTATATGCAATAGTTTTTGCTTGGTTAGCTAAATGTAGATTATAATACAGTAGGGGATCAAGGGTAACCCCAAGGTATTTATAACTTGGTACTACTTGCAATAGCTGATCGCCTAAGTGTATATCAGCTCTTAAAGTATTGAGTTTTTTAGTACTGGAAGAAAAGATCATCACTTTGGTTTTAGCCACATTAATAGATAGTTTGTTTTGAATACACCATGTTTCATACATCTCTAAATCATTCTGAAGATCAATTTTAGCTGACATATACGACTGATGTGCTGAATATATAACAGTATCATCAGCATATAGTTTAATATTACAATTTTTAACACATTTTATTACATCATTTACATAAATTAGAAATAGCAGCGGACCCAAAATTGACCCCTGGGGGACACCACACGTTACTTGGTTTTTACCAGACGTTATACCATTTGTTATAGTTATTTGGTGTCTGTTCGTGAGATAATTTTCAAACCAATGGTAGTTGTCAGACCTTATACCATAGTGATTTAATTTTATTAGCAGTACAGAATGATCGACCGTATCAAAAGCTTTCCTTAGATCTATAAATGCAGCTATAGTAGAATTACCCACATTTAAATTCCTTTTAATATCGTCTGTGAATTTTGCCAAAGTGTCTATAGTACTAAAGCCTGATCTAAATCCTCCTTGATGGGGTGTTAATATTTTTTCTTTCGCCAAAAAACCATACACTCTATTGTGTACAATTTTTTCAATTAATTTACATGGTAAGGGAAGCAATGATATTGGTCAATAATTATTCACCAGTTTGTCATTACCAGCTTTAGGTATTGGGGTTACCTTCGATAGTTTCCAATCATCAGGTACCGTATTTGAGGAGAACGACAGATTGAATATTTTGACAAGTTTGTCGGGAGCATGAGTAAAAATTTTCTTTAGTATATTGGTAGATATATCTGGAATAGCTGAGGATTTGTTAATATTAATATCATGCACTAGTTTTTTAACTTCTTGTAGATTAGTAACAATCGGGTCCATTTCATTTATAACATAGTCATCATATGGTTTCCACGGTATATATAAGTCTTTAGCCAGAGTAGGTCCAATATTAGCAAAATATTGGTTGATAAAAGCAGGAACTTCTTCTTTGTCAATAGGTACATTATTATTTTCATGGTCTAATAATGATATATCTTTTACACGATGGGGATGTCCTGGTATCAAATTGTTTATGACTCTCCAGAATTTTCTATGATCATTTTTGTGATTTTCTAATTGTTCTTTAAAGAAGTTTTTCCTGGCTTTATCTATTACCTTGTTTGCATTATTTCTAAAAATTCTTGAACTTTCCCAATCTTCTTCTTTATTAGAACGTCTAGCTTTCCATAATTTTCTATTTTTTTCCCTTATAATTTCGTAAACATTCTGGGACATCCATGGGTCTCTATATCTGTGCACAAGAAATTTATGTATCGGACAAAATCTATCAAGAATATCACGTATGGCTGATTCATATAGAGTCCATGCTGTATTAACATCTGTTGTAGCATTGAAGTTGTCCCAATTTATTTTATCAAATTCAGTAAAAAGGATTTCATCAGATAGTTTCGAGTAAGAACGACCTGTTATATATACCTTTTCTTGTACCAATTTCATTTTTTTTCTTATTAAGAATATTGGAAGATGATCCGAGATATAATTGTTACATATACCTGATACAATAAGATTAGGTCTAAGATTTGTAAATATTAAATCGAGTGTTGCCTTTTTCCTCGTGGCATTTTTAATTTCTTGGTTCAATCCAAATTGTTTCATTCTGTTTAGTAGAATATTAACTATATCAGAATCCTCATTGATATTAAAATTAAAATCCCCCAACGCTATAATTTCCAAGGTATTAGTAATTCCTAAGTTCGAAAGTATATCCGTAAGGACGTTGACAAATAGATTTTTATCACCGTCAGGTGGTCTATATATATTTAATAATAAGATTGGTTTCATATGATCTTTAAGTATACATATACATTGTAATTCGATTGTACCATCAGACTTGTTTAGATATTCATATTTCTGTATATCATGCTTGATACCATGCTTCACATAGATACATATACCACCTCCTGTTTTAATTTTACCTTTATTATCAAGAACTTGCCTATCTAATCTATATCTAGTATATCCATAAAATTGATAGTTAGATTCATCGTCTTCACACTTGAACCATGTCTCAGAGAACGTAAAAACTTCAAGGTTGGATGGGTAGATTTCAGCACATATAGATGCATAATTAGCTTTAATACTTCTTGCGTTTAGGTGCAGAATACGTAGACCTTTGGAGTCTTCTATTTTCTTTATATTTGTATACTACATTCAGTACATAGAATTGGTTTCTTTAATCTTTCCATTATCTCTCAATTAGTACAGAAGATGGATTACATAAAATTAACCCAACATATACTCCACTATGGTAATTTAACCAATATAGGAACTTCTGCCTTTATGCAGTCCCGTATACCGGTAGTATTATTAAACCTTGTAGGCTTTAATTACAGCAGTTTGACCTTAGCACAGGATTTCGTAGGCAATGGTAGAGAAATATAGAAAAAGTTAGGGATTATTTTGTTGTTGGCTTGCTGCATCTTGAAGTCTAATTTCTTCAGCAGTTGGGAGAGGTTGTTCACCCGTATGTTTGTAACATATTTTCATCAGAAATTCTCCCAACTTGTTGGCACATTCAGCTTGATTATGGGCAACATTTCTGATATTGATGACATTTTTCTGCCCAAGATGGAATCCAGCCCCATATGTCCGATGTCGAGTAGCTTCGTATAGGTACTTGCCCTTGGTCTGGACTAGTTGTTGTAGTAGTAGGGGGTCACTGAACTTGATTTCAAGCAGCTTCTGCATCACAGCCTCGTCGATATCATACCAGTCGTTGGTTTTATTACATGCACGTCCAGCAAACATGCTGTCAAGTGGAGTGGTTGCAGCATTAACCTTCCTTAGAATATGAACTTGGTTTGATACTACACACATTTTAGCTTGGTATGCTCTTTCAACAGAGTCATAGGGTGGCCTTCAAATTTAATTTCACCCTTATGGAGATTAGAGAAAACTGAGTGTTCACTCTGGAAGGCAATACCATCCGGGGTTTGTACTGTTTTAGCATTTTGGAGGGACAGGTCATGAGGTAAATTTCCCAACTCCTTATAGGGGTAGGCTTGTCCTTCTATGATGATTTGGGTTCCTCTGATAGAGCAGTCCAGCCCCTTACCACGTGCCAAAGCATGAATTGCTCTCAGGTCATTTTGGATTTGCTTTTCTTCCCTCGATATATCATCAGCCAGGTGGAGACCACGCCATGTAGCATTTCCATGCAGTCTTTTAACATTAGAGAACATTTGGATTTTGTAGTAGGCTGAGGCAAAGATAACTACTATTGGACGATTTCTTTTCTTAAAGTTTGTGTTTTGCTTTTGATGTGCAGTGGGTACATATTTTTTACCTCGTCGATATATAGCCTCAGCTACTGAATTGTTGAAGTCAAGCCCCAGATCATTGATAATTTGGTCGAGAGTATCTCTAAGACTACCAGGTCTGTCTTCATCAATATTCCCATAGTCTTGATAGCCTCTGAGTAGACTGTATGTATGCTATTCTATGTGAGAATGTCTTGCTCTGCACTTCATCTTTAAACCCACTTTACAATCACTGATCTGGGTGAGTGAAGCCGCCCATAACAAGAAATCACTGACATCACTAGCATTGATTGGTTCTCAATACTAAACCACTTACCTCCTCAACATCTACTCTTAGCCATACTTTGGTGCCCTGATGTATAAACCCTCAGGTATAAACCCTCAGGGCACCACCGTACAGGACGCAGTACGGGAAGCAGAATAGCATAGTGGTAGTTAACTATATTTAACTCCCACTATGCCTCTATTCCACTTGAGAGGATCAGGACATATTAAACAATGTTCAAACATAGGTTGCAGAGTGACAAGTTGAAGGTCATTCTAAAGGTCACTAGTGCCATCATAATTATGGCGCTATACAAGTGTATCTTAGCCCCTGTTTTTCACATGTATGTTTACATGTCATAGATAGAATTCAATACTTCTAGCTGTCTCCCTAAAGGTTCATCTTGCTGTAGCAATACAGTGAGAACTGAAAAGACTTGAATAATGAACGGATATATAGGTAAATAAGGAGGCGACAAGATGGTTATATTCAACAAGAACACATGCATGCAGGGAAAGACAATTTGTGTGCAAAACAAACTGCAAGTCAGTGATTCACTTCCATGTTTTAATAACTGACAGACCACACTGACATTCAGCATGTTTGCCAGATCAGCATCTGCCAACACACTTTCCATAGCCCATTCTAGAGTTACAATAACAGGGGCTAATATTACAGGTAAGCAGAAAAGGCACCTTTTAAAACTCATCTCTCCATTTGTGTCTGGGCTAAAGGGACAGGTGATACTGATAAACATGGTATTGTTATGGCAGTAAAGTCATTGTTTCTTAATCAGATTTCTGAATGTAATTTTATGTTTACTTTGAGGCTTTTAGTCACTTTATTTGAGGAGTTCATATTGCTGAGAGACATGTTTAACAGTGACTAGGAGTACGCATATTATGTATTATGCAGTAGCATGCAGGCTAAAATGCACTTGCAAAGATTGCTTATACATTTTGAAGTGAAACACTGAGTGGATAAAAAAAAAACATTATCTGAGAGCCATAGCTTTGTTTTTTACTCTTGACCTTTGGTTATCTTCTGTTTACAATAAATGACAAAGTCGCCCTTTCAATAACAAAACTATGAGATAAATAACCATTCATAAGTTGTAAGGACAAATACAAAAATTAGAAAGGCAGATTGGATAAGATCAGCACATTCATCCACATACCTTATGGAAAGTGCAAATATGGAAAAGTTGAAAACTTCGCTTGAAAGAAAATCAATAGGATATGTGAAGTCTGGCAGGAATAATAATTATCAGCTAAGTGTAAAGACACTGTAGGGTAGGTTAACCTAAAGACGACCACATACCTTGAGTTGACCACCTGCCACCTTGTTTTTCTCACTTTTATATCTACTGTATGGGGCTGTACTCTAATATTCCTGAAATAGAGGTGTTATAGCATCCCATGGATTGGCCACCTATGATATGTTGAGTAGTTATCATTGTATAACAATACACCAAAGTACCCATGTTTACTGTTTTTTTATCATGGCCAACTGGCCATTTCTCCAGAAATCTTAAACTTTGGTTGCAGATTCTGAACATAGAGATTGTTCACATGTACCAAATATTGATTCTAGACATAGATATATACCATAAGTAAATGATGACATAAACAAATGTTAGATACTTTCAGTTTAGGAGTCATTTTCCCAGGCATACCTTAAGATGACCACCATTTCACCTTGAGTCGACCACCACTCACAGAGAGAGTGTTATGCCTTTAATTGAGTAGAAACCACTGATTATGTAGGATTACATCAAAAGATTCATATCCATAATATCTTGGGACATCGCATTCCCTAGATGATATCCCTATGCATGGGTTTCAAACTTTGCTGTTTTCCTATTATGAGTATTATGCAAAGGAACCATATGACATCAAGAACATAAATGCTAAGTCAAGCAAAATGTAACTGTGGTGGATATTGATAGATAATCATAAAACAAAGCCCTTTTAATGCAGGGCTATGATTATCACTTCTAATTGGATGGGAATGGCAACTACGATGAACGTAATCTTTACTGAAATATCCCTTTCAATTTAGCTGCTGCAAAACATACATTTTCATTACAATACAGCACCATCAACAGTAACATTATATTGTATACTTATGTAAGACACTTATTCTTATGGCATGAAAATGGCCCCATTCAAAGGCTGTGTATCAAGTGGTCGTCTCAAGGTGCAAAGTGGTCATTTCAAGGTGAAAATGGAATGTTTTTAGTAAGGGTGATAAAATAGATATATATTATGCACATGGATTTTCAAGATATAGCATTTAAAAAAGCCTAAACAATTATCTTTCATTCAGTGCCTTTGGGAAGTCTGAGGACCTTAAACTCTCAGAGATATTACCCACTACTAAACCCTCATTGAAGGCCTGCACAGGAACGGTCATCTTTAGGTTAATCTACCCTAAGCTTCTTTATAGCCACAATGGTATAGGACTTTTAGGTAACTGATTAAAATAAGTAAGGATCATGATAAATCTCATGGGATACGGTTAACCTGGTTTTCAAAGGGGAAAAATCAAAGTAATAAGGGGTTGTCAATTTGATGACCTTTTTACCCTTGTTATTAGTATATCAGTAATTTCAGCAGCTAGTTCAGAGAGCCTCATATCATACTTACAAGTGCTTGAAGACTTTCTGTTTCTAATCACTTACTATGTTTACTCAGTCCATCATGACTAGCTACATGTAGCGATTAGTTAGATGCAGAAATCATTGGGCAGCATAAATAGAGCAATCCCCTTCCCCCAATACACTCTATCATAGCATTCTATCACTACCACTAATACCCAGTCACCAGGCATACAGCTCTGCACTGTCATCAGAATAACCACTCTATCCAGGATCACCCCTTAACCCTTTGAATGACTATTCTATGAGGCAGCTCAGAATCACTTCTGTCATTAGCATTTGACTGCTTTATTTATAATAGTGGGCGTTTCATACCTCCTCCCTGCTCTCCTTTACAGTTGACCATTTAAATCCAAGGCACCACTTTCAGGTGTCTACCCAGGGTGCAAAGAGTAAATTTGCAATAAGTAAGAAACAACTGTATCTCAAGCTAGCAGTGCTCAATCAAGGGTTAGTCTCCTCATATTGAGTAAATTGATATAGTCGCTATATACAATAAAAACTTAATAAAACCCTGTATTTAGCTTATAGACCATTTCAGAGGCTTACTGTGGCTTATAGAGTCTTCCTGAAGTCATGGCTTTTGCATTTTTAGACTATACTTATAGTGTACTCCTAAGGTCAGGGTGAGGCTTACAATATATTAGGTTTTACGATATGCTTTTGAGCAACCAGCACCCACCTGTCAGTAATAAGAATCATAAAGTAGAATCATGTTTTACAGATGAATTCATTGTTGAGTTTCTCACACCAAAAATATTTTTGATTATACATATAGATTATATGAGGTGGGATATTCTATGAAAAAAAAATTAGATGATGAGACAACAAAAAGAAAGAACAAGACTAGGAAGTATGACTGTTTTGCACCCGACCTTCTGGAACTTAGGAAACTAAAATAAATCATGAATGCAACAAAAAAAGTGACTTTGATACCAGTTCTTCCTTCTATCTGTCAATTCCATGCTGCCATGCTCTCACAATTTTTATAAGGCTTGCATGATGAGACCTGCTTTTTCCTAACCCAGATAACCCTAAAGTGGCATTTTTATGTCATAGAGTGATAAAAATTGATAAGTAGACTAATACATGACCAAATATGCCCTGTTCAAAATTTTGGACCTTTATCTGCACCATGTGCAGAGATATGAAGGATTGCTTACCATCCTACATGTAGGACAGTAGGACTTTATGCCATACATGAAATTTCAATGCTTTAGCTATAGGGGATCCAGAGATTAGCACCGTCCTACATGTAGGACAGTAGGACTTTGGGCATCCGTCTCCTCTGAAAAGGTCCAAATCTTTACCAGAGGGTAATTTTCTAAGTAGTAGGTGTTTTGGGACATGTGTGTAATGTCATAAAAGTACCTAAGAATACCCATATGGAGCATTTTTGGAAGCCTTGGGCCTAGAACTATAGGATGCAACATTTTACTTCCATATCTGTTAAGTATACTTGCAGATATAGACCTCTTCCCATGATGTCACTTAGGTGTCCTACATGTAGGACAGTAGGGCTATCTGGGCTAACCAGACAAAGCAATTATTGAAGTGAAGTGAATTTGAGAAAATAACGGGTGTATTTCAATTGGTTTCAATTCTCAATAAAATCTTTTACTGACATCCATGGACAGATCTGTCGGCCAAATTTTACAAGAAAAAGGAGAAAAAAATAACCTCTGGTAGGGACAAATTGTCCCTTGTTCTCTGGTGAAAGTACCTTTGGGACAAGGAGGGAAAATGCCAGATCAGGTCCTAATTAATTATAGATACACAAAAAGAAGATATTGATTTTTCTAACAAAGACCTAACCCAAGGTCACCCCACTAGATAGCCTTCAGTATTCATTTAAATAAAAATGTGCTGTGTAACTCCCAAGGTTGAACAAAACAGGAATTTGTTCCACATGATTAATATGTAAATAAAACAGGATTTCGTTCAACATAGGGTTAAACATGATAGAGACATTGATATCAAGACGTGTGCAGCAACAAGTGCATCTAGAATGATAGGAAACGGTAGGCTAGACATTGCCGTTTACGTTACAAGTAATCAAATCTCCACTTCTGTAATCTTAAACTCTCTCGAAATAGGGACTAACACAGGCTATCATTTCCTGAAAGCTTTATAAGGGATTCTATTTGGTCAACCTCCCATGTGCCAGTAACAGTATTGTAATGGGAACAGCCATGCAGTTCAGTCAAATCATTACCCCTGCTAACCAGCAGAAGCAGATACATGCAATGCCCCACAGATTCTGATGTTTGTCTCTTTTTTCTACTTTACATGTATGCATTTCAACAGAGAAACGCCTAGCATGTTTTCACAGTTATACAAAGTTAAACACTGGAGTAAAATGCATTCAGTGAGATGTCACTTGCTTCTGTGAGTCTTTGACTTTTTCTCCAAATATTATCTTTTTTCAATATTTCAAAACGTCAATCAATTTAGTCAGATTTTGTCAGTTCAGGTCCGACTTTTGACTTTTACTGAAGTTGAATAAGGCCTTTACAAAAGTCCATCTATATAACAGGGCTGGGTTATTAGCTTATAATGAAGTGCTAACTACTCATTTTGAAGCAGACCTTTGTAGAGCAGCAATTAAAAAATCGCTACATGCATCAGAGGACCTTCCATAATAGTATTGACCTTTCTACGCAGTGTAGACATATGGTACAGATAATTCAATCTTAAAGTTCAGTTGATTTAACCCTTTCACCCATGGATTTCCATTACTCTATGGGATTTGTATGTAAATCCTGCTGTATTGTGTTGAAGGGGTTAACTCTGTGTGTTCAGCCTTTTTCCACACACATTAATATTCCACTATGGACAAACTGACTTTATTCTGTTATAGATGTTAAAAGCTGCAACTTGAAAATATCTATCTTTATCATAATTATATTATGACAACCTATTGTCTGACTTGATTAAACAGAAGGCAGAAATGTGCCCAAAGGTAAGTTTCCTATATTTGAACCTATCATTTGATATGTATTTCACATCGGTTTTCTTCACCCTCTCATGATACTAATGATTTGGATACTTTCCTCCTCATCTGATTCATCTCACCTGACCCACATGTTCTTACAAAGAAGCAGTCTTGATGATATGACGAAAAGATAAACTAAGTATCTCAAAATGACCAGCAATTTTGACTACATAAATGTACATTGATCAGCTTAAACAGCGTTATCTGCATATCCGTTCTTGTGATGTGCATTTCATGGTCATACAGCTGTACATTTCCTTCATCTCTGCACATAATATCATAGCTCCTTCTACTTCTATTGTCTAACTGGATGACTGAACTATAGAACAGACATAGACTACATTCAGATTACTGGCGAAAAGGCCAGTCTGATTAAGCATTACAAAATAAAACAATAAAACACAGGTCTGTTTATGCCTTTCCCTTTCTTCTGTTTTTTATCTGGAGAAACTGAGCTAGCTTCACCAAGAAATATATAAGGATGTGCTTAATAGTATATGCAACATGTACGTATGGATGTACATCTACTTCTGAATTTCTATGTTCTAATTTACATATTTGTGAATCCATCCTTCTTGTGTATAGACCTATTTAACGGCAGATTCATAATATCTGAACACAAAGGTTTAGGCCGAAACCAACAGATTTTTATACAGATGACTCTTTAATTGTCATAAGCTAAACGTGTATGTTCCTCACAGGTACAATAGTGTACAAAGATGTTATACCTGTGTGAGCTGGCAAAAAGGGTCAGTACCCTGCTGTATTTAATCACAAAATTGTATAGTTGAGAGAAAAATAACGTACCTTTGAATATTCAAGCATCTTTTAAAAAAGATCTGCGCTAAAGGTAGTTTGATATGTAAATGATTTACCAAACACCTTCTCCCACACAAATCCTCCTAATCCAGCATAAACAAAACCATCCTTTATTATAGCCAAGAAGGCAATAATGCCACCATAAGGCAAATCTGGATGGAGTTCTGAATTAACCGTGCTTTTGTATGTATAACTTGTAAGTTATTAGGCAGGACATGCACACCCTTTGTGATTTGGTGATTTGGCCTGATATAACTGTTAAATGAAGTCTGGAATATTGAGATAGGTCACTATAAACATTCATATGAACTTGTTGTACTCCAGACTTTGGAACTGTGATGCACATGTACAAGTTGCTGTTATATCTATGGCAGACCATTTTCAAAGTCTGAATATCTTTTAGGGTCTGCTATTCATGATGGGACAATGTATTTCTTCAATAGAGTGTACAATAAAAACTCCATTTGTCAGGAAGCTCAAAAACAGGAAGGCACAAGCTAAACCTTTTAATCTGGGATAATGCATCGTGACCTCATTTTCATTTTTCCGTATGAGGAATCTCCACAGCATTGTGAGTCACCATGGCCTGTTCTCGTTTTCACATCCTCTTTTCAAAAAAAGAAAAAGATGTACACTTGTAATCTACCCTTTATAGTTGCATCTATAATCATGCATCATCCTGCCAAATCACCATACAGTTAGAGGATACAGTCCCATTTGGTGTGGCTTCTAATGTCGGCTGCAATGGGCTAACTGATGGGCTGCTGACAGTTTCTGTCCTCAGTGAGATGCGTGGGCCACACTGGACGTGTGCAGCAACAAGTGGATGCTGTGATGATGTTATATCTAATCTATGTAAAATGTCCACCCTGGCATGAAAGGTATCTTTTTATACCAATAAGCATATGTATATATATATAAATATATATATATATATATATATATATATATATATATATATATATATATATATAAAACCTAAGTCATCAGTATGACAACTCTGTACTGTCAGTATATATATATATATATATATATATATATATATATATATATATATACATATGCTTATTGGCCTCTGTTAGCTGATTTTATATGGGATATATATATATATATATATATATACATATGCTTATTGGTATAAAAAGATACCTTTCATGCCAGGGTGGACATTTTACATAGATTAGATATAACATCATCACAGCATCAGGTAAGTTGACAAGCAAGGATTCCAAAATGTTACAATCCAGTAGAATTGGCTGCCTTTTAAAGACACAATTCAGTACCCATAAATAGTCTGTTTTAGGTGTATGCCCTTCACAAAAATGGTCACACCTATCTTTATGCAATGTATAGCGGGGGAATTCTTGTCTCGAAGTTGCCAGAGATATATTGTTAATTCAACTGAGATTCCTTGTACCACTATACTGCCATCTGGGGCTTCAGTGCAGAAACTCCACTTTTTACTGCAATAGGATTACCGTGGTTCACTGTCCAGTTCAAAGGGTCTGTATCTCATTTTTCCTATCCCCTTGGGCTGTACATGGGCACCACAGTTGACACATTCCTCTGTGTAATTGTGTAATGTAGTTTTTGTCATGAATATGACCATAGCTGTCGAAATAGCATTACACATCTATTACCCACTCACTGTTCAGTTTTATGATGATCTTCAGTAGATTCAACAATTATTTTTTTACAGTGCAGCACAAATTTTGCACTGTCATAGGAAATAACAGCTATATATATCCACAGCTGTAGTAAAGTTCGTACTTCAGACTGTTGTTTTAAAAACCAATGCATTTTATGTGTGGAAGGAAATGTCACTTGTACAAAGACTGTTGTATACATCCATTGTGCTCAGATTATATCTATATGTTGCTTGATATCTGCGTAAATATAGCTCATATCTTCTAT
Organism: Acholoe squamosa; assembly: GCA_949317995.1. Taxonomy (NCBI): domain Eukaryota; kingdom Metazoa; phylum Annelida; class Polychaeta; order Phyllodocida; family Polynoidae; genus Acholoe; species Acholoe squamosa. The sequence continues at coordinate 26,496,536 of OX439050.1, forward strand.
TGATTCAACAGAAGTAATTGCTGACTGAGAGCATTAACCATTTATCAATGAAACCTCTACCTATAGCTAGAATGTAAGTTTTGCCAGAAACTTTGAAAACTAAACGGGCTCATCTGAAACCTTACATCAGGATACAAGAACTGTGCTGCCTACATCCTATTGGGTATATGGTATTGAGAATGAATTTTACTTTGCCAGGAAGGAGATTAGCTGAAGCTGCGCACTGTAGATCCCCTAATAATGGAACCTTATACCTCTTTCAGAGGGAGTTATATTGGGTAATAAGCTGAGATCCCTAACATTTGATAATGTATCCGGAATAGGAACTTTCAATATTGTACTCTCTGCGCCTTTACTATCTTGTGGCGGTGCAAAGGGTAGGAAATGATATCAGATGCCTTGGTGCTGTATGTAGGTAGCTTATCATCTTCTACATTATTATTATAGTCTCCAAATGCCAATGAGAGACATCTTAGGAAAGATCAATTACCTGGCCTGAATGGTTATTAGCAATTATTTCAATAAGGTTGAGCTACATATCAACAATACACTGAAAACCTGGAAGATCCGAAACTAGTCAGCGGTGACCACTTTAGGTCCTCAAGTTGACGATACCTAAAACTACAACTTTAGGTAGTCAAAATGACGACTTTAGGTCATCATCCTGACAACCTAAGTCATCAGTATGACAACTCTGTACGACTTTAGGTCGTCAGGATGACGACCTAAAGTCATCATTTTGACTACCTAAAGCTGTAGTTTTAGGTATCGTCAACTGGAGGACCTAAAGTCATCACCACTGACTAGTTTTGGATTTTCCATGTTTTCAGTGTAGATGAAAACTATAACCTTCAAAACATCTTAGAAGCTTATGTATAGTCAAAACCGTTGCTGATTCTATAAGACATCCATCCTCGCGTATAAGCTGTGCATTATATAAGGGGTATTAGACACAAAGTGAACATGGCCTCTGTTAGCTGATTTTATATGGGATTTGTATGACTCAAGCAGCTGACAGAGGCCACGTCGCTTTTGGGTTTTACTGCAGATGAATAAACATAAATGTTGTTGAATTTACCAACTGGTCATCACCTTCAAGCATGCTGTTTTATTCTGCAATCAACAAACGTGACCTGAACAAGGGGCAATGCAATTATTTCTTCATCAATTGTGACAAAACCTGGGAAAGCATAACATTAAGGGAAAATCCCTTTTTTCAAATCCATGTCTTCAGCTACATTTTGGTACTTTACATGATAACATATTCCAATTAGCTTCAGAAAAATAAGAGTTGAAACACGGGATGCCAGCAACATGCAGAAATTAAGGATAACCCTTAACTAAATTGTGTATTGAAATATCATGGCATATTTAATAGAAAAGGCTATTGGAAAAAATAACTATTCTAAAACATAATCATCCATAATTTTGGCTCTAGAAGGGATAATTCAATTCTGTTTTCAGTTATGAAAACCTTATGGACAGGTCAATAAGATAGGGTAACATTTTATTCAAAAAGAACAAAGTTATTGTTTCCATGGCAACCGAATGTCAACAAACGTGCTAAATTTAGGGAAAAACATTATTTTTGGATTCTAAATAAGGTCATTTAAGAACGAAAATAGAGTTATGACTATAGCATAATCTGATTCTTCAGAAAAAGTTACCCTAGACTTGTTTTCACTCAATCTTTTACTCTTTTGGTCATATTTTAGGTTAAGGTTATGATTTGCCCTGTTTCGTCACAATTGTCAATCATGTCTTCATCCAATAATACTTGATTTGCGCCACCTACCTTGTCATGTTTTTGACAGTTTTGATCTGGTAATGTGATTTCACCATATTTATATCCTAGTGCATGACGGGATGGGTGGGGCTGATTAATATCAGGCTAATTTACCATATATTGTGATTTAATATCTAAATCAATATCACTGATATATTTGTTTTTGTTGGTGAGAGTTAGTACATGATGTGTTGCACTTTGTGAACTCGATGAGAAACCTCAATAGGCACCTCAACCCTCAGTTCTTTTGATTCGACCTGCTATTTATATCATACATTTTTAGACATTTTCATTACAAAAGGTTATACAACAAGGTCACCATAGTCTGCATATGTCCAATGCTGCTAACGCCCAGAAGGTAATATACAGTTATTTCATATTCAGGTTGCAATCTAAAAGCCTAGGATAGGTAGGTCAGATTTTAATTTCACTCTCCCTTCCCCCAAGTTTTAAAAACAGCATTTCGCACTACCTCATAAACTGCAGTCCTTATCAGCACTTTTCAATGTACCTATGAGCCATACATTCACAAAAAAAATAGTTCATTTTGAACCAGTCAGTGCAATATGGTGTAAAATACTTATAACATGTTCTGCATTGAAGCAATTGAATCTGATCTGGGCGCACTTCATTATTGATCCCTTGCTGTACTCTTTTTTTTTAGTTCCTTCTTTTTTGGATGAGGGGCTCGGCAAATTTATGATAACAACAAAGCACTCCAACCTGTCGGTTTGCCTACACCGGGTGATTTAAATAGATAGGTTAATTGGTTGTGAAACTTAATGATGCAGTCATGGATGATAACATCAGCATGGAGGCAGATTAAATCAGATAAGAGAATGAAGCTGCCTCATCAATTAAACTGTGGTGTAGGGCACAGTGGTAGGCAGGCTTTGTAATCATTACAGTAATCAGCTTATGAATATGACATATATAATTGCTTTATTATCATTATCTGTGTATGGTGCTTTGTGAAATGTTCAGTGAGTGAGCAGCTAGATTGAAGACCAACAAATGTGTTTGGATTTTGTCCTGTATCTCCTATCATTCCATGCCCCCCCCCCTATTGCGCTATGTGCAATTTAATCTTTGTAAGGCCTGCAATATTCATCAAGTGTCCACAATAATATTGCTTTCATCATGCAAATTCACAGTACTGGGAGGTAAGGCATTAACCCATTCAGGCCTAATGTTCCTAAAGGTCGACATGAAGGCCTATTTTTGGCCTATTTTCAGAATCCCAATTTAAACAATATTAATTTTAATAAAAAAAATCATAAAAAAATGTAAAATAATGTTATTTTTTCAGTGAAAACCTAGTTTTGAGATTTCTCCATGCAAGAAAAAAAAGGGCAGAAGAATTTTGTGTATATTTGGTCTGTTTTCAACAAATATACTGGTTGCCATGGCAACCAAATATCTAAAATTAGTGATTTTGCATGACTTTGGTTGCCATGGTAACCAAATGGAAATGGTACCATGTGACCTTGTGGATCATTCTATTTTCAGAATTTGAAAATTAAAAAGAATTGCTACAATGTGCACTTTATTGTATCTTAATTGATAAAGGGGTTCCTGAAATATGCATTCTTGAACTTTGATCAAATTATTATTTTTGAGAATATGAATGCTATGTTATCAAAGCTATATCTCCCTTATCACGATAGATACGTACAATCAGGATTCCGAGTTTTTTTACCCATGTGCTCAGCTTAGACCACCACGATTTCACTTCTAGTAGGAATATCAACATGATTAAAACAGTTTTCGAAAGGCAATGATGCAACCTAAGGCCCAAAATTTAGTGTATAACACTATAGACCTGAATGTGTTGCTTCATCAGAACAGCAAAGAATCATGTACCTAGAGGTATCATGTAATCCTTCTAAAGCTTCAAGGGATGTGCCATTCATAATAGCCCACTTTCAAGTCATGAGTATTTCCCAATTATGTTGGGGACTACATGTTCCTAGAGCACTGCCAGCCGTTTTATAATTAGAGAATAGACAACGATCTTCTTCATATCAAGACTGTCTGTTGCCCTATAATGCACAAATGCATCTGAGTGCATTATAGGACAACAGGCAGTCGAGATCTGAAGAAGGAGTTATCTATTGTCTTTATAAAACGTACATTTCATTCCAATCACTTAAGTACCCAATCAAGGTATGTCTAGACCAGGCAATGGCCCTTGACTTGTTTACAGCTATGGTGACCTTGCTCTGGTGTGCACTACACTCCTATAATGCACTCAAGGTCACTTCTATCATGCAGCAATGCACTACCAACCGTTTTATAAACTATGATTAGAACATCGTTCTTGAGGATGGTTAGAGTTAAACACTGAAGTAAAATGCATTTAGTGAGAGGTCACCTGCAACTGTGAAGTATTTGTGTTGTTTAATTAGTTTTCTGATTTATTTTTGATAATTTAATTTATTTTACTTCATGTTAATTTTCATCTATCGAAGGAGCCCAGCAAATTAGTGTCAGCTTGTGTTAGCTAGAGTTAGGGGCTCACACTAGGTGTTAGAAACGTGTACACAGTGTGAGTAAGGTGTTAGACTCAAAACTAACCCAACTAACTCCAGGTGTTAAACCCAAAGTGACTCAAGCTAACACAAGGTGTTAAACTCAAAGTTACTCAAACTAACACCAAGTGTTAACCATACACAGACTCAAACTGACACTATTTGTTGATTTGCGTGAGGATGCTTTAGGATTGGGGGTGGGGTGAGTGGGGTGGGGGGTGAGTGGGATAGGGGGTGAGTGGGATGGGGGTGGGGGGAGGGTTCCAATATATGCCTTAAATTCTTTATTGACAATTGAAACATCAATTGGGTCCTCCTTCCATTCGTCCTCCTTCCAAAATGCCATTCACTGGTATCTTCCTCTTCAGTGTGTGGTAGCTGTATTGTAATTACAAGACTTCACTTCCTTTTTGGACCTGTTTCAAAAGAAAAAAAAGTCAGAATAGATCAGACAGCAGGGTGGGCAATACTGTATGTGTACTTAAGAAATAACTCAGTTGCAAAACTTGATAAAACAATTTAGAGGACTACCTACCTCAATATGTCATCTCTCCTCAGGCTGCTTTGTGTAACTGCTACTATCATGAACAAAGAACAATTTGAACATAGACCAATCAGAGAGGAGGATAGAATCACACCATACTCAAGGACCAATCAGAGAGCTGCATGTAGTATCACACCACACACTTAGTGTCTGTTTGAGTGTCCTTGCTTAAGGATGCATAGCCATGAGTGAACATGTGTCAGGTGGAGTGAGAATTCTCTGTCTAACCTCCCTTGTGTAGAAACCCCTATAATCACACATTAAGAAATATATTTTACCTTAATACTCAGTTTTTCTACCATTTTCTCATAGGTATATACTGTGATTCTCTGTCCACTATTTTCTTATCCAACACAGAGCATAGGCATACATTGCCACTTCACTACATAAAATTCTAGATTCTTCCACTTCAGTGCTATGTTCCACAGACAAATCAAATTAACCTTTATATTGTGAATATACCATAATACCTTGCATATAAGGCACACCTTACAGTCTTCTTGAAAACCTGCCGGATATGGGCTGGTCTGGCAAATATATAGCTTGAGCCGGACACACGTTCGACAGTAACCTCCTGTGTCTGGGCTTTCCAACAGTGAAGGAATTTTTCAAATATTCCTATTAGAAGTTGGTATAAAGTGCAGTTAAAGATTAAGTTCATTTTTGAAATAAAAACTTTCTTTGAACCTCACTGACATAAATAGTACCATATGCAGGGCTATAGGGGGCTGTAGCTTCTTTACATACTGTACAATTACCAGTAGAATAGATGACACCGACATATTGAATATTCATATTAATATGGTGCAAATGGTTACTTTCAACGAAGTCATGATGAACTGCAGTATTTAATCAATATATATATTTTCAGAATTCAAAAACCTTTGATTACCCCCAAACCTTTTTAAGCTCTCAATGCCTTAATATAAGCTGTGCTCCTGGACTGAATGTCCTGCAGAGTGAAAACGTTTTTCTGAAAACCTACCTTATATGCGAGGGTATGCCTTGGCAACCAGCCCAAAAAAAAACTAATAATGCAACAAAAAAAAACTGGCATGTGCCTCGGACAATATTAATGCAACAGTAAAATGTATAGTACAACCAGAATGCCACCTAGTGGAAAATGAATAAGTTATTTATTGTCACATGTGTGAGGTTGTGCCAGATGTTGCCTGATGCATTGAGAGAGCTCACTCATGGGCTTGCTTGGTGTGGGTATGCGCGACTTGTGTTGCACCACACACACACCTTACACTTTCCAACACCTTGTGTGAGAATCTTCAAGGCTCTCACCCAGGATTGGCACATCTAAACTTCAACCACCCTAATTATTGGAGTCACTTGAGTGAAGATGGGTGAGAGGTGGAGGAAATCTCACACACAACTCAGACATCCTCACACCTTGTGTGAGCATCTAGAAGGCTCTGACTCAGGACTGACACATCTAAATCCATCTCACCCTGGTCACTAGGAACACTTGAGTGAGGATGGGTGAGAGATGCGTAAAGCTCATGCATACCTCACACATCCTCACCCCTTGCGTTCAGACCCAAAATGGTTTAACCCATGGTCACCCTGACTCACTCATGGCTGACTCTAATTTGCTGGGAGAAAAAGTATAATTTCCTATTTACACTTATAACTTCAACATGTTAAATATCAGCTGCTCACGACCACCTCCTAAGAAACCTCTGAACCCTCCAGATCGGTTCATGATAACTAAAGAAAAAGAGTACATTATCTAATGAATATTAGGAACTGAGTAATTATCTTTTTTCTCTTTGACATTTCACTTATTCACCATATTTCAAATAGATGAATACAATCAGGTTCTCCCTTTTGTGCGCCCTGGGTATTGCAGCTATCCTCATTGCAAGGTTCCTTTGTGCAAGATTGTATCTGTGTGAAAAAGTAGACTCAAGATTAGGTTCTTGCACCATGGCCTTATTCAATTACACTTGATTTACTCCACCTACTCTGTTTTGGGGAGTCACTTCAGATATTGCCTTTTCATCCTTTTGTATTTATCATGGAACATGACATATTGGTCGACCGATCCCCATGATAAAACATGAATAATGGTTATTCATGGCTTAATATCTGATTTTGACATCAGTATAGTTAATGTTACGATATATTCTGTCGGCTATGATAGTTATGACCATTGGTGAGTAACACCAATGGTCATCTGATAAAACAGTGTTTAAGACAGAATACTCCTCTATAATGTCTGCATCATGTTCTTCATTAAATAGTAAACTCGCCTTGATATTATGGAACATCTCAAGGTCGAAGGGACTCAAAGAGATTAAATTGCCTAGAATGTTGAGATGAAAGCAGTTATGCAACATCAGGGCACCCTCTATAGCCAATTCAGTTTAATTAACCATTGAATTGACCAGTAATTAGACAGATTACAGTAATTTGGTTGGCCGAATTTTGCAACTGTCTAGCTATATTATGTTAATGTTGTGAATCTGCACACATGGCCTGCAAGGAAATTTAATGGGACATATCTACCAAATATTTTCAGTACACTATATTCTGTAGGCCCCCTAGATTATATGTAATAGGTGGATCTGTTGTCTCTACAATTAGTGAATAATCAATATTGATAAAAAACACCCTGACATTTGGTCAATTGCATCGAAGTGGGGACACAAAGGTCTGAAAATGATGGAAAAATTAAATACCAATACAGTCAAGACATTTTCTGTGCTAAATGCCAGTGCATAGGGGAATCTTATCTTAAATTGGGAACACTAATGCTGAAAATTGCCAATCTGAGCTGCAGATCAATTATATAGCACTGAAACCTATGGGAATTTGGTATAAAAAGACATTTTGATTAAAGTACAAGTTCAATACTTTCAAATATCCAAATTCCTTTTAACTTTGTTTTGATTGACCCTACATATAACTGCCCCATTCTTATAAGCTCATATTACCATAGGGTAAAGTCTTTGGCTTTTATCAGGGATATTAATTTTTTTGGCATGTGCCCTAGATCCCTAGATTTCTACTAATTCATACAATGTGTCAGTAATGTTTGCATGTGAATAAGTATTTAAGTGGCTGACTGCAAGGGTAAAATATTTCCAGTAATTGTCATAATTGGATGAAGGAGGAATTATTTCATGTGGCATGTATGGTTCTTCTGAAACTACACCAAATTAGTTTTGATTTGGAAATATTGAAATGCTGAGTTATATGTTTAAGAACCTTATCTTTCTTCCTTTTTAGCTTATAGAAGACACATGAGGGTCTCTAATTGCATTTTAAAAACTGGTAAATGTGGTTTATTAATACCCACTTTAATATGAATTAGGCATGTATGGTTCCCTTAGTGCTACACCAAAGGTTTTCTGACCACAGTTCCATAAAAGATAAAAGAAAGCATTAAACATTGTTTGTATTTAATGCCTCACACCACTGTTGATGTAATGATAAAAGAAAGCATCGGATCTGGCGTGTTTTCTATTATCTGTGGATGGTTAATAGAAGAAAGTAATAGGAACATGGTAAAAATTAGTCAGAATTGCACCATATTTTCCTATCTGGTGCTCTAGATATCTATCATAGATGGGTAAATATGGGATGTAAATGGAAGATACTGTTTGGCATCATTAAGTTAGAATGATGATGATCATTATTTTGTGTATTTCAGTAACTTATTGCCCTTCAGTACAGTAAAATCATAATTTGTCCCCATTTCGCTGCAAATGACCATTTATCTGAATCTGGGCAATGATAATCTCAAATCAACACTGTTTTTTTTTACAATAAGGGCCCTTTTTCAGATCCTGTCATGACTGAATTTACAGCCAATGGAATCCCCAAGGGCCCAAATAAATACTGGAAGTACAATGCTATTGAAATTAAAATTAAGCACAAGAATTGATGTATATACATGTGCTTGAACCAGCTTTGGGTGGTTATAAAATGATATTAAAATACAGGACACTTGCTGTATCAGAACCAACGTTCTCAGCTGGACGAGTCTTATTTCTCTCACTTCGCCGTCCACTTCCTAAGGCAGGGATACATAGTGAATGAGTAGTTTTACACTTAAGAACTCCTCCATATTTACTTTCCCCTCCAGGAGACTATATTCCCCTGCGTTGATACTACTTTCCTCTGGCCTTGGTACTTTACATCCATATTCCCTCTTATTATGCAGAATGTTAACATGGTAAGTGAAACATGGACATTTACCAGCTGATGCCAGTAAGTCATGTGGATTATGTTTTAAGTGTAGTGCCATGTTTAAGAGTCAGCATTCCACTAAGCCATTATGGTAGCGAGTTCAGTGCTGGCGCCATTTGGCGACTTCCTATCTGTCACAGTGTTAAAGACAGTGTTCTTCAACAGGGCTAGTTATATTCCATCGTTTGTTATACATTATAATGGTTAAAAAGATATATTCTTCTTCTCCCTATACCTATATAATATTATGTTTATCATGTATTCTTCCCTTCTAAATAGTTAGATTACTTTTTAATGATGATGAGAATGCCTGCGGTGTGTGCTCTCTAGGTAGTGCACAGAGGGGAGAAACACACATTACCTATGGGTCAAAGTAGACCCAATCCCCACGTATCAAGATGAAATCACATGGGGTAGGAGAGAAAATAATGGGCTATCGCTTGGTATAATTTTCTTGTAACTTCCCTTAGTTTAGATCTTCATGAACAGTGCTATTTTAAGAAACTTGGACAGCCAATGGTAAGGCAAATTGCCAGTGAAAGTACCTAAAGGCAATGCAGTAGGTGCTCTAAGTATAGCTGATAAACATGCAATATTCAGATTTTATGTAAAGGTAAGAGCATTTTTGCACATGGCCCTATATTAGGTCTTTAGAGATCGTCTCTGCAGTAGTGCACTCAGGCCCGGGGCAGTAGCTGCAGTGGGTGGTGAGTGAGCCTGGCCCTCCTGTATGTCAGGCACCCACACACCCTACTGTTACTACAGGGGAAATGGCAGAAAATGGTTAGGCCCAAAAGCAGAGAAAAGGTCAGATAACTAGCCTAATTTCCAATGGATTCTCAAAATGTTCAAGGAACCTCATTTTCTGTACGATATCTTTCCCTTGGAATCAATTGTAGATTTTATGTAAAACTTGCTATATAGTTATGGTCAGACATAGGTGACTTGTATGGACCTAAAGGGCTGGCTCCACTGCTGTTGGTATAGCAAATTTTTGCTAGTCTAACCTTTTTTTTCAGTGCATTTGCTATATGAAAAGATCATCGGATTAACAAATACTTGCCGAACTGACAGCAGTGGAAAAATTCCTCAATGTCAGTGTTCCATTTTACACTGGCACCCGATATGGTCCCTCTATTAGCTGACAGTTGCAACACACTACTACCTTGACCGAAAGGGCTGCCACTGGTTTCAATGGAGGGGCAAGGCCTCTATATCGGCCAATGACTGGCACCAGGGGCGGATCCAGAATTTTCCAAAAGGGGGGGGGGGGGCGTTGGTTTGGTGTTGGACATCAGGGAGGTACACGTGCAGCACTGCGATGTCGCAAGCACAGCGCAGCAGCTTTCTTAGTGGTCACTTGGGCCTGCTACCCCAGGGAAATGTTCAAATCTGAAGAGGAAATGGTTCATTCTAGTGAATTCTGAGGGCTCTCCTGACTCAGTTATCTAGAGCAATAAGTAAGGCTATTTCTGGGAGGTGGATAGTATTTATGTCACAAATTTTAACCCTGGGTCTGTTTTTCTCTTTATTTCAAGTCATTCATCCATCAACCTTCTATAGCTTTTTTCTCTATTTTTTAAATGATCACAATCAAGTATTGATAAAACGTATTCTATCCAATGGTTATTAAAAGAGAATGTGGTACAATTATTAGGCCTATCCTATATATATTTTTTAAATGATTTTCGCTTATTGTCATTTATAAGTATCTACTAGACAATTACTGGTATGAGGATAATTTTTTATATACCAATCGACTTATTTGACTTATGATGACTCATGAGTCCTTTCTTGCAAATCATTACAGATCAATGATTAAATCATATATAGATCATGAATAATAATTCAAATCCATTTCTAAATTCTCTTTGTGACATGAATTTGTTTGAAAAGGCAAGCAGAGCTTTCCTATTCTACCCCCCCCCCCCCACTTATATCCTCATGTCCCTAGTTATCCTGTAGGCCTTCTCATCTTCAATTCCTCCTCAAACCTCCCTTCCACCCCCCCCCATTTCTCACTACTTGCACACAACAAGGGGCTCTCATACCCTGTACCTACACCCAGCATCACAAACCCTGCCCCTGGGCCAGCCAATAGGCACATACCCTGTCCATGCTCCCTGTATCATGTATTGTGCTCGTACAATGCTCTACCAAAGCTCCCAGTATCATGGTTATACACTATGCACGCCCCAGTATCATTTGCCATGTCCTACCCTTGCCCCCAATATCATGTACCATGTCCTATCCATGCCCCCAGTATCATGTACCATGCTCTCTACCCAAGATCCCAGTATCATGGTGATACCCTATCCACACACCCCACTATCATGTACCATACCCTATCCACGCCCCCAGTATCCATGCTCCCAACATCATGTACCATGCTCTCTACCCAAGCTCCCAGTATCATGGTCATACCCTATCTACACCCCCAGTATCATGTAACATGCCCTATCCAGGCCCTCAGTACCATGTGTCATGGCCTGTCTCTGCCCACTGGTGCACCCATGCAGGTATTATGTACCAGCCCCTGCCCAATGCAGTATTATTTTCCTTAACGTTTTAAGCTGTAGAATCCTTGATAATGGTTCGTTTTTAAAACCGTAAAAACTAGCATGTAGCTGAGAGTTCACTTAATCCAGGACTTTCATTTGCGCCTCAAAGAAAGGGGAGTGGGCGTGCACCGCGTCTGCTCCCCCTTGAATCCGCCCCTGAAAATTTGCACCTATACTATGGTTGTATTGGCCTCACCTTTACCACTCACCTTTACATGCGTCTTCTTCAGTGTAACTACTTCCGCTACCAAGGGGGTCACCTGCATGCCATTTCTTATAGGGCCTAGAGGGGCCATATTGGGGGGGGGGTGGAAAATGGGCCAAACCCCAATGCTGCATTAGCAAAGAATGGAAATATTGGAGGCCGGCCTCAATGGTCAGGGAAGCGGGGAGAGGTGCAGGGAGGGTGGGAGACCGGCCTTCAGGGTCAGGTAGGCGGGAAGATGGGAATGGAGTTGCAGACCGGCCTCAAGGATCTAGGAAAGCTCCCCCAGTGCTCTCCCCGGCTCTACTCATGCTCTCCCAGTGTTCTACCCGGCCCTAGCCAGCCCTACCCGCCCCTAGGGATGCTCCTGTGACACATTTCAGCCAATCATGGGCTGGTCATGTGACTGTATTCCTACCTGTTGGGCAGGTACAGGTTCCCCACAGTCCCCTCAAGGCCAGGGCTACCCACCCCTAGGACTGGGACACAGCCCTAAGGATGGGACAATCTGCCGGCCTGACAATCAACCCAATCATCTCCCCGACTGTTGGGGACCGTTATGGGGTCGACAGTTTGTTAGTTTTGGTGGAACACCCGCATACACCTGTTTACCTGATGGATTATCTTCAATTTATGCTCCTCAGAATGCATGGATATTGAATATCCCCCAAGTGATATTTGATATGTATGTACCCCATACCATATTGTCATTGGGTTTACTGGGATCACACTAGCCACTTCAGCACCATCTTATCATTGGATTTACTGAGATATAATCTGCCGAAATATGGTATTATCATGGGATTTAGTAATATATGATCCATTATTGTATGGTACGGTATTAGTCATTGGGTTTACTGATATATAATCGGCTCCAAAATGGTATTATTTGTCATTGGATTTGATGATATTATATAAACAATTGTAACTTGGTATTACCATAGCATTTATTGATGTATCTAACTTCAGTATGGTATTGTCATGGCATTAACAGATGTATAATCCAGTCCAAAATAACATTGTCATGGGATGTGACGGGTTTCGAGTCACTGACAACTGTACTTTTATGATATATAAATGTACTAGAAATTCCATGATATATCGAATGAATGAGATTTAAAAGTTACTGACAATGTATATTGTCAGTGTATGCCATTAAATTCCTGTAAGTATGGTATTTTCCTGTGATGTAAGTCTGTTTTTCTATGCCATAAATGCCACATCTGGCGCAGTGGTGAGGTTGAATTTATTGGATCGGATTGGAAATTCTTTTATTTATCCTGTCATACACTAGGCTAAGAGCCTGTCTTGCTTTTCAACAGCTCAATGATAATAATATCCTTATTTTCTAAAGTCCCGATCCTACTGACTAAGCTCAAATGAGCAGCTGCAGATGAATCTGCTACATATAGTAGTTATTGATTAACCTAGGTTAGAATGTTAGTTCAGCTAGGAGGTGATTGTTGTTATTTCACCCCAAGGTTGAACAAAAGTGATAATGTCAATATACCAAGGTTGCACTTGAAAACAATGATGAATCATGGGCCCTACACGTATTATCTCGACAATCTACCATAATGATGAGTAAACTTTATCAAACATCAGTTTGATGAAGTTTACTCCCATCTTCTAATGCTATCAGAAATAGCAGGTTCACTTTAATGACATTTGATGGTTGGGTAGGTATAAAGATAGGTACAAAAAGGTTAACAGAGCCTCACCTTTACTATTCACCTTTACATGCGTCTTCTTCAGTGTAACTACTTCCGCGACCAAGGGGGTCATGTGACCACCTGCATGCCATTTCTTATAAGGCCTACCAGTGGTGTCTATTCTGTGCAAACTGGGAACTATTGATTGAGAGATTTACGTGTAGCATCTTGTTGATGATCCCGAATAAGTATAAATAGGGGGTAACTCTCTTTGACCCCACGGCCATATAAATTGCAAAATTATTGCCTCCAGCTGCCTATTGTATGCCATTGGAAGTTGTCTGGTATAATACTCGGCTAGGACTTGCTAGGTCTTTTGCAAATCCAGGGAACAATGCATCTTCCTTCCTTCTAAGTCTCATCTTATGCAGCTCATATGGCCATCTAGAGAGTCTGGTTGAGACAATAGAGTTGTCTAGTCCCTAATTGGACGCCATGACAGCTGGATACTTTGAAGTTGTTCTTCCGCTTCACCCTCATTGACATTTCACTGCCGCCCCCTATGGCACTGTTAAAAATTAGGGTAGAATAACCTAAAGACAACCGTTTCTGTGCAGGTTTTCAATAAGGGAAATGTAGTAGCTAACATCTCTGATTCTAATAGGTCCTTAGGGTTCCTCAAGGTACTAAGTGAAAGGCAATTATTTGGGATTTAGGACCAATTACCTTCCTCAAATCCACATGTAAAGTTTATCTATTGTTTTTCATCATTTTAATGAACTTTAATATACCTTTAATATGGAATATAATAATCCATTCCTTAACTTTATCATCACACTCTTCTCTTAGTATCAAAATAGTTCCTCTACATAGTAACACCTGTAGCATTACAGTAAAGATTGAAATGTATGCATCAGAGCATAATCCAGTGACAATTTTCTATCCCAGACTATTCTTACTATGACTCTTGTGATGTAATCCTACATAATCAATGGTTTCTATTTAATTAAATGCACAAATAGGTGTATAAGGAGTGGTTGACTCAAGGTGAAATGGTGGTCATCTCAAGGTGAAATTGGTATGTTCTAGGAAATAAGTCCTGTACAGAAAGTATTTAACATTTCTGCACTTTTCCTTATGCTATGATTTAGCAAAGATATTTATCTATGCCTAGAGTCAAAATGTTCTATATGTGAGCACTTGTCATCTTCAAATTATCAAACCAAAGTTGAAGAATTCTGATGAAATGACTAGCTGGACATGGTAAAAACCTTTTAAACATGGGATCTTTAGGGTATTAGCGTGCAGTGACAATTACTTCATATATTCCAGGACATCATTCTTTGGGGTACTATAACACCTCTATTTCAATAATATTAGGGTTTAAGACCAATGGACTACATGTGAAAGTGAAAAAAAACAAGCTGCAAGGTGGTCGACTCTAGGTATGTGGTCGTCTTTAGGTTAATTTACCCTAGACTGTGATTGTTATTGTAAGGTCAGGGTTATTGTAAGGCTGGGCCAACATAATGTGGATAAGGGTGTTTAAGCATTTTAATGGGCCTTTATATAGGAGGCATTTTGGCAATGCTACTCCAGATAAATTGTGGGTCATCTTGAGCACAGGCAGGCCACCTTTTTAGCTTTCAATAAATTGAATTAGAGCACAGGGATCAATGGTGTACTCTCTAACTGATCAAAACTTATTAATTGTTGTGATGAGATTAACATGGGGTAGGAATTTTATTTCTATGTTTAAGCATTGGTTATGGGAATGAGAATCCCCATAATATGGATCAACATGGTAAAAGGTACGCCCGCGCACAGCCTAGCGGGCGTACCTTTTACAATGTTGATCCACAATTATTCAGAGCTTGATAAAGGCATTATCACAAACATAAACATACAGAGGAGAAACAGCTGCCACTGGTCTACTGCGCTAGCATGAAATTGGCCCTTACTGTATAACATCTCGACCCTCTAAGAACTGGAAAAAATCCCTGTTATGCAAGAAAGAAGCAGGAAACATTTATAAAAGAGTAGATCTATGTTAAAACTATATCATAGATGGGAGAAATGTTCAAAGGTACACAAGAGCTGTTCCCTGAAACATTGAATAATGCTCCATGATTTTTATAAGAAAACATGATTATTCAATGAAGATATTATTTAAGCTGGCAGGGAATTTCTTGTCCAAGTGATCTACATTCCTATCAGAACTAGGCAATTGAAGTAGGAAGAGTTAAGATACCATAACAGATTATAATGGCACATTATTCAAATAGATCCATGTGTCAACTACAGTTATTGTTACTATTCTAGTCGGTAAGAATTGAGAAAAGAATGGCAGTGAATAAGACACAGGCTTGATCTTATTATACTCAAAAAAGACATTTATAAAGTTATCTTCATGATATTTGTCAGATTCATCTTTTTAGCAAGAACGACATAACCTTATTTGCACAGACTTATGTGTGGGTCAGTGTCTATATGTAGATTTGGTATAGGCTGATGGGAAATGCACCAAGTTACTCAAGTCAAATACAGAAATATGATCTGTGCGTATTGCAGCTTTCCTGAGTACACCCTACTCATGTTGTGCAAACACAATAAACTGTCCATACAGCCGACGTCAACCAGTGCAAACAGCCTATGCCGTAATCCATCTAATATAGGCCTTTACTGGTTGCTTGTATAATCAAGACATCAAAATATAAGAATTAGAATGTACAGAGCTTCATGCCCTTAAAAGTCATTTTGAGTGGGAAAGTTTGAATATATATACAGGTGATTTAGAGTTTGTGTACATTGTTAAATGAAAATGAATGTGGTGTTGGCCTCCTAAAGTGAGTCTTATAAATGCTTATGAGTATCCTGAAGTCTGTATCATGAATAAAACCATACATAACACAATAACATACATGTTCTAGAGATAACATGGTAAGAATAATTCCCAAAGTTTCATAAGTACAGGCTAAAAGGAAATAGATACCATCCCAATGTGTGTTTTGATGTAAAAACCCATACAACTTTATACATAAATGTTACAAGTCCACTAACAGTACCAATTTCCTTTATGACACAAAAATCCTAGAGCTTACAATACCTCCTGCTGGCTGGGTACTTTATGGCTATGAGCTGCTGCTCTATCAGACACTCCCTGTGGAGCAGCCCAAATTGGTGAGCACCTCTTGTCGCCAGACCAGTTCTCACCCCTGTGATTGGATGAGAGTCCTAAGTCCCAAGAGGGTGCTGTATTAAATGCTTCACCCCAGCCTCTGTCCACCCTGATACTCCTGGAGTCGCGCCCAGACTGACTTTCTAGCCCCTGTCATCATCCATTTCTTATTTCACCATTGGCAATAGTATGGCTGTTGTCTCATACTCCTAGCAACCAAATTACCAGGACACATAAACAGTTCCACATATATATATATATATATATATATATATATATATATATATATATATATATATATATATATATATATATATATGATACTTTTCGTCGGACTATTTCCTGTCTACTTCATTGTCTCTTTCTATGATTGCTCTTCAGAGTTTTGATGAAGTTCAAGATATGCCCCCTTGGTCTTTCATCTATTCCCTTCCCTTTCCTTTTGGTATTCAATGCCCTGTTTCAGTGTTCTGTATAGTCCTCTAGGCCCATGTTTCTCATCGAAAAGTAATTTCATGGGTTATAGCTCCCATTTTGGACTATTATGATTATTGTGGTTCACTCTTCACTTTTATAAGGTTCCTTTGTAGATTCAACAGTTATCTTTTTACAGAATTTGTAGAGGGATATGCACAAAAAAACAGACAGGAGGATACACTTAATCAGTCTCATTACAACTTTGGGACTTTGAAATATTTTCACAGTGCAGCTAAAAATCATCATCTTCAGCATCTTTGCGGTCCCTCAAGAATAATCACCCAGTCATAATGTACCAGCACATTTAATCAGCGTTCGGGCCAATGAGAGCATTCATTATCAAAGCATGCCACTTCTAAAGTTGCCATTGTTTATCCTAATTTGGTTAGACCCAATTTGAGTCTAAGTGTGACCAACGACATCTCAATTGTGATTGGATTATAGATGGCCATGCAGTCTACACTGTACAAAAGATAGCTGTTGAATATATATATATATATATATATATATATATATATATATATATATATATATATATGGAACTATATACACTCGTGTATATTTATATAATTAGCCGCAGACTATTTGCAGCTCATAAGGATACCAATGATGTCATAGTGTGACGTCATGGTCAACAACTCCACTGGTATATAAGGGGGTGGGTTCAAAGTAACCGTCAATTGGCTCGTATTCACCTGTGCAGGTAACACCACGCTGGGTGTTCCCTGGAATTTTAAATTTAAAGTGGTTCTTTCTGGATTGGTGCTTAGATATCGGCTCAAGCATGGGGAAAAGAACTACTGCAGGTGCTAAGAAGAAAAGTTCGTCGAAAAAATCGGCTAAATCGGCTAAAACGGACAGAGAATCGGCCAATTTGGGATCTTCAAGCAGTCTTACTTCTCTGGATGGGGGTCTGGAGCCCTTACAGCCTAATACGCCACAGGCTAGAGAGAGTGAGATTGTTGACCAGACGAGGCTGGACCTGATGGAGGAGGACCTTTTGGATATAAAGAAGATGCTACGGGATGTTATTGCTAGCCAAGGGGCTCGTAAAGAAGAGATGAATCCTTCGAGTGGAGCGGACAGCGGGGTGGCGGAAGCACGTGCATCTGTATACAAACAAGATTCTAGAGACGCGAAACCAAGGCGACGGGGGCGTGGTCTGCAGCGGGACCTTGACAACGACAGCATCCATAGCAACCAAGATGGCGGCGAGTGGATCAAAACAGGACGGAGAGGTCGTCAAACGAGATCAAAATCATCCTATACCGCTCGTCATAGGAGCCCTAGCTCATCAAGAGGGTCGTCAATGGATTCGTCAATTCCTCGCCATCATGCTAAACAAAAAATTGGTGAGTTTGACCATAAGAAGTTCATTAAGAAACGGGATAAGGTCGATAGCATTGAGAAGCTTGTACTGGTTGATATCAAATTCATTATAGATTACTACAAGGACGGAGACGATGTAGAAGGGATGCTTAGACATCTTCAGATGTTAGTTGAAAAATCTGACACAAAAATTTTCACTGTAAAGGCATTGGTTTCCTATGACAAATCTGTTAGGGATAGAGCCAATATCGATGGTTTGGATGCATTTGCAATGATTGAAAATTCTGATATCCTGCGTCATTTGTCCTATGATGGGACAATACAGGCCCAGAAGGCTTATTCAACTAAATCAAAAACTCCTGGGAAGTCTAGAGTCTCGACAAATTCATGCTATGCCTTTAACAGGGCTGAGGGATGTACTAGGGATCCATGCAAGTATAGACATGTGTGCAGTTCATGTACCAAATCAGGCCACAGTAAGGTGGACTGTCAAGTAAACAAATCTGATTAGGATTGTACAGGTGGCCGGGGTCCTATATGTGAGAGTGTGTCGATGCCAAAATCGTGTATAGTAGGTTTGGTAGATCCTGGTTCGCCTCCACCCATTGCTCCAGCTCAGGGTGTTGGTGTAGATAATGCTGGAGTGGTAGAATTTGTCTCCCCTAGTGATATCAGTGAGAGCTCAGGGCCCAATGGTTCTTATGTGGAGCCTGTGGCAAATCTACAATTAAATGTTGAAAATGATATTAATATTAATACCAACTTTGTTGGTTTGGATGTATCATATTATAGTAGCCCAGTACAGGGCGAGGTTAAACCACTGTTTACTGTTGCTATTAATAATTTACCTAGCATCGAAGTGTATGATAGCTGTGTAAATGGTGTGTGCGATTGTGTACATTATGTTCATGGTAAAAGGTCTCAAATTCTACCTTGCAGAGTTGCCCCGTTCTTAACCCAAAAAGGTGTTATAAATATAGATAGTAGGGAGGCATTATTCTTATGGCAGGGTTTTGTTGAAGGGTTTAAGATAGTTGACCCTGAGTGCAATACGTCTTACGATTGCAAAAATTATAAATCCATCCTTGAAGGTAGTTTTTACGATGAATTTTGTAGCATATTGCTGGAGGAGTTAGAGGCTGGTCTGGTGTCTAAGGTTGAAAACAAACCAGAGTGCATCCATTCTCTGGGTGGTGTTGAGAAGTCGAATGGTAGGTTAAGGCCTATAACGGATTGCAGTATGCCTGAAAAAGTTTCCATTAATAACTATATGGACAAGACTAATTCTAATTTCTCTTACAATAATATTGGTACAGTCACAGCTCAGTTAGATAAAAATGATTTTATGAGTGTGGTAGATTTGAAATCTGCCTATAGAACTATTAATGTTTTTGGCCCTCACACTAGTATGCAAGGCTTTAGGTGGGATTTTGGTCAAGGTGAAGGTTTCTATGTAAGCAACAGGTTAACTTTTGGTCTTAAATATGCCCCTTACATATTCAGTAGAATTTCAGATTTTATTGAAGAGGTGGCCAAAGGTTATGGTGTTAAAAAATTGGTTAATTATCTCGATGACTTTATCATAATTGCTGATACTTATGATGAATGTCTGCGCCAAAGGAATATCCTCATAGAATGCATGCAACATATGGGGTTTGTGGTGTCGAGGGAAAAGGTAACGGAACCTTCACAAAAATGTAAATTTCTTGGTATTATTATAGACTCTGTTAACCTGGAATTATCCCTGCCTGAGGATAAGGTGACAAAAATGAGAGGTATTTTAATGGAAAATATCAATAAGAAATTTATTTCCAAGAAGAATCTTGAAAAAATAGGTGGATTTATGTCCTTCTGCTCGCAGGTGGTTAAGGGTGGTAGAACCTTTAGCAGACGAATTTTTTATCTGTGCGCTCGGGCCAGACCCGGGGGATATATTAAGGTATCAGCTTGCACTCGCCAGGATATGCAGTGGTGGCTAGACTTTTGTAAAGTTTTCAACTGTAAGAGGTTAATTTTAAACGATTTGGTTGATACACCTATGTACTCTGATTCATCTATCAAGGGCTTTGGAGCATGGATGGGGAGGGACTATTTATATGGTGACTGGACTTCATATGATAGGTTCAACATAGGTACAGGTCATTTTGCTTCCCCTCCAATTTTGGACAAATTTAAGAATCATCATAGAAATATAAATGTGTACGAATTATATCCGGTTATGGTTGGTCTGAAACGTTGGATTTCAGGTTGTAAAAATAAAAGAATACACTGTATTACTGATAACATGCAAGTAATAGCAATGATAAATACGGGTAGATCCAGGAACAAGTTATGTATGGAGTGGTTAAGAGAAATTTTCTGGCTGTGTTTCATTAATAATGTGGAGGTATACACAACCTATATTAAGTCTGAGGACAATATCCTGGCCGACCAACTATCTAGACTTGCTTATAAGGGTATTCCGAGCAAATGTATAGCCTCTCTCCATGATAATAATATGTGTTGCTTCAATTCCAGAGTGGAAGAGATTACTAAACAGAAAAAGGTTACTTTTAGCCCAGGGTGTGGAGGACAAGGAACCAACAACTTAGAAGGTATAAAAAATTTTGTAAAAAATTTTGTTTACAAACTTTTCCTTGTTCTCCCTCTCAAGGTTCCATATATGCTGTTTATTTGTCGGATTTTATGAAGCCATCGTCTGTAAGGAATTACTTGTCTGCGGTTTGGTATTTTCAAAAACTTAAGGGCTATTCTGATAATAGTAGTAATTTCATGTAAAGAAAAACCCTAGAGGGCATTGACAGGCTTTTCACCTGTTCTACTAAAGAAATTTATTCTTTAACTCCAAAAGACATGTTGAGGTTAAGATCAAATTTGGATCTAACCAACAGGGCAGACTGGAAGTTTTGGATGGCAATTTTGACATGCTACAGGGGTGTACTACGAGTGGAACATGTAGTTAAGTCTCCACATTCCTTAAAAGTTGGTGACATTAAATTCCAACAGGATTTTTTGTCTATATGTATCAGGACATCTAAAACTGACCAACT
Organism: Acholoe squamosa; assembly: GCA_949317995.1. Classification (NCBI taxonomy): domain Eukaryota; kingdom Metazoa; phylum Annelida; class Polychaeta; order Phyllodocida; family Polynoidae; genus Acholoe; species Acholoe squamosa. The sequence goes on from OX439050.1 coordinate 26,518,055, forward strand.
TGGTAAAAACTCCTTTAATATCTATTTATCAAAGGATGTTAATTCTCCTTTATGTCCTCATCGAGGTTTGAAAAAGTTGTGCATGGGTAGGAGTAACAGAGAGTACTTGTTTAAATCTAATGGTAGTCCATTACAGTATCAGTATGTCAACTCTAAGTTAAAATCTTTATCAATTCTATCTGGTATTGAAGGCCTTGTTTCTACTCATTCCTTAAGGCACGGTGGTGCTATGTTATCAAAGGATGCTGGACTCAGTATAGAATCTATCAAAAAGAGGGTCAATTGGAAATCCAACTCTGTTTTTAAATACCTACATAATTACAAGGATGAATTGTTGGAGTTGGATAGAGTGTGTCAATCTCATTTGCAATGCTGATTGATATGTGTTTTCACATGTGTTTGGCATGTTTTTGTGTGTTTTTTGGCATGTATGGTGCTGATAGCCCCAAGGTCAGTAACCCACCAAACTCATGTGTTCTGTTATACAGCATTCATTATATAAATACTATATTATACATTTTATTACCGGTACATCTGGTATATTTATTATTCTCTTACATATTATTACCAGTATATTATTCCCTGGTAGCGAGTTAACTTATATGTATATATATATATATATATATATATATATATATATATATATATATATGACATGTATTGGGAAAGGGGACCTATATCCTTGTAAAACTGAACTGTGAACCTACATAATTATATTGCAGTGAAGTAGTGCAGTTTCTACAATGAAGTCCAAGGTGGCAAATTGGTTGTACAATGAATCTTTAGCGCTAGATAAAAACACATTGCGTTTATACCATAGTGTACATCTTTAAGATACATCAAAATGCATCAGAATGTATTCTGCATTCGCTGACATACAGATATATATAATGGTCCCAGATATAAGATGCATCTAACCCAACACCATCATCCAGCCCCGTGGCCTCATGCATAGGGTGTAGCACTTTGGCTCAAAAGATTGCTCTTTTTATTCCCACCCATGCTAAGCTTTTTCAGTACCTACCGCTGTCAAAGCTTTTTAGGTATAGTATAGAAAAAGAACACTATCAATGTTCAAGTGTCAATTCAGTGCCTCTATCCCACATAAAGGCACTCAGATTATTCAGTTTGTGCACCCAAAATCGTTCCTCAGAGCTGGAGGATTTGCCCCAAAACCTCTGAGGCAAAGCCTCGAAGGTTTTCTTACTCATACTCCATCCACAGAAGTTTGTACAACAGTAAAACCATGAATATAAATAAGCATAGATTGACATAAACTGTAGAGGCCTAGAAGAGGATTTGAATCTTCTTTACTGGCTGTGAATCAAAGCTTTCCTAATTATATGGTTTTCCAGGTTACAAGCACCAGCACTCTCAATAGTATAGTGGTTAGCAGGTTTGACTTTGAATCACAGAATGTGGGTTCAAGACTGTATGGGGACAATGATTTTAACATAGCTACACATACATAGTAAAAGGGGTATCTATAAAAGGCCTCCCTAAGGCCCCTTTTATCCTGTTGGCATTCAGGGGATATTCATTATAATACATTATTTTTAGAATTTGTTGCAAAATTGACAATGGCCAACCAGGGGTTTGAACTTGCGTGGTCTAGATTTCTAGTCCAAGGCCTTAACCACTATACTACATTGACTGGTCAGACTTTCAAAGTGAAAGTATGCTGTTTATCTATAATCTATTACTCAGTCATAGTGGTAGCTAATCTCCATTCAGTAGATGTTCTAACACCCACAATATCAGCTGAGGACTCATGGTGTAATGGTTAGCACATGAGACTCATGATCCCAGCACTGTCTGGTGCGTGGGTATGGATCCCATAGGTGACAATATTTTCTCAAGAATTTCATCTGCTCTTCAAAAATGACCTGATTCATAAAACCTCCTGCTACACTTGGCCTGTTTCACAAAACCTCCTCCCAGATTTGACCTAATTCACAAAACCTCCTGCCAGAACTGACCTAATTCAAAACCTCCTGCTGGCCCTCCCAACTGTAGAATGTGGAAATAAACCTACAGTTGGAACAATGGGGTGCAGAGCCAGGTGGAGTATATAAACATCAGATAAGCACATAACTTCAGTGATGATAGAAAATAGATAAATACAGCAAAGCTTAAACTGTAATTCATGATATATTTTCATGATTCTGTTTCAAAACCCAAGTATCTGGCCTATAACAGACATAAAGTTACCAAGGCTGTTGGCCAAAATGCACAAACTTGCTATCAATATGTACCTTAGACGCACACCACCTTTTGAATCATGTCACTTCCCTAGATGGCAATCCAACTTTTAAGTACTACATGGATAGAATAATATGTTAATGACTGTCATGAAACATGTGTTAACGAAATGGCGTTTTACATGTCAAGTGTCTCTCTCAGTACTTTTGGCTGTATACATACTACAACATCTAAAGAATCAGTCTGTGCCAGCATTATGCTCGTGCAGACGGAACTTCAAGACTAAACCTCCAAAATCTAATGCAATATTATACATTTGGATCTAATCCAACTCAGATCTGCTTTTTGTAGTTTGATTATATCAAAAAAAAATGTCTGTTTCTTATACAATACACAGTTGTGGCCAAAAGGGGGAGAACGCACCTACGGGGGGATTTTTAGTACTGGTTTTGGTCACCAGGGGGCAGTATATGGGTAAAACACTGGCAAATATGCTGAAAAAAGCTATATGCCAATTTTTTATAAGGAATCCAGTGGTATGCTTCAAATTATTCCATCTCCACTAAAAATGTTTCATTTTTGGAACATTGGTTGCCATGGAAAAAAGAAAATTGGTGGATAAGGTGATTTCTGGTTGCCATGGAAACCACTCTCCTATTCCAATTGGGAATTTTTTCGCCACAAACTTTTTTTTGAAATTCCTTCAAGAACCCACAACTGAAAACAAAGTTGAAAAATATTCTCTAGAACCAATTTTATGACAAAAACATCACATTTGTTTGGTTATTTTTCCACAAAACAGTATTCTTTTGCATTTTTAGAGTTTATGATAGGATACAATGCATTTAGAGCTTATTTCCCATTTTCAGTTGTACACACCAACCTTAGTTTGACAAGCAATTAGAGAAAAAATACCGGGGATATTTTAGCTCAAGATATCTCATTTTAAAGCCCATGACTTAAAATTTAAAAAGCCATTTCCCGCCAGGAGGCACGTTTTCCCTCACCTGGCCACAGTTGTCTTTTACGATTTATTTGGGGCCTTTTTGTTTTCAGACAAAATTGTTAAACAAGATGTATTTTTAATGAAGTTTAACAATTATCAATAACAATTCATACACTGCAGTTTTTGGTCTCAAATGACCTTCAAACTCTATTTCTGTTATTGTTTTGTGAGGAACATTTTGTTCCAACAAATACCCAGTGGGCACAGAACGTTGCATCAACGTTGACAACCCGCTGATATTGTGTTGATGATGTTGATCAACCGGTCTTCAACACCTTTTCAATGATTCTATTTCAATGTTGTCAACCAACACCATTTCAACATCCAATCAACAGTTGACATATCAATGTTGAAATATTGTTCTCAATTCAATGTTGACTCAACATTGATTTGTCAATGTTGAATCAACAATATTGATTTCAATGTTGAATTAATGTTGATTCAGCATTGACATGTCAACAAAGAATGCCCTAACAAATATCAATGTTGTTTTAACATCATATCAATGTTGTGTCAATGTTGAATCAACATAGAAATACAAACGTTGAATCAGCACTGATGGTTAGATGTTGAATCACAGTTGATTTTGATTATGTTGTGTCAACTTTCAAATTCAACTATATTTCAACCCTATATCAACTGTTGATATGCAAACATTGCAAATGTTGTTTCAACGCTGAATCAATGTTGATGTGCCCAGTGGGTAGTCATTATATACGTTTTATATATTTGTAAATTGGAATTTAGGCAAAGGTCATGCCAAATAGAATAAATGCCATGTGCTTAGAGCAGAAATGAGAATAAGGCCTGAGGAAATACAAGTATTTCATTTGTGTCACATAGCAAAGAACAAATTCCCAAGATATTTCATCATATGGAAGTGTCATCACCTTCTTTCAGCTAGATTTCACATTACATGGGAAGACGAATAAATCATGTATCTGTCTATGCAAGCTGTTGATGTATCCAGGAAAACGAAGATAGACTAAGTGTCAGATCAGCATACAATTGTAAAGCATTAATAGCTCTCAGTCTGGTGCCTCAGGTGGCTATAATGATAAAATACTTTTGCGGCGGACAAAAACGGCAAATTTTCATGTTTATAGAGAAAATCGTTGCGATTATTTCTATCTCTTGCTCGAAAGAATCTGATGAGTGGAACACCTTTTTTTGAGCCTATTTCTTAAAAAAGTTTTGAAAATGTCAAAAGAAAAATCAGAAAAATGCAAAAGATTGAAATCAAGTCCTAATAATTCAGTAATCATCCACAAATGTAAGGTAATGAATCCAAAAAGTATTTTATATGGTTTAATTAGGTCATTTAGGTTTGACCTTCTGAGAGAGGTCAAAGATCACAAAAACAGTTTTTGCCATATCTCTGCATGTAATTTTCTTTACGATTCAAAGTTATAAATTGGGGTTTCTGGAGAAGGGGAAATTGTTGAAGTGTATTTCATCCCACTCTGATTGGCATTTATGTGCATAAACCAGACTCAAACTTTCCAAATACACACATATTCACTTATGCGCATTCCAAGGCTAAGTCTCAAATGTTCTTTGCTTGGTATCACTGTATCCAATAAAAGGGTTCTACAATTAGAGAATAAATTGGCTCAGACAATGTAGACAATTTGAGATTATTTATAAACTAGTGTGTCCTTCAAGTCAAAAGACAGGGTTATTCGTAGTAGGGGCCCGCAGCAATATACACTATAGTAGTTAATCGAGCACTGCTCAGGAGTCCTTTTATGGGACTGGCATAAGCATCATTCAATTCCCTATTCAATTTGTCCGCCGCAAAAGTATTTTCATCTTAAGGCACCTGACTATCTTAATGCAGAAAAGCTCAGCCTCCTATCCTTCAAAAAAGGCCCTTTCATAACAATGCTCCCTCCTAAGAAAAAGGCTTGCTTGAAAGAGGAGATCCCTTGAGAGACACCATATGAGATGTTTCACCTCAGATCTTAAATGCTGGTCTTACCTGCATCTCTCAAAAGGCTGTCACTGTAAAGGGTAAACTAGAAAAAGTCTTCCTGACAAAGTGACATGTATACCCATGTCAACTTGATTTGACACAGAGAGCACATGTCATTGGGACATGTGCACATATGCCACCATGACAACTGTAGCACACAGTCATCCTCATATGATTTGACATGCCCTAAAATGCCATGTCATGTGTGAGTTGACTAGGGTCACGGCCATGTTGAAGGCCCTTGACGTGTGATGGTTTGACATACATAATTGTCCTAGGATATTCCCTTAGATGGGGCAAACAACCATTTGGGTACCAGGATAAGTCACTACCAAGAGGTACTACAAACACTTGAGGCATTTGATGTATCAGTGTCATTTTGTTTTCATAAAGAATAGATCACTAAGGTATGTAAATACTATGAATAAATGGTAGTGAATTTTATTTCTTTTTGAATATCAAAATAGACACCCACAATCCTGAATTTTTCAATAGGAGCAGCTAGACACCTTATGTGTGGATCAGTGAAAATACCAAAAGATTGTATGCTAACACACAATCTATAATCTGAGTATCAACAGTACATGGAGACATATGGCATTGCCATGTACCTCCATGCCCTTGTCTTATGGACTGCATAGAGGTCCTCAGTCAAGTAGAAGTTTTGTAGATAGGAAGAAGCACCTTGTTGTTGCAGGCCTGTGGGACATATCCCCTGCCTTCTATTATAGGCCTGCCTTGATTGAACCATTGGTACATAGCTATTGACTGCTCTTGACCCTCACATAATTGTCTTACAGTGTTACATAGCACTCAGATGCATAGATCAGGAATATGTGACGTGTCTCCATTACGCATGTCAAGTGGAGTTGACAAACTAAATGTGAGAGCTTCAACCTCATTCGACATGCCTTCATACATGTCATGTGGGAGACAAATTGTCAAAGTGATCAGTGTTCTTCTCTCTGTGTAGTATGCCTGAGAAAAGAGACCAGAAGGTCATTTCCAAAGATCCTGCAACAGCAGCCCGCCGAAATATTGAACATGATTGTCTATACCTGTCTATACTGGGTGTCAAAACCAGAATTTAATACTTGTAATACTATAAGAATCAAGGTCCACTTTTAACACCCAGCATATAAAGGTAAACACAATCATGTTGAATATTCCGACTGGCTGCTGTCATAGGATCTTAAGAAATGACCTCCTGGCCACCTCACTAAGGCTATAAGAGACCTCCATTAAGTGCTAGGTCCATGCATTATGAAATGTATAAATACTTGTGCGAATGAGTCTAAACAGCTACAACAATTTATTAGTTCTTGGAATTACTCATCCCTCGGACTTATTTCAACATCCCTGATGACAAATCGTCAGTAAAACTATACTCACATACATGAGTGCCTGCAGTGGTATGACTTCTATGCCAAATCCTACACTGTAAAAACATTACCTAAAATTAGTATGGAAACCCCATGAATTTCACGGTGAATCCCCGTAATCAACAGACTGGTAATGTCATCCTGACGACCTGAGTCGTCAGGATAACAATACTGATAGTACATAGTTGTCATATTGATGACTCAGGTTGTCAGAATGACGACCTAAAGTGGTCATTTTGACTACTTAAAGTTGTAGTTTTAGGTATCGTCAGTTTCAGATCTTTCATGTTTTCAGTGATGTTTCATCCTGAGGTGGTTCATTGACATCTCTTTATGGTACAACTTTATAAAATGAGCTAGGTTTACAGTGAAACTCCCTAAAGTGTAGTTTGTTTGGATGGCACCTAATTACACAATATGACCACAGGGAGAAGTAGTGTATGCCATATCTCTGATAATGTGCATTCCTTATTGAAAATTGGTCGGATGAAGCCACACCAATAATATTTTAATCCTTTTCATAGATGTGTAGCCTGTATAGACTTAGAAATATGATTATTTAATCGACCCATACTACATATTTCAAAATATGAATTTGGAACACCACTCCCACTGATATTTATGAACATACATCTTGACTGGTCTATAATCAGTACACCAAGGAATAGGGCAGTACAGTTCCCTAAAATTGGACAGTGTCTACACTGAAAACCTGGAAAATCCGAAACTAGTCAGCGGTGACGACTTTAGGTCCTCCAGTTGACGATACCTAAAACTACAGCTTTAGGTAGTCAAAATGATGACTTTAGTCGTCAGTATGACAATACTGACAGTACAGAGTTGTCATACTGATGACTTAGGTTGTCAGGATGACGACCTAAAGTCGTCATTTTGACTACCTGAAGTTGTAGTTTTAGGTATCGTCAACTTGAGGACCTAAAGTGGTCACTGCTGACTAGTTTTGGATCTTCCAGGTTTTCAGTGTACTGTTCCAATGTATGAGGGGATGAGAATGAGCACTAAGGTGCTTATGGTTTATATCTACAGAAATATCTGAATGTAGGAAACCGTTAAAATATCTCACTTTAATCATGGATCAGATCAATACTGTGGAGTGATACAAGGATGAGAGGCAATTCAAACAAGCCTAACATTATACTAAGGAAATGGTGAATCACTGTAAAAATATGGTGAAATGTTATCCACATCCACTTATAATAGTCACAAGTAGCGGTTGTACACAAACTGCACAAATGTGGCTTAGGCATAGTTAGAAAAGGTGTGAAAGATTCTATACAATTGTTAAATGTCACTCCTGCCTCACCCAATTGTTATCCTTCAGGCATCCATCAAAGGTATCAAAGCATTTATTCAAGGCTCTTATTGAATGAATGGTCTATAGTTGACAGTTCAGAACATACAACTTTGTCATGTGCCATGCTACTTTATGGCATGAGTGTGAGCACATAAATTACTAAAGGGCAGTGCTTATAAGAAAGTAAGAGTGCATGGAACATCCTTTTGAATATGATTTCACAGAACAGCCATCGTCTCGGCTTTTATGCCATTTGTGTTTGTCAATTACGATAATAAGTAAATCAGACTTGTCTCCAGTCAGTGGATGGAGAAGGCCTTTATACATTTTCGTTTCAAGGAACTATGCTGGATATGATATTTTAGGCAAGAAGAGACACCTATGGATGTAGACTTCATGAAGACTTTCATAAGGGAGCCCTCTAATATGGCTCTGGTCTTTCCCCAGAAAAGAAATTTCATGACAAAATGTGTTCTAAAATACTCACATTAATCTTAATAACTTTCTTTTTACAATATAAATAATGGCAGCAGTTTTCTTGAAAAGAAGTTATTTTGTCAATTACTTCATATAGATAAAAAAAGCAAATTTCCAAAATATTTCATCATATGATAGTGCAATATATACATATGCACATTAGTCTAACCAACACATAGTTCCAAAGATTTAACATTTGTGTAGGGTGCGATTGCGACCTTTACACTCAGCTTCCAGCCTTCTATATAAACGCCTAAAATATAGTGATTTAATTATATAGAATCTGCTGTTGCAGATTTATCACCTGTCAGGCCCATCCCTCCTGTGAAGTACACAGGGTTAGACCAACAACATAAAATTCCATTATAACCCAATATCAGTCACCAGCCCATGCCTGGGCCTCCTCAACCTTACAACATACTTGTAATTCCATGCCATGCATACACAGGCTCCAGATGTATACCTGGGATGTGTTTCAGTAACATCTAATAAGCAACTATTCACTCTTTAGTATTTTTTAGCTTTACTCATGCCCAGATTTAACTTTATTTATTGTTAGGGTATGGGCAGACAGCAAAGGCTATTTCACCCCGGATTTCACCATTACTATCACATTTCTAATACAACGTCTTCTTCATGATTTTTAAAGAGAACCCCAGTCCTGTTGTTACAGTTCATTAGAAGTTGAATCTGTGCAGCCTAAAGGCAAAAGTTTAGCTTGAGATGATAAAGTAAAACTCTCAAAACATGTATCTGACATCAAAAGAGTACTTATGAATATAAAGCAGGATTTTATATAAAGCTAGATAATTGCAGCAACAGTGTGCATACTTGTGCAGTTTTCTCTGACGAAATTAAACTGCTTTACTGCACAGTTTATGGATATGCTTGGTTGATTCAACAGCTATTTCTAAGAGTCTAGAATTTCTCAGATTATAGAATCTTTCAAGGTCAAGTAGTGGCATATAAGGCATAGATGGGGCAGCTTATATGTATGGATATATATGGGGGTCTTACTGTCAGAATTGGACAGACACTATCGGGACTTAAGATAAATAGCAGGAACAAGGTTCCAGCAATCATTTAGTGCCCAGGTTAATTCTACAAGGTCACAAGTCCCTGGTTCTATTCTTCAACCTCTTTCCCATCTAGTACAAACTGAGAAGGGTCTGGCTGATATAAGAATTGTATATGATGATCGGCTGACTGAGAGGTTCCCAAGCTACCTGTAGCCTGAAAAGATTTGCGGTGAGAACCCATACTGTGTATGTCAGGTAACCTCACCTTTCCATCAATAACAAGTAATCATCCCCACTCCCTAAGAAGTGGAGAAGGATATGGCTTACATTGTAAAGTCCCTTGTTATCAACAATATGATAGGTTGTTGTTAGTAGCTATAGGCATTGCTGAGAAGGCCTATATAATATCAGGGGGTCGTTGCACAAACAGCGTGCCTTCGTTCTGCTTTTCTCTCTCGTTAGTACGACATTCACAAAGAGACTTATTTCTGACCGTTGCACAATATGTTCTGCCTTTTCACAACGAGAGTCGTTGTGACAGCGAGACAAAAAAAACAGGACTCGCTGTGCTTTCCTCGCTGCTGCAGCGAGACTCTAGCAGAGCGAAAAAAAACGACAGGGCACCCGCGTATTTTGACCCAGTTAGGCAGAACGTCACTTCCGGTGCCCGCGCTGATGTCAACAAGAGGCCGGCTTCGATCAACGAAACAGAGGGATATATCATGTCTCACTACGCTTCAGAAGTAAGTTTTCTTTTAAAATAGTGTTCTATAAGGTAGATCTTGTTCAGAAGAAGACAATGACATGCTGTTCTTAGACTGTTATTCCTTTTCCGTCGTTCTGTTAGCTTTCTTTCTATGCCGGGTCGGGCAATAATAGGGTAATTTGGTTCGCTCTAACGTCTTTTGAGCGTGTCTCTCTCTCTGTCTTGTTATTTCTTTTCATTTTCTTTTTTTTTCTCCCTCTCTTCGAATTTTACGGCAAAGAGGAGAAAAAATCGAGTTATTCAGACATTCTTAGATTCATTTTTTCATTGTTAACAGTACCTGAAAAAAAGTCCCCCTCTCCTCCCCCCTAATTTTCTTTTTTCCTGAAAATAAATATTCTTTATTTTCTTTTTTCAGTACGACCGTTGTTATGCTTTGTCTTCAAGCGACGAAGACGATGAGGAAGAGGAGTACGATCTTGCGACCCAAGCGGGCAGCAGGTCGTTCGAGTTACCAGAAATTTTGAAAACTAACACCCTAACAGAAGGATCAGACGAGGAGGAAGAAGGACTAGAGCAAGGAGAGGAAGAAGAGGAATACATTTTAGAGGATTCTAGTGAACTCTCAGAGGAAGATAGCCCTGTTCGAAAGGGTAAGGTGAAAAAGGCTAAGGCAAGACAACCTAAGGCGGGTCCCTCCAGCAGGCCTGAAACAAACTTAACTTCCCGGGGGACAGAGAGGGCCAGAGACGTATACTGGACTGAAGCTGAGCATAGAGCGCTCTTCTTTGCCCTCCTCAATCAGAAGCCGTATATCAAGGCTAGGGGGAAGAATGGAGCACAGCTGAGGAGAGAAGGTTGGGACACAGTTCTAGGTGAGTTTTTTTTATTAAGTTTGACATTATGACAGAAAAAAATGTTTATCTTTTCTCTTATCCTCAAAGTTAAACAGAACTAAGTGCCTTCTGTGTGTTTTTCATGAAGAGAGCTGTTCTTTTTCTCAGATATTCTATGTCTCCTTTGATCTCTTGCAGCCACAGTGAACAGCATCAAGAATGCGAACCGGGAGTTAGACAAAATGCAGCATCACGTGAATGATTATTTCTCTAAGCTTAAGGCAAAGGTGAGCGAACAAAAAATATATTATACTCTTCATAGTGATTTGCTACACCTTTCAAAATATAAGTTAGTGTAACTTAAATGGATGTCTTATTTCTTCTGTATCTTTCTGACCTCCTTCCCCTTTATTTTTCATTTTCTTGTCCTCATTATTTTCTCATGCTTTTCAGAACGAGGAATATCTATACCTGATAGAGAAAGGAAAACCATGTGAAGGATGCTCCTTGACCGACATGATGTTGTTGAAGTATAAGGGAGTCGAGAGAATTGCTGGTAAGACAGAAAGAAATTTCTTTTAAGAATGAAACTAGGCCCTATCTTTAACTTATTGTGAGCGTCCTGAATTTTACTTTTATTGAATATTGTGTTTTCAGCACAGGCATTTTTTTTCCTTTGAATAAATAAATGTTTTCAAGAAACATGCATCAATATTATGATGGGTCTACGCTTTCCCAAAATTCATAGTAAAACACAGCAGACCTAACATTGTTTGTTCTTTTGACCTATTTTCTTCTTCTTTCTCTACTCGATAGCGATACCTCACGTTGTTCTATTCTTGACAATGTGTATATTCTTGGACCACAATTTCCCTTGAACAATAGAATTTTTTTTTTTTTCAGGGCAAAGAGGGGAAATAGTCTACTACACGGATCCCGTGGAAGAGGAAAAGAAACGAAGGCAACAGGCCAAGAAGTCCCCTGCTGTGCAGTCTAGAGTTAAAGCTAAAGGTGCTGCTCCGTCTCCCCTTAAAGTTTTGGTTGTGCCTTCAGAGAAGGAGCTGTTGGCACAGTTTCAGTGTCCCATGCCTAAAAAAGGGAAAGGACCTGTGTCTCCGGCAGTCAAGGTGCCTTTCAAGAAACTGGGTAAGGCTGCAGCAGCAGCAGGTGGGGCCAAGGTCACTGGCACACCGAAAGCGACAAAGGCCAAAGTTGCTGCAAATACAAAGGAAGCGAAGGCTAAACCTGCTCCTTCTCCCTCTCGAAGAGGTACCGCTAAGGCTCCTTTCAAGAAACCAGGTGTTCGGGCAGTCAGGAACGCTGCTGCCTTTGACGTTGATTTGACAGGAGACGACAGATCTGATGACATGCAAGTAGACGTTGTGTCAACAGACACCGACATAGTGGACTTGACCGGTATTCAACAGGAAGTCCCCCTCACTTCTACTCCAAAGTCGGAAGTCAAAAAGGAAGTACGGCGTAGTCCACGGATTCTTGAGAAGAAAAACTCTGGGGGCAGAGGAAAGAAATTAGACTTTGAAGCAAAAACCACAGATGCCTCGAGTAAAGAAGAAGAAATAGCAAATCAGGTTAAGAACCAGGAAATCAGATTAGCCAATATCGAGTCTTTTATGACCACTATGGAAGTACACAGACGGGACAACGTGGATAACATGATGTCCTTCCTGAGTCGATGCACAGAGGTGCATGAGAGGCTAGGAACAGTGCTTGAGAGGATAGTGTCAGACAGGGAGTCCATCGTGAAAACGCAGGAAACTACCAGCCGTCACTTGCAGTCTATCATTGACACTCAGGCAACTTGCAGCCGTAATGTGGCTCAACTTATAAACGGTAAGGCATTATTTGGGTGGACATGTCATAAATCGAGAAAAAAAATATGTGTAGCAGTAAGTGTCTAGGTGTCTGGCATTTCCTTTTTTTATTTCATTTTCACTCTCATCTGAAGTTTTTCTTGACCAACAAAAATACTTATATTTATTTGTTTGCACAACGAGACAGATCGTCACAGCGTGACTTATACAGTTGGCATAAGTTTTTTTATTCGTTTCAACTTTTTATATCCTACAGTTTCCGGTAAGGTCATTCACATGACCGACGGGCTCCAAAGGAGGCCTGTCATGATGATGTGTGAAACCACGCAGACCCCGCCTGTTCCTGAGTTTCCTACTTTTCCCCTTGTTGTTAAACCTTCGTCTTCAGGTGCCTTGAAAGGTAAGTATTTTTTTTTTTTTTTTCATAGTCTAAATGTATCTTGTCCTATCCAATAAGTCTCTTTGTGAATCTCGTACGGACGAGAGAAAAAAGCAGAACGAAGGCACGCTCTTTGTGCAACGACCTCCAGGCCTATCTGTGCTTCTTCATATAGTTAGTCCAAAAGATAGGGAAGTTGTAAGTTATTGGAAAAACAGAATAAAAGAAAACACCGTAAAGACAGAGAAACTCACCTGTGTATAGTTTTTTATCACTCTCGTTCTGAAGAAAGCACAAAAAAGTTTTTGCCTTGTTTTTCCACAGTTTTGACGCTCGATCCCTCTGCAGACCAGTCCACAGTGGCCCAAAACCTCCTTCACGTCAATGGCAATAGAGAACTAGTCACAGGTCCCACCGTAAACCAAGCTTCCCCTCTAACTTTGGTTTTAGCGGGGGAACCTGCAGCCCAAGAAGAGGAAGAGCAGCAGGGAGGATCGTATCCTGGTTGTGTGGTTAAAAGCGAGCCTCTAGAGCACGATCAAGGAGACGCGGGAAACAACGTCAACAGAGAGGTTGTTTACCAAGAGGTTCTTTATGAAGAGGAGGGAGAGGAAGGGACTCAACTTCCTTCTCCGCCAGGTGATGACCCTCAAAATCAGGTCACCCAGCCATTGAATGTACCGCATAACGAGCTTATTGAGCAAGGCAATCAGGGGCATACTGACCTCTCAGAGCCTGGAAAAGACTCCCATAGTGACGCGGGTGATGCAGGTTCTAACATAGAAGCACAGGGAGGTAGTGATCTTATGAAAGAGGGAAGCACTGACATGCAGGCTCATAACGAAGGACTAGAACAGGGAGGGAATGATGTCCTTGAGGATGGGGGTCAAGATGGCCAAACTCTCAGAGGAACTGACTTACAGAAAGAGGCGGCAGAAGGAGATAAAACTGAAGGTGTAAGCTGTGAGGCAGGAGAGGACAGCGAAGTAGTACCATGTCCAAAACTTAAAGAAGATGGAGGTGAAGAGACAGTGAAAGAGGTAGCACAAGACACCCAAAAAGAGGCTGGAAAAGAACAGCCACATTTGCAGCAAGGCGCTATTCAGACTAAAGAAGACCTCGAGGTTTCTCTCATAAACGTAGACGATGAAGTTCCAGAAGGAAGACTTGGTTTATGTGTGGTTCTTTCTACGTGTGCCAGAACACACCCTCCTCCGCGTAAAATCAAGAGGGTCCACATAGATATATCTCAGGGGGGAGTAGTGCTCGACTGCAGTAACATAGAAGGGGTACTGAAGAAGGAGAAGCCTCTAGAGGAACTAACAGAGCCTGAACCTGACAAAGAGGTGATCACAGCGGCAGAAACTCTCCACTCCCTTCACCTGGCTGTTGATCCTAAGCCGGGTCCTGCGACCAGGAAAAGGGTAGCAGAGGCTACCAAAGGACAGCCTAAGAAAAAAAGGAAGGGCCCAAAGAATGGATCGAAAAAGAAATAGAAAATGTTACTTTCATGTGACTTTCACAGTCAGAGTATTCATGTTCGTTTTCCACTTTGTTATGATACAAGGGTTTCAGATTAAGAAAATCTAATTTTTCAAGAGAGAAACAAACTGACTATGATGCTGTATGTTTTATGACTTCAACCTACATAGAGGAATCTTTTTATTTGGCCACAACGAGACTCCTTCTGTAATGCATGATGCGGTTGTAGAGTGAACAGACATATTTTCATGTAGGGAACATTTCTTTCGGGTGAACAAAAGAGAACACCCACTTTGGTTTACTTTACTAGTACTTAAGCTTAAAAAAACAGATACTTCCTAACATAATAAGTCACTGATGTCTTATACCATGACCCCTTCACTGAGTAGTCTGAAAAGTCATGAGGTACAGTGTAGTTAAGAGTTTTATGCCTTTGAAACAGTTATCGGCTTTTCCTCGACCACAAAACCATTTGAAAAGAAATAAGGTGCTACAGTGGCCACACTATTGAAGTCCACTTTTCCTAGTCACTTTCTGGTCATGATATGTAATAAAAAGTTTGAAGTGAAAGCCTGTGTGACCTGTTGTTCCTCTGATAACGTACTGAATAGTATATTAGCTTGAATTTAAAGAAGTACAAGACTGAAAAAGCTTTGTTTATCTATTCTAATGCTATGCCCTCCTTCACAACCACTTTTTAGAAAAAAGGTCGTTGTGCGTAGGGGGCAGCACTCTCGATTTCATGTTATGACGTCATAATTGACAGAACGTCGTGGAACAACATGTCCAAATCTACAGGTGATATGCCTCCTAAGAAGCACAAGGTATGTAAAAAAGCTTGACCAACTTCAAGTCTGAATATCAGAGAAAGTCCTGAACACAAAGGAGAGCATGCAGAGCATAAAAAAAGGGCCTAAAAGTTAATTTTATAAGAGGATAATGGCGGGTCACGTACGACGTAGCACAACGTTAAAAGTTAGCCAATAGTCGCTGTGCTTTGTCCCTTACTTCTCTTGTTGTGACACCGGTTGGCAAAGGCTAATAAATAATTTTTTTATTCCATGTTATGACAGCAGGGTCAGCCTGATAAGAGACCTAAGAAAAGAACACAAATGATACTGAAGCATAAGGATTTCTCGGTTGACTCAGAGGCCTCTACAGTCCTTTACCAGCCAGAAAATGCACATCGAGAAAAGCAAGCAAACCATACCTTGGTAGGAGCTTCTTATGCTGACCATCAGTCCAACGCCAGTGACTCCGAAAGTGAAGCAGAAGATCTCCCTATGCGAAACGACCTTCCTGTCTCCAGAGAAAGGTGGAAGACGAAAGAAGTAGAAGCCCTAATGGATGCAATAAACTTAAACCGGGACGCTATAAAGTTCCACTTCAGCGGCACAGGAGGAGGGAGGGACATAAGGCGGCAAGCATGGAGAGACGTGGCATGTAAGTTTATTACTTCGATAGAATAATCTTATATCTTCCCCTTTTTTTTCAAGGCAAGTTACTTCATAAAAAAAGAATTTATAAATTTAATACTTTCTTCTTAATTCTTTCAGTGTACGTTAACTCGGAAGCGCACACTCACCGGACTGTCAGACAGTGCTCTGATAAGGCGTCTGATTTCACCCAAAAGATGAAGCAAAAGGTAGGAGAGAAGTGAAATTTTTCTTTTTCAACATAACAATAAAGTTAGTGAACAGAAATAAGCAAAATAACAAAATTTTTATGCTAATCTATTTACTTACAGTACAATACACTAAGAAGGGAGATCAAAAAGACAGGAAGCGGACCACCTGCAAAGAAGTTGCTTTTGTCCAACACCCAGCAGAAAGCTTTAGAATATCTGAAACCAGAGGCAGTTCGAGGTGAGGATGGACTACCGTAGTCACTGTACCCTACCTTATTCAACCTCTTATTGAGTTTAGAATAAAAGACATCTAATGTTTTTTTCAAACACAGCGAGAAAAAAAAAAATATTATGTACTTTTGAGACTCAGGAAACATCGGTATGTTTTCAGGTATTCCAGGAGTTACTCCCATGGAGCTGGACCCTACCAAACCAAAGACACAGTCAGGCATAACAGAAAACCATCTGTGGAGACCAGGTACTGCCGACTTCTCCAAGGCTAAGACCAAAATGAAGACCACTAAAGTACCAACAAAAGATAAAGACAAAGAGAGAAGGAAGGAAGAAAGAAAGAAGAAAGAGGAGAGAAGGAGGAAACATGAGGCAAAGATGAAGGAGGAGAGAAAGAGGGAGAAAGAAGAAGCAGTATTAAGGAAGAAAATGGAGAATTTATCCAAACAGAAAGCAGCAGTGAGGAAGAAAGACGAGTCAAAGACTGCTCTACCCAAAGTTAGACCTAAACAAGGGCAGAAAGTTGTGGTTTGCACCAGAAGCGAATACCTGCAGCTGTGTGAGGAGAAGAAAAGGAGGAAGGCAGAGAGGGAAGCCATAAGAGCTCAGAGAAGGCAAGCCAAAAATCAGTTATGAAGTATGGATTAAATGTGACAAAGATATATATGATAAAGAGAAATGGACAATCTTATACAAGTTTGACAAAAATACAGTTTATTTACAGTTTATTATGTATATGTACATAAATAAAACTTTTTTTCTTTCACGGCGCGTGTTCAAGTTTTCTTTCACAAAAGGAACAGGAAAAAATGTCAGAGAAAAATATTTCATGTGAGGCCTGTCCGCCAGGTACATCTTTATGTACATTAAGGTAAATATCTCAGACAAGCTGAAACTCTCTCTTTGTGACATACATGTGTACCACATCCTAATTATAAGGTATCACAGACAAAGAGCCAAAGTACTTTCGTTGTAACTTGAAGCATGCAAGGTGCCACACTTTTCAGAAGTATTTGTTGCAGTACTCGTCCCGGAAGCACTTGATACGCTCCTTTTCCTGTTCTTGGGAAAGCTGTCTTGGTTGGGGAAGGGGAAGATGGACTGGTGTCCAGGGATCAGCAGGGTCATCTACAATCCTTATGCCATGATCCATGGCCACGTTGTGAAGGCAGGCGCAACTGGTTATGATGTCTGAAGACCTCTTTGGCTCGTGCCTCATGTAACCTGCGGAGGAGTCCAAGATCCTGAAAGACAAAAAAAAACAGAAAAAAAGGAGCTTTAGACAGGGACAAAGGATGACACAGAAAAAAAATATTGGAAGGTAATATGTTAAAGCGCAGATAATTAGTTCCTTTCTTTTTCTCATGAGTGGGAAAGAGTTACACTCACCTCCAACGCTGCTTCAGGATACCGATGCACTGCTCGACTCGAACCCGGCTCTTCTTATGCCACTTGTTGAATGCGGTCTTCTTGGGTGAAGTCTCGTCCTTATAGGGCGTGAAGAGGTGCCGACGCAACCCATATCTGCCAAAAGTAGAAGATAACCACATGTTATAGTGTTTTGCATGCTGTGAAAGAAAAGTAGAGACAAAGACTAAGAAAGGAAGCTCACCCCGAGTCTCCTAGGAGAACAAAATCCCCCCAAATCTCCTGGTCGAGCTCGTCTCCAACGGGGCTCGCCGCGAGACAGTAGGCATCATGCACCGATCCTGGGAAGCGAGGGTCTATGAACAATATCCGTTTGTCATAGTCACAGACAATCTGCACCAAGAAAGAAATAAAAATCAGGAAAAGGGAAATAAATTCCATCTAACCATATTCTGTTATAGATGATATGTTTCATTATAATTCTAGAGGTGCAGGACAAAAAAAGAGGAAGATGAACGTTATTTTATTAAGGTAACAAAAATAAAGAGGACTCTACAGAAGGTAAGAAAAAGGTGAAAAACTCACAGTGGTGTTGATGGAGTGATACTGATTTCTGTTGACGTATGCGCTCTCGTTTCTGGAGGGGCACTTGATTGGGATGTGGGTGCCATCCACGTATCCAAATACAAACGGTGTCTCTTGTTCGACCTCTCTTTGGTTCCTCTTGACTTTGTGGCGGTATAACTTCAAGGCCGCAAGCAGTTTCGATTCAAAAGAGTGGGGCCACTTCACATACTTGTGCCGGTTCTTGACGAAGTATTGAGCGACATCTTTCACTGAATTACACACTACGGACTTGGATACCTTCTGGGAGTCCCCAGTCAGCACGAAGAAACTCCCAGTGGCAAAATACCGTAACACTAAACAGAACTGAAAGAAAAAAAAGGAAATCAATGTCAGAGTATTAGGAAAAGGGGAGAAATAAATAAATAAATTAAGAAAATTTCTTTCTTCCTGATAAAAGGTCGTCTAGTGATGGGTGTGGACTACAAAATTCTACTGGTGACATGCTCATTTCTTGAAACAGACATGTGACATGGGATTTACTGACATGAATAAAAAAATTATTGACATAAAATTATTAAAATTGACATGTTGGGCCATGACAGAGGTGACATGTGACATCAAGTGATATGTGACATGACCATTTCATGGAGTCGAGATGTCAGAAGGGGGACCCCCCCCCATCCAGACCACAAAGAAAAAAAAGAAGGTATTTCAGCTTACCCTGTCTATGCAGGAGAGGCCTCCCCCACGTTTGCTCCCCTTGAACTTGCTGTGTAGCCTGTAGTCCTAGCACAGCTCCATCACTACCTCCTTGCTGAGCCTGTACCTTGCTGTAAACTCTTCATCAGAGAATAAAGTGAAGGGAGTATCTCTTTTCTTGCACTTTCGCTTTCTTCTTCCCAGACTGTCTCTTGGGACATCCATTTTGACACAGTGTAGTTGTCACACTTTAAATTTCCCTCCAAAATGTTACTCTGGTTCCATTCCAAATAACAGAACAACTGTCCCCATAGGGACCAATGTTAAAAACCAAAAAGGCGGTGACTCAAGAGTAACTGCCTTTTTTTTCTCGCTGTGCACCCAAAAATTTTAGCACAGCGACTTTCGCACAGCGATGAAAAGATTGTGCAACACTTTTTTTCTCGCTCTGCAAAAAAGGACCAAATGGCAGAGCGAGAAAACATTTGTGCAACACTTAGACACTAGCAGAACGAGGAAACCGGTTTTGAGGCTGTTTGTGCAACGACCCCCAGGGCCAATAAACTGCATTGAGTAATTCATTTACTGGACGCCAATGAGGAGGGGACTAGGAACCCGCTCCACATTGGCCTCTGACATGCATGTAGGGAAGATCAATTTCTGCTAGGGAGGTAACAATATCCACAGTGATAAAAGGACTTTTTTTGTATATGACTCCCTAGAATCTTCATGTATATACACACTTGAGAGCAGTGACAACTGTTCTGGGGATGGCGTAAGACAAATACAGAATTTCCAAATTTTATGTGTTTCACGAGACCAGGACTTGGTCCATTTATTAGGCACTATGAAGATTAACATTAACACACAGACACATAATCAAAATTTCAAATTGATTAAATGGATGAAGAATAAAAACTAAATTAGCACTGACGCAAGCAAACTTGGAGGTTTGATTTCACTTCATACATCAGGTCATAGAAATACTGAAAGGAATCACACATGACAAAGTAAAAGTTCAGGCACTCTGAAACAAAACCTAACAGGCCAGAAGGCTGAAAAACTATACTTTCAAAGAGGTTATAAATACATTCTCTCTTGATAGGGCTGCTAAATGCATATGGTCAAAATGTTATGTCTAGAAAAGCCACAATGACATGAAATATTAGGCTGGCCTGTTAGCCACCTGTAGGCATTTGGACAAACATGCAAGTCCTGTTATCTTATAACTGTAATAGGTGCTCATCTGAATTGCTCCTAATATCAAATGAGCATATTCCTCAATCATAAAGGAGCTGGGGCCTGAGTATATATGTCTGGGCCCCCCCCCAAAATTTGCCAAGAATTCATAATAAATTGAACAAGAAGCTAAAATGTTGCATCTCACATTAGATTGATATAGTAATGGGATAGGGAAAATGAGGACCTGGGTCTCAGATCAGATCTAAAATTCATCAAAAATTACTTTTCTACAACTGTTCTATGGAAATGTTATACAGGTATGTATAGGAGCTATTGAGCCGACAATTCAAGATGGTCGAGGTGGAGCCCCCGCTGCCCCCCCTGCCAATGAAGATTTGCTTCCTGCGCCTCTGATAATGATTCATGTAAAGCTTTATTGTCCTGAATAAGGGTCGTAGATTCCATTCTGTTTGTTCTCAAAGGGCAACTAATCAAACTCAGGATATCTTGTCAATCCGAATACTGATTCACCTCGTCCCTCTGGAATAAGCATTAGGGTGCAATTATTACCTGGCTTAAGCATAAAATCCATAGATACATCCAGGATTCAGTGCCCTGTCCTTTGTGTCTAGAAAAAGGAAACAGGAAAGAATGTACTTCAGTCTGGTCAAATAATTCAAGTTCAGGTTTTTTTTTTACATAGGAAACATTATTCTGTCTACTCTTCTTTGTGTTATATGATAGGAAAATAATCAAGATATCACTGAAAGCACATTGTATACAGGATAAAGTTCATGTTTGAGGTTACAATATAATGTTTATCGATATTTTTGATAGCAGTATCAAATGAAAAGGCCTTAATCATGAATATCGTATGACTGAATGGCAGCAGGTCTATGCAGCCCGGGATAGGACATATCATTTTGTTTTCTTTCAGCCACAAAAAGATATTGTTACCAGCAAGTTCTACTGATAAAAGCTATCAGATTATCAGATGGGTACCAGTTTCCCCCCGAAAGGCCTCCAGTGAATAGTTAGTATCATTTCATTGGTTAATAATTGATCCTACTAGGTCTATATTGATTTCTTTTTCTTTTTTGAATCTGAAAACTCATTGGTTAAATCAAAAGTAATTCCACTTTTGAAATATTATATAAATAAAGTTGTTCTTTCTGGTTCAAAATTGTTTTGCAGGTGCGAGAATGACTTGCAGGTGTAAATTATGTTTAGAGTTGCAAGAAAGATTTAAGTGGCAGCCATGATGTTCTTGCAGGTGCAGGAACATTAAGAAGAAATTATGCATATCCGCTCCGTAGTACAGATGAAATTAAAGAAGTCATTTCTAATGACACTGAGAAGATTCTGGGACTTTATATAATCTTTTCCTTACTGATCCAAGTCATATTCGACGCGATCCCCTAGCCTGTATCATTCATAAATCAACCATTCCCAGAAACAGGCAACAAGACGGCATGTATCAAGAACTACCCCATGGGGAAATAGCTATAAACAAAGTTATGTAGATTGAATGCAGTAGGAATGTCAAGAAAAGAAAAAAAAAGAAAAAAAAAGAGAACATAACTTAGTTGTACATCATGCAACGCCTCATGCTGCAACCAATCTAGTTCACCAATATTCAGTTTTAGACTCTGTGAAAGGTTATTGATGTAGTGCCAGGGTTTGCCATCCTGGGCCAGCTCCTGCAGCTACTTCCAGTTATGTATAGTATGTCATGTGACCTGTGTTTGGTCACGTGATACTGGATGGGGGAGGGGGAACTGGTGGGTGGTTCCAACAGCGAACTCTTCATTTAGATAGTTGTGTTAT
The DNA here is from genome assembly GCA_949317995.1 of Acholoe squamosa. Taxonomy (NCBI): domain Eukaryota; kingdom Metazoa; phylum Annelida; class Polychaeta; order Phyllodocida; family Polynoidae; genus Acholoe; species Acholoe squamosa. The sequence goes on from OX439050.1 coordinate 26,540,167, forward strand.
ACCTTGAGGTGCCACTGGTCAAAGTCTTAGAATTCTGACATGACCTCAGGCATCAGTTTATGAGAATTTAGTATGGTCATTTAAGATGTTATAATTTTCTCAGAATAAGAATTAATGTTGGCATATAATAAATTAAATGATCAAATATTTATTTCCTTGAAATGGATGTTTGTTACTTTGTTCGTTATGAATTTATTTCACAGATATAATCACAACTGGGAAAAAATGATCAGAAAGGATACAATAAGTTAGTAAAGTTATTATATATTTACAATACAGACATGTTAGAATGACGAACCAATGATTTAAAAGTTTTGAAATCATGTTTGTCATACTTATCAGGTTATGCTAATCTATTACTCTATTTTGGGAGCTAATAACTCCTTGTTCAAATATCATAATATTGAATGTGGAAGTAACTTCAACTTCTCTAATTGACTTTTTGAAATAACTATAGATGAAACAATAAGTTTGGTGTTCTCCATCATAATCAAAACTTTAGATGAGTCTGCCAGAATTAAATTTCACAGCTGACGGCTAAACCCATAATGATAACAATTGGGAAATTGAATGACATGTGTGATTATTTTCTTTGATCGGTAATTATGTTCCTTTGATAAAGAGAGCATTCCAACCAGAACACCATGCAAATGATGTAATTCTCATTTCTAGGAATCAGTCAATATTATGAATATTACAATACATATGTGATATGATCTCTGACCGGATAATCAAAAAACATTGTTGCACTGAATCACTGGATCTCTTTATTGCACAGCTGACATGAGTGTTCATGAACAATTGTTCATACAGGTGGTAACAATGATACACTCACCAGTGTCCAAGCTCTGCCCCTGAGCCTATAGCTCAACCTGTCATAGGTTCTGATATGAGATATAGGTACCGGTGTGAAGAGATGTAAGGTAGAGATACTGGGAGCTGCTCATGCAGCATATTATATACTCAGCTGAGCAGCTTGCGGTATGATGAAAACTGCTCTCTGTCAGGTGCAACATTGGAAGTTGCAATACCGGGCAGAGAGCAGCTCGCCACGTGGACCAATAAGGGGCAGGGGCACATTGTGGGATATGCCCTGGTCCCAAAATAGCAACTACTGGTTTGTCGCAATACCTCCAGTGGGGTCATGGCTGGAGTAACCAGTTTGGCCGTTGTAACATCCGTGTTGGAATGGTACAAGAACAGCTCAATGGATTCCACTGGAGGAGGTGGGGTTTGGTGTTAAGCAATCCCCGCCTACTATTGTATAAATAGATAGGGGTAGGTAGTAAGCTTGTGGACAGAGCTCGGGCCTGTATGGCGAAGAAATTAATAAAAGTGTAAAATAATGATAATACCCAGAATGGTCCATTGACATTATTGTCATAATCGTAAACTTTGTCCTTATGTTACTTACGGGAATAAGTAATGCTACCATCTCCTTATATCAAATACCAAATATCATTTCGGACCTAGCTCAAAAGTTTCCCGTCCAATATCATATATCCCTATTTAATGATTCCCAGGTGTGCCTTTTCATACATACATGCTAGTGTTAATCTCGAGAAAGATTGTATTCAATCACTCAAGATACCTTCTATATGCAGAGCTTGACATCCCTATTAAGGAAGTTGTTGTGAAGAGTAATATATTCAGAACAAAGCTCTATACAATTACAAAAGACATTTTAGTGATTGAGAGCCGACACAGCTGTGCAACATCCCACACTGAATAAGATATATGCACCTCTTCCATAAAGATCGAATGGAACTCAGAACATTATCCCAAAACAACCTGATATTGTTCTTCAGCAGTGTTAGAGGGTGATCATCTTTTTCAACAACATGGGGAGGGGGCTGGTGAGTTTGCACATGGAAGTGCGAAAAAAATCCCGCCCCCCTCTTGATGGGGTAAATTTTTTTTTACCCCCCAATAAGGGCCGAAAATCGTGCACAAACATGCCCTTTTACCCTATAGTAACACGTGGGGTTTTCCACTGAAAGCAGGTGAAATTATTTTGACCCCCCCCCATCAGAGGGGTTGAAAAAGTTCTGACTCCTGGTCAAGGGGTTGAAAAAATTCTGACCCCCCTCAAACCCACCAGCCCCCCCCCCCCGTTGTTAAAATATGATCACTCCCTTATGTCTAGCTGAGTTTTGGCATTTATGTCATTGCTGATATGAACGTCACTATAGATTAGTACTAGAACCGCCGTATTGAAAACAATGTGTCCGTATTCAATGGGTGTCTGCCATTTTAGATTTTGAGCTGTTTTTCTTTATTTAAAAGCAAAATAACCCCCTAGGCCATGACATAAATGCAAATGTGAGCCAGCAAGCAGAAATGGGGGTTCCTGCGGGATTTAGTACCTGTTTTAGCCACCAGGGGGCACCACTATGGGCTAGAATAGGAAAAATATGCTTAAAACTTTTAGGGTACTTTTTTATGGAGAATTCAATAATTTTAGATAAAACATTCTATTTTGGGTGGAAAGGTTCCAAATTAGGCATGCAAAAAGAACATTTTTGGGCCTAAATAGGCATTTTTCTTGATGTATGTTGCCATGGAAACATGATTTTCATTCTAAATAGGAAAATCAATTATCCCATTTGAAAGGATCTTTCACTAGGTTTACTATGGTGAAAACAGAACAAATATATCATTTCTAGATCAAAAGTTATAGGCAAAAAAGAATAAAAAATTATGCTAATTTAGCTAATTAGCATAAATTATGCTAATTATAGATGTATCTCATGATCAATTAGGCATAGAGCTTATTGCCATTCAGGAAATGGTCACACCTACCTACGTTTAGCAAGCCATTCCTCTAAAACTAACAGGAGTATCTTCTCTTGCAATATATCACTGAAAAGCCAGTGATCTGAATTTTAAAGTTGACTTTTAGCACAGAGCCCCCTTTCTCCTTGCCTCTACACAAATGTCCACTTCCATGGGATTTTTTACATCATATTCCCCTCTGTGGTACTGGTTGCATCCAGTCCCACCTTGGGGAATACGATGTAAAAATATCCCATGGTCGTGGACATTTGCTTATTTATAAAGCCAATGTTTATGCAATACCTACCTCTGGAGTTTACTTCAAAACACCACATCCCCCAGTGATGGAAGTCTTGGCCAAACATGTGGATCCTATAAGACCTTGTCATAGTCCACTATCCATTTGCGCCCAAAGGTAGCTCACTCAGAAATAGCAAAGTTCTGCTATGGACTTCTTCACTATTGATTTTTAATTGTTACCACTGGGGATAGTGGTATGAAAGGAACACAGCCCCTATTGGAGTGAGCAAGCCACTGTGCACCAAGTGTGTCACTTGTGTTTGTTAGTGTTTGTCTGGGCATAATGATGACAGCAGCCTAATTTAATACCCGCAAGTCACAGACTATCATCACCTAGAAAGTGATAGGCATGGATTTTGCCACCATACCATGGGGGGTAGTGGTAAGCCGTATTGAATAAACCTCTAGACCTACTGTCATTGCAGTGGTAAAACAATAGGCTGCTACCTTTGATGTTTTGGTAGTGTGGAGTACTATATCGACCTTTATTACTTACGGTTACATGGGGGGTAGTGGTAGGCCGTATTACATATAGCGTGCATCAGTGAACCTCTGATAGAAGATCTGCAACTCCTCTTCCGCTTCCACAGCTCCCTATGATTGTAGACTAATTTTGTACCTACAGCCAATTCACTGTCATAACATACTTTGCAAGCTATAAAATCCAAAATGTACCCTTAGGTTCCAGGATTACAGTCAGACATTCGGTCTGGCAGTCTGCATATTATTGCCGGCCCAGCAGCGATAGATATCCAATAAGTATTCCTATTGACTGCTTCCTGATATTGCTGGAAATCTATGTTTTTAAAAGCAATATTTAAGGCTGTTATACCTGGTCTCGTAAATTACTAGTTCAGAAATGCAATTGATTTACTCTGGCCCCTAGTGGTGTAGGCCAGTAGACTCTGTTTCTTTTAGTGAGAGGATAGCATTTATCTAAAAAAGGAACTGGTTTCTGACTTATTATGCTTGTATGTACATGCATAACATTTCTGTTCTTCGTTATGTACCTACCTGAAGAATCCAATTGTAGGTGAAAAAGCTGTGGCCGTATCTAGCGTTTTAAGTGTATAACGGATTGCATTAGAACCGTTGGGACACACTGTTTAGAACATGATAGTTTGAAATGACCAATGAGAAGACAGGATTTGAGGCCGTATATATGCTGTAGAACCCTGGCCAATAAAAGTATCATGTTCTCCTTCGTCGGGTGTCTGTAGCCTGTAGAAACCCCATAAAAGTTTCTATCCTATACATAGAATGAACACCAGATGCGGCATGTCTGAAAAGACCTCCTGAAGTTACTAATGGTTCTACATTAGGTTACATTGTCAGTAAAGTTTCACTAACAGAGTTGTCTATTGTACATATTATGCAAATCAGTCATAATTTATTTTGTACACTTAGGGTGCCTGATTTCAGATACATAGTCTCTGTTAATCTTGTATTTGAATCTGTTTATCATGCCATGATAAGTACATGACCTGCAATCCTGAAGCAATTATCCTGTTTGCGGTAAGTTGAAGAAAATACTATAGTGTTTAATATCAACATATCAAGCTAACCTGTCATTAACCCAGCATTATTTATAAGTGTACAGATATCAACATGGAAGCATCGGTCTATAAGGGGATCCCTTTTTCATCCTAACCAGGAGGGATATACTCCAAGATTATACATATTTGATATCAAATCTTGGCATTGAAAGGAAACCGGTTTTGAACAAGCAAAGTCACAAACCAACGGCACTGCATGTGCAATCTCCACCAGATGATCGTTAATTACATTATCATTATCCTCTAAGGCAGTGTCACAATGTCACATTAAACAATGATGTCTGGATGTTACAACTGGAAATTTTACTGCAAGTGAAATAACCAGTGATAAAGGTTAATTGAATCCTGCACCTCAATGTATGACCGTCTCCATAATCTAATCTACTCTCAAATGTGGCAACAAAGAGTCCTGAGTAGAATCCTCTTAGATCTTCTCCGGGACTCTATGTACAAAGTAATATTATAGTCAAGAACCAATTGTTTAGCTGATTAAGTACCAGTGAGAGCAGAAGGTCGTTTCTTTATTTACTCTGACCACACACAACTCTATATGACTGCAAAATATCATTACTCTTACCATGGGAAATTTAGCATTAGGGTGCAGTCATAGCATGGTTAGAATTACTCTCCAAAACTGTCTTTGAAAGTTCTTAGAGAAAATAAAATAGTAAATTCTGCTTCTTGGGAGTGGACGTTACTTGACAGTTCTCATAGGATTTGCCAAAATGTCACTGAAAGAAAGTGGTGTATCTCTTGTGGCTTTGCAGTGTGTAGATTACATTATACAAGCCCTACAGTAAATAGCTTATGTTTTCTAGTTTGCCTTCTACTGACTTGAACCACGTATTAATTTTTTGTTCAGAGTTGCATAAATAATGTATCATGGATGATTCAATGAATAGGATAAGAGAGGTACTATGTGGTTGTTGTAACTAGCATCCCTTAAACATTTAATGAACTACAAAGGGAACAGTATGGGTACTTGAGAATAAAGTATATAATTATAGATTACATGTAAGGACCTGACTCATGAGATTTAAATAATTGTGGTAATGAACGTTAATGTTCCATTTTGCCCAGTCTAGGAAAAACCGATTTATGACCCCAGGAGGGTGAGTCATAAAAATTCAACATGCATTTGAAAGTATGTAAAATGTGCTCAGTATGTAAATTACAATTCTGTAAAGGTCTTTATAAAAAAAAAATAAATATGGTATACATGGTTTCATTTAGACGGTCAAAATATATGTTGAGTTAAGTTAGTGACCAATTCTAAAAGACATCAACATGTAAAATACATTCCTAACAGGGTTGAAAAAATCCATGTTCATAGCCAACTCAGCATATATAATTTAGATTCTGCACACCATTTATGGAGGGGTCTTAAACTCATCTTAAGTGATTTTTTTTTATTATTATCAATAATTCATAACTGGGGATAACCGTATATTAAAAGGTTTTTTCATTCATTTTGATATATATAGAGAATTGGATTTTAGCATTTATTTCCCATAATAGAAAGATAACATTTTTACATGTTCACAAATTCATGTTTGAAACTTACAGTGTTTAAAAAGTGATATTTTCATCGATTTAAGGGGTAGAAGGCTCTTAGTTGTATCCACTCCATTCCTTGGAGCACAGTAGAACATACTCATAGGGTATGTAGTGTTCTACCCCTCGATGTTCAATCGAATCTTTCGATAAACAACGAAGAACAACTATTCAGGTTCCAGTTAAAACTTTATTGTCTAATAACACATAGGCATCAGCCATTCTCGATCACAGTTACAGGTGGCAGAGTTTGAACTCTATAACAAGTTCGACACAAGGCCTTCTAGTGTCTACAGTTGATATTCCACATACTCCTCCTCTGTGCAGCAGCACAGAGGAGTATTAGAATATGGTAGCCGGGCAGCCGCCAACCATCACTCACGATGGTCAGTCGGGGCTGGACTGACCCTGAGGAAGGCCGTACAATGGCCTTATACACACCGGAGTCCAGGGCCACGTGACCAAGTGGTGATGTGGCGCTGGACTCCAGCGCCCCCAGGCGTCGGGTAATAGAGGTGCTCTCGATGTCGCCCACGAGGACCACGAAGGTACCTCGAAGACGACGCGGGACCACCACACCACCCCCCACTAGACTGAAACGAGGTCTCTGAAAATTCAGAGATCCCGGATCAGTCTAAACAAATAGATAATAATTTAAACTACTGGATCCGTCGACATGGTCGACAGAAACAGTAGAGGAATATATAGAAATATAGTTTCTACTGTACTGTAGAAAAAAAAATTATTATCACAGTTAATTATAAGGCGTTGCTCCATCCAACGTAGGAGACCAGTGTCGAAACACTGCTTCACGACCTGCTCCTGGTCGATCCGAGGGAGGCACGACCGGGTATGGTAACCGGGGTCGTGTCGTTTCCTCCCTGTCTCGTTGAGAAGCTCCTTCCAGCGTAGGAAGCCCATCGATAGTGTACAGTACTACTATGATGGTCCTTCGACCGTGAGGCCGAGGATGTGTGGCACCACCGGGCCCTAAGACCGGGGTGGCGTGGGATCCACACAGCTTCGCAGGGAGGTCCGGGGACAGGAAAGGTACCCCCACTCGTGGATGGTACACCGTCGTCCGGGAACGAGTTCCCGGGGGTTCCATGCTGACATCGAGACTCTGTTCGATGTCAGCGATCCAAGCTGAAGAGGAGGAGCAGTGGTATCATACTACTGATCCTCCGAGATGGACCCTGTAGCGGCGTCGATTTCAGCCTGCTCTCCGTCAGTGCACTCATCCTCATGTGAAGCACTGGCGGCTAGCTGGCCTGAAAACGTCGGCGACTCCGGCAATGGGGCCACACGGTCCATTGTCGTACTCCAAGCCTCGTTAGAGGTCTCGGGTGCATCCCGGGAGTCTCCCTCAGCATCTGAGTGGAGGACTGCCGAGTCTGCTGAGTCGCTTCCGTCGTCGTCGTCGCTCTCCTGACCTTCAAGGTCGTCCTTGCCTCCCTGGTCAGGGGGAGCCGTTGGAGATTGACCGACGACATCGACGTCCCCGTCTATATCGACTGTTCCGCCTCGGCAGGTTCTACTGCTTGGGCGGAAGCCGACGGGTCCGGGCAGACGGCTACACTCGCGGGGACCAGAGGTGTGATGCCATGAAGATCCGGATGGATCTTCGGTGACACCACTCTCTGAATCAGTGGAGGTGTAGGCTCGGTGGCTCCCGAGAGGGTTATCAAGGAAGCCGATGAGGAAGGCGCGGCTGCTGGTGGGTAGACGGAGGCGCCGAGAGACCGGAGTGTCAGGCTTGTCCTGCACCACCTGCTCTCGGCCCAACATCGTCATAGCCGAGCTCAGACTGTCAATCCTTGGAGATAACTCTCTCAAAGGATTTGACTGAGCCGCCAGCGTCCTGACGTCAGGAACCACTCCACCCTCGACGAGGTACCTCTGCGCTTCGCGAGAGGGCTCAGTTCGAACAGGCTTCAGGGTTCGGACGCCATGGTGCTTGTCCTTCATCCATTCCGAGAGTTGGACCCCGAAGACTCTAAAGAATTCGCGGTCGATTTCCTCCCAGCCTTCTATGATACCATCCCTCTTGGTGATATCATATTGGGCCTGTGACTCAAAGTTATTGAGACGCGTTCGGACATCGGTCAGACGAGAGTCCATCTCCATCTGAACGGTCTGGCGCGCCTCTTCCCTAAGAGCCGGATGGAGCTCGTTACGGATGGCCATGTTTCTTCTATCGAACAGGCCGAACAAGTAGGCACTTGCTTCCTCGCGGAATGCCTCACCGAAATGATCGATAGCAGGGCTACCCGTCATTTGTAGAAGTCCTTTACAACGTTCCACGAACGTCTTGGGGACCCCACGTTCGACGCCATCGCCGTATGCAGGCTGTGCCAACTCCCAACGCAAGGTTGCTGTCGGGGTGTCGGCGCCTGACACGACGTTGGAGAAGGTGGCTCCTGCTGCCGAGGTCAGTGTCGCGCCTCCCACGTGGACACGCGGCGTGGCAGCTGGGGTGCTGCCCTCTGCCGCTGTAGGGGGCTTGACAGGGGGAGACGAGTTGGTGGTCACCTTGGGTTGTCGATCACGACCACTCCGGGATTCCACCGTCTTGCCTCCAGTTTTAGCACCACTGGTGCTAGGTTTGGCCGAACCGGTCGAAGCAGTCTTCGACTTTTTAGGAGCCGGGGCCGGGGCGGCTTTCGATGCCTTTTCGGGCTTCGAGGGAGCAGCCTGCGGCTTAGGCTTCTTAGGTTCAGTCGAACCGGCAGACCTTCCAGCATCTGTAGAGTGGGGCCTCTTGTTCCCACTCGTAGAGGCTGTCGGTCCTGGGTCTCGAGGACGACTGGCCTCCCGCTTCTTCCGCTGCTCTACCCTGAACCTGGGGTAGGCGCCGTAGAAAGCGGGCATCAGTTACGGTCTGATATACAGGCGCTTCGTAGACGGTGGTGCGGGTGCCATCCGCATCCAGTGTCTAGTCGGCGCGCCTGTTTTCTCATTCCGTTCACACTTTCCAACCAGTGTCTCCACTAGTTGGATAGCGCCCTCGGCGTTGTACTTATGGGGCTGCTTGTACGACTTGAGATGACGCGCCATCAAGCCCCTTCGTGTGGTCATGAAAGGAGGAGAGGTCGGGTCATCGGGGTCCTGATAACATGGAATGGTCTTTTCCACCTTAACACAACCGAACTGCGGACGGATGGCTCAATGCTCTTCCACCAAGTGTCGAGCATACCTGCTGTCCGTCGCGTATACGCGAGGGGGAACCCCTTACGTGTGCAGTTCTCGAAAGCACACTGCTGCACTGGATTGAAGATGCGCCATGCGAACCCAATCCGCTGTCGCTCGGGCAGCGACACCCCCGACGAGTCTGAGGCATTCGTGATGTTCTCGATCATCGAGACATACCAGTCGATGGCATGAGTATCATCTGAATACCATTCCTCGTCGTCACTACCATCCTTACCGACGGGACTAGGGAGTACCACTTGACCATTCTTGCGGTAGTCCTGAAGCTTGGTCAGTGGCCTGTCATCAACGTACTCAGTATGTTGCTTGGCAGTGATCGCTGACAGCCGCTTCCACTCATCGACAGCCTTGGCCGTGTCTGGGGGAGAGGATACGGTGCTCTCCACGGCACCGGCATCGACTTCCGATGGCTCGGTTCCAGGTTCCGGGGATGCAGTAGACTCGCTACTCCTTTCCCGGGCAGGAGCCTTCTTGGCTGCGGATTCCTTTTTGCTACTTTCCTTCTTGGGCACCTTAGGGATCTTGAAGTCTTTCAAGGTCCCCTTGGATGCCTTCGATTCAGTGGGCTTCTTGCCCTTAGAACCTGAAGGGGTAGCACTTTTCGATGGAGCAGGTGTTGACGGCTTGTCGACCTCCATCTCGTCGGGGGAGGAGTCCCTCGAGGCGGCAGCAGCCGCGACTTTCAAGTCGCGCTTCAGCTGCTTAGCCCCTCCTTCGCCTTTCGGCGGAGCTCCTTCTCCCGCTCCTGGGACTCGGCCAAGGCTTTCTGTGCATCCTCGATCTGCTTCAGAAGAGCTGCACTTTTAGCCGAGGTAGACTCGAGCTCTTGCTCGGGTCTGGTCTGCTCGTCGGACGAGGACCCCATGGTTCTTCCTGAACTGATGGGTTCCACTTGAAGAGAAGACTCCCGGTCTCGAACCGTTCTCAGACGGAACAAGACGGCGAAGAGGATCTTCGAGGTGTGATCCGCACTCTGGCGGGTCGAAGCCTCGAAGTTGCCTTCGATGTACCTCGAACCGCACTCAGGCGGCTCGAGGGACCGAAGACTGGAGCCTCGAGAGAACATGAACCTGGGCTCACGCAGGTCGTGTCCCTCGACACTAGGCAGGGGAGACCTCCTACACTCAGGTAGGAAGTCCCCAGGTGGAGCGTACTAGCTGGAATAAGCTAGGCTTAGTCCAGCTTATCTGCGTCCGACTCTCACGAGAAGGGCGCAGATGTGACCTCCGTGGTGTGCGACGCGGCCTTTTATCCCTGTGGCGCACGCCTCTGATTGGAGGAAGGGCCTACGTGACCGAGGAGGGCGAACCCTATTGGTCCACAGCGCATCACGCCATGACCAAATAAGGTAATGCTCAAAAAAAAATAGAACGACTCACTCTCCTCACACCGTCACGCTCTGGTTCTCCTGTCACAATGTTTGCATATGCTGTTATTTCCTATGCGGTCTATGGGTTCCAACACTATCAACATGGGTAATTAGGACACCCCCCCTTCTATCAGACTACCGGGATTAAAAATGGTTCCAATATGGATCTACCCTTTGGGCAGAATCCACCAGCCTATGCTGGGAACCCATCCTCACAGTCCAATAAAAAAAAATCAGAGGCCCCAAATTTCCATGTTTCCAGCGTCAGGTTGTCTTAAACTAAGAGGCAATCGCATGACTTCTCGTTGTGTAATTTTTTATTCACCGTCGGCTTCACGTCCACAGACAGATTTACCCAAGAATGGCACCCGTTATTTCAAATCCTCATTAAAAAAACAGGTTAGTAAAGCTGCTGCTTAGTATTGTGCGAATCATCGATTACTGAGTAGGGTTTAATCTAGGACTTTTCCTGATTCTAACATTTACCGTAGGAACGAGTGTTGAGCCTCGGGGCGGGTTACTATCACCCCCTCCTAGCCCGCCGTCCTTTGATGTGGCCGGGCCGACCGGGCTATTAACCCGTTTCCGTCGGCATCTGCCTCCCATCACTTGTGACGGTGTGGATGTAGGAGCCAGAGTGTTTGCTCTGGGTTTCCTTTCATCCTCGACACTCGCTGACCGTTCCTTTGATGAGCCTTGGCGCTTAAGCCTCCCTCGAGTCATAGGTCCGGACTGGAGTGACTGATCTTTGACCTCAATCGAAACGTTTCGACGTGAAGTTTGTTCAGTTGTTCGCACCTTCGAAGGGGGGTTGGGCTTCCGACATCCCTTCAAAGGCTGTTTAGATGCTTTCGACTTATCTCGACGAGCCAGTCGACCACGGCACCGCTTTGATGGTTTACTGGCATCCAACACCTCCACCTCGCTCAGTTTTCGAGCCTTTTGCTGTCGTTTTCGATGACCCTGCGTAGTTTGTTTTTTAGACTGAACTTCCGGTCGCGACCTTTCGATCTCTATTTCGACCTGTCCAGAAACAGACTTAGCCCTTTTCGTGGCCTTACGAGAAGGTGAATCATCATCAAGTTGTGGTTGCAACAACTCGACGGTTTGTGATAGTTCTACGCCCAACCACCGGCGCACTCTATCGACATTGCTCTTTTGCAACCGCCCGCGGGACGATCGAAGTAATAATGTCGACTCAGAGAGGACAGAATCCACTACGAACGGCCCATCCCAGTTGGGAGCAAGCTTCATAGCTGCTTGGGGGGTGTGGTACCTCACCACCTGTTCCCCAACTGAGTACCTTCTCTGCTTCAGCCCATAGTCCTACCCGACTTTCTGGCGTTCCGCAGATATACCTAGATTTTCTCTTACCATGCTGTAACTCTCTCTCAATCGAGCTGTTCCACGAAAAGTGACGGAACAAGGGACCTCGAGTGGGTTTTTGATTGAGCCGAAAATCACATCTGCTGGCATGAGAATTTCTTCCCCGAACACCATCATATTTGGACTGCATCCAGTAGAACTGTGTTCAGAGCTGTTATATGCGGACACCACATATTTAGCCTGTTCATCCCAGTCGTCCATATGTTTGTCTACCAACATAGTCAGACTCTGAATCAATGTTCTATTGAACCTTTCCACCTGACCATTGCTCTGTGGCCTGTACGGATTGGTCCTCTGTTTTACAATCGTCAAATATTCACACATCTCAGAGAAGAGTCGAGACTCGAATTCTAGACCTTGGTCGGAATGCAGAAGCAACGGGACACCAAAGGTCAAAACCCATTTGTCCACGAAAGCTTCTGCACAGGTCTCTGCTGTGTGATTTGGTAGGGGAATAGCGTGTACATACTTGGTGAAGTAATCCTGGATTACTAACATGCAAGTGTTCTTGTTTGGCGTGGGTGCAAATCCCGAGATGATATCCATAGCTATCCTCCTGAATCTCACCCCGAACAGCTCTTGGTGTAAAGGGGATTTACCCATGCCCTCACCGGGCTTTACCAGACAACAGGTAGGACAATGCCGAACCCAAGGACCTATGTCCTTCCCCATTCCAGGCCAGTAATATCTCCTTTTCACCTTTTCGAGCGTTCGTTTTCGACCAAAATGTGCCGCTGTTCGGTGTCCATGGCAAAAGGAGAGTACCTCACCCCTCAGTTGGCGTAGTACAACTACTTGAATCGTGCGTCTCGCTCGACCCGCCTCGACTTTCCAACGACACAACAAGCCTTCACGGAAAGTTAATAGAGGCCATTGCCCTATTAATTTCCGTACCTCGGCGCTCTCGATTGATACATCAGGCCTAGTGGGTTTAGCCCCCTTAACTAGCCATTCAGCAACTCGTTTGATGTCGGCGTCCGCTTTCTGAGCATCAATGAGTTCATCGAGAGACCAAAATGCAACACCCACCCGGCTGTCTACTAAACTACCTACAGCTGCCAAAACAGCATTATGACTGCCGCATCTGACCTCTGGCATAGCCGCACAGGGATACGACTAAGACCATCGGCGTTTAGATGCTTGGCCCCACTTCGATGTTCGATCTTAGAGTTTTCGAGACCGAACTCCGAAAGGTGGGCCAGCCACCTACCCATCATCCCTTCAGCCTCTTTGAAATTCAGGAGCCATTTCAAAGACGAATGATCGGAGCGGATAGTGAAGTTACCACCATAGAGGTAGTGCCTAAACTTCCTTGTGTACACGACAACTGCCAACAGTTCCCTTTTGGTGGTGCAGTAGTTTCGTTGTGTTTTACCTAGAGTGTTGCTAGCAAATGAGATCGGGACCTCTATTCCATCCTGCTCTTGGGATAGAACAGCCCCGATCGCGGTATTGCTAGCGTCAGTGTCCAAGATAAAACGACTGTCGGGTGTGGGGAATCGAAGTACAGGTGTCTCCTTGAAACTTCGTTTTAACTCGACAAAAGCATGTTCGGCTCTCTCCGTCCACGCGAATGCCTCGTAACGACCTCTACTACCTTTAGGTTTTTGGATCACTAAGTCCTGCAAAGGACTTACGAGTTCCGCGAACCCCGGGATGAACTCTCGGTAGTAGGAACAAAAACCAATGAAGGATCGGATTTCCTTCACTGTAGTGGGCCTAGCCCAAGTCATTACGTCGCTAATTTTTCCCGGGTTGGCTTCTATACCCTGTTCAGACACGATTCGACCTAGGTACTCGACCGAAGTCCTAAAAAGCTGACACTTTTTAGGCTTCAATTTCAGCCCCCATGCTCGAATCCTGTTGAAAACTTCTGCCAGATTCGCCATTGCTTCATCCGTCGTTTTGCCGAAGACGATGATATCATCGAGGTAAACCAGGCAAATTTTACCCCGCAAACCCCTCAACATCTCCTCCATCATTCGCTCGAATGTGGCGGGGGTGTTACACAAACCAAACGCCATTCAATCGAACTCGTAGAGCCCCCTCTGGTAGGAAAAAGCGGTTTTCTCGATGTCGTCGGGATTCATCCCGATCTGCCAATATCCAGATTAGAGATCGCAACAACTAAACCACTTGTTTCCTCCTAGGGCATCTAAGGATTCGTCGATGCGCGGGAGAGGGTAGGCATTTTTCTTAGTCACTCCATTCAGACATCGATAATCGACGCAGAATCTTATGGTCCCATCCTTCTTCATCACCATCTGGACGGGACTGGACCAGGGACTAGTACTTGGCCTAACCACCCCCGTATCCAACATCTCCTTAAGTTGCTCATCCGCAGCAGCTTTCTTGCTGAGCGGAATCCTCCTGTAAGGGACTCGGATAGGTTGTGCGTCACCAGTGTCGATGTTATGCAGACATCTATCGGTGCGCCCTAATGGTTCATCTGGGGATTTAAAGACATCCACATGCTTACGTAGTAAGGCAGACAGCTTCAGTCTTTCTTCTGGCTGGGTCAGGTGGGTGTCACCATACATGTCTAACAGCCAGGTAGGGAGCTCCCCCGTGTGGGTGCTCGCGATTTCTGCCATCTCGATGTCTGCAGCTTCTTGCTCGAGACACATCATCACAGATCCTACCTCCGGTGAAGAAAGTTCACCGTTCCTGTATGTACCGACCACCTGGCCTTTTTCCAGGACAATGTCTTGATTCAGTGGATTACAGACAGGAAACACTGTTCGATGCACATTGCTGACAAGGGAAGCCTCACCAACCAACCCAAAACTTCTCAGAGTCATCGGGTCGGGTTCGCCTATGCCCTGTCGATCTCTTTCCAGACCTTCGGATTTCACCAGTACATCGCACCGATGTCTGGCGGATATCCTCGTGGTCTGTGCTACTGAGGCTATCGATGACACTCTCTTCAGTTTACACTGATGGTGCTCTTCTACCGGCTCGGTCATGACCAATTGACCCGTCCTTGGGTTTAGGATCATACCATATAATGCCGCGAAGTCGAGCCCCAGAATGCCATCGTCAGCCACATCGGCCACTATTGGGCTAAACACATAGTGGGTCGATGCGACCTTAACAGGTAGAACCAATCGACCATAGGTCCGCATTTCGGCTCCAGACGCAGCGCACGCCGTTATTCCCTCGTAGAGATTATCTGACGGCACTACTAACGTTTTCGCGAGTTCCCGAGAGACAATGGTGTGGCTGGCACCAGTATCTATCAGGAAGTCTAGAGAACGCCCTCGAATCTCTGCAGACAGGTACCATCGTTTCCCCGACAAGGGGGCGGTTCCTGCTAGCATTCTCAACCCTACGTCAGTACTCAGATCGATCCCTCTCTTCTTCAGAAAAGAGAGACAGGGATCATCTGAGGGAAGCTCTGTTGCGCACACTCTGGCCAGCTGCCGCATCAGGGCTTCTTTCCCGGTGTCGACTTTCACTTTCGATCCAGTCGAACCCTCGACCTCGGAGTTTGGGCTGCCAGCGCCCTGTTCCTTGGCCATTGAGGCTTTTTCTACACCGACATCTTCGGAACCCGACCGGTGATCAACCGCTGCCGCTGTGGTGAAGGGCTGGGACGGCCCTACCGGGACCTTACCTAGTTCCCTTGAATCTACTGTCGTCTGATCAGGAGTGCCAGAGGTGCTGATACCTTGGTTTTTCGATGGTCGGGCAGCTCGATTGCCACGTCGAGCCGCCCGCCTCAGTTTTCCGTCGCGTCAGGTGGTAGTCCTTTAATCGGCTCGGGGCAAGTTCGTGCGAAATGCCCCTGCTTCTTGCAGTTCCAACACTTGGCGTCGGACGGAGTGGTACTCAGCTTCTCCGAGTTAGTAACAGGGACATCCCCTCCCTCGATAACCCTGAGTAAATTCTTCAATTGACTCAGCGAGAAGGTCTGTTCCTGTACCTTGGGTTTGGAGGCCTTGTTTGGCGGTTTCAATTTACCAGCGGATTTCTGACTTTTCTTAGTCTTACTCTCCGCCACGGGCTTCGTGTATGAGGACACCTCCCCCTGCCCCTTCTCGATCAAAGCGGCGTCGGCCAACACCGACAATGCATTTGTCGAGGTAGGATTCACCAACTTCGGCAGGAGTTGTCGTTTCCGCAACAACTCATCTGCCAAGTCCATGAGATCCTTGAGAGACATGTAAGTGCGCCATTCCCGAAGCACGTCTTGTTGTAAATCAATGTCATACAATCCTCCTATGAACAACTGGTTGACTTTGGTTATGAGCCATTCAACCGAGAAGTCCACACCTGGATAGGCATCGCCGGCAAGACGTCTCAAAGCAAAGCCATAGGCTCTAATGCTTTCGTTCTTGCCCTGGCGTCTCTTCTCCATTGTGACAATGGGATCTTGCAGGCTAGAAGTCATGGCTTCTGTTACCATGTCGACTAGTCCATCCAAAGTCCCATCTCCATGCTCCTCCCATAGCCACACAGTATCAGCTGCGGGGCCATTCTGGAGTAACATGAGGAGTTGAGCTAATGCCATACTCGAGGTCCACACATTTACTCAACAGACGTGATTGAATCCTTGGTACCAACGGAGCCAATCATCCTTCCATGTAAATGGAGGGCACTCGACTGACCTAGTTCGGGCCGGTTCATGCCCGATAGAGGTATTTTCAAACATTCTGCTTGATCTTCTGACCTGATCAAGAGCGAACGTTGTACCTCTTCTAGGTATCTGATGGTCCATCCCCATGTTCCTCATAGTCGTGTCTGCACGACTATGATTCATCCCCCAAGGGTTACCGGTCTCGGCCTCACTCAAATGTGAAGCCTCGAACCTGATATCCCTATACTTGGGTGGATCGAAATGTTGTTGGGCCGTGGTAGGGGTCGAGAACTGCCCGATCACTCCACTTAGACCATAGGTGTGCGGCATCGAAGGAACAGGTCGGGCTCGACGTGATCTCAAATCTGTATTCGAGATATTGTCGATAGTCCCCACCATTCTGTTTATCTCTGCCTGCTGTTTTGAACGTTCCGCCTGTCTTAATTCCGATACTAGGAATTCCAGGCGGTCATGTTCAGGCTTCGAGAGATCTCGTTGTTCGCCGAGGGCAAAGAGTTGCTTAACCTCCTTCATGGCACGGTCAAGCCACTTCCTGTAGTCAGGATTTTCGACTAGGTCCTCTTGAGTGGCAACCCTAGTAGTGCTGCATTCACTACTTTGTTGCTTCTCTCGAAGTCTAGCGGCACGCACTTTCGATTCCGTCTGCTCCTTCAGACGTTCCTCGAGTGCGAGTTCATCACGAACTTCTTTATTCACCCTGGCTTCGTCAGCCTCCCTGCGAGACGATATCTCTCGTCGGAGCTTATCGATTTCTCCACGCATGGCTCCCAGAGTATCCGAATCCTTCTGATCCTTCAGTGATTGGGCTACTAGGGATTCAGATTTCAAGGAATTAAGCTCGGCCTCCTGCCTCGCTTTTTGTTCCATTAGAATCTGATATTCGGCCATCTTGTTTGCGTGTTCGATTCGTTCCTCACAGCGACGACGCATTTCTGCCTTGTCCCTGGCTTGAGCATCCTCGTCAGCTTGCATCTGACAGAGTAACGACTCCCGTTCCTGACGTAGCTGTTTGACCTGCTTTTCATAAGCTGTTAGGTGCTCAGCTACTTCTTCAGTATGCTCGGCTGATTGTTGGTTCAAC